>OX374622.1:127500-2527500 GCA_947347705.1 Nymphula nitidulata
TCAACAGCTGCCTATACATGAAGAGGACATAGAGTAGACAGCTATTGTCACACCGTTTGGACTCTTCGAATTTCCTCGGATGTGTCCGGGACTTCGAAATGCAAGCCAGACCTTTTAACGGTTTATACATGAAGTACTTTGCGATCTTGATTTCGTCTATCCGTTCGTGGATGACCTGCTTTTGCATCTAATACATGCGTTGGAGCCTTACTTCAACAACTCGTCGATAACAGATGGCAACCGCTTGGCTACTTTTCAAAAAAGTTTACTATCGCACAACAAAAGTACTCAACATTCAAACGGGAGCTGCAAGCAATCTACTTATCAGTCAAGCACTTTAGAAAAATCATCGACGGCAGAGAAACTATAATATTCACCGACCACAAGCCACTTACGTACGCAATGAATAAGATGACATCCGATAACGAAACTCCACGGAGAACAAGGCAACTGTTGTTCATCAGTGAATTCACTACAGACGTTCGCAACGTAAGGGGCAAAGACAACATTATTGCCGACGCTCTGAGTCGCGTCGAGACAATATCCTGCCCGTCAATAATGAACTATCAAGACACCGCTAGAGCAATAGGACAACTCTATGCAGCAACTCCTATGTCAAGAAAACATAACCTTAAAGAAAATTGCTATCCCGAATCCCGATATTGAACTCTATTGCGAAGCATCTACGCCTTACATCCGACCATACATACCTGAAAAATATAGGCAAGCCGCATTCAAAAGCATTCATAATATCAGTCATCCCTCAATCGCACCGCTCGCAAGTAGGGCTTGTAATATTCGTCCATTTTTAACCGACTTCAAAAACGAGGAGGTTCTCAATTCAGCCGGTATGTTTTTTTTTTTTTTTTTTTTTCTATGTATGTACACCGATTACGCCGAGATTACTGATCCGATTTACGTGATTCTTTTTTTGTTCGATGCGGAATAGCTGCCATTTGGTCCCATAAAAATTTTTTCAAAAACAGTTGGGTACTTTGGTTTTAAATATAAAAAACTGAAATTATGAAGTCGTCTACATATGCGTAATTGCGAATTTTTGCTTTTCCAAAGACTTTTTAGTGAAACGATACGATAGTAGGAAACAATATAATTTGACGGTCACCCATCTAGCTTTTTACTATTCGAATATTTCGAATAGTCCCAAAACTATTATTCGAATTATTCGAATATTACGAATTTTTCGAATACTTTTTATCCAAGGAGCAAAATACATCATTATCACTTTAATATAACACATAATTCGTTCATTTTATAAAGATCACTGACATGAAAGTAGAATATCACTAATTTGAAAAGAAAAACTACGTTTTTTAAACATTTATTCACCATTTTCATCATCATCAGTCCACTACTGGACATAGGCCACTCCATATGAACATCACTTGGCTCGATTTTGGCTAGCCTGATTCAGTTACTGACGGCCATTAACAAAGCCGCCCCGCTGCCACTTCTGCCTATACATTCGTAGGCTGTTGATTCTCTGCTGTCAATTCTCTGCCGGATCACTTCATTGTGGATTCGATACTTCAGTGAAACTGCATGCAAAGCCCTCTCCATAGATCGCGGAGCGACTTAAAACTGGTGATACAGCTGTACCGTGAGTGTCCACGCCACAGCGCCATATGCCATAACGGGAAGGACGCACTGACTTTTGGACTTTTTAGGCTTTGTGGAAAAGCCGATAAAAAAAACTCGACGCAGCTTGCCGAATGCTGCCCAGACCAGACGAATCCTTCTATTGGTCTCCACTTCGAAATGTTTTTTACTCAGGTATGGTCACTTTGTCATAATTTTATGTAAGTTCATCCGGAGACCGATGCGTTGAGATGAGTCAGCTAGGTCGTGCAGTATTTGTTGTAGATCCTGCAGCGTTCCGGCTATAACGACGATATCATCTGCAAATCTCTCTTGCCATTAATGTTGATACTCCTTCCGTTCCAATTCAGCATTGAACAGTATTTCCTCTAATGCATTTGTGAACAATTGGGGGATATGACGTCTATTTGTCTTACACACCGCAAATGAGTTACTCTGCTGGTTCTGTAATTTGATGGTCACAGTCTTTGCATCGTGAAAGCATTTCATCACTTAGATATATCAACTTGGCATCGCAACAAAGATTCTAGAACTGCCAAGTCTTAATGGAGTCAAAATGATAGAGCCATATCCTCTCCGGAACCAAGATTATTCTAGGGACTGGAATTCTTCGAGTCTTCGTGCAAGTCTATTCGATAGGACTCTAGAAAATAGCTTGTGGCGGTGGCTTAGGAGTCAAATTAGATGGTAGTTATTGAGCAGCGTCTTGTCGCCTATTTAAAGGAGAGAACAAACACACTCCTTCCCCACGCTTCTAGAGTTCTCTTATAAAAGACAACAGAATTAAACATTTTTTGGAGCTTCTTCAGCTGTGCTCAACCACCAGCTTTGAAGTTCCGTCGTGATTCCATCCTCTCCAGGTGCTTTTCCGTTTTTAGCTGTCTAAGACCTATCTCAATTTTGTCTAGGTTGACTTCTGGATTTCCGGCAGGCCCTCAGTGGAGTGGCGTGTTAGTGTTGATCTAGTAGAATTCGCATATTTTGAATCTGGACAAAATGCATGCGAAGGGTATAATTTACTCTGGAATTTTCAAATTTCTAAAATAATCTTCGGCCTAGATACAATACAACGTTCCCACTAGCAGTGTTCAACTTCTTAAGATGGTCTCCCTACTCCCTAAGGACTGGACGAACACTTTTGACCTCATGTTCTGCTCAATTGTTTCTTTGGAGCGAGTATTAGCATTTCGGAGGTCATGTCGAACCAGTTTGTATATTTCCCGATGCTCTGACGAAGTAACAGATGAATATTGACGACGTTGCTGCTTGAGTTTAGAAGTTTCTTTTGAAAATTTCGTGTAATAAATGTACTGACATAACAAACCTTAATCATCTTTTATTTGGAACGCTTTGTCGCCTACTTCTACGCATATAATCTGACGGTTTTGGTAAATTCATTCATAGTTGTGTTAATTTTTACTATGAAATATCAGTATTCGGAAAATTCGGAATATTCGAATACTACTCTCAATAATATTCGAATAGTAAATGAGGCGAATATTCGAATAATACGAATATTCGAATATTCGAATACCAAGCCCTACTCGCAAGCTGACGTCTTAAAAGTACTTTTGACCCTCAATGAACTCGAATATTGGAAAATGGACAAAAAGTTGCATCGACTGCCAGAAAAACAAGATACAACGTCACACGCTATCTGGTATCTCAAGTTACCCGCCAGCTGACCTGAAAAATATCTCCCGGCAATACTGTTGTCAAAAGTGTTTCTATTTTTAAGAATATCTAATATAACTCTGTGCAATAACAGTAGGCAAAGGTAGCAGTTACTACCTTTGCCTACTGTTATTGTGAATAACCTAAACAGTGTGATTACATTATACGACATATTACATGAGGATGCTGTTGTTTGATTGTCATGTCATAAGGAGGAACTGCTAACCTTCTTCACTATCCATGTGATTGATGAAATTCTTCCGAACTATCCTAAAAAGCAGTCAGGAATTAGGACCCCGACAACGTCTAGGATCTGCGGCAAAGAGATCTGCGGTAAAGAGATCTGCGGTCCGCGCCTATGCCGACAAACGTCAAACTGACAGCTACATAATCCCTCGCCAGCCGACGCCATTTTGTTTTCCGCTCATAGGTCGAGCGTGTTCGCGTGCGTGTCCGCGAGCGTGCTCCACGCGTAGTCTTGTAGTCCTATTTAGATAGTTATATATATTTGGAATCGTCATAAAAAATCCTAAATACAGGGTGTACCAAAAATACAAATAAAGTGAAAAGGGTGTAAATGGGTCCCTTGTGTAGAGTTTATCACCAATGTATGACAACTGTAGTATGACATTATTACATGCTGAAAAATTAATTATTTTTGATAAAATAATAAAATAATCGACATTGAAGCGCAGCTCTATTCTAAGTTCAGTCCCCCTAACAGGCGTAATTACCTCCTACTCTTAGAAACTTTTCTACTCCTGGTAGCTAATATTTATTTGATCAAATATTAACCTAAAATAAATAACCTATAATTCCTCAATTCTAGTATTCATTTGTGGGGGGGGGGGGGGGGGGGGTAAGGGGTTCCGAACAACACCTCACGGGATCCAAGCCAACCTCACCTGCACGTGGTGCACCCTGCTGATCAACAGACGAGGCTCTGGCGCTCCCCACCAACCCGCACTGGGCCAGCGTGGTGGGTAACGGCCCAAAACCCCCCATGATAAATCCCACTAACCCAAGGCCCCAAGTGCCCGGCGGTACCGGAGGCCGTGTCGGCGGTGACGGACGTCGGCGAGGCGCCGGGACCAGGGGTGCTAAGAATCCCCGGGTGGCGACGACTTCCCGTCATACGACCTTGGCCCTGGCAACATACAACACACGCACACTGCGGACCGAGGAGAAGCTGCTGGAACTAGAGGAGGAATTAAGTAGGATTCGCTGGAGTATAGTGGGACTGTCTGAAGTCCGACGAGAGGGCGAGGACACGATGGTCCTTAAATCCGGCAACCTGCTGTATTTCCGGGAGGGCGAAGATCTGTCCCAAGGTGGTGTCGGGTTTATTGTCCACAAGTCTCTCGTGAACAACGTTGTACGAATCGGGAGTGTATCGAATAGGGTGGCGTACCTTATACTCAGAATTACCAAACGGTATTCGTTGAAGGTCATACAGGTTTACGCCCCGACCTCGACAGGCCCCGACGAGGAAGTGGAGGTAATGTATGAGGACATCTCTCGTGCAATACATACTTCCAAGGCTCACTACACTGTTGTCATGGGAGACTTCAACGCAAGGCTAGGCAAACGTGGCGATGATGAGTTGAAAGTGGGGCAATTTGGAACTGGAATCCGGAACTACCGTGGTCAAATGCTAGCCGATTATATGGAGAGGGAGGGACTCTTCATGATGAACTCCTTCTTCAGGAAACGGCAGCATCGAAAGTGGACCTGGAAAAGTCCGGATGGTGCAACGTAAAATGAGATCGACTTCATCATATCGACTAAGACTCAGATATTCAATGATGTCTCAGTGATCAATTCGTTTAACACGGGGAGCGATCACCGAATGGTAAGAAGCACATTGAATCTCAGTGTGAAATCCGAAAGGTATCGACTGATGAAGTCTGCGCTCCGCCCTAAAGCTATCCAAATCCAAAATCCCGAATGCTTTCAACTCTAACTGCATAATCGCTTCGATTGCCTGGAGGACTGCACAGATGTGGACACAAATAACGACAGGTTCGTGGAAGCTGTCCTTACGGTGGGTTCTAAGTACTTCAAACCCAACCGTAACGAAAGAAGTAAGAAATTCTCTAAGCCAACATTGAAGCTAATGCATGAAAGACGTGAAATGGTTCTGCAGTCTTCTGAGGATGCTCGTCGGCAGATCAATAAACAGATCTCGAAGTCATTGACTCGCGACATACGCCGATTTAATACAGAACGTGTTAAAGAGGCAACGAGCGAAACAGAGGCTTCAAAGTGTTCGCCAGAGATCTGTCGCTTGGACAAAGTTTGCTGACGAAGCTGAAGACAGAGGACGGCAGAATCCTTACGTCACGACCTGAGCTTTTGGCCGAGATTGAAAACTTTTACGGACAGCTTTACGCGACATCACGCGCACCTGTCACTCAGGCCACCGATCCAAGAGCCAAATTAACCCGACATTACACCGAAGATATCCCGGACGTCCCAGCCTGTACGAGATTAGTGTAGCTCTCAAACAGCTCAAGAACAACAAGGCACCGGGCGACGATGGAGTTACAGCAGAGCTTCTGAAAGCAGGTGGACGCGTGGTCCTAAAAGCTCTTCAGAGGCTATTTAACTCCATTATCCTCGAGGGCAAAACGCCAAAAGCATGGCACAGGGGCGTGGTGGCACTCTTCTTCAAAAAGGGTGACAGAACCCAATTGAAGAATTATAGACCCATCACGCTCCTGTGTCATGTTTACAAGCTGTTTTCGAGAGTTATAACGAATCGTCTCGCACGCAGGTTTGACGACTTCCAGCCTCCCGAACAAGCCGGATTCCGAAAAGGCTTTAGTACCATAGACCACATACATACGCTGCGGCAGGTTATACAGAAGACCGAAGGGTACAACCTGCCATTATGCTTAGCGTTCGTGGACTATGAGAAAGCCTTCGATTACGTCGAGACCTGGGCCGTGCTTCAGTCACTCCAGAGATGCCAAATAGACTATCGGTACATCCAAGTGCTGCAGTCACTGTACGAAAACGCCACTATGTCAGTCCGCCTTCAGGACCAAAACTCGGAACCAATACGTCTTCAGCGAGGTGTGAGACAGGGCGATGTTATATCGCCGAAACTGTTCACTGCCGCGTTGGAGGATGTGTTTAAGCTTTTGGACTGGAGAGGACTTGGCATCAACATAAACGGCGAGTACATGACTCACCTTCGTTTTGCGGATGATATCGTAGTCATGGCTAAAAACCTGGAAGACTTGGGCACAATGCTCGACGACCTCTGTAGAGTCTCCCAACAAGTGGGTCTTAAAATGAACATGGATAAGACGAAAATAATGTCGAATTCCCATGTCGTACCCACTCCTGTAAAGGTTGGAAGCTCTACACTGGAAGTTGTTGACGAATATGTTTACCTGGGACAAATAGTCCAACTTGGTAAGTCCAACTTTCAGAAAGAGGTCAATCGACGGATCCAACTCGGCTGGGCAGCGTTCGGGAAGCTTCGCAGCATATTCTCGGCCCAACTCCCGCAGTGTCTCAAGACGAAAGTCTTTAATTCGTGTGTGTTGCCAGTGATGACTTACGGAACTGAGACGTGGCCGCTTACAATGGGCCTCGTAAGAAGGCTCAATGTCACTCAAAGGGCAATGGAGAGGGCTATGCTCGGGGTTTCTCTGCGTGATCGAATCAGAAATGATGAGATCCGCAGGAGAACTAAGGTCGCCGACATAGCCCGAAGAATTGCGAGCCTCAAGTGGCAGTGGGCAGGCCACATTGCAAGGAGGACTGACGGCCGTTGGGGCGGAAAAGTCCTCGAGTGGCGGCCGCGTACCGGGAGACGCAGCGTTGGTAGGCCTCCTACAAGGTGGACCGACGATCTGGTGAGGGCCGCGGGAAGCCGATGGATGCGGACAGCGCAGAACCGATCGGTATGGAGATCTTTGGGGGAGGCCTATGCCCAGCAGTGGGCGTCTCTCGGCTGAAATGCATGCAAGTATTCATTTTACTAGGCTAAGTACAAAAAAGATAAATAGATATTAGATAACTTTATTGAATACTTTACAAGAATATTAAGTGAGTGAGAATCAAGATAGGTATGAGTCAACATAAAAACCACAAATAAATTTTAAAGTTGTATTAAAGTAACAATCTGAGTAGGTAGGTTCTATCTACCTAATAGCTCAGATGAATAAACTAAGGTTTTAAGCCGTAAACCAAAAATAAAAATAATTTTAATTGAGTAGGTATGTATTTATTATCACACACAAGAACCCGTAAGATCGATAAATGTGGTTAAAAAATTATCACGGATCAATCAATTAGGTACTATGTAATTGTACTAGCACTATCCTACCATTTAGAAATAAAAAACCACTTACCTCAAACTAGAAACACTTTTTTCATACAACAACGCAAGATGACAAGCAAGCTGACGGCTCACCCAACAAGCGGGACCACTTAACTCAATCAACACAGCTTTATAGTTCACATGAATATCTTACACAACAACATAACACTTACAACATAGCCCTAAGATTAGAGAAGCAGTTCAAAGTGTACGTACTCCTCCTTGCTGCCTCAACAACGACGGCCGTCGTCGGGACGGACACGGCCTGTGTCGCATTTCGCACCATATTATCGTCATCGTCCTTGTAATCGATGCCAACATACCTACTCATGGCATACACATAGCATTATCTCGCAATATTTAATAAGAATAACGACGATCAGAGATAAAATTATACGCGACTACACTTTATGAACTTATGATCAACTGAGCTCGGAAACAGATGAGGTGACACTGACGAGCTAGACCTGAGTCGATCGTGATTGATCAAATCACTTTGATTGGATCACTATTCATTCAGGAGTGATCGGGTCGCGAGCCACAAAAAGATTCGATCACTGAGATCGATGTTTACGCGCTTAACTCGATCACTCACTTTGTTTCGAAAGACAAAATTTTCTATTTACACAGTGATAAAATCTAATCATCGTGATTAAGAATTTGAATTAATAACCAATAACCAATTTCAAGACCACAATAATAGCCTATTGTATGATGTTGTTTTGTTTTTGTTTGTTTGTTTGTTTTTTTTACACTCACACCTATTATCTAGCCCAAAGTAAGCATCATTAAGAGCTTGTGTTATGGATACTAGATAACGGAGAAATAATCATAATAATATGTATATAAATATTAGAAATATACTAAATAAACATATAAACATCCATGACTCGTAAACAAATGTTCGTACTCATCATACAAACATTTGTTCCTACCGGGATTCGAACCCGGGACCTTTTGACCGAGTAGCCTGGGGTACAGACCACTCGGCCAAGCGGTCGTCATAACACAAAACGAACAAATACTTTATAAAAAATATTATTTATTTAAAAAAAATATTTAAAATACTTAAATATGCTATTATTTATAACCTCGAAACAACGCGCGCGCGACACGAATCGTACACAGTACCCAAAAGACCCGAGACCCACGTTGCGACCCGTGACGTGCGTGATCCACGACCCGTGAGCATAGAGAACCGAATCATGTGTAGTGCGGCTCGAAAACACTTGAGACTCGCGATCGATCATTTGATAGGATCATTGTGAGTCGATCACCAACCTAATAGGTCGTGATCGACCCGGGTCGCGGGAAATGATCGATCGACACAGGTCTATGACGAGCCGACAAAGCGGGAAGCGGCTTTGAATTGAAATAGGTACCTAATCTGCGCGCGCCGCTCTGCGCCGCTGTTTTTTCCTTCTGCGCATGCGTACGAGGAATGACAGGGATTGTTAACATTTAACTAGTTTTTTATTTTAGTAAAATTATTTTAGGTATGGATCGCAATAAGTAATTTAAGTATTATTGTATTATTGTGCCCAATAAACTTTTTTCTATTCTATTCTATTCTATTCTATTCTATTCAATAAACAACTTTGACTTTAGTATCCTTATAACTATTGGGTAAGGCTGGTACCAAAAAATAATAGTTATGACGAGAACAACACAAGGTTTCGTTTTCGTTAAGAGGGTTATTAGAGCGCTGTTCGACTTAAATTGCATTTAATTATCGTGGCAAGCAAGAGCTATTTAATTAAATGTTAAGATGATTTTCCGGAGTGAATCTTCTGTATTTGTACTATTATGTATCTGTGGTATAAGAAGCGGTGTAACATAATTACGCCAACGACGCAAACAAACCGTTAAATGCTTGTCTTGCATTCGAAGCCCAGTAAGATCCTGTTAAAAATAATGAGTTTGGGCAAAAATAATTGCAACAGTTATTAGTTTATAATTTTAATCCCAAATATAACAATCACATGAAATCTAAATACTGAGTAATAACTTTATTTATAAAGCCATAATTGTTATTATGGTAAGACAAAATTATGTTTTACATTTACCCAAGTAGTTTTAGACAGTTAAGACTAATAAAGTACAATTCTGATAAGTATTTACTTATTGTTTTACACAATCATCATCAGTGTTTTAGATTATGGCCACTTAATTCAAGCATTCAATTGTATGTTTAGTCAGCGTCACAGTTACAGTCATAAAATTATCACGATCATGAAAAATAACCAGTCTGCCAAATCAGGGAAAATAACAAAACCTTAGTGCTATTTAATACTTATCTTTTAAGTGTACCCGTGGCACCTCACAGTTTTTGGCCAGAGTAACTACTGCCTTGGAGAACCGTCGGAGCAATAATAATGTCTTAACCATCCGAACACTGCTTTTAAACGCTGTGACAACTAGCGCCACCAAGAGGGGTAAAATCGTTCGACCAACACGTGTCAAACCGGAAACATCATTTTTATTTGTTATTTTACTTGACTATCATCATTTCAGCCGAGAGACGCCCAATGCTGGGCATAGGCCTCCCCCAAAGATCTCCACACCGATCGGTTCTGCGCTGTCCGCATCCATCGGCTTCCCGCGGCCCTCACCAGATCGTCGGTCCACCTTGTAGGAGGCCTACCAACGCTGCGTCTCCCGGTACGCGGCCGCCACTCGAGGACTTTTCCGCCCCAACGGCCGTCAGTCCTCCTTGCAATGTGGCCTGCCCACTGCCACTTGAGGCTCGCAATTCTTCGGGCTATGTCGGCGACCTTAGTTCTCCTGCGGATCTCATCATTTCTGATTCGATCACGCAGAGAAACCCCGAGCATAGCCCTCTCCATTGCCCTTTGGGTGACATTGAGCCTTCTTACGAGGCCCATTGTAAGCGGCCACGTCTCAGTTCCGTAAGTCATCACTGGCAACACACACGAATTAAAGACTTTCGTCTTGAGACACTGCGGGAGTTGGGCCGAGAATATGCTGCGAAGCTTCCCGAACGCTGCCCAGCCGAGTTGGATCCGTCGATTGACCTCTTTCTGGAAGTTGGACTTACCAAGTTGGACTATTTGTCCCAGGTAAACATATTCGTCAACAACTTCCAGTGTAGAGCTTCCAACCTTTACAGGAGTGGGTACGACATGGGAATTCGACATTATTTTCGTCTTATCCATGTTCATTTTAAGACCCACTTGTTGGGAGACTCTACAGAGGTCGTCGAGCATTGTGCCCAAGTCTTCCAGGTTTTTAGCCATGACTACGATATCATCCGCAAAACGAAGGTGAGTCATGTACTAGCCGTTTATGTTGATGCCAAGTCCTCTCCAGTCCAAAAGCTTAAACACATCCTCCAACGCGGCAGTGAACAGTTTCGGCGATAACATCGCCCTGTCTCACACCTCGCTGAAGACGTATTGGTTCCGAGTTTTGGTCCTGAAGGCGGACTGACATAGTGGCGTTTTCGTACAGTGATTGCAGCACTTGGATGTACCGATAGTCTATTTGGCATCTCTGGAGTGACTGAAGCACGGCCCAGGTCTCGACAGAATCGAAGGCTTTCTCATAGTCAACGAACGCTAAGCATAATGGCAGGTTGTACTCTTCGGTCTTCTGTATAACCTGCCGCAGCGTATGTATGTGGTCTATGGTACTAAAGCCTTTTCGGAATCCGGCTTGTTCGGGAGGCTGGAAGTCGTCAAACCTGCGTGCGAGACGATTCGTTATAACTCTCGAAAACAGCTTGTAAACATGACACAGGAGCGTGATGGGTCTATAATTCTTCAATTGGGTTCTGTCACCCTTTTTGAAGAAGAGTGCCACCACGCCCCCGTTTTCGGCGTTTTGCCCTCGAGGATAATGGAGTTAAATAGCCTCTGAAGAGCTTTTAGGACCACGCGTCCACCTGCTTTCAGAAGCTCTGCTGTAACTCCATCGTCGCCCGGTGCCTTGTTGTTCTTGAGCTGTTTGAGAGCTACACTAATCTCGTACAGGCTGACGTCCGGGATATCTTCGGTGTAATGTCGGGTTAATTTGGCTCTTGGATCGCTGGCCTGAGTGACAGGTGCGCGTGATGTCGCGTAAAGCTGTCCGTAGAAGTTTTGAATCTCGGCCAAAAGCTCAGGTCGTGACGTAAGGATTCTGCCGTCCTCTGTCTTCAACTTCGTCAGCAAACTTTGTCCAAGCGACAGATCTCTGGCGAACACTTTGGAGCCTCTGTTTCGCTCGATTGCCTCTTTAACACGTTCTGTATTAAATCGGCGTATGTCGCGAGTCAATGACTTCGAGATCTGTTTATTGATCTGCCGACGAGCATCCTCAGAAGACTGCAGAACCATTTCACGTCTTTCCTGCATTAGCTTCAATGTTGGCTCAGAGATTTTCTTACTTCTTTCGTTACGGTTGGGTTTGAAGTACTTAGAACCCACCGTAAGGACAGCTTCCACAAACCTGTCGTTATATGTGTCCACATCTGTGCAGTCCTCCAGGCAATCGAAGCGATTATGCAGTTCGAGTTGAAAGCATTCGGGGTTTTGGATTTGGATAGCTTTAGGGCGGAGCGTAGACTTCATCAGTCGATACCTTTCGGATTTCACACTGAGATTCAATGTGCCTCTTACCATTCGGTGATCGCTCCCCGTGTTAAACGAATTGATCACTGAGACATCATTAAATATCCGAGTCTTAGTCGACATGATGAAGTCGATCTCATTTTTCGTTGCACCATCCGGACTTTTCCAGGTCCACTTTCGATGCTGCCGTTTCTTGAAGAAGGAGTTCATCATGAAGAGTCCCTCCCTCTCCATATAATCGGCTAGCATTTGACCACGGTAGTTCCGGATTCCAGTTCCAAATTGCCCCACTTTCAACTCATCATCGCCACGTTTGCCTAGCCTTGCGTTGAAGTCTCCCATGACAACAGTGTAGTGAGCCTTGGAAGTATGTATTGCACGAGAGATGTCCTCATACATTACCTCCACTTCCTCGTCGGGGCGTGTCGAGGTCGGGGCGTAAACCTGTATGACCTTCAACGAATACCGTTTGGTAATTCTGAGTATAAGGTACGCCACCCTATTCGATACACTCCCGATTCGTACAACGTTGTTCACGAGAGACTTGTGGACAATAAACCCGACACCACCTTGGGACAGATCTTCGCCCTCCCGGAAATAAAGCAGGTTGCCGGATTTAAGGACCATCGTGTCCTCGCCCTCTCGTCGGACTTCAGACAGTCCCACTATACTCCAGCGAATCCTACTTAATTCCTCCTCTAGTTCCAGCAGCTTCTCCTCGGTCCGCAGTGTGCGTGTGTTGTATGTTGCCAGGGCCAAGGTCGTATGACGGGAAGTCGTCGCCACCCGGGGATTCTTAGCACCCCTGGTCCCGGCGCCTCGCCGACGTCCGTCACCGCCGACACGGCCTCCGGTACCGCCGGGCACTTGGGGCCTTGGGTTAGTGGGATTTATCATGGGGGGTTTTGGGCCGTTACCCACCACGCTGGCCCAGTGCGGGTTGGTGGGGAGCGCCAGAGCCTCGTCTGTTGATCAGCAGGGTGCACCACGTGCAGGTGAGGTTGGCTTGGATCCCGTGAGGTGTTGTTCGGAACCCCTTACACCCCCTGACTTGACTACATAATTAAATTTTTATTTCACACACCTTCAAATAATTACAATATTATTTATATTTAATTATCTAATACATAAGTTAGTCTATTTGTGTTTATTCCATGAAATCAATGTTATAGTCAAATCAATATTTTTCCTTTGCTTAATTTTGTACAGCTCAAAATAATTATGCTATTTATATTTTATATTTGATAAATGAATAAATAAGCATATTTGTGTTTATTTCACGTAATAAGTATTTCTAATTAATCAATAATCATCCTTTGCATATCAATCCATTTTTTCAACGTTAAAAAAGTAGGTTACAAAATAAGTAAAAACATATCCAAGCGAGCACGGTCGCAAACTAATCAACAGTTTACTCTGCTCTGTTTTTTTTAAATCGAGTATTAAAAAAAATCTTTTGAATATAATGTTGTGAACCAATTACACATTTGGGGGCGTTTAGGGTTTCATCGGAAAAAATGTAAACCAAATTTTTGAATCTCCTCTGAACTCCTAGTACTTACATAATCTTACAATTTAATTTTGACCGACAAATAACCTTGCTAGATCATGCTCATTTAAAGGAAAAGCTTGTAAAATAAAGGGAAGGCCGGTACATTTTAAATCCAAGTGAAGACTTCGACCCGCTTTAATGCGTAAGTAATTCCGTCGACAGCACGTTAATAGTACATGCGCGTTCATTGTGACCACTTTCTACTACCATATCATCATTAACATCATCATACCAACCTCTGATGTCCACTACTGAACAAAGGCCTCCCCCACCGATTTCCAAATGAATGGTTCTTTGCAGCTGCATCCAACGGCTCCCCGCGCCTCTGACCAGGTCTTCTGTCCATCTAGCTAGTGGGAGGCCGTCCTTCTTTGCACTTCCCGGTATGTGGTCGCCATTTTAAAACTTGAACGCCCAACCAGGCGTCTGTTCAGCGTGCTATGTGCCCTGCCCACGCCACTTCAACTTGCTAATCCTATGAGCTATGTCAGTGACTTACCATACCATACAATTTTTTATAACGGCAGTCATCAGGTAGGCCATTTTACACGTAATGGTATAAAAACCAGTTTTATTGACCCAGAGCGATGCGTCACGTAGTTTATTTCCATTTAATAGTAATTTTGAACCCTGTTCTCGTTTGACCCGTCGCTTCGATTGTGCAATATCGCGCTGTGACATAAACAAAACAGCTTGAAAATAACATCACACCTTTTCACATCGCGCATTTTTTGATAAAGATATGTACCTCCCACCCTGTCACTGTATTTGAATACTCCGGTATGTACGAAAACTTACGTATTATTTAAGTGTAAAAAATAAATCATGCGGAACCCGAGGTGTATTTTTTTCAAATGGCGGTGAATTCTGCTGCAAGTCTAGTATTTTCAAAGACTAAGCGGTAGCAGATGAGTGCTTAGTTAGATTAGTGCAATTTGATTTTACATACTCTATTTATTTAAAGGTGTTTACGTAATATGCAAAATCGATACTAATAGCAATTTATTGCTTAAAAATAATAAACAGCACCTAAACAAAAAGATAAATAATTGTTATAAAAATTAAAAAATAAATGATTTTTTCAATAAAATTATTATTACTTGTCATCGTATTAGAAATTAACACCGATATGCAGAGACGTTTCCTCGAAACCGCCTTCACTCGACCTTAGTCGAAGTCACCTCAAGGAAATCTTAAAAACATCCTTGAAATCGGTATGTTCAGTTACGGCTTCATCCTCCAGTGAGGAAACTCCAGTAAAGTCGAGTTGTGGTTGAGTGAAGGAATGACGTCATGAAATTTCTTATTATTATATTGGCAAAGTGTAGAGAATATGTTTATGGTTCACTTTTTTCATCTGTGGGATGTCGTCTTCCTCTGAGATTGTGTTCTGCTTCTGAGGTATCTTTCAGTTCTGTCATTATTTGTCATTCAACTCAACTGTCGACTGCAATGATTTATTTTAATTTATTTGATTTCATTCGTTTTTCGCGTTCAGTATGAAAATTATTATGGCCGGCAGGCAAGTTTTTAGTGAAATGGTAAAGGCGTGCTTGAGGGAATTTATCATAAAGTATAAATTAAACACCACTGTCGGTTGACATAATTATATTTGCATCACAATATCTAGGTAAATTAATAAAGGTTTATCTATCACATATACTCACTTGAAAGTTAGTCAATAAAATCATAGAAATCAGTCATTATGCTAATAAAACTTGAAATAACCTCAGAAATAACGTGAAAAGCACTGTTAACAACCTTTGAGGAGACCTCAAGGTAGATCGTGACGTACCTTGAGTTTGACAGTTCATTACTCGACTCAACTGAGGAATTTGCTCAAGTCGAGGATAGTTTTTTGAATTCTGCATACCGATTTTATCCTTGAGGCTGAGTCGAGTCACAGACGAGTGGAGGAAATCTCGAGGAGCCGACTGTGCATATGGGTGTAAGGCATCGTACTATAAGTTTTATCGGCAAAGAAAGTTTTTTGCATCTCAGAAGGAATCGACGGTACTAATAGTTTGCATATTCTAGTCTTTGGAAATATAGTCTATTAATTTGATGTAAATTTTAGGTTGAATGACATTCACAGCCGATCACTAGAGTAGTGACATTTTCATTTTGAGTTTTCGATGAAGAATTTCTTTTTTTTGGGTACTTCTGATACACCGTGTATAATGTATACCTATCCATTAGTATAGGTACTTGTATTTCCTCGAAATGTGGTTGATTGTAGGTTAAAGTTGCTTAAAATTAAAAAATTAAAGTTAAATTTAAAAAAAACTGAAATTATTAAGTCGTCTACGTATGCGACATTGCGAATTTTTGCTTTCCTATGACTTTTTAGTGAAACGATACGATAGTAGGAAACAATAAAAGTTGACGGTCACCCATCTAGCTTCGACCGTAGAAAGTTATCACTAAAAATTGTGGGAAAAAAAATTTTAAACAAACATTAAAACCGACTTCAAAAAACTGAAAAGGATAAAATAATTAAATTTAAGTAGGTATTCATCCCCTAGAAACATATTTTTGGAGTTGGTGCTAAGTGGTTTCCAAAAACAATAGATAGTGAAGCACTTAGCACCAACTCCAAAATATGTTTCTAGGGGATGAATACCTACTTAAATTTAATTATTTTATCCTTTTCAGTTTTTTTATTTAATCATAACTGCACAATAAATGCGTATATTTCAAAAAGATGTATAATGCTTTATATACAAACTTAATGGTGTAAACACAGATGTAGTTCAGTATAAATTTCGATAAGTATTCCAAATTGAAATCACATTCTCCCCCTAGAGAATGAATGAAATTCGGTACAATTTTCTTTCCCTGTTTTTAACAGATTAAAAATGACTATTGTTATGTTCGCTTTTTGTGGCATAGAATGTCACTTTTTTGAGCAAGTGGTACGAAAAATCATTTAATTTAAGTAATTTCTAGGAGTTGTTTCCAGAAACAATTGAAAGTGAAGCACGAACTCCAAAAAATATGTTTCAAGGGGATAAGTACCTACTTAAAAAAATATTTTATCCTTTTTAGTATTTTGAAGTCGGTTTTATTTTGAAATTGCGAATTTTTCCTTTTCAAATGACTTTTTAGTGAAACGATACGATAGTAGGAAGCAATATAAGTATACGGTCACCCATCTAGCTTCGACCGTAGAAAGTTACCACTAAAAATTGTGAAAAAAAAATTTTAAACAAAAATTAAAACCGACTTCAAAAAACTGAAAAGGATAAAATAATTAAATTTAAGTAGGTATTCATCCCCTAGAAACATATTTTTGGAGTTGGTGCTAAGTGGTTTCCAAAAACAATAGAAAGTGAAGCACCGACTCCAAAAATATGTTTCTAGGGGATGAATACCTACTTAAATTTAATTATTTTATCCTTTTCAGTTTTTTGAAGTCGGTTTTAATTTTTGTTTAAAATTTTTTTTAACGTTAGAAATCGATTATGCTTACATTGATGATTTAGAATGACGTCACATTATTTTTCGAGTTACTCTCAACAAGCTATTTCATTTGATACCCATATTGTAGAATAGGGTTGTTGAGGAAGTGATTATGAGGAAGAGGAGGAGGAAGAGGAAGTGTCAAACACAAATTTAGAGGATGCGGATGAGGATGAGGATATTTTATTGAGGAAGAGGATGCGGATGAGGAAGCGGAAGAGGAAGCGGATGAGGAAGAGGATGATATGAAAAATACTATTCTGCCAAGAAAGTACCGAGAAAAGATCAATAATACATCCAAATTTATTTTGTCACCTTCAAAGTATGCTCCTTCAAAAACGATACACTTACCCTAACGAATAATCCAATCATCAAAACAGTTTTTAAACGCTGTTTCCGGAATTGAGTTCAGTTCTTGCCGCGAATTCTCCTTTATGTCTTCTACCGAATGAAAACGGGTGCCACAAAGTGGCAATTTGAATTTAGGAAAAATAAAAAAGTCGGAGTCATATCTGGTGAATATATTGGTTATTGGTTGCTCGATTGTATTTGTTGAGTGTTTGGTCAAAAAGTCGTTCACAATGATGACCTTGTGCGAAGGCGCATTATTGTGGTACAAAATCCAAGAATTTTCTTTCCACAAATGTGGCCTTTTTCGTCGAATTTGCTCTCTTAAACGCCGCATAACGCTCAAATAATATTCTTTTCATCCCCCCATCTCGGGAAGAGTATTTTTGCTCTTCGATATCTGAGTGGAAAAGCTGTTTTTATCCGCTAGACCTAGAGGATAAAGTAAAATTGAATTTAGAACATCGTGTGCACTAAGTTTGTGAATTCAAAACATCATTAAACCACTTTACTTCTTCCTCCATGGTGCCGGATTTTGTCATAACAACCTTTTTTAACTTGTTAAAAACTCAGACTCGGCACCTTCTTGGTGTAATTTTTGTTGATTTGCTTTGCGCGCGCCATTTTCTTTTTACGACATATTTGATAAAACCATAGGTTTAAACACAAACATTTGATAAAACAAGAAACTGGAAAACAAGTAAAAAACCTAAAATGAGTGATTCTAGCGACGAAGAAGTTTATTTGACGTCAACAGAATTGACTGAAACTGTTAATAAGTAATGCGCAAATGTTTTTTTTATGCAATTAGTCATTTCCTCGTTGAAGTGGGATGAAAAGTTACGTGTTGCACTCGAGTGCAAAGATTTTTCACCTCGTGCTCTTTGATTCCTTCGCTTGCTCGGTCATCAAAATTGAGCACGCGGTTAAAAAGCAACTTTGCACTCTTGTATAATAATAATAATAATAGCCTTTATTCAGATATAATAATAATGTAACAACAATATCGGTTTTTTTTTGTTTCGATATATAATTATTTATCTGTTTCCCCCTTGGCAAAGGCTGCTTGTATAACAAATAATAACTATTATTTACCGTTTGACCCTCCGGTAAGAATTCCGAGTGCACAACACCGCGAGTGTAAAAAAAAACAGTCAACATGACTTTGACTTTTGATCGACTTTGGCGTGGTTTTATCGGTTTCGGTTCAGTTGGAAGGCGCCACTCCGAAGCTTGTTGACTAGTTTGCATGTTAAACTCGTAAACCCACGTCTCGTTACAAGTGAAAATGCGTTTCTTGAATGTTGGGTCGGAGTTGACTCGTTCTAGGCTCCTAGCGACTCGTGAGATACAGAAAGTTCGCCGGCTATCTCTCTCAAAGTTGAATGATGATTTCAGTCACTATTTCTCAACAACGCTTTGTCAATTGTCAAAACAGTCGCGTTGTCAGGAATACGATAACGCATGCGCAGTAAAATTCCTCTTAGATTCCTCTTAAATTTTGAGGAAGCGATAGCGGAAGAGGAATTTTTTATTTTTATTTATTAGGAAGCGGAAACGGATGAGGAACTCAAAATATTGCGGAACTTCCGCATTATGAGGAAGCGGAAGAGGAATCCTCAGCAACCCTATTGTAGAAATGCATTAAAAATATCTATTCCGCCATCTTGGATGGTCCGTTTTATTGGATTTGGAATGACGTCACAATATTTTTCGAGGTACTCTCAACAAGCCCTTTTATTTGATACCCATATTGTAGAAATGCATTAAAAATAACTATTCCGCCATCTTGGATGGTCCGCCATATTGGTTTTAGAATGACGTCACACAGCTTATCGTGTATTGTCATCCAAACGTGTATACAAAATTTCAGCTCAATCGGTTGAAGATATTTGCTTCAAAATCGAGTAGCAAGATTCCACCCGAACATAAGCAAGTTAAATAAAAGCATTTAAAAACAATTTACTATCGAAAATGTGTTTAGTTTCTTCCTTACATTATTCCTTACAATAATAAACACAGAAGTACACACGGTACACACCTATCTATTCAATATTCCATACTACAAGCATTACAATCCCGTGCGCCACGGCGGCAAAATTGTCGGGAAAGTTTTAAATGCTCATAACGGAAAAACTACAACAGCCATTAACTTTGTTGTAATCGATTCTTTATACTTTCAATTGGATAATTAACACTCAGACAATCGTTGGGACACAGCGCAGCGGGAGCATGAAAAATGGTGGTCACGTGACCGAGAACTTTCTCATTTTCAAACAATGAATTTACGTTGTTTACGAAAGTATTTTTGATGAAAATAATCCAATAATTTATGTTTTGAATGTGGGAAACCAAAAAGAGGAAAACACTACGCATATGCCATTTGATTAACATGAAAGGTTCTAATATACTTTTAATACCAGGGTAATGTGATAAAAGCAAACTGTGAGTACCTAGTAAGATAGTAAGTCGATATTTAATTACGAATTTACTGCTTCTACTTTGGTATTCTACTTTCAAAAACGTACTTGAAATACAGACACTATTGTTGAACAATATTCCAACCTATCAATACATTTCTAAACGATTTGTATAAAAAATCACTAGATGAAAATAACATGCAACAAAATATTATGGTATGCAATAAATGCTTTATGATTTTAACTTAGAATAATTATAAAAAGAACTTAACCTAACCAAACCTAATACGCCCCCTTTTTCAAGCATGCGCCCAATTATTGAATTAAGAGGATATCACGCGAATATTCAGCATGTTTTATCATCATCATATCAGCCTATATACGTCCCACCGCTGGGCACAGGCTTTCCTACGTGGGAGAAACACATGAGGAGCTTGGGCCAACACCACCACGATGGCCCAAAGCGGATTAGTGGGTTAAAGCGTTTGTAGGAACTACCGGAACCAACGGCTTAACGTGCCTTCCAAAGCACGTTTAAGCAGCATGTTTGTTTAATAAGGACTTGTTACAATTTTTCTACGAACATATTATAACGGCACTACACCACAAAGTGAGGCGAGTCTGTAAGTTATTGAAATTCCCTCTGTGTGAAATAATTATTAAAATAATACAACATGTAGTCAATAACACGATTTATTAACAGCAACACTAGCCAAGTACCATTTTTTAACTAAATTAATAGAATAACGTAACATAATATTACAATATAAAAATATAATAATAACTAAGTAACACAATATTAGCTGTACAATGTGCATAGCTTAGTTCAAAATGGCCTCTAGAGGAAGATTGATTCTAGAGAAAGCTATATGACACCGAACACAACAGGTGGAAGAGTTTACAGTAGCGTTTGATACAGGCCTAAATGAATGATATACCTCACTAAGCACATAACAATAATATACAATAAAGAGCGAGTTACATAAAATATGTGGACATCACAGTAAACTATTTATTTATATTAATAAACAAGTACATAACAATTGCGTCGACGTGGTCTGCTCTCCTACATCCGTTAGTTAAGTAACTGCTAGTAGGTACATGAATTAGTTGAGGGTGAATGAATAGACAAGACCGCGACGCGGCGAGTCTAACGGGCAGTGATTACTTCTTTAACTTTGTACTTGCAATTACAAAGATAAAAAAATAAATAAAAAGATATAGTAAAGTTTTAGGCCAGCTCATGAGCATTATTCCAGATTGTAGACAAAAGTGAACTGAATATCATGGTTTCCTTTAATTACCACTAATATCTTTTATTTAATTGCAAAAAATAACAAAATAAAATAATTATTGCAATAAAATGGCAACATAGAAGTCATAAAAGTACCCAAAAGTATACTGTCCATAGCCACAATGACGCTGTTAAAAAGTTAAATTCGATGTCATATTAACATTTACTAAAATTTTCATTTCGTGTCAATTCTGAATATTTTCCATGCGATTACAATATTTTTGTGGATTTTCAAAATTGTTTGACCCTGGCTATGAAGAAATAAAACGACAGTTCTTCTTCTTCTTCTTTATTTCGTGGCCTTTCGTTATTACGAATTTTGCCAATGTCAAGTAAAATTAATGTGCAAATAACTAGCGGCAACGTTGTACGGTGGGTGGGCAAAACGAATTAGCGGTGTGAATTAGCAGTGGACGCCGCCGGCCCGACAAAACAAAATGGTTGCTGTCAGATGGCTGTGGATGCGCACAACCTGTCGATTTCACAGTCAGCCGACAACAACCAAAACCAAACCAAACCATGTTTTCAGTAATTGAAATATTTTTTCCCGTTTCTAATAGTCAACTTTTTGGGAATTGTCAAGTTAAGATCGGTTCTTACAAAAACAATTGTACGACAAAATGGTGCTCATGAGCTGGCCCAGAAGAGATGTTTTAAAAGTGTATGTAGAGCCGGCCAGGTCTATGTAGACTTTACTGAAAAACAGGTATAAATATGGAGAATAGTTTTAATTGTCCGTTTTATCTTTATTTGCTGTTTCGTGGTACAAAACAAGAGTTTTTATAGAAAAAAACTGCAACAACTGCAAATATTCATCATGGCGCCTCTACCTTCGTCACGTTTAGTTGACCTGTATGTCGCCAGCTATATTGCATAACGGTGAAATCGACGAAAAATTTTAACTTTTGTACAAACAAACTATTACGAATTATAATGTTAAATGTAAGCGGGGAAGTTAAGATAAAAATTATTTTCCCATTTATTTAAAATCTTACATCGTAGGTAATTTAAAATTTAATTTGAGTATTTTTAACGGGATTCGCTAAACGGAGGTCGCGAAAGGTGTCGCTTCGATTTTAGCTCGGGGGGAGGAGGGGGGCTCCATCTCGTTTAATTCGAAATTCTAAACATTGTTATTCTTCGGTCGGACCGGGATACCATTGTCGTCGAGTCCTCGACATGATTTCGAATTAATCTGAATCCACTCCTCGAGAAGATGTCAGAGGACTGGGCGCATACAGTGGACCGCTCGGGGCGACCAGCTCACGCCAGGCTCAGGAAGTAGAAGGCGAGCAGCGCCGCCGCGTACAGGAGCCCGCTCGTGGCCAGCAACACGCGCGCCGCCCCGCGCACCGCCCCGCCGCCCGCCCCGCTCCCCGCCCCGCCCGACGCCCGCCGCGCACCGTTGTTGTAGCGCCGCGTGTTCAGCACTTTGGGCGGCAGCGGGCCCGAGCCGCGCCGCTTCACCTCCGGCGCCGCCGTCGCGCCGTCCGCCAGCGCGAACTGCGGCCGCGGCGCCGCGTCCGTGCTCGCGGGCGGCGCGGCCGCACCCAGCGACTGCGCCCGCGCCCGGCGCCAGCCGCCCCGAAGCGTGCGCGGCTCCGCGCCTCGCGCCGGCTGCCGGTAGCACGGCGACCGATGCCGCCCCGCCGACGCGTCCGCCCCCGCCGCCCGGGGCCCGAAGCGAGCCTCCTCCACCGCGAGCACGGGCGACACCGGGCCCGCGGGCCCCACCACGCGCCCCGCCCGCCCGCCGCGCGCCCCGGCCTCGGGCCCCGGCGGCCCCCACACCTGCAGCACGCCGGCGCCCGGCACCGGGGCGGGCGCCGGCGCCGGCAGCGGCACGTGGTGCGCCGGCGGGGCGCGGGGGGCGCGTCCGGGGGCCGGCGCCCGCGCGCGCAGCGGCAGGCCGTAGCGGAAGTAGCGGTCGCTGTACACGACGGTGGCCAGCGAGCCCGGCGAGCACGCGCCCTGCAGCAGGTTGTACACGGCGCCCACGCACGGCGGCGCGGCGGGCGCGCGGCGCAGCAGGCGCGCGAGCGCGGCGGGCCGGCGCCGCGGCCGCTCGTAGGGCTCGGCGTAGCGAAGGCGCGGCGCGGGTGTGCGGCGCGCGTGGCGCAGGCGGCGCGGGCGCGCGCGGGCGCGTCAGTCCAGCGGTCGCGCGCGCCGCGCCTCGGCCAGCGCGTGCAGGGCCTCGAGCGCGGAGGCGGCGCTCCAGGCCTGCGTGCGGCACGAGTCGGCGCAGAAGGCGCCCCCCGCGTTGGTCAGCTCGGGCAGGCCGCGCCACGGGGAGGCGCGCAGCTCGGCCAGCGCGGGGCCCAGCGCGGCGTACCCGGCGGCGACGGTGCGCGCCAGGCGGCCGTTGGCCTGCGCGAACGCGAGCCGCGCGCGCACGTAGAAGCCCAGCGGCCACACCCACTCGGGCCCCTGGTGGTAGTTGTAGCCGTGCGCGACGCTCGGGTCGGCGCTATTGTTCGAGTTGTCGTAGTCGCCGCGGTAGGCCCAGTCGGCCGGGTCGAGCGTCTTGACCCCCAGCGGGCCCAGCAGCAGCCGCTCGACGTTGTCGAGCGCGAGCCAGGCGTGCTTGGGGTCGAAGAGGGCGGGCGCGACGGCCATGGCGACGACGTAGTTGCAGCGCAGCTGGTAGTCGGCCCAGGGCCTGGTGGCGCCGTGCGAGTCCTTGTAGATGGCGCGGCGGTGCACGAGGTCGGGGCGGGCGTCGCGGGCGTCGGGCGCGGCGGGCACCCAGAAGCAGCGCTCGAAGTGTTCGCGCAGGCGCTCGGCCCACTGCGCCCACGTCCAGGAGGTGAGGCGGCCGTCGGCGTGGCGGCGCACGAGCCCGGCGTGCGGGTGGCGGCCGGCGCGGTGTTGCGCGGCCAGCCAGGCGGCAGTACTGTACGCCAGCGCCGCCAGCTCCACGGCGCTGCCGTCGCGCGGCGTGGCGGGCGTGCCGCGCGTGCCGGCCGCCTCGGACGAGCCCATCTTGTCCATCCAGGTGCCGGCGTTGGCGTCGTTGCCGCCGAAGGGGAAGCCGGTCTCGGGGTCGAGGCCCAGCTGCACGGTGAAGCCGCGGTCGGCCATGTGCGCGTCCACGGCGCGGCCGGCGCGGCGCTCGCGGAACACCAGGCCCTGGAAGTGCACGTCCAGCGCCTCCTGCACCACGTCGTGCAGCGGCTGCGCGGCGGCGGCGGCGGGCGGCGCCTCGTCGTCCCAGTCGTCGGCGGGGAACAGCCGCGCCACCGGCTCCGTCAGTATCGCCTGCCCCTGCGGCGCCTCCGTGCAGTACTGCGGACACACAACCACCGCTGGCGTCACTCAACGACCGCGGGCCTACCTCATGCTGACAACCACGACACTCACCTGCTGTATGCTGTACAACCACCACCAGACGGCGTCGCGGCAGTTGTAGCGCGCGTTGCGGCCGCCGTCCAGCAAGTTGGGGATCAACCCGTGCCGCAAGCACGCCGCGAATGACAAAATGTGCGCCCGCGCATCCTGAAATACGTAGTACACAATTGTTTATTATTGAAAATAATATTCATCCAGATAACGATCGTGTTGGGATCCCAAAACATTTAAAGAAACTGTACGATCTTCGCTTGTACATTGAACTTCCATAAGTAGGTAAACACGCGTCAGCAATATGAATTACCTACAGCGCGTCCACGCGCCGACTAATTATTATATTTCACAATTATTATTTTAATTGTTATACATTTGATAAATCAGTGTTAATTCGACTGCTATACCAATTGCGCGCATTCACTCATACCATTTCACCATACCATTACCATAGTATTTTTAGTATATTTCTTAGACTTGTCATAGTGTTCATATCTTAATAAACTTTAGTATTTGTTACTTATACTAGTGACTTTTTCTCCACCATCCTACTCTTAAATGCACAAACCCGTACAATAATGGTGCTTCGATTCGTTGAAAGGAACCTATCGCGAGTGTTCAAACAGTGATATAGTGATATCCTACGGGACTGTGTAGAGTCATTCGCCGTGTGGTTCCTGAACTGAACCAGTCTTGTGGGCTAAATCAGTCCTAAGGCAGATCCACCAATACCAGAGCGGATACTATTGCAGCCAGTACTGGACCGATCAAGGTTCAGTATCAACACCGCACCGTTAAGAAAACCAAGTAAGATCTTTCCTTTTTAACTTAACTTAAACCAGCACCATGGAAGCTTTATTGGAGACCCAAAACCAACTTATGGCGGGAATGGACCAACTTTTTAAGAACTTTAAAAAGGACAGCCGTGACCGTAAGACACCAGACTACATTAGGAGGAAGCTTGAGACCTTAGATTCTTATTGGAAAGAATTTCATTCTAACCATGTTAGGTTGTGTAGCTTTGGAGACCAAGGGAATGCTTATTTTACAGGTAGAGAATATGAACGCACTAACGAATTTTATAACCAGGCTAGGCAAGTCATACAAAATTACCAGCAAGAGGAAATTAGACCTTCTACGCCACTTTTAAAACCAGCAACACCATTGAATATTCCACCTGTTACGCCTATTGTTCTACCACGAATGTCGGAATGGTCCGACAGCAAATTAGATAAGTTGTTACGCAAACAGGTTAGCAACTTCAAAGCTTTCTCAAGAACCGTCGCCAACATAAACGTCGACAATCTGATGAATAAATGGGAGTTTGACGATTCTCTCAAGATGTTACAGTCTAGGTGGGGAATTATCGACACTATGCACTGGGAGATTGACAGCGAGCAGAAAGGCGAAAGTTATGATTATGAGGCATATGAAGCAGAGTTTTCAAAGTATGAAAAAACATTTGATTGTATTAAAAGAGTAATTAACACAAAAATGTGGTCCGTTTCCCATAGGGAAAAGTCGACACCACAGATGGAAATTCCCATCTTTAGTGGCAACTATCAAGAATGGACGTCCTTCAAACATTTATTCCAGGAATCAATCCACCATAATCCATCCTTGTCTAGCGCACAGAAACTTCAGTTTTTAAAGAGCAAGTTGAAAGGCGAAGCCGAAAAACTAATTCAACATCTAAATGTTAGTTCGGAAAACTACCAAATATCATGGGACATTTTGAATCACCGCGTCAATAACAAAAAAATAATATTTACAACATACATTAACACTCTTTTGAATTAACCAGTTATACAAGTTCAAAATGCTGCCCTTATTAAAAAGCTACACGACACCACCAACGAATGCCTGCATGCCATAGAGAAAATGGGAGTCGATGTTTCCACATGGGACCCCATAATCGTGCATTTATTAGACCAAAAACTTGACCTTGACTCTCATAATGATTATGTGGGATCGTTAGAAAATCCTAAAGAGTTACCATCTCTAAAAGAATTTTTAAAGTTTTTTGAAACGAAGTTTACGTCGTTAGAAGCATTTCGACGTAAGCAAGAATCGACCAAACCATCCCTCCAGGAAGATAAGCGTTTTAAGAAGACATTTTTCCAGCAACCTTCCACCAGTTACCAACCAATGAAACCATTTACTAAACCATCAATATCCTATAAAACGTTACATATAGAAAATAAAAGTTGTCCACATTGCAATGAAAACCACGCTATTTACTTATGCAAATTGTTTCGCGAATCTAGACCGGACGTAAAGCGAAAAACAATTTCGAAATACAATTTGTGCGAAAACTGCTTATTCGACCATCATGGCAAAAATTGCCTTTCTAACAAAACGTGTCTTCATTGTCAAGCCAAGCACAATTCATTAGTTCACGATTTATTTGCGTCATCGACAAAAAATTCGACAACCAGTAACTATCCACCAGTCAACGACCGGAAAACATGCCACATCTCACACAAAAATGTAGCCGAGACTCTCTTGGCTACGGCCTTAGTGAAGGTTCAAGCTGCAGATGGAAACTACCACACCATGCGACCGCTCATAGACCAGGGTTCTCAAACTTCTCTGATCACCAAAAATGCAGCTCAAATATTACGGTTAACCAGACAACGATGCAAGGGAGTTATTTTCGGCGTTGGAACTAAAGAACATAATTAAAGATAAAGATAAAGATAAAGTTTATTTCTGTAAAACTTAGTCAAAAATACACATAAAACTTAAGGACTCCTTTTTTTTTACAAAATAGTGTGGCGAGTATCTACATCATGATATTATTTGCTATTGTAAAATAAATTAGGGTTAGTTCAAAATATTTGAGTGACACCTAAACTAAGTAACAATTAACTTGTATCTTAGGTGTCTGATTTTTTTTGTAGGTTAGTGCTTAGTTGACAATATTATTAAATTCAACAACAAAATAAGTATATTATAATTACATTAACATGTTTCATCATATTACTAAATGAGGGGCATCTATGTAGGTCACAGATCCACCGCTGTGCTGCGTAGCACTGGTTGGGCTCTAGTCGCCATAATCGATGGTACTTAAATACCTCGCCTCAGCGCTTTTTCGCGCAGGGCATTGCTCATCTCCGGTTATATGATGGCTTGGTTTGTTGAATCGCCGGCAGGTAGCGCACTGTGCTGGTTCTTGCCTTTTGGAGCAATCTTTAATTACATGGCCAACGCATCCGCAGTGACCACAAGTGGGCTCCGGGTCTCGACAATACTTTGCTGAATGTCCATATTGTTGACACTTGTAACATCTAGTTACAAGCGTGAAATCTCTCACAGGACAGGATGTCCAATTAATAAATACTCTATCCTGTTGAATGAGCATTTTCCTGACGTCAGCTGGCACTTCTAATATAAAATTACAGTAATTGGAGTCTTTTTTACCGGATTTGTGGCTTAGTTTGATGGAGCTAAGAAACTTTTCACGAAGTATGTGTGGGTTCTTGTCGGAGATGTTCTGTTCATACAAACATTCAAATAATTCCTTCTCAGGAGTACTAGCAGGGACACCCAGTAGTATGATTTTAGGCCTGCTTTTTTTAGTGTCTTCAACCTTCAAACCTGACGTTTTTAGATTTTCAGATTGTTTCAGCTTTTCAAGGTCTTCTTTGCCTTCAGTGCTAATAATAATACCTCCGTCTTTGGTTTTCCTCATTCCACGGATATGCAGCTTCAGTTCATCAGGTTTGATGATAGTCTGGACTAGTTTCTTCGTATCCTCACTTGTTTGCTGCTTATCTACGGGATATATAGCAATACTGCTGGTATTGAGAGGACTTACAAAGGCGCTAGAACCTTTTTTTAAAGCATCAGCGAAAGACGCAGGCATGGAGACAGTTTGGGCAGAACGAATGCTTTGTTTCAAATCTTTGAGTTGGTCTTCAAGTTGAACTGAGGTCTCTTTTTGGTCAGTGATATTCCTAAGCGTAATTTGTGCAGATATATATAAGACAATTTGTCTATTTTGTGATCTTATTACAACGACAAATCAAACAATGTGTTGCTCTGTAAAAACAAAGTTTTTATTTTAACTTTTACATTTAGAGAAACATTAATTATCTTAAGGCATTTCATATTTTATCTCACCTGTAAAAACAAAGAAACGACATTCAAAGTTAATTTGCCGATTCAGACTTGTTATTAAACAGCTTAATTAATTCTCTAAAATTTTAATCACTTAAATGTAAATGTCATTCAACTAGCCCGTAAACAATCTTGCTGGTCACAGATTAGAAAAGAGTATGTATAAAGATCTTTTAACAATCTTCAGTAGCTGGCGCCATCTCTTGAGTCAACTAAGACAACACCTCAATGAAGCGCGTCATCATTTAAACACAAAGGGATCCTAGATAATATCTCTAGGTATTCCTTTACATCTCCCCCCCTAGGGTTAGAAAATTTCTCAGGAGATTTTAGATTCTTTTAATGGCTATTTCTTCTTTCTAATCTTCATTTTCTCCTAGTATGGGGACGGGAATAAGTTTTGTAATATGGAAAAGATTTGACTCCATCTTTCTATGTCCTGTATTAATCTTGAATATCGATGGGGATAGTTTATCTTCGATTTTAAATGGACCAATCCTTAACTCATCTAATTTTCTTCTATTTAGTTTGTGACCATTTTCAACATATACCATATCACCTATTTCGAAATTATGGATTGTTTTATTTTTATCAATTATCATTTTATTATATTTATGTGATTTTATTGTTCTCTCTAATGCTAGTTTTCTGTCTCTAATCCAGTAATCTGCTTCTTTTCTTAGTTTAAGTTCATCTGGTATGAATGAAACGTCAGTACCCTCCAATAGGTATTTTGGTGCAAAGCCTGTAATAGAGTGTTCGGTGTTATTATATCTATCTACACAAGTATGAGCAATAGTCGTCCATGCTAATTTATTTAGATTTTCATTTGTCTTGCATCTTATTTTATTAACGAGTGTTTGGTTTAGCCTTTCGTTAAGTCCATTAGAAAACGGCGAATTTACTGCAGTGAAAATTGGTGTGATTGATCTTTCATTTAAAAAGGTTTTAAATTCTGTTGAGTTAATTCCAGGATATTGGTCAGTGAGAACCATATCGATTTCATTACAATTTGGTACAATACTTATAAGTTTTATAAAGTCCTTTGCACTCTGCGTCTTTGAGGTAACTATATAAGCATATCGAGTGAAATGGTCGACTAAAAGGTGCAAATATCTTTTTGTTGATCGAGTGCCACCAAAACCCCCAATTGTGTCTATTGAGACAATTTCTAATGGTTTTGTGGCAGGACCAAAATATGACATTAAACCATATTTAGCTTGTCCTCTTGTTTTATTTTTTATACATATTTCACAATGTTTGCAAAAATCGGTGATGTTTCTAGTTAAGTTCTTTGCTGTATAAAATTTTCCTATTTTCTTTTGCATCTGTTTTATACCTATATGACACATATTTTCATGTATTAGTTTTATAAATTTTATACTAAGTTCCTCCGACAGTAATATTTTTTCTTGCTTTCTTGCCCTCTTATAATATACATTATGTTTATATATTAACTTGTTCTTGTATTTTTTTATATCCTCGTTTTTTTCTTGATCTTTTATTATATCATTCAGTGTTACTAAGTTTATTATTTTTAATTGTTCATGTACATCTTTATTAGCTTCTAATACTGGGTTTCTGCTCAAGCAATCTGCTTCCAAATTATTTTTTCCTGCTGCATATTTTATTTCGAAGTCGTATTGCGATAGGTAATAGCATAAATCTCCTAACTCTTCGTCCGTTCTGGATTTAATGTTTAAATTTTCTAATGGTTTGTGGTCGGAATATACTGTGAAAGGCTTGCCTATTAGCCAGTACTGCCAGTATCTTATAGCCTCCTTAATAGCCAAGCATTCCAAATATATAGCCTTTCTTTTCTTTTGGGCTTCATTTAATTTTTTTGAAAAATATGCTACAGGTTTTTCTTTTCCGTCTGGTTGAGTTTGCTTTAACACAGCTCCAATACCTTCCAATGACGCATCTGTATATATGTTTATTGATAAGTTTTGATCAAAAATTTCTAAGATTGGTTGTGAACACAATAGTTGTTTAATCTTCTCAAAAGCTTTTTGGCAGTCCATTGACCATATGAATTTTTTGTGCTTCCTCAGTAAATTATGTAATGGTTCTAAAATTATTGAACTGTTAGGAATGTACTCTCGGTAGAAATTGATTTTTCCTAGAAGTTGTCTAATATTTTTCTGATTTTTTGGTGTTGGGAAATCTCTTATTGAAATTAAGTTATCTCTCACTGGTTTAACTGTGTTATCTTGTATTATATGTCCCAGGTATTTTACCGAATTTGTTGCGAATCGACATTTTGTGAACTTAAGTCGAAAACCTTCTTTTTCTATCGCCTCTAAAAGCTGTGATAAATGAGTTATGTGATCGGTGTAGGATTTAGAAAATATTAAGATATCGTCAATGAAATTTACAGCAAAATATGTTAATTTGTATTTTCTCAAAATGTTGCTTAGTATTCTTTGAAAAATGGCTGGGGAAGTTTTCAAACCGAAAGGTAAACATGTCCATTGGTAGTGGCCTTCCTGGGTAACAAAAGCAGTTTTCTTTCGATCTTCAATTCGTAAGGGAATAGACCAGAACGCAGAATTAATGTCTAATGTTGAAAAGTACTTACAGTTTCTGGTCTTTGTTACTAAGTCTTCAATTAAAGGAAATGGCTGAGCCTGAGGTACTACTACTTTGTTTAGATCTCTGAAATCAATACACAACCTCGTTTTTCTATTGTCTTCTTTTTTAAAAGCCAGGGTTACTGGTGCTGCAAATGGGCTGTATGATTCTTCTATAAGATTTCTTTCAAGCAATTTTCTCACTTGTTCTTCTATCTCTAACTTATCCTGTATTGAACATCTGTAAGGTCTTTTACTGCAGTATTTGTCCACAAGTAGATCAATGCGTGCTTCATAATCCTTTACTGTTCCAATATCATATTTATCTTTTGCAAAGCTTGATTTATATGTATTAATAAGTTTATTTATTTCCGATTTTTGTTGATTATTCAAATGACTCAGATCCATTGTAAAGTCTTTTTCTTTTATATGTTCATTAAAGTTTATAAAGTTCAAGTTTTTTTCATTTTCAATAGGGTTGCTTATAAAATGTTGTTCCTCCTTTGTAAAGCTTTCTTCAGATTTTTGATCAATTTCTAAATTTTCATTTTGAATCAAATTAAACTCTTTTATAGTATCAAGTCCAATTAGAAAATCATATTTGAAGTCTTTTCCATCTACAATATAAACATCAATTTTCTTCTCTATATTAAAGATTTTAATTTTTATTGTTGTGAAGCCTTTTGTCTTTTTTACACCATTAATTGTTAGTAATTTTGTATTGTTGTGTATATTTTTTCCTTTTTTCTTTAGTCTTAATAATTTAGAATTTATTAAGGAAACATTAGAGCCAGAGTCGTATATGCCAAGTATGTTTAATTTTCCTTCTAATGTTAGTTTTACTTTAATTAATGGTGTAATTATTCGTTTTTTGGCTCATTGTCACTCAATTCTACATCTAATACAGTATTGTTTACATTCTTATTATAGTTTCTCTTGTTCTCATAGTTATCAGTTTGTTTAAACCAACATTTTTCTTCAGAGTGAAAACGGTAACCTTTATTTAAATTTTCACACGTTTTGCATGGTTTCATTTTTTCACCTCTTACTTTATTATCAAATGTATTTCTCTTAAATTTATTATAATTATTTTTATTGACTGTTTGTTCATGTTTACCAATTTCATTGAAAAGATTTGCAGTTGATGTTATTGATTCCTTATCCATTTTGTACATTATATAATCTGGTAGACCCATAACAATAATATGAATCAATGTTTGTGTGTCAATATTTTTATTTATCTCTAATAACAATCTTTCTTTTTTTGTGGCATATTCCCGCAATGAACCTCCTTGAAATTTAAATGCAAATGCATATTTAACTTGTGACCAACCTTTGTTTCCGTAGGTTTCACAAAAATTTGTTTTCCATATTGCCCATCCTGCATTTACAGTATATTTTATTAACATACTAGTGTACCAATCTAGGCACTGTTTTTCAAGTAAATATTTTAAAGTCTCAATTTTATCTGCCTCTTTTAATATGTCGAAACGTGTACATTCATTCTCAAAATCATTGATCCATTGGTTAACGTTTGATATTTTCGCTGAAAACTTCTCAAGTAAAAATCTTTCTGCTATTTTTCCTACATTTTTATTTTCAGTGCCCTTACTAGTGTTATTATCCAATGACTTCGTTTCATGTGTAATTTCGTCCAGGTATTGGTCACCAAATTGTAAATTCCCACCTTCATCTAAGTAAATTTTCTTCAATTCTTGTGTTAAGGGAATCCATATTTTCCGTGTTTGATGTCTTTTCTTTAGAGAATTTTTAATTTTGGTAAAAATATCCGTACTTGTTATTGCAGTGTGTTTGCTTGCATGCTTCAAATCATCAGGAATATCATATACATGTCCATCTGGTGTCTCGATTGAGGTTATGCAGATCACATTGGTTTTTACATCAGATGCTGCTAACACTGTAAATGTGAACCGTAACTTTTCCATCTCTCTTCACTGAAAATGTCGTTTTATAAGACAATTTGTCTATTTTGTGATCTTATTACAACGACAAATCAAACAATGTGTTGCTCTGTAAAAACAAAGTTTTTATTTTAACTTTTACATTTAGAGAAACATTAATTATCTTAAGGCATTTCATATTTTATCTCACCTGTAAAAACAAAGAAACGACATTCAAAGTTAATTTGCCGATTCAGACTTGTTATTAAACAGCTTAATTAATTCTCTAAAATTTTAATCACTTAAATGTAAATGTCATTCAACTAGCCCGTAAACAATCTTGCTGGTCACAGATTAGAAAAGAGTATGTATAAAGATCTTTTAACAATCTTCAGTAGCTGGCGCCATCTCTTGAGTCAACTAAGACAACACCTCAATGAAGCGCGTCATCATTTAAACACAAAGGGATCCTAGATAATATCTCTAGGTATTCCTTTACATATATATTTTTGTTTTAGCGACTGGTATTGAACTGCCAACTGAGACACACCACCTAGCATCCTTCTGCTGTAATTGCTTATTTTCAACTTCTGTTCCGTGTTGAGTTTGCCTTTATTTGATATATTACATATATCGTTAAGACATTGCTCGATTGTAGAGAGCCACTGTTGGATTTCAGGTGTCGATACCACTTCAACTGTAGGTGCAGTAGGGGCTGAGTCTTCCTCGATTTGCCGTCTCTGGGGTGGACTTCGGGTGGTCATAGTACTTCGATTAAATGGACTATCCATTTCTGAACCAATATAATCTACTAATGAAACTCAATAACCTTTAACCAATAATCTTCATGACAAAACATGCGCTGACACACATTCACGCGGAAGTTATATTGACACAGCTATACTGATTTTATTGTTAAAATAATTTAATTAATAATTGCAGTAGACACGTCCATCTGCAAAGCGCGCGATTAATCGATCCATTGCACGACACAATTGCAAAGGGGTCATTCAAATCAACATGTTATCGCTGCATAATGACTTTTCTACCACCACTGATGTGTTTATTATGAAAAGCTTAATAAACAAATTACCTAATAAGTCTTTTGAAAAGCCGGTATGGAGACATTTAGATATGAAAATGAAAATATCTTTATTCAATTAGGCCCCCAAGAAGCACTTTTGAATCGTCAACAAAAAAACCCTTAAGTCTATCACATAAAAATAATATTAACTAACTAACAATTTCATAATGTTTGTCTCTCTGTCTTATCTGCATCTACGTAAGCTAAGAATGTTATGTCAGTCTGTCTATCGGTCTGTCTGTCGGTCCGTCTGTCCGTCAGTCAGTCTGTCTGTCTGTCCGTCAGTCAGTCTGTCTGTCAGTCAGTCTGTCTGTCAGTCTGTCTGAATTTACACCGGTTCCAAAAGTTGAACTACCGAGAAGATTCCGGCAACAAACTCGTGTAGTCACTCTTTTCAATCATTAAGTTACAATGTTTAATTACACAGTAATGGTATTTAGCAGCGCAGTGTCGCACAGAGTATAAAAAAGGTATATTAAAGTACCAATAAGTACCTAATGATAAGAATATTTACTGTATTTAAAGGTTGTCCGACAATGCACCATCACAATATAGGTATTACAATACACAAAGGTCAACAATTAATATACAAAGACCTAATAAAGCTAAACATCTTTCATTAATTTTAAACACTTGTCTGAGCACGTCATTACAATAATAATTGTATTGTTTTATATATAATATCCTATAATGCCATATACCTCAAAAATCCCTCAAAAATTATACTATTGATGAATATGTAGGTAAATTATTACAAAATCAAGGAAGCTTAGAGATGACCATTTCCACTAGTGGCACCTGTTCACAAGTATGACGCATGTGCCAGCCATCGCTCCGCTCAACCATATCATAGGGAACGGAGCGACCCGGCACACGACGCCACCACCGCAGAAACTTATAGAGAGCATGACATCTTCCAGCAACCACAAAATCAATGAAATGCTATTGGTGGAAATAACTATATGACATTATAAGTTACAACCAAGCATTTTTGTCATTTGTATAATCAGATAGATCAGTATAATAATCAATAGATAAGGGGCAATAATATCAATGATATTCTTAACTATTTTATAATATTAAGGAGGAGGATAACATTGAGCTAGCTGATCCTGACTTCTACGCCAGTCGCCAAGTAGATATTTTATTGGGCGCAGACATATACTCATCAATTATATTGAGCGGTATCATTAAATTGGGACCATATTATCCTGTTGCTCAAGAAACCCAACTAGGGTGGATTTTATGCGGAAACGTCGAAAGCCAAAGGTTTCATTGTAATGTAATCATCAACCAGACAGACGAACTACAACGATTTTGGGAAATCGAAGACATTTCACAAACACTATCTCCCTCCGAAACAGATGACCACTGTATCAAACATTACCAATCTACAACTATAAGAGACGAAAGCGGAAGGTACCATGTGAAAATCCCTTTCAAACAGAACCATGAAAACCAGTTAGGAGCATCAAAACCAATGGCTATCGCTCAATTTCGTCAGCAGGAAAAAAGATTTTCTAAAAATAAATCAATGGCAAAAGATTATGCAACGTTTATGAATGAATATCGGTTGCTAGGTCATATGACACTGACCGGTCATGTAAACAGTAACAAGACACGTGAGTGCTATTTGCCGCATCATGGTGTAGAACGTTTAGAGTCTTCGACTACTAAGCTTAGAGTTGTTTTTAACGCGTCCGCCAAAACTTATACAGGACTAAGCTTAAACGACGTCATGGAGGTGGGGCCAAACCTACAACAAGACCTCCAATCTTTGATTTTGAAGTGGCGTCCATACCAATATGCTTACACCGCAGATATTGAGAAGATGTATCGACAAATAGGGGTTCAAAAATGCGATCAAAAATACCAAAAAATTGTTTGAGACGACCCACATCAACCAATACAAGAATACCAACTGACCACGGTCACTTACGGAACCAAGTCTGCCCCATTTCTGGCGATGATGACGTTGAAACAGCTTGTTGCTGATGAAAGGTCAAAATATTCTACCATTAATGCCACCAGGGTCCTGGAAGAATCCTTCTACATGGATGACCTGATCCACGGAACCCACACAGTTCCTGAAGGAATCTTACTAAAGACAGATCTAATATAAATTCTGAAATCAGGATCAGGGGTTCAATTTACGTAAGTGGAAGTCAAATACAAAGGAATTTCTATCAAACCATAATAAAACCAACCAAGATGATTTTGACTTCAAGCAAGCAGAATCCACCAAAACATTAGGCCTTCGTTGGCAACCAAAGAATGACTTATTTGTATTTGACTACAACATAGAATTTGAAAAATCACACCCTACCAAAAGAAGCCTTCTATCTGATATATCTAAAATTTTCGATCCCTTAGGATGGCTTTCGCCGCTTACAACACAATTAAAAATTTTGTTTCAAAATATTTGGAAACTGCAACTCGAATGGGATGCAAAATTACCACAAGAGATATGTATTGAGTGGGAGAAAATAAAGACAGATCTACATAACATCAATCATCTACAAGTACCAAGATGGCTGAATACAAGTGGTATTTGACGCAGAAAATCTTCCAAGATATTTGGAAGCGCTGGCAAGCCGAATACCTAACTCAACTATCGGCCCGCTCAAAATGGCGGGAACCACATGAAAACTTTAAAGTTAACGATGTAGTCATTATCCACGACAGCAACTTACTAGCTGGAAAATGGGCTTTGGGAAGAGTTATTGAGCTTCACCCGGGCAAGGATGGCTACGTCCGAGTTGTCACTTTAAAAACCAAGAACGGTACCATGAAGCGTCCAATTACGAAACTTTCTATTCTACCAGTCTCAAACCACCAACATGACACCAAACCAGACAGTAAACCAATCCTGAATGATACTCAGAAGAAAAATTCGCCCAAACGTACAAAGAAAACTCTAAATAGCTATCTGACAACCATACTTTTGTAATTTGCTTTATTGTTTACACCAGCGCAAAGTGCATACAGCTTATCACCACTGAAAAATAACAGTATGTACTACTTCGATAAAACTTCCACAATGTCATTAATACGAGATGAGTGGAAACTAGTCGTATATTTTGACTTAAACCCCTACTGGCAGAGTGGTAATCTGTTTGACAAATATATTGCCCACCTGACCGATATCTGTACTAATTCAAAAATAAAATCGCAATGTGACGTACTGTTACTACAATTAGGTCATGGTTACGATGAATACAAATATTCCAATCGAATATTACTGAGGCAGCGGTTCCCGACACATTTGACTAATCGTAGACACCGTGGGCTTATCAATGGAGTAGGCAGTGTTGCCCATAGTTTATTTGGAATTTTAGACGAAAATTTTGCTGAACAATACTTTAAAGATATAGATTTAATACGTGCCAATGAGAAAAACCTTGAGAGCTTATGGAGAAACCAAACATCAGTAGTAGAGGCGGAGTACAATTTGCTGAAGAAAGCGAAATCTACTGTGGATAAGCAATACAAAATACTCAACCAACACATCAACAACCTTGAAAAATCTTAAAAATCTTAATCTTAATCTTAATCTTAAATCTTAAAATTAACGGGTCAGTAATTCGACTACTTTGAAGTCGAAGTTTAGTTTAAAAATTTTAAAGAAATATTAGATTTCTATGTTATCAATTATTATAACAATACTGTATGATAATCGCACTTGAATGACCCGAACAAGCGCTCCAGATCATTGATGACATACGAAACATTTTGATAGAACCAGCATGGTTGTCACGCCAATAAAACTGACGGTACGTCACGGATCCTGCTCCTTTATTTTTTTGTATCAAAATTCCGTACAAAGACTGGAGAAAATCAGACCCCCGAAGTAGAAGAGAACTTAACGACACGTCCTACGTAGTGCTCGATGCTCGAAGTTACGCGGGGTCGTCGGGGTTCACCACACGAAAGTGCGGCGAATACCAACACACAGACCGCGAAGACTGTTCGGTACACTCCTCAGCGTAAATTTTTACGACGGTTCTACGTATGAACTTAATAAATACGATCTCTACTCCTACTCTTCCAATATCCATGCTGTAAGATCGTGGAACGCATTTCCGGCTGACATAAATAACTCTCAAACTATTTTAAGAAGCGGGGTAAGGAGCATCACTCGACCTCTCTTGCGGAGGATCGAACAATTTAAAAATTGTAATTTTAAAAGTTAGACACGTATAGAAGAGATTATAATGTAACACTTATGAACTGTAGAGTATACGCGTAATATTTGTTAGCGGGCGCACCTGGTAGCGGCCGGTGAGCAGGTAGAGGCCGCGCAGCGAGATGAAGGTGTCGCGGCCCCAGCAGCGCATGTAGCCCACGCCGAAGTGCGGCAGGCCCGCCGACAGCGAGCCCACGCGCGCGCCCGCCGCCAGCGCCGCCACCGCCGCCACCGCCGGCAGCGGCGCGTGCGGCGCCTCCGCCGTCAGCTGCACCGACGCCAGCGCCAGCGCGCGCGTCGCCGCCGACCCGCGCGCGCCCGGAGCCAGCGCCAGCGCCAGCGCCGCGCGCGTCACGCCCGCGTGCAGCGCGCCCAGCAGCGCCGCCGCGTACGCCGGCACCAGGTACCGCGGCAGCGCGCCCAGCGGCTCCAGCACCGCACGGTAGCGCGCGGCCACGCCGCCCAGCCGCGGCCAGCGCTCCAGGCGCCGCCACGTGTACTCCAGCAGCCAGTCGCCGGCGCGCAGGTTGGCGCACAGCGGGTGGCCGAGGTCGTCCGCGCGCCGCACCTCCGCCAGCAGCGACTCCACGCCCTGCAACGCACCGCCGGTCATCGCCCACCCTCTACCCGCTCCCTACCCGCTCAACGAGAACGGACGCCGACCACACGCAGTTCTAACATTTCACGCGTCGATGCCACAAGATCCGAAGTGAGCTCCGGCGGGAGACGTGAAGAGAGAAGACGCCACAGAGGCAGAAAATCAGCAGACTGAGCAAACGGGAGTCAGCGATACCGCATTGTGTAGGCACGGGCGACTACGAGGGCACCGAGAGCGTTACGTGTACATACATCCCAGAAAAGAAAGAGAGAACATAAGGACATAGCGAAAGATTATAACTTATAGGGAGTTAAAACGGTGCGCTGTAAATGAGTTCTGAGCAAGTAGCAGGGCACTCTCAATACTCAATACTTGAATCCGTGAATTTTTATACCTGCACTTTAAATGATATGGATATGATAATCTGATAATGGTAATTGTATGGTCTGAACCGTACATGTTTAGATTACAAATTGATTTATAGTAGAATTAAGAGGAATTATTTCTTAAATAATTGTAACACGGATTGTTTGTTTACGTGCTGAATGATATGATAAAATGTTAATACTGATGAGTGCACAACTACAGGTGCAACGCGACATGAGCCTTTGCGAGAGGTAGCCTAAAATAATACTGAATGTAAAATGCTAAAATGCAGTTTGTACGGTAGAACCGTAATGATACTGCGGAGGGCTTAAAATTATATATTTGAGTTGGGTGCTGATCGAATACTAATTTATTATTCGATATTATAGTGATAATATTATGTTAAAATAAAATAGATGACGTGCAGTAAAGACAGTTGACATGAAATAAAAAAAAATGTATTTATTATGTGAGTACCACAAAAAAAATCTACCAGGAAAAACGTAATAATGTGTGATATAGAACCTGGAGGCCGGCGTAGACGAGCGGGCCGTGTCCGGGCACGTCGTAGACGCCGCCGCCGCCGCCGCCGCCGCCCGCCGCGCGCTCCTCCGCGTCGCAGCAGTACAGCAGCGCGTTCATGTCCAGCGCGTCCAGCCCCGCCAGCGCCGGCGCCAGCCCTGCAACGTACGCCGTCAGTGCACACTTATACCCCGGGGCGGCCAGCACTGGCTGCAGCGGGGCCAGCCCCGCCAGCGTGGGCGGGGCGCGGTGGGGGCGGGGTCACTCACCCAGCGGGTCGGGGTCGCGCGGCAGGGCGGCCAGCACTGGCTGCAGCGCGGGCGGGGTCACTCACCCAGCGGGTCGGGGTCGCGCGGCAGGGCGGCCAGCACTGGCTGCAGCGCGGGCGGGGTCACTCACCCAGCGGGTCGGGGTCGCGCGGCAGGGCGGCCAGCACTGGCTGCAGCGCGGCGAGGGCGGCGCGCTGGTCGGGCCGCGGCCGCAGTCGTAGCGCCAGCACGGTGCCGGGCGCCAGCGGGTGGAGCGCCAGCTCCGTGGTGGCGCCCGCCGCCGTCACGCCCGCCAGCGCCGCCGCGTCGCCGCGCCGCACCACCACCTCGTAGTCCGTGAGCCCGCCGATGTACTGCGTCGGTCGCTCGAACGGTGCCGCGCCCTCCCTGCGCACACGCCGCGCTCGCTTCAGTCAAGTTCGTTCAGGAGACAATAGTGTCGCAAAATTCGCGAGTTCAGTTCATGAAGTGCCAATCGTAATAAAAATACTATCATTCAAATTTCAAATTTTCAATTCAAATTCATTTATTTGCGAATGTGGGTAGATACTTATATAATATAGAATAATCTGAATATCTTGATATTGTTATCGATACGAGTTTAGCAATCGATGAGTAAGTTTGTGTCTATGTCTGTTATCTATGGTTGACCGTTGGTGGCATAGCGTGACTTTGCTTTGTTCGGTACCGCGGGAAAGAAAAGGCGATCACCAGGGCATGTGGACTCATGTCTAGACCGGAGCTAGACGAAGAAGGCCTTAACCAGTTACTGAATTGAACGTGATTAGGCTGGTGTCTGGCATAGTCATTAGTATCAAAGCGAAACAATAATAATATAACTATCTACTAAAATATATGTTTCATAGCATATTGGTCAACTTATCTTTCTATACCTATCGGTAGAATAATTTAGTAAATAATAAAAATAATAAATAATAGAAAGATATAATAGATAGATAAATAATAGAATAATTTAGTAAATAATATTAATAATTTAGTGAATAAGTTTACTATGGTGAATGATACCCATAGTTTAAATACCCGTAGTAAAAATAGACTTTATAGGCCCCCATCTAGAATAAAAATGTTGAATAATAGCCCATACTACATGGCAATAAAAATATTTAATAAATTACCATCTCAAATAAAAAATGAATCAAAATTACCAACATTTAATACAAAACTAAAGAAATATCTAGCTGAAAACAGCTTTTACTCAATAAATGAATACTTTAAAAAAAAATGATATTTTACAATACTCCACCATAAATAATTAATTCATAAGTATACATAATAATTTTCCGTTAATAAAAATGATATTATATTGAATGAATAATATTACTAATTATAATAACAAATAATAATATAAATTAAATCAATATCTACCTACACATTATTAGAATATAGTAAATACACAAATGCACTAATATTAATATCATAATTTAATTTAATACAATATTACATTACTTATATATCTATATTTCATTTTTTTATTTTTTTAGTGCATATGAAATTAAAATAAGAAAAATCAATTAATACCTTATATATAATTTCGTTTAAGTACCTTTTAAATCTAAATATATTGTTAATAATGTTGTAATTTCATATAGTTTTAGGAAATTTATTGTCTTTTTGTTGCTATACTCGAAAAGGGTAATTAAGTTGTAAGTGCTGTAATAACAATAATATCTTAAGATCTTGTAACACTTAATTTGCAATAAATATTTGAGTTTGAGTTTGAGTATAACGTTTTGTCACCTCTGTATCCGTATCTCAATGTCAGGCATCGGGTATTACGGAATTTATTCATGTATTAAATGATCGATACGGAAGGCACGACAAATATGTTGCGAGGCCTGACCCGTGGTCGCGCTGCCGCTGCCGCAGCTGCAGCTCAAACAGCACGTGGTCCAGCTCGCCGTCCACCCGCAGCGGCCGCACGCAGCGCGCGCCCTCCGGCGCCGTGAACGCCGTCGACGCCACCACCACCACCGACTGCAACACGCAACCACCCGTACAACCATCCTTGGGCCACATGCCTACGCTTCCTATCTACATGGCTATTTCACTCTCGAACATACAATATCACACATGATTAAAGTTACACGAGGAACCACCTCCGCTGTGCAATTTCACGAGCGCCTACGACACACAGTTTTCCATAAAACCTTTCAAATCGTAAATATTCATTTTCGAGACAATCAACTGATAACTTTTTAAACTAGGTAGATTTCCTTACGCACGGCAAATTTCGTTAGAAGTATATATTTTTGCAATATGTATCGTATGAGAAGCCGGGCGAGGGAGCCGGCGGTACCTGTCGAGTGGTCGGGCAGTGTCGTGTGATGGCGACGACGTGCGGGTCGAGCTGGTCCACGAACACCTCGTCGTAGCCGTCGCGGGCCAGCGCCGCGTGCAGCTCGTTGAGCAGCCGCCGCGCCGCCACCATGCCGGTGCTCGCGCCCACCGTGCCCGCCCCCGCCCCCGCACCCTCCGCCCACTCCGCGTACAGGCGGTGCTCGTCCACCACGTGGATCTGTCGACATCACACGTCACAGTCAGTCGCACAGCGCGGCATATACCCGGCTAGGGATGAGCGATTCGAATAAAATATCGATATTGATATCGATGATTCGATATTGTTGGCCACAAAATATCGATATTTTAAAATATCAATCGAACACCATGGTCAACTGTAAGTTTTGTGCTTAAATACTGTGATAAATAGTGGACATCACACTTTTATTTTATTTTTAGAATTTATTACATAATAAAAGTAACGATTAAAGAACGTTAAATGAAGTAAACGAATGGGGTTACAAAAAAGTTAGGTACTAAAAGTCCTAGTTTTTTATCAATGTTCTGCGATATTAACAACTTTGAGAGCAATTTTCCTTTCAGCGATATCATGTTAAAATATCGATATTGCTATATTTTATAGTTAAAATAAACGATATTAAAATATCGATATTTGAACGATATCGATAAATATCGCACATCCCTATACCCGTCCCTAGCGGGCGGGCGTGTCGGCTACTCACGTGGTGCGGCACGAGCTCGTCGTAGCCGCGCGTGCTGCCGATGGCGCAGCACGCGGCCGACACCATGGCGGCCGTCGGCAACATGTCCAGCACCGTCCTGCACCGACCACATCCTTTAATCTAACCAACCATTTTAGTCTGCCGGCTAAAAATATTCTTTCAAAAAGAGACACAAAATTGAAATAAAAAGTTTTAGATTAATTCTTTCAATTAAATCATACTATTTCCGTACTTTTTCTGTTACACAGAAAGATAATAAATTAGTTCTAATACTTAAATTAAATGAAATTGTACCATTTAATGTACATATTTAATTTTCTTACGTCCTATCTGCATATTCGATTTTTAAAGTGAATGGGGCTCGTCGTAAAAATGAAGTTCTAAATATGATTGTAACGTAACTCCCAGTGCAGCTACACGAGTATCTAAAGTGAGCGAGAGCGCGAGACGGGCACTAGGTGGTGGGCGCTCCGTTCGGTGGGTGTTTAGCACATGGATACTGTTGCCGAGTGAGGCGAGTGAGGCGAGTGAGGCGAGTGAGGCGTCACCTGTGGGCGGCGGGCGCGGGGTTGTCGTGCGTGAGGTCCATCAGTAGCGCGCGGGCGACGGTCGCGGCGGCCGGTCGTCGCGGCGGCCGCAGGAAGGCGCCCACGCCGCGCCCGCCGAACCGGTGCACCAGCCGACCCTGCTCGTGCGAGTCCCACGCGCTCTGCGCCTCTGTACACACACACACACGCGCGACGTCACGGCCGGGCACGCGCGCCCCGCCCCCGACCGACGCCACTTATTACTGCTACACCTCCTTTTGTTAACTTGATTGCTTGCTTTCAATAGTCAATTAATTCCATATTTAATTATTCTATAAAATCTGACGTAACGAGGAAACTAGGTAGCAATAGATTTCCTTATGGAAGCATGTTATTGATAAGAACAGTGTGAAGGATACTGCCCTACTGTACACCAGCATTCACTGACATGAACCCGCGAAGCGAATCCATTTACAAGGACACGGATTCTTCACTAATGCAGGAAGGCGGCGATCTTATTACATAGCTAAGCAGATAACCGTATGCCATATTAATGAGTACATTGAGTACATATATCAGTAATAGTAAAGAAAACGATGACGAACGGAAGGAATTTCAATAGAATATGATAAAAAACCTATAAGACCATGTATGTATGTACTACAAGAATACAAAAGCAGAAGGGCTGTTAAGATCTTTAGAAAATCACCCACAAAAAGTGGAAAACCTTCACGAAAGTATGTTCTGGAATAATTTGGCGAAGATATTTCTCTTAGATCGTAAGATCAAGTGGATTTTGATGTGCATGTTTTTCTCTGATTCTCGTTTTACAACACAAAGAGACACGATGATTGCATTAAAAATTTGAAAATAAATACATTGTTTCGAATTTTTTTTAGAAACCGGTGTTAACTGATTTGGATGCAAAACCAGGTTTTGTATTTCACGTCGGTTTTGCATTCCCTAATTTGAATGTGATAAAAGTTAGAGCGGCATGGGTACCTCTGATGAGCGTGGTGAGGCCGAGGCGGTTGACGAAGATGTTGTCGACGTGGTCGGAGTTGGTGAACAGCTCGGCCACCACGAACAGCTCGGGCTTCACGTTGCGCGCGCAGTCCAGCATGTACTCCGCCACCTGTACAACGCTCCGTGCTCAGTGGCGGTGGACATTCATTTTTGAAGTTTTTCTATTTAAAGTAATGTAGCGTCAACGTTTGCAGTGGAATAGATGCTTCAATATAGTTTAAGGGTCAGCGCAGACAGAGAGGAATAATTTTGGCGCGGTCTCGCGCATTTTCTTTACGAATCGCGTTAGCTCGAGCTTCCGCGAGCCTGCGCGAGTAAACCGTTCTGGGTTAACATTCCACTATAATGCCAGTTTGTCGCGAAAGTTCGTTAACGATGGAGGACTGGGATATGATTATTATTGCGCTTTTGGCGGAAGAAGAAAAGGAAGAACATATCGATAAAGTTAATAAAGAAAGGCGTCAGAGAGTGAGACAAAGGATATTGGTCGAGGAACGTTGGCAAGAACGGCGACGTTACGATTCGGGCGGGGACCGGCGACTCGACGCTGCGCGAAGCTTCCCGCGTATCTTCGAAGACGCGTGAGCATTTTTGTCAGGTTCAAGCATGTTACGCACTTTATTTTAATAAGTTCAAAGTTGATTTTCGAGTGCCTTAGTAAAATCCTTCCGCTGCGTTCCTGTCTGTTTGCGCTGACCCAAACACTACGAAATTAGACGTTAATTTTAAATGTAAAAATAAAATAACAAAAGCCTTCTCCCAAATATTTAGAAATTGAATGGTTTGGACCTATTAAGACCAGTCACCTGGATTGTAAAAAGTATGTAGGGAGTTTGCGTCCTTGATTTGCAAATGTAATTTTTATAAATGGTGAAAATGTTATTTAGAAGGGCATGTGTGTGTGTGGGGTGTGTGGGTACTGACGTGCAGCGGCGTGGAGTGGCAGTTGTCGAGGCGCAGGCCGTCGAACACCTCGGCGGTGAGGTCGACGTAGTCGCGCATGTGCGCCCACAGGAAGGCGCTGTCGTCGGGGCGGTCGCCGTAGCGCAGCTTGACGCTGTCGGCCCAGGCCAGCAGCTCGCGCCGCAGGTACACGCGGCCCGGCGCGCGCGCGAAGTCCTCCAGCGGGTCCGCGTCCATCACCCACCCGTTGTGCGCCATGCACCGCGCGCCCGCCGCGCCCCACAACGCCGCCTCCACCTCCGCCGCCGACGAGCCCTCGCCCCCGCCCCCGCCCCCGCCCCCGCCCCCGCCACACCACGTGAAGTACCTACCCACATCACCATTTAGTTGGGCAGCACAGTAACCTAGGGCTGCTAATCGAATACCATTTTTTTGTTCATTTTAAAGAATAGAGTATATTTTTATAAAAAACTACCCGATAGTATTGCCAGTTACGATAAACTTCTTAAAATAATGTCAAACGAAAAACTAAACCCATAAGAGTATTCTTGATTACGATCTCACCTAGTCCTCTTTGCAACATCAACGGTCCAACTAAAGGTCATGATTCAAGAACTGCAAGAAGCATCGCCGACAATAGATCGAAGGATAAATTTTGCTAAAACCAAAATGACAACCACCGAAAGCAAAGATCGAACAAAAATAACGATAGGAAATATAAAAAAATACAGAAAGATTGGAAAGGAAAACCAGGCCAATGAGAGAAATCGACTCAGTTCAGTAGCCTCCTCCAAACTCAGTTTTATGTTTCGCATAAATCTTCCCCGAAAGCAGAAAATTCAAATATTGGACAAATGCATGCATATTACCAGTACTCACCTACGAAGCGGAAACTTGAGTTCCTACCAAAGGTATTCTTCACGAACTAACAGTAGCACAAAGAACTATGTTTCTAGCTAGTCTTCGCATACGGACTCTTCTTACCGCTTCACATCAGTTGATGTTGAGTCATTTACCGTGATTTGCATAAAAAAGAACTCTAAAAAGGAAAATTGTTGGCGTAACACTAGATGACAGAAAAACCAACAAATGGCTGAGACGACGACAGAAAAAAGTGGCAGATGTAACCGAGACAATAGCGAGACGGCGTGAGAAGTGGGAGTAGGCAGGTCATCTAGCGACCAAGTAGACCTCGTGGTGGAAAAAAGTCCTTACGAGGGCACCGTACCAACATATAATATAAGAGCAAGAAGGAGACCGCAAATGAGGCGGAAAGATGACATAAGCCAGGCAGCATTTGGATGTTAACAGGCCAAAATAAGAGAATTAGAGAGGTCTAAAGGAGGCCTCCACCTAATGATTGGTAGATAAGTGTGTGAAGTTTTTGCTACGAGTAGAAGGTAGATAGTCGACTAACCAGAGAAATGAGAGGACTAAAATTAGGTTTTACAAATTTTATTAGGTAGTATGTAGATAAATATCTCCGGCTAGATCGATGATACCGAATCCGAGACCGTTTTACAATTGCTTCTTATCACTCCCCTAAGTCTTCTGGCGCAGTCCGGGGTTGCAGGCAGCCAATGTGCAGTCGAATGTGCGGTCCAGGAGCTACCTCCTAAGAGGTAGGTGTAGGCATTCACCCATCAGCCGGAATGTTCACTGAAGTTGGTTAGTTCACCCTCAGTTGATTGGTAAAATGGTAGAAGAAGAACCCCAACTCGTTGTCAAAAACGATAACAAATATTATTAGAAACTTTAATAAATTGAAAAAGTAAGTTTTAAATCAGTTAGTTAGGCACTGGAAGTCAAGTCGCTCATTACCGCTAGTCGTCAGAATAAGTAAAATGTTAAATCGGTTTCGGGTCGGACGATTGCGAATTAGCTCAATCACACGAAGTTGACAAGACACTTCGTTGCGTTAATTACTACAATTTTAGAAGATTGGATTAAGCGTAAACCAGATAACAAAATTGAATGTTAAATAGAAGAACAGTTATTTAAATTTAAATAGGGGAGTGATAAGAAGCAATTAATTCATTTCAATTCATATGAACTTAATACCAAACTAAAAACATATATAATAGATCGCTTCCTGCGCATTTTGCTAGGCAATAACGCAAGTTTTTACAAGTGGTAGAAGGAGAATTTTTAAATTTCTTACTAACCAAATATTTTTTTTTGAAATATTCATACACATACTCACTAACACACATACTCACACATACTCACAGCGAACTGATTCACGACTGAAATAGGAAATGTTAACCTACCCATACGACCCGCAATGTCTAACACTAAATAGGTACTAACATGATTGAATAAATATAAATTTCCTTCGGAATTCAGTATACTTCGGCTGTGTTTCGGATTGAAGGGAAAGGTAGCCAGTGTAATTACTGGGCATGGACGGCATTTCATCCTAGGCCCCAGGATGATAACGCACCTGCAATATCTAGTGAATTTCCCTTGTTATTGCAGGTGTCTATAGGCGGCGGTAACCGCTTTCCATCAGGTGGGCCGTCGGCTTGTTTGTCATCTTGTTGTATAAAAAAAAACTAAAAGAAAAACTCAGTTTGGACACTGTATGAAGAAAATAAAACCGACTTTAAAACACTGGTCTCCTAAAAATGAATATTTTGGAGTTAATGCTTCACTTGCTATTGTTTCTGGACTAAGCATAGAAAGTAGTTAGAACAGCTCTAATATAGAAATCCGCTGTGAAAAGATGGTAGACGACCTCATCCCCGAGAAAACACCTGGATTGGCGGAAATCTGTTTTCGTTGATGATGTAGCGAACTCAGGGACGCGTCACAAATGTTCGAAAGATATTTTTAAACAATGTGTACTTTCCTATTTTTTTTTTAGTTAATAAAGATACAAGAGAAGATAATAGGTTGGGGAAAAAGTCTTTTCGCATTATAGTATGTATGAACTTGTAATAAAATCTCTTTGGCTGTACTATTTGTATCTGGCTGGTTTTGGTATCATTAAAAGTTTAGATTTTAAAAAAGATAATTCCAAATTCAAATTAGGAAAATGTGTTTTTTATTTGCTTTTTCGTACTGTAAAGATGAGTGAATCTAATGAAGAAATTCGATACATTTTAAAATTTTACTACAAAAAAGGTAAAAATGCAACGCAAGCCGCGAAAAAAATTTGCGATGTTTATGCACCTAGTGCAGTGTCTGTGAGAGTAGCACTTTGGTTTAAGCGTTTTCAATCCGGATATTTTGATGTCAAAGATGCACGTCGCTCTGGTCGCCTTATTACGGATAATGTTTCGTTATCGTAATTTTACTTTAATTAATCATTTTTCAAAACGCAACATCGATGTTTCGACTACCATATGAGTAGTGACAAATCGCAGCTTTTCGGCTGTCATGCACTCCGTATTAGTTTTCTGCGCGTGAGTCGAAGGTAGAACACACATCATAACCGACATCGTAGACGCATACATGTCTTACGTTTTCTTATCAAAAATATCCTCATAAAATACTGTTTGTGCAAAATGCGTGCAATCCTAACCAACTGGTGAAGGACCGAAGGTGGAAGGTCATCGCGAGCAGTGGCAGCATAAGGTACGTGAGTGCATTATAATTGTCTCTGTTCTACTTCATATCGGAACATCGAATTTAATTACATCGAGGACTGTTTAAGTCTGTCCCAAAAGTAGCATAAAGCCACCATCAGTTTAATCGATCTTGGTGCGTAAGGTGCATTTGCTACAGATAAAATTGATGCCATTTTTGAAAAACTGGAGCAAGATCGGCATATCAGTAGTTACGACGTAGCCGAAAAACTGGGAATTGAGCACAAAAAAGTTTTGGCGCATTAAAAAAAATGGGTACACAAAAAAGCTCGATATTTGGGTACCCCACGAGCTCACTGAAAGAAACCTAATGAACCGTGTACTCATTTGTGATTCTTTATTACGACGTAATGAAACGGAACCATTTTTGAAGAAGCTGATAACTGGTGATGAAAAGTGGATCACGTACGACAAGAACGTGCGAAAAAGGTCGTGGTCAAAGGCCGGTCAGGCTTCACAGACTGTGGCTAAACCCGGGTTAACTCGCAACAAGGTGATGCTGTGTGTGTGGTGGGATTTGAAGGGCATTATTCATTATGAGCTGTTGCACTCACAGGCAGGACCATCGATTCTGAACTCTACTGCGAACAACTGATGAGATTAAAGCAAGAAAAGAAGTTGAGAGAAAGCGGCCGGAATTAATCAACAGAAGGGGTATGGTTTTTCATCATGATAACGCTAGACCTCACACATCTTTAGCCACTCAGCAAAAATTAAGAGAGTTTGGCTGGGAGGTGTTAATGCATCCGCCGTATAGTCCTGATCTTGCATCTTGCACCTTCAGATTTCCACCTGTTTCGCTCTCTTCAGAATTCTCTAGGCAGTGTCAAGTTGACATCACGAGAGGACTGCAAAACCACTTGTCGCGGTATTTTGATCAGAAGTCCCAAAATTTCTATAGCAATGGGATCATGTCCCTACCTACAAGATGGCAAAAAGTTATCGAACAAAACGGTACCTACATACTTTAGTTAAATGTAAATAAACTATATTAAAAACTGTTTTGAATTTTCTTTAAAAATGCGAAGAAACTTTTTCCCCAACCTAATACTTTCATGTTCCTGGTGCAAAACGGCGTAGTGGGCAGACATATTATTAAACCGAAAAAGATTTTCAACTTATTAACGTTGATGACCGTGGCTCACTAACCTGGGCACAAGCGGGTTCTTATCGCTCACTTCCTCTATGCGTGGTCCGTCCGACTGGAGACGATTGTACCTGAAATAGAGAATGAGTTTCTTTTTATCATAAAGTAAATATTTTCTAAAATTTTATAGTTACCAGATACATGTTAAGTTAAATTAAAATCGATTCTAGAATGTTAAAAAATTTAAGCATAGGATATAAATTATCGGATGTTTTAGAAGTGTTTATAAAATGGCACCACAATCAAAATTTGGAATCGTGCGAGATATCGAAAAGTAATGATAAGGATGAAGTGGTAGTGAGGTGTACCGCATGACGGCGATGCAGTTGTCGACGGCGGCGTTGGTACGTACCGCATGCCGGCGATGCAGTTGTCGACGGCGGCGTTGGTACGTACCGCATGCCGGCGATGCAGTTGTCGACGGCGGCGTTGGTACGTACCGCATGCCGGCGATGCAGTTGTCGACGGCGGCGTTGGTACGTACCGCATGCCGGCGATGCAGTTGTCGACGGCGGCGGCGAGGTGGTCGCGCACGGCGGCGGCGGCGGCGGCGTTCAGCTGCTCGAGGCGACGCTTGAACGCCTCGCAGCACTGCTTCAGCCGCGTTTCCTCGTCGTAGCAATCCGCCCTGCAGGTAAGTGACACTCAGTCAGAGGTGATTGGCAGTTCTCTCTAAATAAAATGTTTTTTCTTTCTTTCTCAAATCACGTCAATAAATTAATGAGTCAATATAGTTGAACACATTTATTTATTTATTACACACGCTAAGTTTATTTAATAAACCCTTAGAAAATAGTAAAGCATAATAATTTCCTGTTTATAGTTAGATTTACCGTGTGTTCTATAGAACTGTTATATTTATGTTAGTACATAGATCATTGAATTAATAGTGTATGTGATTTTTTTAATTTAAATTTAATTTTTTTTTGAAATTGATTTGACTGTTGTAAATTGTATTAATTAATAATATTTACAATTCTGATTCTTATTTATTGTGATAACTATAATTACAGAGGCTTGCTGTCCTCAAATTTGCTACACCTCGCGGTAGCTAAGTTTAAAGTGCCTATATAAATTTATACAAAGATCCAATGTACACTTAGTGAGCAAATAAAAAAACTTTGAAACTTTGAAACTTTGAACTGGTCGCCTATGTTTACGAAGGCCGATAATATTATAAGTTCCTAGGTGGTAGGCTCGTATGTAGGGTCGTCTGGGTAGGTACCACCGCCCTTCATATCGCAGCTCGTCCCCCGCGGGCCCGCCCGCGTCCCGCCGTCCGTAGTACCTGTACACGTTGTAGAGCTGCAGCGCGCGGTCTCGGTCGACGGTGGCTCGCAGGCGGCGGTACTGCGGGTCCGTCACTAGTCGTAGCTCGTCCCCCGCGGGCCCGCCCGCGTCCCGCCGTCCGTAGTACCTGTACACGTTGTAGAGCTGCAGCGCGCGGTCTCGGTCGACGGTGGCTCGCAGGCGGCGGTACTGCGGGTCCGTCACTAGTCGTAGCTCGTCCCCCGCGGGCCCGCCCGCGTCCACGCCCTCCGCCCCGCTCCGCGCCGCCGGCACCCTGCACACAGCGTACAATAAAACAAACGAATGTTATCACAGATAACCCAAATACCTCACTATAAATAATGACACCTGGTATTTGGTATTGGTCACTCTTCTAACCTAAACCAAATAATTCACTAAGAAAACATGAGATTAACTATATTTAACATACCATTACTGTATCATTCATGGCTATTTTTAAAACAATTCTGCGTTTTACACGATAGTTTAGTATTCTCTGTGGCTGTATGATATCGTAACTTTGTCTCACAAACTATAAACTAGTAAAACATGAATGAAGCATGTCAAATACTGTAAAAAATATCAACTTTTAAAATTTTTCCCATAAAAAAGTATTACTTTGCTTGGGTAGACTTTGCATCATTACTACTTAAAATATAGACCAGTTCAACAAAAAAACTCGTGGTCCTTAATATACATATGTACTACGAAAGCACCACCATAACTGCGTTCTTAATAGAGAGTATAAATATTGATAGAAAGTGGAGTCTCTACTCGACTGGCAACTTTAGGGTGCTCCAGAAAATCTCTCTCACCCACTAAACTCCTCAGCGACGCACCAAACTAGCCGTTTTCCATCGACAGCACGGGATAGCCCGGAGACATTTCGCCGTAGGGTCGATGGAGCGGCTCGACCGTATGTCGATCCCACCTCGGAGTACTTTGCGGGGGATAAAAAGGGAGGGCCCGTAAAGAGGACCTCCCCCCGCAGACTCGCAGGGTGCGCCTACTGGGCTGTGCAAGCCGGACAACGGTCCTGCGACTGCCCCTACTGCAACTACACCGGCACACCCACCGACACCCGCCCACCCCACGCCTGTGCTCACTGCCCCCCCGGGAGGCTAAGGCGAACCCACAACGACTGCAGGCTATCGCCGAGTGCATCGCAGTACTCCAGACCTGCCTGCAGACCAGCCAACGAGGAGACAATCGGTCTCCACCATCCTCGGGGCTCTTGCTGATCTTTATTCTAAAGATTAGTACTGAGCCCTGAAAAGAAGACACCAGACCGCTGGCTCGGAACGTGGTCGCTGGGCTTCCCTCGGCGGGCTTAACCTCGCTAGCGGTCCCAAGATAAAACACCACCGGCAAGCCACATTCCAGGCCCCGTCCGACTCATCGGATGGCGACTAATACCACCGAATGGGACCATTGCTCCGAGCGGTTTTCCCGTCCCGACTTTGCGGAGAATTGGGCATGCCTGCTCCAGCTATATGAAGCTCAAGCAATAAACTACAAAGGAAAATCGAAGCTCTTTTACTTCGGAAGGAACCTCTACTCCTCGATACCAATTCGCGATTCTTCAAGAATAGGGTTTCTCCAGCCCAGCGACACCGTGCCGTTATTAACACACGGCACCGTGTCGCTGGGCCGGAGAAATTCACGTGACTCCGCCCGTGAATTCACTCATTTAAACTAAAACACTCAACACTATGGTGATGATCAAATTAAAAATAAAAAGCTTGATCGACAACTGTTACACTTTTCAATGCTGATGTATTGACGAATATTTAATGTTTTTTTAAATATTTTATTATTTCGCGTATGTTGCAGTAAAGCAGCTTTAAAAAAGTGCAATGTGTATTACGCTTGTCTAGTTAATTGTTGAAAGTTTACGAGATTTTTGTACGTTTAATGTTTGTTTACATCTCAGGCCTAAGCGAAAAAGTGTACTATAGAAGGCTCACTTGTTGCGCGCCATGAAGTAGAACTGTTGCACCTGGTCGGTGACGTCACAGGTGTACATCTCGTGCAGCCGCGCCTCGGGCACCAGCTGCGTCTCCAGGATGTGGCGGATGGCCTGCGGCAGACGACCAGCGGCGGTCAGGACCGTGACGCGGGCCACTAGGGCCTCGAGCCACGGCGCAATACACCGCGACATATTCATTTATACTTTCATTGCACATCATATGATATTTGGCGGACGCCATTAGGTATTCTCTACCAGTCAGACAGAAAATTTAGACAAGAAAGATTGAATAGGTAAGTCGTTCATAAATTAATGTGACATATATTATTGTTTATTGTTGTTATTATTGTTTAAAATATTGTAAAAACTTATATTATCATAATTATGTAATTGGGGCAACCCGTTTAATTATTAAAAATAAATAAATAATTAATAAATAAAATATCACAGAAGTGTATTGACGACGACTGAAGTGACCGTACCCACATTTTTACCAAATTTTCGCCATTTCATGTGAATTTCATGAATTTGTGTAAGAGGAACGCTTTCGAAAAACTGTTCCTATACAGCTGATTTTTTGCAACTACAGAATATTTTTTGTAAAGGTCACCAGCGCTGCTATCTGCCTTGGTTTTTGAGAATGTTCGCCTTACATCTCTACAGGATGTATATGTCTGTGTTGGGGAATAAAATTTTAGATGATTGCAAAAATAAAACACATTCCAGAGGGTGTAAACGCTTCGCCGACGAACTTTTTGTCGACTAACGTTTCGCTGACAAATCCAAAGCACTTTTCTTTAATACCAGACAAAATATCTAACTTTGCTTGCTCTTAAAAAATAACCATGACCCCACTGGTAATGCCATTATTTCTATGAAATTATATTTGTGGGCTAGATTCTGAATGTGTCAGCGAAACGTTCGTCGACGAAAAATTCAGTCGGCGAAGCGTTTCACAGCGACTTCCAGGTGTGCCGCGCGACTCGTCGTAGCGGCCGACGGCCCACGTGAGGCGGCAGTGCCCCGGAACTACCTCGAGGTGTGCCGCGGGCCTACCTCCAGGTGCTAGTGTTGTGTGACACGCGTGGGCACGCCCTGCGGCACGTAGTCCCCGCGGGCGCGGGCCTACCTCCAGGTGCTAGTGTTGTGTGACACGCGTGGGCACGCCCTGCGGCACGTAGTCCCCGCGGGCGCGGGCCTACCTCCAGGTGCTAGTGTTGTATGACACGCGTGGGCACGCCCTGCGGCACGTAGTCCCCGCGGGCGCGGGCCTACCTCCAGGTGCTAGTGTTGGGTGACACGCGTGGGCACACCCTGCGGCACGTAGTCCCCGCGGGCGCGGGCCTACCTCCAGGTGCTAGTGTTGGGTGACACGCGTGGGCACACCCTGCGGCACGTAGTCCCCGCGGGCGCGGGCCTACCTCCAGGTGCTAGTGTTGGGTGACACGCGTGGGCACACCCTGCGGCACGTAGTCCCCGCGGGCGCGGGCCTACCTCCAGGTGTTGGTGTTCCGTGACGCGCGTGGGTACACCCTGGGGCACGTAGTCTCCGCGGCCGACGTCGCGGGAGAAGCGCGCCAGCAGTGCGTCGAGCAGCGCGGCGGGGCGTAGGTGCGGGCAGTTGTGACAGTTGTACGTGGCCTCCGGGTGCTCCGCCAGCCACGGCGTCTCGTTGGCCGTGTGGTTCAGCACGATGTCGCAGATCGACAGCATCTGCGATCAGCCCGCGCTCACAAGCGAAACCCGACAGTCGCGGCGACCTTCCGCCGAACTGGCCCGGCCAATGCCCCCGGAGGCATTGGTTTCCTTAAGCCAATAGCCCCGGGGGCATTGGTTTAGGAAAAGTGAAGGAATTAAAAATTGGATTTGGCTCCATAACTACTTTGTGTAATGCGATCAGATTCAAATGTAATATTTTGTTTATTTTTAATTGTAACAGTATTTATGGCCAGACTAAGTATAATTTGTGCCAACGATGAAAAAGTTGATGGTACAATGAACACGCTTGTATCTGGTAATAAATCTGGTCTGATTTTTAATAAATCTTTGGAGTTCTAAAAATAAAGGAATATTTCCTTAGAGTAAAAATTATACTTTAAAACTTTAGGATACTTTTCCTCCGAGGGCATTGGTTTGGTTCATATACCTTGTAGATACCGACCTTCCACTCGGTGCGCATTTTAGCGACAAGGTTCTCGACGTCGGCGAAGGTGGCCTCGTGCCCCGCGTCCGCGCTGAACGCCGGGTTCAGCCGCAGCTGGTTGGCGATGCTGTAGCACGAATTGGATCCACCGAGCTCCTGCACGGTGAGAGAGAGAGACGGGCATATCACATCCGCAAACTGTTAAGTATCGTGTCGCGTGGACGGAGGACGGGAGCCTCACCTGCACCGGCGTAAAGTGGATCATGTTGTAGCCGCACTCCTTGGTGACGCGCAGCGTGTTCTCCCAGCGCGACAGCGGGCCCAGACACTTGGCCAGCACCGTCTGGCACGAGATGCCGTCCAGCGGGATCACGTCGCGGCCGCCGGGGCCCACGCGCAGCGTCGGCGCCACTTGGAACCACCCCGATCCTTGCGGCCCGATCGACGACTCCCTATTGCGGTACAAAATTACTTGCGTTATTCTCACGTCAAAACGTTTCAAGCGATGCTAAGTCGGGAGTGACAATGATTGAGGACACTTGCGCGCTGTCATAGACAAAGTAGTAGTGGTAGCAGCCGGAGCGCGTGAGCTTGAGCTCGCAGTAGACGTCGGCGTCGGTGACGAGCACGCCGGCGCCCAGCGGCTCGCCGGCGCCGGCCGGGCCGTCCGAGCCCGCGTCCGCGCCGTCGTCGTCGCGCCGCCACTCCAGCCCGTAGTACTGGTTGCGGACGAACTCGGCCTGCTCGCTCTTCTCCTCATCTGCCGCCAGAAGCAAAGTCCCCGTGAACACCGAGGTATTTCACAGGAAGTTCAGAACTCGAGTCAAGGAGTCTGATAGCACTCACCTTCGGTCACCACGTAGTTAGTGTACAAAAAGACTTTCCGGCCGAGTAGACTGGGGCCTGGACAAAACTGTAAATAGCAGCCTTTTTCTAGCCTGAGAATGTGATAAAGAAAAGTTAGCAGCTGACACTGATGGTATAGAGGCATATAGTGGTATAGCTCGCCCTAAACTTCTAGTTCGCTCTGTACACGAGTCGATCCACTGCGCGTTTTAAAAATATGGAACGGCGAAACAAAATATAGACGAGAGCTGCGGATAGCTACGCAATACAAGTTCGGAACGAGCTAGATGTTTGGCGCGAGCTCTACCGGGCGGGCGCGGCGTGGGTACCGGTAGAGCGTGGAGTCGTGGTGCTCGCCGTGCTCGAGCGTCAGCTGCCGCGCCTGCGCCGGCTCCGCGCGCGCGCCCTCCGCCGAGCCCCGCCGCTCGATCGCCATCTGCCTCTGCGACAATCAACACAATCTATTACACGTTATCTGACACCACTCACTTGGATATTCTTATATTTTGTTTGATTTCACACATGAATAAAAAACACAATAACGTAAGTTTTGCGAGTTTAAACTTGAGCGAGTAACGAATCTAACACTGTGCAAAAACAATCACTCCAATTATTTCAAGATATGAGCATTAACATCGATCGATCGTTCGAGAGGAGCGCCCGATCGGTTATCGCTCTCCGGACGATCGGTGAAAGGGGTACCATCCATCTTTCTACGTAACGGATGAGCTTAGCGACCAGTGACGCGATCGCTCTCGTCGGAAGGTCCATCTCATCAATCCATCGTAGGATAAATAAGATATCGTGCGGCGACCTTTTCGATGACGGCCTTCTCTTGCACCTTGCGCCCGTAGTCACTTTTCTCACGAGTCACCATCTTCGGCATGTCGAATAGTCACCGTTTGCGAGTACCCATAGAAGCACGTTCAATATGAACGCAGCGGCGCCGCTCGCGCGCACTTAAATAAACCTCGCGAGCGGCCGCTGGAACCGTGACGGCGCCACGCGGCTAGGGCTGGCCCTACTCCTCTCTAGGTACTTTACTCGGACAATCAGATCTTGATCATATTTATTTACTGAAAGCTGCCATGCCTGTACAGAAAATCATTATTCATAATTATCAGACCGCCCGCCCTGTGGTACCTAACCGTATTATTTAAAATGAAGCAGAGTACCTACCTATACTAAGAGACTACACCTATGTGGACTAGACATCGAGGGGACAAAGTTTTTACGGTAAGTCGAGGGGTATTAAGGGTCATTAGAAGTTTTTACCCAGTAAACTCTAGAAATAACATCGCGACATATTAACTGCAACTTTGATAATGCATTTTTTTAGAAACACTTGCTAACACTCATTCCACACACACACACACACTCACACACTGACACACACACACACACACAAACACACACGCACGCACACACATTGGCATAATCCGCACACCATTCTCTATATTTCGTTCAATTAGACTATGAATAATTTAATAGTTCCCATAATTACCTACTCATGATTAATTTAAGTACCACCTCGCTCATATTATGATACTATTATGGAGATAGCTTCGGGGTGGAAGATTTATATTAATAAAACTCAAGTAATCCAAGTAATGCCTTGTATTCTTCACAAACTCAAAACAACCGACACTTCAAAACGTAGCACCGTCAATCGCGCCATAAAGAAAAAGTGTTCTCCCCACTGTCACAATCAGTACACTTCCTTATAGTTAAAGTATCATATTTTCTTATAATATAAATATTGTTAGATTACTTACTAATCACATGAATTTGTAAATATTGATCATAAATGCTACAATTTTATATATTGCGAAAGATACAATAATAAATACAATTACTGACTGTTTACGTACAATTTATAGTTACTTCCTATATTATGATTTAACTCAACAAAGTGTTTCATTAGGTAGGATATATAATTAAACGATGTAAAATAATGAAATATCGATTAAATAAATAGTTATTTACGCTTATAGGCTTACAATTGTATACATCACAAATATTAAAATAACAAACACATTTCATGACTTTTAAGGCATTCACTTTGGTGTTGCTATCTGACACTATGTCAACACAATGTCTAATTAGGTAGCATTATAATTATAAGACTTTATTATCATGAATCAATGAAATAATTATTTAAGCTTACACTATTATGATTGTTGTCTGACGCTGGGGCCTGTGACCTCACATATTTAGATCTGTTGTATCAATGTTGTCCTAACTAAGAGGTACTATATAAGTATTATCATATATCTAATATCTATCTGAGCTCATAAATGAATTAAGAATTTGAACACTAGCAAGCAGCCCTGTTAAACATATAAAGGCAACACACTGAGGATATTTGGTTTCAACTTTCAACCTTTTGTAAAGTGTCACCCACCATGAAAGAGTTGCGTGCGCGTCTCCGCGCGGCCGTTATTGTCGCCTATCGCCTTTGTTACAATTATTCATTACGCTGGCAGATAGATACTAATGCTAATTAAAACTCGATCGTCGCACATTCGCACTTGTTCGCTAGTAGGTACCTACCTATACTAACGAAAGACAAAAAGAGCAAATGTTAATATTAGCGATGCCTATCTTTACTTGTTGCCAGTTGACACATAACAAAAATAAAACCGACTTCAAAATACTAAAAAGGATAAAATATTTTTTAAGTAGGTACTTATCCCCTTGAAACATATTTTTTGGAGTTCGTGCTTCACTTTCAATTGTTTCTGGAAACAACTTAGCACCAACTCCTAGAAATTACTTAAATTAAATTATTTATCGTACCACTTGCTCAAAAAAGTGACATTCTATGCCACAAAAAGCGAACATAGCAATCGTCATTTTTAATCTGTTAAAAACAGGGAAAGAAAATTGTACCGAATTTCATTCATCCTCTAGGGGGAGAATGTGATTTAAATTTGGAATACTTACCGAAATTTATACTGAAAAACATCTGTGTTTACACCATTGAGTTTGTATATAAAGCATTATACATCTTTTTGAAAAAGGAATACGCATTTATTGTGCAGTTATGATTAAATAAAAAAACTAAAAGAAAAGGATAAAATAATTAAATTTAAGTAGGTATTCATCCCCTAGAAACATATTTTGGAGTTGGTGCTAAGTGCTTCACTTTCTATTGTTTTTGGAAACCACTTAGCACCAACTCCAAAAATATGTTTCTAGGGGATGAATACCTACTTAAATTTAATTATTTTATCCTTTTCAGTTTTTTGAAGTCGGTTTTAATTTTTGTTTAAATTTTTTTTATCGTATCGTTTTACTAAAGTCATAGGAAAGCAAAAATCCGCAATTTAGGATACATAGACGACTTACTCATTACTGCTATTTTGATTTAAAACCAAACTACCTAATCGATTTTCAATAAATTTTTATGGGAGCAAATGGTAACTAAGTATTCCGCATTAAACAAAAAAAAATCACGTAAATCGGATGAGAAATCTCGATATCGGTGTAGGTACATACATAGAAAATAATTACAAAATTAAAAATTTTAAGTAACCCCCGGCGTCATTAATCATCTATCTAACACCATCTCACTAAGACTTATATAAGAGCCCAAACACGCTATATAAGTTTCTGAAGAATTAAGCATTTCGCAGACTTTTCGATGGCATAGGATCAGCTCAAGGTTAGTATGTCATGGGAATGTCACCGAAGTGACAGTACACCAAATTTTAAATCAATCGGATCTGTAAAAGTTAGTAAAACCCTATTATTATGTAGAAAATGAGCTGATAGTCATCAAACGCCTGAACTGATCTTCATAAATTATAGCTAAGAACCATCGTAGTTACATCTGCTTTCAAACAAAAAAAAACGAATCAAAATCGGTCCATTCGTTTAGGCGCTACGATGCCACAGACAGACACACAGATACATAGACAGAAACGTCAAACCTATAACACCCCTCTTTTTTCGTCGGGGGTTAAAAACATACCAACCGAATTGAGAAGCTCCTCGTTTTTGAAGTCGGTTAAAAAGTAGGTACTTATGATAAACTTTAGTACCTATGCGGCCATTTGAATATTTAGAGTAATGAGTTTTTAATTTTGATTTTACTATTGTTTAATCTTAGTTGGTTACCTCATCATTGTTGGTGAGAAACTTCCGCAAACAGCAAAACATGACAAATATTATAAAATGTAGACAAAACACATAAATGGTGAATCTATTACTTTTCGACAAATAAAGAATTCCATCATGCCCCTAATCTACATGAGCAAGTGTTAAAATTGATCTACAACAACACAATGAACGATTTTTGTATTAATTCTTATCTCACGTAGGTTGTGTGTACGGTGCACATGGAATAATTCTAATCTATCTGTGCCGACGCCTACCGCCGAGCCAGGAGGAACCCTGACGATCATGTGGAGCTCTGGACAAAAAGCCCGCCTACTTTCTAACATCCGTCGCAGAAACCTTCTTCCGTCATTAAGGGACGACACGAGGACCTACAAATAGTCAACCATGTCACCCCAACGGTCGGCCCGCAAAACTGCGAGCAAGTGGGCGTATCGCCTTCGTCACCCCGATCAGCACCCGTACCACCATCTTTTATCGCGATTCAGTTTAGGACCTAAACTGAGTAGAATCGTTAATTCGTACTACGACGCTATCTACGACTATGACAGCGATGCAGTTTAGGAACCAATACTGAACCGAGCGGAATATGAATCGCTTTTATAAAGATGCTGGTAAGGCCCCAGGGCGGTGAGCGCTCGCCGGTCATCACTCATCAGCCCACACAGGGCACACCTCCATCACGTGCTGCGCTTGCTCATCGAGGCAGCCGTCACTGTGGTGGTAGGGAGCGTTCAAGTATTACCTACGTAACGCATTTTTTTGGAGGTACTTATTAAAGTACCTACCCACGCAAAATGAAACAAAATAATCTCTAAATAATAATTTCTAAAATAATATTTTCTTAAGACTACGGGCTCCTGGAATGCATACCAGGCAGGCGGGTTTGTTTTCTATACCTACTACTACTAGCAACTATGCAAGAAATTCTATTGTGTCGTACGCAGTTAAAATTTAACAAACTGTTTCGTCCTTGGACATCTTTCATTCAGGTAAGTCAAGTTTCAAGCAGAATGTCGTGAACTTACTCTGTGTATTGGATGAAATACAATAGGCACACAACACAGACAAACACCACACACACCCCACAGTCAAGCACTTACATACACATACGATACGCAAAGGGCATAATTAAATATTTTTATGGCTAATGGATTCTTAAAATAAGTTGAATTTTTTGGGTTTTTCTCTTTAATACCAAGAAAATCGAGATTGTTTAACTACTGTAATTTAATTGTCTAAATAATGAAAATCTGTAATTGGCAATATGTTTAATAATATTCTGATGTACCTATTATCTTTAAGTGCTGTAGATTTTTGTAAAATCAATAAAAAAAAAAATATATAAAAAATATTATGGGTTTTTTAAAACGTTACTGTTTATTTATTGAAAAACTACTTTTTTGAAGTTTGACACTGTAATAATAATAATAATATTCATACAATCACACCTATTATCTAGCCCAAAGTAAGAATCATTTAGAGCTTATTATTATTATATTATTACTGTAGATCTAGGCTAGAAAAATTCGTATCATGTTGCGGGAACCATAATTCCTTATGTTGATAATTTTATGACATTGCTATGAAATAATATATTATTGGCTGAATTTACGTTACGTTTTCACTCCATACCCGCTGAACCAATTTAACTAATTGGCATGGAGATGGATTGCGCGCACCCAGGCCCCAGGCGGCCATTAGTTATTTTATAAAACAACTCTGCATACACCCTAACCCATTCGTCAGATATGGCTAATTATTACTCTATTATTAAAGTCAGTGTATCAAGATATTCCATTAACAGTCTTGTCATTAAAAGACATTACTATTTAAAATGAGTAATAGTGTACAGACGACAGCACATCAAGTGTAACATTTGCACTACAAAACATACATATAATAATTCAAATTGTTAATAACACACATATGGGCCTAGGTCTGAAATAAATGTTTTCATTCATTCATTCAAAAGCCGCCTCTATTACGAACACAGTAAGTCTTCTCAAGGTCAAACTTACGTTTGATGTGACTGTACAATCAACAAAAAAATATGTTAACTGAGATGTAGTATAGGTACTTTAGTTAACTTGGCACACTTTTTAATTTCAGAATAGCATGGCAGATCATAGAAACCAGGATGAAAGTTGAGACGTAACGAAAGACCAATTTTATTGTGTTAAATTAATTTTTAAGTACTTACAGGTTAGAGAGTACTAATTTCTTTAAGTAGTAGGTATAAAGTAAAAAAACTCGGCTTCGAGTGATTAAAGAATGATATTAGTGATACTAATATTATCACTTTAAAAAATTGCAAGAATGTTTATCTCACATTACAGTGCATAATCTACCTACTGCTAATCTGTTTTGAATACCTACTATCAATGACATAATTAAATATTACTTATTATGGAACCATAAAGAGGTGTTATCTCTTATCTACACAACTGGCTGGTTACTGACCTTAGTTTGTTCTTCAACCTATCAATATAACTTAGGTGCTCCCATTACTGACCAGATAGTGTTAGTACTATATTAATACAGCAAATATAAGTGGGATATTTGTGTATATAACAATACCTACATAACTTCTTTGTTATGTTTCTCAAGTTGTTGGTCAATAAGCACAGCTATAGACAGCATTAGGTTTAAAGCTGATGCCATAAAGAGTATGTCAAAAACAGACATAAAATCAGAGTGGAATAAAATACCGGGATTAAAACACTCCAAATCCTTCCTAGGGGAGGAGGTCGGAGGATGGAGTAAATACATCTATGCAAACGGTAGAACAAAAGCTCGCTTCTTGGTTGGGGCGCTCATAGGGCATTTTGCTACTAACCACATGCTACATAAAATGCAACTGTCCCCATCACAACTTTGTCGAGCATGTGGTGAATGCCAGGAATGAATGATGCATCTTTTGTGTCATTGTGATGCCCTGGCTAGAACCACAATGAGCCTTCTGGAAGCGGAATATCCAAAGCTAGAAGACTACAGGTTCTTTCTGCCTAAAGATATAGTAAGGCTAATGGCATCTATATTCTGGACACAGGAAGAGTAAACGCAGGGGAGGCACAAAAGATCGCAATGGGTCGAAGTGCACTATGACTTAGTCATGGGCCCACAGTAAGATAAGATAAGATAAGCTGATGCCATGTGTCAAAACATGATGTACTTACATGATGTCTATGTTTTGACCACAAAAAAAGGTAGGACATATTCTTATACGCCCTACCTATCTTTGTGGTATATTATAATAAGTAGGGTAGCTTATTGGTATTTTTCACTGGAATTTTCAGCCCCTGACCAGGGGGCCTAGATAAGATGCCATTTGGCAACCGCTATCGCTAAATGGAAAATGTATGGGACTACCCGTATATAAAAAATGTACCTACTCTTTGTATGGGACTTGACATTTACGCTCGAAACTTAGACCACAAGAACTAAATAGACAGAACGTTTGGAGCAATCAAGTGAAGCCGCTTTTTCGCTTTGTGTGCGTGATCTACAAGTAGGTACCTACCTACGAATCCTACGGTATCAACTTAAATTACATACCATCGTGTATAGAATGTTGCAATTTTTATACTGTTTACAAAAAGTCGGGGTCTTTCTGTAATTTAAATTGGAATGTACCGTTCTTTTTAATTTTTATGATATATAAACGACGACCATATTTTGACACCAAAAGGATTATGAAAGTTCTTTGGTTTTATTTATTAATCGTCTGGCGTCACTATCTGGCATAATTTTCCTACTTCGGTCGGTGACGTGTAGGTTCACACATAATTATCTACTTAAATAAAAAAACCTACTTACATAGACACAATGTAAACTTATTTATTAACTAGGCATTGGTTACTTGTTACTTTTGTGTTATAAAAATAAAAAACATAAAAAATTTACGTGAACTATTAAATGCGTTTACACGCATTTAATAGTTCGCGTAAAATTTTCATTTTCATTTCGGCGAGATTAAATTACTGTAACCACACTGTCCACACTCATCGCCCACATTGAGGTTATGTGTTCCAAATTCTCGTAGGTAATTACATTTTCTTTAAAAACTATTAAAATTGGTAGTATAAATTAACAAATCTGTGAAATAAGCTATTTCCACCTTTCTTCTGTTTATCTGAACAGTTTTGACACGTTTTTACGACACAAGATGGCATATTAATAATAAATAAAATAAAATAAAATATCCAATAGACATCCGTTCAAAATAGCGTGCGAATCGAATCAGATAACTTTCTTATTGCAGATGAGTTTGCGCGGCTTTACTCGCTGTCTCAAAACGTTCTGTATATCTTGTTCTTATGGTCTAGGAAGCGGGGCAGCACCTCCATCTCACAGAAGAAGATAATTGATTGAACACTCTAACTAAATAACACTACTTTTCAGCGTCGTGTAGCAGAGGTGAGTGGTGATTAAGCTCGCCAGAGCTCGTTGAACGAGTATTATGATGGGAGAAGGGGACTCATCAATTTCAATTTCTTTATTTACCGTTTGTTACATTACGCAACTTAGGCACGTCTAAATACAGTATAAATCCATTAAAAATACTTATCATAATTAATAATAGGTTACAGAAATTTAATTTTATAGATATATAATTTTACATTGTATTGCGAATCAGAATGGAACTGTTCATTTATTCAGCTATGCTATAAAATGGATTGCTTTCAAAGAACAGTTTAATATTTTCTTTAAATCTATTTTTAAGTTTGTTATACATGTACATTTTTAAATAGATACCTTGCTTGTTAGTTTTATGTACATCTCCTACGCTAATAAAGTTTTAGGTATTTACAGGGTAGGTACCTGTGAGTAGTAGTGCTCAAGGTGCTATTAGCACTACAGTAGTATACTGGCTCCATCTCTAAGAGTATATCATAAGTTACTTTGACATATAACGATCAATGATTAATTGAATATATGAATCAATAGATCTCATCTTTCATAGTTCAATTGAGTGCTTACAATGCGCGTTTGTACGCCATTGTAGGTACATTCATCCCAGATAATAGTTTTTCTTGCAATTAAACTTTAGCCATTGCTGGGTATTTTTAGTCGTTTGAATTTAAGGTTCAAAGCTGATTAAGTCGTTTGGCATCCTTTTAATTTAAACAACGGGGTCGCTATCCCAGATATAGCGACTGCTATAGCAATTCGGGATTTTGTGCGAACAGTGGCCAAAATAAATGACATGAGAAAGGTCTCTCTTCTCGTCCCAGTGCATCGAAAAAAATAAGCCACCATTCCCACTTCCATCATCATCATTACCAGACCCATAGGTACGTCCCACTGCTGGGCACAGGCCTTCCTACATGGAAGAAACACATGGGAAATTCCATTATCAATTGCCAAAGGTTTTAGTAAGCCTAACTTAAAAGACAGACATATGTTGCCGTGGTCTTTATTTAGAACTTTTAAAGGAGAGCAATTCACGAGCATACACGATCTTTGCGTAACTTTAACCGTTTACGCAGCGCACGCAACGAAAGCTCTGAAAAGGAATATTTTTTTCTCGTTTTTCCAACATTTTTCATTGATGCTCAGCCCCTACTGGTCGTATCGTGATTTTATATAGCCTATATAATACCTCTATAAATAAGCTATTTAACAAATAAAGGTTTTTAAAATTGTAATCAGTAATTCCTGAGATGAGCGCGTTCAACCAAACAAACGAAGCTTTTATTAGTATAGATAGAAATGGTTTGCCACTTTCAAAAACATCTTATTCTGTGTAATAATGCAGCCAATGTTATACTGGCAAATAATATAACATTAAATCAATTGCCAAATTTCTTTGTGCGTGATCATGAAGACAGTAAATTGATGACTCCGAAGACCAGCGTGCGTGTTTCCTGAGAAGCAAGAGGTAAAGGTGCGATAATTGTCAAAAAGCTTTAGAGCACTCTTCGTGATATTTGGATCGGGACGAACTCGATCACCATCCTTGGTTTTCACCTTTGCTACCCGAGTATACCCCCGTTTCTGGATAACGTTCGCTCCTTTTTTAGACTCTCCATAGTTCACGGTCGCCACTAAATGTTGAGTACGTGTGTTGCGGGTTCGATTAGGCCAGATATTCTAGCTGGTTATTTACAATTAAAACAGATTTTTGCCATTGAAGCTGAACAAACCATTTTATTTTTTCATAAGTCACAAAGACATTATATTATTTTTAATATGACATCACTTCTCTCCAGGCATCACCGCAGAGGTCGTAATCATGTCGTAATTGTCCCGTAGGCATCCAACATCCTCCCACCTATTGCAGACATGCAATATACCTTTAACAAAACACATAGATTATTATAAGTTTAAGCGTTGCGCATGACGAACCAACCTCCCCGATTTCGTTCTGACTTCACCCCCTTCTCTGTTGTCGGTTTCTTCGAAAACCTCTACAGGCACTTTTGGTCCAACGGAATAACTGGGAATCTCTAAGGGATAAAGCTTCTGAACGGGACGAACTCGATCACCATCCTTGGTTTTCACCTTTGCTACCCGAGTATACCCATCTTTACCGGTATAGACTTCACGTACTACTCCCATCGGCCACTCCAATCGCTTCCCTTCGGTTTCCACTAGGACAATGTGTCCAACTTCACATTCTGCATTCACCGCTTTTGTCTTACTAATTAACAATGACAAGTATTCATTCCTGAACCGTTGCCTTAGGTCTTTTCTTAACTTATGAAGATATCGGACACGTAGATTCAGATTCTGCGCATCTATAACGTCAAGATCAGGCACTTCACTTGCAGGGAGAGACTGTAAAAAGTGCGCAGGTGTCAGAGGTCTTAGACTATCGTTTTCCTCAAATGCAGTCAGAGGTCTAGAGTTGATTAGAGCCTCAATGTCACATAAAAGAGTCTCCAGTTCAACGTAGGTAACGACTGCTTTCCCTAGATTACGTCTTAGTAACTGTTTAACCATCTGAATTAGCCGCTCCCACCATCCTCCCCACCACGGAGCTGCAGGAGGATTAAATATCCATTTAATCTTGTCGCTTATCTGTGATGCTTGTATTGAATCCCAATCCACATTCGCCAGCAATATTAATTATTTATGTAATCGCTCTCAGCTAGTGGAAATAGTTTCTACCAATGGAACAAAAAGAACATCCGTCACATCTCCTGTCACTAGAGGCGTTCCACAGGGCTCTATATTGGGACCTATTTTGTTTATAGTTTACACAGCTGACTTGCCAAAATCAATTGTATACACTAATCATCATATTAATGCAGATGACCTCCAGATATACATTTCATTTAGACCTTCAGAAATAACTGAAGCCACAAATAAGATCAACCAGGACCTTAAACATATAGCTGAATGGTCGAAAGCTAATGGTTTGGTATTGAATCCAGACAATACCAAGTTTTTGGTTCTGGGCTCTGAGACTCAAATTGGTCAAATTAACAGTAGTGTACCAGAAATCAAATTAAACAACATTGAGATAAAGCAAGTCCAAGAAGCTAGAAATCTTCGTGTCTGGATGGATGGAAATATGAAGTTCGAAAAGCATGTTAGCGATGTTGTACAGCAATGCTATTACAGGCTGAGGGTGTTGTACCAGGTACGGCAATATTTAAGTGTAGATGCTAGGATTCATCTTTGTGAGTCACTTATATTGTCAAAGCTGAACTATGCTGATTCAGTGGTTGGAACGTGTCTACTGATTCGCACTAAGAAAGTGATACAGCGCCTTCAAAACTCTTGCATTAGATTTTGTTTTCCTGTACCCCCAAGATCTCATATAACTCCATACTTAAATAGTAACAACCTCTTGAATATGGAAACTCGACGAAAATTACATTTTGCAAGCTTACTCTTCGGTGTTATAAAACATAAACCACCTTACTTATTTGAAAAACTTCAGTTTGCTCAAAGACAATCACGAATGAAAGATCGAATTCATTGTCCAACTTTCAACACTGCCGCATTCCGCGGCAGCTTTCGGTATTCAGCTTCTAAATGTTGGAATAACATCCCTCCCCCTTTTAGGTAACGAAAGTATTATTTCAATTTTATTAAAATATATATATATATATGTATTATCTATTTTAGTGTACCTAGTTCTCACTATACCTGTATGCAATATGACTGCCTTTATTTATATATGTACCTCAATTATGTGTTTACTTAAGTATTTATTTACATCAATGTCATGTATGTATGTACTGTATCCATGTGATTAATTATCTATTTGACTATTTATCTATGTCAGTCGTAAGCAGAAAAAGTACTTTACTGTTTGTGCATTGCCTAACGTCGCCTGTCTTAATATGGTATGCGAAGTGTTATTATGGTATCCGCAGAATATCAGCGTCGAAGCACTCTGTGCCTCGGCATGAGCTGAGCGGGGACCAATTTGGCTTGAAACTTGTATATTTTGTTTTATCGATTTTTGTACTTTTGTAATGTGTTTTTTTTTTGCCAAATAAACATTCATTCATATAACCGATAAAAGGCGCTATCGACACAATATCTCGACGCCATTGCAGAGCCTTACTCGAGACCTCTACATCGCCAATGATACGAACAGTATGAGACTGTTATCTCTCCAGTGCATTGAGGAGGTACTTAACGGAGTCATATATTCCATGTGCGAAAAAAATCCATACAAGACCAGACCTGAGTTTAATAAAGCAGATGTGTGAAAAATCGACGTTCAGGACACCGAGCTACCATAATGCTGTTGTGATATCAGTTTCGATGCAGTTCCTGTATTCAGATCGCTACATATCTCCTTCATCATCAGCCTATATATGTCCCACTGCTGGGCATAGAATTTCCTATATAGTAGAAACACATAAGAAGCATGGGCCATAGCACCACCACGCTGGCTCAATGCGGGATGGTGGCTTAAAGCAGTTGCAGGAACAACCGGGACAAACGGCGTAACGTGCCTTCCGAAGCACGGAGGAGCTCGAGATTATAAATTTGATTGACCCATCCTGGGGCCGACCATGGCATAAGTTGCTTTGTTTTTCTCATCGAAACCAGAGCGTTCACTACGCCACCAAGCTCCTCACCACATATCTCCATATCAAGCAAGTTTATGGAGCCCTGTGTCGAAAGAGTTGTGCCCTGGAGAGGGAAGGGGAAAGAACGGCGACACCTTGTGTTTTCATTGAGAATATCATATAAACATTGCTTCTCATGATCGAAATCACAAGTTGCAATATTAAATTAAATTTTATTTTTAAATTTGCAATTGATTCACAATTTAATAATAATAATTCATTTATTTAAAAGTCAACAAGTGGCCCAATTACAAATAGCAAAATTCATAGAAACTCAAAATTGACACGGCACCGTAGCTATACACACACAAGCATGTGACAGCTAGCCCATTGTTCTGTTTTGTAGTGGAACAATCCATCTAGACCCACAGGAAATACGACAGGGGTCTACATTGGCGTGACAGAAACCACAAACTTTGTGCAGCTACAAAGCTGCAGGGAGTCCACCAGAACCAGGGGCCTTACCACCATCTTTATAAAAGCGATTCATATTCCGCTCGGTTCAGTATTGGTTCCTAAACTGCATCACTGTCGTAGTCGTAGATAGCGTCGTAGTACGAATTAATGATTCTACTCAGTTTAAGTCCGAAACTGGATCGCGATAAAAGATGGTGGTACGGGTGCAGCTAAATTTTGAAAGTGGTCTATGATTTAGAAAATTTGTGAACCTCTGATCTAAGCCTTTATTTCTAAGAATATACATAATATATGCTTTACAATGTTTTATTTGTTTTTTTTTTAATTATCCTTGGCTTGTCCACTGACATAGGCCTCCTCTAAGTTTTTCCACTCTGCTCTATTCTGTGTTTTTCAAGTATAACCTAAGATTTTTTAAATAATATTCTATAAATTTCTATCTATTCTATTTTAGCGGCTATAAGCTATAGTAGCTGCTCACCAACAGGTGGGCACTAGACTTGTTTGCCTGTTGTATCAAAAAAGGCAGTAAGGATTCTTAGAAAAGGAAACCCTAACTGGGCAAGTAAGTAAGATTAAAAACTCTATTTTATTTGATATTTTTAGTAAGGTTAGAACTGTGACCTGAAATTTGTATAAAATAAAAAAGTTTGATACTAGACGAGCTTCTTTAGGTGCCGTTAAAGACGTGTGTTGGTGAGATCTCTCCATTAAGTAGTAAAGATAGTTTACTTTATCTCAAAAAGTAAAGTGACTTACCTGTATTAGTACAGCTACGATGACTTAATTTAAAGTTTTCATGAATTACTTTTTAGTTAATGAGACAACGAGTCAACTTAGTAGATTACGAAACTAAGACTATTACACATAAGAAGAAATATATTTAATTGTTTTACTAGAAGCGGTCGTGAACTATTTTGTTTTGATTATTTTGACAGATCTAACCTTACGTTAACCTTCGTATGCCACAGTATAGGAAATGTTGCAGCGTCACAATGCAACGCGGCGGCAATAGGTCATTGCTCGCGGCAACAACGGCTGACGGGGAGTTTTTGGCAGAATTTTATGGTGTCAGTCAAGATTATTATTACAATAATAACTACAAAATTCTGTCTGAGCGAACATTGTGCTTTTGCATTGAATATTGTAGTTTTGTGAAGCAAACGTTTGTGTTTAACTCGTCAAGCATCAAATTCCAAACACATTTGTTTTTTCAATTGTCATAGCTCTCCAGAGGGATAACGCTTCTTTACGGATTGACGGATTCGAGCAATTGGAAGATCATTGTAATAAAAATTAAAATTTTGATGTGTGAGACGTTAAGAATACTATTCTTAACGTGGTGTTACTATTACCTCATCAATGTAGCATCATGAAGACTGTTGAACAAAACTTTGTTTTACAGAATTACTACACCCATGAAATTGGCACCAAACTCTCCAAAGATGCATTGAAATTTTGAAATGTGTTACACCAGTATTTTAATGCAATAATTCCAGAATTAATAAAACAACTTCAGATATGGCTGTATAGGTTCGATCCCTTTGCTTTACGTATATACAAGATGCATCAGAATTACTCAAAAAAAAGAAATTCGGGGTGTTTGGCGGGATTTGGTGGTGTCCATCAAGATTTTTATTAGAATAGAATAGAATCTTTATTTGCGTCAAACATGGTATTACAATATTTAAGGTGTTTGGCGGGCTTTTGTGGCGTCAGTCAAGATTTTTATTACAATAATTAAAAATTGTGTCGGAGCGAACATTGAGTTATAAAAGTGGCGTAGTTTTATTATTCAAGTGTTTGTGTTGACGTGCAACTAAAAGATTATTAAGATAAAAGTGATTATGGTGTGAAATACGATGAGAATTTTATTGTGGTTATCCACCTCATCAAGTAGTAGTGACTGTAATCATATATTTCGTGTCAAATACTGGGAGTATTAGAAGCATTGAATTATGTTACGCCAGCATTTAAATGCAATAAAAGAAGAAATAAAGAAATATTGAAGACATGGCTCTATGGGCATTAGTTCCCTTTGGCTTCCCATTACAGGGAGAATGAACCAAAAAAAAATGTTTGGCGGGATTTTGTGGTGTCAGTCAAGATTTTTATTACAATAATTAAAATTGCGTCGGAGCGAACTTTATCGTATAAAAGTAGCGTAGTTTTATAAAATAAGTGTTTGTTTTAAATAAAAAAAAAACTGAACTTATTAAGTCGTCTACGTATGCGACATTGCGAATTTTTGCTTTCCTATGACTTTTTAGTGAAACGATACGATAGTAGGAAACAATATAAGTTGACGGTCACCCATCTAGCTTCGACCTTAGAAAGTTATCACTAAAAATTGTGAAAAAATATTTTAAACAAAAATTAAAACCGACATCAAAGAACCGAAAAGGATAAAATAATTAAATTTAAAATTAAGAGAGGTAGGGCATAGCGGTAATTCGCTCGAAATGGAGCAGCCCGACTGGTGTAATACCTCCACCTTACAGAAGTTCGCAGCCAAATGACGCTGCTTTTGTAGTGTCGTGTTCCTGCGGTGAGTAAGGTTGCCAGCGCTCCTCAAGGAGTCGCCGTATTGGCAGCGGGTAGACCTGTGGTGTCTTAAACACCGTCATTTACTCGTGTGGGTGCATCGTGTTGGCATGGCGGTCAGGGAGACCCAGTGAAACGGCTGTCCGCTGGCCGCCCGCAGGCTGAACGGGTTCCCGAACCCAGGGATTACATAATCTCCGCCCTGGGAGGCTGAACCGCCAGTTTGTGCAAAATCCCTGTGGTAGTTGTCTTGCCGGAGGAGGAGACCGGAGTGGACCCGGCTACTGCCACAGGGGGGGGGGGGGACTGGGGGCCCTTCCGCCCGCCGTGCCAGCACGCTGCAATCCCTGCGATGTACTTTGACGGATTCTAGCCGCAATTTTGTCCAATTTGCTGCCAATACGGAGATTCCTTTTAAAAAAAAACCCTTTTCAACCTACAATAATGGCCCGAAAAAAGATTGTGCGTCGTGCCGGGGTGTGCATGTATGTCCGGGAGGATATTTGCTGTCGCCGTCTTCACGGCCTTGAAGACAGGGACCTGTCAATTCTGTGGGTTCGTGTTGATCACGGCGGCCACACCCGCATCTACGCGTGCCTTTACAGGTCCCATAGTGGTGATTCGGACACGACTCGACTCTTTGAACACCTGCAATCGACGACCAACAAAGTTCTCGAGCAGTATCCTTCTGCAGAATTAGTGATATTGGGAGACTTTAATGCCCACCATGTCGAGTGGCTCAGTTCTCGGTCCACTGACTATGCGGGAAGGTCTGTTCACGAATACGCCCTGGCCTATGGATTCTCGCAACTGGTTCATTTTCCTACAAGAATACCAGATATCGAGAACCATACGAGCTCTTTACTGGACCTTCTGCTGACTACGCGTCCGGACGGATATACCATCTCAGTGGATGCGCCTTTAGGCTCATCGGACCACTGCCTCGTCCGGACCCAAGTGCGCAACGCGCGGCCCGATGCACCCCGACCCGCTGGGTGGCGTCGCGTGTGGCATTACAAGTCAGCAGACTGGGATGGGTTGCGTGAATTTTACGCATCATACCCGTGGAAGCAGCTCTGCTTCGCGTCAGATAATCCTGATATCTGTGCAGCAGCAGTCACTGAGACTATACTGGCGGGTATGGAATGTTACATTTCTAACACGGTAGTGGCCGCAGGGGTAAAGAGGCGGCCGTGGTTTAATCGGCCATGCAGGGAAGCTCGCATTAGCAAGCAAGCTGCGTTTCAGGCTTGGACCACGGCTCGAGTCAATCAGGATCCAAACATCTCTGACGTGAAGCGGAAGTTAAATGCTGCTTCGAGGTTCTGTAAAAGAGTGATTGCCAGAGCGAAATTCGATTTTGTCGGCAGAATTGGCGATCGGCTTGCAAGATACCCTTCTGGGAGTCGTGCTTTCTGGTCACTCGCCAAAGCTGCCGAAGGAAACTTTTGTAGGTCGTCCTTGCCACCACTCCGTAAGCCTGACGGAAACTTGGCCCACAGCGCTAAAGAGAAAGCCGAATTACTGGTGTCCTCTTTGCCTCGAACTCGACTTTGAATGACGGAGGTGCTGTACCACCTACCATACCCTGGTGCGGCAACTCTATGCCTGAGATCTCCATTACGCAACGGGAGGTACGGCGTGAGTTGTTATCTCTGGATATTCATAAGTCGAGCGGGCCAGACAGTATACCGGCAGTGGTACTGAAACAGTGTGCTCCTGAGTTGTGTCCTATTCTGACGCGCCTTTTCGCGCTTTCGTACTCCACCAGGCAAGTTCCGTCTTCGTGGAAGACTGCCCATGTGCATCCCGTGCCCAAGAAGAGCGACAGATCAGATCCACCGAATTACAGGCCAATCGCTATAACCTCCCTTCTCTCAAAGGTGATGGAGCGCGTCATAAATACGCAACTCCTCAGGTACCTAGAAGATCACGACCTAATCAGCGACCGCCAATACGGCTTTAGACATAATCGCTCGACGGGTGATCTTCTACTGTACCTAACACACCGCTGGGCTCTTGCCATTGAGAGTCAAGGTGAGGCAGGTAGATGTAGCGAAGGCGTTCGATCGGGTCTGGCACAGGGGTCTTCTTTCGAAGTTATCAACTTACGGACTACCTGAGTGGCTCTGCAAATGGGTCGCTAGCTTTTTGTCCGGCAGATGCATTAGAGCCTATTAGGGTATTGAACCCTTAAGCCTAAGGAGAGATTTTGCTTCCTTATGTGTGTTCTACCGGTTGTATAACGGAGTGTGTTCTGAGGAATTATTTGACATGATGCCCACGGCCTCTTTCTACCATCGCACCGCTCGCCATCGGCAGGGAATTCATCCTCACACGTTGGAACTAAAATGGTCTCGTACTGTGCGGTTTCAGAGAAACTTTCTCCCGCGTACGCTCAGGTTGTGGAATGACCTCCCTGCAGAGGTTTTCTCGAACGAGTACAGCATGGGGTTCTTCAAAAAGGGTTCGAAAAAGTTTTTACAGGGTCGGCAACGCGCAAGTGATACCCCTGGTGTTGCAAGCGTCCATAGGCTACGGTAACCGCTTACCATCAGGTGGGCCGTATGCTTGATTTCCACCTAAGTGGTATAAAAAAAAAAAATTAAGTAGGTACTCATCCCCTAGTAACATATTTTTGGAGTTGGTGCTAAGTGGTTTCCAAAAACAATAGAAAGTAAAGCACCAACTCCAAAAATATGTTACTAGGCGGGGATGAGTACCTACTTAAATTTAATTATTTTATCCTTTTCAGTTTCTGGAAGTCGGTTTTTTTGATGTGTGTACGCTTTCGACTAATGTATACAGTCGTGAATCGATCAAGTCATAAATTTTAACACTTACATACATAAGTCTGTGTATCGAAGATTTATTTCACTATTCTTAATTTTTGATTTTAACATTATAATAAATGTTTGAAAAATTACTTTGTAATTAAAATATAATAAAACTAGAAAATTTTTTTCACGTCCTGAGGCAGGAATCGAACCCGAGACCTTTCGCAATCCGGGCGACTGCTCTGACCACTGAGCCACCCAGGACTTGGGATATCCCTGTGAAATTCTTCTAGTCTATCTGTATTTGCGTTTATGAGCTAACGTCCACCCTACAATGTCGAAATATTCTATTTCAACATCCGAAAGGAGTACTTTTACAAATTATCGCGGTCGCGGGTTGGATTCCTGCCTCAGGACGTGAAATTTTTCTAGTTTTATTATATTTTAATTACAAAGTAATTTTTCAAACATTTATTATAATGTTAAAATCAAAAATTAAGAATATTTGAAAGCACTGCCCCAACTTAACCGAATCGTAGGTATTTGTAAAAGTACTCGTTTCGGATGTTGAAATAGAATATTTCGACATTGTAGGGTGGACGTTAGCTCATAAACGCAAATACAGATAGACTAGAAGAATTTCACAGGGATATCCCAAGTCCTGGGTGGCTTAGTGGTCAGAGCAGTCGCCGGATTGCGAAAGGTCGCGGGTTTGATTCCTGCCTCAGGACGTGAAATTTTTCTAGTTTTATTATATTTTAATTACAAATTAATTTCACTTTCAAGAATATGGCTTGATAAGTCCACGATTTTATGCAATAATAAAACATAAATATTGCGCAAACAGCAAGTCGTTCTTCGGTAGAAATGCATTCTCACATTTTAGTATTTATTTTTTTAGCTATCTGTAGTTTTATCAGGGGATTGAAAAATCGGCCCTTAGTGATAGGATTGGGTCACCTGTGATGTCTAACAACTCGGTTGACGAAACCGGAGTGGAAATATAAGTGTCTCCTTTAATCAAATCATGAATTGCCATAAAAGTTGCCTTTGTGTTTCGGAAATAGGTTGTAAAGTTTTCTGATAGATCCTGGAAGATATTAAATTCGCCTCGGTGTTTTTTAAGCTTTACATGGCGTTCTATCAAAATTCTTAGCGTTTTAGTAGGTACTTCAGTTTGAAGCAAGACGTGCATCAAATTCAAAATCAGAATCATCTTGTGATGAGCTGTCTAATGAATCCAGAACCAGAAGCAATAAACGCGTTTTTTCCGTAAAACGCGATGTAACACTGTATAAACAATCCTTACCAAAACAAATGACTACTCAGTCTGAAGGATTCCGAGTCAATGTATCTTGATCTTCTCGTATATTATCGTGTCTGTGTAGTGTGTGTGTGTGTGATCCTTTCATATCAGATAATATTTTTTTATACGCGGATATAAAATATTATCGTATCTGCATAGTCTGTGAAAGCCTTTAGGCATAGAGTAAAATGTATATAGGGAACTATGACGAAGAAATAGGGAAATACTTAGGGCTAGGGGCCATCAAGGAACTTATATTATAGGGGCCATCAAGAAACTTATATTATAAGTTCCTTGGGGGCCATTCATTTATTGCGTACCTAAGACGAATTTAGCTTGCTACTATTATCTGTTCTGTGGACGAATTTTGCTAGATTTTGACCCCCTCCCCCCTATAAAGAAGAAATAAGAATAGGCCGACCCCCTCCCCCTCTGTTAAATATTTATTACGTAAGAATCTAAAGGAAGAAATGAATACCTACACGTTTGGTTTGTTTAAATGTTTATTTTTAAAAGTGACAATTTATAGAAATGTTTATTTGTACCTTACAAAGGTAGGTAAGTACTAATAATTTTTATTCTTTAATTTTGATTTTTTCATTATTAGGTATAAATGTTTGAAAAATTATTTACTAATAAAAAAAAATTTAAAAAATCAAACATTTATGCTAAAATCAAAATTAAAGAATATTTGAAAGCAATGCCCCAACTTAACCGAATCGTAGGTATTTGTAAAAATACTCGTTTCGGATGTTGAAATAGAACATTGTAGGGTGGACGTTAGCTCATAAACGCAAATACAGATAGACTAGAAGAATTTCACAGGGATATCTCAAGTCCTGGGTAGCTCAGATGGTTAGAGCTGTCACCCGGATTGCGGAAGGTCGCGGGTTCGTTCCCTGCCTCAGGACGTGAAATTTTTCTAGTTTAGATTTTTATTAGTAATAATTTATTTTTTTTGGTAGTAATAAACTTTGGTTTTAATTATTCAATTATTTATTCATTTACTTACATAAGATTTACAGTCCAGAGCGGAGGGGCTCAAAACCCACTCGGAGAACGAATCAGCCACTGGAACATCCCTAATAATAGGTGTTGCTTCTAGTTGGTTATTCAGGATTGTGACGTCATCGACGTCCACCCATCCATTCCATATCAGCACTTCTTTGCATAACAAAACTTCTTTGCCTCGCCTTTAATATATGGCTAAAGCTTTCTCTTCTTCAATATTTGAAATACGGCCATGAAGTTTTTATGAAGTTGCGCAGCCTTTTTCAATGCAAAGTATTTAGAGCATACTAAACAAATTCTTTCTATGAGCGCATCTTGTATTGATGGACAGTGTAAAAATCGTAAGGAAAAGCCTTGAATGGGGCCTCAACTTCCATGTTTAATAAATTGTCGCACAAACAAAGATGCAAAGTGATCGGATGCTTTAACATGCTCTGGGGAGGGAAATAAGAGTGAAGGTTCAGTTCTTAAAGGGTATGTTGGAGGAAAAAACCCTTGCGAAAGGATTTTACGAATGTCACTCCTTATATCACCACAGCTTTCCTTATTAGTGCATTTTACAATTTGTAAAAAGTATTGGACGGAACTCGTGTGCGCGGGACCGTTGCCATAGAAATGGAAATCGTTTACCTATACGCATCCGACCGAACCTCGGCACTCGCGCGGTTGCCCGCGATTTTTATAATTTTGCGCATTTTTGTGATCTTACGTAAGAACTGTCGAGACTCCATTCCACCCCCCCCCCCCCCCCCCTCCCTAAATTGTCTTACGTAATAAATGTATTTTCAACACACTTCCTCATAAAGTGGCTCTAATCCCATGGCAATTAGGCACATAATGACACCTATAATCAAACTGTGACTTTTTCATTACTATTATTCACTAGTGAGTAATAGTTTTTTTTTTTAATAATTAAAATTGCCAATATATATTTTTTTTCTTTTTTTGTTGTTAAATCTCCCTGTAATGGGAAGGCAAAAGGAACTAATGCCCATACAGCCATGTCTGATGTGATTGAGTTTATGTCACTTATTTATATGTATATGTGTAAGTATATGTATTTTTTTGTATTTATGTATATGTGTACTTACACATATACATAAATACAAAAAAATACATATACATATGTAGTTTAAAATCCAAAGTCACGCCCAAGGCCCTATCATAATAACAGCGCTTCTGCGACGTTTTTTATAATGTCGCAAAAGTTTTATGCTGAGATAGGGCCTTGTTGACTGCACTTATTGTTAAGTATAAACTGTTTGTATTTGTCTATTTTTTTTTTTTATTATTGTTTAAGCTTCTTGTTGTTGTTTGTTATGTGCATGTCAAATAAAAATATTTTTCTTTCTTTCTTTCTTTCTTTAATATTATTGGTTGAGTTACGCTTACATTTGCGCTAAAAAGCTATCCGCGAAAAGCACAAAAAAAAGAAACCTCATTTTTTAGTCTATGGCCGATGCGCGCGCATAGGAAAACTGATTAATTTTTCCCGCCATTACGAAACATTTTTCACAACTCGTCTCGTTTTCTCTTTTGAAGTTATTTAATTAGTTATTAATTAAGATGTCTGCAAATACAATTTATGAAGAAAATGATTTATGTTGTACACCGCCCGATATAAGATGTGAAGCCCAGAACGTTATGGAAAGTTTACTACCAGAAAACTCAAAGGAAAAATATCTATTAGCGTACCAAAATTTCATACAATGGCAGAACAACAAGAATACGCAGTCTTTTTCAGAAAATGTGTTCATGGCGTACTTTAAAGAATTATCTTCTAAGTACAAACCTAGCTCTTTGTGGTGTATTTACTCAATGTTAAAAAGTACAGTCCGAACAAAGAATGGAGTGGACTTAAAACTCAATGCGCCTCAGCGGTAATCACCAACATTACACACTTGTACCATAATGTACTAGGCCCCAAAACAGTAATTATTTTATTTACTTTATTTACTTATACCACTAAATCCTAATATGTGGTCACCTCGATCGTAGTATTTCTTCGCAAGTTTGATTAAATATTTGAAGTAAAACGTTACATTTGTTTATACTATTTGGTGAAGCAATAGTTTGTAATTTTTTTTACTAACGAATAGACTAAGTATATAGCAATTGTCTGGTTTCAACCAAATGTTACGTAAATTGATTTATTTTATGACAAACTTTTCAATTGAGGGACCACCTTTAATCGATTGAAACTTTTGAATAGCTTCTTTCACAAACTTGAGATTGAATTTACATTGGTTCTAGTAGTTTTACTAACTCTCATTAATATCTATATTTTAATTATTACTGTTGTCCTCACTTAATATGAATTTATCGCGATCAATTGAGGGACCACCCTACATGCTACTTTTTCTTATTGACTTAGCAGGATGGAGTGTCAATTGATGAAATTAGTTTTACAAATCTTTTACTAAGAGTAGCCATTTACAACAGTTGTATAGGTATATTATTAAATATGGATACCTGTCAGTCACGCACGCGCACGACTGAGGGTCCACCTTTTGCTGAATGAACTTTTTTGAGTGCCGACTTTTACAAATTAGAGGTTGAATTTACAATCGTTTAAGAACTTTTACTAAAGGCTGACACATTCGAAAGCTCAAATTTCCAATGTGGACCCTAAATGGGAACGCACATCACAAATTGTAACGTGTCTCGAGGACTCTGCTTTTATTATTTCCTATGCCGAGAAGAGCTGCCATAGGTTGTCAAAGTCAACTAAATGTTCGACGAGCTACCTACCTACCTTTCATTGTGAAAAAAAAAAGATACATTTTAGATGAAACAAAGTTCACCGGGTCAGCTAGTTGATGTATAAAATTGTTAGGACATTGATGTATAATATGCGCCCACTTTGATGTATAAGAGTGCGTCTTTCGGCTGAAATGATGATGATATTGTAGGAAGGCGGGAAAACGCGCGCTGGCAGAGCTCTGTGGAAATCTACTGGGGATAACTGTATGCCAGTCAGCGCAATATCTCTGTGGACACATAAGGCAGTTTTAAATAAACTATTATAATAGACTATTTATTATTGACACAATTTTTTAAATTGCTAATATAACTTTATAAAATGTACAGCTAAAAGTTGAACAGATTTTCTTCTATTGCTTTTTCTGACTCCCACACTGCAGATGAGTCAGTTTCCTTTTTTACTTTTTTAGCTTTTTTGTGGATATGTTCATCACTATTATTATGTTTACGTTTCTTGGCTTTCTTTACTGGGGCATCCTCCATTACCTCTTTTTTGGACGGTTTTCTTTCTACTATTTCTTCATCTCTTTCTGGATAACTGTGTTTTGTTTTGTGTTTTTTTTTCTTTTTTGTATCAGAGTTTACAGTTATATTAGTATCATTGCTCGCATTTAACCGCTGAGTAAGTGAAGTGGGAATTTTTATAGCATCTTTGTAATTAGATCCAAAGAGAGGGTGGCGACATTTAATCTCAGGCAATGGAATAAAATCAGTTTGATTATTTGCCATCATATTATCTTCAACAAAATGTTGCTTAGGAAGTCTTTTTCGGAAACGTATCACACCATTGATATCAATATTTTTTATTGTGTATTTATTTTCATCATTGGACATAATGGTGATTCTTCTCCTTTCTTCATCTAAGGTTCCACAATAAGTTTCACCATTAATTTTTATCTTACATTTACCATCCAATGACAAGTCCCTATTACTAAAATTTACTACATCAATGTCATGAGGACATTTCACTATCCAAATCTCGTCATCATTTGTAATTTCAGACATATTTTCAATATTTTCTGAACATTGTTGTAAACCAGGATTAACCTTTAAGAAACTTTTCATATTTGATGAGTGAGCTTCCCTATTTTTTTGTGGCAACTCTACATCAGAATTGATATCATGTTCAAATTGAATTTTATCTAATATTTTCGGTTTCTTTTGTTTATTTTGGTGAAGGGACATATCTTTATTATTGTTACTTGTTACTTTGTGTTTTTTCTCTATACCATTTTGAAAATGCTCACTTACTGTGGTTTTGATTGATTCATCATATGAATTTATGTTTTTTACAGAATTGTCTTCAGTACATTCTATATCTGTGGAACCTATTCCATTTTCAAATGGTTCATTACCATTGCTCTTTTTTGATCCAACTTCTAATGCTTCTTCAGCAGTGTTTTCAGTAAAATTATCATAACTGGAGTCTGTTGGTTTATCTATATAGCTTTTATGTTTTCCTTTTCTTGGTCTATCTGCAAATTTTTGTTCATCTGACATAAGAGAATCTGTTTCAAAGTCTGATTTCCTTTTTTTTTTTCTTTTTTTTTCAACATAAATTTCATTATTAACTTCAGATTCAAATTCATATGTGGAATTAATGCTGACATCGTTATCAATATCACAATTTTTTTTCTTTTTCTTCTTATTTTTGTGTTTTTCCAAGCTGTCAATTTCTTCTTTAACTTTCATATTTAAAAAGCTTTCATCGTGTTCATGTAGATATTGTTCACTATCACAAGTATCATCTTTCATTTTCTTCTTACTCTTGGTATTCTTTACATCATTATCACTGCTTGGTTCTATTTTTATCTTTTTTATTCTAGGTCTACCAATAGAATCTTCATCACTTGTGGATTCTTTTTTTCTTTTTTTCTTTTTGGCTTTTTTGTCAGTGGATAATACAACTGATGAATTGCCATTTACACCCTTTAAGCCATTCTCACTTTTAACATCTTCATTTTTGAATGGTATTTTTGTTTCAGAGTCTCTGTAACAATAAAATAGAGCAATTTATTAAGCAGGGAAGCATCTACATATCAGACAAGTGTGTGAGACCGCTAAGTAATTGGTAAGAGTCGCAAGGATGATCACTACTCACTACTAGAGGACAGAAATATAGAATACATATAATTTTAAAAGAGGTATGGAGAATTTTTCCTGTCACATACAAAAAATAATAAACAAATTAACCCATCAAGCATCAATACAGGGATATAGCCGTCAATATTCCAGACACAATTGATTTTTTAGATAAAGGGTAAAATATTCTTTGTATTCTGCTTAGCTTAATTTAAAAGTTGTGATTAATTTTATAAAACACCTATTCTGTCTTAGGTATATTTATAAGTTACAGAATTGAGCATCAAAGGGATATTCTGTAAAATTGTACAACAATAATAATTGTTAGTTAGGCATACTTTCTATGATTTTTGCAACAAAAAATGACTTTTGAACTATCTTCTGTATACTCCTTATAATGATATTTTTTTTATACCACTAAGGTGGCAATCAAGCATACGGCCCACCTGATGGTAAGCGGTTACCGTAGCCTATGGACGCTTGCAACACCAGGGTTATCACTTGCGCGTTGCCGACCCTGTAAAAACCGTTTCACGCCTTTTTTGAAGAATCCTATAATTAGAATAATAATATATAATAGCCCTATAATAACCCTAGAATAACTCATTGTTATAGTGTACACAGGACACTCGCTTTACGCGGCGGCGCTCTACGGAGACGACATGAAACACCACGCCGCCGCCGCGCGGCTGACTGTGGCGCCGTGCACCCGCTTAATGCAGCGCACCGGCGCAAGGCCTAATTAACACTTTTTACATCTCTATTATTTTCATGTTGTTGGCTAGTAATACTGGCATATGTTTGTACGACAATTTTATGTGTATACTTTAATAATATGCAAATAGTATTGTAAGTAGTGTTCCCGAGGCCTATAGGCTTTTAGGCTTTTTTTAAGGCTAGCCTATGAATTAAGGGGCTACAGCGAGATAAAAGCCTAAAAAGGCTTTTAGACCTTTAGGCTAGGCCTTTTTCATAGCCTTTTTTTGTCTACCCAAGGACTATAGGCTTTTAGCCTTTTTGTAGGCTAGGCGCATATTTAAAAGGCTTGAAAGGCTAAAAGCCTATAAAGATATTTAGTCCTTAAGGCTAGGTCTATTTTATTTATTGTTCGAGTATAATAATCGTCAACTTAATAATACGATTTTATATATTGTTTCAAATTGCATGAATGTTTTTTACTTTATTATTATTATTTAAAGTTTATTCCACACAAAATTTGATACAATAAGCAAACTTAACGCTAAAAGGCATTATCTACTAGTCAACCTTTGGGTCATACAGAAAGGTCAATGATGCGGCGAAAGGAAAGATGTAATCGCAAATCCGAAAGGAATATTATATAGTATAAATAAAAAATCCAAATAGAGACAGACATTTATACAAATGCAAAAATGCAATTCTGTTGATTATTGTATGTTATTATAAATGATGCAGATCATTTATAATAGCATACAATAATCAACGACCTCGATGGCGCAGTGACGGCTATATGGTATTGTGCCCAAGCGCGGAAGGTCCCGGGTTACATTTCCGGTCGGATCAATATAAGAAGCTAACTTTTCTAAATTGACTCGGGTCTGGGTGTGCGCCTCTGGCTATCGTCAACTGTACACATAGTACAGAGAATATTTTAACAGCACATCTGACCTAATACTTCTGTCTTTATACCGCGCTTATGTCAGGGGCATAAGCGTTAACTTTGAGTGTCTGAGTTAATTAATAAAAAAAGAAATCGTCTGGGTGACAAAAATATAAGATCTTCAATGTGCTTGTCATCATGGCTAATTTTTTTTGGAAATAATATGACAAGTAACTAGCAAAAAAATACAATACCAAAATAAATCTTGTTTAATTCATACTAAGTCATAATCTATAGCCTTATAATAAGCCTACTACTTGAAAAAGACACATAAATTAGTCGCAAAAAAAAACTAAAAGGCTTTTAGGCCTATAGGCTTTTTTTAGGCCTATAGGCTTTTTAAAGTGAGTAGCCTTTTAAAAGCCTGCAATTCTATCATGGCCCTAAAAAAGAACTAATAGGCTTAATCTTTGGCCTAAAAGCCTATAGGCCCCGGGAACACTAATTGTAAGTGTACAAGTACATAATGTTATTTAGTTTTGATTTAGTAGGTATATTTAAAGGAGATGTTCGATATTGGTACACGAAAGCCCCCCACGATAAATTATATATTATGTGAAAGCTTATGCTCAGAGGATCTTGAATATACCATTTTTTCATTTTGATACCCCGGCATTTTTGAGTAATTTTGAAAAGTGTATGCAAGAATTCTAAGTTGTTTATCAAAGTTTCTCTGACAAAATATAGTAAAATATAAATTAAAATCATTATTATTAGTCAGAAACAAGTGCAGAAACCAATTTGCCATGTTCTTCTAGCATTTACAATAAAATATAATTGCAAAATAGTCATAGGCTGAACCAAATCAACCCCATGCCTTGTTATTAAAAAATATTTGACAAGACAATAGACAACATTGACGTTATACACTATGTCTGACATGTCACATTTTTTAAAATGGAATTTTACATCTCTGGAAAACAGTTTTTTGACCAGAATAAAATGCTATTATTTATATGCAGGCATTAAAAATTATAGTTTTTGTCTCATAATATTCTTAAAAATATACTCTTTCTTCTCATATAACTTTTGTCTATGGGGGTAGCTGAGTACCAGCCCTCATACATTTTCAGAACATGTCCTTTAGTGTTTTTGAATAAAGTGTTGTGTATAGGTTGTATACAAGGTGGTGCCGTCAATACGACAATAAATTAAAACATGGGCTATATTAGTTTATAGAAATGGTTTGCCACCTTCAAAAACATCTTATTCAATTTATAATAATTAAAAATAAAGGTTTTATATGGAAAACCTTATTTATTTATTGTTATAATATAATCATTTCTATCCTACACACAGATAATTTATTTCATGACTCATGGCGCACACTGTAGTTCCCTAGCAATATAAATAAACAAATTTTACTGGTTGTCTGAAACAATATGAACAGACAGACATGTTTTGCTAACACGAAAATAAGTAATTAAGCAGGCCAAGTTAAGCAGGCTTTATCAAGATATGTACTTCAATAACAAATTTTAATGCAATAAATTGTAATTATGAGAATTTTATAATTGGTATTGTATATTTATGGCTATGTTCACATCTGAATGCATAAAACTAAGACTACTATGTTGTACTTAGTTAAGTTTGTACAATAGTAAAAATTAAACTACAACATTGTACAGACAACAGCACATTAAGTGTAATAGTTGCACTACGAAACACGCCTCTATCACAAACAGAATAAGGCACCTATCCGTATGTCAGTACAGAAAATACTTAGGCTATCCATGGTACTCATACCTTTCCGGAAACAAAAATGACTCGTAACAAGTAAGCTTCTTCTCCCAGCAATCCACTTGAGACAGTTTTTAATAAGATGCTCCAGGATTTTGGCCATGGTACATGTTCGTACGCTGCCGGCCGTATGTAGGGCAGAAACCATGTTGCTCTATCATCAAACAAACAAATACGCCAGGGCCTACTTATGTTCACCATACACGGCTCAGGATGACACGTTAGATATACCTAAACCTACCTAATAGATATGGTTTTGGACTTACTGGTAAGTGTCCTATCAGCAGCTTCTGAGCGGTGGCAGTGGAAGGAGCGCTCTATCTTCTGTAGACCACACCGGTCAAAGCCCAGCGATTGGACTTTGTTTCTCTTCAATTGTTGGGAACACTTACACAAGGGCCCTACCTTAGGTTACCAAGAAACATCTAAGTAAATTAAAAATACTAAAATACGATAACCACGTAGCTAGGACGCGAACAGCGAAAAGCTTAGTGCACACTATCACCGACCGATTCTCTCGCTAGCTGATGACGGACGGACTGCACGCGCGATGGCGCGCTCTTTGGTTTTCTAACAGTACAGGTACAGGAAAGTGAAATGGGTCTATCCATTGGGATCATTACTAAGTTTGCCAGGCTTTAATATATGGATAGTTATTTGGGATTACCATTCATCCGCGGGGATATCGGAAAGATATTATTAATGATGCTAAGGAAAAACTCTTTAGATATGTAGGGTATCTAAATTTATGCGAAATATAATCACAAATATTACTTACGTACTATTGTCGCTAGCATTAGAAATGATTGCCCAAGCGAAACTATCATCAGAAGACGTCTCCATTTGTAATGTTTCACTAAATATTGGGTTATATGTGTCTTTATTCACCTATAATAAAACAGCACTTGTAATAATTCATTACTACAAATAAAAATAACAATTTTGGTACTCTGTGGGTTGAAGTAGCACATTGAAAATTGCATGGAATATTTCCATGCAAAATTTAAAGTAAGGTTATCCACAGACTAGATGTTCCAAAGTTTTTGGATTTTCTTAGAAACGGCAAAGGTATCAAGTGTACACACAATAATCAACCTCCTCTTTGTAATATTGAAACTTACAGCTTGGCAAAAAAGAGTTTAAAAAAAATGTGGACGCCTCTACCGCAAATGTGTTCACATTTCAATTTCACATCAGAGGAAGGATTGTTCACATCTCAGAACAATAATATTGTTCTGAGGTTCACATGCGTAGCATCACTATAACGTCTTCGTCTATGGTGTTCACCCCACACAGGCACGACTAAAACCATGCTGATACATATATATTGAAATAACTTAAAAAATAAAAGCTGAGTATTTTGCTCGATAATCGTAAAATTCAGCATAACTACATTTATAATGGTATGAGTATAATTATAATTAATGAAAATATTTATGGAAAGAATATATCTAAAATTGATTAAATATACATCATTTAATGTCACGACTTTATAGACAAACTGTAAAATTAGACTTTTTTTTTACCAAGAAAATTTCGTAGAATAGTATTTTTTTGTAAAAGAAACGCTCATTTCAGTTTGATCCCTTTCATTTTTTAATTTTTTATAACATGTCGTAAAAGCGTTTTTCCAATCTTCAACAGAAATACTTTGGAATGCTTGTTCGACGGATGCCTGCAAGAAAAAAATTACAGTCATTAAAAAAATAAAACAGTAAACATAGACCATAGACTAGACTAGACTAGAGACATTATTTTTTAAAAATTTATTTAAGGCATTGGCGTAAGAGCCATTATCCAACTAGAGATAGATAGATAGATAAAAGATTTATTTTCATTTCTTCATCACACACAAATACAGTTTGAATTTGAACAAAACAGTTACTTAGGTATAACAATACACATTAAACAACAATAACTTTGCGTTGTAGAAGTGCAAAAGGGTCGCAACTCAGTGACTGGATTTTGTTCACACCGCGGGATGTGAACAAAGCACTGGTATTCTGCTACAACCCGAGGGCTTCTTGCTTTTAAAATGTAACAGACAGTAGCACACTAAATAAAATAAGATGTATAATAATAAAGCAACTAAAACTACAAACTAGAGACATTTATCATTACAGCATTATCTCTCCGACACTTTTTCTGGTGTATATTGATGACTTGTGCCGCCTCCAACTTCAAGATGGTAAAGTACTCACATTCGCTGACGACACTGCCCTTTTCTTTAGCGGGAACTCCTGGAGGGACACCTTTGATAAAGCGCAGAAAGGTTTTGACACTGTAAGAAAGTGGCTTACCTCTAATTTATTGACCCTAAACGTTAGCAAAACCAAATATATTACGTTCGCGCTAAACTCCTGTCAACTACCACCTCCTTCAATGAAAATTCTAGCCCACGAGTGTGTGGCCAGTGGCTCGCACTGTACCTGCCCAGTACTCCAAAGTACGTAAAGCATAAAATACCTGGGGGTCACAATGGATCAAACGCTTTCCTTCAAACAACACATAGAATTGTTGGTACCAAGAATACGCAAGTTAATCTACATCTTTAAGACCCTAAGACACGTCGCTGACCATCAAGTAATCAAAACGGTCTACTATGCTCTGTGCCAGTCTCTCATACTTTATTGCATCTCATCGTGGGTCGGGGTAGCAAAAACTCACCTACTAGAAGTGGAAAGAGCCCAAAGAGCCATCCTCAAGGTGGCTGCTGGTCTCCCTTTCCGATTCCCTACGGTAGACCTATACAAACTGGGATGTGCTCACAGTGAGACAAGCATTCGTACTAAATACCGTACTGAGACAGCACACACAGCTGCAATACAACCCGCACCTGTTAAGCGACAAGAGAAGAAAAGGAAAGGTCTGCTTAAGTCCGATATTCAGAACGGCTAAATCGCACAACTTTTTCTGCTTCCTAGGTCCATATCTCTACAATAAACTAAATGAGACCCTAAACATTTATCCTCTACACAAATTTAATTGTAAAACCACAGTCACCCAATACCTCAAAACACTTGACTACACATCCACAGAAAACATCCTAAAGACCACATAACAATTAACGACCTAATCGCTCATCCACACCTTCTCCATCCTTCCTCCCCGAGTATATTGTCCCTGAAACTCTCAAACTCTCACACACATACACTAACTTTACTTCTTCATACCCAAAACTATACAAAAACACACGAAAACAAAACAAACTCACACGTAAACACACACACACACTTACGCATACATACAAGAACCTCACTAATCAATAGGGCTTGGAATTCGAATATTCGAATATTCGTATTATTCGAATATTCGCCTCATTTAGTATTCGAATATTATTAAGAGTAATATTCGAATATTCCGAATTTTTCGAATACTGATATTTCATAATAAAAATCAACACAACTATGAATGGATTTTACCAAAAGCGACAGATTATATGCGTTGAAGTACGCCTACTTGTCGTTCATCGCCACAAAGCGTTACTTTTTCAGTTAATTAGAGGAGAACTGTAAAATAAAAGTTGATTTAATTTTGTTTTTGTCAATTTCAAGTTTTCGAGAGAAGCACATTTATTACACAAAAGTTTCAAAAGAAACTTTTTAACTCAAGCAGCAACGACGTCAATATCCATCTGTAACTTCGTCAGAGCATCGGGAAATTTATAAACTAATTCGACATGACCTCCGAAATGCTAATACTCACTCCATAGAAAGAGCAGTTGAGCAGGACATGGGGTCAAAAGTGTTCGTCCAGTCCTTAGAGAGTAGGGACCACCTGACGAAGTTGACCACTACTAGTGGGAACGTTGTTGTATTGTATCAATTTGTATCTAGGCCGGACCTTCGCATGCATCTTGACCTGATTCAAAAATAAGAATTCTACTACATAGAACAACACTAATACGCCACTTCACTGAGGGGCTGCCGGAAACCCAGATGTCAGTCTAGACGAAATTTAGATAGGAACTAAAAAAAAACAAAAAAAACGGAAAGCCCCTGGAGAGTATGGAATCACGACGGAACTTCAAAGGTGAGCACAGCTGAAGGAGCTCTATTTTTTTTAATTCTGTCGTCTTTTATAGGAGAACTCTAAAAGCGTGGGAAAGAAGTATGATCGCCCTCTACTTTAAAAAGGCGATAAAACGCTGCTGAAGAACTACCGTCAAATTTTACACCTCAGCTACCGCTACAAGCTATTTTCTAGAGTCCTATCGAATAGACTTGCGCGAAGAGTCGAAGAATTCCAGTCCCCAGAACAATATATCGGCACCATAGATCATTTACATAGTGCGGCAGGCTTTTGATTCCATCAAGACCTGGGCAGTTCTAGAATCTTTGTTGCGATGCCAAGTTGATATATCTAAGTGATGAATTGCTTTTACGATGCAAAGACTGTGACCATCCAAGTACAGAACCAGCACCCATTTCCGATGTGCGAGACAAATAGACGTTATATCCCCCAAATTATATACAACAGCATTAGAGGATATGTTAAAGATACTGAATTGGTACGGAAGGGGTATCAACATTAATGGCAAGAGAGATTTGCAGATGATATCGTCGTTGTAGCCGGAACGCTGCAGGATCTATAACAGATATTACACGACCTAGCTGACTCATCTTAACGCATCAGTCTCCGGATGAACTTGGATAAATTTATGACAAACTGACCATACCTAAGTAAAAAACATTTCGAAGTGGAGACCATACCTAAGTAAAAAACATTTCGAAGTGGCAAGCTGTGTCGAGTTATTTTTATCGGGAATCCCACGGGAATAGGGAAGCCTAAAGCAAAAGTCAGTGCGTCCTTCCCGTTATGGCATGTGGTGCTGTGCCGTGGATACTCACGGTACAGCTGGTGTATCAGTTTTAAGTCGTGCCGCGATCTATGGAGAGGGCTTTGCTCGGAGTTTCACTGAAGGATCGAATTCACAATGAAGTGATCCGGCAGAAGTATTAACAGCAGAGAATCAACAGCCTACGAATGTCTAAGCAGAAGTGGCAGCGGGGCAGCTTTGCTAATGCCTGGAAGTAACTGGATCAGGCTATCCAAAGATCGAACCATGTGGTGTTCATATGGAATGGCCTGTCCAGCAGTGGACTGGTGATGATAAAATGGTAAATAAATGTTTTTTTTATACAAAGCACGACAAATGACTCAACACCACCTGATGTGAAGCGGTAAGAAGAGTCCATATGCGAAGACAGCTAGTGCAGTTCAGACACTGCTCTAGCCGCCTCCACCTTGCCGGCACGAAAGGTGCTTTTTCACGCCTCTTTTGAAGGAACCCATGTTATAAAAAGGAGGGAACACATGTGCTGGCAAAGAATTTCAAGTTCTTGAAGTACGACAAAGAAAAGAGCTACTAAATTATTTTGTACGTGATATTGAGGTGGAGACAGTGAATTGATGACTCCGAAGACCGGCACGCGTGCTCCTGAGTAGGAAGGGAAAAGGTGGGAAAAGGTCAAATAGCTCTTCAGAGCACTCTCCGTGATATAACCGATAGAAGGGGCTAAGCGACGCAATGTCTCGACGCAATTGTAGAGGCTCAAGGTTGTTCATGACCTCTACATCGCCCACGATACGGACAGCACGACTCTGTAATCTGTCCAGGGCATCGAGTAGGTACTTGGCGAAGCCATCCCACAAGTGCGAGCAATATTCCACGCAAGACCGGACCTGAGTTTTATACAGCAGGCATAATTGGTCTGGCGTGAAAAATCGACGCACCTTGTTCAGGACACCGAGCTTCCGTGAGGCTGTTTTGATCACGGTTTCGATGTAGTTCCTGGAATTCAGATCGCAACATATCTCCATGCCTAGCAAGTTTAGGGAGCCCTGTTCCGAAATAGTCGTGCCCTGAAGAGAAGGAAGGGGAAGGAACGGCGACATTTTAGCTGTAAACGCGCACACCTGTGTTTTCTTAGCATTGAAATCAACACGATTGTTAGATCCCCATTCAGATACGAGGTTCAACACACTGCTGAGCTCAATAGTAAGATTCTCTCTCTGTAAATGTTTAAGAAACGTAGTTTTTCTATTTAAAACAAGTGATATTTTACTTTGATGTCAGTGATCTTTATAAAATCAACGAATTATGTGCTATATTAAAGTGATGTTGATGTATTTTGTTCCTTGGATAAAAAGTATTCGAAAAATTCGTAATATTCGAATAATTCGAATAATAGTTTTGGGACTATTCGAAATATTCGAATAGTAAAAATGGACGAATATTACAAGCCCTACTAATCAATCAAATACTTACCATTACCCAACATACTTACATGGGATATCTGCAATCGTTGACCGTATTTTATCTCTAGGTCATTTTTACATTTTTATTTTATAATTAGTTATGGCTTCCCCCAAATAACATTTTCTTAACACTGTCACTCATCAGAACCACTTCATACATACTTTTTCTGCGGGAGGGGCCTAGTAACCTGTGGCACAGGTTCCTCTGGAACCTATTTCAGGTACTAGACTCTTCACAAGGTAATTGTAATTTAAGATCTTTATAGAAGTAAGAAGACTATTGTGAAGAGTTAATAAATGGTTTTATTATTATTATTTAATAGAAAAGCAGTGTTGCTATTACAAATAACAATTAGTTCTATCTGTCAGCGTGGCAAACTCTTCTTTGCAAAGCTGTATATTTTTCTGTAATAATATTACAGACACAGATTAATGATATTTGACAACCGGGTGGTCGAGTGGTCTGTTCCCCTTGCTATACGGGCTGCTCGATCAAGAGGTCTCGGGTTCAAATCCCGGTAGGGGCAAATGTTTGTATGATGAATACGAGCATTTGTTTACTAGACATGGATGTTTATATGTTTATTTAATATATTTCTAATATTTATATACATATTATTATCAATATTAATCCGTTATCTAGAATCCATAACACAAGCTCTTAATGATGCTTACTTTGGGCTAGATAATAGGTGTGAGTGTAAAAAAAAAAAGATCGTATGTAGATACATACATCTGTGTCTGTAATATTAATGATGTGCAAGAATAGATTAAAATTATTTTACAATTGTTTTGATTTAGGTCTAGGGCCTAGACCTAAAACAAAGCCTAGACCTAAAACAGCCTAGACTCTAGGCTATTGTGTTGGTTGTCGATGTCAAATTATGTGTTGTCTGTTCTGTCACCGTTGGGCCTGATTCTGAAGACGCACTCTAATTCTAAATGTAAGTATATCTCTTCGTCGCAATATGTAATAGAAAAAAGATAGCAAGATTTGCTTTAGAGCTGTCAATTAAATTAAGATAGATTTCAAAGAAACCATAGACAACTTTAGATGGAATGTACGGAGGTGTCTCCTCAACACTGCATTTTATTTATCTCTATCACGTGCTGTAAGGTCGAAAATTGAACGCACCTTTCTAAATATCAAATTATATGACACCCTTCCTTTCCATATTTATTTTGAGAGAAAGAAATGCACTGAACTAAGAAAGGGAGAATTAAAAAAAAAGCAATTGGAACCTTACGGTCCATAATACACAAACAATGCATACGTTACAAAGAGTGCATACGCCTTGGGCAGAATTGAATCCGGTGCTAGAATTATGAAATATTGGATTTTATTAGGTAGCTGATGTGGGCAGAAAACAGAAAAGTATCAAGCCATAACGCCCTGAAAACAATAAACTAACCTGTAGCGAACGTATTTCCTCCAAATGTCGAATTTTCTCTACCAGATTTCCGATTAAATTCACTATATACATCTTTGTATTTATGTATCTTATTGTATACAAGCTTGCGAGTAGTACTTTTTATTGATTTCGACATTATTTTACAGTAAAACTACAAATTAAACTCCATAAAAGAATGAGAAATGAAACGTCAATATGACATTTCAAGTGTTGCCTTATAAAAACTTCGTTGAAAATACGAGTGACACGATACACTGACCAGACTCTATGTGCGCTAGTTTGCGTGCAATCAATTCGGACCACACTTTCACTCATTCGTACTCCTATCAATCACCGTGACAAAACTTTTCTAAGATTTTACGTTTTAATCAAAGAGTAAATTTTAAAAGTATGTGTAGCAAATAAAGTATGATAAAAAATTTTTAACAATTCAAAATTAAATGTTGACAACATTTTTCACAAAGTCTAAGCTTAACCAAAAATTTGACATGCACTACCTCTTTTTCGTGAGCAGCGTTAGAAAAAAAAAACAAAAAAAAAGTGTATCGTGTCACTCGTATTTTCAATGAAGTTTTTTTATGGCAACACTCGAAATGCCATATTGACGTTTCATTTCTTATTCATGAAATGAGTTTAATTTGTAGTTTTACTTTAAAATAATGTCGAAATCAATAAAAAGTACTACTCGAAAGCTTGTATACAATATGATACATAAATACAAAGATGTACATAGTGAATTTAATCGGAAATCTGTAGAGAAACTTCGACATTTGGAGGAAATACGTTCGCTACAGGCTAGTTTATTGTTTTCAGGGCATTATGGCTTGATACTTTTCTGTTTTCTGCCCACATCACCTACCTAATAAAATCCAATATTTCATAATATTCATGTTTATCGGTTATTTTCAGAAAGTGTATATGAAGAATTAAAACTCGAAATATTAATTCACTTAAAACTTAGAGAAGCCCGAAATGTTGCATGCAAGATCTGAAGAAAGTTTTCTGCCTGGTGCTTTAATAGTTTTCAGTGCAAAATCCAAATCAGCTGATTACCATGGTGACATGAATGATGAATGCATAAAACTTATTGAAATGGATAAGGGAATATCTACCTATTCTAACAAAGCCATGTGTAATTTTTATGTATAATGCAATGCAAGTTACCATGTGAAACTAACAAACAAACCTCCCACAATGTCTAATAGCAAAGGTGATATTCGGAAATGGTTAATAGAAAATAATGTAACATTTCAAGAGTACCCATACAAATGTTATTGTGCTTTGTTCATGACAACAGATGTATTTAGAATTTGACTTTGATTATGAATCATCCTAAACAACTTATTAAATATGCCTTTTTTCAAATTTTATTTTATACCCGCCCATTACTTTTTAGTATTTTTCCCTGTTTTTATAGTCAGCCTGTAAGCGTCTATAATGACTAGTAGTAAGCGAGCTGGTAATTCATTACAATTAGGTATGTTATAAGTAGAGCCTTTAAGAAAGTGAAGTAAGTAAACATTATGATTTAAAAAATTGAGATTCAAAATTAAGATTTGTGTTATGTAGTATAGATTTTATTTAAATTTTTCCAGTCTATTATTGATGTTAACAAATTAAGTGAAAGATACTATTTTTATTATTTATTTATTTTTAAAGTATCGTCGGCCTAAGCCCAGTAGTGGGCATCTGTCAGCTGATATGATGATCATAAAATTTACGTGAAGTTCAATATCACACTTTTCTTTTTCTTTTTACATAGAGATTAGGCAAGTGGAATTGTATTTGAAGTTCTATTTAGCACTAAATCATAAAACAATTCGAATATTTTAAGGCAAGCTAATTAATAAGCTGGTATAAAAACTGTTTAATGTAGTGATAGCTTGCCTACCTACAGCCATACTTGGTCTATCATATGGTCTAACTCATTAATGCTCATCAAATCTATTTTATCTATACCAAGGATGATATATCCATGAATTATACCCATGATATATTAAGTGTACTCAAGTTTATGAAACAGATTATTGCGTAAGCATATATCACCTTGTGTTTTAAGAACCATTAGAACATCTAAAAGAGTATTAAAATTATAAATGTTTCGTTGTTTTTATTATTGAATTAACAAAAAAAAAATATAACATTTCTAATGCACGCGCGTTTCACCATGTATAAAATGTTTAAAGCTAAAATAGGTTTTACTCGGCGTCATTGTGGCAGAGTATCTGATACCCGACGGTTTTTAAAACCCTAATAACTTTAAATTATACTCGTGAGGGAGCTCGGTGGCCTAGTGGTTTGAAGATGAACACTCGGGTTTCGATTACGGAAACAATGCAACTGTCGCCATGGCCTATCCAAGGATGGGTCAATCAAAACAAAACTATAGTAATTAGAATATTATGTATTTAATAAGGTAGGCATCCATTTAAATAAATTATTACATACTTAAAAAACGAAGTATCAAGACTATTTATTCCTTGCGAAATAAGTGTTTACAGCTAAAGATTTTTTAAATTTGCCGCTCTTTCTAAGTGACACGATTCACTGGCCAGAGTCTAGCACGGCTTCATGACGTCACAACAATCTCTTTGGCACGAATACTTTAAATTCGGTTCGTTTGTAAACGCGCTTTGTTTGTGCACGAATATTTCATTGCAGACCGTAGGGGTAACTTCAAGTCAAGTCACAAGTGTCATTAGTTATTGTCAGTGTCATCTTTGACAGTTCTTTCTTACTAAAAGTTTTTGTCCAACATGGTGAGTTTTGCTATATTTAATAGTAAATCCAAGAAAATCACGATCAATTCAATAGGTTTCGGCTTTTCAATTTCTTAATTTGCAAGAGAAACCCATCTTTTTAAGATCATAATTCATATTTTCGATTTGACCACTATACTTTAAACTTCCCAAAATCATTAAGATATAGTTATATTTTGTATTTTCACTTCTGAATATTTTCTAGGATTTGTTGTGTATTAAAAGTACTTAATAATTATGATTTTCGTGCTGTTCGGAATTATGTTTTTGTAAACAATGCGCACTGGAAATCTTTTGAGGTTATTAAATTCGATGACTTGTGTATAGGCGCGAGGACCGAAGAAGCATCTGAAGCGTTTAAATGCTCCCAAAGCATGGATGTTGGACAAATTGGGTGGTGCTTATGCGCCGCGCCCGTCGACGGGCCCTCACAAACTACGCGAGTGCTTGCCGCTGGTGATTTTTCTTCGCAACCGGCTGAAGTACGCGCTCACCGGTAACGAAGTTCTCAAAATCGTGAAGCAGCGCCTTATCAAGGTGGACGGCAAAGTTCGGACTGACCCTACATACCCTGCGGGCTTTATGGGTAGGTTTTGTAATAAAAATAGCCTTTATTATAAGTTGACAAATATGTTATTATTTTTTGAAAACCTCAACTTGTTCTTAGACATAGGCCTTCTAAAATGGGTAGGTCTAAAACAGTAACTATCAAAAATATTATAATATAAGTGACATAAGGCTATATGCAGTAGTCGCAATTGGAAAAAGAACAAAGTTAGAGGTAGTTAAAAGATTTTAATTAATATGAAAGAATAGTACCCGTGATGTGTTACATACAAGTCCATATTTTATAGTCAATAAATGGCAATTGTTTACATTATATTTCTGTCATTAATTGATTTATTAAAAATTTTCCTTTGAACAGCTCATTACATTGGGAAGATGTATTGGTGTTATGCGATAACTGCTTTATGTGCCATGTATTTGAAATATATTTTATCAACAATATTTATAAAGCCATAAATAAGCTTTTCTGTCTTTCGGTACTGTGCCAGTATGCACATATTGATCAAGATGCTATACCTCTCCCGGTCATATGTTATATATATCTACTACACAAATTAATGTAATAGTTTTATGTACATAGTGATGCCATAATGTTATGTTATTCATTGCAGATGTTGTTTCAATTGAAAAGACAAATGAATTGTTCCGTCTGATCTATGATGTCAAAGGCAGATTTACCATTCACCGGATTACACCAGAGGAGGCTAAGGTGAGGCACACAGAATTAATGTATTTTCTTGAATTAAATATAACATAATATTAAATAAAGATGATGGTTAACAAATTCTCTGAATTGTCAGTATTTGTTAAAGTTCTCAGCTGTGCATGATTCAGTCAATGAAATGGACACAAACTGTCTTTTTATATTGATTATGTTAAAACAAAGGGTTCAAGTTAAGTAAGAATTTTTTATTCTTGTTTTCACAATTATTAATATTAATATTTTAATAAGTAAATACACTTAAAAAAATTGTGTTTTAACACAGGTACACAGTATTTGTTGTCAGTTACATTGTATTATAGTATATTTTAATTGCTAGAAAATATCAACATTCATGATGCAAAATAAGTACTATGAAGACACATGGAGTGAAATAAATATATTTAGTATTGAGTACATCATATACTTGGGTGTTAAGAAATGTGCAGCAAGGTACAAAGTTAAATATTTACACCAAAACAAACATGTATTATAATGTTTACATATAATTTTTTAACAGTTTTGATAGTTAATTTTATTGAATTCTTATTTTATATAAGAAAAAAATATTATTTTTGTTTATCTATCGCTAGATATTTGTGACATTTGTGACACTTAATTTGTGATAATTTTGTTGTTGTTTTTAATTTTTCTCTATTACAGAGAAGGCAAAGGGAACTAATGCCCATACCAATAGCCATGTCTTTAGTATTTTCTTTAATTCCGCAAATATTGCATTGAAAGGGACGAAAAAAATGGCTGTTGTGTTTGGCAAAATCATGATGACATTCAAACAACAGAAAGAGTACTTTTTCACTATCAGCTATCAGTCGACCATATCCTGATAAAAATGACATTACGGTGTAGACAAAAGTGTTTCTCAAGCTTCAAGTGTTCCCTAAGCTACGCATGCCGGCCCACAGGAAGCCATTCAATGCAGACTGTGGAAAACTTCTGTTTGCAAATCAATGGGGGAGGCCTTTGTTCAGTAGTGCGCTATAGAGGCTGATATGATGATAATTATAAACTAGTGCTTACAAGAGGGAGTAGTATTGTGGAGGTGTAGTGACGTGGGTGTGTTGGCCTCAGGGATGATATGATTTAAATCAGTGATTTAAATCGCGATTAAAATCAAGTGATTTTTTTTTTAAATTGATGATTTAAATCAGTACTTTTTTACTGCAACCAAAACAGCCAAAAAGTGTCAAGGGACTTCCCCCGAGGCATAAACGCCGTACTTATTATTTTTATTTTTTGTTAAATATTACAAAATGTAAGTGTTTCTTATAATTACCTTATGTTTGTTGATTTTCGTTACTGTCACTTTTTATAAATTTCATTCAATATTTTTTGTTAATTATTTAACAAAAAATATTGAATGAAATTAATAAAAAGCAAATAAATATATGCTAATTAGTTTTTTTAATAAAAGAATAACTTAATAAAAGAACTAATATGTTGATTTAACAAAAAATAAGTTGTTTTTTTAATATATAACTGACTTTCATACTGAATACGATCAGGTAATTTAAAAAATCAAATAAATACTGATTAAAATCAAAAAAATACTGATGACTAAAATCAAATAAATCTGATTTAAATTAAATTAATCTGACTTTTTTGATTTTTTTATAAAAATCATGATTTATATGAACCCTGGTTGGCCCTGTGCCTAGTACAAGCTGTGTAAGGTGCGTCGCGTGGCGACGGGCCCCAAGAGCGTGCCCTACCTGGTGACGCACGACGGCCGCACGCTGCGCTACCCCGACCCACTCATCAAGGTCAACGACTCCGTGCAGCTAGACATAGCCACCTCCAAGATCATGGACTTCATCAAGTTTGAGTCAGGTACACGCCCGTGTACACTATGTATGTTAAATAAAAGTGCTTTTTATAAATTGAATAATTTTACTAATTTAAATATTAGGAGGAGCTCAGTTGTATTGGTTTGTCTTAGTGGGTTGAGCGTTCTGGTTTCGATTACGAAAAGAAAGCAAGTTTCGCCGTGGTTGATCATGGGATGGGTCAATCAAAATTTCTAATCTTGACCTCGTTCTCTTGGAAGGCACGTTAAGCCGTTGGTCCCGGTTGTTACTGCAATCGCTTTAACCCACCAACCTGCAGTGGACCGTGTGGTGGTGTTATGGCCCAAGCTCCTACATGTGTTTCTCCCATGTAAGAAGGCCCAGCAGTGGGACGAATATAAGTTGGTGATGATGATGAAATATTAGTAAAAATATTCAATTTATAAAAAGATTTTTTCGGGATTTTAACCCATCAAGCATCAGATTCCAGGCACAATTGATTTTTCAATTGTTAAAGCTTTCTGCAGGGATAACGCCACTTGTCAGATTAAATGATTATAATATTTATAATTGAGTAGAACCTATTACCTATTGACGACCGGCTGGCCGAGTGGTCTGTACCCCAGGCTACTCGGTCAAGAGGTCTCGGGTTCGAAGCCCAGTAGGAACAAATGTTTGTATGATAAGTACGAGCATTTGTTTATGAGTCATGGATGTTTATATGTTTATTTAGTATATTTCTAATATTTATATACATATTATTATCATTATTTATCCGTTACCTAGAATCCATAACACAAGCTCTTAATCCTTTAAGGCCTGGATGGCAACTTAAGTTGACATGACAATTAAAATTCAATTGTGTCTGGTTTATTGGGTTTCAAAAGGTTAATGATGCTTACTTTGGGCTAGATAATAGGCGTAAGTGGATAAATATTATTATTACTATAGTTAAATAATGCATACGATTGTGCCGCTTGGGGAGCATCGCGTCGGTACAGGGGTCGCGAGTTTCTTTCAAATTTCAACCGCCTCTGTGCTCTAGTGGTTGAGACCACCGAACTCAGATCTAGAGGTCCGGGGTTCGACTCCCGTGTGGCAGAAATTTTCCGCTAGGTTTGTTTGGTGGTAGGGCTTTTCTAAGTCCGCCTGGCTAGCTAGCTACCACCATCTTACCTAAGTCTGCCGCCATAGCAATAATGTTGACAGCTTTCTTACCCCCAACTGCCAGAACACAACGTTCTGGCAGTTGGAGGTGAGATAGCCAGTTCCTCTGTGGTTGAGATGAGGTGTAGCTCGCTTCCATCGTCGGCCTTATGTTCAGATGAAGGTCAAGAGTTACCCCGTTAAGATAAAAGGAAAGAGTGGTACAGCACAGACTATATGTTGCAGGCAACCTGTGCATGATCACCGGCGGTCGTAACTTGGGTCGCGTGGGCACGATCGTGTCCCGCGAGCGTCACCCCGGCTCGTTCGACATCGTGCACATCCGCGACAGCACGGGCCACACGTTCGCGACGCGGCTCAACAACGTGTTCATCATCGGCAAGGGCACCAAGGCGTACATCTCGCTGCCCCGCGGCAAGGGCGTGCGACTCACCATCGCCGAGGAGCGCGACAAGCGCATCGCCGCCAAGGTCGCCGCACACTAGTTATCACTTAATAAACATTTACAATACACTGCCGCCTTTCATTCGCTACTTGGTACCTTCCCGCTTCTCAAACAAACTTTCAAGTCGAAAATATTGAAAAAAAAACCAGGCTGTCACTAATGTCCGTTTTCACTAACCACCTAGGCTTAGGCGACTCTTAACGACATTTGTCACTCTCTTGGTCGTTTTCACTAACATTTGCTTTGCGTTAAAGGAGCCTCTTAACGATTTTGGTCTCAGTCTATCTAAAAGAGATAGAAAGAGAGATGTCGTTAAGAGTCACTTAGGCCTTAACCCAACCTAAGCCTAACGGAATGGTTAGTGAAAACGGACCTCTATCTCCTTTATATAAACTCAGCTTTAAGACTCGAATGTTAGTGAAAACGAACATAACAAAACTTGCCATGCATAAGCAAGTCGAAATTTTTTTTTTTTTTTTTTTTATACAAAGCACGACAAATGACTCAACACCACCTGATGTGAAGCGGTAAGAAGAGTCCATATGCGAAGACAGCTAGTGCAGTTCAGACACTGCTCTAGCCGCCTCCACCTTGCCGGCCCGAAAGGTGCTTTTTCACGCCTCTTTTGAAGGAACCCATGTTATACGAAGGAGGGAACACATGTGCTGGCAAAGAATTCCAAGTTCTGGAAGTTCGACAAAGAAAAGAGCTACTAAATTTCTTTGTACGTGATGTTGAGGTGGAGACAGTGAATTGATGACTCCGAAGACCGGCTCGCGTGCTCCTGAGTAGGAAGGGGGAAGGTGGGATAAGGTCAAATAACTCCTCAGAACACTCTCCGTGATATAGACGATAGAAGGCGGTAAGCGACGCAATGTCTCGACGCAATTGCAGAGGCTCAAGGTTGTTGGTGACCTCTACATCGCCAATGATACGGACAGCACGACGCTGCAATCTGTCCAGGGCATCGAGAAGGTACTTGGCGGAGCCATCCCACAAGTGCGAGCAATATTCCACGCAAGACCGGACCTGAGTTTTATAGAGCAGGCATAATTGGTCAGGCGTGAAAAATCGACGCACCTTGTTCAGGACACCGAGCTTCCGTGAGGCTGTTTTGATCACGGTTTCGATGTAGTTCCTGGAATTCAGATCGCAACATATCTCCATGCCTAGCAAATTGAGGGAGCCCTGTGCCGAAAGAGTCATGCCCTGAAGAGACGGAAGGGGAAGGAACGGCGACATTTTAGCTGTAAACGCGCACACCTGTGTTTTCTTAGCATTGAACTCAACAAGATTGTTAGATCCCCATTCAGATACGAGGTTCAACACCCTGTCGAGCTCAATGGCAAGATTCTCTCTCTCCCTCTCGGTTTCAGCGCGCCCAGCCCCTGGGCGACCGTAATATCCCCCATGCACTGTACTGTCATCTGCATAGCAATGAATGTTTCCTAACGGAATCATGTCATTGATATGAAGAAGAAAAAGTGTGGGGGATAGAACAGAGCCTTGTGGTACACCAGCATTCACTGACATGAACCGCGAAGCGCATCCATCTGCGAGGACACGGATTCTTCGCTCATGCAGGAAGCCGGCGATCCAGTTACAGAGCTGAGCGGGCAGACCGTATGCCGGGAGCTTGGAGAGAAGAGCCTTGTGCCAGACCCGATCGAACGCTTTGGCAATGTCAAGGCTAACTGCCAGTGACTCACCACGTTTGTCAATAGCTTCACCCCAGACATGCATTAAGTACGCTAGAAGATCACCCGTTGACCGGTTCGGCCGAAACCCGTACTGTCGATCATTAATTAATGAGTGATCTTCTAGGTATCGGATCAGCTGGTGGTTTAAGATCCGTTCCATGACCTTGCAAAGAACTGAGGTGACAACTATCGGGCGGTAGTTAGCTGGGTCTGATCGGTCTCCCTTTTTGGGGACCGGTTGCACATTGGCCTCTCTCCAAGATTCCGGCACACACCCAGAAGAGAGAGAAAGACGGTATAGCCGCGTTAAGACAGGAGACAACTCCGCTGCGCAGTTTTTCAGTACTATCGCTGGAATGCCATCAGGTCCACTAGCTTTCCGGACGTCGATTGACTGAAGCTCCGCACGTACATCACATTGCCTAATACGAATATCGGGCATTGTGTGGCCACAGTGGGAGAGTGTTGGTGGCTGTAAGTTGCAGTCATCGATTCGGGAGTGAGCAGCAAAGAGTTTTACCAAGAGATCGGCTTTCTCTTGCGGCTTGTGAACTAGCGAGCCGTCAGAACATCTCAACGGGGGCAGCGAGGGTTGACAGAAGTTGGATTGCACGGCTTTGGCCAGACGCCAGTAGCTACGGCTTCCCGTAGGATGCGTAAGAAGTTCTTGGCCAACTCGTGCAACGCGCTGGGCATCCGCTCTGATGAAGGCCCTTTTGCAGGACTTGGTGGCGTTGTTATAGGCTGCTTTCAGTGAGTCAATGTTGGGATCCCCGCAAGCTCGGCCCCTGATCCAAGCGCGGTATGCCGACTGTCTGTTTTCAACAGCTAAGGCACAATCGCGGTTGAACCAGAGGTTACGCCTACCCCTACTGATGAGATCGGAGTGAGGGATATAGTACTCCATCCCTAACAGAATCTCATCAGCAACAGCAGTAGCGCTAGCGTTCGGGTCCAGCTCACTGAAACAGCGCTGCCTCCAAGGGACAGATGCAAAGTAATCCCGCATACCGTCCCAATCTGCCGACGCATAGTGCCAGATGCGGCGTTTGGCAACCATAGGTACCGGTGGCGACGCCCGTGGCACTCCAGCGGATATCAGGCAGTGATCCGATGTTCCCAAAGGAGCACGAACCTCTAGCCGATATCCGTCCGGGCGAGTCGTCAGCAGAAGGTCCAACAATGAGGGCGCGTGACCGACAATGTCTGGAATCCTGGTGGGCTGGTTTACCAGTTGGGTCAGGTCATGCGTGAGAGCGAAAGCGTGGGCAGTTCTACCAGCATGGTCAGTTTTAGAGGAACTTAACCACGACTCGTGGTGAGCATTGAAGTCCCCTAAAAACACCAATTCCGCGGTTGGAAACTGCTCCTGCGCAACATCTGCCACCCGACTAAGATGTTCGAAAAGTCGAGTTGTCTCCATGTCACCGCTGTGGGATCTATACAGGCACACGTAGATACGGCAATGTGTGCCCAGGTCCACATGCACCCCGAGAATAGAGTAGGAAGGGTCCTCCAAACAGCGCAGACGGCGACAGCAAACATCCGCCCGGACAAACAAGCATACCCCGGCCTTCGCTTTGAAGGACTCTTCAAGAACGTAGCCGGGGTAATCCAAGTAGCTAGTGTCTGCCGGGCGGAGTATTTGCGTCTCCGTCAAAAACAGCATTTCGGGTCGAGCCGTCTCGAGATGTTGGTGGACGGCATTGAGGTTAGCATGGAGCCCACGGATGTTAGTGAGCCCGACCTCAAACAGCGTGGTTGTGGTGGGGGTGTGCACCGCTGAACGACCGGAAATGTTTCTTAGCGCTGCCATAGTAAATGATGAAGGAGGAGAGGCGTGAATTGGGGGAACGTCGTCGCGATATATACGGTCAAAGCGTGAGGCCTGTTTCCCCGGGTAATAGCCGACAGCAGAGAAGCGCTGACCCGCCGAACGGAAGGGCCCCCGAACCCCCCCGGGAATGGCCGCCGGGACCCCACCACCCGGTCACCAACCGGCACGACGGACCACCCCAAGATTATGCGTGGCATGATAGGGCAGCCTCACGAACTGGTTAGGTTCGCTTGGGCCCCTGTACTGTACCACGGGCGGCCAGCGGAACAGCCGTTTCTTCGGGTCTCCCTGGTCGGCGGGTCAACGCAGTCCACCTGGCTCTGGTTAGACGGAAGCCGTCACTGACCGCATCCATCGCCGCAACGTCTCCCCAAGCTCTGGTTGTACGCTGACTGATCCCGGAACGCGACCACAAGTGGTCACTTGGCGGGTTTTACGCCATGCGTACGGTGGTCACTAACCAGGCGGGTGTTCAGACCCTACCACCAGTCGAGCAGTTGGTAGCTCGGTAATCCCTTAGTCGCCTCTTACGACACCCACGGGAAGAAATGGGGCGGTGAATCAATTGTATGTATATGTATATTTATTTAACAGTAGTTGTCTGAGGATTTTTCGAAACACTTTCTCATACAAGCTCTCTAGTACAAAATATTGGAAAAAACCATGCCAACTGGCCATGTGTAAGCAAGTCTGGCTAGTCTTAACAGTTGTCTGAGGTTTTTTCGAAAAACACTCGTATTGTTGAGTTTAACTTTTCATACAATCTGAAACCTGTGGCGTCATGAATCTAATGTAACAGAATTTATTACATTAGAACAACATAACTTATCACTAATAAGGAACGCCAAAAATCGCCGATAATTTATTTTTTATTAAACATAGATCGGTTGGTATGTTTTTTTTTATACAACTAGATAACAAACAAGCTGACGGCCCATCTGATGGTAAGTGGTTACCGCCGTCTATAGACACCTGCAATAACAAGGAAAAATCAATTGATATTGCAGGTGCGTTGTCATCCTGAGGCCTAAGATGAAATTCCGTCCATGCCCAGTAATTACACCGGCTACCTTTTCCCTTCAATCCGAAACACCGAACTGACTCACGGATGAAATAAGAAAGGCGGTGGTACCTACCCAGACGACCCTACGTACCCTACCCTATGTAGGTACGTATGTATATTATAGGTACATTTTTTTGGTGACCGGTATAGTTTAATTCCTTATGGTACACCCGCCATTTTGACTCATGGCCTACCACCTAGTAAATGTTTCTAATGTTCTCGACTTTAAAGTTTGTATGAAAAGTCATACGTCGTAAACGCTCATAAGGCCATACCTCAAGACAGAGAGGGATAGAGATATGACTTCGCAGCGCGAGGAAAAAGACAAGTAGGTATAGTGCATGCACGTTAAAGCGACAAATTGGACATAATTAACATTTTTTTAAAATTAAAATTTGCTTCAAATTTTTATTAAAATGCTGAACATTCACAAGTTACCTATACTAATTTAAAATAGAATATTATATTTATTGGTCAATCGCTAGGTATAGACACACAATTCACAGCATATAGATTAGATTCACAGGGTCATCCCAATTCCAGATGGCTCTGATGGTTAGAGCAGTCACCCGGATAGTAAAAGGTCGCAAGTTCAAAACAAAATTAAATAGCAAACGTTATAGCAGCAAATTGAATTATAAAAAAAATATACAGTAACTACTCGAGAAATTTTGAAATTAAAATACTTTCGTTGAAACGCCTTGCGCGGAGGGACCACACCAAAGAGTAATGTAAGCAGTGTTGCCAGCCGGGTCTAGTCAAAGTAACCTAAAGTGCATAAAAAAGTAACCTTTTAGTGTGAAAAGGAACCTTTCATATTTTTTTCAGTGTGGGAAGGTATTAATAGTTGATAGAATAGGTACATGTCGATCGATTGTTAATTGATTTACAGAAACAATACCTATCAAAGTTAAACAAATCAAAAGCGTTTACGTCGCTCGACTTTTCATACATACTTTCAAGTCGAAATATTTGGCAGTTATCAGAGGATTTTTAGAAAACCAGTATTATTGTTGAATAAGACTACTCTTAGCTTTTCATACAAACCAGAAATTGCCACATATTAGACACTACACTACAAACACTCTACGAATAAAGTTTAGCGGTAGATAACTGACTGATAAATAAATAAAAGAGCGTTCTGTTTGACTCAGGTTTTATGTAAGAAATTATAAATGAATTCTACTTTCGAAAAATCACCTAAAAGTAACCTTTTGAGTAGTGTAACCTAGCAGTAACCTTTTGGAGCTAAAAATCACCTAAAAGGTTACAAAAGTAACCTTCTGGCAACGCTGAATGTAAGTATAAGACCACACAATAGTACGGCCAATAGTGTTACGTCATCTTAGATGCGTCAAAATGGCGGGATCAGTATGAACTTTATAATATAAATAAATAAAGTAAAGTAAGTAAGTATATACGTTCATATTTAATTATGTTCATATTTAATTTCATGACATTTGTATGAAATAATATCACATTGGCTGCGTTATTTCATAGAAATGTCATGAAATTATCAAATGAATACGATGTTTTTGAAAGTGGCAAACCATTTCTATGGACTAATATAGCCCATGTTTTAATTTATTGTCGCATTGACAGCACCACCTGTATATCTTAGTAGTTTATAAATTATTTATCTATTATTTTTGGTGTGTTACTAGGAGACAAAGTTCATGTTTGGTTTACACTAGCTATATAAATACATATTAGTGAAGTTTTTTAAGAATTTTAAAGTAAGTACCTACTTAACATTTTTTTGGGATTTGTTTACAATTGTCTAAATGTTAGTACCTATGCATTTTGACAATTGCCAGGAAATGAGCAAAACAAAATTTCAGGAAGTTATATACATATTTATTTCTATAATTTACAGATACCTACCCATTATTTCTGATGTAATAATACTTAATCCTATTTAACTTATACACTACCGCCATCTAATGTCGACTGGCGACAACTTATGTAATGTGTGTAATAAATGATTGATTACAAACATATTGACAAGTGGAGATACCACAGACCAAATTAAGATTAAAATCAGAAGATTCAGAAATCGGGGGCCTACCTCGGAGTACCTACATTATACATACCTACCACAGAATAAAGATATAGTTATATAATATAATGTGTAAAGTGTTTTTTTTACCTGAGGTCTGTCTCTGTCAGTGAGTAGCTACTCAAAAAGCTTAGTAGATTTATAACTACATGTTATGCAGTACTTACTTGTCCGTACTTAATATCGCAGTTAACATTTGGTGATGGTTATTGCTTAAATTTAGGTACTTCAACAGCGGCGTCTACTAAAAACATTACACCGTACCGCAGCAAATAATAATGTCACTCCCATGACTGACTTGACATTGGCAGAATTCGATAAAACGAGAAGCCATAACATTAAAGAAGAAGAAGCTCAGTAGATTGACGGAAGAAATGAACATAGCCAGGGACTGGCCCGTTCAACTCTTACAACAGAATCGGTGTCTCATATCTTAGGTATTAAGTGTAGTATAACGATAGCAAAGAAGCAGACATTACCTTTGATAGTCGCTAAGCGGAAATTATATGGGATTTGACTTATGCCCTCGATCGACTTTCGATTGTCAATGTCAATCGCGTAGGTACATATTTTCCATTTAGTGATAGCAATAGCGATTGTCAAATGGCATCTTGTCTAGGCCCTCGGAACTGTTAAAGGTGGTAGGACTTATGTAGTTGTTGTAGGTACCTACTTATATCAAGTTAATAAGGTCGAAAATTGAATACACTTTCCTTTATGTCATAATCGAAGATAGTCTGTCTTTTTTGCTTTCATATTCATAGGAAGCGCTGCATTACACTACAAATTATATTTAGCGTAGGTAGGTTAATTTATGCGGCAATCTTTTAATTCGCTTTGAACACGAGTCGATTAATTGCCCGCTATGAAAATATGGAACGCCGAAACAACGGTATGGACGCTCACTGCAGGCAGCTGCATAATACAGCGCGATGCATCTTCAGTGCCCATAGTCATAGAGTCGTCGTGATAACTGTAAAATTGTATCAAACAGCAGCAGCGCCTCGGTTGTGAGTTATTGGAAACCACTTGGGCACTTGTTATGTATGGATTTGAGAGGTAAACACGGTGATTGTTTCGCTTCGTTTCGATTGAAACTTACACTGAATATACTTTTTTTTTTTATACAACTAGATGACAAACAAGCTGACGGCCCACCTGGTGATAATCGGTAACCGCCGCCCATAGACACCTGCAATAACAAGGAAAAACACTTGATATTGCACGTGCGTTGTCATCCTGAGGCCTAAGATGAAATGCCGTTCATGCCCAGTAATTACACTGGCTACCTTTTCCTTTAATCCGAAACACAGCGAACTGTTTTACGGCTGAAATAAGTAAGGCGGTGGTACCTACCCAGGCGACCCTACATATGGGTCTGCCACCTAGTATACTGAGCGAACTTGATGTTTGGTGCGAGCTCAACTACTGAGTTTGGTCCATGACAAAGAAGGTTTACTAGTCAGACAGCGGTGAGGGCGTGCCGCGCCCGGACGTGTCGCTCTAGGTCGCGGCGGCGCGCCAGCCGCTGGCCGCACAGCGCGCACGCGAGCCCCCCGGCGGGCCCCCCGGCGGCGGCGGCGGGCGCGTGCAGCCGCACGTGCTTGTTGAGGTTGCTGGGGTCCCCAAAGGCGCGCGCGCAGTACCGGCAGCGCAGCGGCTTGTAGCCCGTGTGCGTGCGGATGTGGATCTTGAGCCCGTACTTGCGCGAGTACAGCTTGCCGCAGTACACGCAGGCGTGGCCGCCGCGCGCGCGGCCCCACTCCGCCGCCAGCGCCTCGAGGCGCGCGGGGTCGGCCGGGCCTACGGTCCCATCCACCCCCGCGGCCCCCGCCACCCCCGCGGCCAGGCGAGGCAGCGCGCGCGCCCAGAAGGCGGCCGGCTCGTAGTCGCCGCACGCCAGGAACAGGTGCAGCTTGAGCGGGTTGGGTCGCTCGAACCGCGCGCCGCACTCGTGACACTCGTAGCTGCGCCCGCCTGACACACAGTGTATCCACATCAGTATCACCTTATTACACCTACTCTAATGATGTGATGGGTGTAGGTACCTACCAACATGTTTAATCCGAGAATTTTAACTACAGTTGATCATTAAGACTTTTTAACTAATCTATGTTAGAACGGATGGCTCACTAGGTGGTAGGCCCTTATGTAGGGTCGTCTGGGTAGGTACCACAGCTTTTCTTAATTTAGCCATTAAACAGTTCGCTGTGTTTCGGATTGAAGGAAAAGGTAGCCAGTGTAATTACTGGGTATGGACATTTCATAATAGGCCTCAGAATGACAATGCACCTACAATATCAAGTGATTTTTCCTTGTTATTGCAGGTGTCTATAGGCGGCAGTAGCCGCTTACCATCAGGTGGGCCGTCAACTTGTTTGTCAGCTAGTTGTATTAAAAAAATATATTATGTAACTTGGGAAGTATGTACTTATATTTTGTAACTTGCAAGTAAGATCTACTTATAAAAGGTTTTTTAATACAACTAGATGACAAGCAAACTGACAGCCTATCTGGGGGTTAGTTGTAAATCACCTGTAGACCTGCAATACGAAAAAAATCACCTCACACGATATTGCAGGGGCATTGTCATCCTGAGGCATAAGATGATGTTGCCTTCCATGCCCAATAATTACACTGGCGACTTTTCCCTTCAATCCGAAACACAGCGAACTGTTTCACGGCTGAAATAGGAAAGGCGGTGGGTGGGACTAAGCTAAACACACGGGCTTAGACCACCTAGGAAAAACTCAAACTCTTAGAAAACTTATGAAAAATGATTAGAAATAGCCTGTAGTGTTTTATGATTTCTACTATAATGGATACCTACATAAAAGGTAAAAATATCTAGGTATATAGGTAGGTACCTAATTTTTTATTTATTTTATTTACCTAATTACACGGGTAGGTAATACCCAATTACGCTCTTTGGATCTTTTCGAGCATTAACTTTAAGTTGTTTCGTGTGGATTCCACACCTATACCTACCTACTTGCACTAGTCTCTAAATTGCTTCTATTCTAACTAAAGCTGTATGAAGAAGTTTCATGACATGTGGATTATCAATGTCCTTCAAATTGCGAAGAACGAAACCCAAACGGTAAAATGATTCCTTCGCCAACTCAGAAATTTTTAAATGTCATGGTTGAACGTAACACTTAGTTGGTCGAAAGTAGTAAAACTCGTTAAGAGGGCAAAACTGGATTCAGAATTAGAAGTATTTACTTGATTTTATTATTATCATCATCTTCACCATCCTATATAGATACGTCCCACTGATTTTGTAGCACAATGATTTACGACATGGAAGAAACACATGAGGAGCCTGGGCCATAACACCACCACGATGGTCCAATGCAGGTTGGTGGGTTAAAGCGGTTAAGCTTTCGAAGCACGGAGGAGCTCGAGATTAGAAGCTTTGTCAATCAATCAATCATATTTATTTGCGAATATGGGTAAGTATATACAATGGTGTTACAGATTATAAGAACAATTGCCATAATCAGCCACGTGGCATGCAAATATAGTATACAATAATATTTGTTTCACCCATCCCGAGATACCTAGACCATGGCGGAAGTTGCTTTGTTTTCGTAAACGAAACCAGAGCCCTCAAACTATTACACCACCGAGGTCCTCGGTATCTAGGTACATATTCCATCAGTTTTGTCGCTGTCTCTCGAGCCATTGTTAGTGAATGAAGCCATTAAAGAAGGAATCAAACTTAATAGTTTCTTAAGATTTTTTATTTTTTTAAATGATGTACCTACCTATTTATTCTGTAGTAAAGTTAGCGTAGCGGTTTACGCGTTCTGTTTTCAAGTCGATCCCAGGATGGGTCAATAAAAATTCCTCCGTGCTCTTTCGTTGCACGTTAAGACGTTGGTCCCGGTTGTTACTACAAACGCTTTCACTCACCAACTCGCAAGGGGCCCGGGTGGTGGTGTTATAGTCCAAACTATTCATCTGTACCTATCTAAGGAAGGTTTGTGCCCAACAGGGAGAAGTGTAGTAGGCTGGTGATGATGTTGGTGAGTAGTGGTGTTATAGCCCTAAGCTCCGCCTATGTATTTCAGGAAGGCCTGTGTCTCAGTAGGGGTGCGTACAAAAGGTTTGTAATGATGTTGACTATGACTGGATATATAGGTATGTAGGTATGATAACTGCAGGTACCTTTAATGTTAGCGAGTGTGAGGAAGGGCATGCGCAGCGCGGCGAGGACGGTGTCGTCGAACCACAGCGGCGGCGGTGAGTCCCCCGCACCGGCGGCGGCGGTGGCGGCGCCCACGGCTACCAGTCGTAGCCCGCGCGCGGCCGCCTCGAGCTGTGCGCCGCGCGCGAACACGTCGCCGGCCAGCGGCGCGGCCGCCGCCGCCGCCGCCGCGCCGCCGCTGGTCCGCAGCGCCCGCGCGCTCCACTCGCCGCGCCGCGCCCGCGCCTGCGCCAGCGCCGCTGACAACTCCTGCACCGAGAACCAGCTCGACGAGAACCCTCGCGGCACTTCCTCCATTGCGGCTGCTTCGCGCTTGTTCCCCACTTCGCTCCTAAAGATGTTATCCTGAATTCTTTCCCTCAACATTGGTGATTCGGTTGAAGAGTAAGTCGATAACTATCCCCCGTCCTCGGACCGCATTCGGGAGCGCCGGCGCATCTGACTGAGGTCACCGGGAGGGTCGATCTCTATATATAGCCGCCTTGTAGGGTCGGAGGGCGGAGGGATGATTTTCTAAATCTCCACCCTCCTATTTGTACATTTGAACGATTAAATAGTACTTTAATTCTCTTATTTGTCACGCCCTCTACCATAAGTAAGTGTCAGTATATTTTATATGGATCAATGATTCGTTTATTACATGAGATAACAATATAATGAGTTTACCATTAAAGTTCGAAATTCTATCGGCCGCTTAACATAAAACCGAAATACATAACATAATATTTTTATCATACTTGATAACACTTAGTTGATCGAATAAACTATTGACCAAAAGAGGTTTCGTCAAACGAGCTATTGATATTTTTTCCTTTGATCTTTATTTTTGGTAAAATGTTCCAATATGATAGGTACGTACCAATAATGGGTATTTTTAATCTCAAGTAGGTAAATAAAAATGTTATTAAAGTGTTCGGCATACTAACCTAGATGATATTTTTTTGCTGCCTGTGTCATATTGTAATAAATATTATGGACCTTTCCATTTTCCTATGCTTACTCAAAAAATAATAATAATAATAAATACTCTTTATTGCACACAGGAGACAAATCAAATTATACATTATACAGGCCTTATTGCTAAAAAGCAATTTCTTCCAGGCAACCCTAGGTGATAAAACATTAGGAAGAAGGAGAACGCAAAAAGGGTGCAAGAATTTGAAAGAATAAATAAATATATATGTTTGTACTAATTGGGAGTAAATATAAATAAAATATACTAACTAAATAAACTTACATACCATGTAAATATAATACAGATCAAATTAAAATTATTTAACTAACTAGATAAACTAGAGAAATGAATTTTTACTAGATTCTTAAAGGAATCCAGTGTGCGAGCTTCCCTGATGCACTCCGGCAGAGAATTCCATAGGCGAACAGCATGCACGGAAAAGGAATAGGAGAGGAAATCAGTGGAGTGTGCAGGAATGTTCAAGGTAAGATTAAAACAAGAACGCAGAGGGCGAACTAAAGAAGAGGAACGAAATGAGAAATAATTTTTAAGGTATAGTGGAGAGGCAGGAAGGAAAAGGACAGTGTAAAGAAGAGTGAGAACGTGTAAGTCCCTACGTCTGCGAATTGAAAGCCAATTAAGTCGGGATCGAAATTCTGAAATGTGGTCATATTTTCTTAAATTAAAAATGAAGCGGATGCAGACGTTCTGCAGACGCTCAAGTTTATCGAGGAGTTCCTCCGAAAGGTCAGCATAACAGACATCAGCATAATCTATTATGGAGAGCATGAGTGACTGTGCTAAAGCGACTTTGGTGCTAATGGGCAAGAAATTCCTAAGTCGATTGACCGAACTGTATGCAGCAAACACCTTCTTCCTGACAGCCTCAACTTGAGGACGCCAAGACAGACACTGGTCAAAAATCACACCTAAGTTTTTGACAGATTTTGAAAATGGAATGTTTGTGCCGCCAAATATTACATAGGGTAGAATATCGTAGTCAAGTATATTTATATAGACTATTTCCATAAAAGCTATTTCACTCTGTTCTTGTAGGTGCATAGTTAAAGAAAAAAGACATAAGTAAGTAATATAAAACAATTTTATTTGTAAATGAAAGACTATTAACAATGTAACATAATAATTCAAAATTATAAATCTAAGACATATATTCAACAATATGAACTGGTAGTAACGTTTCCCACAAGGCCATGCCTCGCCCGCTCGGGCGCGGCGCCGCCCGCCCAAATTGAGCATAAGTATCCTGTCCTGAAACACTCGATTTACCTACTATTCGAATGCTACAAGAAGCAATTGTAACTGTAAATATTGCAAAATAGCAAGTTTAACTTACAAAAAATTTAACCGAATTAAAGGAGATTGATTTTAATAACTTGAATCGCATATCTTTAAATATTATTTTTGGATTCACTAATTATGGAAAGCCAACGAACTTTAATAACTAGGTAGGTTATTAAAAATTTCTTTCGTAAATTTTAATTTCCAGATTATGTAAATCGACCATTATGAAACATAAATTAAAATGATCTCGTAGATAAAGTAGGGAAAATCAAAATGTTAGTTTCAATACTTTTTATTTAGAACTTCATTTTATTTTATTGCTCGCACTTCGATTAAATTTATTTCATTAAAGTCTTGTCTTTTTAAAAGTCACATAAAAGTTTCACGTGACAACTTGAGTTTTATTTTAAAAATCACAAAGGTAGGAGGAGGACGGCACGTATCCTTGTCACTGGTTTGTGTAAATATAATAACAAGGAAGATTATAACAATAATTTTAAAATACTGTAATTCACATCACATGGGCTTAACGAAGGCAAAAAGGTATTTTATATTAGTCCTATGTACTAATGAAGCAGTTGTATCTACTTGACAATGCTACGCGTCTCTAGTGCACTCACCGCTAGCGCTAAAACTTGAATTGACATGTTGTTAAGGTAGGTTTAACTACGTATCGTATTATATTACATACACTTGTAAATCAAGTTAAATTTATATTTGTGCTTGTTAGTCCAAGAATCACATAATTATTTTATAAATCACAATCATTTTTTTTGTAAACTTGCACGATGGCTGTAAATGTCTTTGTTTTCGAGTCGACGCCCTGCGCACGCGTCGCACTCAGCGCGCTCACGCATCGGCTACTCCGCCGCTTCTGTAACAAACAGGAACCGCTACATCTCCCTCATTATCGGTAATCACCTAAGACTACGATTAACTACAGCTGAGTCTTATTGTTTACACACCTACTTCGTTTAAAATTCTAAAACAGCTTTATACCTATTTTAAATAAAATAATTGCAGGGGATTAAAATGTACTTTCATAAAACGACCCGATAGTCGCAGTCTACCAGTGTATACAGGACATTAAAGTTTTATTAAGTGTTCCAAATTGTTAGGATTAATCTCTTTACATTATTATGACATTGTATGGAGGCGATGTATACTGTCAGACCGATGCAGCTGCACAAACAAGCCGCGAGGGTGACAGGATTCGAATTCGGGACTCGCTTGTGGTCATCCCCATCGACGGCCTGAGTGTATGCATGTCGCGGGCGGGGTGGGGGGTGCGCTCCTCGGTGCGCTCTTGTTCCGTGTTATTACTATCTGTGCACTAATGTGGCCGGAGTGCTGCAACAATATTTATTTTGCCGATGCGCCGGCACCTGTTTTGCCGGGATTTTTGAAGTAAAGTACTGAATTGCTAGTTGAAAAAATATTCTGGTGGTTTGAATAAATATAATTACAATTGGCAAATGTTTCAGAGCTTTTGATAGGGACTTTGCGTAGATCGATTAGACGGACCACCGACCGTAGCGCATTAGTTACGCCGTAGACTCGTAGACGTGGAAATCCGTAGAAATTCAGTAGCGCGCTGTTTCCGCAGCTTTATTTGTATATCAACAGTTGTCTACAGAAAAGTACAACTTTCGTATTAATTTTTATGTGGATAGGCTCGTAGCACATTTCAGTGTTATTATTTATTAGATCATATTTGTTTGGTCATAAAAATAACGATGAACCAACCAGTAATGCCATTATTTTCATTTAATTATTTTAACTAGTATTTGTTGTATGGTGTTTGGATTTGACGACGCAGCGTTTTGCGGCGAGTTTGAGTAGGTATTTAAATATCATATTTTTATACTAGTGGCCGCCCGCGGCTCCGCCCGCGTGTATGTCGCTTGTCGCGCCAAAGTGTTCTGATTATTCTTCCTAGGGTCTCAAACTATCTACATATCTACCACAAAAAAATTATCAACAATTCGGTGGTTTAAGGGTGAAAAGGTAGACAGACAGACACACAAAATTACTTTCGCATTTATAATATTATAGATTTTTGTGTCTCCCTAGTAGGTAAATTTCCAAAAGGTTCTTACTGTGTGCCTTTTGAAGGAGACTATTGTAAGGTCATTGCAATACACCTTTGTTAGCCAGTGCCTGGCACGTTTCCAATGATAGTTATTTATTTTAGCCAACTTTTCACTCGTGATTTGGATATGGGCATTTTATTGGTGCTCATTTTACAGTACCTACCCATCCCAGGAGCGACCATGACGAAAGTTGCAGTTTTTCGTATCGAAACCACAGCACTCAAACCAATACGCCACCTAGCTCCTCAAAAAGTGCGAAGTGGCGAAAGAGTATCGAGTCCTCCAGAGTACTACCGCCTTTCTTATTTCAGCCGTGAAACAGTTCGCTGTGTTTCAGATCGAAGGGAAAGGTAGTCATCGTTATTACTGGGCATGGACGGCATTTCATCTTAGGCCTCAGGACGACAACTGCAATATTAACTGATTTTTTCATTGTTATTGCAGGTGTCTATAGGCGGCGCGGCGTTTACCACATTGTCAGCTTATTTGTCATCTAGTTGTATAAAAAATAGTTATTAATAATGACCGTGAAACAGAAAAGAGCAGTAACATAAAAGCTTACGGCGGTAGTTGAAATTGGCTCCAATTACGGCGCCATTTTAATTTTCGTGTTTTATTATCCTGGATTATAAATTTTGGATGGGTAAATTCTATTTTGATGTTAAGCTTACTCATACGACAGTGAAACACGAAAGTAAAAATATCGCCGTAAGAGCTTTTATCTTAGAATAAATTAAATTATCCAGCATGGTCAGGCTATGAGCTTCAACCCAAGATAATCTGTAAGATTACGTTGCAGGGTTACGTCAAGGAATACATAGGTAATACTTATGCTTTTAAAAATTCACGTGTTGGCTTTTAAAGGCATATTACCTCCCTCCATCGGCTTGAGCACTGTGGGGACGTCAAGTGGCGTCATTGTTGGATCATTAACAGTTAGCAGGCGGTCGCGATCCTATCCGAAATACAAACTTGTGATTATATTTTCTTTATCCAAATCATTGTAAATTTGAAAACTTTCAAAGTCCTGAGTAGTACTTAGAGGCCGTTCAAGTACCTATTAGGTAACAGAATTGGGGGGGGGGGGGGGGCGGTATTGTAAAACGTTACGAAGCGTTACCAGGGCGGAAGGGGGGTTCGAACAGCGCGTTACGTAACATTTTTTTTTGTAATTTAAATAAAAAATTAAGGAATTAAAATCTTCTAAGTTGGCAGCCCTTTTCGTTCCGTGTCTTATGGGGAATTCCTCGATTATATCTTAGCGTACGTCAGTTTTATATTTTTCTCGCAACCCTTTTTGTTTTACGGGGAATCCTTTGTCTGTATTGTACGTCTTTTTTTTTCGTAGCATGCAGGTAGCCATGCAACATGCAAGCAGGATTGCCATGCAAACAGGCATGCGGCCCCTTACCATTACGTTATTGATGTAATGACTTGTCATCATTACCAGCCTTTATACAGCCCACTACTGCTCGGCACAGGGCTATAATGACAAAAAATTTGAAAATTCGCAATTTTGTAATTGTTAACGGCTTATATTTAAAACTGATTATTATAATTGGTCATCAAAATACCGACAAATTAACAACTTGTAGCTCAATTATTACTTTTGATGACCACGCTAATATTTTTTGACCCTTTAAATTTTTCCTATTCTTAATTTTTGCGTGAATATTTACCTAATCTTAATTTATTCTCCCAACGTCAATATGACCCGTATTGGTATAGAGTAAGTAATGCTGATACATTTCATTGATTGTGTGGACCCCAGCGCGGCTGCCGATTAGCGAAGATGTTATCGCATCACGTGCGGCCACCGCGGCGCGGCGGCGGCGGCCATCTGCGGCCACTGACGACACGGCCACTGGACTGCGTTGAAGTTAATCTAATACATTCATTCATTCAGATTTATGTTAGTGGTTGCGTCCGCGCACCGGGGCGCGCTCGCTGTGCGTTGATTACATCTCCGCACATAATCCGGACACAATCAAGCCCCACTTGTTTGATGTATTATTTTGATTGGAAGCAGTAACATAAAATTTACGATCGATTAAGAAATAGATTAGATAGTAATACATTTATTTATTTTGAGTCAAGCCACACCGAAACGCAAATCTCATTGCAAAGTGAGATTGCGCTGCCAGCAATAACACATTGCGTTTTGCGACTCCGCGATGCGTCTCGCGGCTGCGCCCTGCGCATCGCGAAACCACTGCCCTCATAAAGTATTGTCGCATCTCGGTGTGATTTGACCCTTACCTTAATGAGCGTAAGGTAGCCCAGGTGTCATATTCAGTTTAAATATTAAAAAGGTAAATCAAGATTGACAAAAATTTAAGTAGGTACAGGTAGATGATATCATATTTCTAGATTGTGAAAAATCCTTGCTAATAAGTCTAGATTATAATAAGGTACCTACAGGTTGGAAGGGAAACGCTCTCGAAAACTAAGGCAGACGTAGAGCTGGTGCTCAAAAGCATGACTTGTTAAAAAAATGAAATAGTGAAAATAAACAACTGTTTCTTATTTAAGTAATTATAATATCAACACGATCTGTTTCTATGGAACAGCCGGATTTTCGCGATTTCAATTTTTCTTTTAGCAAGTTTTGTTATTGCTAGCCCTAACATCATCTACCTTCGTTCATAAGACCGTTCCTTTTATACTCTGCATAATAATAATTATTTGGATTGTATTTTAGGTACCTACCTACCACCCCATCTTCTTCGAAAATTAAGTATCTAAAGATTATTAATAACCCTCACACTCTCTACGTATGTATACAAGTGCTGATAAATTACATTTCATAAAATATCATGTTAGATATAACAATAAAAATAAGCTCGAAAACCACTTGTCATATCGAATATGACAAGCTTCAAATCAACAAACGCAACGCGTCGAGAGACATTTAGCGCACAATAGAGTGTAGAGCGGCTTAATTTGCGCGCGCGCACGTGCGGCCCACCGGCTCCTCCGACGCAGTTTAAATTATTACAAGCAACAATATAAAACGCTTAACTAACGCACACGAGCGCGCCCCGTATCAAAACCGTATTATAATGTCATCACACCGTATCAATCTTAATTGTTTGCGACCGCGACTCGAGCGCATTATTGCGGTCCCCGTGTGTAGAAGCGAGCAGGTGCGGGTCATGCGATAGTAGTGTTTATATCACCGGCATTATGGTCTCAAATCGGGCAGTCGCCGGGCGGCAGGTGCCGCGTGGTGCGGGTCGTGGGGAGACTATGCAGTGCTGCGTCCGCGCAGGGTTGGTTTTGGCACGAGCGAGGGCTAATACGAATGGTATGGCGACGTAATGACACCATTCATAGGGACCGTAGCGAAAGGGAGCTGGGTGCGGCTGCTGGCTGGCCACGTGCCGCGGTGACGCGAATCGATTCGGCAATCAAAATAGTCCAGCGCCGCGCCGGGGACGACATGTGCTTCTGACAGGAGAAAGCTAACGCACACACTGTTTGCTAATATTACACTTGTCCTGTTGCGCCAAGTGCATTGATTGTATCCCATGCGATATTTGATTACACTTGTTCTTTTGATTATTAGTTAAAGTATTAAAACTATTAAATAGTAGGTACATAACAAAAACTTAATTTTGTTACAAATCATCATCATACCAGCCTATGATGTCCACTGCTAAACAAAGACCTCCCCCATCGATTACCAAATGGATCGGTTTTGCGCAGCCTGCATCCAACGGCTGCTCACGACCCTGACCTGGTCGTCTGTCCAACTAGTGGGAGGCTGTCCTACTTTGCGCTTCCCGGTACGTACGTGGTCGCCATTCTAGAACTTTAACGCTCCACGAGCTGTCTGTGGTGCTATATGGCCGATGCTATATATAAGTAGACGGCCTCCCACTAGATGGACAGACGACCTGGTCAGGGTCGCTAGCAGCCGTTGGATGTAGGCTGCGCAGAACCGTTTTTAATTGGAAATCGATGGGGGACGCCTTTGTTCAACAGTGGACATCATAGGTTGGTATGCCGATGATGATGAATATATTTGAGAGAAAGGTGCAGGTTGTGTGGTATGGGTTATGACGTTACCTTCCTCCTCGGTGTCGTCGGGCTCGGAGGGCGGCGAGGGCGGCGTGGGCGGCTGCTCGGGCGCGGCGCGCTCGGCGGCGGCGCGGTACAGCTCTGCGCGCGCCTCCACCACGTCGCGCACGATCTCTGCCAGAACAACGCTCTGTCACGACCACTCACGCCCAAGGCCCAACCAACAGTCAAATATGTTACAACCTCCTATGGGCTGACCTCCATTGTAACATTGTTTGAAGGTTCCACTCATAAAGACTTGTCCAAAACTGTAGGGAGTGTTATGCCATATCAATAATGTAGCATTTTGTTGAAGCCGTATGAGGAATGAGAAGAACCCTCGGTACAAGTATAGTACTGTAGGCTAATCGCTTACCAACATAGAGCATCATAGCCAAAATACAATATGTATGTTATCAACATTTAGTATCCACAATACAAGTTACTTAATGATGCTTGGTTACTTTGGGCTGAAAAATAGGTGTGAGTGCATGAATATTACTATTTCACTATTAGAACAGCGGTTAGGGAAAACCAACCGGTGATGACGTCGCGGCTGGTGACGAGGGCCTCGATCTCGGCGCAGACCTCCGCCTGCAGCGCGGGCAGCAGCTCGTCGTCGACGGCGCGGCGCCCGCGCTCCCGCAGGCAGCCCTGTGCCCGCAGCCCGGCCAGCACGCCCGGCAGCAGCTCGCCCACGTAGCCCTGCACCAGCACAGCCGCGGCGGCCCGCCCGCGGGCTTCCACGGCCGCCGCCTGCGCCGAGCGCGCCTCCGCCACGCGGCGCTCCTGCAAACACGCGTACATATTATACCCTTAGATGACGGTACAGATAAATGTTTTGCCGCTGTGTGAAACATATATTTGTTGATGCACGTTTTACCGACAAATTTAAAGTCCATGCTACAATACTACGTGAAACAATTTAGTGAAAATAATATCTTTCATCGTCATCACAACCCTATAATACGACCCGCTGCTGAGCACAGGCCTTCCTATATGAGAGAAACACATGAGGAGTTTGGGCCATAAAACCACGATGCTGCAATCTGTCCAGTGCATCAATAAGGTACTTGGCGGTGCCATCCCCCATGTGCGAGCCATATTCCATGTAAGACCGGACCTGAGTTTTGTAAAGTAGGCAAGTTGGTCAGGCGTGAAAAATCGTTCAGGACACCGAGCTTCCGTGAGGCTGTTTTAATCAAGGGTTGAATGTAGTTCCTGGAATTCAGATCGCAGCATATCTCATATCATAACTGACATATTCGTGTTTAATCAGGGACTGTCGGTTTTAGCAATGAAAACAAATTAAGTTGGTGCCGGGCTCGTGGCCGGGCTACCTTCTCGTCATGCAGGCGGCGGTGGCTGGCCTCGAGGCGGCGTCGCTCGGCGCGCTCGGCGTCGCGCAGCTCGCGGTGTGTTCGCTGGTGCTCGCGCAGAGTCTCCAGCTCCTCCTCCTGCGCCACCTCGGCCAGCGCCTGCTCCACCGTCTTGCCCACCAGCACCTCCAGCACCGGCTGCACCTCCACGTCGAAGTCGAACAACTGCCAAACAATAGCACAATCTACATTACATAGCCTTCTACTCTCCATGTCAGAAGCCTTGGCCTAAAGGTGATGGCTGCCATCAAATAGGTTGTTAGCTTGATTACACATCCCATAGCATAAAAATAAACAGAAAGTATTCCTGCTAGTCTGAATATGGACATGAGTTTAACTGTTTGGTCGAGATGTGGCATGTATATAAGTGATGTAGACAAAGTAATACATACATCCCCAGGGTAGATCTGTGTCCAAGCATCAGCACCTGTCTTGGCGGGAACGTAAACGGGCGTGGCGGGCCGGTCAACGAATAGGTCCGTCTGTACGCCCACCTCGAGTTCCACACCCTTGTCAAACAGCTGTCGAGACACAAAATAAGCTATTGTTATTTTATTAACCGACTTCAAAAAAAGGAGGAGGTTATCAATTCGTCTGTATGTTTTTTAATTTTTTTTAAAATTAAAATATAATAAAAGTAGAAAAATTTCACGTCCTGAGGCAGGAATCGAACCCGCGACCTTTCGTATATTTTAATTACTAAGTAATTTTTCAAACATTTATAATAATGTTAAAAATAAAAAATTAAGATTTTTTTTTTATGTTTATGTTTGTTACCTCAGAACTTTTGACTGGATAAACCGATATTGATGATTCTTTTTTTGTTCGATGCGAAATAGTTCCCAGTTGGTCCCATAAGAAATTTTTGGAAATCCGTTGGGTAGTTTGGTTTTTAAATCAAAAAAACTGGAGTAATTAAGTCGTCTACATATGCGAAATTGCGGATATTTGCTTTCCTATGAATTTTTAGTGAAATGATACGATAGTAGAAAACAATATAAGCTCACGGTCACCCATCTAGCTCTGACCTTCAAAAGTTATCACTAAAAATTGGAAAAAAAAATTAAACAAAAAATAAAACAGCCTCCAAAAAACTCAAAAGGATAAAATAATTAAATTTTAGTAAGTAGGCACTCATCCCCTAGGAACATATTTTTGGAGTTGGTGCTAAGTTGTTTCCAGAAACCAAAGATAGTGAAGCACCGACTCCAAAAATATGTTCCTAGGGGATGAGTACCTGGGGGGTGGATGCAGAGAACCTCCCCGTGGTACCCCCTGGAAACTGAACTGGACCCGGTAACGCAGGTGTTCAGTCAGGCCGATCCTCTGCTTGGATTGTTTAAATTGTTGTGAAAGTGCTCAATATGTCCACCGTACGGCGCTCAATGCGATTGTCAAAAGGCCCTTCTCAGGGCCAACCAAAAGGCTCTTCTCAGGGCCAACCGGATGAGCCAATCGCGGCCCCGTCCTGTGATGAAGCGGTATCTCCATCGTACTCAGAGGTAGTGAGGGCATGCGAGTGGTCCATGGAATCGGAGGGACAGTCAGATGTCGAGGCTGTTGATGGAAGGCCGAAGGGGGCTTCCCCCAATGTGTCATATGCTGGAGTTGTTGGTATGGCGGGAGTAAAAAGAATAAGCCGTTCTGACCGGCACCCAGATGTGAAGTCCCTCAGGGAGGAGTCGAGGGCCTCGTCAAGGAAACGTCCCCTTGGGGGAAAGTTTTTTGCGGGAGTGTCATCGGATGACGAGTCGGACGTGGAAGTACGACGGCCAGGGTGCTTAGCAGCGAAGGTTGCACGCTCACGGGGTGGAAGGGGGGCCTACCACCATAAGGGTCTCCCTGAAGCTCGCAAAGAGCTGACGGAACTCGGACTCTGAGTCGACCCTCACCGAGGTGGAGCCTGAGTCTGGGGCTAAAATTGTTCGAAAGGGGTCCCCTGAGCTGTCGGTGGGCGAACTCTTAAAGAGGGCGGAGGAAGGGGCGGGTCTCATCTCCCAGGTTACCCGAAAATCCAAAAACCTCAAGGGGACCTTCATCAGGGAGATAGATGAGGCCTCGCAGGCAATGCTGGCAGCGGTACGGTCACTGGCTAATCGGGGCGCCTCTGAGGAGATGCGGAGACTGCTGGCGGACAACAAGCGCCTAAAGGGTCAACTGTCCGCCGTGATGGAAGAGGTGGCGGCCTTGAGGCGGGCGTTCTCTGAGCGTCCAAGCCCTCGAGGCGAGAAGAGGAGGAGTCCCGTGGCTCTGGTGGCAAGCCCCGAGCCGGAGCCGGTGCAGACTAAACCGGTGAGTTTGATCGGGCAAGCTCAAGACCCAAGTAGTGTATTAACTAGGTCCGAATTTGCGGATGCCATTGGCCAGCTCCAAAGGGAGTTGTTGTCCCACGTCGGGGCAGTGGTCGGGGCTAGACTGGAGGGCCTGGAAGTGGACGGTAGACTACTGCCCACCCAATCTCACCGCCCGCCACTAGCGGCGGACAAGCGTGAGGCACACGTCCTCGCGGCGTCCCGGGCCACCCCATCGGCTCCAACCACCCTCGCCCCCCCCGCAAATATCCCGAAAGAGGCGAGGGTGAAGAAGTCTAAGGCCGTGCCTCCCAAGCCCCCAGCTGCTAGAGCGGAGGAGCAGATCGTGGGGCCTTCGAGAAAGGAGCAGCCAGTGGTGCTGGAGGAGTAGGGCTGGAATACCGTTAAAGGGAAGACTCGGAAGGCTCCAGCTCCGACAAAGCCAGTACTGGGTAAGACGGCCAAGAAAGTGGTCAGGCCACCCAAGGCCCCAAAAACTTTGGCGGTGGTGATCACCCTCAAGCCTGAGGCTGTGGTTGAGGGGGTCACCTACAGGGAGGTCATTTCTAAAGCCAAGGCGACAGTCAGCTTGAGTTCCCTAGGCATTGTGGGCCCTCCAAAATTCAGGCGGACTATGACGGGAGCTCGACTGTTCGAGCTCCCCAAAACAACCACCACGGCTCAGGCTGACGCCTTCGCCGCCAAGGTCGGAGAGGTATTGGGTGACGCAGCGAAGGTGGTGCGCCCCACTAAAATGACCGACATCCGCATCGCTGGTCTGGACGACTCAGTGTCAGCTGATGAACTCCGGGCCGCCCTTGCAGAAAGGGCGGGCTGCTCGCCAGATGCCATCAAGTTGTCTAAAATTTCAAACAGTGCCAGGGGCACGGGGTCGGCTGTCGCCTCACTCCCCGTGGAGGTGGTAGGCCAGCTGGTGGAGGCTGGACGCCTTTGTGTGGGGTGGAGCTCCGCCTCGATTAAGGTGCTCAAGCAGCGCCCCATGCGGTGCCACCGCTGCTGCGAAGTTGGACACACGTCGCAGCGGTGCCCTTCCAAAAAGGACCGCAGTGGATTGTGCTTCCGCTGTGGTACAGAGGGGCATAAGTCGATGGACTGCCAGGCTGTTGTCGCCAGGTGCACCGTCTGTGCGGACCGGGGGCTCCCCTCGGCACACCGAATGACGGGGGCGAGATGTAATCCGCCTCCAGTCAAGGGCCGTCCAGTCACCCCGGAGGCGGCAACCCTTCGAGCAGCAGCGCCCTGTGCCGCCCCTGTAGTGCCGATGGAAACCAATAATGCCTAGTAGGTCCATCGGCAACATACTACAGGGGAATATAAACCACTGCGCCGCGGCACAAGATCTTCTGTGCCAGTCAATAGCGGAGTGGGATATAGACCTGGCGGTCGTGTCAGAGCCATATTTCATCCCCCCCTCCCCTAGGTGGGTCGGGGCGACTGACGGCTCTGCCGTTGTAGTGGGGTCAGCGTTGAGAGATGCTCCCCCCCTGGTTCTTGTGGATAGGGGACCGGGATATGTGGCAGTGCGATGGGGAGGGGTACTAGTTGTATCCACCTACTTCTCCCCAAACCGCAGCAGGGTTGAATTTGAGTGGTTCCTGGCTGCGGTTGAGAGGGTGGTACGGCGAGCTGCTCCCCTCCCGGTGCTCCTGGCGGGGGATCTGAACGCAAAGTCTCGCGCGTGGGGGTCCCCCAGCACCACCGTTCGGGGTGGCATCTTGGAGCTCTGGGTTTTGTCCCTGGGGCTCGAAGTCCTCAACCGGGGCACCACCCCGACCTGTGTCCGATGGCAGGGCACGTCAAGGGTCGACGTGTCGTTTGCTACTCCTTCGCTTGCGGCCCGAATAAGAGATTGGCGGGTGATGGAGGAGGTGGAGACCTTATCGGACCATCTGTATATCCGATATGAGGTCTCCACGGCATCCCCAGGGGCTAATATCCATCTGGGCCCCTCGGCAAGGCCTCCTACTTTTCCGCGGTGGACGCTTGCCAAGCTCGATAGGGAGCTGGCGGAGGAGGCGGCAATGGTCCGTGCCTGGCATAATGGGCCCGACACCAGTGTTGGGGATGCCGACGGTATGGCGGAGCATTTCGCGGATGACATAAAGGCCGTCTGCAACGCCGCCATGCCGAGGACACGGGGCTACCTCCGCCGGGAACAAGTATACTGGTGGACGCAGGAGATATCCACCCTAAGTACCGCCAGTATGGTGGCCAGGCGAGCCTTCAATAGTTGTAGGAGGCGCGCTTCTGCTACGTCCGGTGAAGAAGAGGAATATCACCGGGCGTATAGGAAGGCTCATAAGGCCCTACGGGTGGCAATTTGCAGAGCCAAGGCCGATGCTCAGGAGCGGTTTATCGCGCTCCTGGACGATGACCCCTGGGGGAGGCCATATAGGGTAGTGCGGGGAAAATTCTCCAGCACAGCGCCCGCCACTTCCTGTATGGAGCCGGGACTTATGCGGAGGGTGCTGGGGTCATTATTCCCAAATCCCGGACCATTCGCGCCTCCCAGGATGCCCCCCTCTGACTCCGCGCTGGAGGTTGGGGCTGACGGCCCCCCCGTGTCGCACATGGAGCTCGACATGGGGAGGGATAGGCTCCGGTGCAAAAATAAAGCACCGGGACCGGATGGCGCCCCATCCAAGGTGATGGGGATAGCTTTGGGCCCCCTGGAGGAGCAGTTCCGCGCGTTGCTCGAGACGTGCATCGCGTCGGGTCGCTTTCCCAGGAGATGGAAGATGGGGAGGCTGTGCCTCCTTAGAAAGGAGGGCCGCCCTGCTGACTCGCCGTCGGGCTACAGGCCGGTGGTGCTGCTCGATGAGTCTGGGAAGTTTTTTGAGAAAATTCTCGCTTCCCGGATCACCGAGCATCTGGAGGGCAGGGGGCCGGACCTGGCAGAATGCCAGTTCGGTTTCCGTACCGGCCGGTCTACGATGGACGCGGTGGCTCGCCTCAAAAGGTGGACTGAGGCGGCCACAACACGAGGGGAAGCTGTGATCGCGGTGTCTCTTGACATCGCGAACGCATTCAATAGCCTACCCCACGAGTGCATAGAGGAGGCACTCAAATTCCACCGAGTGCCTCTTTACCTCCGCGTCCTCGTGGGGGACTACCTTCGCGAGAGACAGGTCCTCTACGAGGACGCGGAGGGCCGAGTTCAGTCGTGGACGATGGCGGCAGGTGTGCCCCAGGGTTCCGTACTAGGACCCTTACTATGGAACCTGGGGTACAACTGGGTTCTGCGTGGTGAGTTCTTGCCGCAGGTAGATGTCGTCTGCTTTGCGGATGATACTCTGGTTGCGGCAAGGGCCCGTGAATGGGACGAGGCGGTCCACCTTGCGTCGGTTGGCACAACCATGGTCGTCCGGCGCATCCGCCTCCTTGGACTAGAAGTGGCTCTCTCCAAAACGAGAGCCATGTCCTTTCACGCCCCGAGACGCAGAACCCCACCGGGGCTCGAAGTCCGAGTGGAGAGAGTCCGGATCCCCGTCGAGGTTCACCTTAAGTACCTCGGCCTGGTTCTGGACTCTCGGTGGAAATTCGAGGAGCACTTTAAGCTCCTCGCGCCCCGGCTGTGCGCCGCCGCAGCCGCACTCGGACGGGTCCTCCCGAATGTAGGGGGGCCCAGCTCGTCATGCCGTCGACTTTATCACGGGGTGGTAAGGTCGATGGCACTGTACGGAGCCCCGGTGTGGGCAGAGTGCCTCTCCCTCCGCACACGGGCCCTCTTGCGGCAGCCGCAGAGGGTTATCGCGACCCGGGCCGTGCGGGCTTACCGCACGGTCAGTCACGGAGCTGCCTGCGTTTTAGCAGGCACGCTCCCGTGGGAGGTTGATGCCCTGGTTCTAGCCAGGGTGCATCAACACCGGGTTGCGTTAAGAGAGCGGGGGGAACGACTCGACCCAGACGAAGTGAGGCGGGTTCGTACCCTGGCGCAGAGGGAGGCTATTCGCCAATGGGGTGAGGCACTCACCACCCCAGCAGCTGGCCACTGGACGATCGAAGCGATACGTCCGGTGTTGGAGGAGTGGGTTGGGCGCCAGCTGGGCAGCCTCACCTTCCGCATGGTGCAGGTACTGACCGGACATGGGTGCTTCGGTCACTACCTGTACCGTATTGCCCGTCGGGAGGAGACTCCGCGGTGTCATCACTGCGACTCCCCCGACGACACAGCCGAGCACACCCTTGTGGAGTGCCCGGCTTGGCAAAACGAGCGCCACGAACTTCGTGTGGCGCTCGGCGGCGGTCACCTCTCGCTACCAACCATTGTAAGAGCCATGGTTGGTAGCGAGAGGGTATGGGAGGCTGTCGCCTCCTTCTGCGAGACTGTGCTCACGCAGAAGGAGGCAGCGGAGAGGGAGCGGGAGGAGGATGCTCTAGCCGCCCCTATCCGGCGTAGACGGGTGGGTGTGAGGAGACGGGCGGTGACTGCCCGTCTTCCTGCGCCCTAAGCGCGGCCGCGTGCGTGGTTGGCCCCCACGCACACATTGCACAAGCCGCGACGTCTGGGATTACCCAAGTGACTCTGGGTAATCTCCATCGGCGCGAAACCTGGCTACAAGGTCAGGTTGCCTGGGGGTGGGCTGGTGAAATTGCTTTGGCAGAGCCCAGGCTACCCCCGCGAAGGGCATTGGAGTTACCGGGGAGTTTTAGTGGGTATTTCCAGTGCTGCTAGCGCTGGACGACCCCCACACACGCCCGTCGCTTAGCCAGCGGCGGGTAGGTCTGTAATCGGATTTCTCCCCGTAAAAAAAAAAAAAGAAAAGAAAAAAAATTAAAAATAGGGGATGAGTACCTACTAAAATTTAATTATTTTATCCTTTTCAGTTTTTTGGAGTCGGTTTTATTTTTTGTTTTTAAAATTAAAGGACGTATAAGATGTGGTTTTATTGGTAAGTCATCAGTCAGTTAGCGTCGAGTATGACTTAAAAAGTGAAAGAGAGAGAGCAACTGGGCTTCTAAAGTTTTACGAATTCGTCAGTTGGTGACTAACCACACTCGGAGCAACAGGAAGGCAGCACCGAGTTTGATAATTACCGATATTGAATTGTTCATATTTTTAGTTAAAATTTAAATAAATCCTGATTTATGTGAAACTTTTACGTATTTTATTTTTAAAAATTACATAACTTCATTAGTGTGTAAATTATTAAAGCAAAAATTCTTTTGACTGTCATAAAATCCTACAGTCTAAGTATTGGTGGTTATGGTGCGTATGAAAGCCGAAGCGGCAACTTTCTACAAATAATTTATATGTAGAATGAAAAACAAAATGGCATACATTAATATGCAATTGATTTCATAGCTAACACTTTTAAGTACACCGAGAAAAAAAATATTTAAAATTTTCTCCATACGTTTTTTTTGTTTAGATTTTTTTTACTCATGTTCCAGTTAAAATAATGAAAAATTGAATTATCTACTCCATATATTTTTTTCAAGACAGTGCTAAGACTTTTTTGTCTAGGACTACTATTTTCCGAATCCGGACCACTGTGTGGCGGCGGGTCGTGCCAGCGCTCAACGCCGCGTGCACTGGTAGTGGTGGCGGGTGGTGTGTTACCTCCTCGAGGTAGTAGTCGGTCTGTATGGGGTGGTGGCGTCGGCCGGGCGCGGGCGGCGGGGTGGCGGGGCGCAGGCGGGCGTGCACTGGTAGTGGTAGCGGGTGGTGTGTTACCTCCTCGAGGTAGTAGTCGGTCTGTATGGGGTGGTGGCGTCGGCCGGGCGCGGGCGGCGGGGTGGCGGGGCGCAGGCGGGCGTGCACTGGTAGTGGTAGCGGGTGGTGTGTTACCTCCTCGAGGTAGTAGTCGGTCTGTATGGGGTGGTGGCGTCGGCCGGGCGCGGGCGGCGGGGTGGCGGGGCGCAGGCGGGCGTGCACTGGTAGTGGTAGCGGGTGGTGTGTTACCTCCTCGAGGTAGTAGTCGGTCTGTATGGGGTGGTGGCGTCGGCCGGGCGCGGGCGGCGGGGTGGCGGGGCGCAGGCGGGCGTGCACTGGTAGTGGTAGCGGGTGGTGTGTTACCTCCTCGAGGTAGTAGTCGGTCTGTATGGGGTGGTGGCGTCGGCCGGGCGCGGGCGGCGGGGTGGCGGGGCGCAGGCGGGCGTGCACTGGTAGTGGTAGCGGGTGGTGTGTTACCTCCTCGAGGTAGTAGTCGGTCTGTATGGGGTGGTGGCGTCGGCCGGGCGCGGGCGGCGGGGTGGCGGGGCGCAGGCGGGCGTGCACTGGTAGTGGTAGCGGGTGGTGTGTTACCTCCTCGAGGTAGTAGTCGGTCTGTATGGGGTGGTGGCGTCGGCCGGGCGCGGGCGGCGGGGTGGCGGGGCGCAGGCGGGCGTGCACTGGTAGTGGTAGCGGGTGGTGTGTTACCTCCTCGAGGTAGTAGTCGGTCTGTATGGGGTGGTGGCGTCGGCCGGGCGCGGGCGGCGGGGTGGCGGGGCGCAGGCGGGCGTGCACTGGTAGTGGTAGCGGGTGGTGTGTTACCTCCTCGAGGTAGTAGTCGGTCTGTATGGGGTGGTGGCGTCGGCCGGGCGCGGGCGGCGGGGTGGCGGGGCGCAGGCGGGCGTGCACTGGTAGTGGTAGCGGGTGGTGTGTTACCTCCTCGAGGTAGTAGTCGGTCTGTATGGGGTGGTGGCGTCGGCCGGGCGCGGGCGGCGGGGTGGCGGGGTGGCGGGGCGCAGGCGGGCGTGCACTGGTAGTGGTAGCGGGTGGTGTGTTACCTCCTCGAGGTAGTAGTCGGTCTGTATGGGGTGGTGGCGTCGGCCGGGCGCGGGCGGCGGGGTGGCGGGGCGCAGGCGGGCGTGCACTGGTAGTGGTAGCGGGTGGTGTGTTACCTCCTCGAGGTAGTAGTCGGTCTGTATGGGGTGGTGGCGTCGGCCGGGCGCGGGCGGCGGGGTGGCGGGGCGCAGGCGGGCGTGCACTGGTAGTGGTAGCGGGTGGTGTGTTACCTCCTCGAGGTAGTAGTCGGTCTGTATGGGGTGGTGGCGTCGGCCGGGCGCGGGCGGCGGGGTGGCGGGGTGGCGGGGCGCAGGCGGGCGTGCACTGGTAGTGGTAGCGGGTGGTGTGTTACCTCCTCGAGGTAGTAGTCGGTCTGTATGGGGTGGTGGCGTCGGCCGGGCGCGGGCGGCGGGGTGGCGGGGCGCAGGCGGGCGTGCACTGGTAGTGGTAGCGGGTGGTGTGTTACCTCCTCGAGGTAGTAGTCGGTCTGTATGGGGTGGTGGCGTCGGCCGGGCGCGGGCGGCGGGGTGGCGGGGCGCAGGCGGGCGTGCACTGGTAGTGGTAGCGGGTGGTGTGTTACCTCCTCGAGGTAGTAGTCGGTCTGTATGGGGTGGTGGCGTCGGCCGGGCGCGGGCGGCGGGGTGGCGGGGCGCAGGCGGGCGGCGGCGGCGCGTCGTGCCAGCGCCCGCCGCCGCGTGCGCGCCGCCCGCGCCGCTGCGCTCTCCGCGCCGTCACCCTGCAACACACAACGGGGATTTTGGCGAGATTCGATAATGTCAGTGAATATTTTTATTACAATACTTAAATAAAAAGTTGTGTTTGAGCAAACGTTGTGTTTAATGATTGGTATAACACAAATACTGCAAGTGTTTGAGTTTGTGTTGAAGTGCAATTCGTAGATCATTATAATAAATGATTATGGTGTGAGACGTTGAGAATGCCAAAGTGGTTATACACCTTATCAAACTAGCATCATGGAGACTATCTTCATATATTTGTCACCAAAGTCTCACAAGAAGCATTGAAATTGGTTACCCGCTAAGTTCAATGGAATAAATGGAATGAATGAGAAAATATATACGTTTATGACTGGCTTATATGGTCTTAAAACCAGAGCTGTAATATATACTAATATTATAAGCTGAAGAGTTTGTTTGTTTATTTGTTTATTTGTTTATTTGGTTGAACGCGCTTATCTCAGGAACTACTGATTCAAATTGAAAAATTCTTTTTGTGTTGGATAGGTAGTCCATTTATCAAGGTATTGTATAGGCTATATAACATCACGCCTACACGAATAGGAGCTAAGCATTAATTAAAAGTGTTGCAAAACGGGGAAAAATATTCCTTTTTCAGAGCATCCGTTGCGTGCGCTGCATAAACGGTTAAAGTTACGTATAAATCATGTATGCAGGAATTGTTCTCCTTTAAAAGTTCTGAAAAAAAGTCAGCGACAGCATATGTCTATTCTTTGAAATTGTACGATCTATGACGTACATTAACTATATTCTCGCGTCAGCATTTGTCGCGCGCTCTAAATATTTTATTATAATTTATTACTTTAATTTAGTGTTCACCAGATCGCCTTACCAATCGCGCGGTTTCACTCATTACCATTCACCATAACCATTCTAGACTTACGTCCGTCTGTAACTTGCTTCCATAATAAACTTTATAATTTGTTAGTACCAGTTCTTTCTATCCACCAGCCTCTTGTTAGTGTTCAGAAATTGACTCTCTAGAACCATTTTTTGGTAATGAAATTGGTTCTAAAATAATGTACTATCTGCGAAGGAGTTTTTGTAAACATGATATTATTCCTTATCGAAAAAAATACATTGTTATTTAATTTTGAGCAAAATTGTACTAGACATCATTTGATTTCAATGAATATGTTAAGAGATGTCATAGTTTTAAAATATCATGCACGCATTTATGATTTTCAAGGCGCGCGGGCGCGGGTGGGGCGATCAATGTATTGATTGCAAAGGTGTTTTATAAACATGATTTAAATCCTTAGACTACCTAACCCACCGTTGTTATTTTCCGACATCCACACGAAGGAAGTCGCGGGTACAGCTAGTACTTAATAAATAGAATATACAACGCACAACATTTACCGACCTGAACGGCCTATAGAGTAATGACCTAAATGAGCACCTTTTATGGTGTGTTCCAGGGCAGTATGCTAGGCCCAACGCTTTTCTTGGTATATATTAACGATCTGTGTAAGTAATCTAAACATAAAAATGGTAAAATAATATCATACGCGATAATATCATAGAGTTAAATAATAATGCCCAGGTTGGTTTTAATATTCTTTACTGCAATCTACTAACGTTAAATGCTGGCGAATCCAAACTATTTCACTTTACTCACCATAAGAAATATCAGCAAATAATTACTAATCCTCAATGCACTTTATTGCCATAATTTTTCAGTCAGTTCAATAATTAAAATATTTCGGTATTACTATTGATGAGACTCTCTCCTTTAGACCAAATTGTGAGATACATTTTTTTCCATTTGTTTATTATTAACTTGCTGGTGTTTGGATGCAATCTGTAAGCCTGCATGTGATTGAATAAATAAATAAATAAACACATTGAACATTTGGTTAAAAGAATCCGTATGTAGGGTCGTCTGGGTAGGTACCACCGCCTTTCTTATTTCAGCCGTGAAACAGTTCGCTGTGTTTCAGATTGAAGGGAAAGGTAGCCAGTGTAATTACTGGGCATGGACGGCATTTCATCTTAGGGCCTCAGGATGACAGCGCACCTGCAATATCAAGTGATTTTTCCTTGTTATTGCAGGTGTCTATAGGCGGCGGCAACCGCTTACCATCAGGTGGGCCGTCAGCTTGTTTGTCATATAGTTGTATAAAAAAAAGTATTCAAATTTAATTTCGCAACGTATTTTTATTATTTAAGATTTAATATTGTACACAGCACTTATGTTTTGGATAAGAATTTTATTTATTTATGTTTGAGAATGCTCTAAAATATAACCTTACAATATTGACACCCTTTCTGTTCACTGTCGGATAGCTTCGATATGTTGAAAATAAAATGAATATTTTTTTTTGTATGAAAGAATCGCACTAAAATGTTCCCGTTTTGGATATGATACTGATCATAGCAACACTACTTAAAAACTCAAATTCAAATATTCTTAAGTTCCTTGGTATAAAACGAATCATGTAATATGGACAAAGCAATTCTACAAGAGTATATTTTACGAGCCATTTAATTGAACATGGTTCCACGAATAATCTGTTAATTCTATTTTGATTTGTAATGTTACATAAACTATTAGGTTACAATAACAACCAAATTAACTTTCGTTTCATTGATTTTTTTATAAATCCATAGGTTTTATTTGAATACCATTGCCGTGACCTAACGGGGATTTATGATGCAGCGAGGTTCTATTGGCGGCGCCCCTACGCCCGCTAACAAGGTGCCTTCTTAGTTTTCACGCCACGTTTAATTTTAAGGACCACGTATTTTGATGACATTGACATCAAAATAAGACACCAGAATACGTGGTCCTTCATTTTGATGTCAATGAAAATACTTTTATGTTTTGGTTAGTCTATAAGTACCCAATGTATGAGACGTATTTAAATAATGAGTGTTTTAGATATTCAAGTAGGTAGGTATGTATTTTTAATAGCTGCCAAACATCTGATTAAACATTGGAAAATATTTTATTTACTTGAAATCATCGTCCTGCGATCCTTATTACCGGCTCACACACAATTAAAAACTTATTTTTGTAAGATGACTGCTTCACAGTTTAGTAATAAATAAGTAAAAATGACATTGTTTATTGTGTGACTGTGATTTAAATCATTCTAGGTACATTTAGTTCGCGTGACTTCTACGAACGCTACGAGTCTCGTAGAGCTACGGTGGGCACCGTAGCCGCGTAGCTCCTACGCTACGGGGAAGCGTCTACATAATTTAACTCGCATGATTTTGTAGGAATTAGTGTTTAAAAAAATGAGTAATTTCATTCCATTTAAAACGCTCCTGCGTATAAAATATGCAGGCAAATAGTTCCTTATAGTTCCTTATTTATGTGTAGGCTAATGTAAAATGCACAAATTGCATGCGAGCGGGCGACCACCGCCGCCGCCGCCGCCGCCGCCGCGCCGGCCAGCCGCGACCGCTCATACTTTATTGTCGTTTCATGCGAATACATTGCCGTGGCACTCGAACGATTTGGACCAATTTGTTGAAGTCTTTTTTATTAAAAATTCAGGCATACTCATGGTCCAATTTTGTACTGGGACGGCACATTAAGGTGGTCGGCGGCTATTTGATTGTGAGGCAGTTACAAAAGTAGCAGTGGTCCTATTGTGTCGGTAGCACCGGTATGACAGGCGTATGTCGACCACAATGGGTCACCTGTTCGGATATCGATTGAGCCGCGCGTGCCAGTTCTGCACGGTTATATCACGGAATTAAAATTACACGTAACATGTTTAAATTAATTTTGGTCCGAGATTCACACAACTACTTAACCCTGCTGTTTGTTGCGGCGTGTTGTCCCCCTGCGAGTGACAATGTCGCCAGTTACTAATGATTGTGTATCAAAGTAAAGTTATCCACGTGGCGCAACGACCACCGGAGTTCGCCAGACAAGGCACAGACACCGGCGGGCAGCCGGTCACGCACAATTAAAAGACAATTGAGTCTGATATGTGGTTCTTCAATGGGTAAATCCTCATCTCAAGATTTACAGGTGTCAGTCGGAAACAAGACTGCTACCGAGTCATAATATGCCATGTAGCCAGTTCATGTAACATATCAATGTAAAATATTATATTGAACTGGCTACAGTGGCTGCCAACGTTGCAATCGTGAGACGTAGATAGTATATGTAAAATATGTTTTATTTTATTTCTCATTTAGATTTTTGGCACCGAATAAAATAAAATTATGCTTCAGCTACAAGCCTGCATTTGTTTTTTCACGGATGGTGTAGCCTGTTGAATTTTACAGTATACAAAAGAATATATTATTACGAATAAAATCAAAACCTTTTTTTTTTCAATTATCACTGCAGACGATTGTTTAATAGGTACAAGCGGTCGTAAATATTATAACTATTATGTCGTCAACGACATTAGATCAAGTGATATATTATTAAATTTTAGCCGTTTCTAATCGATTTTGAAAATTACAATATTTTGGTTAATCACAAAGAAATTTGTGCACAAGTCTGACCTGACTTGAGGCTATTTAGCCAACTTCAAAAACGAGGAGGTTCTCAAATCGGTTGGTATGTTTTTTTTCTATGTACCTATGTACACCGATTACGCCGAGATTTCTGATCCAATTTACGTGATTCCTTTTTTGTTCGATGCAGAATAGATGTGCCATTTGGTCCTATATTTATTTTTAAATCGATTGGGTAGTTTGGTTTTTCTAGCTAAAATCCGCTCGCAAGTCATCTTTTTATTAAAGTACCGGTGTATTTTAGATACACATACAAATAATACAATTGTTATTTGTTCAACAAGCGAGCAAAATTATTTTTTGTAGCGAGTGCTGATGTTAAATCACGAACCAGCGAAGTAGTCTAAAATTGAATCACGAGCATAGCGAGTGATTCACAATTAGACTAATAATAATAATAATAATAATTCTGAATACCTGTAGAATAGTACGAAAGTTCATGCAAATAGACGTAAATGAAATAGCTCCTCACAATACACCATCTTCAACATAAATACATCACACGCTACACTTACTTGGTACAAGCCCGTAAGTGTAGCTTAAACCAGCTTACAGCTGAGAATTCAAAATACCCTTATAATAATAATAATAAACCACTACTGAGCGCAGTGAGTAATTTAAAGGCACGAGCCAAAAAAAAATTTGCTCTCGTGTGATACATACAACTTTTCACCTCTCCAGCGTTTTTCTAGCTAAAATGAAAAGATGACAAGCTAAAATCCGCAATTTCTCATACGTAGACTACGTATGAGAAATTGCGGATTTTAGCTTTCCTATAATTTTTTAGTGTAACGTTACGATAATAAGAAACAATATAAGCCGACGGTCACCCTTCTGGCTTTAACCTTAGAAAGTTATCACTATAAATAAGTAGGTACCTACTCATTCCTTAAAAAAATATTTTTTGGAGTTGGTGCTAAGTTGTTTCCTGGAACAGTAGAAAGTGAAGCACCGACTCCAAAAAATTATGTTTTTAGGAGATGAGTACTTAGTACTAGTTGTTCTTTTAGAATGTCCGTTCTAACCGGATTTCCGTCCCGGTGCCGCGCTACCAACACAATTTTTCCATAGAGGTCTAATAGATGACCTTACTGTATCGTTCCGATTTCTCTAAGTATATGTAGTTACTGCCGAAGCAAGCAGCAAGACCTTGCTCTAGAAACATTAGCATTACCTCATTTATGTATTATGAGGCATTACCAAATGAAGTGTCTGAAGTCAGTTCAAAATCACTAGTCAAAAATTCTTTGTTCTCTGTACTTATAATAGGCCTGTCGAAACTTGTGTTAAATCTCATCATGTGTTTGGTGATTATCGGTTTGTTACGAAAACACAGCTTAATATAATAACAATACAGTTTTTTTATTGTACTCTACGTAAATGTTAATAGTGCAAAGTATTTTTTAAATATAGGCGGCGGTAACCGTTTACCATCAGGTGGGCCGTCAGCTTGTTTGTCATCTAGTTGTATAAAAAAATATCATAACAGTATGTAGGTATAATAGTTTGTATTACTTAAATAATAGTTCTTAGTATAATCGGAATAATTAACTGGTTCACTATAATCTCCTACATATTTTACATCCTTCGACCTAAAGTTAAGCTGAAGTGGTAACTATTTTAATAGCATAACATAATTACCTCAAAGTTCAGTTCATTCTGTACCAAGATATGGCAGTAGTTCTAGTTTGTACTCTGTAAGTAATTGATAAGAATGTAATTTATGGTGTGTGTCAAATTAATTAATTCACTGTTACTTTCTCGACTTTGAAATAACAGCAGTCGTTTACGCTTACTATATTAACTTATAGCTTATTTGCTTCTGCGAGTCTCGCAGCGATTTTTATCTCAGTCTGTCTAAAGAAGAGCAAATGTCGTCAAGAGTTACCTAAGCCTAGGGAATGCTTGTTAAAATGGACATAAATGTGTAATGCCCGTTTTAACTAACCATTCCCTAGCCTTAGGTGACGACTCCTTACGACATTGGTCTCTTTCTATCTCCTTTAGATAGACTGAGATGAAAATCGCAAAGAGATTCTTAACACTAAGCAAAGGTTAGTGAAAACGAGCATAAGTATATGTCGGCAGTGAACTGACCGCGGCGTGGGGGTGCGCGGCGAACGTGCTCCCGCGCACCACGCGCTTGTCGTGCATCACGTTGGAGTACTGCGAGGGCGCCATACTGCCGCTGCAACAAAACCACATTAATCAATTTTATTTCTATTTTACAGCTGGCTACAGAACAGCCACTTGTGGAAAGCCTTTTAATGAAATATTAAGTACTGTGATAACTTTATATATCACGGTTTTGTCAAAGGATCATTGGCTATTTAAGCAAATTTTTGTTGAAAAACAACGATAACGCAGCACAGGCGAGTTTTGTAGCCAGATAAATCTAAATATGAAACAATCATTATGAAATTGTTAGACAGAGAGACAAACATTATGAAATTGTTAGTTAGTTAATATTATTTTTATGTGATAGACATAAGGGTTTTTTTGTTGACGATTCAAAAGTGCTTCTTGGGGGCCTAATTGAATAAAGATATTTTCATTTTCATTTTCAATCACGTAAGGGACGGACAGTAAAACGTTGAGGAGGACGGGTCGTAAAACCTCTTACATACTGCTAAAATAGAACCAAATGACGAAGAGTATTGAACTGTGATGGCCTGTAACTAGGTATAATATAATTTGAATAATTCCGAATCACTTTATAATTTTGTAGCGTATTCTAACACACTCATGTAAATTAAAAAAATACAGTAATTTCTTAAGAATTATTCAAAACCCTCGCTTCCGTCCGCGACTGCGTCTGCGTTATTATCCGATTTTAAGGCATGCCTAGGAGAAACGTGTTCTATATGTTATATCTGTGCCTCTCATCCAGATACTTTCAGTCGTTCTGGCGTAATAGAGCAACAGCATGCATCTGCTCTTAATTTTATTAAATATAACTTAGTAACACTAATGGGATTGTAGGATATACTTAAGATACGACCACAGGTTAGGGCGAAGCGTTAATAAAGAGGCGTCTCGTCTTTAAACCGACTACAATTAAGTTGTACAAGTCTTTCATTAAATCTTAGAAGATAAGACAAAAGGTGATATAGGTTAGGTAGCCGGTCATGTCATGACAGTAAACAGTGATCGTAGTATGCCGATCTTCGTAGCAGCTTGGGTACTACTCCCGTCCCGCATTGCCTACCCTGTAAAGATGTCGTAGACGAGTTGCGAAATCTAATATCTTACTTACACGATTCATTAAAGATGTACCGGTTGTTACGAAATTTCGAAATAAAATTTGAAAGTAGGGGGTTAATATATTATTATGTGCGTAGTATGTGCACGAGTTGTGTGTGTCAAACTTTCAGAGGTAACTCTGGATAAGGAACACAACCACCCTTTAAATATTATTTCGGTCTTTTTTGGGGTTTGATGGATGGATGACTATTAACGAGTGGTCATTTCAGTCCGTTGATTAAAGGGCCCCGGCCATCAGCAAACTACTAAGTAGCGCGTTGATAAAACTCGTTAGCGCTTCTGCGTAAGTCACACCTTAATCATTTAATCAATGTAATGACTAGCCTTAAGGAACAATGGGGTGAATCAGAATAATGTCATAATTGCCCCAACATCATTGTGATTGTGTTTACTTTTACTTTATACACAAAAACTAATAGCATTTTCGTGACACGCAATACTAGTATTTTGCAACTTTTTATGTTAGTGGGAATGTTGGTTCATAAGTCCGGATTTACAAATGACATGGAAATGAGAGCACTGAGCGCTGACCCTGTTACGGCGTGTTAGAGATAAGGGAAGCAGATCGTGAGGACATTAGAGCTCGACCGGCCACACGCCGCGGCGCTCATAACGCCGACCTCAATACAATACTTATTGTGACAGTAATTAGGTCCCAAATTTATCGATTCACGGATTGAACTGAATCTACTGTTACTGACTGACATCATGAATATTATGTTATAAAATAATACCTATGAAAGGTAGTATAGCTTTTGATATTAAACATAAGTGCCGCATAACTAAAGCAAAATATGTGATAGGATACGACGGTCTCTCGACTTATTGACTTATTAAATAAAGTTAATAAATCGACCTAGTCAATAAATCGGGCTGATAACAAATGATAATGGTACGGTCCTATCGTGCATGGATGGAGGTGTCATTTGCAACCTTTTTGATATCGAGCGAATGAGCCAGCATCGCAAAGCAGAGAAAAGAAGTTTTCTGTATTATGTGGATAGCATAGTATACTGTGAGGACGTACGGCTGGTCGTGTCGCTCGAGCAGCCGCTGCATGCCCACGACGCCGGCCACGAGCGCGCGCACGCCGCCGAACACCGCGCCCGCCGACGGCCGCGCGCCCGCCGACGGCCCGCCCGGGCTCCGCTGAGGGCTCACCACGTCCTCCTGCCTCACGGGCGCGGCCCGCTTCTGCCGAGCGACCACAGCTTTGGGCCGGTTCGCGTACGAGTACACCATCTTCTCCCGCTCCCGCGGCGGGTACAGCGTCTCCAGCCCGAGCAGGCAGGCCAGCTCCGGCGGGGGCAGCAGGAACTGCCCGGTCTTCACGGTCGTCACGAACCGCGGCTTGTCGCCGTCGTTCGACCCCGAAATTTTTCGCGTCCGACTCTTCCGCCCCGGCGACGGCGACTTGTCCATCTTGGGGGATATTTTAAACTTCTCGTTTCCCACCGGAATGATGTCTATCCGGGGATGGGACCGGCTGTGCTTCCCCGGCGAGGTCTGCTCCCCGAGGGGAATGTTCGGGTCGGAGGCGGCGAGCGCGCCGTTGCGCGGGCGGTGGCCGGTGGGGCGGCGCAGGTTGGCCTGCAGGATCTCCTTCTCCTTGAGGCGGCGCAGCTTGAAGTCGAGCGCGCGCGAGAACTTGGGGTCGAGCAGCGAGCGCGCGGCGGGCGGCGCGCCCATGCCGACGCCGGGCGGCGCGCGCGGCACGGGCCGCACCACATTCACGCTGCGCTCGCGCGCCGGCGGCGACTCGCCCGCCCGCTCAACCTCATGGTTGATGACGGTGAACGCGCTCGACTTGTCCGCCGTGAAGTTCGCCTCCGGCATCGTATCATGACATTATTATTTCGTTTGCTCCCGATCGGTGTCGGTGTACAGGTAGGTCGCGGTGGTGGCGGAGACAGTCGCGCGTGCGGGGCGGCTCGCCGGCGGCCACTGGCCGGCGCCGGCCGCCGTCACCTGTACTGCGGCATGTGTAATCGCGCAAGCGCCCACGTGGACGTCGCCGTCGCGGTAAACAAGTCGGCCCGCGGCCCTCCCCGAGCCGTCCAAAGGTAACTGCTACATAATTGTTGCCATCACGATAGCCAATTACTGTGTTGAAATTTGATATTACCAATCTGGTTTTACAAGGTTGGCCCAGTATCGTAAAACTTGTTGTATGAATAATTATACTTATAGCAGACAGGTGACTTTAAAATGTAATAAATGATACTTTCATAATTAGATAGGATTTGGCAGGGTCCGGTAAATCTTCGTCTGAGCTAAATGTTCGCCCGGGACCGGGGCCCAACCGTACATCGTTGGAACTTGTAAGTACATCGATGTACCTCGGAATCTTCGTAAGCGTGTTTCAGTTTCAGCTATTCGAATTACTGTGTCGTGTCGCAGCTCCATGTTTACATTGTACTTTTCGCTGATCAACCATTTCTCGGTTACTCGATACTAACTATGTATCGCTAAGACTTACTCGTAGAGAGCCCATACCCGCTACATCACACAGTCGGTTCTTGAATATAAACTGCCAATTCTATTGCTACAGATACATCACATTGTATAAAGGGTTGCAAAACATGTCCCTGCGATTCGCCTGATGGTACTACGTGGTTATCGTAGCATATACTTAGATGCTCACAGCACCTTCGTTATTGATGCCTCGCCAACTCTGAACAAATCAAGAGAAAGCGATACAGTATAGGATATGTCCTCCTGCTCCCAACGGTCTTGGTTCTAACAGTATAGAAGATGTTACCCTGCTTCCAACATGACGTTTCCTCAATGAGCTCTGGTGAAGGAGTATTCCACTTTGTGCATCTCGGTTAAACTATTAGTTGTTCTATGACCTGGGTGCATGAATTATCCACGTTGAAGAAGGCGCACATAAGCCGCTCGCGCTCACCTTACCTTACTATTTCTTAGTAAAAACTAAGAAAGAGCTACAATTAATTTAAGTATTTGAATACTTATTTATCTGTGAAAGTTTTCGAATAAAATTGGAAAAAAATATGTCTTTTTAATCCCCGAAGAAAACAGAGGGGTGTCATTAGTTTGACGTGTCTGTCTGTGTATCTGTGTAATTTTTGACGGACGCACGGAAGTTAGTGTGAGCACAAAACATTTCCGTAAATATGATTCTAGTGGGTTATTACGGTATGTCTATGAATATCCAAACGCCCATTGCTCCCGTGTCACAGTCAATAGCTCAATGAATTGATAACTGATAGCCGGCCGGCGGCGGCGGGCGGCGGCGGGCGGCGGCGTACGTTATTGACTTCTTGAATTGTTTATTTTATTTTTTCATCAAATATCATTATATTTGAACTATGAAAAACGCACCACATAAATGGTGTACGATAACGCCTGTATACCTAAAGATAACTTTAATTATTTTATGACTTCACGCATTAGAATATACTTAGTAGGTGCATATTTTGTAAAACATATTATAAATACCTACTAATTTTGTAATTTAACATAATCCATACTTATTGCCAGAGTTACAATAACTGTAAATAGATAAAATTTGGCATAGACATAGATAGCATCCTGATAAGGACTTATGCTAAGTATCTTTTGTTCAATGCAAAACTTTAGTACATCTAACTATTCTTATACACCACAACTTTGATATTATAAACTACCCATGTGTCTAATTCGACCAGGACCAATCGAGCCACACTCCTAATACTCGCAAAAACTGAAGAGTAAGTAGCCAATAGTTGTGACACTGCCTTCTGTCGCATCGAGTTTCTGTATAAATATTGTAGCTCTTTTTCAAGCCTTGAGCAGGATTGCAAGAGCTCATACAATTTCACATTATCATTTTAGCTGAAAGACGTCCACAGCTGGACAAACGCTAAGAGATTTCCCAAGCAAAGAAAATAAAAAGAACATTGATATTTTATTGTATGTTTCTAATATTTGCAGGAAATGCATCCCGCGATTAAACATTTTTTTCCGTTAATACAAGGTGTTTGGTACATAGTATAACAAGCGGGCACCTACCCATGTTTTGTAAAATTAATTTTGAAATTTCCCATACAATTTGTTTTACTGACCGAACTTTTTGTATGAAGAAATTTTAAATTAATTTTATTGTTTTGAATTTTTGATAACACCATAGTATGTATATGACTATGTTAACAGGAATAGTATCCCGTGACGTGTCCACCGGGGACCGGGGAACCGCGGCCGGCTGGGCGGAGTGTCGTGAGAGCCGTCACGTGCGGCGCCCACTGACCGCGTGACACGGACGCGGCGCTGCCATTACTACTAATTGATTCAGGCAAAGTTTCTATTTCAATTCATTCATCGATTTATGCAACAGCTGATTATATCTATGAGTATACAGCCAGCAACAAAAAGATGTAAGCTACAGAATGTACACTTCACTTTGCTGATGACAAGTTACGGTCTTTTTTTTTATATATACAATTAGATGACAAACAAGCTGACGGCCCACCTGGTGGTAAGCGGTTACCGCCGCCTATAGACACCTGCAATAACAAGGAAAAGCACTTGATATTGCAGGTGCGTTGTCATCCTGAGGCCTAAGATGAAATGCCGTCCATGCCCAGTAATTACACTGGCTACCTTTCCCTTCAATCCGAAACACAGCGAACTGTTTCACGGCTGAAATAAGAAAGGCGGTGGTACCTACCCAGGCGGGTCAGGGCAGGTCTAAAACCAAAATGAGGTAGGTACGTAAGTTATTTGCCAAAGAAAGGGAAAGAATAGCTTTTAGAAACGTTAAATAATGTCACCGGTCCTTTTCTGGTCGGATCGTAATGAAACACTCAGCTTAAGTTTTATTGGGTGCCCATCAGAATCAGTATCATTGAGGAGCTCGTGAATGACTAGATCAATGTTGCGTCACGAGCTGCCTGCGTCGCAAGGCCTTAGTTCATCACAGCCAAGCCGCCCGTCACGCTAGCGGTGGTCAAGTTTAATCGCCACTAGCCATCTTTGGGGCGGAGTGTGCCACTTTTCACCCTCCTTTATGTTTCTTATTACTCACGCATTTCATATACCTACATTTCCAGGAAATATGCATAGGTAAGAACGTAGTAAAATTAAAAGTCATAGTCCGGTCGATACAATTTTTGGAATGGACTCAATTTCGTTTTTTTTTTTTTTTTTTAGCCCAAAGTAAGCATCATTAAGAGCTTGTGTTATGGATACTAGATAACGGAGAAATAATGATAATAATATGTATATAAATATAAGAAATATACTAAATAAACATATAAACATCCATGACTCGTAAACAAATGTTCGTACTCATCATACAAACATTTGTTCCTACCGGGATTCGAACCCGGGACCTCTTGACCGAGTAGCCTGGGGTACAGACCACTCGGCCAGGCGGTCGTCAAATTACCCATCACGGCAAGGGCATTCGACTAAAACGCGGCGCAAATAAAAATAAAACTGTAAACAAATAACGCATGTAACATAACCCAACAAACGCAAGAGCCATCGAAAATGTTAAATAGCATTATGAATTAAACAGATTGCCCGAAACACTTATATGGGTTAGTGATTTTTGCGTTTTTTTTTATACCACTGAGGTGGCATTCAAGCATACCACCTGAAGGTAAGCGGTTACCGTAGCCTATGGACGCTTGCAAAGTTGCAACACCAGGGGTATCACTTGCGCGTTGCCGAGACTGTAAAACTTTTTTTCAAGCCCTTTTTGAAGAACTCCATACTGTGTTCCTTCGAGAAAACCTCAGCAGGAAGCTCATTCCACAATCGGAGCGTACGCGGAAGTTTCTCTGAAAACGCTCAGTATGTACGTGAACATTTTAGTTCCAACGTGTGAGGATGAATTTCCTGCCGATTGCGAGCGGTGCGATGGTAGAAAGAGGCCGTAGGCATCATGTCAAATAATTCCAAATATCGACAAATCATGATATTATAAAGTGATGTGATAGAAAGACGACCTGAAGAGGGTGGCGTGATCCAGTTGGATGCGAGTGGTAGAAAATCGAGATAAGATGGCGGCAACTGAAGGATGCCTACACCACTATGGTTGAGATTGGTCAGGAAGAAAGAAAAAAGAAAATTTTCCGAAGGACAACTTCGTATACAGGTAATCCTAGCTAGTACCGGCCAGTAGCGGCCTTGAGCAGTCACCTTGCCGAAATGGCTGCCACTACGCGTCAGCTAAGTATATACAAGTGAAAGATTAGCATCCCTAACTCGGCGGCCGGAGCGATATAATAGCCCCATTATTTTTGATGATTTCCACCACAACGTAAGTTTTGAATATATTTTACTTACATAAAGTTTGTAATAATGGTAGATTATGCCTAGTCTGTTGCGTGACCAAGGAATTTGATTTCTCAGAATAAAATCAACTTAAACTAAGTATAGTACAACACTAAATGTTAATAATTATGTAAGTGAACACTGGAAATTTCTGACAACTAGAACCATGGATACTTTATTTCCGATGAGAAATTGTATTACAGACCTACGCGCCGCTGGCTAACTGAAAGGCTAAACTAAAAAATTTCAGAATCTCGGATGCAGAGATAATAGAACGGACTGATCCGCTCTTCTACTTTAAGCCTTGGCAGAAGTGTAAGCGTTGGCCTGCTCGCAGATGCTAACTGGCATCGCCATTAACGCGATGCTTGAGGACTGGTAAGTTATATTAAGCACAACGAGAAGATGCCCGGACAAAGAGCCTAAGCTAGAGACCTGTAGCGGTCTCAATGGGCGCGAAGAAAACCCAAGACAATTCCGACTTGATTGACATATTCCTGTCAAGGTTTACAGGTGTCAGGCTTAAACCAGCGCTAGACATGTAATCTGGTATGTGCTAAACTGGCTACTCACCTACCACGGCGCTACCACGAGACATGGATCTTAATTGTAAAATAACTGTTTTAATGCGAAGCCGCCGCATACAGCCTAGAACTTTTAAAGCTAGAGTGAATGTGCACTTTTAGGGTCGACTCCAAGCCCTAGGGACCAAACTCACACCTTGACGAAATATAATATGTAGCCATACTCAGGCGTCACAGTGTCAAAGATTTTGAGAAATCTTTTAATAACAATAATGTCTATAATGATTTTTTTCATTATCAATGTTGGTTGGTTGGAATCCTGTAGGGAGCATTTCCAAAAACTAAAAATTTTGACCGTACCCGGTCTTTACATATTGGTTTTGTTATCGGATTTTATAAAAAAGCCTGAAAAATATGAAACACCAGATGGTAGATTAGAGAGATTGAAAACTCGAAGAAAAGATTTGTCAAATACAGTGTTGCCAAAATTTCGAATAATTTCACATAGTGTTAGATATCAGGTAGTTAAAATTTTTAACAGTTTGCCCACAAGTTTGAAGTCTGTTGTTCATGATAACACTTTCAGAAGTAGTTTAAGGAACTTTTTGTTAGATAAATGTTTTTATGATATTGACGAATTAATTGAGAATGTAGAACTAGATAATTTTAGTAATTGAATGTAATTTTGTGTGATTTTTTGTAATGAAATGATGTAATTTATCTTTTGTTTTAACATATTATGAAGTTTTTTTTTTTTAATATTTTATGTAATGTATTACTTATGTTTTAAATTTGTATTTCCGACACAATGTTTTGTAAATGGAATAAATGAATATGAATATGAATATGAACATACAAGCTTTTGTATTCCCTAAAGTATAACGATACCTTACCAAAACCGCAACTGTTTTAAAACTTTGTTATTTCTGTTGGTTCTAGAACAATATGTTACGCAGGTAGCGTGATATATCGGACAGTGAATAAAAGTGCTAAAACCGTCGCCGGAAGTTGGGGGGTGGTTCCCATGGCGACGGGGGCACGCGCCGGCCGCCGGCCGCTGCCCGCGGACCATGCTAGCTACCGCAAGGTTAAGGTCATTGCACTGCGCTAATGGCGCTCTTGATGGAGTACCGCCGATACCACCAGAGATTGAACGATCTTAACAAAAACTGAGTAATGACTTACACAATACCCAAGTGCTAGGGAGTTCCCTAGCGGAACTCTGTGGTAGTTACCGCGCAGGGAAATTATACAATGAATTAACCAGGGCCACTAAATAGACTATACCACTTATCATCACATGGGCCGTCAGCTTCTTTGTACATTTTGTTCTAGTGTATAAAAAAATAAGCAGAAATTTTCGCAGCTCAAGATATTGAAGAGAACATATTCTGATCGTGACAGAAATTATCACGTCTACTTACTTTAAGGATATGAAACATTGTGTTTGCAAGGGAGATGTGTCCCTGTCGACTGCCGACTCTAAAAAGGAACAGTCTTGTAAACGGATCTGCCAAATACCAGCTCCATAAACAACACAGTAGAGTAGGAAGCTTTATGCACATACATACGAGTACACTAAAGGAACTATTATTACAAGAGTGCTGAGTAGGCTTGTCGATAAATAGAGAAACTTTGGATGGATATGAATGCGACAAATTAGTGAAGTGTTCAGAGTAGGTAACATCAAATTCAAGAAGGATATAATTAAAATACCTACCTGAATACAATACATTTGACAAACATAGTATATTTAGGTACAAATATTTCTACTTCACTGTACTAATCCGTTTTTAACCCCCCACGAAAAAAGTGGGATGTTAAATGTGTTTAACGTGTCTGTCTGTGTATCTGTGGCATCGTATCTCATAAACGAATGGACCGATTTTGATTCGGTTTTTTTTGTTTTGAAAGCTGACGTGACTAGGAAGTTTCTTAGCTATAATTTATGCTATCAGATTTTAATGTTTTTGGTGCGATTAAACGCCTACTTTTTTGTAACAATTACAAATAAAGAAAGAAAACGATGGAAAAAATATGCTCCAGTCGGGAATCGAACCCGCGTCTTCTGATTTCCAGCCAGACGCGATTGCCACTACGCCACCGTAACACTTGGTACCTGCTTATTTCTTCACCGCTTTCTATCCTTCTTCTTAACGTTTTTATAAAACATTAAAATGTGATTAAAATAGCTTTTCCGATTGATTTGAAAGGTGTACTGACACTTCGGTGTCACTTCCTATCTATACCATCAAAAAGTCTGCGGGATCCTTAATTCTTCAGAAACTTACAGCAGATATAGTGTGTTTGGCCTCTTATGAATAGCCTCAATGAGATGGTGTTAAATAGATGATTAATTTTCAATTTTATATTTTTAATAATTATAACTAGACCTAATCATAAACTTATAGTAATGTAACAGGTACGGTAACAGGTGATGCACTCAATATAAATGTTTCACAGTGACTGACTTTGCACATAATTTAGTAGATTGCATTAGGAGTCCCATTCATAGGTAGCTAACTGCTCGGACTTCGTTGAAAATCAATATCGATGAGTTTGATATTTAAAAGTACCTTTACTTTGGGTAAAGCTAGAGCTTACAATTTAAATAAGGTTTAGTTTTCAAAATTCGACCTTAGCTGTAGAGTCATCGGGGTTTCAGTATGTGAAACTTGCTGTCTACCAATGTGTTCCCTGAACGATACAACTTAGAATTCTTCGAGGACATATTTAGCTCCCAGTAAGTAAGTGGTTGTTGGAAACTCCTTATAAGTTGATTTTTCTAAGAACATGTCAAATTTATGTCAAACGTTGTCTATCAAAATTAAATGTTGTGAGCGTACGTTTTTGTCTCTTTTTAGTATAATATTTTAATTATTAACATCTGGCGACCGTGACTTTATTTTATTTTGTGTAATAATGGAGGGCTATAAAAAAAGGCGTACAACATTGCGACGAGTTTACACCGAATGCGAAAATAAGTTACGACGAGCAATAGAGGAGCATAGCGGTAATGTACATAGCTTGTATTTGTTGTGTAAAGAAAAGGCCGAAGCCCTAGCTAAAGTTGACGAGCAGATAAGCGAACTGTGGTTTTCGGAAGCGTCGGCAACGGAAGATGACATTTGTGCTGACTTCCAAACCACTGACAGATACAGACTGTCTTGGCTTGAAGTGTCATTACCGTACGAAAAAACACAAAGTAAAGAACATGCAGAGACGGTACGCTCTAACGTAACTGTAGATCAGCAGCGCAGGTTTCAATTACCGAGAATAGAGTTGAGAAAGTTTGACGGTAATGTGAAAAATTGGGTCGCATTTTGGGGCCAATTTGTAAAAATTCACGATGACGATAGTATTGACGCGGTAGATAAATATCAATACTTAGTACAGGCAACCGTCGAAAATTCGAAAGCCAGGGCGCTGGTTGAGAGCTATCCACCTTCCAGGGATAACTATATGAAGGCGGTAGCAGAACTTAAAGAACGCTTCGCGAGGGATGACTTACTAATTGAATATTATATAAGGAGTCTCCTACATTTAGTTCTATCCAACAAGAATGAAAGTTACTTGTTAAGAGATTTGTACGATAAACTTTCCACACAGCTGCAGGCATTGGAGTCTCTAGGTGTCACCAAGGATAAATATGCGGCTATGCTTCTACCTATGGTGGAATCGGCAATACCGACCGAGGTGTTGAAAGCTTGGGAGAGATGCAGAAGCGACAAGAGTGGAGGTCAAGATTGCTTGACAGACCTGCTTAGATTTATAAAGCGCGAGGTGGAAAGTGAAGAACGTATTAATGCTTCAAGAGAAGGTTTCGATATATATGCCGTTCCGAATTGTAGTACAGCTCGAGAACCGACTGCAGCCTGTATACTAACTCAGACTGACAAGAAAGAAAGAGAGGAAAGGAAAAGAGATGAAAAGGCATGCATATGGTGCAGTAAAAGTTCCCATAATAGTATCGAGTGCTACAAGCCGTCAACCTGGACGTTGGACGAGAAAAAGGAGTTACTGAAGAAGAAAAATGGCTGTTTCATCTGTTTAAAGGAGGGTCATAGTATGAAAAGATGTAGAAATTTTCCGAAATGTGTACTATGTGGAAAACGACACGTATTTTTACTATGTCCGTCATTGTCTGAGATGAAGAAAGAAAAGAAGGTTGAGGAAGCTAACACGATGTTGAGTGCTAGAAGTTATAACACCGTTCTGCAAACTGTATTAGTATCGGTTATGTATAATAATAAGAAAGTAATAACTAGGGCATTATTCGATAGTGGAGCTCAAAGATCGTATATTAAAGAGGATATTGCTTTACAGTTGCACATGAGACCTTCTAGTACTGAAACTATAAGTCATTGTTTGTTTGGTGGAGTCGAGACACGTAGTAATTTGTATAAAAGTTATCAGTTCACTGTACAGAGTATTGATGGTAAGTTTGATATTAAAATGACTGCTCTACAGCAAAAGAAGATTAGTGGGGTTTTGCCGCGCTTGAGTCCATCACTGAATGTAGATATTGTAAATAAATTAAAAATGTTGAATATTGAACTTAGTGACATTGGAGACGAACAAACTGATGTAGGTCTGCTTATAGGTGCTGATATTTCAGGATATCTTCTTACGGGTAATATTGTAAATATAACAGGGAATTTTGTTGCTATAGAGACAAGATTAGGATGGTGCGTACAAGGCTGTTTACCGACGCACTGTTGTAATATTTTGACTCATGTTTATTTTAACAACTTTACCTTGACTGACTTATGGGACTTTGAGACTTTAGGCATAAAGGACCAGGTTGAAACTCAATCTAGGATTGTACAAACTAATCGGATTTTTACATTTTTTAGAGAGACTGTGATACGAGATGACGATGGTCGTTATAAGGTATTGTTGCCCTGGAAAGAAGGTTTTCCAGAGCAGCTGTCAGACAATAATAAGGCGCTAGCGTGGAAGAGGTTACAGTCTACGACTAAGAGGCTCGAAGTTACTGGATATTTAGAAAGGTATGATCAAGTGTTTGTCGATTGGGAAAAGGAAGGCATTATAGAGGAAGTTGCAAATAATAAGTCTGGCTTTTATCTACCGCATCATGCAGTAATAAAGGAGTCAAGCCTTACGACACCTGTCAGGCCGGTGTTCGACGCATCGGCGAAGAATTCACAAGGCCATTCTTTGAATTCTTGCTTAGAGAAGGGTGAAAATTTAATAGAGATGATTCCTAAGCTATTGATACAATTTCGCATAGGTTGCATTGGGATAACTTCAGACATTCGTAGAGCATTTTTACAGATTTCTATTGCTGAAAAGCATAGGGAATTTTTACAGTTTTTATGGTGGAAAGATTTGAATAATAAGAGTGACGTAATAACGTATAGGCATAATAGAGTAGTTTTCGGTGTCACGTGTAGTCCTTTTTTGTTAGCAGCTACGCTTAATTTGCATTTGGAAAAATTTTGCGATGACAGCAGTAGAGGAGATGTTGCTAAGAAGTTAAAGGAATCTTTATATGTCGATAATTGCATCACTAGTGTCGATACTCGAAATGCGTGCGATAAGTTTATTAAAATATCCCAAGAGATATTGCGCGGCGGTAGGTTCGAATTACGAGGGTGGGTAACTGGTCCTAGCGCGAAGAGTAATCCAGTATCAGTGCTTGGGCTTGTATGGGATAACAAGCAGGATAATTTATGTGTTTCCTTTAGGCTAGCTGACGTTGTAGATGAACGCGTTACCAAGAGACTGTTATTGTCGTTTGCGCAACGGATTTTTGATCCGATAGGATACACTAGTCCAGTAAGTTTGGTTCCAAAATTGCTGTTACAAAAATGCTGGCAATTAAAATTAGACTGGGATACAGAAGTTCCAGACTTAATTAAAAGGGAATACTTAGTTTGGGTTAACAGACTGCATTCATTAAATAACTGTTTTATTCCACGTAGGTTATCGATCCATCCTATAAGTTCAAGTAATGTTTCACTACATATTTTCTGTGACGCTTGTAAATCGTCGTTTGCAGCTGGTGTTTTCTTGAGATCAGAAGTAAACGGTAAAATCCATGTTCAACTTGTACTAGCAAAATCTCGTGTAGCACCGATAAGAGATATTTCGATTCCGCGGCTTGAACTCATATCGGCGGTAATAGGTGTAAGGTTGTATTTGCAAGTTACAGAGGCTATGAATGGGATAAAGTTCGAGTCATATTTTTGGACAGATTCGGCAGTTGCACTGACTTGGATTAAAAAGGAACGCCAGTGGTCTGTGTTTGTAAATAATAGGGTTAAGGAAGTTTTACTGTCTACTAATAGAGGTCAATGGGGTCATGTACCAGGTCCATGTAATCCAGCCGACTTACCTTCTAGAGGTTGTTACGCGGACAAACTCAGTTCCTCGAAGTGGTGGGAAGGGCCTTCATGGCTCAAAACGCCTGTGAGTGAATGGCCTATGGGCGAATTTGAAGCAGACCAAGATTTAGTCAGTTCAGAATGTAGGGATAGTCTAAATAATTTAGTTACGACCGAAGTCGACTTATTCAGTAAGAAGTTTCGTTATTTTTCAAAATATTCTAAAATTTTAAGGTGTATAGGATGGATATTTCGTTTTACTCATAATTGTATAAATGTAAATAATAGAGTTTCGGGTGAACTGTCTTATGAAGAATATTGTTCAGCTGAGAAAAAATTGTTGAAAGTAATTCAGAGGGAGAATTTTTCAGACTTGTCAGTTAAGGCTATTAAGAATTTAGATATAGTAACTTGTGCTGAAGGCCTTTTAAGAGTGAAGTCTAGGTTAATTTTAGGAAATGAACCAGAGAATTTTAAATACCCAATTTTATTGCCAGGTGGTCATGAGCTGATAAATAGATTGATTTTTCAGAAACATTGTATGTTGCAGCATGCTGGTGCTACACTGGTAATTAGTAGTTTAAGAGAGAAATATTGGGTTACGGCTGCAAGAAAAGTCGTAAAAAAGGTGATATCCTTGTGCGGTGTCTGTAGACGCTATAGTAGTAAGGCAGCTCAAGTTCCGATGGCTCAGTTGCCAGAAAACAGAATTAAATTAGGTAAGGTTTTCGAAGTTGTGGGCATCGACTTGGCGGGACCGCTATCTTTAAAGTCAGGGGAGAAGTGTTGGATAGTTCTATTCACGTGTGCTGTTTTTCGAGCTGTTCACTTGGAGCTGACACTTTCTCTAAGCACTGAGGGTTTCATGATGGCCCTAAGAAGGTTTATATCGAGACGCGGTAGAGTGTCAGTGATATACACCGATAATGGGACAAACTTTGTGGGCGCATATAATCTTTTGAAGGATTTGGATTGGAACGAGATTCAGGCACAGTCTACTGTTATACAGATACAGTGGATTTTTAATGCACCTAGTGCACCCTGGTGGGGAGGGTTCTGGGAGCGCGTAATACGAAGTATTAAAGATTTGTTACGAAGAGTGTTGGGTAGAGCGGCGTTATCGTACGTAGAGTTAGAAACGGTTCTATGTGACTGTGAAGCGACGATGAATTCACGACCATTGACTTACGTAACGGAGGAAGACAGTTTGGTTCCTATAACTCCTAACTGCTTTCTGCAAGACTTGTCAAGTAGTGACGTTGTGGACTTAGACCATATTGATGCTACGGCTTTTAATGTTAGGTTAAAATATTTAATGACCTTGAGGGATAATTTCAGACAGCGTTTTAGAAATGAGTATTTGGGGCATCTCATTCAACGAAAAAGTTCAAAAGATAAAACAGAAACTTAGAGTTGGTGACGTGGTTTTGATGGAGGTCGACAAAAAGCGACAGTAATGGCCTCTAGGTATTATTAAAAACATAATTATGGGTCGAGATGGGCATCCAAGAGTGGCCGAGATTAAAGTACAGGGCTCTACTCTTACCAGGCCAGTACAGCGGCTCTATCCACTGGAGCTGACGAACTCTAACAGCGACAGGCCGACAACCGAGAGAACCCGGTTTGGTCGCATCATTAGGAGACCTGTTAGGTACTAAGAAGTTAGGCTGAGCACACGGAGAGGGTTTGCCATATACAGTTTTTTTGTGCAGCTTTTAGCTCCGCTAGGCTGGGGAGGATGTTGGAAACTCCTTATAAGTTGATTTTTCTAAGAACATGTCAAATTTATGTCAAACGTTGTCTATCAAAATTAAATGTTGTGAGCGTACGTTTTTGTCTCTTTTTAGTATAATATTTTAATTATTAACAGTGGTGACAACTTCGATAAAGAAGCAAATAGACGAATCCAACTCGGCTGGGCAGCGTTCAGAAAATTGCGTAAGATCTTCTCGTCTGAAATTCCTCAGTGGCTCAAGTAGAAACTCTTCGAGCAGTGTGTGTTGCCAGTGATGACATACGGCTGTGAAACGTGGTCGCTTTTTATAAGCCTTCTGCACAAGTTTATAGTCACCCAACGAGCTATGGAGCGAGTTATCTTAGATGTTGCCCTACGATTAAGTTCTAGCATGGCGACCACGTACCCGAAAGCGCAAAGTAGGATGGCCTTTCACTGGATGGACAGACCTGGACAAGGTCGCGGAGAAAGTCAGATCCAGACTGCGCAAAATTTGGAATTCATAGGCTGATATGATGATGAAGTGGTAGCGGCTTTCCTGGGTCTTCTGCTAAGCCACTGGTTTAAGGGCACTGGACCGTCAGCCTGTCTGCACGACTATGAAGAAGGAGCACCGGGGTCGATTGAGTGGGAAGTCTCTGTCTTATATCTTGGAATGAGGAGCCCCACATAATGCGCCCGTATTGTTCTTTCCCCACAATTCAGGTGTACCGTGACCTCAGTTCAGCTTTTCAGATAGTCGTCAATTACAATAGATAAACTCTTTTTTAAGAGTTAACCTGATTTACATAGTAGTATGTATGGAACCCGTGTTGATGTATTACCATTCGTCATGCAACGAGCTCCGGGCGATAGTGACCCTCGGTTCACGGGATCTATTTTGGACTCTATGCCATTGTATTATAATGTATATTCGGCGGAGTTATCGCTATCAGAGTCTCATGTATATCGACTGGAGCGGCGCGCCGCAGCGATCGCCGCCGAAGCTGGTGCCATCTGATACATTAATTACGGGGACGTTACATTATATACTCAGATAAACAACATGACTACATTACTGAAACATGCAGTGTTGAGAATGATATACTTTTTTGATAATTAATAAGCTACGAAAATACAAACGATTTTCAAATTGTATTATGTATGCACCCTGTCTCTTAGTGCTACATACTAGTGGTCGCTCTGTGCTCGAAATTTGACCATAGTTAATTTGAATTATAATATAAGTTTAAAACTTAACTTATATTTTTTTATTTTATTTTATACAACTGGATCACAAACAAGCTGACGGCCCACCTGATGGAAAGCGGTAACCGCCGCCTATAGACACGTGCAATAACAAGGAAAAATGACTTGATATTGCAGATACTGTATTGCAATTGGCTACCTTTCCCTTCAATCCGAAACACAGCGAACTGTCTGAAATAAGAAAGGCGGTGGTACTACCCAGACGACCCTGCATACGGCCCTGCATACCACCTAGTTTAAATTCTCAAAGACTATACTTTGATATCAATCTATTCTCAATTTGACATATTATATGCGTGTGTGTCAAATAAATGGTGGTGTTTATAATATTTTTATTATTGATTAAATGCATTTTTATGCGTAATTAATTTAAAAATTTTATCATTCTGCACTCCTTCTCTATAGTATATATGTATGAAATTTCACACTCCTCCGTCCGTGCAATTTTCGTAAAAGGGAATAGAAAGTTTTGCTTCACGTATAAAAAAATATTATTGACTTTAATCATTTCGTAGCATCGTAGCAGGTATCGTAGCACGTCAAGTAGTGCTACGGGGACCAAATTCTATCGTAGTAGACTCATCAAATTATTGAGGTGTTTTTTTAAAGAACCGGACAAAGCAATAAAATAAAGTATAACATCTGAGGAAAATAAGACTATCTTGGGAATAAATAACTTTTGATATTATATATTTTTATTAGATATTTATTTATGTTCACGTAAAACATTCTTAGGAGAAGACATAAACAGTCAGTCAGGCTATACTATATTTGATTTAAATACGTCAAGGGCACTTTAAGGAAAAATCCCACCAACCTTCCCATGGCCTGTCGCAGCCTTTCGGTTTTATGCGGGCCGAATCAAGGGAGGCTGCACTGCTACTTGCTCGGGGCTCTTTCACAGCGCATCTTCTTAACTCCCTACAAGTTATAATATTTCGCTATGTCTATATGGTCCCTCTACTTTAAGGGCTAGCGGTGTATCAGGGTCCCGTTGTGGCCGACCTTCAAGGTCTTTAGGGGTCAGTGGAGTTCCCACTCATGTCGTGACCGGCCGCCGCCGGCCTTCGTCGTTTTTTTTTAGAAAATACCCTTCTCAGGGCTATTAACTCTGTTTTGGTTCCATAGCGTGGGTCTGGATGACGATGGGGGACCATCATCGTAGGATGCAAGTTCCGAGGAGAATGCTACATTCTATATACTGATGCATCAGCTCCGAAGCGAGGAAACTGTTTTAAAGCGGTTCCTTACTATCGACAATGGCACATGGGGGTCGTGCTATAAGTGTTCCCGAAGTTATTAAGGGTAATACATTAATTATAGGTGATACACCAGCTACATTATTCTAAAGGTGTTACAGGTATATACTAGCACGTAAGCTATCGGTATTAACCTTGGAATCAGAGTTCGATGACTGCTGGCGTCACGACAGATGAACGGAGTCGGGGGTCAGCCATCGGCGAGTGTTCCACACGCGACATATGAATGCAAAGGGCTTTACATTAAGACTGATAGTAATAATCTGTGATATTATTTTATTGTTGAGTGGACTCCGGCGGCGACGATTCTACTAATCAAAGGGCTTTCTGAAAGTGCTCTGATGGATGTCTGCAGGATCATGTTAGATATGTATTTCATTGTGATTTTTTAGAAAATAGGCTGAGATTTTATTACTGTGTCTAAAATACCGCTTTCCCCTTCTGCTAATTAAGTCAGAACAATTTAAATTAGTAGGTGCAAACTAATTGAAGAAGTAAGTTGCCTATTTGAATACATAATTGTAAAAAAGGTATGATTACAACCTAAGGCATCATGGCGTTATTCTCCAATCACAAGAGTGTCTGACTGGGGAAGCACCTCCACCTTACTTAAAAGATGGCAGACAAAAATACACCTTGTAGTGTTCTTTTTCTGTGGTATAAGGCTGCCAGAGCACATCGAGAGGGCCGTGCCTCCTTCCAATGCTATTTTACGGGGTGGGAAACACGTCGTATGTATTACTTGTCATTTAAGGGAGTAAGTTCTCTGATGCATTGGTCGTGGAGTTGACGGATGAAGACGGCTAGGCCGGTTCTTACATTTAGGATGAGTTGATGGTTTGTGTCATAAAGGGGTGGACCCCCTGCAGGGTAGCTGCAACATCTGGGTTAAGCTCAGTCACAAATGGGTCAAACGTGAAGGCCACCAATGACGTAGGCAGCTTTTGTGGTAAATGGGATAGGTATTATACAGTTCCACAAACAGAGACGCGCGAGTGAAAATTGATTATGATTTATTTTAAATACAATTTTCATATTATAATTTGCGTGAAACTTGCCCTTGAAGTGAGGCGGGCTGCGTGTTCTTTGTGGAAAACAAAGCGTCGTGTTCAGAGCTCGTTGTCACGGCACCGCGACGAGGAGACGACCACAAAGGGATTCGTTGTTTGAAAGATTTGAACTTCGTCAAGTTTTTTATATAATTATAAAGCTGCGATTGGTTAACTTCATCGACATTTTTTTTTTTAGACAATTAGATAAACTAACTGACAGCGCACTTGGTAATAAGCGGTTACCGCCTCCTAGAGACAACTGTAATAACAAGGTAAAACGACTTGATATTGCAGGTGCGTCATCCTGACGCCTAAGATGAAATGCCGTCCATGCCCAGTAATTAGATGTTATCATCATTACCTCAGAACCACCTCAGAACAGTAACAAACAATTATTACTTTGTTAATATCAATTATTTTGTACCAACAATATTTAATAAATGTGCCAAAGGGATTTAAAAATTTTGGCATAGTGTTGACCATCCATGATTTACCGGGAAATTTACAAAATAGCATATGATATAAAGTCATAAAGTGCAAGGATTTTGAGATATGAAAGAAAGAAAAATATTTTTATTGACATGCACAAAACATACATATACAACATGAAGCTTAAACAATAAAACAAAGAAAAATAGACAAATACAAACAGTTCAGATTTACAGTAAGTGCAGTCAACAAGGACCTATCTCAGCATAAAACTTTTGCGACATTATAAAAAACGTCGCAGAAGCGCTGTAATTATGATAGATATCACATTGTACTGACCAGGAAGGGTCCGTCTTGAGCTTGACATTGTTGTAGAGCGCCCGCGGCGTGCTAGCATACGTGTACGGCCCCTTGGGCTGCGGCCGGGGCTGCGGACCCTCCACCAGCACCGAGCGCACCGACACGCTCATGCCGCGCCGTCAGCCGCGCCGCCCACACCACGCACTCCTCCACCAGCGACAACACCAAACAACACATCAACTGCACCACCAGCCAACGACACTATCTTCACTCTCACACAGCACTCTTCAGCCCACCGCAACATCGAGCAATGACACTGACACTGACGGCGCGCGTCACCCGGCACTTTCGAATATCGAATCAGTCATTACATTGGCTCCGGCCATCAATGATCATCAATATTTAATGGCGAAGCCCCTGCCCCGAGGAGTCAGTGTCCTGGGTGTTATTATTTTGGTACGCGAAGGATGACCTGGTGCCGGTTGTCATGGCGATCCGTCAACACGCCCGCGGCGTCACGTGCCGAGGACCGATAGTACGGTGACATCGCTTATCTTATCCAGCTTTAATGTCGTGGTCTTATGGTTTGTATTTCAATATAACTGGTATAGACGTCGATGGACATTGTTCCCGTGACAGTGGACAACGACACTGCTATAATACCTACATTTAGTTACCTGCTGGTTAGGGTAACGCAAAGGGGTGAACATTTTTGTAATTTTTTCCTACCAAAATGTCGATATTTATAGATTGTAGAAAAATATAGCCATTTTTTTTCAAATACCTAAGTAAAAAAAGGTATGGAAAAAAGACAGAAAGAATTTGACATTGTTAGACCATTTCTTAAATAGATATATACATTAATTTGTGATTTTTGACGATTCGAAATAGCTTCTTAGGAGCCTACTTGAATAAACTTAGATTTGATTTTTATTTTGGCGAAAAAATCGACTACTGATAACCCTCATTTTAAGGTCTCAGTCAATTTATGACATCTTTAAGAATAATTTAAGTCCTAATTTTTTTTTCATAATATTTATATTTACCGAGTTAGAGAGAGTTAAAAAAAGGTGGTACTTGTATTTAGGAGAATTTTTGGAGTTTACTCCTTAAAATCGATTTGCATATAGTATAAGGGGCCCGGTATGAGAAAAATGTGAGGAGTAAAATCTATCGATGAATGACCTCGTTACGTTTTTGGTGCGCATCATAAGTCGCGCAACTTTCTAATTTGGTTGTGAGTGTAGGGTGTTGAAATTGACTATTGTAAAAAGTTTAATGTAAAATATTTCGTCGATTAGTTATAATAAATGTATATGAAATGAATAAATATATATTTATATATGTATATTATTTCCATTAATTTGTTAATTTACCCTTTCATACAGTATCAACTCTTTTTGCGTCTGGTTTTTTCATCCCTCCATTTTTCCAATTTTTCGCAAGTATTTTTATCATCATCCCCATCAATTTCTTTCATGACTTAACATAGTTTTCTCACTCAGTGTTCATTCAGTGTGTGTCAGTTAGTATTCGACTCATAATTACCGAGAAATTAAAAATAAGAAATAAATAAAAACTTTGAAATCAAATACCTAACTGAAAAAGTTTCAACCGCAAATAAAAATTGTCTAATTTAAAATTGAAAATTTTAAGGAATCAAGCATCTCGCAGACTTTTTGATGGTACAGGATCAGCTTAAGGTTGGAAGTTTAGAATGTCATGAGAATGGCACCGAATGTTGAAAATGCTTGAGGCGTTTGATGATCTTCATAAATTATAGCTTATAACTATCTGCTAAAGCTGACGTGATTAGCACGTCAGCTTTAAAAAAATAACTAAATCCATTCGTGTAGGAACTACGATGTAACAGACAGACACACAGATACACACACCCCTCTTTTTTCGTTGGGATACTAATGTTAAAATGAAATAGAGTACCTAATCCAAAGTATTATTTGGTCCACGGCATTACTTATATTTTTTTAATTTTGATAAAGTGTCATCTGCACTTTTTCAATGAATGCATGATTTTTAGCGTACAGTAATTCATTAATTTATTACTATCCATATTTTTGAGGAATGATCAGCTTATATTTAAATGCCATTTCTTTTAAGTGCTAATGCCCTCTGTTAATTTATTAAGAAATTAATTTGTGACTAAAAGCATTCCAGTTAGCTTGCGTAGAAAAGCATCTGAACTCTGCCAGTCAATGCTTTTTTAGTATGCTGTTTCGTATAGCACTGTTCTCGTCTAGTAGTACGTCGCATTGTAGATAGAGGGCGCACTTACAATTGTTGCTGGTTAGAACAAACTTGTTTTAATTTGACGGAACAAACATATTCAACGTGTATTTTAGCTATCACAAAAATTGTAAGTTAGTGTTGGTAAAGTCACGTTTTCACGTAGTTTTAGTTTAGTAACTTGAGCGTCACGAGAGTCTCTTGTGAAACACAAAACTATTATTCTATCATATCATCCTTGCTTTTTTAGTATGCTGTTTCGTATAGCACTGTTCTCGTCTAGTAGTACGTCGTATTGTAGATAGAGAGCGCACTTACAATTGTTGCTGGTTAGAACAAACTTGTTTTAATTTGACGGAACAAACATATTCAACGTGTATTTTAGCTATCACAAAAATTGTAAGTTAGTGTTGGTAAAGTCACGTTTTCACGCAGTTTTAGTTTAGTAACTTGAGCGTCACGTGAGTCTCTTGTGAAACACAAAACTATTATTCTATCATATCATCCTTGCTTTTTTAGTATGCTGTTTCGTATAGCACTGTTCTCGTCTAGTAGTAGGTAATATTTTTGATAGAGGGCGCTCTTAGAATTGTTACAATTGTGAGTTAGCGTTAGCAAAGTTCAGTTTATGTTTAGTAACTTCACTTTAGAGTCACGTTAAATAACCTCTTTTGAAATACAAAACTATTATCATATCACCACGGCTACTGTTATATTTTTAATATTACTCAAGCCTAGACCGATAATACCTACTTCTGTCATCTTATCTTACTAACCAGCTGCACCGCACTTTACCAGAATCTTTCTAAATAGAACAAGAGCCCGTGACGGCTAGACATTCATTATTTCATTACCTACCTAAGGGTGTAAGTTTCTGTGCGTAGGTAATAGTATGTCCCTTAGATAGGTTATAAGGATCTCCGCCTATGTTTGTGTCGCGGTGCATAATACAGGTGTTTGAAATTGGGTCTCAAATTCGAAGTATGAAGCTCAGGTTTTTTTATACTTTTTATTAATAGTAGAACAAATAGTATATATATTTAGGCCTAATTTTATACACCTTTACATACTATTAGCTGAAGCCACGCGGTGGCTTCAGCTAACAGTTTCATAGGCGGGTATCGTAGGTACTTGCCTGTATAGGGGAAACACATACAGAAAGTTACAGCCTTAATGAAATAACGAAGGTCTGGCCGTCACGGGCTCTTAGGCTAAAACAAAATAGTAGGATATAACATTATCTACTGAAAGGGCGTAACAATGCTTTGTTGGAGGCGGTTCAATTGGGATGTTGCCTATAAGTTTGAAATGGCGCTATTTTTCACAAATTCGGAAAATATACGCTACTATTACCCATAAAACCACTCAAACTTAAAAGATATGGAATATTGTTGAAGTTGTACTGTTTCGAAAATTAAAAAAATGATCATAATTTTTTTTTCAAAGTTTATCAAAAATGTTTATGATATTAGTTTGCTGACACCAATTAAAACAACTATTATTATAACAGCTGTTAATAAAAACATACTTAATACATAGTTATTATCAATTTTGTCAGTATGCCCATACATTTCTTGTATGGGCATACTGGGAACATGTGACGTCACCTGTTCCGTAGATTTTCTATGGAGCGTTTTTGGACGATGCGCCGCAACACATCACACATACCACTATATCTGTGAAACTATTGATCTTAGTTATACTATTTCTTTGGCAATATTTCTTTATGAGTTATAAACTTCTTATTTATGAAATAAAAAAAAGTTGTCAACTACCCTATTTTAATTTTAACGTTTTATGTAAACGCCCAAAAAGCCTTGTGTCATTTATTTTGTCGGATACGTTAAGTATTTTAATTTTTTTTTAACGAGGAAGAAACCGCAAATTTTGAAATCTGGTTGCCTCCAGCAAAACTTAGCAATCTATTTTATTATTATAAATAATTTTATACATTACCTCACCCGACCACCGACATGCAACATAAACGTAGGTACATTTAAAATTTTTTGTTTATAACGTCGTAACTATTTAAAATAAATAAGTAAATAGTAAGTTGTGAAATCTCTTATCATTGTTGAATTTGAAGGAAAAGAGTTCATCAATCCCAATTTGGTGTAGGGATTTTTTGACGGACTTAAAATTAGTAAAAGAACCTCAGGACGTGAAATTTTTCTAGTTTTATTCTATTTTAATTACTTAGTAAAAGAAGTTCTTAATCAGGATTGTCCAATGGAGGGCCTTTAAAGAGAGGAGATCGTAGTGGCATTTCCTCTCGAAGTTTGGGCGCTCGACGGAGGGAACCTCGAAATTCCAGCTTACATTAAATAAGACTATTTCTTCACCGTCGCCAGCTCGTCCAATGAAAAAGCGGTTGGGAGCTGACGGACGTTACTGCCGGCACGGACACTGAGAGCACTGTGTCGTCACTGACACGGACAAGTGGAGATACGTTCATAGATAATGTATGAAATAATATTTCGCACTGATACGGAACTGTGCCGGTACTGTGCCGGAACTGTGGCTTCACTGATATGTGTGAATAGACCTTTATGCTAACTGTCAGGTTAGCATAAAGGTCTATTAGGTAGTATTAGGTACTAGGTAGACCATAGTGCCCATGCTGCGGGAACCGCTCAGGTACACTAGTTTGCCACCCTTGTCTTGTTTTTAACCGACTTCGAAAAAAGGAGGAGGTTATCAATTCGCCTGTTTTTTTATGTTTGTTACCTCAGAACTTTCGACTGAACCGATGTTGATGATTCTTTTTTTGTTCGATGCGGAAAATTTTCCATTTGGACCCATAAAATTTTTTTGAAAATCCATTAGGTAGTTTGGTTTTTAAATCAAAATAACTGGAATGAGTACCTAAGTCATCTACGTATGCCAAATTGCGGATTTATGCTTTCCTATGATTTTTTAGTGAATTGATACGATAGTAGAAAACAATATAAGGAGACGGTCCCCCATCTAAGCTTTGACCTTAAAAAGTTATCACTAAAAATTGAAAAAAATAACTAAAACAAAAATTAAAACCGACTCCGAAAAACTGAAAAGGATAAAACAATTAAATTTAAGTAGGTACTCATCGCCTATAAACATATTTTTTGGAATCGGTGCTTCACTATCTATTGTTTCTGGAAACAACATAGCACCAACTCCAACTTTTGGAGTCGGTTTAAATTTTTGTTTTAAAAATTTTTATTCACCACAAAATACATCGTCATCAATATTCAGTGAATATTTCCGGCCTGGTTTTTTCATACGGTGGTAAACAAGCGTACGACTAGCCTGATGGTTAGTGGAAAAATAAAATAATGAAGAAACGATTATATTACTGTAGTTAGTCTGTGAAGTATCCACATAATATCTTGCACAAAATATTTTCTATTAAGTCTGTGTTATTGCCGGTGGACTGGTAAGGGAAGAAATGTTAAGGCTAAGTCGGATCCTTATACAGTTACTGTTGCAAATGCAATCATATTATTTGCACAATTTACAAACACAATATCTAAATACTTATTGCCATTCGTTCCGCCCTCTTCGGGGCAAGTGTAGTATGAATTTTCACATTTCCTCGTGGGTGGCGCGCGCGCCGTGACAAACGCGCCGCCCGTCGTCGATGAAGACGTCATAAAATAATGACTGTATAACTTTCCGCGAGATAACTCACCCGTTGACAACCCCTGATAAATACACACTGAGATCGTAAAAGCATTATTAGAATACGGTTCTTATTACCTTTCACTTAAGCTTAAATTTGGAAAACGCCAGTCCACGCGGGGGCGCCCCTCATCAAACGACGTCGCCGGACAGGGTTGTCAAAGCGTACAGCAATAAATATAGTTGCGCTTTCACTCGGAGAGGAGAATGGAGTTTAATGATCTGTGCGTAATGCCCTCTGAACATAACTTCCGCAGTGTTTTGTCGTCGTAAAAAGTCTGAGGATAAAGTCGCCGGATGACGCGGGCCGCGTGACGGCCGATTGCTGCTTTCCGTCGTGGCCTCTAATGTTTGTATTAAGTATTTTTTAGGGAACATCGCGAGGAATAGTTGCGATTGCAATAAATAACTTGAAGCTAATGGCTTTGAAAGTACGTTCATTTATACACGACCGGGAAGTAGAGCTTGCCTATACCTAAAATATAACAGAAAAATAGCGGTGATTCGACTTCTTACTGAACCGACTTAATAAAAGGAGGAGGTTCTTCATTCATTCTATTTGATATTTTTTTTTGGGTTTGAATAAGAGTTAGAATGTATTAGCTTTTAAGATCTGTTTATAACTTTATAGTGTGCAATAAATGATCTATGATTTACCAGATAGGTCCCTTAAAAAATTAGTACAGCTTCCAGCGACATCTCCCAAAAAGTCGAAACAATTAATCAAACAAATAAAATGATTAGAATTATGATTAACTTAATAATTTTATTTTTAGAAAGGTCTTATCATAAGTGTCAAGGGCGCGCCACCAAAGAATTTATGTCACGCATCGAACGAATATTATTAGAACGAATACATTAAAATTATGAAGCTATTCATTTTGTGCAAAGTCTTTTTATCTTTATTAGACTCATCAAATTATTTTTGGAAATAATATCTTATTTCTATACTAAGATAGCAGTTGCACAATTTTAATAAATAAAACAGCATGCCATTTTCACTGTGTCGATGCCGGAAGTTAGCGCACGCGTTGCTCGCTTTTTGCGCTTTTTGTCCTCCCCACAATTCCTGACTGTGATTTATATCTTAATTTAAGTATACTCTTAATAATAATTATCTATTGTAGACGTTGAACTCTATCAAAATTAAACGTTAACGTAGCTGGGGCCGACCACACCACAATAATAATATAATTTCATGACATTTGTTTGAAATAATGCTGCCAACGTGACACTATTTCATACAAATGTCATGAAATTATCAAATGAATACGATATTTTTGAGTGGCAAACCATTTCTATGGACTAATATAGCCCATGTTTAAATTTATTGGCGAATTGACGGCACCACCATGTATGTAACAAAAATACGCATAATAAAACATAGCTAGTGTACCAAGAGTAGCAGTGACATATGCCGAAAAAGAAAATACTTATATTATTATAAGTAATTATTGTGGGCCAAATTATTGATGACACATAATCGAATTATAGATCGGCACATGATCCATCGATCCACCCACCAACCCGCAATGGGCCAGCGTGGTGGTGTTATGACCCAATCTCCTCATGTGTTTCTCCCATGTAGGAAGACCTGTGCCCAGCAGTGGGACGTATAAGTATAGGCTGGTGATGAAGATGACATGATCTATGCATGTGGAAGGTAGATTAAGAATCCCCCTCCCCCTACTCCTCACACACACAAACAGTGAAAGGGTGTTCACCACACAAATCGTGGTAATTTACTAATTAAAGGAGATAAGTAGTTTCATGTCCAACAGGTAAATAGGTATTATGTACATTATCTTAATTTGTGAAGCGGCGTTAAAGATCTCTGGGTCTCTATACAATAGTTTTGGGATATCTCCTTTATCTGAAATTGTTGCAGAACGGATAAGCTATGAATAGTTTTTTTTATGGAGCATACTGCATGAGACTGCTTTAGAAGCATCGGTGATGATGACATGGCGGCATTTCGACGTCTTTTATAAACTGCAATATCAACATTTTTGATATATTGTTTTTGTGACAAAAGATAAATAGTTTGTCATTGACATTGTTAAATGAAAACATTAACTATTTAAGACCAGTTATTAACAGGTTTGAGTGACGCCGTGTGGCAGCGGGAATGATAAATAAACACCTGAGGTGTGGGAACAAAAGCGGCGCTCGCGCATTGACCAGGAATGTTGATTGGAGAGTGGGCGCCCACTGCTGGGCCACTCGCTGAGTTTTTTCTTAAGGCTATTATTTATGTACTGATGCTTTAACCAATTTCTATGAAATGTTTACGATTGACCATTTTTGTCTAGGTAAATGTGTTAAAGGTATATTTTGACTAATTATTGGCTATTGGCTATTTTTTCTAGATTAGATATTTTTATAAGTAACTATGGGCACTTTTATAAGATTACTAATGACATGTTGCGTCTGTAAAACTACTTGATTGGTTCAGAATTTTCTTCTCTACTGTTTAAAATATACCAGAGAGGAGTTGTCAGGACCATTGGTTACATCTGAAAGAAAAGTGTTATTGTAATAGCAGATAAGCACAAGATACGAATGTTTTTATAGCTATAAAGTAGCAGTACCGTTTAATTTCAGACACCAAACATAATAATGACAACCAAATCACTCCTAATTCTTCGCCATAAAGTATTAAAGTAATAATGATTGTTAGGTGAAGGGCGGCCCGGCGCGACCTCCCGCCGCGCGTTTCATAGTCGACGCCTGCGCGTGCGCCTGCCCCGAAACTCACCCAAATACTATTTGTATACAGAGACAGTTATTATAGGCTATTTATAAAATAAATAACCACTTATTATTCGCACCAGGAAGCAGTGAAGCCTTTCCAATATACGATCCGGAGTTTTTGATTATTTTTGTATTTAAATTGAAAATAAATTTTGGATAATCATTGTTTTATAGTGATTAGATGTCATATATGTTTACTTAATACAACTCATTAAGAGTTCTTGTTGAGTATACCTAGCTATTAACGACCGGCTGGACGCGTGGTCAGTATACCTATCTAAAACTTTTTTTAACCGACTTTAAAATTTAGTAACTTGTTTCTTTGAAACACTTCTAGAACTTGGAGTTATTTGCTCGCACATGATTTTCTTTAAAAGATCCATGATACGCACCTTTTGGGTTGGAAAGGTGGAGGCGGCAAGAGCAGTATGTTTTTCAAATTACACTACTTACTTGTCTTCGCCTAAGGACACTTCTTACCGCTTCACGTCAGGTGGTGCTGAGTAAAATGCCATGATTTGTATAAAAAATCGTAGTCATTCTTTATTAACCGACTTCAAAAAAAGGAGAAGGTTATTATCTGTTTACATTTACTTCAAGTTAGGGAACAGTAAATATTTACTTAATTTTTGCTTTTAACATTATTATATGTGTGTAATTTTTATAGTGCAATAAAGAGTATATAATATGTTTGAAAAATTATTTCCTAATAAAAATGTATCTAAACTCGAAAAAATTCACGTCAGCCCGCCTCAGGACGTGACATTTTTCTAGTTGTGATACATTTTTATTAGTAATTTATTTTTTATTTTTTTATTACTTGTGGTTCACATGTCAATTAGATTTAATCAAATTCGGTTCAATACTTTTCATAATGAAGTGGTCTAATACGTTTAGGGCCTGGTTTGTTGATACGAGCTACGGGTATTGTGTCAAATGGAAGACATTTCAAAATCTTAATTAAATTTTAGTTCACATGTGAGAAAATCAAAGTCGATAATACCGATGGTTACCTTGGTAAATTATGACAAAAAATTGTAAAAAACTAAATTTTTAGCAAAAATAAGAAACTGACTTGAAAACACTAATATGGAGAGAAAAAAAATCTCGAAAGTACTATATCCAACGGTAACGCTACAAACGTCACTTACGATATTTACGATAAAGAATTACTGTCACGGTAGTCTTATGTAAGTATCTATTGTCATTTCAGATGTTTCTACTAAACTAACTGCAAATGTTATAATATATCTATTATCATTATCATCATCAGCCTATATAGGTCCCGCTACTGGGCACAGGCCTTCCTACATGGGAGAAACACATGAGGAGTTTGGGTCATAACACCACCACGCTGGCTCAATAAGGGTTGGTGGGTTAGAGCAGTTGAAGTAACAACCGGGACCAACGGCTTAACGTGCCTTCCGAAGCACGGAGGAGCTCGAGATAACAAACTTTGATTGACCCATCCCAGCATCGACCATGGCGAAAGTTGCTTGGTTTTTTGTACCGAAACCAGAGCGCTCAAACCAATACGCCAATCTATTACTGCCTGTGAACTAGAAGCCGATGGCCACCAGGTCTGGTAATCCACAGCCACGTAAAACATTAGGTGATGAGGTTTTTGTCTAATTGTAGCGGAGAACAGACGGACATCCAATTTATTAGAGCACCATACATATGTATGGTGACCCGCCGCCGGAGAAAAACTCTCGCTAATGAAATCGGTTGAATTATACATCAGGGGCCATTTGGGGATTGCTCCGGACACTCCGGGGAAAAATGTGGTGAGAGCGGTGTGCGGGAGACGCGGGATCAGCGGGAGGGTTTTTAGTGGTCATTGTTTATCTTATTTTCAAAAATCTTTGATACGAGAATTAAAGCTCTATAAGCATTTGTCAACTCTTCACACCACTATTTATTAATTACGAATCCACACTATGATCAGAAAGGAGCTCACAGACACACACATCAAACTTATAACACGCCTCTTTTTTCGTCGGGGATTAAAAACATAGCTTAATTATTATTCTAAGTAGTGTTTCTTGACAAGCACGCCAATGTATCGCTCGGTCCGTCTGATGGCAAGCCGTTACCGTAGCTTGTACTGTAGACGCTCGTAGCACCTTGGGCAGTAGGGCGTTACTCATGTGTGGTATACCCTGTAACCATCAAGTCATATTGACAGCATAGCGGGTCCCAAGTCTTTTTTTTTCACGCTGAGGGGAAGCTCTACCAGCCTAACTCCCAACTCCCGGTGGAAGAGATGGAAGAGGTGTGTGGGGCTCTCACCCACTAAACTCAGCGATGTACCCACCTTGCTGTGGAATGTCATCCTCACAAGCAGACAACCAACGATTGCCCCCCCTTGTGGGGGGCTCGCCTTCGGTTGGTCCGCACGTCGGTGCATTGACGCACAACGACTTCTGAAATTAATTTGAAAGGCATTCTTCTAAATGATTAGAAAAAAGTGATTACAACATTAAACAGAAGTATGAAATCATTTTTTATTACAGATAGCACGGCAAATAACTCAACACCACTTGATGTGAAGCGGTAAGAAGAGTCCATATGCGAAGACAGGCAGTCCAGTTGAAACACGATGCTCTAGCCGCCTCCACCTTACCGACACTAAAGGTGCTTTTTCACGCCTCTTTTTGAAGCTTATAAGAAAAAGGGAACACATGTGCCGGCAAATAATTTGTAGGGTTCACTCAAGTCTTCGATTAGAGTAGTCGCCCGGATTATGATTCTAAAAGGTCGTGGGTCGCAATTTCGCAAACCACAGTAATAAGCAATGACATCTAAACGTTTTAGCAAGGAGTTTTAGCTTAAAATTATTCACTAAATAGAACGAGCGAGAAAATAAATGAGTTTTTTTTAATTAGGAAACTCTAATGAAGAGATCAGATATGCAATTAATTTTATAACCCACTGAACTAATGGGTTCTCTATTCAGGTTTCTAGACTGTAGCGTTGTCTATATTTATCTACGTATTATGTTTAAACTTTTATTCCTTGTTACTTGTTGTCATTAAGAGAGGGATATAGTTAAGTTTGGCTTAAAACATCAGTTTTAAGCCAGGCTTAATAATCCGTCACTTTTATTTGTTACAAGAAAGATAGAGTCAGCATCAATTTTGAGCCAGATCTAATTCCTGGTTTTCTAATATGGGGTTAGAAACAAATTTTGCACAGAGATATTTGTTGAGCAGCAATACGCTTTCTAATTATGACGTTTTTTATTTTGTACTATTTAAAATGTATGACAGTAAAGTATGTAGTTACATATCCGACTTTTTTTTCAAGTTTGATTCAGTCAGTTTTTTAACCTATGTATAGTTTTTTTTATCTGGTGGTGAGCGTAAACCTGCAAAAACAAGGAATACCTGCACTTCACATTGCAGGTGCATTGTCATCCTGAGGCTTAAGATGAAATGCCGTCCATGCCCAGTAATTACAGTGGCTACCTTTCCTTTCAATCCGAATCATAGCGATCTGCTTCCCGGCTGAAATAAGAATGGCGGTGCTACCTACCTAGACGAGGCCATACGGGCCTACCACCTAGTAACTACATAAATGTGGCTTTCTTTATAATTTCAATTGAATTCAATTCATTTATTGCATTTATTTCATCATATTTGGACAGAGCACAGTAGGTATATGGTGTTATTCTCTTAAATGAATTTGAGAAAATTGAAAAATAAACACAATCTCAGTGCGAGGTAGTATCTGGACCGAGCGTCGTCAAGGAATGGCGTCGTAGCTACAGCCGCGCGGGCGCAAGGCCAGGATGTATTCGATTATTCTGGAAAATCCCGAAGCCGTCACTCAATTCAAATGTGGATGGAAATGCTCACGTGTCCGCACGTGACGCGGCAGTACTACTTACTTCAGATCATAGTAGCAAGGTATCTACTTAATAAGATTGGGAAAAAATATTGGTCATTTATTGTCGTTGTAATTTATTTTACACGAGTGGCCGTGATCCGCCTGCGTGGATGTTGGTAAAAGGTACTCTATGTCCTTTCTGTATTCTATATCAATGCCCAATTTCACATAAATCGGTTTAGCGATATAAAATTCAGATAGACAGTTACTTTCGCAATTATAATTTAGTGCGGATTAGTTCATTTTTAATCTTGCTTTATGGAAAGCTCTTTAAAGGTTTCACGAAGCTAGTGGTCGGGGCGCAGGGGTCGGCGCGGGCGTCGGTGCGCGGGACCGATGCGCGATATGCAAATGGCGGCTACCGTATTGACCGCGCCATTGTTCCGCGCGCTTTGTTGCCGCGCTCATACGCATGTAACTTATGGCTGCGAGCTTTATCCGCGCCCGCCACAATGAGCCGCCGACCGTTTTGTTCCTGTATCGATATTTTTGTTTTAAATCCGCGGCTATTGTCGATTGTCCGTTCGTATGAGAAATATTTTTGCCCGTTCTCCGCTTGCGCCGGCGACGCTGTATCGTCTGAGAACTTTACTATCTCGCCGCTCACGGCACAACAACCATTATATTTCCTTACTAAGAATGAAATATGTTTCAGATTTCCTCCCAAAGGGACCCTCTACATTATGGTGACAATAAAATTTCAATAATCTGACTATAAGTAAATAATACTTTCCTACTCTTTTCTTAATTTTATTTTAATATTACCTGTAAGTGAGTAGTGAGGAGTTCTGTGGCGTAGAGGAGCTGTGTGGCGTAATGGTTTGAGCGCTCTGGTTTTGATAACAAAGCAACTTTTGCCATGGTCGGCCCCGGGATGGGTCAATCAAATTTCTAGCCTTGAGCTTCTCCGTGCTTCAACAGGCGTTAAGCCGTTGGTCCCGGTTGTAACTGCATCCGCTTAAACGCACAAATCTGCATCGGGCCATCACGGTGGTGTTAGGGCCCAATCTCCTTATGTGGTTCTGCCATGTTTCTTACATGCCCAGTGCAGGACTGGCCTGTGCCCAGCAGTGGGGTGTATATAAGCTGGTAATAGTTACTTATTATGAAACTTTGTTATTATTATTACCTATTAATAGATCATAATTACCTACTTATAGACCAAATATTAGTGATAAATGTCCGGAGCTACCGAGGACTTTATCAGAATAACTTTACGAGCTAGGTATTTATAGTGTTCCCGTTTGGCTTTATAATGCTATACATACGTAACGTCTAAGTATCTCTACAATGTCGTCGTAATTTCGACATGGTAGAAATACTATATTAGTTCATAGAAATGTTTTGCAACTGTCAAATACTTACACCGGCTCTCTAATCGGTCGCCGCTTACACCTCATTCATTTGATAATTGTATAACATTCCTATGAAATGCAGCCAATGTTAAATTATTTTATAGAAATGTTATGAAATTATCAATTGAATAAGATATATTTGGAAGTTGCAAAACATTTCTATGAACTAATATAGCCCATTGTCGTATAGTCGTCACCGCCCTCTATATTGCATTACTTTATAGTATAGATATTTTTCTAAATACGAGTACTTACCTTATCATATCCTTATATCCTTATAATGTACACCCTTTAGTACACTCAGTATTGGACTCTAGTTTGTCTATCGTAAATAAAATAAATAAATACCCAATCAAGTTAACTCACTATCAAAATTAGAATAATCTTGGTAATTTCATGTTACAAACACATGATTATCAAACTATAGATAGATTATTAAATCTATAGTTTTGACAATCTAACAAAGACACCATAATATCTCGTTTATTACTTTTTATACTCATGTGTTTGTAACATGAAATTACCAAGATAATTCTAATTTTGATAGTGAGTTAACTTGATTGGGTATTTATTTATTTTATTTACGATAGACAAACTAGAGTCCTATACTGAGTGTACTATAGGGTGTATCAGTACATAAGTAAGTATGTATTAATAATATTAAAATCAATCAATGGTGCAGTGTCTGATGCGTGCTAATGAGTAGTGAGCTGGTAGCGAGGGTCCGAGCCGGTGTTATCTTAATTGGTGACCTTGTAATTTATAGTTAGTTAGGCAGTTAGCCGCCCCGGGTGACGCATGGCCGCCCGCCCCGCGCCCCTCGCGCCTCCGCCGAGAACTACACGGAGCTGATGCTGCCGCCGACATTAGGGTTAAATATAAAAATATACCAAGATATTTTTTCTTCGTTCTTACAGCTTTCTATAAGCGACGATAGCCACTTACTACCAGGCCGCTGGGATAGTTTCTTTTTATGCTGCTCTAGCTGTCTTAAGGCTGAAAAGGTACTACATAATATTTAAACAATACTTAAACGACTTCGACCTTAGTCATTAAAAAAAAAATCTTACACATTTGAAATAGACCTCTTTACCGGATTTAACTCGCGTTTAATTCAATATTATTTATACCCCACGATTCGATTACTTTTCAGCGAGCTACCTACATCTGGTAAAGTGTTTTTTTTATAAATTACGTAAAACATTTGAGAGAGAATATCCAGCCGTTGGCATTAAAGTTAGACGTTGCTAAAACGAGCAACAGTAATAAAAAATATTTCTCATTGTTAACAAGGTCTTCTTATAACAGTGGAATCTCTATTTAATTACTACATCATAAGTCAAACTGAATTATTGTCGTCAACGCGTCTAACAGCATTAAGCAGCATATTTCTTGTTATTTGTTCGGTCGCGGCAACAATGCGCCAGTTTGTCACCGCGACAGTGGCGCGCGCTCCTCGCGATTTCGCCGGAGGTTTTTGCGAGCGCGACGGTTCACACGAGCGAGGGGCGACCGACTGTGATATATAACGTTGCACTTCCTGCTGGAGACAACTATGAATGAACGGAAAAATACACTTTTGGTTAGGAACAGAAAAAAACTGGCCAAGTGCGAGTCGGACTCGCGCGCGAAGGGTTCCGTACCATTGCCTATAAACAAGCGTCTACCTGTTGCCGTTATCAATATCGAGCAAAAACAATCAAAAAAATCACGTTTGTTGTAAGGGAGACCCCTCAAACATTTATTTTATTCTGTTTATTAGTATTTGTTGTCATAGCGGCAACAGAAATACATCTTCTTACAGAAGATTTCAACTGTCTATCACGGTAGATGAGATACAGCCTGCTACAGACGGACGGATGTACAGAGAGTACGGAGTCTTAGTCATAAGGTCCCGTTTTACTCTTTGGGTACGGAACCCTAAAAATTAAAATTTTCATTAAGTTTGTAGCTAGTGTTGCTGCGTGTGCGCCATCTCGCGTTGATGTCTTTTGATTGTTCGACAAATAAAGATCATATTTTGTTAATTTTATTTTCAACATTGTAATAAATGTTTGGAAAGTTTCAACATTGTAAGGGTAGACGTTAGGGGTGAGAAACCCATATTGGAGCACTCTTGATGTAGCAGTAAAAATACCGAATCAATTTATGTAGGAAAAACCCAATCTGACTTTGGCGATAGTTACAATTTATTATGCATAGAACATGGTCTAAGGTCCCACCACCTTCCTTTAAGGGTAAACACCAGGATTCTGAAGAGACCGAGGACATTATTTTTTCTATTTCAGCTATTTTTTTAAATAAAGATTACTACAATCCTAAATATGGGTATAACTAGAGTAGGGATTAGGATAGAAGGGATTTAGAAATGTATGCGATGTGTTCAACTGTGTGTGTATGCGATGTGATTGAATGTATGTTTCTTATCTATATATGTGTAAGTAAGTATATGTATTGTAAGTTTGATATATTCATTTTATGAAAGTTTTAAGTTTATTTTATCACACCTCACACACAAGACCCTATCATAATAACAGCGCTTCTGCGACGTTTTATAATGTCGCAAAAGCTATATATGCTGAGATAGGGCCTTGTTGACGGCACCTACGGATATACATGTGTTAATTGTTTTATCTTTTCTACTTTTTTTTGTGTTTTTTATTGTCCAAGTTTTATGTTGTATATTTTTTTGTTTGTCGTCTGTCAATAAATTAATTTTTCTTTCTTTCTTTCTAAATGTAGAGCTTCGGACTGGAGAAGAACCTGCACCCTACAGGAGGTGGTAGTCAATAAAGCAACACAGTTTTGAGTTTGAGTTTGAAATATCACTCCTCTGTTGTCCCCCCGCGGCCAGTTACAGCTGGCTGTAAGGCCTACTGGCCGCTTTGGCTAACTCTGGAGTTAATATAGAAAGTGTTATATCTTCGTTACAGGAAACTTGTCACCTATGCTGTCGACATAAGGTACTTTTTCTTTTCTAAGAGGATGGGCAAAGTGTGTGTGTATTAATACCGTAATCGCTTACTACCAGACATGATCGTTTGACATATTTGTTGTACGCACACGAAAATATGTGAAATATAGACTATTTAATTATTTAATATTTTCTATGTCATTTATAACAGTAAAAACTTTGTAATTAAAATATAATAAAATTAGAAAAACTTCACGTCCTGAGGCAGGAATTGAACTCGCGACCTTTCGCAATCCGGGCGACTGCTCTGACCACTGAGCCACCCAGGACTTGGGATATCCCTGTGAAATTCTTTGTAGGGTGGACGTTAGGTCATAAACGCAAATACATATATATACTAGAAGAATTTTACAGGGATATCCCAAGTCCTGGGTGGCTCAGTGGTCAGAGCAGTCGCCCGGATTGCGAAAGGTCGCGGGTTCGATTCCTGCCTCAGGACGTGAAATTTTTCTAGTTTTATTACATTTTAATTACTAAGTAATTTTTCAAACATTTATAATAATGTTAAAATCAAAAATTACTAACTACTACTGACTAATTATAATCTTGATAATTGAATTTATGAATTATCTATTAACAATAATAATTTTATGATTGTTTACTTGTCTTATTCTGTAACTAACATGTACTTTAAAGCCTAATTAATTGCTGGCTAATTTCAGGAAAATTGTAACTAGGTGGAAATGTAGCTTAATTTAATATTAACATTTGCACGTCTGCTGCCGACAGATTGAATAATTCTCTTAGGGATCATAATAGCTCATACCCTGCGATGTACTACTATTCATGTGTACTATTAATGTTGTTATTCATGCAAATAAACGATTGATTGATTGATTAAATTTAAAGTTTGCCGAGATTATGAATGGCTTTCCGCAAAAATACTGGCAATTTTTCAAACTATAAATTATTCCTCTTCCCTCTCTTCAGGGCACCACTCTTTCGGCACAGGCCTCCTTACACCTGCTCGGCATGGAGATATGTTGTGATCTGAATTCTAGGAACTACATCGAAACCGTGATCAAAACAGCCTCACGGAAGCTCGCTGTCCTGAACAAGGTGCGTCGATTTTTCACGCCTGACCAATTATGCCTGCTTTACAAAACTCAGGCCCGGTCTTGCGTTGAATATTGCTCGCACTTGTGGGATGGCTCCGCTAAGTACCTGCTCGATGCCCTGGACAGATTGCAGCGTCGTGCTGTCCGTATCGTTGGCGATGTAGAGGTCACAACCTCGAGCCTCTGCAATTGCGGCGAGACATTGCGTCGCTTAGCGCCTTCTATCGGCTATATCACGGAGAGTGCTCTGAAGAGCTTTTTGACCTTATCCCACCTTCTCCCTTCCTACTCAGGACCACGCGTGCTGGTCTTCGGAGTCATCAATTTACCGTCTCCACCTCAACATCATGAACAAAGAAATTTAGTACCTCGTTTCTTTGTCGTACTTCCAGAACTTGGAATTCTTTGCCAGCACATGTGTTCCCTCCTTCATATAACATGGGTTCCTTCAAAAGAGGCGTGAAAAGCATTTTTCAGGCCGGCAAGGTGGAGGCGGCTAGAGCAGTGTCTAAACTGCACTAGCTGTCTTCGCATATGGACTTTTCTTACCGCTTCACATCAGGTGGTGTTGAGTCATTTGTCGTGCTTTGTATAAAAAAAAAAATATTAAGCGGCCTAAGCGCAATGTGAGGGCTTAGCTAATTAAAGACAAGAACAATGTTGTGTCTGCTCGTAGCCGCTGGCGGCCGCACGTCGTCCGAGCGTTGATTTAGTGGTTGCGCCGATCACGCGTCTCCATGATTATCATGCCTCAATTTGCAATACACACAACTATCTCATGCCGGCTGCTTACATACCAACATCTAGCTAGAACTAAATAGATTTTAGTTGGCAAGCGGCGCGGCGGTGGCCCAATAGGTGAGCTGTTGATTTTAACCAAAAGTGCCGAGGATAGATGTTCGCTCGGGCGTTGCAGTAGATATGCCTGCATCCAAATGCCTAGCCCGATAGTTAATTGAACCAGACTCACTTAACGTTTGACGACTTGGCGTAAAGGATCGTCTTATACCAAAGAGTTTTGGTTTGATTGGTGGGTTCAAGGTTATTTTTAATGACCACTTATAACCGACAACGTTTTTATAAAAATAACTTTAAACCTATCAATCACTCAAACAGTGACACAAAAGCTCTTCGATTTAAGCGACCTGCCTAGGCGTCCAATTGAATGGCTTATTTAATCAGACGGCTGACATGACGTTCAGAAATCTGGTTTATCGTTGCGCTCAGTGACTTGGCTTACTAGCCAAGTCACTGAGCGCAAGAACTACTGTTCTTCGGCCATTTTATTGGATTGGATGCCGGCGTTCAATCAACGGGCTAAATTAACCAGACGGCTACGACAGATACTTATCGTTGCGGTACAAAATTTTTTGAAAAGCTAAATTTCAATTGTTTTATCAGATGTACCTACAGTATTTAACCGCCTTAAAAAATGAAAGTTCTCAATTTGACTGTATTTTTTTAATTTGCGTCAAATTTAAACCGATTCCGAAAATTCTCTTTTTGTTTGAACGGGTATACCTAATGTTAGTGGGTTGGACTTATTTTATTTTGGAAGTAATCTGATGATTATCACCTTGGACTTGCCTTGGAGAAGTAAGTATTATATATTAAGTATTATATAGTATGTTTGATAGCCGAGAGACTGGACTGCCCTTATATTCGGCACTGTTGTAGTAAACATGTCCTCTATGTAATGGTGCCCGGTATGGTGACAGTCGACTTCAAAGTGTTCATTAATTGTGATTTGTATGTCGTTTTGATTTAAGTTCTTTATTGTATTTTATTTTATTTTATTGGAATTAATTTAGATTTTTTGACATTTTATTTTATTGAAATTTATTTTGACATTTTATTTTATTGCACTTAATTACTTAATATCGATTCAGGTTTTAAAATTTAATTTTAATTGTATTTTTAAAATATTTATGTGTTAATTTTATTATTTTAATTCAAATGTGTATATAATCATCTTTTATGTTATTCCACTTATGGGTCTATGTAACCTGATTTATATGAATAAATAAAAAAAATAAAAACATTATAGCTAAAGAAGTATAAACCTAATTTCACAAAAAGTCAAATCTTGTAGTAAATAATAAGTTTTAAAGCTACCGACAAGATTAGTTATCTTTTTCAAGACTTGATTATAACTGTTCCAGATATTTTTTTTTGGACAGATAAACACCATTCTAAGCACCAAAATTGTTAAAAAATAGAATATTTTTGGCAGATTGTATAATATTTTTGTGATCACATTCTGTTTTTGGTAGAGGCGTAGCATGAAACGCTACGCCGTTTCCAAAAACAATAGAATGTGAAGCACCGACTCCAAAAAATATCTTTTCTCAAACATTTGAGAAAAGATATTTTTTGGAGTTTGGAAATTGTGTCAACATTATGTTGACAACCTTCTTCGAGATAAATCGAAATTGCCGTATTGGCAAAATACATGCGAGCAGCGGCCGGCAAAAGTTGTATGAAAATCCATATCTGTCGTGTCTTAGCGGCCAAATTAAATAAAAAATATTTGCATGCCTACAATATTTAAGGTAAATACTGTCGCTCTCTCTTCATGTAAACATCTAATGTACACAGTGTTAAGCAAATAAACGATTATGATTATGATTATGATTAGCTAAGTATGTAAACTCATATCTGCCGTGTTATTTAAAAATGGAACGATCTTTTACTTCGAAACATGGCAACCAAGGAGGTAATTAATCAAAGGTTTTATTTAAATTCGAACTGGCTTGCAAATAGAAAGCTGTATATTGGAAAAAAAAAACAAATGGAACACTTTGGCGCGTTAAAACAATATTGTTGTTCGTTGTTTGAGAATAGGAGACACCGCAGACTTACAATTTCAAGTTGGCCGACTTTCGAACAACTAAATTGCGTGCTTTCATAGGCCGCAGACATAGCCGACTTAGTTGGTGACGTCTGCGAGAAAATGCGGAAAAACAACGCACTACTTCTTAAATTAATAAACAGAAGACGAAAACAGAACAAAACATTTAGGGTGCATCCGATAATAAGTGACAAATTAGAGCGTGGGAAACATCATACCTTACATTCTAAACTGAGATGTTACCCAGATAAGTTTTTTAAGGGCTGGCCTTATTTGGACTTCGTCGATCAGCAGCTCTATTTTTTCATTTGTTACAAGTAGAGAATGCAGAGATCGTCTCGGATCGATCGATCGGTCTGGTTATACTGCATCGTACCGTGTGACTGACCAAATAAGTTGCATACTTAGTCTGCGAACTTGCATAGTAAGCCCGTTCCAATAAGCTATCGGCCGATAGTTGGCAAACTTTTTTAATGCGATCGTTCAGTTGAACGATTTAGTTGGTTATGATGTGCGGGCTATCATAAGACTCTATGTCTATTAGTACTATAATATTATGTTCTGGGGTGATCAAGTAAGACGATGCTTCTATGTGAAGTCCATTTATTGAATACCAATAATATAATGTTTTAATATTAATTTAGCAGAATATGCAACGCAGCTATTTACATATTATTATATTTCCTAATTGCGACGTGACCCAATTACATTTCTGATATGCACGTGTATCATATCATACTACAGTACATTCTGCGATTTAGTCGGCCAACTTGAAATTGTATGTGTGCGGTCTCTCTAGTACTCTAAAAGCCTTGGCCACAACTAGGCCTCGGCTTGTTCGTCCGTCAATTTTGCTGGCCGCTGCAGTAATGTACCTTTATTTAAGAAAGTACTTTAATTTATTTACCTTTTTAGTGTTTTGAAGTAATTTTTTTATTTAAGTTTTTAGGTGATCTCTTTAATTTATATTGTTTCTATTGAAAGACGTTCTTGATTCACCGGCGCGGGGCGGCCGCGGCGGGGGCAGCTCGCACATAAATCAGATGTCGGTCCGTCCATACATCACCATACAACACTACACAGGGGCTCAAAAAATTGCGCCTGTCAAGACGATCCCGGGCTCCGACCCGATTCCTTAGAAATGAATCTATTTTTTTGGGTTCAATAATAAAAAGCGGAGACGTCATGAAATGATATTGTTCAAATGATATTGTTTAAATGCTGTTGATATGTATAGAAAAAAGACTACGTAAGTACGTGATATAATTTTTTTTCAAATTTTAAGAATTATATTGAGTATTACAAATTTCTCCTGAAATATTAGACACTTATTCACCTAATTAATTGGATAATAATGTGGGTGGGTAGGATATTTATAATCCTCAATAAATTACATAAACCGATAAGTGAAATATGAATCGGTAATGGTCTGCAAAATGTTACCTTATTATGTGCAATATTTTAAATAAATGAAAATTACAGCAACACGATTTCGCACAATTGTTCTATTCTATTCTATTTTTTTGTTTATGGCTTATGTCAGGCTTGACAATTCCGCCAGTGTCGAGTTTGGAGAAGACACTATGATTGATGACTATGTTCGGTTTGTAGACACGTGATCGGTCGGGCAACCTGAGGGCAAACAAAATAATATTAAGGGAGGATATTGTTAGTATGGTTAAATGGGAATAAATATACGGACAATGTACAACTACGATCTTTATTAATTAATTATTGGGGTAGTGGGAAACATTGACGCAACATGTTATGAACATAACGGTAAAAGCGGAACAAGTAATTTATAGATTGATTTTGTATTTTTTTATATAAATTGATAAGCTTTTTATGATTTCTGCGTTAATATCAGAAAGTAAAAAGTTTATATTTAAAGGACGAGGTATATTAACTGGCAAATAGTTGAAAAGTGAGGTAGGATGCCTAGAGCAATTAAAGAATATATGATCAACGGAACCTTCCTCCAAGCCGCATTCACATAAAGAGTGATCCAGAATTTTAATCTTTGCCAGGAAAACCGGAGAACAAACATGTCCAATTCGCAAACGGATTATAGTAGAAGTAACGTGCTTGTCCGCTGATCGGTACTTAAAAAACCATGGCTTAACAGGGATTAATGGTTGAATATTGCCAAAATGTTTACCCTTGATAAGGCGAGAGGACGACCAAATGGATTGCCAGTTCTCAGTCAAAAGCGATTTAGCAATGGCACGGATATCATGGGCGAAACATTTCGAATATTTAGGACATCCCAAGGTGACAGCATCTTTGGCGTAGGAGTCTACTGTCACGTTACCGGCAATACCACAATGACCCGGGATCCAAGCCAGGACCACTTCTATACCTGATTGTTGGCAGCGTAGAAGGCTTTCTCTCGTTCTTAGAGATAAGAGGGAATTTTATTTTGCACGAATAGGGAATTTAAGAATGTCCTCTAGAGAACTGCGAGAATCAGAGAGAATTAAACACTTATTTAATTTATGCGATTCAATATAAGAGACCGCTTCATTCAGGGCTATTGATTCTCCAGTAAAGACCGAGGTCATAGGAGGGGATTTAAAATTTAAAAGAATTCTGAATTTTGGAATCCAAACTGCGGACCCAACGTTACTGTCCTGAGAGAGTTTAGATGCATCCGTATAAACCAGAGTCCAGTCTTTCCAGTCCTTATCAATTATGAAATTAAATTGCTCATTTGCTCCCGGGGAATCTTTATTGATACCAAGACTAAGGATAATAGGAGGATTGAATACTATGGCATCATAACTGAAATCTTGGAAAAGAGGGCTGCCGGGAAATTGGAATATGGGAGGGCCAGATATAAATCTGTCATAGCTCTTGATCAGACATGGAGACTGTTTATGAGACCAATATGTTGCTGTTGGGATTAGATTATGAAGTTGGTGTAGCCGAAAAATTAAAGGATGATCAGATATCTGAATAATTTTGAAAAAGTATCTATCCGCAAGGAACTGCCGTCTAAGGAAAAGAGGAGGGTCAGCACACTCTATTTGGAGAGCATTGACAGGAGAGGATCTCATGGCACCTGTAACAATTCGAAGAGATTTTGATTGAATTTTATCAAGTGATGATAATGCCATTTTGTTACAAGGTCCCCAGAGAGATGAACCATAGTCAAGGTGGCTGCGAATAACAGCATTATAGAGGAGTTTTTGGCAATATGGATGCGCTCCCCACCATACACCAGAGACGGCGCGAAGGGCGTTAATGTTTTTTTCGCATTTGTCTTTGATATAATTAAGATGAGCAATACCCGACAGTCTGGAATCAAAGATAATACCTAAAAATTTAGTTTTGTCTTGAACTGGAATGCTATCGTTATTAATGACAATATCAACGTCAGGGATCCTTTTTTTCCGAGAAAAAACAACAACAGAGCTTTTGGACGCAGAAAGTGACAAGCCGTGGTCGGAAAGCCACTGATTTAAATAATAGAGTGCTAAGTTTAGTCGCACTGAGCACTCAGAAATATCTTCGGCGGCATAATAAAGTGCAATGTCATCGGCATATTGAAGAATGTCGCAGAAACAATCAACTGTTTTATCCAAATCTGAGGTATATAGGCTATACAAGATGGGACTCAAGACAGAACCTTGAGGGAGACCTTTCCAGACAAGTCTGGGAGGAAGAATAGTTTCATTGGCTCTAACATGAATAGATCTCGTCATGTATAGATTGCAAATAACGTTAATTATCTTCGCAGGTAAACTCAGCTGTAGCATTTTTTGCCTGAGCACTGGAAGAAGGACGTTATCATAGGCGGATGTGATGTCAAGAAAGACTCCAACCATATGTTGTCCGCGAGAGAAATCTAACCTAACGTCAGAAGAGAATAGCTCAAGCTATCCATGGTTCCCATACCCTTGCGAAAACCAAACTGGGTTCTTGAGAGGATACCTTTACTTTCCAAAATCCACTCCAATCTATTTTTTATCAGATGTTCCATTATTTTTGCAAGAGTAGATGAGAGAGCAATTGGCCTATAAGATGATGGGACGGATGGGTCTTTATGAGGTTTTAAGACAGGAATTACTATGTGGTGTTTCCAAGGTTCGGGGACTATCCCTGTTGCAAAAATATTATTTACAATTTCAAGATAAAGTAATTTAGAAGACTGGCAGCAGTTCCTGAGGAACGCGTATGGGATACCGTCCATACTAGGAGTCGAATCCTTAACATTATTGAGGACATTCATCAATTCATTGAAAGAAAAAGGTTCGTCCATCCTATCCTGGGGAGGAAGGGATGGAATATAATGGGATAAAGGGAAATAATATTGATTTGGGACGAAAGGCGGAGCCAAACGGTCCACAAAATGGTCAAGCCACAGAGAGGGATCGTATGATAATATCGAATTAGCAACAGATAAAGAGGATCGGAATTTTTTTAAATTTTTCCATACAACTGAAATAGAGGAGCGTGGCGAGAGACCTTCACAAAAGCGGACCCAACCCAAGTCGCACAATTGTTCTAACTGGTTAAACGTCAAGCATCAGATTCCAGACAATTGATTTTTCAAATGTCATAACGCCGCTTGACAGATTAAATTAAAATTAAAAAAATATTAATTTGCGTGTTAGTTATATGAAAATGCCTATTCGTATTTTTAAATTAAGAAAGCACTCTATATATTTTTGAAACAACGGATACAGCTTACGGCAGAAAATCTACTGACATTGCTAAATATTACTTTTTACATTAGGAGAGTACAACTTGCCATGTTGTAAAAATGTATCTGCTCTTCCAGATACATTAGAACGTTCTACACGTCGCCTATTGTTAAAGTATAATAAATAGCGCGTGAAATCGTCAAATTATCATGTCCCAGAACTACTGGGTACAAATTAATAGGATCCGAGGCTCGCATAAGAAATTTAGAGGACTGTAAGTCCATGCCATATTTACTAAGTGAAAATCGCTTCTATTAAAGTCACATAAGTTCCATAGTGTTCCGATTGAGGTTTTCGACTGTAAAAAAGCTGGTTTGATTTTATAGTGAAAACGGGAACATCAGATAGTACACGTGTAGTGAGGGACGGCGATTAATCTACCAGGTAGCGGGTTCGCTCCCGTTTTTGTCTCAACGTTCCCAGAAATTCAAAAGTGCTTATTTAGCGATGTGCGCGCGCGCCTACCGCTATTTGTCTCTGACGTCGATGCGAGCCGCGATCGACTTGCAAATCAGTCTACACGTGATAATTATGTATTATTTACTTATTCATGTTTTTATCTGTCACATTTGAAATTGGTAGAGGGTAAATGGTAAACAATGTACAAGGCGACAGCTAGGTAATGTTTTCCATCTTTGTGTAAATAGGTTCGATGAAAACTGAAATTGGAATATGAAATAGTGACGAGTGTGACGACGGTCAATTACATATGTATTTGATCAAATTTATACAATAAGCATTGCAGTTAACGTGTGTTTCTTTTTATACCTCAAAAGGTTATTTATCATGTATTTTCAAACTTTGAGTATATTGAATTTTTTAAATAAAATCTTGCACTTTGTGTTCCAGCAACGACAAGAGATTGTTTCTCAAAGGACGTTTGTAGGTATTATCTCTTTACTTTGTCGTACTTCCAAACTTTGGAATTCTTTGTCAGCGCATGTGTTCCCTCCTTCCTATAACATGGGTTCCTTCAAGAGATGTGTCAAGAGGCACCTTATGGGCTAATAAGATAGAGGCGTCTACAACAGTGCTCTTAAGCTGTCTTTGTATAAGGACTCTTTACTGCTTCACATCAGGTGGTGCTGAATCATTTGCCGTGCTTTGAATAAAAAAAACACGCCACTTTATCGGCGAGTGGTGTAACTGGTTCCTAATGTCTGATCTTGAAGAATACCGATGCATAATTTTATTGGTCAAACTGGTATGCTGAATTTGAGAATTATATTTGAAAGACAATATGTTTGTTTACATTTGCAGCAGCGGCCTGGATATGTTACCCAGTGATATATTATGATGCGGCTGAGAAACCGATGCTTTATTTATTTAAAGAAGCCTCTGAATTGTTCATAGGTCCTGGTTGAAGAGATAGCACTGGGTCAAGCGAGTGCTTCGAGTATATATGTATAACAATCACGGGCATTCCCTCCGGCGAGTAAGTATTACTGTATAGAACAGCAGGTGATTGGATATTGCTTGCTCATTACCTTTTGTATGTAAAATATCAATTATAATGAAATAAACAGCACTGTCAGTTGTTAGTAGTGTTCTAAGAACGGGGCAGGTGAAGTCTGCGGCACAATTGGTAAGAATATTAAAAATAACCATGTAACGATGTATCGATTAAATCGACCAAATAAGGTTAACGATAAAGGTGTAAATCAAACTGGCGAACCGCATGACAACAGGCGGTTGCTGCTTAGACTATAAATGCTTGGACGCTGGTAGAACCAGTGGTCTCCGAGAAACCACTCACTAGTCCCCTTCTTTTAAAGCGAAGGTGTTACGCCTAAAGGATGAAAGAGCAAGGCAGAAACCGACTGCTCTCTACAGTAAGCTTGGATGAACAAAAAGTTTTATTTTGCTGCTGCGATCTTCTGGAAGGTGATACATTGGTGGATGGGGCAATAGTAGAGGACAATATGAAAATTTAGAGGAACTTAGCATATCTCCATTGACATATACTTTTTATGTTTTGATATCAAATGGTGCGCAGTTCGAGCAGGCATACGAATGAAGTGACGCAGGGCGGGCGGCATCTGCAACCCAAATGCCGATCAAATATTGATGAGTTCTCGAAATCTCCTGCCACCGTTACGTCTGCGCATACGCTCTGCATACATCGTCATGTTTTTCCAAATCGCTCCAAATTATATGCGCTTGACCGGACGCTAATGTGACGCCTGTTGACACCGGCCGCCACGTTCCCGGAGTTATCCACAAAAAAATAATTTACATTTGAATATTTGTATCTGAATATCTGTTGGTATTGTTTAGTATATTAAACGAGTGTTTATTGAATAGGAGCCAACGTGTATCGTCACGGGGTCCTCCCACATAAATCAATGTTGAGGGTAGCGGTGTGAAGAATTAGAACGTTTTGTTGGTCTGTCTGTGGAGAATCGGTGAGGAATGGAACCCTTTTGGAGAACCGGCAATAATAGAGATTTGATTTAGGAGTACGGGAGACAATGCAGGGGTAGCGCGGGGCGGGGGAGGCTGCGGGGCACAGGTGGCCACGTCTCAATAGCGCGATATTTCCGAGGAGCTCGATAAGATCTGTTTTAAATTCTTAGCCCATTAACACGTCCGTGAAATAGGTACCGTTGCTACAGGTGCTGCGCGCACGCAGATTTATGAGTCGCAGTGGGAAGGATTCTAGTGTCATGATAGATAAAAACTGAAACTAAAATTAAAAATCTGCCGTTGGGGACTTGGTTACTATCCATGGAATAGATAAAAAGTTGGTACTATCGGACATAAAATTCAGAGGTGAGATTCTGCAGAACCCAGCCCCGCGTCTAAGCCTCACATTGTTTTCAAAGGCGGTAGGAAATGACAGTAGGACGGTCTAAACAATACCAATTTTGAAACCAATGCAATTAAGCAGTCCCTTGCAGTGTCAATTACTCCAATACACACTTGAGACAGATTATACAATATAGAGCACCATAATATGGCAATGAATGCCTACTGGAGCGTGGGATCAATATTGTTATTTATTTTGTTGTCAATTGACTATCAATAAAACTAAATTGTCATCGTTTTATTTGTCGTAGAGCGTAGCGCGGCGTGCGCCGGCCACGCTAATAAGGCGGGCTTTGAGCTTTGGGCTTCGGATGCGAGCGGCGAGCGCGGCCGGCGCGCGACGTCGAGGGCCCTCAGCCGCGCTCCGCCGCCTTTTAATTACAAAATAACGCCCAGCCATTGTGCAGCGCAAGGGTTATCTCACTTCATTATTAATTTTATCAAAAACGTCACGTCTTTCTTTGTTTGACGCGTCATTCGGGTCTGAAACGGCCCGAGATTAATTAATTGCATTGTCGCCGTGCTGCAAGGAACGGCGACGTTAATAATAGCAGATTTGCATTTTTATTGTTAAGTTTAATTAGGGAATATTACAAAGGTACACTTTTGATTTGCGGTTAAGTTTATTGAATTGCAATTTATAGTTTCACAAACCTGTGATAGAAAATTATTAATATTGAAGCCAGTTCTTAAATAAACATTTTCCAAACAGTCTTGTTTATTGAACGCGGAAGCGCGTAAGACCTATGCGGAAAAACTATGTCGGATTTATTATTTGTGGATTTTCTAACGTGATTTAATCTGGTCGGTGAAGGGAGGTGAAATGTGCGTGTAGGTTACGGATTTATAGAGGCATTGAAAGTAGCGGCCGCGTACTACAATAAAGACATCACTGGATTGAATCCAATATAATGTCTGAGGGCGGCGACGTGCGCGTCCCTTGGCTAATGTATTCGCAGCAATAGTTTAATTTAGCGCGACATCTATCGGGTCGTTTGCGGCCCGACAGTTTTCATTACGGGTCGCCCGACCCGGATTACGTCCGGGACGAACAAATTAAAAACTAAGACGGCCTCCCGCCGCGCAGTTATTTGATGTTTGCAAACAATTTGCATTATTGCGAGCGCCTATTGACGCCTATGATTGACGTTTAACGTGCGTAATGGGTCATTAATGGGGTATTGATTGTCTTTGTTGTGAAAGGCTCAGGGTCGCCCCCCGCGGGCCGCCCTTGCACAAGCCGGGCCGATTGTTTGGCGGCGTATTGACGCGGCGTCATTACCCGCCACGCGCCGGACCCTCGGACTCGATATAACGACTGTCACCACCGCTCTATTGAGCCGCGTGATTTCTTCAGCAACAAAGAATTCCATTGAACAATCGATCCAAACAAATAGTCGGGTGTAAATAATAGCCGCGAGAAAGTTCTCGGGAGCCGCGACTTTATTTAAAGTTATTGCCGTATTGTGCAATTAAATTCTTCGTAAAACCTAAGGTAGGCTAGTGATAGTAGCTTACGGCCACAATAATGTACAGTCACGTGAACTTTGATAATACGCTTTTGTAACTCTTACTGCAAAGTGAATAAGGGGCACAAGATGTCAGAAGTATCTGCGTCTCTTTGTATATTACTTGCATTATTATACTTACCAAGAAAAAGTAGCGCTTTCGTATGTATTAGTATTCAAATTAAATCTATATTGTTTAATTAATATTTTTGATGCACTCGGTGCTGCCTGCTTCCACAAAGTGATGTCTCACACATTTATGGGTTGGCTGGAAGAGATCTCTTATAGAGAGAAGTCCACCCTTGCTAACTTACTGTTTAAGTAATTGTTATTTATAATTTTAAAATGCAATAAAGAGTATATACCTATTAACAATCGCCGCCCGCTGGTGTAGGAAATGTTTTTATGCATAATTAGAACAGCTCATTAACGTTGTTCACTAACGCATCAGTGATCCAATCATAAACTATTCAGTTTAATTATGTTCATTTGACTTTGAGATCGAAATGGTACCGGTGTAAATACGGTTGCTAAAATATGGCTCACGTGACGTTAGCTTGCATGTCAGCATTTTTATTTGACTTCTAAAAGGAGAAGGTTCTCAATTTGGGTATTGTGTGTGTGTGTGATACACGATACCAACCTCTTTTGTTTTGTTTCAAAAATTGTCCCTTGGGAACATGTTCATTTTCATCTATGCTACGGAGGAGTTCGAGATTATAAATTTGATAGACCCATCCCGGGACCGACCATGGCGAAAGTTGCTTTGTTTTCGTTATCGAAACCAGAGCGCTCAAACCACTACGCCACCGAGCTCCTACGTTATTTAATTGATCATCAATTTAAAACATTAATCAAGTTAAAACATTATTAAAATAAAGTAATATCACATTTTATTGTCTAAATTTGTGCTTTTATAACGCCTACTTTATTGTAACAATTACAAATAAAGTAAGAAAAGAATGAAAAAATTATATGCTTCAGGTGGGAATCGAACCCGCGTCTCCTGGAGTCCGGCCAGATCTTTTTTTTCTTTCTTTATTTGTAATTCTTACAATAACAACTAATATTATAAATGCAAAAAATATTGTTCTCTCTGTCATTATGTCAGCAGCCGTAGCTGTGGACAAGGGAAGGACAAACTTTTGTTCACTTCCAGAAAATTGGATTTGAAAAAATATGGCATCGAGAGAAAGAACATAGGCTGCCTTTTAACGCAATAACCGACATTCACGCGGGTTAATAATTAACCATCACTCAGTTTGATGTGTCTGTCGTTGTAATCTGTTTATTAAACAGGCTGATAACGACGATACGACCATAAATAAAACATGGGCTATATATTAGTTCATAGAAATGTTTTGCAACTTTCTAATACTTACATCTTATTTATTTGATATTTTTGTAACATTCCTATGAAATAATGCAGCGAATATTATACTAATTATAGAAATGTTATGAAATTATCATATTTAGCCTGTATATCTGTGTGTTTGTCTGTGACATTGTAGGTCCTAAACGAACAGACCAATTTTGATTCAATTTGCTTTGTGCGGACAGGATCGAAAGAGCTCTGGAAGACAAGCAGATAGCCTTTGGTGGTATTTCAAAGACATGCCAACATTAAGGTGATGCTGTAGAATCAAATAGTTAGCGGTGTCACATCTCCAGAAATGAGAACTCGATAGAAAGACTTGTGGTTCAGGGCCAGGTGGAAGGCAAGAGAGCACGCGGCCGATCACCCACTCGCTGGACTGACATAATAAAAAAAGCTGCTGAGTCCACCATGGTCCAGTGTACTCGCGATGCCTATAACCGGCAGAAATGGAAGCACATCGCTAAGATAGCAGTCCAAGGGAAAGTTTCCGATCCGGCGAACATCTCTTTATGTACCTCATCTGCAACCACGACCACTCTGACAAGAGTGTCCGACTGAGAAGAAGATTGAGGAGCTGGAGTTGGAGGATAATATAATAAATAGCCACTTACTTAATTCATTGAAAAATAATTATAAGACGATGTGACACTGATATGAAAGCACCGACAGCAATGACGTGACTTAATAGAGAAAACATTTAATATAAAAAGAGTTATTGACTAACAAAAGGAGGTTTTGTCGTCAACAAGCGGGATGCTACATTCTTGAGAAACTAACAGCAGATGTAACATGTTTAGGCTCATAAGAATAGTGATAAGTAGATGATGATCGAGGCCGGGGTTACTTTTTTTTTTAATACGAAATTATGGGATAAGTGTTTGAAAGGCTGGTAAGGGACATACTAGGGGTATAATATCGCTATAAAGGTTTTAAAACGCGAAAGAAAGAAAGAAAAAATACTTTATTTAAATAGGCCACAAACAAGCACTTTTAAATCTTAAAAAAAAACATACTAACAACTATCACAAAAAATATATTAACTAACGTCATAGTCTCTGTCTGTCTGCCATGTCTGAATGTACAGCGGTTCCAAAAGTTGAACTACTGAGAAGATTCCGGCAGCAAACTCGTGTAGTCACTCTTTTCAAATATTAAATTACAATGTTTGTAATTAAAAAATTATAACTTTTAGCAGTGCAGTGCCGCGCAGCGAAAAAAATAATTATAATTAGAAGAGAAGGTATATCAACGTACCAACAAAGTAGGTACCACGCCGGCTCTAACGTACCTACAAAAGGTTTCCTATTCTATGGTAGCGCCGGCGTGAGTATATATCTTCTACGTAACGTGTTAAACAAATAAAATATAGATTATCTTATCTTATCTAATAATGGGGTCGTGACTATGCCACGATGCACTTCGACCCTTCGGGATCTTTTGTGCCACCCCTGCCTTCACTCCTCCCACGTCCTGGATATAGCTGCTATAAGCTTCACTATATCTTTGAGGTGAAAGAGTCTATTGTTGACTATGCTAAGCTGGCAATCTATAATTTACATGTTTTTTATACGATTTTGAAATGTTCCTTTTTTATTCTTTGACATTTGTTTTTCTTTTATTCTTTTAGCATTATTATACGTCTTTGATAGCAAACGGACGTTTCATTCTTTACAAAAGTGGTGTCAGAAGAATTATTTTTTATTTCAATATGTTTACACGCTCAAAAGCCAGGGAGATGGAAAGGGAAACTAATGACAATACTAACAAATCTTCGGGTAAGTCCAAACATTCTGTTTCTACTTCGGCACGACTGCAGATCGAGGCAGAGCACGCGGAGCGCACTGCAGCTGCAGCTAGGGAGCTTGCTGCCGCTGAGGCGCGCGTTATCGCGGCCGAGCGTGAAGCCGCCGCGGCAGAACTCGCTGCTGCGGATGCAGATCGTCTCGCTCAGCTCGCAAGATTAAACTCTGTCAGTCGTACCGCATCTAGCCGACATACTCATAGTTCTAGTAACGCTAGCCGTACACAAGCGTGGGTAGAAGCTCACGGCAGTACGCAGTCGGTGCCCTCTGCGCATGGAGTGCTTTGCGAGGGCCCGTCCGCGGTTCCCTCAGCGCTTGATGCGCACTTTGAGGGCCTGCCCGTGGAGCCCTTAGCGCGTATAGCGCTCTCTATGGGGCCCACGGTATCCGCGCCGACTGCCGTGCAGCCTACGCCTTTTTGTGTTTCGGTACCTTGTAGCTTTAGACCAACAGTTTCCTGCCATCCCACTTTGGCCTCCTGCCACCCGTCAGTGGCCTCTTGTCACCCTAAGGCCCCTCATAGCCATGTGACAGCAGCCCCCGACTGCACGTCCGCGGCTCATTGCCGTACATCTGCGACACCCTGCCTCACCCCACAAGTGGCCCCTTGTCGCCAGGCAGCTGCGGCTTGTTGTGTGTCGACTGACCCTTGTCACTTTTCACACTCTACATTAGGCACACTACCTCAAAATTATAACATTAATAAAGAAAATCATACAGACTCATCACATTTATTACAATTGGCTGCAGCCATAGCCAATGTTGCTACTGGCGCTGCCGCTGCTGCTAAAAAGGTAAGTGTCCCTAGCCCTCTCCCTATTTTCGGTGGCCACCCGACAGAATGGCTCATTTTTAAAAGGCTGTATGATGCCTCTAGGTCTTCATTTTCGGACACCGAAAATGTGGCGAGGATTAGCTCTGCGTTGCGTGGGGCTGCGCGTGAATGTGTGAGCGTTCTAATAGCAGTCGCCCGCGACCCCGCGGAGATCATTCAAGCTCTCGAAGCTGCGTTCGCTCGACCCGAACATATTATTTTGTCAGAGCTTTCGATAATGCGCAGTTTGCCAAAATTACCTAGCATCGAGAGCTCGAAAGATCTCAACAACTTTGCGTGTAAGGTACGCAATTGCGTAGAGGTTGTTCGACTTTTAGAGCGGCCGGAGTATTTGGCATCCCCAGAGTTATGCAACGAGGTGGTTGGCAAGTTGACACCGTTGCTGAGGACTCGCTGGGCAGACTTTGCATCTAAAAACGAGCATCTTTATCATTCCAGGCTAGAACTTTTGTCAAAATTTTTAGTGTTTGAATCAAATCTTCGCGTAAGATTTGAGTACATTGAGCCTATAAAACATTTTAATAATTTTAATATTTTTACGAATGACAGACGTAAAGTGGTCAGAGACGTAACTTGTCATTCTAAAACTTCTTCTTTTTCGGCCAATAATAAAGCTAGCGACTCAAAAACCAAAAAGTCTGAATATTGTTTTTATTGTGAAAAAATCGGGCATATCATTTTAGACTGCAAAGAGTTCCGATCTCTTTCAGTTGACAAGAGATGGGAATTTGTTGTAAATAAAAAGATTTGCTATAAGTGTTTGGGGAAAAATCATTCATTTCGTTTATGCAAACGTTTTTATTGCGGAGAGGATTTATGTTCTAAAAAATTTACACATCATTCAGTTTTACATAGGTCTGATGTTAATAATAGTGATACAGTTTCTTGTGTACAGTCAGCACCAGAAACTTCAGTTGTCACCGGCAATAACTCGCCGGACGTAGTAGCCCATAGTGCTGAAACCTCACCTTCTCGCCCGCTCCTCAAAATGATTGCGGTGACCGTGTCCGGCCCTAAGGGTGCAATTGATACCTTTGCCCTTTTAGACGACGGCTCCACCGCCACTTTTATAGACTCGTCCCTAGCCACTGCTATTGGCGCTGAAGGTTCTAGCGGCTTTGTTACAGTTGAGGGAATTAGCAACATGTCCAGCACTATGAAAATTAATTTTGTAAATATTTCAGTCAAGGGTCGTCATAGATCAGAAGTGTTTGAACTCAAAAATGTTCGTGCTATACCCGACTTAGCAATAACTAAGCAGTCGGTCAAGCTAGGTGACGTTAAGCAATTTGATTATCTTTCGGACATCACAGAGTTTCTGAGCTATGACGACGCTAAGCCATCGTTACTCATCGGCGCAGATAATTGGCATCCTTTGCTACCACATTCTGTACGGCGTGGTACGCGTACGCAACCGGTGGCCACCTTGACCTCTCTCGGCTGGGTTTTGTTTGGTAGGTTAAAATATGCCAACTGTCGCTTGGATTTTGTCAACCATTGCCTTGTCAAAAGTGCTGCTTCCGAATGTGAGCCGCTCGATGATCTGTTGAGGGAGTACCCTCGAGTTGAATCTATTGGCATCGTTAAGAAGCAGTATCTGTGCCTTTCAAGAGCTAACTTGGGTGAATTTCCTACAAAATTTACCAAACGGTCGGTTTTGTCATATATAATGCGTGTTTATGACCCCCTAGGGCTATTAACCCCTATTATTATTCGGGGACGTGTGATTTTTCAACAGACTTGGAAATTAAGTTTAGACTGGGACCAACAGCTGCCTTCTTTTTTGATTGACAAATGGAACTCTTGGTTTCAGGAGTTGTCAGTTATATTCTCCGGATCTGTGCCTAGGCATTATTTTTCTCATCATATCATTCACGACGTTGAGCTTCACGTTTTCGCCGATGCCAGTGAACTCGCTTATGCTTGCGTCGCTTATTGGAGATTCGTGTGCCCCGGCCAGAAGGTGATGCTCAGCCTCATTGGTGGCAAGGCTCGGCTTGCTCCGCTGAAGCCGATGTCTATACCGCGCTTAGAGCTTCAGGCCGCGCTTATAGCAGCGCGTTTTGCTCAGTACATCATTGAAGCTCATCGGCGAAAGCCTACAAAACAATTTTTTTGGACAGACAGTTTGACAGTGCTCCGGTGGTTGCGTAGCGATGCCCGCTCGTTCAAACCTTTTGTTGCTCACCGGGTGGGTGAAATTTCCGAAGCGACTGATGTTTCCAGCTGGCGATATGTTCCGTCAGGTTTGAATGTTGCGGACGACGCTACGCGCACCACCCATAAATTCGAAATTGATTCTCGATGGTTCTTGGGACCTTCCTTTTTGGACTTACCTTCCCACGAATGGCCACAAGAACCATCAACTCGACCACCTACCGTTCTAGAGGAGCAGAAACGAGGTACTTTAGACTCCCATTTGGAGGTGGTAGGAGCAATCGTTCCGCGCGAACTGCCTTCACCGGTAGTTGCGGACGCCACTCGTTTCAGTAAGTGGCTTCGATTATTGCGTGCTACCGCTCGTGTTATTTTATGCGCTGAAAGATTTAAGGCAGTTTTGGCAATTATACCTCCAAATTCTAAATTTGAGATGTCCGCACATCACCTCGCGAAGGCTGAACTACAAATTCTTCTCGCTTCACAATTAGACTCCTATTCGGATGAGTATGCGTTTACCCAGCGTGGTCAGACTTTGCCGAGGACTAGTCGCCTGAGGAATTTGGCTTTATATATTTGCCAGGATGGATTACTGCGTCTGGCTGGGAGAATTTCGGCGGTCAAAGATGTTCCCGTTTATAATGACCCTATAGTGCTCGATGGGAAGAACACGCGTGTCCAGTTGTTGATTGCTTCAGTTCACCAGTTGATGGCCCACTCAAACAACGAGGCCGTCGTAAACGAGCTGCGCCAAAGGTTTCATATCATCGGACTTCGTTCAGCTGTCAAGAGCACCTACCTTCCAACGACACCTCGAGTTGGTGATTTACCTCCAGAACGGTTGGCCCACCACGAGAGGCCGTTCACTCACGTTGGGTTGGACTATTTTGGACCTCTTTTTGTCTCCATTGGACGGCGGACGGAGAAACGATATGTGGCACTCTTCACCTGCCTTACCATACGCGCCGTCCATCTTGAAGTTGTGTCCAGCTTGAGCACAGATTCTGCCATCATGGGCATTCGTCGCTTTATGGCGCGACGTGGAACTCCGTTAACCATCTATTCAGACAACGGAACAGCCTTTGTTGGTGCAAATCGAGAGCTGCAGAGATTGTTTGGCCAGCCCGTTGAGGAGTTCGCATGCAACCAGAGGATCGTGTGGAAGTTTATCCCGCCTTCAGCTCCGTTCATGGGAGGATGCTGGGAACGGCTCGTGAGGAGCGTTAAGACCGCCCTTTTTACTACCTTGAAGGAGCGCACCCCTTGCGAGGAAGTTTTGAATACGCTGCTACTGGAAGCAGAAGCCATAGTAAATTCCAGGCCACTGACGCACGTTTCGGTTGATCCGGCTGCCGAAGAAGCCATTACGCCGTCGCACTTTATTTTGGGTTCATCCTCGCCCTACTCCCTTTTGGCGAAAGTTGACGACGATGATTTGATTCGCCGAGTAAGGTGGAAAAAGGGGCTGAGATTGGCAGACCACTTTTGGGCACGCTGGGTAAAGGAGTACTTACCGGAACTCAGACCACGTCCGGCAGTTGGGAACAGTTGCGCGATTTCGATTGGCGATCCAGTACTCGTAGTTGACAGTAATCTTCCCCGGGGAGTCTGGCCCCGTGGCCGAGTCACTAGTGTGTTCCCAGGTCGTGACGGCGTGGTCCGGGTAGCTGAGGTCGCGACCAAAGCGGGCGCTTTACGGCGGCCAGTGCGAAAACTTGCCCTGCTGACTTAGCATAGTCTCCTACTGCTTTTGTGTTGCCACACCGGGGGGACCATGTTGACTATGCTAAGCTGGCAATCTATAATTTACATGTTTTTTATACGATTTTGAAATGTTCCTTTTTTATTCTTTGACATTTGTTTTTCTTTTATTCTTTTAGCATTATTATACGTCTTTGATAGCAAACGGACGTTTCATTCTTTACAGTCTATAGTCTTCTGGCTTTGGATACGCCACTTCCAGAAGACTCATTCTAATACTAGCCAGGTCATCGCATTGACACAAAAGATTTTCCATCGAATCCTGGCCTTCACCACATGTCCGACAAGGTTGTGCAGGGGAAAAATAGAATATAGATTATGGAATAATGTCTATTCTCAAGAGAATTACGCTTCAAATAGCTGGAAGTTGTCACAAAATATTTAAATAAACAAGATTTAGCGAACTAAGCGACACAGAACAGAATGATAGCGGTGTGGCGGCGACGACGCGACACGGCGGGCGACGACCGACGCGACGCGGCGTCACCTGGCTGTTCCGTCCTGTCGCAGGCCATATCCGAGTTGACGTGAACATCAGGAGGCGAGGGGCGCTCACACGTACCGACTAAACATTAAAGATGATTTAAATAAATCCTATGAAATGCTAATATAAAACATAATTATTCTTATTCTCTTATTATCTCTTATAACCTAATTTATAAATTCACGAACAAACAATTCCGATCTACATGGCTAATAAATTTGAGACTTTTGAGTACACAGGAATGCGCAATATTCAAATGTCAATGTCCATTACAAAAACGTTCTAACATCTTACGTTTTTATCAAAGAGTAAATTTAGGAAGTATTTGTAGCAAATAAAGTACAATAGCAAGTTTTTATCCATTCAAAAATAAAATGTTTACAACATTTTGCACAAAGTCTAAGTAATAACCTCAAATTTGACATTTGCGCACACACAGGGGCACGTTCCAACCCTACAACTTTTTACTCTTTAGCCGTTCCGTGCCTTTCGGCATGATGACGTTCGGTTGTCACAACTAACCCGTTCAGAGCCTCGGAGAGTTGCAACTTTTTAGCGATCAAGTTTGATGGTTTAAAAACACTCTGCCGTATAACATGTCATATGACATTGTCAAATGAGATTGGATTCCTATGTCAAATCTCAAAAAAAACGCGGCTTATTTTTATTTTACTTTAGATTAAAGCGAATAAAAGTCTAAAGGCTTTATTTATTAAGTACTATTGTTATGTGTGACTTAACCTCTTTGCTGCTAAAATGTATGGCAAAAATCATAGACGAATGCATAAGGGAAGGACCTTTGAAGGAACTCCCTTTACACTCCAAGCAACATGCTTCTGAAAAAGGGAAATCCACGGAAACTGCTCTTCTTGAGCTTACGGACAGGATCGAAAGAGCTCTGGAAGACAAGCAGATAGCTTTGTGTGCTTTCCTCGATATTGAAGGACCTTTGACAATGTCCCTACTGGATCCCTTACCAAAGGTATGGGAGCCAAAGGGATCGATGGCACAACGATCCGGTGGATAAAGTCAATGCTGCTTAATAGAACCGTTAAGATAAATCTGAACGGAATAACAAGAAGTTTCAAGACAACAAGGGGATGTCTGCAGGGGGGCGTACTGTCTCCACTGCTATGGTCACTTGTTGTGGATCCTTACAAAATCAACTCAAATGGGTTTTGATGTGCAGGGCTATGCCGACGACGTAGTGGCCTACGTTATAGGTCCTTGCCAAAGCACTGTATCATCAAAACTACAAAGAGCTCTGAACACCATTGTCAAATGGTGCGCAGATAATCAACTGGGGGTTAACCCCTCCAAAACAACTATAGTACCCTTTACTAGGAAGCGCAAGCTATACAGGCTTGCTACACTAACTATTAAAGGAACATCCATACCTTTTCCCAAGAAGTCAAATACTTGGGCATAACAATTGACAAGACACTGACTTGGGAAACACACTTAAACAACATAATCCAAAAGGCAAAAACTGCCTTAGGAATATGTCACCGCCTTGCAGGGACGAGATGAGGCTTAAACCCCAAAATCTCCCTATGGCTTTATACCACCATCGTAAGGCCGATGCTTAAGTATGCCTGCGTAGTCTGGGGGAAAAAAGTCATGCAAATAACAACCATCAATAAGCTAACCAGCTTGCAACGCACCGCGTGCTTGATGGCAACTGGTGCTATGCGCACAACCCCGGCGGCAGCCCTTAATGCCCTTCTCAACCTACCGCCCAGCGTTGCCAGAATGTTACTTTTGTAACATTTTATGTTACTTTTGACCCTCTCATGTTACTTTCATGTTACACCACTCAAAATGTTACTTTTATGTTACTTTTAGGATCTAAACAAAAGTAGCAAAAAAATTCACAAAATCGAGTAGACATAAAACTACGCTATGGAGTAGCTTATAATTGCCTTTTTTGTTGAACAGTAAGTCTCAGAGCCTCAAAAGATTGTTACGATTTTTTCGCAGTTTTTTCTAAGAAATTGCCACTTTGAAGAAGTGAAAAATGAATTCAGAAACGTGTTTCAGTATTAGAGTCCTTTTTTACATAAAAAAAAACCTAATGTTACTTTTGACATGAAAATGTTACTTTTGAACTATTCACTATCGGTCACTGGCAACACTGCTACCGCCTCTGGATCTATTCATTGGAAAAGAAGCAAAGGCTGGAATGTACAGGGCAGGCGTCACTGGGAAAGCACAATGGGCATCTCAAACACTGTGATCATTACATCAAGCTGTGTTTGAACTACCTCCATTAGCAATGACTTCTGACGTCATGCTACCACAACTCAACTTCCACAAAAACTATACAGTTGAACTGCCTAGCAGGGAAGACTGGGCAGATATCCAAAACAACATTTGTCCACAAGTTACTGCTCCCTCCGAAACTGGATGCCTCACATGGTTTACAGATGGCTCCAAAATGGGTAATAACGTAGGATGTGGGGTGTTTGGAGTCAGACCAAGGTTTAGTAAAAGCGTAAACCTCGGAAAATACGGCACTATTTTCCAGCCGGAAGTCTACACCATAATTGAATGGGTGTAGGCCAACCGCCTAAGGAACTACGTTAACCAAAGAATCAACATCTACTCTGACAGCCAAGCAGCGCTTAATGCTTTAAATGCGAATACACTGCATAAAAAACTAGTAAAACCTTTTATCCACAAACGAAGCCTTCATCTGGGGAGACACACTATTGACCCAAATGAAGTTGAGACCCTTGAGGTTGGGAAAATCCTAAAATTTATGGAAAGTTCCCAAATCAGGGCTTTATTATAAACTATTGGTGGCAAGTCACCATAGATCTTTTAGGTCGCAGTGACAAATCAGTCTTAACAAGACCGTAAAAGCCCCAAATACAAGATAATATGTGTGACTTAATACAGAAAAAATGGAAAATGTTTGAATTTTAGATAATAATGGAACACCTTATTATAATGAATATGGCGATGTCTTGATTCAAAGGGTTGGTGGTAACCAAAAATAAATTTTATATATTTTTTTTGTGTATGTACAGAACAAATGTGACATAACATTGACAATTGTATGTTATGTCTAAATTTGAGCTCAGAGCAAGACAAAAACAACTCGTAGTGTTTGGAGTATAGGCTTGGAACGCACTTCTTTTTTTTTCCACGCTAAGGGGAAGTTCTACCAGCCTATCTTACCTCTGCCTGGGGGGAAGAGGGAAGGGTGTGTGAGGCTCTCACCCACTAAGCCCCTCAGCGATGCACCTCTTTCCTACTTCCTACCGACACAACGGGTTGGCCCGAAGACATTCACTCGTCGGTAGGGCTGTTGACCGATTTCGGTCCCATCTTACGGAACGCACTCCTTTTTTTTTTTTTTTACGCTGAGGGGAAGCTCTACCAGCCTATCTTCCCTCTGCCTGGGGGGGAAGAGGGAAGGGTGTGTGGGGCTCTCACCCACTAAACCCCTCAGCGATGCACCTCTTTCCTGCTTCCTACCGACACAACGGGTTGGCCCGAAGACATTCACCGTCGTCGGTAGGGCAGTTGACCGATTTCGGTCCCATCTTTTGGGGAGGCTGTAAAGCAGCCCCCCCAAACTGACTTTGTTCTTTAAAGTCGGCGCGCCGATGCATTGGCACGCCGACTGGGCTGTGCAAGCCGGGCTACGGCCCCCAACCGTACCCGGGGCCCAAAGATATTTCAAGGCGGATGATTGCGCCCATATTGCGCCCTCCTTCGCCCAGGGCGCCTGCGGCGGATAGCGGAAGTGGCGGCTGCTTCCCGCGCACGTTCCGCCTCCTCCTTACTGCCCATGGTAGCCTCGCAAAAAACGAGGACCGCCTGCCACGACCTGTCGCTCTAGACCATCTTTGAGATGACGGTCGAGTGGGAGAGGTCGTCTCCAACTACAGCGGTCAGCACCCGCCGCTCGTTTGCCCACGCGGGGCACTCCTCCAGCGCATGTTGCGCTCCCTCGTCGGGGCAGCCGTCGCAGTGGTGGCAGGTGGCAGTCGGTTGCCTTCCCGCGATCCGACACAGGTATCCTCCGAAGCATCGATTCCCAGTGAGGACCTGTGTCATATGGAAGGTCAGGACTCCGTGCTGCCTATCCACCCACTGCTTAAGAATTGGACTGACTGCCCCTATCGTGCGCACTCCGGCAGTGACCCTCGCGAGCCTCAGCCCCCACACCTCGAGCGCCTCTTCGCGCAAAACGGCCCGTAGGGCCTCCACCTCCCGTGGCGCTGGGTCCTGTCCCCGGGAACACGCCTCCTCACGCCAGAAATATACTGATGCGAGGGCCCTCGCTTCTAGGTCCCAAGGGACAGAACCCGCCAGAACCGCCGCTGCTTCACCCGATATCGTTCGGTACCCCCGAATCACCCTCGTGGCCATCGCTCTCTGTGGTTTGCGCAAAAGGGCGATTTCCCGGCCATTGAGGGTATTAGCCCATACAGGGGCACCATAAAGGGCCATCGACCGAACGATACCGGTGTAAAGCTTTCGGCACGCTATGTCCGGACCCGCGATATTTGGCATCAGCCACCCTAATGCTGCAGCCGCCTTCATTAGTTTTGGGACCAGCTTCTCGAGACGGAACGCACTCCTGCATTAACTCTTTTTTCGTGAGCACGTCACTCATGACGTCACATTACTCTCGTTGGCACGAATACGTTCAATTCGGTTCGTTTAGGAAGGGAGGGCAAGATTAATATAGCGGGCAACAAGAATTATTGTAATATTTTGTTCTATCTGCTTGGTACAAACACCTACTTAGGGTGTGCGTACGCGCGGTGAGGCGGGGGTTCGCAAATCAGTACAACTGGAACTGCAAGTGGAGGTGTACGCGCGTCAGTGACAAAAAACAAAACGAATACTCGCCACTATAATATTTTGCTACGATACGTTTTTAGTTTCCTATTTCAGGATTCCTTGGAGGAAATTGTTTTAATTTCCTTAACTAATGTGAATAAAAGTGTGTTAAAACATTTTTCCAACAATATTATCAGGTCAAATTGTTAGGTTTTACCTGTTATATATCTGTTACATCGATCGCTAGAATCATCTTGCCCGATAGTATTTATTAGGGTAAGATGAATCAAAACAAAAATTTTAATTATTGATCTTTTGTTACGACTGTGATAATAATTAAAGTTATCTGTTTGATTATTATGAAAGTTTAATTATAGTTGATTTTGAGAAAATAAACGATACTTTGTATTCTACCGCAATGTATTTATTATTATTATTCTAAGTTAAGTTAACCATACTGCCCTCCCTTCCCCTATACGTAGGGAATACGTCACAAATCATAGAAATAAGGAATACGTCATAGTGTTGTAATCCTGGATGACTACACTTGCCAGAGCTTTTAAAGTGAAGCTACAAAAGGAACTGAGCGTTTATAGACTACGGCTACCATCATCGCTCACCCTGACATCACCCACCACGCGGACCGAACGCTTGTTCTACACCCCTTTGCATTACGATAACGTTGGCTGGAGAATAGTGCGGTCTCATTTTCTACTGGATAACGCATCTATTTATGGCAATCACTACTGTAGTAGTGGTTTGAGCGCTCTGGTTTCGATTATGAAAACAAAGCATCTTTCGCCATGGTCGAGCTCGGGATGGCCCAAACTCTTCATGTATTTCTCCCATGTAGGAAGGCCTGTGCCCAGCAGTGGGACATATATATGGGCTGGTGATGATATACACGCACTCATACACATGCCGGGTAGCATAGGTGATGGCTTGGTTTCAAATTAAGAACATGGAATTCTTTGCCTGCACATGTGTTGTTCCTTCCTTCGTATAACATGGGTTTCTTCAAAAGAGGCGTGAAAAAGACCTTTCGGGCCGGCAAGGTGGAGGCGGCTAGAGCAGTGTCTGAACTGCACCAGCTGTCTTCCATATGGACTCTTGTTACCGCTTCACAGGTAGTGTTGAGTCATATACCGTACTTTGTATAATAAAAAGAAGACATTAATACGTAATTTCTATTTTTAATAATTTTTAAATGTTTCAAAATATTAGAAAAGTATTAGACCTAGAAAAAAATTCATGTCTTCAGGCTGGGATTGAACCCGCGACCTTTTACCATCCGGGTGACTGCTCTAACCATCTGAGCTACCGAAGAAGTGAACCGAAGGGAACTAAGCCTGCAACCTTACCGTAGGTTCCCTTTCCGAAGGTCAGATGGTTAGAGCAGAGCTACCGAGGACTTCCTCGGCAGCTCTGATGGTTAGAGCAGTCGCCCGGATTGTGACATTATTTCTTATAGTTCAAATATTTTTCTTACATTTTTAAACAAAAATGTTAAAAATAAAAAAAACGATTCCCTGAATGTTGTAGAATTAGAAAAGATGTTATATTTCAACGTACACGTGACATGTTATGTAAATCTTCAATAAATTGCATTCAGAGCATCAGGACACGACCTAACATGTTGCCATGGATTAATTATTTAACGCACGCTGCTTAATTAAGGCGGTGGAGAGGCTTTTACCGAATCCGCGCAAACAACAGACAATTACAGGATACAGGTGTCAAGTGGTCGCTCGCATACGACTTGCAAAGCAGCCACTCGCCGAGTAATGAGCGCTCGTCCCCCCACTCCCCTCCCCGCCTGCCTAGCCAGGACCAGCCTAGGGAGGAAAATAGCTGAGGGAAAGTTAACTAGAGATATAAGGTAACTCCCGTTCGGTTATCGCGCCAAAAAAGAGGCTATGTCCATTCTCAGGACCCAATCAATCTTCATGCCAAATTTCATCTAAATCGGTTCAGCGGATTGGGAGTGAAAACGTAACAGACAGATAGACGGAGGTAGGTACTTTCGTATTTATATTATTAGTGTAGATCCCTTTTTAATCCCCAAAGAAAAAAGAGGGTTGTTATGAGTTTGCCGTGTCTGTCTGTGTAGCTGTGTGTCTGTCTGTGGCATCGCAGCTCCTAAACGAATGGACCGATATTGATTCGGTTTTTTCGTTTGAAAGCTGACGTGATCAGGATAGTTCTTAGCTATAATTTATGAAGATTAGTTAAGGCGTTTGACTATCAGCCCATTTCCTGCTTGACACAAGGGTTTTGCTTACTTTCACAGATCCGATTAATTTGAAATTTGGTCTAATGTTACTTCGGTGTTTTTTCCAAGACATGCTAACCTTGAGCTGATCCTGTACCATCAAATAGTTTGCAGAATCCTTAATTCTTCAGATACTTACAGCAGATATAGTGTGTTTTGGCTCATAGGAATCATCTTTGTAACATCATCTCAATGAGATGATTAGATAAATGATTAAGGACGCCGGGGGTAACTCAAAATTTTCAATTTTGTATTTTTAAAAGTAACAGGAGTTGGCTTGCTGTAGCTGTGATATGCTAGAGGTACTTATTATTCGTGAAGTGCTTCAGGATGTGCGCTAATAGCTCAAGATACAAATTGGTCGCAGTCATGCTTCCTCGGGGAGTTCTGGAAAACTTACGAATACAGTCACGAGCACACTAAGATGTATAAACTTTTGACTGTCAGAGAATAAGGCACACAAAATGTCAAAGGGTATACAGAAAGGTAAAAAAAGTTTCACATAATTATATTTTCAAAAGTTTTAGTTTTTTTAGTTACAAGTAACTAAAAAAATGATATTGCAAATATAATTGTATTGGCATCAGAACTAAAGGTATCTATGTACCAAACAGATTAATCCGTCTACAGGAAGGAGGTGTAATTTCAGTTACTAGATTCGACCTCAGATACAAACAAAGTAAGCTAATAAAACTGACTAAAAAAGAGCGGTTTCCATTTTGACGGAATAGTAGGTGTTAGATACAACGCGAACATAGACAACACTAGTTTGATTGTAATGTACTACATGAACAAACATTTTGTATATTAAGGTTGGTACACATGTGATTTCTCTCTCTTGTTGCCTTGACATTCGAGAGGCAAGGGCGTTGTGCGGGCTATAGTCGCAAATATTAATTGTCTAAGTTACTAGAAAGTAAAATTAAACAAGTGCTATTTTCTATATTGTTAATAAGGCATTGTGTGTCATAAAAAAATAAATATCTTATGTGGAAGGAGTGAGTTTAAATTAATCACCAGCGCCTCGCTCCCCACAGTAGGTATTGGTAATTTATAGCTTAACTAACAGTTCGCTTTACTACAAGCTCCATGCTTGGACAACGCAGCAGTTTTGCTTGCTGTCGAAAAACAGCTTTCTAGCCTCTAGCATACTTCTATCACCATCAGCAAATATTACTGAACTTTTTACCCGTATTTTGATGTTATCTACATAAAAATGTACAAGGTTCTCAATTTTGATAGACATATAGATACTTCAAATTCGTTTGGCTGACCCCAAGCAGAAATACCAATCCACCAGCAACCAACCTACGATGGACTCAGCTGCTTCAGTATACTCCAGTAGAAAAAGTTATGGACATTCGTTTGATGAAGAGGTGACTGCCCCAGATCAATGTTATCGGCACTTAACAGGAGATGAGATTGTGGTGGAGTGCTTGCCTGTACGGTCATAAAAAATACTCAGGCCAAATCGTCGTGGCAGGGCATTTTGGATGCCCCAGTCTCGTCTCTAAATCTAGAATTTGTAAAGCTGTCTAGCTTCATTTACTTTTTTCAATGCGCTCATTAGAGTGATAGGGTTATGGTTCAATCAATGGTATGGTCACCTTGATATCGTAATAATTTTTTATACCACTTAGGTGGTAGTCAAGCATGGTACACCAAATAGTCAGTCGTTAAGTGGTATACCCATCCTATGCTTGCAACGCCAGGGGTATCAAACGCGCTTTGCCGAACCTGTAAAAATGTTTCACAGCGTGTTTGAAGAACCCCGTGCTTTATTCGTTTGAGGAAACCTCCGCAGTCAACTCATTCCATATCCTGAGAGTTACGTACGCGGGAGGAATTTTCTTTGAACCCGTACAGTACGCGACGACATTGCCAGGCTTTGGGCGTGGACTAATCTCATTTAATAAAACTAAATTCAAATGAAACACTATGCCTTATAATTACTTTCCAAGGCTTGATTGTTAGGCACGGGTACCTACGGTTATATCCATTCATCAGCAAACGGCATCAATTGACCAAATGCAAATAAACGAGAACCCATTGATTACATAGATCTAGGCTGAATAAAAAGTGGTGTGGAACTGTGAAGTGGTGTTTTCAATCCGGGCCTGGCTGAGGCCGCGTGGGCCGTGGGCCGCGGGCCCTGGTGCTGGGGGGACGGCTGGAGGGTAGGTTTTTCTTTGACATCGCGGAGGAGGCGCCACTCGAGGGCACTCGCGCCGATATTAAGTTTGTTTTGTCTCGCGAAGGGCGACGCTGATTTAAATGCGAAAAACCGTGTTGCAGCGATGCCGTTATTTTTATTTGCGCTGCCCACGAGTGGCTCGTTTGCATAGACAAACATCCGAGCATTTGTCATTATCCGGCGGTGTTTGCGCCCCCCATTAACTTCTTCGAGAGAGCGATTCGTTATTGTGCCTCGACTGAGGGGATGCATTGCAGTGAGTGCTTCAATAAATATAATACCTTAGTAAGCAACAGTAAGTGTATTGACAGAGGAAATAACGGGGATTTGGACTGTTATAGGGTTATAATAGCTAAGTTCAATATCAGTAGAGATAATAAAACTGATAATTTAATGAGATGAGTTATTGTAGTTAAGTAATTTCATCAAATTATTTCCTGATCAATCTTTAACGACGTTACTAACTTTAGAAAAATAACTTTATCAGACCAGTGTTGTCTGACAAATATTTAGTGGAGGAATTAAGTCATAATCTGTTGGGCAAAATCTCTCATAATCAATAATAATGATAAATAGTTAAAAAAAATGTAATATTATTTAATAATATAATATTTAATTGTTAAAGTAAAAAAAGAGGCATTGATGGACGAACGTGTATACGTAAGTCCATCAATGCCTAGTTGTGGCCAAGGCTTGTATAGTATTTTTCTCAATGAATAGTAGTACCTTCTACCTAGACAGAACATTTTATTTAAAAATGCAGTTATAAATAATTTTTAACATTAGTCAAATTTAAAGTGGACTTTTTTCAATAAACAGCTTATTATATATATTATAAGTATTTGCAAGCCAGTTCGAAATGTAAATAAAACCTTGGATTAATTAATTACCTCCTTGGTTGCCACGTTTTGGGAGTATTCTGAGATCGTTCCATTTTTAAACTGCACGGCAGAAAAGAGTTTACTTTGGCCGCTAAACCACCTAAACGCCGGTGCTCGCATATTTGGCCAATACAGTAATTTTGATTTATCTCGAAGAAGGTTGTGAAACAAAATAATGCTTAAATTACCAAGCATATTTGAAAACAATTATTTTATTTATTTCGTTTAGATCAGGGGTTGTCAAACGCAATTTTGCAAAGGGCCATATAATAAATTTAGTATGTGTAGGCGGGCCAGATTCAAATTAAAAAAAAATTAAAAACTTCCGTAGAGGAATCGTGTGAAGTCTAAAAGCTCTAAAAACATGATTCTTCTTTTTGTGGCAAATTGCGATCCCGGGCCGTATTGAGACTGTCTGGGGGCTGGATGCGGCCTGCGGGCCGTATCTTTGACATGACTGGTTTAGATGAAGTGCATTTTTACTGATTAATATAAATATTGCTTGACCGTCCAACAATTTCGTGTCTAGGTTATTTTTTGGTTGTATCTATTGTGTAAGATTTCTCAGATATTAATATAATAAATCTCTGCATCTACTGTTTTATCTTAATTGATAATACTAAAAGAAATTTTGATATATATGTATCCCATGGAGTCTTACCCACATAATCTAAGCTAGGCTTGTAGGCGATTTAGACGTAGTCTGATGTTATTAGCTTGCAAGCTAATATCATCAGTGTTGTGTTATGTTAAGAATAAATAAACGATTAAACAAATGCTTTTCGTTTTAAAGTGTGTGGATAAACCAGTAAAGTCCATCATGGTGGTCCGCCATACTCACGACGCAGATGACGTCTACATTCGTACGATCTCAATCCACTAATAAACTGATCCGGCACTGCTTTCACACACCCATAGAGTCATCGGCGGCGTGTTCCTCATCGTTACACTAGCTCTGATCATCTTGCTTTTTTATATACAACTAAGTAGATGACAAACAAGCTGACGGCCCACCTGATGGTAAGCGGTTACCGCCGCCTATAGACACCTACAATAACAAGGGAAAATCACTTGATATTGCAGGTGCGTTGTCATCCTGAGGCCTAAGATGAATTTTCGTCCATGCCCAGTACACTGGCTACCTTTCCCTTCAATCCGAAACACAGCGAACTGTTTCACGGCTGAAATAAGAAAGGCGGTGGTACCCAGGCGACCCTACATACGGGCCTACCACCTAGTAAAGCTACCTAGTTGCTTAAGTCTGCCGCCAAAACAATAAAGGTCTATTCACACATATCAGACAAGCCACAGTTCCGGCACAGATCCGGCACAGTTCCGTATCAGTGCGAAATATTATTTCATACATTATCTATGAACGTATCTCCACTTGTCCGTTCAGTGACGGCTCAGTGCTCTCAGTGTCCGTTCCGGCGTGGTTCCGGCACGGAAGGTATCGTCGACAACGATATTTTTTGTCGGACGGACCGATCACGGACAGATCACTGACGGATCTCGGACGCCGACATCAACAAAAACAAAATAGAGGACGAGCGATTAATAGAATTGGTTCGTGAAAATAGAGTTTTATCTCTATTTAGAGATGATTTATCTCATGCAAAGTATATGGATACGAAATACAATCACGATTGACGACGGACACGTTTTCACTGAAGCTCCGTGAACTGAGCGGGCACTGACATGTGTGAATTGAATCACTGACGCAACACTGAAGCACTGATACGGAACTGTGCCGGATCTGTGCCGGAACTGAGGCTTGTCTGATATGTGGGAATCGACCTTAATGCTAACAGCATTGTTGTGTTCCGGCAGTTGGAAGTAACTAGTTCCTCTGTGGTTGAGGAATCCGGATATAGCTCGCTTTCCTTCGGCCTTATCGTCACTTACCATAAGGGGCACTGAAGGCCAGGAGAACCCGGTTAAGAAAAAAAAATATATACCTAAGCGATACTTTTTCACACGACTAACAAGCGTAGGTACGGTCGACCACAGAAGAGTTGAACGCTTTAGTACCATGTCACAATACCTATGGCGTTAATATAGTACGGTAGCATCTATTAGGTTGAAGCGCAATTTAGTCGGTGTGACATGGTACTAAAGTGTTAAGCTACTTCTGTGATCGACTGTACCTTTTTTTTACGGAGAGGAATCCTCTTACGGACGATACCCTAAGCCATTGGACTGTTCCAGCGGACCGCCGGCTTACCGTGGGCCTATGTGGGGCTCGCCCAGCACCAGATATTAGCGGCACTGGGAATACTCACTAAACCATCTCCGATTTCCCACTATGCCTATGACGGAGGTGACCCGGGATCTGCCGAAGCAAGCTCACCAAGCCACCTGCGGGCAGCCCTCCACAAAAACCAACCGAAGTCAGCCTCCAGGGAGAGCGCCAGGCCCCCCTTCAGAACCGGCCGTAGCCACGGACCGCAGCCGGTCCCGGACTGGGGCCCCCGGCACCACCCCAGAACCCGCCGAAGCAGGATCCAAAGTGGCCTTTAGTGCCCATGGAGGTTGCCCAGAGGAAACCCAGGGCAACCCCAGACTTGACGTGACAAGTGCAATGTATGCGTGAGGGGCAGCCTTCCCCCCGCACACGCAACCACGTCTTTAGGATAGGGCAACACGGGCAGTCGAAGCCACCCGCCTTGCCCCACCCACCCGCGGGAGGGATGCTGGAGGTACGCTTTTAAGTCGTAGGCCTGGTAGGTGGTAAGCGGTTACCGTAGCCTACAGACGCTCGGAGCAACTTGGTCCCTATTTACGGGTTGCCTACCTTGTAAAATTAAGAGAAAATCAATGAGGTGAGATAATCGCTGCGATAAAAATGTTAAGAAAAAAGATAGATAAGCAAGTTATACCTAGTATTCCGGTGGCGTTGTGGTAATCGCTTCTGACGGGCATCAGGAGACACGGGTTCGATTCCCGCCTGGAGCATGCAGGGTGGTGCCGTCAATACGAGAATAAATTAAAACATGGGCTATATTAGTTCATGGCAATGGTTTGCCACTATTAAAAACATCTTATTCATTTGATAATTTCATGACATTTCTATGAAATTATGTTTTTTCATACATATGCCATGAAATTATCAAATGCATACGGCACCACCATGTATATTTTTTCATCGTTTTCTTTCTTTATTTGTTATTGTTACAATAAATTAAGAGAATGCAATTTAACGCTTCTTCAAGGAGCTCTGGCAACCTTACTCTCCGCAGGAACTCGGTGGTGTAGTGGTTTGAGCGTATCCCGGGATGGATCACCCAAAATTTATAATCTCGAGCTCCTCCGTGCTTCGGCTGTTACTGCAACCGTTTTAACCCACCAACTTGCATTGGGGCAGCGTGGTGCTGGTCCAGCAAAGGGACGTATATAAGCTCCTAATGATGATGATGATCTAAGTGTAATAATGATAATGAAGGTGTAATAACAATAATGGACCATATTTTATAAAACAAAGAAACTATGACAGCCTTCTGAGTTTCTTAGTGGTTCTTCTCAGTTGGTACCTTAAGGCTCTCCCAAACCTCCGAACCAGCGGTAGAGACACTCACGGCTGGTTTGTATTCTATCGACATTTAAAAATAAGTAAGGCCTACCTCAGTTTAGTAATGTTAGTTATTTTTAACCGACTTCAAAAACGAGGAGGTTCTCAATTCGGCCCCTATGTTTTTTTTTTTTTTTTCTGTGTATGTACACCGATTACGCCGAGATTACTGATCCGATTTACGTGATTCTTTTTTTGTTCGATGCGGAATAGCTGCCATTTGGTCCCATAAATATATTTTCAAAAACAGTTGGGTACTTTAGTTTTAAATATAAAAAAACTGAAATTATGAAGTCGTCTACATATGCGTAATTGCGAATTTTTGCTTTTCCAATGACTTTTTAGTGAAACGATACGATAGTAGGAAACAATATAAGTTGACGGTCACCCATCTAGCTTTGAACGTAGAAAGTTATCACTAAAAATTGAGAAAAAAAAAATTCAACAAAAATTCAAACCGACTTCAAAAAACTGAAAAGGATAAAATAATTAAATTTAAGTAGGTATTCATCCCCTAGAAACATATTTTTGGAGTTGGTGCTAAGTGCTTCACTTTCTATTGTTTTTGGAAACCACTTAGCACCAACTCCAAAAATATGTTTCTAGGGGATGAATACCTACTTAAATTTAATTATTTTATCCTTTTCAGTTTTTTGAAGTCGGTTTTAATTTTTGTTTTTATTAAATTAATAATAATTGCTAGACATAAAACATTAGTAAGGTTACTTTTTACTGTGGATAAAATAAAATATAGTCACCGGCCGTTATAGAGCTTTAGTATTTTATAGGTATCTTAGATTTATGATAAATTGTCTCTCGTGTAACTAATTGTCCTATGCCATTTTTGGTAATTTGTCAAAACAAGCGTTATTCAGTTATTCTTAATTTTTGATTTTAACATTATTATAAATGTAAGAAAAATTACTTAGTCATTAAAATATAAGACTAGAAAATTATTCAGTTAAACGTTATTCAGTTGTCAAAATCCAAACTTTATTTGCTACTTAATGTAACGTACTTTCTAAATAAAAAAAACATATAGGTATGTATTCTTATGAAGCGGAACGAATACTTCTGTCTTTTATATAATCTAAAGCTAAAACCAATGTTAACCCTAAGTCAATCATCATCAATCATTCCGGCCGAGAGACTGCTGGGCATGGGCCTCCCCCAAGGATCTCCAAACTGATCGGTCCCGCGCTGCCCTCATCCATCGGTTTCCCGCGGCCCTCACCAGATCGTCGGTCCACCTTGTAGGGGCCTACCAACGCTGCGTCTCCCGGTACGCGGCCACCATTCGAGGACGTTTCCTCCCCAATGGCCGTCAGTCCTCCATGCATTGTGGCCTGCCCACTGCCACCAACTCAATACGGCACAAAAAGAAGACAGTAAAGGTAGTTATGCAAATGCAAGAGGCGAAGTAGGCAAGTATGGGTAGGTAGTTGTTTAATTATGTTATGATAGTATTCGGTTTTATTTGTCATTAATTTTGGAGATGAAATGCTAATGATTGATGAATGTTTTTTTTTAGTAATTGCCAAGTAGGTATCTACTTGGTTTTACATGATTAGAAATAGAAGCAATTGTTGTCGTTGTTAAACTAAAAAGTCATAGTTAGGTATATTTATTTACTAACAAAATAAGAGAAATCATCTAAATTTCAATTATAGGGTTATATTACAAATAGTTACAAAATAAAAAAAATTAAGTACCTAACCCCCGGCGTCATTAATCATCTATCTAACACCATCTCATTAAGACTATTCATAAGAGCCCATACACGCTATACCTGCTGTAAGTTTCCGAGTAATTAAGCATTTCGCAGACTTTTTGATGTTATAGGATCAGCTCAAGGTTAGTATGTCATGGGAATGTCACCGAAGTAACAGTACCTACACTAAATTTGAAATCAATCGGATCTGTAAAAGTTAGTAAAATCCTATTATCATGTAGAAAATGAGCTGATAGTCATCAAACGCCTAAACTGATCTTCATGAATTATAGCTAAGAACCATCGTAATAACATCAGCTTTCAAACAAAAAATCCGAATCAAAATCGGTCCATTCGTTTAGGCGCTACGATTACACAGACAGACACACAGATACACAGACAGACACGTCTAACTTATAACACCCCTCTTTTCTCGTCGGGGGTTAAAATGGTTATAAAGGAGATGTTTCATATGTATTACAGTCACGAGCAATAACATGTAGAGGCGGGGAATTTAATTGTTTATAGCAAATTAAAGTTTTTTCTATTTTTCGTATTAAAATGGCTATTGAGATGATATATTGTTAATTGATCAGAGTTTTTTCGACGACCACCCTCTTCTCGCTAATCGTGGCTCTTAGGTATGTAAATGGAATAAGAGTTACTAACAGTGAGAAGTGAGTACCTACAGTTATTGCTCGTGAATGTTCCTAAGTACACTATCTCAAAAAGTTAAGAATAACCTGTTGGATCCGGGAAAATATTCAACTAATTATTCGTTTTCTTCTTCTCTAAGTAAGTCGATAATAGTTCATACCCTACTCACCTACTCGTTTAAAGTTCGAAATGATTCGACATTATCATTATTCTTTAATATGGAAAATGGTGATGGGAATAGAAGTCAACTAATATCATAAATGCAATTAATAATACTTATTTTGCTGTTGCAGTTTATATGTTGATTCAACGCTTAGACGACGCAAGAAAGCAAATAAATAGAAATTGAACTGTGTAGATAATCTGCTGTTCCGGCTATTTTTGCCTATTTTTTGGTAGAGTTCATCGACCTGGCATTTATATCCATTGAGATACTTTTCAAGCAGAGAATGCCTGTATAAACCGTATAAATGTGGGTAGGTTTCTTGTCTACGTATACCAATACCGAGTTAACCGCTTCGTCGAGAGACGAGAGGGAAGGAAAAAATGAAAACCGACAATTTATCTTTAGAGTCAAATAAAGCGTCAATTTTGAAAACGAAACCCATTCTAAAAACAAACATCGGAATGTCACTCGATCGCGAAAAGGCGCGAATATCTGTCTCCGCAGCCCGCCCCCGCCGCGGCCGCGCCCGCCAATCAGCGCGCTGCTCACCCGCCATTGGCCGCGCGGACCACGCGAAAAAACGCTCGCCCTGAAAAACAATGGCACTCGCTTGTACGGCCAGTACTTGCGTGTATTGTACTAGCGGCCGGCGTAGCTTGAGCCGCAGCGACTGGACTTTTGATACACGAAGACGTTGGTGGAGGAGACTAGAGGGCTCCAGCTTAATTGGTATTGTCTGAGTGTGTGGTAGTGCGTATGAGTTAAGTCGACGTGACGCTGTGTGTCGCTTTAGCTGGATGTTAGCGGCAGGTGGCGCTGGCGGCGTGTCGCGGCGATGTCGAGTTGTCGCCGCTCGCCGCGCCGCCGGCATCGGCAGCGCAATTAGCAGACGCGGTCGCAATTAGGGCATTACTCCGCGGATAACCGCCGATAAATAAGGCTGTATCACTACGGAAATCAGTCAATTACACCTGAGCGTAACTATTAAATTGCTCTCGGTGGGGTTTCTCCATGTAAAATGGTATAAAATTCCATTAAATAGGTACCCGTAGCATACCAACCAAGGTAAAATTAACGAAGTCTATTTAAAGAAAAGAAGCAGTCTTTTTGTAATTATATTTAATCAGTTACAAAATATTTTTTTTTTATTGTAAATTATTGTAAACATTTTAAATAACCATTAGTAAGTTTCTATACCATTCCTTGTTGCGAACTATTCTAAATTTGAATGACTTTAAAATATTAAAAAGAAAAAAATTGAAGTTTTTGTTTAATTTTTTTTTCTCAATTTTTAGTGATAACTTTTTAAGGTCAAAGCTAGATAGGTGACCGTCAGCATATATTGTTTCCTACTATCGTATCGTATCACTAAAAGTCATAGGAAAAGCAAAAATCCGCAATTTCGCATACCTAAGCAGACGATTTACTCATTCCTTTATTTTGATTCATAAACCAAACTACCCAATGGATTATATTTTAATGTTTTTGACGCATCAAAAAACGCCTTTAATGTAACGCCTACTTTATAGCGACAATTACAAATAAAGAAAGAAAACGATGCAAAAATTATATGCTCCAGGCTGAAATCGAACCCGGCGTCTCCTTTCGGCCAGACGCGATTGCCAGTACGCCACCGGAAACCTAGGTGTAACTTACTAATTTATTTAAGTACCTTTTTTTCATCGTTTTCTTTAATTGTTAAAATAATGTAGGCGTTAAAACGCATCAAAAACATTAAAATGTGAATAAAGTAGCTTTTCTCACCTTAACTGGAAGTTTAAAAATGCTTGTAAAAGTATTCTTTCGGATCACTAGATATGTTAACAAACTACAATGAGTGGTGAGATAAACGTTGCTCTAAAACGTTAAAAAAGAAGTGTAGAAAGAGGTGAAGAAATCAGTTGGTTACTACCTAGTGCTCCGGTGGCGGGCGTAGCGGTAATAAATCCAAAAAATACCTTTTTTGAGTTACGTAGGATAGATACCTACCTCCTTCAATATTTTTTTGCTTTTTAGTGTTTTAGAATCGGTATTTTTTATTAAATTACAAAAAGGTAGATCACAGTGGTATTTACCTACCACTTGAATCTTACGCTAATAATATATGCTTATTTGCCTTAGGCTTTTAAAGTAGCATTCAGTATTTTAAAGGGTTTGTTATTAAGACATCGTCACTCATTCTGAAAACGTAAGGCTTTTTTTATTTTTAATTAAATAGTAGGAAACGGGTGAGTAGAGCCCAAGGTCCTTCGAGCATAGGCAACGGACGCTACGGTAAAATAATTTGACAGTAATGCAACCTTTGGTAATTGTCAGGGGACAAACTCCGCAATAAGTTGTGTCTAACGCGCTTGTATTTTGTGTTTGATCTGAACAAAGGTCGGCCGACAATAGCGGCAGTCGGTCGGTCGGCCGTCGTCACGTCTATGATAGCATGGTGAACGCTATGTTAAACTAGCGTCCGTCACAAAAGTCGATACATAGGTAGTTTAAGTGTCTATATTGATGCCTATTCTGCTGTCACTCTCTAAAATCCAATGATTTGCGTTTCTTTCATTCAACTTCTCTTTCTTTCATTAGTATTCATAACACAAGCTTAATATTGCTTTCTGTGGGCTTAATAATAGGTGTGAGTGTATGATTTATTACTTCTTATTTTATTTTATTTATTAGATACATAACATATTACCTACAATTGTGGAAACTCAAAGAGATAAACTAAAATGGAAGTTCTGAATTGTATTCCAAAAACACGTAACAGAAAAAAAGATTCAATAAAAAAAATTTCGACCCTATTTAAAAAGGATCTTAGCTGTGTTTCTATGAAAACAATTACTAACTCCTAAGAAAGGCTAAGAATGAGTTTTAGAAGCGTCAAGTTAGTTCACTCAACTGACATAGTTCGAAACAAGGAATGAAAACAGAGTCCTTTTACGATTTTGAAGCGTTATCATAAGGTAGCTATTTAAACGAACACAGTAGGTATTGTTGCCACGCTATCGTAGATGGGTCCTATTATTTTATGTGACGGTCGAGCACCGCGACCTCTGGCTGCGGAGCGCGCGTGACAAACCATTGTATAAGCCCGTGTCGCCCGTCTCGACGACCTGCGACTGCGACACGTTACCGCGTGTGGGAACCGCTGCTCAACCCACCATATACTGCTCCTCATATGTTTCTACCATATACGGCCTGTGCCCAGCAGTGGGACGTACGTATATAGGCCGATGATGATGATTGCTAGGATTGCTTAAGCATGATAAATACCTTAAATGTCATTGCTATATCTGAAACTGAGACTCAGTTTCTGTCGTAGTTGACAACTTTTTTTATTTCATAAATAAGAAGTATGTATCTCATAAAGAAATATTCCAAAAATAATTAGTATGTCTAAGATCAATAGTTTCACAGATATAGTGGTATGTTTGATGTGTTGCGGCGCATCGTCCAAAAACGCTCCATAGAAAATCTACGGAACAGGTGACGTCACATGTTCCTATATTACTAAGAAATGTATGGAAATATTAACAAAATTAATAATAACTATGTAATATATATGTTTTTATTCATAGTTTCTATGGGTAACAGTAGTGTATATTTTTCGAATTTGCGAAAAATAGCGCCAGATTCATACTTAGGCAACATCCCAATTACTTATTTACTGTAGAGCAGTTCGCAGTGAAGAGTAAAGTAGCCAGTGTAATTACTGGGCATGGACGGCATTTCATCTTAGGCCTCAGGATGACAACGCACCTGCAATATCAAGTGATTTATTCCTTGTTATTGCAGGTGTCATTGCAACGGCCCTTACACATCAGCTTGCTTTGTTGTCTAGTTGTAGAAATAAAATTACCAAAGGAGTACATAGGTATAATAAAATATAGCTACCTATCTAACCTCGAAGCCAACAGCCTATAGTTAGAATATGGCCATTGTATTTATTTTGTGTCACGATAATGTAACTAATCTCAACTAAATCTCACTCTTTTTTTTCAAAAGCATAATGTAATTAGGGAGATTAATAATTATGAGCATCGTGGGGTCCATTGAGTGTCCGATAGTCGATTCCGATGAGACAGTTTGACATTTGATAGCAACACGAGCGCTATCCGCTCATATTATGGAACTTTAATTATGCGACGTGAAAACAACACGATGCAAGCTAAAAGCTGCCTATTTTACATACCTACTTAAACTTAATAACGAAATTTTGTTTGTTTTTTAGCTTTTGTTTTTGTCTTTGTTTTTTGTTTAATCTCATTCAAGTCATCGCGCACGCGTACCTACTGCCGAATGCTACAGCAACACAATTATTCAATGTAATAAACTTTAGGCAGCTTGGTTACATTCTCTGTACGGCTAGTGATCATTTTGTTTCCCATAGAAGCGGCTACAGGCGACAATGACCGGCAGTGACCGATACACTATGGTAATGTGACATAAATATTAACTACGTCACTTATATCCTCAAATGTTAGGTCAAAATAAAGCATTAATAGTTTATTATCCGGCTCATAGGTCCAAAATGAACGTTAATACAAATGTAATGCTTCAAAATATCTGCAAAATGCTTAGGCTAGAAAATAGACTAGGGTCGGACGCAAACTCATTTACCATTATGCTAATGATAACTTATAAAACCTAATAATTTCTTTCAGTCTGGCCGTGGTTTTGCATGATTCGCGCCACCCTAGGATTGATGTCTTTTCCTGATTTAATTTTTTTTCGAACTGTTCTTCAAAGATTTAAAAAATATTAAAAATTTAAGAATAGTCCCGACCAGAATAACTATCAATAATAAAAATAAAATAAAGTCGTTATTAAAAATCGGAAAGTGTTGAAGTGGAAGGAAAAAGTAACGTAACGTTTATTCTGTCCTTTATTTAGGATAAAATCTTGAAATTATAACAAATAACAATACCTTGATTGATTAAAAAATTTCACGTAGGTATTTATTTTTGTTTTTGATACTTGTAGATTTTCAAAAAAGTTGTATTTTTTATCTTTTATAATTATGATCGCTCGTTTCGTTCTTTCCGTAGAGTACATTTTGCTACGAGTGTTCTTTTCCAAGCGATCAGTTTCAACACCAATTTTGCTTTATCTATTCAGTTCCTTCGTGACGTAACAAACTTGTACAAACAAGTACAGGATACAAGCCCGGCAGGGAAACTCGATCGTTAAACATACATCGAGGGCACAACAAAGTTAGTGAAAATGGACAGGTGCATCAGCCGCTACGTGGTTAGAGTACCTGAGCGTCTTTCACCAGTGTGCTGGCACTGGCAGGGCGGGGCGGGGCCGGTGCTGTCAACTGCTTTTTTACCTTGATAATTTACTATTTCATATCAGCAGATGTAGCTGTGTGAACGTGTAAATAAGGACAGTTTACTTTGGTGATAGGAGGAAGAACACTATACTTAGGGAAACTAAGTCCACCAAGTATAATAAAAATACATACAGCTCAATTTTTACAGGTAAAAATTACAAAACTTTAACCAGACGATTAAACCATTTGCTATTAAAAAACAGTCAGGAAACTTTTATGAATAATTAATCAATGAATAAACTGAACGTAAATTTATAATACTATATAAATTAAATATATTATCTGTTATCCGCTCTTATACTGTTAATGATCTGTAACTAAGTACCTATTCTAACACCTTTTAAACATCATGAATATCAGTAAATCTATTGAATTCATGAAATAATCGTAGGACATTTTCCAAATAAGGAAACTTCCAACGATCTGTCAATAATATTTATAAGAACTGGCTTGATTAAAATGGGATGATCAGTTTAAATGGCGTATTTGTTTTTTCCCATTCAACAGTAATGAAAACTGCCGTAACTACAAACAATATCCATATAGTTCATTTTTTTTATATTCCAGAATATCTATGCTGGAATAAAGTTACTAACTTAGACCACGATTACATTGTAGAGAAATACTGTAGTTTGGTTGTTAAGGTTATATACTTGTTTGTGCTCAGTGCTTCGAGCCGGATAGTACATCTTACTGCACATGTCGCACTGTGACAGTCGACAATAAAAACTCGAGTGGCGTAATGGCGCACGTATGTAAACCTCCACTAGGTAACAGAGGCCAAAACCGCGGAGTGACATAAATATCGTATAGACGAGTGCTGAATGCCTAATGAGGCGTGCACTTCTTGCGGCGGCCATCGCCGGCCGCTACCGAACACAAAAATTATGACAAAACGTTTCTGTGCGGGACTGAGAGGCAGATATATTTCCATGCGCTCTATAAACGCATTTAAAAGATCGGTATTTGCATCTTTTCCTGAGTAGAGACTATTTATTATTGAGGTTTTAAAAAGAGAGACCATTTGCTTGTTTTTGTAACCTTCTCAGAACATACTATGGTACTACGGTACTTACTTATGATGAAAATTCAGCGAAATTTGGAAAAAACAACGAGCAGCTGCCTGTCACAGGAAACGTGTATCAATCGATCGATATAAATATTTAGATATATGTTTTTGTAGTTTAAACCAACAAACAGCTATCTATGTCTCTTTGTTTCCAATGAAATTGCTTTTTATTAGCAAATGACGTTTGTAGAAAATAAATGTCATATTATTTTGAATTGGTTATATTTTAAAGCTTAGGTATATAAAGCAAGTAGTCTTGTGTGAGTGTGAAGTGTGTTGGCGGCGGCGCAGTGCGTCACCGCTGCGCCTGCGCACGTACGAGCGGTCTTTATTGTTTCCCATCGTACCATTTGTTTTGCTAACAAGTTTTTGTTATATCGAAACTATTCTTGAATTATACATAAGTTGTAATGATACGCAATGTTTGGATTATTCTAGTAGTAAAATAATAACAGTGCAGACAATTGCAATTTAATTTGTTTAGTGAGTCATGAAAATTCAGAAGATATTAAACATAACTTGTTTCGTTTCAGATGGTATTTAGTGAACTGAAAATAAGCAGAAGGAATTAATATATAAATTAAAGGTAGATTTACTTTAAAATTAAATTTGATATGATACGAAGATGTGAAACGTGCACACGACAACTCTCTTCTCACAGTTTCATTGACGAGATAAAACCATTAAAATTTAAAACTCCCATTAAAAGTTTCCTATAATGATATTGATAAAGAAATCACCGTCTCATAAACATTTCAGAATCATTCCGAAGTTGATCCGTATCTTCGCGAATCCATGTCCGCAACTCGAACAAAAGCATCAGTATTCGCGATTGATAGCGGCTACCAGCTCAGCGGTCTTGCACTCTGCGTCTCCGGGAACAAGGTGGAAATTCGCTAGGAGGGTGTGAACATTTGGGAGCATTCAAGTGGTTTTTCTATGCGTTGTATTAGTTTTGGAAAGTGTGTGCTAAGTAGGGTCCGGGCGAGGCTTGCCCCGCGGCTGAGCTCGCGGCGGCGGCGGGCACATTCCTGCGCGCGGCCGACTTGTTGGTATTCCGCGCCTGCGTCGCGCGCGCAAACCGAACGCGCAAAAAAGACAATGACTTCGTATTTTATACGTCGCTAAACGTTCCATCAGCGTATTGATACGATTCGTCTGTCCTGTCCTTAAATGATGAGGCCGACGATTTCGTTCGAGGGATTTTGTCGTTCCCGTTGTCCCTCCACTTTTTACGCCTATTTTGACTGAGACTCGTAACATTATAATAAATTTGCGAAAGGTCCATTGAATTGATGCGCGTTTTTATGAAGTCTGTTATATGCGTTTGGCCGTGTTTGCGGAGGCCGGCTGCTCCCGGCAGCGGCCGTGGCTGTTTGCTGGCGTCTTGTTCTAACAACGTCGTTGTTTGTCCGACGTATTTGTCGAGCGGCACTAAACAGTACCGACACACGGGACGAAACGGCTAATGCACCTCGACCTCTCGCTGCTCATACGCTCTTTAGTATTCCATACCCCCGTGTCGACTGCTATAGTGAAGTCGTACGGCCGTATGAAAAAAGCTATGTTTGAATCTGTAACATGGATCAGTTGACACAGGCGCGACGGAGGCGTCACGTATCAAGGGGCCTCCGTGGCTCACTGCAACGTTTGAACAACAAGAGGATTCTATACATTTGTTATGGTGTCTTAGTAATTACCTCCCATGAGGTGTGACGTGTGACCAATGCCAGACACTCGCTATTAAGCCCTTGTCGTTGGAACTTCTTAAATTCATATCCTATTCCCATGTCAACAGCTTCCGTGATGAATATGCCCGTGGAGAGTTTATTGCACTTGTCTTAACTGTATTTCGTCGATTGATTTGGTAAAAACATGCGGGCAAACAGCTATTGAGATAGTATCGTGTAGGTATATAAAGGATGATGTCAGTGTAGAGCGTTTGTGAGCATAGAGCTGTGTGCGCTCGTGAGGGCCCTCGGTCCCGTTAGCTGTGCGCCAGGAATTTTGGCGCCACTCAATGTGCGACGCGCGCGCAGCCTGCGAGCCGCTGATGGATGCGCACATACTAGTCTCATGTGTCATTAGGAAATAAAGTCTTGACAAAATTATGCCAAGATTCTATCATAGCTATAACGTTAGAACAATATAAAAATTCGAAATTTTTAATGGCTGTTTGTTATGTTACACAAACACGCCAAAACAGATGAACGGATTTGGATGAAATTTGCTGCAGAAATAGTATAAAAAAATGCTGCAGAAATAATCTAGACGATTAAAAAATACGCATTTCCTTGGGAAATGCAGACGAAGTCATGGCTAGTAGCTAGTTTGTAAAATTAATAATATGTGCTTATCTATAACGATTAAAATAAGGACATAAACAATTTAAAAAATATTGTGTCTGGGTGGTTCTTGGGTGGCCTCCCACGGCTCCACCTGCGTGGATGTTCTATGTCCTTTTCTATCTCCTCGCCAAGTTTCATCTACATCGGTTAGCATTAGCAGTGATAATGTAGCAAACAGTTTCTTTCGCATTCCTCCATAGTTATCTTTGAGCTTGAAAACCCCAATCGCGGTCTGAGGAAAGCATCAACCGTTCGACTTCGACGACGACGGCCCACTAGAAGACGTAGGTGGTAAGTAAAGGATAAATTAAGTAGATGTATTGGGTTGAGTCACCCCGATCGGAATGCCGCTCGCGCAACAATGGATGGTCGCAGCATTGTTCGCGTTCTGGGCCCACTCAAACGGACCTGCAGGAAGGACCACGTACACGGACCTGCTGGAAGGACCACGTACACGGACCTGCTGGAAGGACCACGTAAACGGAGCTGCAGGGAGGACCACGTAAACGGACCTGCAGGAAGGACCACGTAAAAGGAACACCAGACACGAAACCAATGTCTAATTTCTTTGAACGTGATGTTAAGATGGAGACAGTGAATTGATGACTCCGAAGACCGGCACGCGTGCTCCTGATTAGGAAGGAATATACAACCATTTCCCGGCAATGTTATAGTCACTACCCCTAAACTTATTCAGGTGTAGTTTGAAGAGATGGTTACTTGAGACGTGTTTCTATTCCGTAAAAGAATTTTTAGAATATGAGAATGACAATAAAATTTTAATAATACTTAATAATAAATTGACATAAATAATTTCTGGAATTATAATGATGGGTTTGGAAATATTGTTATAAAATTCTTTTCATAAGTGTTACATGCTGTATAACAGTGAAATATGTGAGATTATTGTACATATAAGTATTAAGAACCATTTATGTACCATAATTTTAGAAATAATTTTGAACTTAACAATTAAAATGACGGGCAAGTAGCGGTGACTGCAGTTTTTCAATACATGAATTGCGCCCAAGTAGCATACTATTGCAAGAGTAGTAATAGACGCACACAATTCGTAGTTTTAATTTTTTTCGTGGCGCATTGCAAGCGTAACGTCGTAGGCAAACGGTTGAATATTCATGCGAACACAAAAACTAGCATAGTTATAAGTTATGTATGCCAGGAGCCGCCTCGTGATGTCACCGATGCCATGCTTGATGGCCGGGATCCATTGCAGGCAGACAAGGCTGACGGCCTTCAACGAGGATTTCCAGAAATGGTGTCATTACATGAGATATGAATTTAGTTTGGACTTGTTGTTTATGTGAATGAAGTGTTCTTCTATGAAATAGAACGATTTATTCTGTATACTTACAAGATCTATCCTTATGCCATGTGAGAATCATGAATCTTTAATATTTTTTTATGAATTCATTTGTTTAAAATTAAAGTACTTCACCAACTTTACTTGCGTTTAATAAGATATTTTAAATTTACTTTGCAGCAATCGTAGTTATGGGAAGACTGAAGGAGTGACGCAAAGTCATGTTGGTAGTATGTGAACTTGTGAGGATAGACCCGAATGATCGTTAAAGAACAGCACTTCATTCCTAGAGTGCTGCACGAGGCTATTGAAAACAAGAAATCAAAAATGGAGGAGATGGTTGGAGTGTACCAACAGCTTGGGATGGAGCTAGATATGTCAGCGCCATCTGGTTAAATTCACCGCTAGATTGGATGCCTAGCCCGTTGATGAAACGCCGGCATCCAATCAAATGCCTAGCCGGATAGTCAATTGAACTAGACTCACTTAACGTTAAACGTTTACATTCCTGAAGAACGATGATGTTTATAAATTTAAGAAATCATGCCTTCTTACTGTATAAATATAGGTATACAGTTCTGATTATGAGGTTCATACTAGAAACCATTTTAATGGACGTCAAGCAATCGGAAACTGTTAATCATAGTCAAAGGCTACTATGCTTATGAGCACCACCGGTCTTACCCTCACGTGCTCGGACGTGTCTCCGCGGCAAATGAATCATAACGCGTGTAATTGTCAGATGGCCCCGCGATAGTGCGCTCAGCTCTATCTGCCAGCCGCGCCATCGCCGCTGCCGCTCACTGTAACTTAACACGCCCGCAGCCGCTCCTGATGAATGGTAATTTCTATTCTCTTAACACCTGCATCGTCACATTCAAGTGTGGCCTAATTAATGAACTTTGTGCACATATTAATTACTGTTAATTACCTCCTTAGCAATGTGTAAGCTCTTTTAGTAACAAGTACTAAGTTTCTATTAAGGGATAATCCATTTTTTCTTGTTTCATGCTATTTTCTGCAGGGTTCGCCATAGGGGAACAGATGAAACACTAATTTGTGCGCGAAGGTGTTCTAAAAGTATGGATCGTTGACGTTTCTTGGAATTATCACCTGCCGATTTCGAGCGATGGTAGTTTTTTAACGCGGGTTCATTACAGGTTACAGATAGTGCGCGCTATAGACGCGATAATGGCGCGGATCGTGGTCGTCGTTTTTCGCGTGGCCGGGACGGTCGGGTGGCGGTCATTGTAGTTTTGTCACGCGGAGGCGACACGGCCGGAGTGCGCAGGCGCATATTAGCTCGTAGGGCATTCTCACGTTGACGGCAGCGTCGGTTAGCGCGAACCGCACCGTTAATCAATCGCGGACCGTGGGAGAGGCGACGACCACTTGCGCCCGCGCCGCTTATCACAGGCGACAGTGGCCGAGACAAAGCCTCTTTGTCCCGGACGGCTCGTCAGCGACTCCCGTACTCCGTACTATTTATAGGTCGATCCGTCGACGTTTTGATGGACGTCTCGTGGATGAAAAATACGGCCTCGCCCGCAGCGCGCATTCTGTGCGCAGGCGCGAAATACGAAACAATAGCGGTTTAAAATACAATGAGTCCGACCTGAAATACATAACGGCGGCGACATTCCCGTCACGACCGCGCGCTTACCTTTTTCGACTATTTTGTTCGTGTCGCGGCGCTGGTGCGCGGGCGCACACCGGCCGCTCACGAGCCGCGCCGACCTCTCCTTATTAATAACGTGGTTTGAATTGGAAATACTGAAAATACCGCCACGCATCTCCGCCGCTTCCTCTCGGCAGCCGACACCCACTCGCGGGCTAATGAGCGGGAGCGCCACTTCCAGGTCATCTCACGCCGGTTTAGCATTCGCGGCGCGCGGCAGTGTCTGCGGTGAGCATATCAGATGCGGTCGTGATTAAATAAAGGCGTCGGCGATGCAGCGACCGAGCACTAATTGATGTTGTCGATGCAGCGTGACGGCGCGGCGACACGACCGCGCCTCGGCCGCACATCCTAGCCTAATTGCCGCGGTCGACCCGCTTAGCATACATTACAATAGGGATCAGCCATTCCGCAGATGTCTTAGTTGGTGTTGCCAAGACGTGTCCGCCATCCGGCGACATTGGATCGTAACGCCTAGTCATAGAGATGGGTTTGGGATGAGCTTAATTTTGCGGGTTGGACCGTTCCTGGGAGAGGCTCATCTGTGGACGGGCACGCAAATTGTCTAATTAGTGCGGTGGTCGGCGCGGGCGCGGGCGACCTGTCAATAACAATGACATGCAAATTCGGGCTGGATACTGTTCCCGCGACTTGGGCTGATGTAATATGCGTGACAACAGCCATTAAGAATCGTTTACCTTAAGTAGGTAGGTACTATAAAGTGAACTTGAAATGATATGAAAAATATTAATGCTTTATTATTCTTAATTTTTGATTTTAACATTATAATAAATATTCTTAATTTTTGATTTTAACATTATTATAAATGTTTGAAAAATTACTTAGTAATTAAAATAGAATAAAACTAGAAAAATTTCACGTCCTGAGGCAGGAATCGAACCCGCGACCTTTCGCAATCCGGGCTACTGCTCTGACCACTGAGCCACCCAGGACTTGGGATATCCCTGTGAAATTCTTCTAGTCTATCTGTATTTGTATTTGCGTTCATGAGCTAACGTCCACCCTACAATGTTAAAATATTCTATTTCAACATCCGAAACGAGTATTGTTACAAATACCGACGATTCGGTTAAGTTGGGGCAGTGCTTTCAAATATTCTTAATTTTAGTTAATATATTTTTTTAATTAATTAAAATTAAATGTTTGAAATACAAATATTTACGGACTATATACCTAACGTGACATTAGAAAAAAAAAAAAAGAACTTACAAATAATAAACACCCCCTAAATCTTGCGAAACAGGAAGTGTACCAACGAGGCTGGTCGCATTACCTCGCTGAATTGCGATGCTTAATCTTTGTGCGAAATATATACCAGCCTTATTGTCACCTAAAGTTTCACAAAGACGACCTGCAATGTCCCGAAAAAGTCGATGAGCTCCTGGCCCCCAAGGTCCCAAAGTCTCGACCCCAAATGGCTTAAATATGTAGTCCCCAGATAAACCAGCATATTTGCGCCGTTTGAGGGAATCAGCAGAAGCAGCAGCTGATCCTGGTGTCGATGAAGTATTTGAAAGATGGGACATGGCTAAGGTGTCGACACAAGTAGCGTCCCACACCAAAGACTTACCCATCTTCCAAGGAACAAGAGTCATTCCGTCAGGCCTCTTCCCATCATCGCGTGCTAAGCCATTAGGCTCCAGAGCAGCGGGAGCCCCGGAGGTAGCAAGAGCCCGACGAATGATATCATTTATATCGGCATGCCTCGTAAACCGACCTGCACTTCTTGCACAAGAGAGGCCATGGTGACCAAGATCATCGACCATAGCACCACAACGGCAACGGTGAGGGACATTGCAGATGGTTCCTAAACGCAAGCTGGTAGCAATACGAAATGCAGTGCGGTCAAGAAGTGTACCTAAATGAGACGAAGGCAAAGCCTGTAGCCATAAACCAGATTCCCACTGTCTCACAGCCAAGAGACGGGCTCGATCCGCTGAACTGGTTGACGTGTTTAAAAGATTATCCCGCACCAATTCGCAGAGAGGCCCATCCCATTGTTTCTGGGAGCAGGGGGAAATAGGAAAGTCTGAGTTAGGGCAGGCCACTGACCAGCTAGATTTGGCTTCGGTCAAGTAGGACACTTCAGAAGTAATTAAACATTCACTCAAGAAACAAAAACTCGTCGAGTCAAGTGGAATATTTCGACCTTATTAGTTGAAAAAGAAGTGTTAAAAGCAAGCAATTCAATTATGGTCGAAGATAAAAGAAGCGTATATAAATTTTTCATGAAGAAATAAGTTAGGAGATACAATATTTATTGTTTGTGAACCTTGTCACGATATAGTCCAACAGTTTGTAGGTAATATGATGGATTTCATGAAGAGGTGAGTTCGTTTTATTTGTATATTACTCTCTAAATACTTCCAATTATGTGTGACTATCAAAACTTATTCTTGTATTATGTGAACACAAGAAAAGTGACGAAAGGTTAGCTTTGAATAACCCCTTATTTATTCTGTAGATAAGTATTTTTTATATAAAATTTCTGTAAGCCAAACATTTTAATAAAATTTGATTCAATAATGTTGGGTTACATATTGAAATCCATACTAATATTATTCATAAATGCAAGAGTAACTCTGTCTGTCTGTTACCTTTTCACGCTTGAAACCGGTGAACTAATTAAAGTGAAAAAAAATGAAATGGATGGAGTGACAGGACATAGGATATTTTTGGAACAATAACCTACATCCACACAAGCGGACCCGCGAGCTGGCCGTATTTGACTTTAATCCTAACTATTATTATAAATGGGAAAGTGAATTTCTTTGTTCAATCGTTACAGTTTCACGCCTAAACCACTAAACTGATTTAGATGAAACTTAGTATGGAAAAACTTTACTTTTTGGAGCGATAACCGACATCCATGTGGGTGAAGCCGTGAGCGGTTGCTAGTTGATAAATAAATAATTTCACTTGTGATATGAATAAAAGTTTAGGTGTAAAATCTATGGATATAGATAGGTTCTTGTAGATCAATAAATACTGAATACATAGGTAGATGTGATATTAATTTTTTTTTTCATATCCACAGATGAAAAAGAAGTGGAGTTGGTTTATCTAGATGTTGACGCTAGCCAAATTGAATTCCCTGGAGAAGAGACAGATTTGGGGATGGAACCCACTCCTAATCCTGATTGGGCATGAAGAATCAAACCTTCCTGGCACCAGACAATATCGACTACCTCAAGAACTAACTCCAGCACCAGCTAGGAAATGGATCCTACTATACTATGTATAGCTAAAAATACTCGCGACGCAAGGAGTGAATATATGAAGGATGGATTTTTAAAAGCTGAATTAGATGAGGATAAAATGAATGTTAAACTAAAAAAAGAGAGAATATCGCAAATATATTTTGAACTAGAACTGCAACTGAAAATAATAATAATAATAACTTTGAGTGTAGCTTTTCAAAAAATTTATGTATAATAAAATTAGAGATAAAGGATTAGAAGTGATGAAAAAGAAAAATATATTTTTACATTTATTATTAATTTAAGGTAAATAGGTGAAAATTAAAATTAAATTTGTTAAACTAGATTAATGTTCAGTATTTAATACTTTAAAAATAGGTTATATAGTGGCAATCAATTATTTTGTGAACCTATAATAAAGTTTTCTAAATTATTATTTCTCTTTCAATTATAACTAGCATTATTCTTATTATAATCTTATGATGCAATGCAATTTATGTTATGTTCGATCCTTGCTAAGACACCTCCAGCAGTTTTTTAATTGTTCAAAGGAGTCTTCAATCACCATCCTTGTCCTTCCATGTTCCTTCCATAGGAGATGTATTTATGCCTGCCATAGGACTATTAATTATCGACTGCATGGGAAGTAGGCGACATCAATTATGGTCTTTCTGAATATCCAGAATCACCTACAAAAAAAATTATTAAATACATATTATCATATACTTATTTTTCATTGTAGCTCAATATTTGTTATTTATTTTAGTGCTGTTGATTTAATTAGCATTTACTGAGGCGGTATCTATTTATAAACTCTCTTTCATTTGAATAGCAACATCACATATTCAACATTTCATACTTATTTCATCAGTAAAATTCTTTGTTGAATTTCTCTGTTCAAACAACAAAAATAAAACTATAACTTGGATACATTGTTGTTTATAAAAAGATACCTAGTTATTTTGCAAGAGTATGCATAAATTCAACAATTTAACACAATCACCATACCTTTTTTTTTTTTTTTTTTTTTTTTTTATACAAAGCACGGCAATTGACCCAACACCACCTGATGTGAAGCGGTAAGGAGAGTCCATATGCGAAGACAGCTAGTGCAGAAACGGACAATGCACTAGCTGCCTCCACCTTGCCGGCCCAAAAGGTGCTTTTTCACGCCTCTCTTGAAGGACCCCATGTTATAGGAAGGAGGAAACACATGCGCTGGCAAAGAATTCCAAGTTCTGGAAGTACGACAAAGAAACGAAGAACTAAATTTCTTTGTGCGTGATGTTGAGGTGGAGACAGTAAATGGATGACTCCGAAGACCAGCACGCGTGCTCCTGAGCAGAAAGGGGGAAGGTGGGATAAGGTCGAAAAGCTCTTCAGAGCACTCTCCGTGATAAAGCCGATAAAAGGCGCTAAGCGACGCAATGTCTCGACGCAATTGTAGAGGCTCAAGTTTGTTCGTGACCTCTACATCGCCAATGATACGGACAGCACGACGCTGCAATCTGTCCAGTGCATCGAGGAGGTACTTGGCGGAGCCATCCCATAAGTGCGAGCAATATTCCACGCAAGACCGGACCTGAGTTTTGTACAGCAGGCATAGCTGGTCAGGCGTGAAAAATCGACGCACCTTGTTCAGGACACCGAGCTTCCGTGAGGCTGTTTTTATCACGGTTTCGATGTAGTTTCTAGAATTGAGATCGCAGCATATCTCCATACCGAGCAAGTTCAAGGAGGCCTGTGCCGAAAGAGTAGTGCCCTGAAGAGAGGGAAGGGGAAGGAACGGCGACATTTTGGCTGTAAACGCACACACCTGTGTTTTCTTAGCATTGAACTCAACAAGATTGTTAGATCCCCATTCAGATACGAGGTTCAACACCCTGTTGAGCTCAATAGTAAGATTCTCCCTCTCTTTCTCGGTTTCAGCGCGCCCAGCCCCTGGGCGACCGTAATATCCCCCATGCACTGTACTGTCATCCGCATAACAATGAATGCTTCCTAATGGAAGCATATCATTGATATGAAGAAGAAAGAGTGTGGGGGATAAAACAGAGCCTTGTGGTACACCAGCATTCACAGACATGAACCGCGAAGCGCATCCATCTGCGAGGACGCGTATTCTCCGCTCATGTAGGAAGCCGGCGATCCAGTTGCAGAGCTGATCGGGCAGACCGTATGCCGGGAGCTTGGAGAGAAGAGCCTTGTGCCAGACCCGATCAAAAGCTTTGGCAATGTCAAGGCTAACAGCCAGTGACTCACCACGTTTATCAATAGCTTCACCCCAGACATGCATCAAGTACGCTAGAAGATCACCCGTTGACCGGTTCGGCCGAAACCCGTACTGTCGATCATTAATTAATGAGTGACCTTCTAGGTATCGGATCAGCTGGTTATTTATGATCCGCTCCATGACCTTGCAAAGAACTGAGGTGACAGCTATTGGGCGGTAGTTTGCTGGGTCTGATCGGTCTCCCTTTTTGGGGACCGGTTGCACATTGGCCTCTCTCCAAGATTCAGGCACACACCCAGAAGAGAGAGAAAGGCGGTATAGCCGGGTTAAGATAGGAGACAACTCCGCTGCGCATTTATTTAGTACTATCGCTGGGATGCCATCAGGTCCACTAGCTTTCCGGACGTCGATTGACTGCAGCTCCGCACGTACATCACATTGCCTGATACGGATATCAGGCATTGTGTGGCCACAGTGGGAGAGTGTTGGTGGCTGTGAGTTGCAGTCATCGATTCGGGAATGAGCAGCAAAGAGTTTTACCAAAAGATCGGCTTTCTCTTGCGGCTTGTGAGCTAGCGAGCCGTCAGAACATCTCAACGGGGGCAGCGAGGGTTGACAGAAGTTGGACTGCACGGCTTTGGCCAGACGCCAATAGCTACGGCTTCCCGTAGGATGCGTGAGTAGTTCTTGGCCAACTCGTGCAACGCGCTGTGCATCCGCTCTGATGAATGCCCTCTTGCAGGACTTGGTGGCGTTGTTATAAGCTGCTTTCAGCGAGTCAATGTTAGGATCTCCGCAAGCTCGACCCCTGATCCAAGCGCGGTATGCCGACTGTCTGTTCTCAACAGCTATGGCACACTCCCGGTTGAACCAGAGGTTACGCCTACCCCTACTGATGAGATCGGAGTGAGGGATATAGTACTCCATCCCTAACATGATCTCATCAGCAACAGCAGTAGCGCTAGCGCTCGGGTCCAGCTCACTGAAGCAGCGCTGCCTCCAAGGGACAGATGCGAAGTAATCCCGCATACCATCCCAATCTGCCGACGCATAGTACCTTCTGATTTCGTCGTCTTCTACTCTAAGAGTATTTACTAAACGCCAGTGTAAGTAGTAACTACGTAAAGAATGCCTTCCCACACATAATACACATAATTTTCAGTCACTAAAATTGCTTTATAGCAATAAAACATCAATTTTTGATTTCACAACAATCGTAACGATAGTTCTCTCACTGCAAAATACTCGGTGAGAGGTAATACGATAGCTAGCTGTCGACCAAAACGATACGATCCGTCAAAAATGAGTTCGTGCTGCCGATTTCCATACTTTGACCTTCGGTTACTATACTATTACGATTACGATTACGAGACTAGTTTATTCGTGCTAGTGAATTTTAGTTCCGTAAGCGACCGTAGTGGCGCTGCTGCTCTGGTTTTCATACAAAATAATACGATTACCATTACTATAACGAGAACGATAGTGTTTCGTGCTTGAGGTACTGAAGAAAATTATCACTATTGCAAGGTTGTTCGGGCAAAATAAGGGTAGTAGATGAATTTGGGTGCTTGCTTTTCAATGTAGACAGAGTGTCGGCAGAATCTGGTGCTATAGAGTCACTTGAAAACAGAAGGCGAGTGGCACCCTTGATATCACCATCATCACCGTCTTCTTAATTTTTGATTTTAACATTATTATAAATGTTTGAAAAATTACTTAGTAATTAAAATAGAATAAAACTAGAAAAAAATTCACGTCCTGAGGCAGGAATCGAACCCGCGACCTTTCGCAATCCGGGCGACTGCTCTGACCACTGAGCCACCCAGGACTTGGGATATCCCTGTGAAATTCTTCTAGTCTATCTGTATTTGTATTTGCGTTCATGAGCTAACGTCCACCCTACAATGTTAAAATATTCTATTTCAACATCCGAAACGAGTATTTTTACAAATACCGACGATTCGGTTAAGTTGGGGCAGTGCTTTCAAATATTCTTAATTTTTGATTTTAACATTATTATAAATGTTTGAAAAATTACTTAGTAATTAAAATAGAATAAAACTAGAAAAATTTCACGTCCTGAGGCAGGAATCTAACCCGCGACCTTTCGCAATCCGGGCGACTGCTCTGACCACTGAGCCACCCAGGACTTGGGATATCCCTGTGAAATTCTTCTAGTCTATCTGTATTTGTATTTGCGTTCATGAGCTAACGTCCACCCTACAATGTCGAAATATTCTATTTCAACATCCGAAACGAGTATTTTTACAAATACCGATGCTTTATTAGTTTAATGTTGTATCAGGATTCAGGGCAACAGCGACTGAACAGTTTCTTTCTTAAGAACGTGGGTCAACTGTGCAGTTTTTGTATGGAGAGTCAAACTCAAATTTGGCTCTACATTTAATATCCCTCAGAGTTGTTTAATTCAATAAACTAATTGCCAACTGCTGGGAGTCAAACTAATACAATTAATTAAAAATCGATTGTGTCTAGAATGTGTTGGTTGGCCGGCAAATACATATGACTTACAAACAGACACGATGTAGTCGTAATCCATAGATATGTTTTATATTGAAATTTAGTAATATTTAATTTATATTTTTTTGTATTAACCCGGCGGAACACAGGTTGTAAAATCTGAACACAGGTTTGGTCATATTTACCCGCTTTTGTAATTAGTCATAATCTTTTATTTATTAGATAATAATTTGCAAATCATGTATTTTTAGAATATTTATATGCTTTTGTTTACATTAAATAAATACAATATCTCTTTATATAGCAAATTGAAAATATTTTGGTCTTTTCTTTGAACTTAAAAATGTTGCTGTTCAGACGCTGTTGTCCTGAAAAATGTTAACGAAAAGTACTATTAAGCTTATTTTTCTAAAAGCTAATATAATAATTATTTGTCAATAGAAAAGTAGTCGAGAAGATTCCTTTTCGCGTTGCGTTGCGTCCCTCCTTGAAAAATATGCGCGCTTACAAAAATTTCACTTTCTGCCGAATATTCGATTATTTCCGATTAGGTTCTTCCGATATAGCCAGTGTTATTTGTCGTGGAGGTTCTGCCGAAGACATTATTTAATTATAATATAAATTTGCAATAAAGACTTATAAGTATAAACATATAAAATATGGCACAAAATAATTATGTAAGAGCATAGGTAGGTAGGCCATGTTTACCCGTTGTCAAATTTAGAAGCTTATCTGCTGTCACTAGTGAGCTTCGACTGAGGTTTGTATAAAATCGAGTATTACATATTCCATGTCACTAACTTCAGCTGTCGAGCCAATCGGGAGAGCAACTTATCCAGAGAAAAAAACAGTGTATTAAAATATTGGGTGGGTCATTATGACCCAGCCTGTGTTCCGCAGGGTTAAACTTATTTCATTTTGCTGATGAATTATTTTAAGCATTTCATAGTTACAATTCCGAATTCATATACCTATAGTCAAAACCATTTTGAGTGTTTCCATGAATAAGACATTTGATTTGTCGTGAACGTGAAGCAAAAATATCTTCAAGGTTCAGCTGCGGCGTGATATTTTTTATATTTTTCTTTTATTACTGGTACGCGACTGGAATCCTGGCTGTGTAGGAAGTACCCGGGGCTGGCGGCGCTTCCACCCTTATCGCGGCGGAAGCGCGACGACGTGCGCCCGCGCACCCGGCGCGTGATCTGACTACTACCGCGCATTTTTACTATTTTCTCACAGATCCATAACAGTGAGAATGGATTCAAAGACGAGTGAAAGGACCTAATATTGAAAATAATATTTATACATTCACACCTATTATCTAACCCAACCAAAGTAAGCAACATTAAGAGCTAGTGTTATGGATACTAGACAACAGAGAAATAATGAGAATAATATGTATAAACTTTATACTTTCATGGTTATTAACATTTGAATTAGAATTATCTAGGGGATATTTACCATGTAATTTGTATAGTTGCATGCGCCATGATCACGGGTAGACTTACGGTATATGGCGGTATTATTATAGGCGGCGGTAACCGCTTACTTACCACGCATAGTTGTATAAAAACAATCAGCTCCATCTTAGACTTAGGCCGCTGTGCTAAAGGAATGAGATGTTTTCCGTCCATGGCATGCTTCTGTTGTACAGTCAGTTTGACCTTGAGACCGGCATTATACCGTACAAAATAGAGGCGACTTTCGTAGTGCAACTGTTACGCTTAATGTGCTACCGTCTGTACATAGTCACATCGTTTGCTCGCCATCTTGATGCGAACGTAGTTTTGATCGGTTACCGAAGCCTATATAGATAACCATAACCATTACTCACGCGCTGACTATCCTTATCCTGTATAAAACAAGAGACAGGGTTATGTTGACAGCAAAGGAATTGGGAGCAGGGGTAATTCCTATATAACATGTTCATGAGGAGTTTTTGGCGACATTACTGAATAATAAAAGTAGCGTCATTTAGCTGCGATCTTCTGCAAGGAGGTGTCACTGCAGTGCACAACAAATCGTGGGAAATAACACTATGCCCTGCATCTAAACTTACCTCGTTTCCTGAGTCCTAGAACATTTCGAGAAGCATCCTCTAACGAGACCAACAGCATACTGACCTGATGCGGATAATTGGATGATGTTATTGCGACGTCAATTGGGATGAACAGATTAATTTGCCATTCCATGCACCGAGTATCTCGAGATACCCACCAATTAGTTAGTTCAAACATCCGCTGCTAATCATAGGGCTTCAACATGCCATAAGCGAGCAAGCCTTAAGGTGATTTTCCACCAGAGGGGCGAGACGAGACGAGACGAGATGATAATTGAAATTTGTATGGCAAATTTTCAATCCTCTCCTAGCGCATCTTTGGTGGAAACAGTGTGGATTGACCAGAATATGCGAGGCGTGATTTGAAATATTTGTTTGTGTAAAAATGAACCGTATTGCTTCCGATATAGAGTATAAATAAACTCTGCAAGAGAAACACGCTTCTCGCGATAGATTTGTTGTTGTTCGTTGTTACTTATTGTTGCTGGAAAAGAGTCAGTGCGATTTCAATTCTCTTCTTGCCTCGTCTCGTCTCGCCCCTCTGGTGGGAAATCACCGCGCGCGACGCGCGATAGCTACTAACGGCAATTTTTAGTGGAAAAGGTTCAGTGCGATTTCAATTCTCTTCTCGCCTCGTCTTGTCTCGCCACTTTGGTGGAAAATCACCTCGCGCGAGCTCGCGATAGCTATTAACGTCAATTTTTAGTGGAAAAGGATCAGTGCGATTTCAATTCTCTTCTCGCCTCGTCTTTACAGGCATGTTTATTTTATTTTGTTTTATTTATTTGGTACAATAACAAAATACAGATTAGAAACAAAGCTGATACTTCTTATACCACGAAACACGTTAAATCCATATTTCAATTATAATTGCACACAACATTGCTTGCTTAATCTTTAGGTGCAGTAAACTAAGATAAATATGTACTTTAATACTATATTAAGGAACACTGTAATAAAAAATAAAATAATAGATACTAAATTTACCAAATACTAAGCTTCTGTCATTCGTTTGTCAATAATGAAAACTTAAAAGAAACAAGGCTTTCATTGAAAATGTCTCTGTGATTGCATGAACAATCATACAACCGACACATTCGCACCAAAGGGCTATTTTACGATACATTGTAATTGGTGACTGGCGCACTGAATAATTGAGAGATACGCACAGACTGGGAAGGCACTTTAAAATATAACTCATTTAATAACAATTCACTGCAATTAGCTTATCGTCGCAATTGGTTCTCACTGACCACCGTAGCTTCGGTCTGTTGGCCAGCTTCGCTGGCCAGCCTCAGCCGCGGCGGCGAGCTCAAACCACCTGCTCCTCAGCTCGCGGGCCGCAATAATAATTGTACTAAATGATTTTTATGCATTGAACATGTACGTTTAAAGAAAGTTATGCCAAGTGTGTCATGCCAAATAAAATTCTGAACAACAAAATTCTGCCAGATAGAGGGAACCCATAATAAAAGCGTAAAAAATATGAGTATTGAATTTAAGAAAAGAGCTATTGAGCTATTACCTTAGGGGTATTATTTTACTTATAAATTTCACAGATCACAAAATAAGAGATGGAATTGCCATAAGTCGCGTAATTTAAACTTTTTGGTTACTGTATATTAAAGCTCATTGCGCATGACCTGCGTCGTCGGGCAGGTATAGTTTGTTCAGTTCTCAGCGATATTTGGAAGCCATCAGTCACCCGGCGGCTCGTCATCGTGCCTGTCAGCCGCTGCCTCCGTGCCACTCTCGCACGCACCTTCACTGAACATACTTGATACTTTACATCCATATTATTAATAAAAATGCGAAAGTAACTCTGACCGTCTGTCTGTCTGTCAATCACCTTTTCAAGATTAAGCCGCTGAACCGATTGAGATCATATTTGGTATGGAGATAGCCTGAGACCATGGGAACGACTTCGATACATTTTGGAGCGATAATCAAAGGACAAAGCGGCCACTAGTATCTAACAAATTTCATTTAAAGTTATTTTTAAAAGAAATAATTTTTTGAAGAATTTTATGGATTTTAACTTATTCCTGACTACAAATAATCATGTACGGTAATATAGGGAGTGATGTGAATTAAATATTATCTTCCTGGTGCTTATAAACGGTTAATTATTTGTGTAATTTTATATTAAATCTCGTATAATGTACTACTCTGTCACAAAAGTACCGGAAAAAGATAATAGTTATTCATCCAAATTTATTTAATCACCTTCAAAGCTCATTTTTTAAATGCTCTTTCCGGAATTGAGTTCAGTTCAGTTCTTTCAGTTAAGGCGAAAAGAAGGCTGGAGCCATATCTGGTGAATATGGTGGTTGCGCGATGGTATTTGTTGAGTGTTTGGTCAAAAATTCGTTCACAGTGATGGCCTTGTGCGAAGGCGCATTATCGTGGTGCATCATACAAGAATTTTCTTTCCACAAATCTGGCCTTTTTCGTCGAATTTGCTTTCTTAAACGCCGCATAACGCTCAAATAATATTTTTTTCTTTACCGTTTGACCTTCAGGCAAGAATTCTGAGTGCACAATGCCGCGAGAGTCAAAGAAAACAGTCAACATGACTTTGACTTTTAAACGACTTTGGCGTGGTTTTTTCGGTTTCGGTTCACTCCGAAGCTTGTTGACTAGTTTGCATGTCAAGTCAAACTCATAAACCCACGTCTCGTCACCAGTAACAATGCGTTTCATGAATGTTGGGTCGGAATTGACTTGTTCTAGCATGTCCTCAGCGACTCTCATGCGATTGAGTTTTTGGAGAAAATTCAGGTCTTTTGGGACTAGCCGAGCCGATGTTTCATACCCGAGTGATTATTTAAAATGGTACGGATCGAGTCGTGAGATACAGAAAGTTTGCCGGCTATCTCTCTCAAAGTTGAATGAGGATTTTCAGTCACTATTTCCCTCATTTTTGCGATGTTAACTTCAGTTGTAGACGTTGATGGAATACCAGAGCGAGGCAAATCTTCCATCATATCGCGACCGCTTTTGAATGCTTTGTACCACTTAGAAGCACCTTCTGTAACATTTTCAGTGACTTCGAACACGAAATTCTATTGGTAATGCAAAATTTAAGATAAACTGTTTGTTCGATGTTTTTGTCCATTATGAAATTCGCAATACACACTAGATATGATACAACTAAAAACAGCACTGTATTTAATATAAATAACAGATGCAACTCAAACTCCGCGCCAAAATGGAAAACAGTTGTGCCAATTTAACAACAACAAAATAAACAAAAAAATAATTTGGAACCATAAACAAATCATCCATTCCCGATACTTTTTTGACTGAATTATTTCTTCTCACGCGTTTCTCCCATATAGGAAGGCCTGTACCCAGCAGTGGGACATTTTTTATGCGGATGAAATGAATCTTACATTTATTTTAAAAATACCATTCTAAAATACGCTTATGTAGTTGCTAGTATCAATGGAAGCCGGTTGTGGTGCGCGGGCGCAGGCCGGGCGGCGGCGGGCACGTACCGCGACGTGGTTTCCTGGCGGGAGCAGTCCGCCGCTCCCGCTCCCACCGCCGCCCACCCCTCCCACCACTCCAGGAGTGCATAGCCAGCGCTAGCCTGCACTATCCTCGGGCACGTCTGATGACAACCATCTAGTAGTAATATAACTGTTATATTGCACACAGCTGAAATGTTAATCACTTCTTGATCAGTGCGCTTATTTTGATACTACCTAATTCATCATCACTTCATTAGTCAAATTTGTCGTTCCGTATTATTAATATCTATCATTCAAATATATTCATCGAGGAGCTCGTTGGTGTAGCGTTGGCTTTCAGCGATTTGGTTTTGATTAAAAAACAAGTCACTTCAGCTTTAAATACTGTTTTTATCTACAACAATATTATTAATATGCCGCTTATTAATATGCTGTTCCTAATCAAAAAATAATTTCGTGGAACGAAAATCAATTGAAGATTGTAATCTTCAGAGCTGTGCAAAAGAGATGTTTCAAAATGTATGGAGACCCGGGCAAGTCTATATACAGAATTATGAAAAATAGATAAAAATACGCAAAACAGTGTCCAATTGTCCATTTTTTTTTAATTGCTTTGTTGCGTGGTACTAAACAAGAATTTGTGTATAAAACTGCAACACAGACAAATATAGTCAAATATAATCGAAGAAAAAATTTCAACTTTTGTACACACAAACTATGGATGAAAACGAATTAATAGTATTTTTAGCGGATTCAGGAGATTTGTCCTGATTTTTTAAGATACTGTAAATATATTTGACCGGATACGAAACATATCTGTTATGCGTTTTTTATATCCAAAACTTCGCAAATATTGAGTTACATAATATTTTAATAGTTTTTCTCTGTATAAAGTATCAGTAATTATAGTGCAAGTTTCAATCAAAGCGTCGGGTTTCTGTCAAATTACAAATATAAAAAGTGGTTTCTAATAATCACAACAGAGGTGCTGCGTTGTTGTTTTTATGTTCTCTCTATTACGGAGAAGGCAAGGGGAACTAATACCATACAGCAATGTCTGAAGTATTTTATTGAATTCCGCAAATATTGCATTGTAATGCTGGTGTTACATATTTCAATGGATCTTGGAAGAAATTGGCGCGAAACATAATGATGACAGTCTCCTTGATGCTACTTTGATCACGATGAAATTCTCACTGTCTTTACATCAATTTCACTTCTTCTTACAATGATCTTCAAATTGGGACGTAGCCTAAGTTTGAAATTGGCACTGTATATCACATATTCGGAAAATATAAGCTCCTATTGCTCATAAAAACAATTTAAACTTAAAAGATATGGAATATTGTTAAAGTTATAATATTTAGATTTTTTTTAAATTGGTCAATATTTTTTCGCAATTTTTCAAAAAATATTTACAACTATTATTTTGACTACTTTGAATAAAAACGTACACATCAAATAGTTAATATTGATTAGGTCAATATGCCCGTATATTTTGTAGTAATAATGGAACATGTGTTTCACCTGTTCCGTAGAATATCTATGGAGCGATTTTGGACGATGACCCGCTACATATCAAACATACCACTGTATCTCTGAAACTATTGATGTTAAACATACTATTTCTACTGCAATATTTCTTCATGAGTTACAAACTTCTTATTTATGAAATTAATAAAAATCTTGAATGACATCACCAAATCCCGCCAAAAACTCTCCAGGGGCGCTGCGGTCGTTTAATACAATATGACGGTTGACCACGACCAAGGATGATATAAGTATTTGGTCCATGCCATGCTGATTAAAATGAGAGTTGAATTCTCACTCAACCCTAGGGAAAATAACATTTAGATGTAAAAGAAAACCTTTCTCATATTTTATTACTGAGTCATTAACTTGAAGATTTTTGATGTTAATGCCAATTTCCTTTCGCTATTATTTGACCTGAATTGAAAAATTCTGAAAAATCCAAAAGAAGTCTATTTGAAATCTTGTAATATGATTGCTTGTTCTGCTTTGAACATAAGTTAATGTAATTCGGTATCATTTTCATTATGAATTTAATAATGTACCCTTTCTATCTATCTTTTTAAAATGTCCCAAAATTAACATTCCCATCGAATTTTGTTCGTGCTGCGAGATGGCCCGTCTGAACGACTCCAAACATTTTGATTGTGTCCTCAATCGGTAGTATAAATAGCAGAGCGCGTTTCGGAATTCTAAAATTCGCTTCGCGAGCATTAAATTCGACTTTTTGTGTGTTCGTCCATTACGAGGCGACGCATGTACATTGCATGAATAAGAATGGTAAGGAAACATTTTGGTTAGATGTTTTTGTGGGCCACCTGGGCGTGCGGCCGTCGCGTCGGCCGGTGCGCAGGCGCCTCCTCGCGGACAACAAAAACACGCACCGGAGGTCCAGTCCACTGGTCCTTTTTTATATACAACTAGATGGCAAACAAGCTGAGGGCCCACCTGATGGTAAGCGGTTACCGCCGCCTATAGACACCTGCAATAACAAGGGAAAATCACTTGATATTGCAGGTGCGTTGTCATCCTGAGGCCTAAGATGAAATGCTGTCCATGCCCAGTAATTACACTGGCTACCTTTCCCTTCAATCCGAAACACAGCGAACTGTTTCACGGCTGAAATAAGAAAGGCGGTGGCACCTACCCAGACGACCCTACATACGGGTCTACCACCTAGTAAACCTGGTCCTTTCCCACAAGGGACCATGTAGGTAGGTACTGGACCGCTTCCTCGCATTAGTGAAATAGCTAAACACAGAGATGAAATGCCACTTTAAATTAACATCTAATACTTGTACTTTCTCCATACACGTTAAAGGACGTTTATTTTTAAGGCAGAAGATCGGCGCTGGAATAAGGACTAGAAAATTATGGGTAGCTATCAGTGGCATTTGTAGAGACAATGAGTCTCGCTAAAGAAATGATGCAGCAATTTATTTTCTTATAGTATTTTACAAGCTAGCAAGCTTTTTAGTTTCACTAGGTGGTAGACCCATATGTAGGGTCGCCTGGGTAGGTACCACCGCCTTTCTTATTTCAGCCGTGAAACAGTTCGCTGTGTTTCGGATTGAAGGGAAAGGTAGCCAGTGTAATTACTGGGCATGGACGGCATTTCATCTTAGCTCTCCGGATGACAACGCACCTGCAATATCAAGTGCTTTTCCTTGTTATTGCAGGTGTCTATAGGCGGCGGTAACCGCTTACCACCAGGTGGGCCGTCAGCTTGTTTGTCATCTAGTTGTATAAAAAAAAACAAGCAATATAGTAATATTACAATTAAATTTGCTAATCAATTATTATTTACTTTCAACACGACATTTTGTCAGTCTTACAATATCAGTAGTGTAGGAGCTCGATGGTGCAGTAGTTTGAACGCTCTCGTTTCGTTTACGAAAACAAAGCAAATTTCGCCATGGTCGGTCCCGGGATGGGTCAATCTTATTTATAATCTCGAGTTCCCCCGTGCTTCGGAAGACACGTTAAGCCTTTGGTCCCGGTTGTTACTGCAACCGCTTTAACCCACCAACCTGCATTGGGTCAGAGTGGTGGTGTTATGGCCCAATCTCCACATGTGTTTCTCCCATGTAGGAAGGCCAGTGCCCAGCAGTGGGACGTATATAGGCTGATAATGATGGCAATATTAGTGATATCATACGGAGACCAAATAATATAACATACTTGGTAATATGATTAACACAATAATAAGACTTCCGACTTTGACAAAGCTGACCTAAATTTGATTGGAGTAAGTAGTGCCTTGTATTCTACTGTCATTTCTTCTGTATTTTATTGATGTGTGTACGAATGGATGAATCGTTATATTTATAGTTTTATTTACCACTCGAATTGCACACAAGAACGCAGCTCTACAACACTACTTTATAACGCAGGACGGTACAGAGTACTGTTATTTATTGATATATCGTGATAACACATCGAAGAAGCATTGTTCCGGAAACATGAGTAATCCTATTCTAAACTATCAACTTAACGCTTTCTCGTCTCTGTCACGGTGGGTAATTTGTGAGCAGTACTGGCAGTACCAGGGTTACATACGTCTTTAGGTACGGTAACCATCTAAAAAGAGGTGCGCCGTATGTTTACTGTATTAAAAAAATCCCATAATTGTTATCATTTTATCTTTTTGCTTTTTTTCATATTAGGTATATTAAAAATAGTTTCACCAAGCATTCTTCTTGTCATTGTCATACCTTACGCTCCTCTTCCAACCATAAGAAAGCAAGAAAAATTGTTTTGGTAACATTAGGAATTACAACAAAAAAAGAGACATAAGGTAGTAGTTTCAGTAAAGTGTAACCTGACTTTTCTCCTAGTTCCTCTTCGTAGTACCGTCTTCCTCTCTTATTCCTTCTACACACGCTGTCCGGCTGTGGAACTCCTTGCCTGAGTATAAAAGGTGGGCTGGTAGTTTGGAGTTCTTTGAAATTCAGGTTACGAATTACTTCCTACGTTCTTAGCTTTATCTTAAAATATATTTCATTTTTAATATACCTTATTATTTGTACGAGTATTATATTAATACCAATCTATTTCTCTTTATTCTTGCACCCATTCTGATGTCATTTTCATTTATTACTTTCACCCAAGGTTGCTGATAGCAATAAGGTCACCGTTTGTATTATTCGTTTTCTTCTCTGCTTTGTAATGCCTTTTTTTCCTTGTGTGCCATTAAGTATACTTATATTGTATTGTATTGTATTTCTAAGAGGATTGAAGTTTTATATATTCAAGTCTATTATAAAGCTAAAAATCATTTTTCTATTAATTTTAGTTTAATTGAACCCGGGCAGGATATTTAATGTGATGTCGTAATATATAATAATTGTAACAAACTACACGCTATCCTATTTCATGAAAGAACCCAATGTTTCTTAGGGTTAGGGCAATACTTAGGGTGACCACTGGGCCATGTTGAAAGTAAAAATTAATACTTAATAAGTGTTCTACCAGAGCTAAAGATTGTTTTACATATTATTTTAATACATATGACAAGCAAGCTGACGGTTCACCTGGCGGTAAATGGTAACCTGGCCTAATACGTACACTAACAAGGAAAAAATCACTTGGCGAGCATTGCAGGGTGCGTTGTCATATGCCTAACATCCTAAGATCTATGTTTTCCATGCCCAGTAATTACTACCTACCATTTCCTTCGATCGAAACACAGTAAACTGTTTTAAATATGCCGGCAGAAATAGAAAAGGTGGTGGTACACAGCCGACTCTACATAGGGGCCCACCACCTATTAGTATTATATTATTATTTATTTTATTTTATACAACTAGATGACAAACAAGCTGACGGCCCACCTGGTGGTAAGCGGTTACCGCCGCCTATAGACACCTGCAATAACAAGGAAAAGCACTTGATATTGTAGGTGCGTTGTCATCCTGAGGCCTAAGATAAAATGCCGTCCATGCCCAGTAATTACACTGCCCATTATTAGTAGTGTAGTTTAAAAAAAAACATTATTTATTGTATAACCTGCTCACCTCGTATCAAATGACATATTCTGTAATATGTGTATTTATTTTCAAGTAAAAAAAAATTACACAAAAAATAAAACCGACTCCAAAAAACTGAAAAGGATAAAATAATTAAATTTTAGTAGGCACTCATCCCCTAGGAACTTATTTTTGGAGTATGTGCTTCTCTATCTATGGTTTCTGGAAACAACTTAGCATTAACTCCAAAAATATATGTTCCTAGGGGATGAGTGCCTACTTAGATACTAAAATTTAATTATTTTATAGTTAAAAATTATTTTCACAATTTTTTGTGATAACTTTTGAAGGTCAAAGCTAGATAGGTGACCGTGACCTATATTGTTACTAAAAATTCATAGGAAAGCAAATATCCGCAACTTCGCATATGTAGACGACTTAATTTTTTCAGTTTTTCGATTTGAAAACCAAACTAGAAATGTATTTTCAAAAAAATTATATGAGGCCAAATGGGAACTATTTCGCATCGAACAAGAAAAGAAATCAATATCGGTTCACCCAGTCAAAAGTTCTGAGGTAACAAACATTAAAAAAAAAACATACAGACGAATTGATAACCTCCTCCTTTTTTGAAGTCGGTTAAAAAGTGAAGTTAAAGTTTTAGATCATTCTAAGCCTTTACAAAACAGGGAGAGAATTTTGTACTGAATTTCATTCTATCCCTAGGGATAGAGTTGATTTGAATTTACGACACCAAAATAACACAAATTTTGATTGAAACCTATCTTAAATAATGCTTTTGAATCGACAACATACGTTCAAAAATCCGTGGAGTCAATAAAATGTAACAAAATCATAAAAAAAATTGTTCTGGCATGTTGCTTACAGTTTCAGCTGTTTATGCGGATTTTTTTTTTTTTATACAACTAGATGACAAACAAAAATAAAGGAAAAAGCGCATACAGGCAAGTTCTTCCATGTATATTTTTTTCAAAATAGAATAACTCAACATGTAAACCTCTACTTTTGATTTATTAAAGTAATATAATTTTGAATAAATTGTAATTATTTATTTAAAACCTTCTTGTAAATCGTCTTGTTTTTTTTTCTTATTTTCTCGCAGTTGTTAAGAAAACCATAGTATTTCTCGTGAATAAGAAGTCTTTTATCTTGAGTGCGCTTGAATCCCTTTTTGCACTTTAATCACTGCTTTATTCCCTTGGTATATAATTTACTAAACCGTCAGGTATTAGATTCCAGACACAATTGATTTATCAATTGACGTAGCCCTCCGGAGGGATAACGCCGCTTGACAGATAAGGGGTTGACTTCTGTATAGCTCCCTGGATACCTTGCTTTCTTGGTAATCATCTATCTTTTCTAAAGTTTTCTTAAAAGCAATTTCATTTGTTGTTTCTTTTTGTAGTTGAATAAAACAGTAAACATATTCCTCAATAATTTTCCCTCTTACTTTGTCATCGATTTGAATATTTTCGTAAAAAGCTCCCCCACCCAACTTCATGAATATAACCTTGACGCCTATTCCTTTATGTCAACGCCAACTTAAGATGCGCGTTTTTATTCGTCCTTAGGACCGCTGTTGCCAGGAGTGGCCATGCATTACAATATCCAATTTGACCGGATTTAAATAAATACATTTTGATGTCTCCTTTAGCCGTGCTAACGTATTTTATGTGCTATTTAATTTTAATTTTTTCCAATCCGATACTAAACCTAAGGCCGAAATTTTACGTGCATTAGAAAGCATATTCTTCCGGTCACTGTTTAAAGTTTATTTTCCTGCGTGTGCTAGGTACAGGCTTTATGTATGTGGGGCGGGAGGTGGGCGATGATGGACCGTCGCGTGCGCATTATCGCGTCTGTTTCCATGAATCGCATGAATATCAAAACGGTCTTCCACTGTTTTAGCGCTCTGTCTTGGTCGTTGAGTCTCTAATAGTCCATTTGTTGTTGTGCTCACAGATAACTTATGTAGCACAAGTTATAGCTGGTAGAGATGAAGACATAAACACTGCTCGCAGCAGGAACGACTCCACCGATCGAGAGATTAATGATTAAACACTTCTTGTAATGATGACAGCGCTAAGATACACGTGCTCTTAAGGACGGGGAGAAATAGTCTATTTATTACTATTCATTCGCCTTTACCACGATAAAATGCCTTAAGAATTAACACCGATTGTTGTTGCTTCTGCAAATAAGTAAATCCTCTGATTGGCAGAGGCCTTCCTACATGGGAGTTTGGGCCATAACATCACCACGCCAGCTTAATGCGGGTTAATGCGGTTGCAGTGACAACCAACTAACCAATATAATCCCTAACTAACACAACAAACAACCAAACAAAACCAGCATTAAATCAAAAATGAATCAACACATAGTAAGTACAAGCAGTACAACAATAATGCAAAAATAAAACAATATTTAAAAGTAATTTATACAAGTAACATTTAAGACAAGATAGTTAGCTTGGTCGTGTCCCTTTTGTGTATATTTGTTTTGTTTTTTAAATTTAAAACATTGGCATTGGAGCCATCAGCCAATCTGAATTTACAAATTACAAAACGAAATCTAAATTACAATAACACATTTACAAAATAAAATATAAAAACTGTATTAAAAATATATAGTTTTCAGCATGAAAAAGACATCAACGAATGCGTAAAATACTAATTTTTACTAAGAGTCGTAAGGTTTTCATGTTTCATACGATAGATTTCAGTGCACTAGTATGGCTTGTTGAAACAAGTCTCCTTCCTCATTGGCAAAATACTTTATTGGGGAACTGCCTCGTAAAGTAACTATGCTGTCACTATAAAAACACCTCACTTGACTTTAACGCAGCATGTGAGCTACAAGACTTTGTTTTCTTTGTTAGAAAAAAAACTTTTGAAAAAATAGTAAAGAAGAACACACAAAATCTTTTTCATTGGTTCTTGTAAAGTTTACTATAGAATTTACTTGGTAATTCAGTATTTGATCCAAGTTTTGTTTCTGTTCTTCTCTATAAATTGCTTTAGGCACCTACGACCTTCGCGGCCATAGTTGGTGCGCCGCGCTGTTTGATGGTGGCACCTGATTGTTGATTCCGCGCCGTTGCGCGAGTTATGGCCCACGCATTGTGATTCAGTAACGAACCCCCGACACGTATACTAGCTCTAAAGAGACGTATTATTTTTAAAATTAGTCTGCAATAGCCAAATCTTTTCGTACTTGGGACCCCCCGAGTCTTGTAAAACATTTAACTGTAACTGTATTTATATAAATATGTATTATATTTTTGTTATTTTCACTACATTAATGACTGTTCAATGCTTGTTTGACATTCATATATCTTCTTTAGGTTTCTTGTTTTAGTGTAAAATGGAGACACAAACGCATAATTATTTAATTGTTAATTATCTCATTAAGGTTATCCGGCATGTATCGTCTTTTTTAAGTTCTTTATGTTATCATTATTGATTAATTAACCCCCGACGAAAAAAGAGGTGTGTTATAAGTTTGACGTGTCTGTCTGTGGCATCGTAGCGCATAAACGAATGGACAGATTTTGATTCGTTTTTTTTTGTTTAAAAGCTGATGTGCCTACGATGGTTCTTAGCTATAATTTATGAAGATTAGTTCAGCCGTTTGATGACTATTAGTTAATTTTCTACACGATAATAGGATTTTACTAACTTTTCAGATCCGATTGATTTCAAATTTGGTGTACTGTCACTTCGGTGACATTCCCATGACATACTAACTTTGAGCTGATCCTATACCATCATAAAGTCTGTGAAATGGTTAATTCTTCAGAAACATACAGCAGATACAGCGTGTATGGGTTCTTGTGAATAGTCTTAATGAGATGTTGTTACATAGATGATTAATGACGCCGGGGGTTACTTAAAATTTTTGATTTAATTTATTTCTTAGGCCTCAGGATGACAACGCTCCTGTAAATACCAAATATTTTTTTCTTTGTTATTGCAGGTGTCTTAGGCGATGGTAGCCACTCACTAAGAGCTACGTTCTAACAAGCTAAAAGGAGATTGTAAAAGTTTGTATGGGATTTGGGCCAGCTTAGAGCACCAGTTTTTCGTAATTATTTTTGTAAGAAACGATCTAATCTTATCATTTACATTAAACTTGAATGATTGTGAAGTGGCAAAAAATATTTTAATTTGCTGTGGTAGCCTAAATTTTCAATTTTGAAGAAAAGCAAACGTCGAATGTCGAAATACAATTTGGTTTTTTTACAACTTACATCGAATATTGTCTTTTATTTTATTATAATAATAATAATAATAATTTCTTTATTTCAGATTATTCATCCATATAGTGTTAGTAACAATTCTCTTAGTTCTAATGTTAGTAAAAGACAATAGTTATAATTTCTTTTTTTTAAATCCATATGTATCAACAGCTGTGCCAGTGCAACTCAAAACAGTTACAGTGTCACAGCTGTTGTATGTAAATGTACCCAGCGCTTAAGTAGCGGTGAGTCCCAACGTTCAGATAGCGCGCGCAAAATACTGTTTGGGCTGGCGCGCACGCGCGATAGCAGCGATCCGCTTCGCTTGCGCATTATTGCATAGAAGCAATCAGTCCGCGCTTCGGCAAACATCGTGGACGCACTACAGTATCGCGCCAGCCCAAACAATATCCTGAACCCGTTATTGTATTGGACGCGCAGTGCATCATATGCACGCCGCGTAAAGCTAACCCACAGACCACAAGTGTAGAAGATTTGACAGTAAGCTTTAAAGAGTGTTAGCTTTACGTGATTACTACACCGTGCAAATCTCCGAGCCAACATATTGCAACGCACACTCAACGCCCTGCGCTCCCTCTCAATGTCTACGTCATCTGTCATATTCTCTGTTAACCAGTGGCCTAAATACTTAAATTTATCGACTCTTTTCAACGCAATACCACAAAGAGAGACAGTAGGTACGTTTTGGTAATTTTTAGAACCAGCTTTGAAAACCATCAACTCACTCTTTGTGGCATTGTATTTGAGTCCGTGAGCCGCCGCATAGGTTTCACACATTTGTAGCAATCTTCGCATTGCACCTATTGATGGGCTCAGCAGCACCATGTCATCGGCATAACTGAGATTATTAACACAGACACCATCTATATGACATCCAATGCCCGTGCCACTGAGCCCCACAATTAGTTGGTTAATGTACAGGTTAAAGAGCTTCGGCGAGGTCAACCCCCCCTGCCTCACCCCGCATTCCAACCTATACACATCCGAATGCAAACCTGCCCATCTTACACTGTTGCGTTGGTTTTCATACCAATACCGAAATATCGAACACAATTCAGGTGGCAGCTTGGTTTCGTTTTGTAACTTGTTCCACAAAGTGTTGTAGGAAACTAGGTCAAATGCCCTCGACAGGTCCAAAAAACAGGCATAGACCGGCGTTTTTCTAGCTGTGTAATATTGCACAGTCTGCTTGAGGCACAGGATCGCACTTTCAGTTGAAAGACCCGGCTTAAACCCGAACTGAGCGTCATGAATGTTTAAGTGCCCACCTAAGTGCTTATCAAGCAAACTGTCAAACACCTTAGCCATGACGGTTGCTAGTGATATGGGCCTATAGTTAGACAAGTCGGAGGCATCGCTCGTTTTGTTCTTAATAATCGGCACAACCACAGTACACAAATTAAAGAACATCGCAAGCAATCTCGGCAAGTGCGCGCCCGCGTACTTCAGATGCTCAATACTTAGGCCATCATGCCCGGGAGACTTTCCTTTAACCATTTTTTGGATAACAGTAGTAACTTCTTTAGCAGAGAATCTAACAGAGAGGTCCGCGGAACGTTCACCCACACCAAGCGCCCGACACACGTGTGCAAACGATGGTTCAACTTTAAAGTGGTTTTTAAATGCATTCGCAATATCTAAAGGTCCGTGCACACCCGCTACGCTCACAGGAAGACTCGGCCTTATGTTAAGTTTATTTGTGTTTTTCCAAAATTTTGCAAACCTTTTATCTGCATGATTTTTAGTAATCATGTCCATTTTAATTTGTTGCTCATTATCTTGACAATAATAGATGACAATTATAGCCAACATCAGACAATTATGAAAATCCGCAATAACACTCAAGCGAAACCAAAAACATTCACGGTTAAAACATGGAATGACATTTTAAATTAATGTAAATATAACATTAGATTCAACATTTTTACAGTGTCTTTATGGCTATGGATAGTAAGTTTTTCTCTTGGATAATCATTTTACTTTGTTATTTTTTTTGCAATAAATATACAAGAGTTTTGAATTAATCAAAGGAATCCGTGTTATTTAGTACATTTTTGTTTACAATCTGAAAAGGTGTTGGCCCAAAACTTTACTATCTCCTGTAGGTTTTTAGGAATTTCTAAAAAAAATAAGTAATTTTTGCATTTGTCCGTTTCTTACTTTAAGTATCTGCGTCTGCGCAGGGCCTTACCCAATTCAAGACAACCGCAGAATACAGCGTTGTGGCAGTCTCTGCTACGATATCCTGTACATAATAATAATATAATAATATTTATACACTCACACCTATTATCTAGCCCAAAGTAAGCATCATTAAGAGCTTGTGTTATGGATACTAGATAACGGAGAAATAATGATAATAATATGTATATAAATATTAGAAATATACTAAATAAACATATAAACATCCATGACTCGTAAACAAATGCTCGTACTCATCATACAAACATTTGTTCCTACCGGGATTCGAACCCGGGACCTCTTGACCGAGTAGCCTGGGGTACAGACCACTCGGCCAGGCGGTCGTCAAGTACGGTCAAGTAAGGTCGTACATAAAGTTAAACTTAATTCTAGACAAGTTCATCAAAAACAGGGGCGCCTTTTGATGCGTTTGCGAATTAAGTAAGATACAATATTCTATTTTAAGTTTTATTAGTCTTTGGGTCACACAATGCCTCCAGTTCATACTTAATCTATTAGTATATTCATCTGTCGTGCTACAGACAGTCCTTCGCTATGAAGACTCCATGTTAATTATCATCGTGATACTAATCAAGGACTACCAATAATTCATACTCAACCAGCGTCCCGTCTATTTATAGAGAATGGGTTGTTGTGTCACGTCGACTCCCGGAGACTCCATGGGAACCGCCGAGACGGCTCATTGTAATTGAGCGCGGCGGCGTGCGCGCGCGCACCTACAAAGCTGGAACAGTATACCATCTTTGACGCCTGCGCCTTATACGGCGACGTTTTAACTATGGACAGGTTAGATTTACGACTATATATTTAAGGCAGTGGCATTGCTACTGTTATAGGTAGCTGCGATCGAATATTTAATCAAAAAAGTCATGTATTAATATTTTTTTTAAAATTCTTCTTGGTGTTGTCGGGTGTTCTTGTTAAGTTGTCTGTCATTAAAGTTCTGGGTATAGCAGATAAACGTACACTCGTGTGTGGCATAGTTAAGTGAGCCACACAAAAACAAAAAACTTATAGCAAAACAACTTGTTGTTGTCAACAAGATGTTTTGGCTTCCACAAGACATGTTGAATGAATAAACAAGTTTTACCACGATTAGTTCCATACGGCTGATTTGAGAAGTGGCTGGTAGCTTAGTATTACATCCTGCAAATGATTGATTATACAGTTATATCAAATAGATAATTTCATGACATTTTTATTAAATAATGCAGCCTATTACTTCATACAAATGTCATGAAATTATCAAACGAAAGGAGTTCGGTGGCGTAATGGTTTTAGAAAACAAAGCAACTTTCGCCATGGTTCATATCGGGATGGGTCAATGAACATTTGTTATCTCGACTCCTCCGTGCTTCGGAAGACGTCTCCTATACTCCCTACATGAAGCTTTTGTTAATTTTTTACAAGATAAGTAACGGGGAAGTGGTGCCAAAGCTGCTACGAGTACTTACGAGCGTCTATAAGCTACGGTAAACCTCCTACCACCAGGGGGGCCATACGATTGCTTGTCACTGTATAAAAAACTTACTTTCTGGTCTCGCCAAGGCAATTATCAGCTTTACGTTTATTTTTATGTAATTATTTTTAATGCATATAATGATGCATCACACATCACCAGCCTGTATACGTCCCACTACTGGGCACAGGCCTTCCTACATGGAAGAAACACATGAGGAGCTTGGGCCATAACACCACCACGCTGGCCCAATGCGGGTTTGGTGGGTTAAAGCGGTTGCAGTAACAACCAGGACTAAAGACTTAACACGCCTTCCGAAGCACAGAGGAGTTCGAGATAACAAAATTTTAATTGACCCCTCCCGGGACCGACCACGGCGAAAGTTGCTTTGTTTTCGTGATTGAAACGAGAGCACTCAAGCCATTACGTCACTGAGCTCCTTTATAATGATGCAGCCGAGTATTATTGCGTTTGTAGCGACGAAACATGCTCACGGGCCCATCCTCTATTCTCAAATATTTGTCCAAAAGCAACATCACTGTTCTATTATACTTCACTGTGAGTGTCTCCAGCGCAGAGGCACTAAGATCTTTGCTCAGGTTTTTAGTGACGGCGACGACGTATCAGAAGAAATTGACGAAATGTTTCGGGATGTCTGGAATATCCACAATGTAAGGGGGAAGCGCCAATCGGCGTCTGGTATCTCCATAGTGAAATTAATTCATGTAATTCCCCCGCACACTCTCCGAAATGTTTTCGATAAAAAACTGATGAACGCAACTCGCGATGTAAGAGGTCTTGGAGTTGGGCTTCTGCTAATTAGTTAATAGGCGATTTTTGCGGTAAATTACGATGTTTTTTGAGCTGCACTAGTTCTAGAGTGATCGGGTAGATTATGATGAATTTATCTGGTCTGTGGTGTATGTAAATACCTCTAAAGTTAAACCCCTTTATCTTATTTCTCTCTCTAACTTAACGCACCGCGATAGTAAGTGACAAGTACCTGTAGAGTTTCCGACATATTGTGATTACGGATGCAGATTATTTAATCAAAGATGTAGGCATATCGGCACAGATGACATAATAGTTAAATATAGGTGGGCAACTAATATACACACCCGCAAACTTACCTTTAGCTTAGAGCGCCTGTGGCGTCGTGTATGTGTATGATGCGTTTGTGTGTGTAGTTGTATAACTGTATTTAAAGATAAAGCTAAGGTAGTTGATTAGTATCAGAGGCGTGGTGCTTGTTAGCCTTCTTATCACTGAAAGAAGAATGAATGAAACATCGTGGTGTGGTGCTGAGGTTGCATGGTAGCCTAGTTCCCTGTTCAGCCGGCGCCGGCGCAGGCCTCGTCACGTGCCTCTTATCGAGCATCGTCGCCGCTGCTGGCGCCATCTCCTCGTCAAACACATGCAAATCGCCTTGTAAGTCGCTCACGTATTGCACCACACGTACCACAACTATGCGCCTTTGACGACTGCCGCGGGCTGTATTAGACGCGAAATTTTGGACATTAAATACGTAATTTGTTTGTGACGCTGGGTTGGTGTTGACCACAGCAGTACTTTCTGTTTTGGCCATAAATAGCTACATGTCCGGCTGGACAAAGCGAAGCATAGAGTATGAGTACCTGTAAACATGCGTACAGAATATATTTAATAGTTTAGCATAGAGTTGTTGCTGATGCAGGTTTTAGTAATATCAGTGAATGCTAATGCCGATTTCAATTGATTACTGATATCAAATATTTAAAATTAATTTAATTGCAAAATAAACCATTACAGTTCAGTTTATTTAATTTTATGTGGCCTATACTTATTTATATAAGCTTATTCGTTGTGAGAGACGACCACTGCTGGGCATAGACCTCCCCCCAAGAATCGATCCTGCGGTGCCCTTTGGCTTCCCGCGACTCTCCCCAGATCATCGGTCAACCTTATGGGGGGCCTAACAACGCAGCGTCTCCCGGTATGCGGCCGCTACTTGAGGACCTTTCTGCCTCAACGGCAGTCAGTCCTTGCAACGTGGCCTGCCGAATCGTTATAACTGCTCGAAAACAGCCTGTAAGCATGATTTAGCGTGATAAGTCTATAAAGTCTTCTATCACCTTTTTTGAAGAAGGGTAATTTGTAATTTAGCATTTTACACTCGAGTATGATTGAGTTAAATAGCGTCTGAAGAGCTTTCAAGACCGGTCATCCACCTGCTTTCAAAAGTTATAATTTCTTGATCGCCTGATTCCTTGCTGTTCTTAAACTGTTTGAAAGCTTCACTAATCTCGTACAGGGTGACATCCAGGATATCGTTTTTGTAATGTCGGGGTAGCCTGAGTGACAGGTGTGCGTGATGTCGCGTAAACCTGATAAAAGGTTGAGCCAATTTTTTTATGTTGTACGGCCAGTAGTGTTAAAGTTCACTAGCCGTACAAATAAATTGTTCCCGATCCCGCAGTGGTCATGTGACTACCAGAAGGTCAACGTTAAAAAAATACAAAATTAATAATTTTAAGTAACCCCCGGCGTCATTAATCATCTATCTAACACCATCTCATTGAGACTATTCATAAGAGCCCAAACACGCTGCTGTATCTATAAGCTTGATTCTTTAGAAACTTACAGCTATCTGTTGTACGTTTCTAAAAAATCAAGCATTTCGCAGACTTTTTCATGGTATAGGATCAGCTCAAGGATAGTATGTCATGAGAATGTTACCGAAGTAACAGTATACCAAATTTTGAAATCAATCGGATCTGTAAAATTTAGTAAAACCCTATTATCATGTAGAAAATGAGCTGATAGTCATCAAACGCCTGAAGTGATCTTCATAATATAAATTATAACTAAGAACCATCGTAGTCACATCAGCTTTCAAACAAAAAAAAACGAATCCAAATCGGTCCATTCGTTTAGGCGCTACGATGCCACAGACAGACACACAGATACACAGTCAGACACGTCAAACTTATAACACCCCTTTTTTTCGTCGGGGGTTAAAAATGCATACTTATGAATTTATTCATATTTAAATATCTGCAATAGTAAACTCATAGCTTACCGTCAACTTAGCATAATGATAGAGGTAAGATTAGAACCACATTAATATTGCAGTGGATCGCGAGCGGTCGCCATTGTCTACTTGTTAGCATCGGAACAATTTTATAAATAAGAAATTCATGGCGCTATGGAGGCTCAGTGATGGCAGATAGGCCGCGCCTTCAGGCCACGAGCGAACGGCAACCGCCCGGCGTTGTTTGTAAGCAATAAAATATGTACTGATATCAAAGACTTTTTAAAGATTTCTTTATTTTGTACATACTTATTAAAGTAATAATAATCTCTATTTTTTAATCAGGTTACATAATTAGGACTGTGGCTGGAGCCTCCTTTTAAGCATGGTATTGCTTGTATCAGGAAGCACCGCTCTTCTATAACTCAACATACATAATTAGTTACCTTTATTGCTCACAACAGAAACGAGTGAACCGTTCTAAAGATATTTCTTAAATATTCTTAAATTTTGATTTTATCATTATTATAAATGTTTGAAAAAATATTTACTAATAAAAATCTTAACTAGAAATTAAAATAAATTATTCAATTTTATATTTTAAAAGAATATCAACTGAAAAACAACATAACTTTTAAAAACAAATTATTCAAAGGCACGTATTCATTTAAAGCTCGTTACATGCCAAGTACCTACCTAAGCTGACGTCATCGTCGGAGGCTAAGTCAGCGGCGCTCGGCAGGCACGGCGCCAACTGTCCACGTCGAGGTAATACTGAAAGACCCCACGGCCATGAATATCGGTTGTGATATTTTAGTTACTGGTTACAGTTATATATCTAAGGAACCGTTGCATGTGTGTAAGCAATGCTTAATGTAAAGGCAAGTCCATGCTATAACTATCAGTGAATACAGGTAAGTATCAGTAGTAGTAAAAAATTAGACATGTTTTTTAATATTCGTTTTAAAATACTAAGACAAACTTGAACAAAAGCTCGCCGCTTAGTTGGGGCACTCCCATGTCATTTTACCTTCAACCACATTCTTCACAAAATGCAACATAACTTGGAATCAATCTGATGCCCTGGCTAGAACCAGAACGGGTCTTCTGGGAGTAGTATATCCAACTCAGAAGACTCGAGCACTTTCTGCTCAATGATAATAAAAATTATAGTGAAGCTAATGGCATCTGTACTCTGGCCACAGGATAAGTAAAAGCGGGGACGCTTTGTGCTGGCCCTATTTATTATTTCTAAATATGGAAGTGATTCGTTACATTTGTAAAATCAATAAAAAATGATATTTTTTTAAGTCACACTAAAAAACCTACGTAACAACTTATTATTGTTAACATTCTTTAAATACAAGTAAATATGTGCTAAGAGTGACCCTGTGACGAAGACTTGGTGTTCCTCGTGCGAGGGCTTTTTAAAGAAAAACAAATACTGAATGTTTCTCAATGCTGACTTATACATTTTAACCAATATCATAAATGCAAAAGTCAGTTTGTTTGTTACGCTTTCACTTTGATGAAATTTGATATGGAGATAGTTTGAAACCCTGGGAAGTAAATAAGATACTTTTTGGAGAAATAATCGACAAAAGCTTGTATGACAATAAAGGAATATGCATTTAATATTTCTTATATTGATAGAGATTTTAGATTGTTAGATTTTAGAGATGGTTTATAAAGGTTTGTTACTACGATTTTAAAGCAGTATTATTGGTTATAATTTGCAAAGACGGTTCATTTACATATATTCTCTCAATTGTTTTTCAAATAAATAATCACTTATTTTTGAATTTGGACAAATCCCAACATTAGTTTATTCTTATATTGTGAAAACTTAAATTGTAACTTTATATTGTGAACACGACTTTATCACACATAGCACATCAGATTAAAGTAAGTTATTTTCTGAACAATCGGTGAAAAGAAGAAAGACAAAAGAGGCGTGAAAAAGCACATTTTGGACCGGCGAGGTGCAGGCGGCTAGAGCAGTGTGTTAACTGCACTAGCGGTAACACCACCTGATTCTCTTCTTACCGCTTTAGGTAATTAGGTGGGGTTGAGTCATTTGTCGTGCTTTGAATAAAAAAGTGTCTAAGTATTAAGGTCGCTACCTTAATACTTAGACACTTATTTTATACAAACCGAGAGGGTGGTCAATCACGTTGAATATTTATAAGGTGGTTATTTAGTGTAAACTCGAAGGGTACACGACCACCGCAGGGCTGTTGAAGTGGTAGCTCTTTTAATATGCACAAAATATAGAATAATATAATAAATGTGAAAGTTTAGATACATCAATGTTGTAGTAATTCAATGGATGAAATTTAGCACAGAGACATATAGCAGTCTGAAATCAAACATATCCTATGTTTGATTTATTGAAAAAACCTATTTCCGAGGAATCCCACCGGATAACGCAGACGAAATCGCGGGTGGTAGCTAGTAAAGTTAAAAATTAATAAGAAAATGGGAGTGAGAGACAGAGAGACTAATCGTATTCATTGAAACAGCATGAAAATGTAGTGAGTTTCAATTCAAGTGACACCCCTGGTTTTGCAAACGTTGCTAAGTTACGGAAACACTAAAAAGGAAAAATAATTAAATTAAAGTAGGTACTTATCTCCTATACAGATATTTCTTGTTGGTGCTGAGGTCTTTCCAGAAACTTTAGAAATTGAAGCATCGACTCCAAAAATATGTTAGGGGATAAGCACCTATTTAGGTACCATTGATTTTTTTTTCCATTTTAGTGTATTGAAGTCAGTTTTTAAGATATTGCTTAATTCTTTTATATATTTTTCATTTCGTTTTTTCTGTTTTTTATTTTTACTTCAAGGTATTTATTAAATGCAGGAATAACACGGTACAATCTAATTAGAAGATATATATTAACTATAAAAAGTAATTTATCTGATTATTTTGTAAATAAAAACGCAATGGGATAGTATTATTCAGCACAATGTTGTCCGGTGACAACCTTAGTGCGCCATTTGCTGCGTATTTCGGTGAGCGCGTTAATCGCTTGCGCAGCTCCGCCATTTTTATAATTCCTATCAATTTCCGACGCAAATGGACGACCGCGTAATAGGGAACAGGCGGTACCGACAACGGGAAAATTCAGACATATAAAATAAGACATTATTTATGAATTGATGGCAAAAGTGAATTATTGAAATGAAACTAAAGTGGAAATAAAAAAAAGGAATATTTGAAGCTTGGTGCAGTGGCCCTTGGATTCCGTCTAGAAACTTAAGCTTACTTAGATTGAAATCCGATAGAGGTCTAGTCTGTACTAACTATTGGTTCTCAAATATAAATAATGTTTTTGATGCGTTTAAACGCCTACTTTATCTTAACAATTACAAATCAAGAAACAAAACGATGAAAAAAAAATAGAAAAAAAAACAGCAACGTTTACTTTACCACTCTTAATGAGTGGTGAGATTATCTCACCACTCATTAAGAGTGGTAAAGTAAGTCTAAGTCGTTTTGCAATAAGAACGTTAAAAAAAACATACAGATGAATTGATAACCTCCTCCTTTTTTTGAAGTCGGTTAAAAAGGATAGAAAGCGGTGAAGAAATTAGTACGTTATACCTAGTGCTCCGGTGGCTTAGTCGTAATTGTGTCTGGCCGGACATCAGGAGAGGCAGGTTCGATTCCCGCTTCGAGCATATATATTTTCATCGTTTTTGTTCTTCATGCGCTTAAACGCATTAAAAATGTGATTAAAATAGCTTTTCTCACCTTAACTGGAAGTTTAAAAATGCCTGTAAAAGTATTCTTTGGCATCATTAAAGGTGTTAATTTCAATGAGTGGTGAGATAAACGTTGTTATAAAAATGTTCAAAAAAGGATAGAAAGCGTTGAAGAAATTAGTAGGTTACATCTAGTGCTCCAGTGCCCTAGTGGTAAACACGTTTAGCCGGACATCAGTAGACAAGGGTTCGATTCCCGCCTGGAGCATATAATTTTTTCATCGTTTATTTTTTTTATTTGTAATTGTTTCTATACATACGTTTAACATATAGCTTAATTATGTAGATTGGTGGTAATTTCTACACCATTTCTGAAATGGTGTAGAAAAATGTCTTGATAAATATTATTTGGTGTGTTGTCGGTACTATCAATGATCGGGTGTATTAATACGGCGTGTACGGTAGGCGATACAGCTCATGATTTAGTGCGCGCGCGCAGGGCTGGCACGCACGCTATGCTAGACTTGGGCGTTAATTTTGTAGACCATTTAGAATAAATAGCTTAACTAACTGGACTACCTTAGATATTGCGAAATGAGTATGCTGCTACTGAACTGTTAATCTGTCAAGCGGCGATATACCTCTAGAGATCTATGACAAATGGAAAATCAGTTGTGTCTGGAATTTGATACTTGACGGGTTTAGTAACTATATTGGACACACATAATGATATTATGTAATCATCACTTTTGACAGATCGTGACTCTTATTGCACAGATAGGGATTCAAAAGTTATTAATTAACCACAAGATAATAGAAGTAGTCTATTATTTCTATAAAATGAGAGAGAGAGAGAGAGAGAGAGAGGGAGAGTGGTAAAGTGCCCGAAATAAAGATCAAGCAGAATGATTTCTAGAATTTAGGTACATATATTATGACAGATGCACCAAATCTTTTTACAGCCGCTTTAATAAACACCGTTTTCCTCTAGATTTGTGCTTAGTATTATTAACTAGGAGAACCTCAGTCTAAAGTATTAGTTTTTAGGGATATTTATGAAAATAATTTATTTCATTTCTTAACAATCACCTATTATCATTGCACCGTTGTTGCATATTATCTTTAGTATTTACCAGTCGAATGGGAGAGAATGCGTATAGAACTAGGTACGCCATTTGTGATATTTTTGTGCAGTAAAGAATAAAATATAAATAAATGAAATCATAGACACAGTACGCCTTATGTATGTCAGTACGTTGACGGAGCCGCGGTGGGCGGGGCCCCGCGGCCGCCCGGAGCGCGGCTCGATTACCGCGCGACAAACACTCTCATGTTGCAATGTTAATTGAAACACTAGAGATGTTTGCATTTGATCGGCTTCCGTTTACTTTTGAATTAGTGCTTGTATAGCATATATTATACTTTATATGCATGCTGTAAACTTGCAGGTCTAATACAAGTTCCTCTGAATGATACTGGTAATTGCTATAAATATAATGGCTGCCCTCCTACATCAGACATTTTGCAGGTTCGCAAGTGACATTTTGTAGCGAATTCCTATCAAATGTACTAAGTTAGCGCATATCACTATTCCCTTTGAACCGGGTCGGCTAGGACTAGGAGTGGCTGGGATTTATAGTTTTTGTTGGAAAATGACTCTGTATTTATTTACGTTTTCGCTATCAAGCTGGCATGTCATCTTTGACTGGGTTCATTCAGTAGTGGCTGTCTGTTGTGGTTTCAGCGGCGAGAAAAGATAGATAAAAGTACCGTATCATGAAAACATTGTTCAGTATTGAAGACAATTCCTCAATGTTTAGAAAATTATTTCGGAAAAAGTGGCAACCCTGATGCACACTGAAACAATTAGGGTTAGTTGGTTGCAATCTTTTATTAAAGCCATCACCCAATTTCTCATCCTAATCTCTGCGCGAAATCCCTGCAATTTCTTTCTATCCCTGGGATAAAAATAAAAACCTACTACAAACCACTAAGAAGGATAAAATAATTAAATTTAAGTAGATACTTATCCCTTAGAAATATATTTTTAGGAGTCGGTGCTTATATTTTTATTTTATTATGCAACTATCTCGATGACAAACAAGCTGATGGCCCACCTGGTGGTAAGCGGTAACCGCCGCGTCCGCCGCCTATAGATACCTGCAATAAAAAGGAAAAATAAACCAAATAAAATATTATAAATCTGGAAACAACTTAGCACCAACTCCAAAAAATATGTTTCTAAAAGATAATACCTACTTAAATTTACCATCAGGTGGGCCGTCAGCTTGTTTGTCATCTAGTTGTATAAAAAAAAAACTATTTTATCCTTTTCAAAGATCTGAAGTTGGTTTTTAATTTTGTTAAAAAAATATTTACAATTTTTAGTGATAACTTTCTAAGGTCAAAGGTAGATGGGTGATCATCATCATATAGTGTTTTCTAATTTCGTATCCTTTCACTAAAAAGTCAAAGGAAAGCAAAAACTTGCAATTTTGAATACATAGACGACTTAATTATTCCAGTTATTTTGGTTTAAAAACCAAACTAACCAATAGATTTTAAATAATTTTTTATAGAACCAAATGGCAACTATTTCGCATCATACAAAAAAAGGAAACCGCATCCAACAAATCCCGACGTACCAACCGATTTGATAAACTTTTTGAAGTCGGTTAAAAATACGACGTGACTATGAGTTTTACAGTATCGATATTTCGTATAGCAGTAGTTTGCGTTGCGTGATCCATTTTGCCTTTAAAACGTTGTCGAATGATATCAATTATGAGTAGGCTTGATGTGGTCGTAGATCGTGGGCAGTGCACGGCAATTACGAATGGTCGCCGGTTAATATCGGTAAATCATCGCGGCGGCCCGGCAGAGCAATCACACCGAGATTATGCCGCGACGCTAGGAGCGTGGACACAGTCATCCAGCATATGAATTGTTATGATAAAATCAAGAGAGATATTAAGACAGCTAGGGCATAGTGATGTTCACTACTCAAACCTTACAGAAGATCGCAGCTAAACAACACTACTTAGTACTGGGGTAGCAGCAGCTTGCAGAAGATCGCAGCTAAAAAATTTTAAACAAAAATTAAAACCGACTTCAAAAAACTGAAAAGGATGAAATAATTAAATTTAAGTAGGTATTCATCCCCTAGAAACATATTTTTGGAGTCGGTGCTTTACTTTCTATTGTTTTTGGAAACCACTTAGCACCAACTCCAAAAATATGTTTCTAGGGGATGAATACCTACCTACTTAAATTTAATTATTTCATCCTTTTCAGTTTTTTGAAGTCGGTTTTAATTTTTGTTTAAAATTTTTTTTTCACAATTTTTAGTGATAACTTTCTACGGTCGAAACTAGATGGGTGACCGTCAACTTATATTGTTTCCTACTATCGTATCGTTTCACTAAAAAGTCATTGGAAAAGCAAAAATTCGCAATTTGGTTTATGTAGACGATTTCATAATTTCAGTTTTTTTTAATTTAAAACCAAAGTACCCAACTGTTTTTGAAAAAAATTTTATGGGACCAAATGGCAGCTATTCCGCATCGAACAAAAAAAGAATCACGTAAGTCGGATCAGTAATCTCGGCGTAATCGGTGTACATACATAGAAAAAAAAAAAACATACCGGCCTAATTGAGAACCTCCTCGTTTTTGAAGTCGGTTAATAAAATAACACAACTTAGTACTAGGGTAGCAGAACCTTACAGAAGATCGCAGCTAAATCCTGTTCCTGTGGCTGTCGTAACAGTCGAATAAGAGATTTCTAAGCTTTGTATTGCTCTCATCAGAATGGTTTATCTAGCTAGATGTATCTGCTCTTACTGAGAATCTAATCCAATACCTCGAAACAGTAAATAAGATCATTATAGATAGTTGGTTATTCAGATAATTATATCGATTAAAAAATCTTTTAACTCTCTTTTTTCTTATCTTCTTCGTTCTCTTTATGTGTTTTTCTTTTTAAGGGATATCTTTTGGCCGTCATCTCACCTGATGGTAAGATGACAAGGAGATGAAAGCGAGCTATGAACGGATTCCTCAAACAGAGGAACTGGCTATCCTACCTCTAACTGTAGGAGCATAATAATGCTGTTAAAATTATTGATAGGGTGACAGACTTAGGTAAAATGGAAGCTAGTCAGGTGGACTTAGAAAAGCCCTACCAACCAAACTGAGCAGAAAATTCATTTAAACTGAACCCCGGACTTGATCTGACGTAGGTAGTCCCAATCAGGAGACCACCGAGGCAGTTAAGAGATTTAGTTTCGAACCAGTCATTTTGTGGACGCGCCCTTAATGTTACTCTCTTTACACTTTCATAACAGTCTGTTGTCATGGCCCGTGTCTATGGTATGAATATGCAGCAGCAATATCGTTAGCACGTGAAGAACAGGCGACCGGCGACAGGTCACTTGTCTTCCTACTTCTAACCGTTATGACTCGAGAATTTGGATCTCAGTTACAAAAAACTTCAAAAAGTAAAATCTTAGATGTAGCATACTTATAGTACATAGAAGAAAAGTCCCCTCCCTGCTTCCCTGTGCTAAAACGGTTATAAAGTGGTGCGGAAAAGTATAAAAAGTTTTTAATGTAATTTATCAGGTTCTCATTTCAAATTCACGTAATGTGAAGCGGAAAATGGTATCTCCGAATGTGGAGACAGCTGGTTTTGTTAGTGTCATACTGCTTTAGATGTCCCCATGAGGTACCTAATCTTTTACAATAGATCCTATATGCTATGCTCTTAAGTCTTACGCGATGCTTGCATCAAATCAAAATTTTTTGAACCTAGGCGATCAAATCATCGGCGCACGGTGTGGTAGTGAGTTACACAGATAATTAAAGGAGGCAGTAATCTTTTTACCTCATTTTATATTAGCAACAAAGTTATAGCTATAAATAGTCTCAAGGCAAAACCTACCAGATGTGGTGTGGGTTATCCCCATACCAATTTATTATATGCCACTATAACTTGCAAACTAATAAAGATATTGATGAAAAACATGTAACGTACGAAACTCATTATGTTCATTTGTCAAACCTTTCATAAGTGAGGCAGGGCTGTGACGACTTATTTAAGAGGACTACAATTATGAATACTTAGCGGGCGTAGACACACAAACAAATGAGAAAAAATTAGTTAACGATTCGAGACAGGCCAGCGTGCTAATTACGCAAAACATTATTCGTCATTGTGGTTCTGTCGCCGTATGACTTTTATGAATAAAAGAGTCAGCAACAAAAAGGCGCGCGCTGCGTACGCGCACCGAATTACGAAGACGCGGCTCGATTTATTTTAGCCGGCGAGCCCGGGAGCTACAACCACTGTTTGATTGAACTCCACCCACTAATTATATTCTTATGAAATAAACTCTACATTTAACTTCCTTTGTGTTTGGTGCTAAACGTCGTTAGTTTGAGTTGCGCACGCTTAACAACCGACTCTGTTGGGCAGTGTTAAGGATGAGTTAGCTATGGAGCTGTGGGTAAGGAATTTCACGGGATCCTTATACCGTATGATACAGTAGCAATGTCGGGCCGCGGCGGACGGCGGATCTCTAATGGCTGCACAATTAGCCGCCCTCGGGAACATCGCGCGCGTAATGAAATGTCCAGCCATACCATTATTAGATTGATTCACTTACTTTGTTAACGGATATTGCTCTGGAGCAAGTTTTAGATATTAATAGATTTTTATTACATATTGGAGCACTGTTGTACACGACAGTGCGTCATTTTCAATGACACAAAATGATCTATGGTGGATCGAACCACAAATTACCCATAGATCCATGAATTAACCTTTAGTCTCTTACCTACCCACCGGGCGGCCGATGGTGGTTTATAAGATGGTAGTGGCTAGCCAGACGGATTCAGAAGCCTTACCACCAACCAAACTAAGCAGAAAAGTTCTGCTCCGAAGGAATTGAATCCAGGTGGTGGTATCAATCATTAGTCCAAGTGGCAGTTGTGGGCCAACCTTGTCGTATAATAAAAATATAAAATTTTTAAGTAACTCCCGGCCTTATTAATCATCTATCTAACACCACCTCATTGAGACTTTTCATAAGAGCCCAAATCTGCTGTAAGTTTCTGAAGAATTAAGTATCCTGCAGACCTTTTAATGGTGCAGGATCAGCTTAGGAATACCACCGAAGGATGCTACAGTAAATCAAATTACAAATCAATCGGATCTGTGAAAGTTAGTAAAACCTTTTCATCATGTAGAAAATGAGCTGATAGTCATCAAACGCCTGAACTGATCTTCATAAATTATAGCTAAGGTCCACTCGTTAAGGAGCTACGATGTCGCAGACAGTCACACAGATACACAGACAGACACGTCAAACTTATAACACCCCTCGTTTTCGTCGGGGGTTAAAAAGGCTGCATTGGTCACGTTGTCCGGAACCTGATTAGATGCCTACATTGACAATCTATACATACAATACAAACAAGTAAACCAGGACGGAGTAATTACAATGTACCACGACCTAATTGCTTGATTTAAGTTCCTCGGATATTTCCCAAGTTATTACTCACTACGAGCGTCTCAACATCGCACTGTGTCCTGTTTTTATTGGAGACAGGAAAATTTTCTGTGTATAATTTACTGTGTAAAGTCTATGCTTATAACAATAATGTCTATGTCATGCTCTTTGAATGTTATAGCAGTTTATTTACTACCGCAGCTCTACCATCGTTCCGTCATGGCGTCAAAATGTAGTCAATCTTGATGCTAAAGGAGTTGTTTCAAAAATGTATTTTTAGTATAGTGTACCTCCAGTAGGTGTACACTATACTAAAAATAGGTGAAAATATGCAGAATAGTTTTCAATTGTCTCATTTAAGTATTCGATAATTTCATGAGATTTGTATGAAATGATATAACATTGGCTGCATTATGTCATAGAAATGTCACGAAGTTTATGAAATAAATAAGATGTTTTTGAAAGTGGGAAACCATTTTTATGAACTAATATTTCCTATGTTTTAATTCAATTCAATCATTTATTGCTCTCATGTTGTATACAATGATGGTAAAAGTGAATAGTGTCAAACATGAACCCTATAGCCCCTATAATGTCAAATATTCATTCCAAATTTCATATATTAATTAAATTTTAAGTCTTAAAAATTAATAAGAATAAAAACAATAATTTAGATAATCTACTACAACATGTCAATATAATAAGTAGAATAATATTCGTTTAGTCAAATATACAGAGAAATTTGAATATATGTCACTGAGTGAGTTAAAATGTCAATTGAAAATGTCAATTCATAATGTCAATTAATTTATCGCCGATCAGTAAATAAGTAGGTATTTAATTTATTTTATGCATAGCTTACATTTTTTTATCGTTAAAAAACTCGTCAATATTGTAATAACATTTATTCAGCAATTGTATTTTTAATTGATTAAAGAAAATTCTGTCTTGCTTTTCTGATTTTAATTTGTCAGGTAAATTACCATTATTATAGATTTTAACTGCCATTACATTTGGGCTTGAGCTGTGTATTTTTAATTTAGAAGTCGGTAATAAGAGGTTATGTTCAGTTCTAGTTGGAAAACGTCGTATTTGGTCTGATTTTTTTAACCGACTTCAAAAAGGAGGAGGTTATCAATTCGTCTGTATGTTTTTTTTTGGTCTGAATTTATTGACATCTTGTCGTCACCATCCTGTATAGTTATGTTTTGATATATTGTTATGTTTGTATGATGAGTACGAGCATTTGTTTACGAGACATGGATGTCTATATGTTTACTTAATGTATTTCATATATTACTATTAATATTTCTCCGTTATCTGTATCCATAACACAAGCCCTTAATGATGCTTACTTTGGGCTAGATAATAGGTGTCACACCTATAATATTATGTACCGTATGAATATTTATTTTAATGGTATAGCTTAACTGCTGTGCCTCAACCACTGTAAAGCTTGTGTTTTTTTAGCGCTGCATGATATCATTAATAACATATTCATGTTGTAAACCATACACCTGTGGACATTGCGAGATGGCGCGCATTCATCGCCGCGCCGATATTAATGTCCCAATCTGTACTGCATTAGCGACTTCATCTGATAACCGCTAACAACCCCAACATGGACACATTGAAACACAGCGGCAACACAGATGGTTAAGCAGAACAAAGTTTACTCCAAGATCAGACACGGTGGAGGAAGCTGGAATGCGCTGAGCCTCGTTCGATCATCATGCCAGCCACGCCCTCTCAGACGATGACAATTATCGAGAACGACACGCTAACTAATTGTGTTCTCCAAACGAATATATTTATATTAAAGCTATGCAGTTGCACTGGGTAAGTTTATTTGGCTGTGAAATAATATAATGTATGTAATTACTTACTTTCTTTTAAATTATTCTTGTAATAAAAACAAATTACCGAATTTAACTCGCGTTTAATAATGACTTAGATTTTTATTTATTATTTTATACCAACACGATACGATTAGATTACTTGATAGGGTTCGTGGTCACGAGAAAACTGAAGTATTTATGCAGTCTACAGTTCTTCATTTTTACAGTCTTATAGTTTATAAGATAAGTACCTACCGTCACTTTGTATTACCGTCACTATGTGCTACACGTTTTGAATGCGATTCACACAAAATATTGAGTGTTACAAACGATTGACCGTGTCCGTTCGTCGGGTAATTCTTAGACGGTCTAATCCCCATCCACTAATTGACATACTAATTTCAATAGAGAAGATGGTTGAAGTGTACCACCAGCTTGAGATACCATCATGCGAATTATATTGTGTGAACCGAAAGCAAAATGCGAGTATCGAAGTAATCGAAACATCGGGTATGAAATAATGTAGCAGCTAAGTAAACGCGAGTTAAGCCCCATTTTAACCCGATGTAAACTATAAGATATAAAAAATATTTAAACTAGAATAATTCATGTCCTGGGACGGAACCATGTCACAAGAACACATCTGCCCCAGCTGGGACTCGAACACGGGATGTTTGGTGAGCCCCTGGCGAGTAGCCTGTAGCCAACTACTCGGCCAGCCGGTCGCCATAAAATCACAGTTAAAGTTATTTTTGATAGTGATTCCTGAAAAAACCTTTGTAAAATTAAAACCATTTTATGTGGGCTCCAAATACTTACTTGGTAGTCCTTTAGTTTCAAAGAGGTTTTTGATATAATTTTTTAAATTAAACTGAGTAAGCTTTAATAACAAAAGCTTTATGTTAAACATGTTTCTGTAAACGACTTCGAGTTTAAGATATGGAAGTGTTAAAGACATGATTGGACAAGGCCGGCGATGCGCGCGCTGATTGATGGCGACGCGACGCTGCGCGGGCGCACTGTGCCTTTAGTTGGTGCGACATAATTTAAACTAGTATAATAACCTATAGTTGCCGTGTGCCGATCCTTAATAGCGGCAGCCATTGACGATGACCATCAACTGTTAAGGGCAACATACACTTTTCATATCGTACGCGTTTTGCTTGATGAAGACTGCGCTACGTTTTATTAGCGATATATTTTAGCTAAACTTTACTATAAGGTAGCCCCGTGTAGAGTCGTCTAGGAAGGCTTTCTTGATTCAGCCGTGAAACAGTTCGCTGTGTTTCGGATTGCAGGGAAAGGTAGTGTAATTACTGGGCATGGATGGCTGGCACATGCGTCATACTTGTGAACAGGTGCCACTAGTGGAAATGGTCATCTCTAAGCTTCCTTGATTTTGTAATAATTTTACATATTCATCAACAGTATCATTTTTGAGGGATTTTTGAGGTATATGGCATTATAGGATATTATATATAAAACATTACAATTATTATTGTAATGACGTGGTCAGACAAGTGTTTAAAATTAATTGTTGACCTTTGTGTATTGTAATACCTATATTGTGATGGTGCATTGTCGGACAGCCTTTAAATACAGTAAATATTCTTATCATTAGGTACATATTGGTACTTTAATATACCTTTTTTATACTCTGTGCGACACTGCGCTCCTAAATACTATTACTGTGTAATTAAACATTGTAACTTAATGATTGAAAAGAGTGACTACACGAGTTTGTTGCCGGAATCTTCTCGGTAGTTCAACTTTTGGAACCGGTGTAAATTCAGACAGACTGACAGACAGACTGACTGACGGACAGACAGACAGACTGACTGACGGACAGACGGACCGACAGACAGACCGATAGACAGACTGTCATAACATTCTTAGCTTACGTAGATCCAGATAAGACAGAGAGACAAACATTATGAAATTGTTAGTTAGTTAATATTATTTTTATGTGATAGACATAAGGGTTTTTTTTGTTGACGATTCGAAAGTGCTTCTTGGGGGCCTAATTGAATAAAGATATTTTCATTTTTTGCATTTTCATTCCATCTTAGGCCTTAGGATAACAACGCACCAGCAACACCAAGTGATTCTTTCCTTGTTATTGCAGGTGTCTATAGGTGACGGTAACTACTTGGGCCGTCAGCTTGTTTGTCATCTAGTTGTGTATAAAAAAATCAATAAACTTCCGTAGAACGTTACCCGGTAGTAGTCGGTCGCATTCCGCCTACGACAAGTCTTATAAAAATATGATGTAAGTAATAATAGTTAAAAAAAACTATAATATCAGCCTATGATGCCCACTGCTGAACTAAACGTAACGGTTCTACGCAGCCTGCATTTACCGTCTCTCCGCGACCCTGACCAGATGGTCTATGGGTTAATCCATCTTGTTCCCACAAGAGCCGTCCTGCTGTTAAATATGAAGATAAAATCTCAGACAACTTTAGGTAAGGAAAGAAAGAATAAAAGCTTATTTGTTATTCATCGCTATAACAAAAAAAAATATAAATACATGAATATAATGATATTATAAAGGACTTAAATATTAAAAAAAGTATTTTTTAACAATAAAGATGATGAAATGCCAAAACAGACTCCAACTCAGCTCGCGCTACAGCCGAAATTTTAACATGGTATATTATAGTCTCACTAAGATATTATAAGACGTAAAATGACGATTAAGTGTGTATTGCCCTTAACCTCTGTGGAAGCACAGCAGCAGACAGGTTCTGCTTTTATGGCGTTGGCAGTTTTTATCTATTGTGAAGTGTGGTGCTGTAAATAATATTATTGACAGGGTAATGGATAATGGACGCCAGCGATGGTGACGGCTGACAGGGACCGACGGCGACGTTGAACTGGCCCTAATAATATCACACTGTTGCCCGAAGCATGCTTAGTAAGCATCAACGGTAGCAGTGCCCGAAATTATTCGTTTTTTATACGACAAGGTTGGTAACAAAATCATCTACGCCCCGCCTTGTGGTATATGGTTAGACGCTGGTAGCACTTGTAATAATCAAGTGTGATGTTGACAAGTAGTAGTTGATAATACTGGGTCACTAGCGAAGACAAAATTACCTGAGAATCATTTTAACCGACTTTAAAAAAAAGAAGATAATTCTTGATTCAACTTTTTTTTTATAATTTACCTTACTTTTTGCCAACTTGAGCAAATTATGGTTTTGGTATCGAAACTTATCGTTTAATTTTTTTTCTATAATAGTTTGACATTTGCTTTCCTGTTACTTTATTCAAATAGCTGTAATACCGTCTATATACAACTTTCTCGCTAATGTGCCGCGTAATTACTGTAAGTAGTGAGCGGGGCGAGGGCGGGGGCGGGGGCGGGGTGGTGCGGCGCGAGGGGCGTGTGCGCGGGAGTGGCCGCCATCGTATCCCGCGACCCGCTTGAATCGAAGCTATGCGAGGCAGGGCAAAAAGCACTTCAATTACTTTTAGTGGATGTTCAAAGGCCGACGCGTTAGTGATACCCGCGTGGTCCTTGGACATTTGCTAAATAAGATTTTCCAATGAAACAGACACCACATGTGAATCATGACGACGATTTTGGGTAATCATACACTCGCACCTATTATCTAGCCCAAAGTAAGCATCATTAAGAGCTTGTGTTATGGATAAGGTAAGACAATAAGATATCAAATAAGGTTAGGTACATCGTTTGAAATAAAATCAATTTACCGGATTTAAGTCGCGTTTAATTAGATCTTACTATTAGATTAATTCGGACCGCTCAAAATGTAACACAAAGTGACGGGCAAAGATATTTGACATCTTCCCGTGACCACGATCGCTGTAAAGTAATCGAATGTAGTGCTCGCGAAAACGTAAAACAATACTAAGGTCAAAATCAGATGCTTCAATTCTTGACCAAATTAAATTTAGAGTGCCGCAACGTTCTGTTCGCCGCCAGCAGTTGTTTGAGATACAGTCCTCGACCAACAATGTCTCAAAAAACAATCCCATTAATAGAATGTGTAAGTCATATAATGAAATATGTTGTGACAGTGATATATTTTATGATAGCCTCCCGTCTTTCAAAAGGATGTTGATAAAAAAACCTATAGATTTGTTATTATTCTATAAATTTGTTTAAATCGTCTTTACGCTCAATGTCTGTCAAAACGATGTGTACAGTAGTCATAGGAATTCAGATTTAACCATGTTATTTAAAACGAAAAAAAAAAAAATGTGTATGAGTGATCTGTTTTCTGTATCTGTACCTATAAAAAAAAAAAAAAAAAAAAAAAAAAAAAAAAAAACACTAATTTGTACTGTTGCGTTCCTACAACATGTAAGAGGCTTGTGTTGTGGACACCTACTTACTACAAAGCTGAATATTACATAAATATTTGAAAAATACTAAATGAACATACCAAAAAACAAACATAACTCTTGCACCGATGGTCATTTTCATAAACGAACATCTGCCGCTACCGGGATTCGAACCTGGAACTTCGAATGTAATAATCTGTGAAATATTCGATAATCTATTAAGTATTTGTCTGGCAGCGCAATTACATGCGCCCGCGCATATTTCGATCAAGTGTCTTTGATTTGATATGCACTTGACATAAATAGTGGGCACCGGCCGCGCATCCACCTTCCAAGTATGGTCTGGAAGCTGCGCGGAGTCATTTACACCAGAGCGGGTAAGAATAGAACAGGCCTGAGAGCTGACTAGTTGATGGCTTTAAACTGTGACAGGACTGCTAGGCTATTATAATTCCAACATAGGAGAGCAGTCTGTCTTAAATTAAGAATCAAATTATGACTTAATCAACACAATTACCATAGAACCATTTACTTACAGCAGAAATAAACCACAAACTATGTTAAGGACTTACAGCCATGCGTAATGTGATGTAGGTTTACATTTTTCACAGTGACTGACTCTTATTGCGAAGAGAATTAGGCACATGTATTGATAAAAGTGTTTATACATTTTATTGCATGTGAAAAAAGTAATAATTTCAATTTCAAAATTTGTGTTTGCATTCCTTGCTTTCATAAATGGTAAAATCGGAAATGTGGATTACTGATGCTTCTGTGGTATTCCAAGACATGCTGACATTGAGCTGATCCTTTACCATCAAATAGTCTACGAGATACTTAATTCTTCAGAAAACTTATTGCAGATAAAGCATGTTTGGGCTCATAAGAATAGTCAGTCTAATAGAACTCAATAAAATGGTGCTAGATACTTAAAATTTTCAATTTTATTATATGTAAGTTGCAAACTTCAGGGTCTAAAAATAATGATCTTCTATTTTTTGATCATCTTTTTTATATTACTTTTTTACATTTAAACTTACATATTGAATAAATAGGACTAAATTAAAATATTTACTGTACAGTATAATTTTAATGATTGAAATATATTTTATACAAAATATAATTTAAAACTCCTTCTTTATACGGTTTCCTTTGGCAGTGCTATAGTTCACCTTCAAACCTACAATACAGAGGTAATTTGATCTCTTCTGTTGTAGGCTGTCAACAAGGTGATCCCCTCGGACCTGCCATTTTTAGTTTAGCAATTCACCCTACCATTCAAAAACTCAATTCAAAATTAAACGTATGGTATCTTGATGATGGTACCTTAGGTGGCTGCGCAAATTCAGTTCTTGATGATTTGCGTACACTTATCCAAGAACTTCATACTATTGGTCTCGATCTGAATTTCTCGAAGTGTGAGTTATTTATTTCAGATAGGATCACTGGTTCACATCGAGACGAAATAATTTCGGAATTTAACTCTTTGGCTCCAAATATTTCAATTGTTGATAGAAAATCGCTTCGTCTACTTGGTTCACCTATTTTAGACGATTCAATTCCCTTTTTTGTAAATGAAAAAATTGTAACCTTCACAGATTTATGTCATAGGCTTCTAAAAATTAGCACTCACATGGCTTACATAATTCTCCGTTTTTGCCTTTTTGTTCCCAAATTTATGTATACTCTTCGTTCCTGTCAACTTTGGAAATTTCCTGACCTTCTTTCGGAACTGGACAGTAGAATGAAAGAAACACTTTCTACTGTTCTGAATATCAATCTTTGCGATCGTTCTTGGTCTCAAGCATCATTGCCAATACGTTTCGGAGGTTTAGGTATAAGGAAAATTTCAAGTGTTTCCCTTCCGGCCTTTTTATCTTCCATTTATAGTACGCGTCCTTTAATTGACAAAATTTTAAGTGATAGTTTAACTACTTTTGAAGTGTCCCACTTGGCCGAGGCCAAATCTAGCTGGTCAATGACTTGCTCTGGCTCTGACTTTCCTATTTCCCCCTGCTCCCAGAAACAATGGGACGGGCCTCTCTGCGAATTGGTGCGGAACAATCTTTTAAATACGTCAACCAGTTCTGCGGATCGAGCCCGTCTCTTGGCAGTGGGAGAGTGGGAATCTGGTCTATGGCTACAAGCTTTGCCTTCGGCTAATTTAGGTACACTCCTTGACCGCACTGCTTTTCGTTTTGCTATCTGTTTGCGTTTAGGAACCGTCTGCAATGTCCCACACCGTTGCCGTTGTGGTAGTTTGGTTGATGATCTTGGTCACCATGGCCTCTCTTGTGCAAGAAGTGCAGGTCGATTTTCCCGGCATGCTGAAATCAATGACATCATTCGTCGGGCTCTCGCTACCACCGGGACCCCTGCTGCTCTGGAGCCGAACGGTTTAGCGCGCGATGATGGGAAGAGGCCTGACGGCATGACTCTTGTGCCCTGGAAGATGGGTAGGTCTTTGGTGTGGGACGCTACTTGTGTCGACACCTTAGCCATGTCCCATCTTCCAAGTACCTCGTCGACACCAGGATCGGCTGCTGCTTCCGCTGAAACTCTTAAACGGCGCAAATATGCTGGCTTATCTAAAGATTACATATTTGAACCGTTTGGAGTTGAGACATTGGGACCTTGGGGTCCAGGTGCTCACCGACTGTTTAGGGACATTGCAGATCGTTTGTGTGAAAGTTTGAGTGACAATAAGGCTGGTATGTATTTCGCACAAAGAATAAGCCTCGCAATTCAGCGAGGTAATGCGACCAGTCTTATTCCATTAACACTTCCATTATCAGTAGATTTAGGTGGTGTTTTTTATTTATAAGTTCGGTTAATTTTACTTAATAATTTCTAACATATCTGTTGTGGACTGGCTGGTTAGCACACAGTGTTTTATACATTTACTTTATGAATTTGTATTTTCCTATGTTTTTCTACTTTCTATTGTTTTTGGAAGTCAGTCTTATTACAAATGTGAACACGAACGTGGTTTTACTCTACTCCCAACAGTTTTTGGTGTCAGAAGTGATTTTAAGTGAATTTAAATGTTGTTGAGATCTAATAAAATAGTGATGAGTGTACCAATAAGTTCGGTAGACCCGTCTGCAGCTATCCCTAGTGCGGAGTTGCGCCAGGATCACTCATACCCCGAGCTCCTCCATGCGCCCACTCCGCGGGATACCGTCGCTGTAGATCTACCTACACCGTCGCTACCTACTGCGTTACAAACGCTTCAAGATGATTCGCAACATTTCAACCCACTACCAGCCATTCCAAAAGGTTTGATTCGGAGCCCTGACAGCTCTGTGAATAGCCTACGCTCATCCAAAAGCACCATCAAAGCACGTCAGCTTGCTTTAAGGGCAGAACATGCTCGTCGTCTGGCAGAGCTAGAGGAACGTGCTATAGAGCGTCAAAAGGCCGTAATGGAGCTAGAGCTTCAAGCGGAGCTCGCTGCTCTAGAAAGTAGCGCTTCGCGAAATTCACATTCTCCATCACGGACTCATAAATGGTTAGTACAATCGCATGATTTTAACGCTACCTCTCAGTACGAAATTAATAAGTGCAATGCATTTTACAGAGATGTAGTGGCGGATCGTGTTACTTCGCCACAAGGCGACGCGTCTAAAGACGCCATGTGTGAGCGTCGTCCGGACTGCAGCCCCGAGAAGTGCGGTCAATATAAGCCACACCCTCCGACTCCGTGCTGCCCGATTCAAGACGACACTGAACATGCACATGATAGTTTAGGTACACAAATAAAACAAAATTGTGACAAAAATAAAGATATTATAGATAATCAGGCTACACAAAATACACAGTCAAGCGATTTCAAGATGTTGGCGCAAGCTATCGCCAACTTAGCGGTGTCGCGGCCTAGGGTAAGTGATAAACTTCCTCCCTTTAGCGGCCGCACATCAGACTGGTTGGCGTTCAAGGCAGTTTACAGCCAGACGAAGGCTGCGTTTTCTGCGGCTGAAAACTTGGCTAGGCTTAACGTGGCTCTTAGCGGGGCTGCTCGTGACGCCGTGTCAAGTCTCCTCATCTCTGCCTGCGACCCTGAAGAGGTATTATCTTCTTTACAAATTAGATTTGGTCGCCCGGAGTTTATTGTTTTACAGGAGGTATCGGCGTTGCAGTCATTGCCCAGGCTTCCACTAGATTACGGTAAAGAACTGAACTTGTTTGCCTGCAGAGTCCGTAACTGTGTCAAGACAATACAACTCTTAAACTATTGTGAGTATCTGGCTTCACCAGAGCTTTTCAATACCATACTTTTAAAATTTACACCACTCTTACGATCGCGATGGACGGACTACGCCTTTAGTCGCGGTCGTAAGTACAAATTAGAATTATTGGCAGATTTTTTAGATCATGAAGCTAATCTCCAAATTAATTTCGGTCTCGTTGCATCACCAATATTTCATAACAATTTTCAATTAAATCGTGATGTCAAACATTTTCAACGTGACAATGTCAAAAATAAATTTGACGTTGTACACACGGTCTATGAAAACGATAATAATGCAACCTCTTCCGAAATCAATTTAATGGCCAATTTCACCAAAAGGCAAAGCTATAATTCAAATACTCTCTGCTTATATTGCCAATCAGAAAAACATAACATTGTCAACTGCCCAAAATTCAAATCTCTTTCCGTGGACGATAGATGGCGTTGGGTTATCGAAAGTAAAGTTTGCCGCAGATGTCTCAAGCGTGGTGGGCACTTGTACAGGCGTTGTAAAACTTCATGCACTGTAGCTAGCTGTACTCTTAAACACCACTCTCTACTTCATTCCAACAAGCAAACCCCCGAACTTGCTTCTGATGTCGAGGCTCCTGTGCCAGCGTTACCATCATCATCCGGCCAGGGGAATGAGATTTTAATAGCACACAGCAGTTTTTGTACAAGCTCATCCCGTCCCTTATTGAAAGTAGTTCCCGTGACTGTGTCAGGACCGAAGGGCGAGGTAAATACCTATGCTCTCTTGGATGACGGAAGCACTACTACCCTCGTAGACTCTAGCATTATGAAAACGATTGGAGCCGACGAAGGCCCACAGTCTACACTTACTGTGAATTGCATTGGCGGACTATCGAAAACATGTGAGACAAGTCTCGTAGATTTCAATATTCGTGGTCTGCACTCTCCGAAAGCCCATAAAGTAAGGAACGCGCGGTCTATTCCTAATTTAGGGATGAGCAAACAGTCTCTTAGAGCTTCGGATATACAGCAGTTTGATTATTTATCGGACCTAATAGATGTTGTTTGTTACGATGACGTTCAGCCTACGATATTGATTGGCGTAGATAATTGGAATCTTTCTATTCCTTACTCTGCTAGGAAAGGTACACTGAATCAACCTGTAGCCATAGAGACTGCACTAGGTTGGGTCTTGTATGGTTTCGCTTCTAGTAAAACAAATTCCGCACACTTTATCAATCACGCTGTGCTTTCTGACAAGTCTTCTGAAAGATTGCCCGAGAGACTAAATAAATATAATTTCATGCCCGATTCCATCGGTATTATTAAAAAAGTTTACCAAACCGCAACTGATAGTAGTTTAGGCCCGTCTGTCAGTATCATTCGAACTTTAGGAATTTCGAGGAGCTTTCCGTCAATTCCTTTTAGCTTCCTCAAAATTCTTCCGGATAAGGTCCCTGAGAAATTAATAAAGCGATCTGTTTCTTTACAACTTATGCGCGTTTATGATCAGCTTGGGTTTCTTACTCCTATGATATTAAAGGGATGCGGCTTAGGCTGGGACCAACGGCTAACGTTGAAATTTGTCACTAAATGGGTAGAATGGTTTCAGGACTTTAAAAAATTCTACGCATTAAATGTCCCGCGTTGTTATACCGCCGCTTATAATTCTACAAAATGTCGGCTACATGTATTTACAGACGCCAGCAAAAATGCTTACGCGTGCGCGGCCTATTGGCGTTGTGACTTTCCGACTGGTGATATAAAGTTAGCTACTATAGGCGGTAAGGCTCGCCTGGCCCTATTAAAACCTTTCTCCATGCCAAGGCTGGAGCTTCAAGCGGCCCTTATCGTCGCTTTTTTTGCCTCTTATAACCAAGAGGCCCATAAAGTAAAACCACTTGACTCCTATGTCTGGTCAGACAGTCTTACCGTTTCATTCTGGCTGCGTGCAATTTTTCATATCTCTCATAGATGGTACGCTGGCCTATCTTTCCTTTTTACTCTAAAAAAAAACCGGCCAGTGGAATCAGTTAAGGAAGTACCTTCGTTACTTGATGAGCTTAAAGTGCAGAAAACTCATCCAGAAACGATCACATTAACTTCGATCTCTCCGCTTGAGTCACCTTTACCGGTGGCTGCGGATAACTCGCGTTTTAGCGACTGGACTCGTACAGCTCGCGCGATGGCTTGCTTTCGAAAATGTTTTATAATCTTTCGGCCACCTTTACTCAAAATTCGCTCAAAATTAACTTCGCACTCTGCCCGACAAAGGCAGAACACCGACTTTATATCAAAGCGATTGAGAAGCCTACGTGGCCACACAGAACAGAGTGAGAATTTATGTTCTTTGAGATTTGAGCTTAGTCATAAGAGAAGTCGCCTGGCACGAATTTCTTCGATTATTAATCCAGACAAATTTTTGAGAATGTCGAGTCGCACCTGGGCAGCTAAAAACCTTCCACCACTGAATCGCGAAGTAAATCTCATTGACCTAGATGGCAAACAGAACGTAGTTGAGCTGCTCCTGCACCACTATCACTGCGAGTTCAATGTTGGTTCTAAGGAAGCAATCGTTCTTCAGCTACGGCAGCTTTATCGCATACCTTGTCTACGACCAGCTGGGAAGACTTTCTCCAAGAATTGCATCTCTTGTCGTCGAAGGAGGATCCCACCACACTTACCTCCAGTGGGAGATTTACCAGAGGATGGAATTACTGCTCCTAGCTCTTTATTAAGAGTCGGCTGGGGCTATTTTGGCCCTATAAATGATCGTCGGGGCGCCGAAGATACTACCGGAGATAAAACAAGGTTTTACCTTACGATCTTAAACAAGTATTCCTGGGCCTCCATCCCTCCGGCGGCTCCATTCATGGGCGATCAGCGACATTCAAGCCAAGGCCTCCGAAGAACAAAACTTTACTTATACTTCTTCTTGAAGCGAAGGCAGCCATAAAAAGTCGGCCTCTCATCTTACCCATGTACCAGTTGTTTTTGATACGGAATCCGCCCTGACATCCTTCTATTTTATCCTCGGAACATTGTCCAATGGCCCAATGCTACACCCCTTAGAAGATTCTGACCTGATTAGTCGACAGGAACGGAATTGGGTGCCGACCATTATGACAGAGATGGACGCGATGGAGTACCGGCCAAAACCCTGCAGAAGACCGAACAATAAACCAACACCAGCAGTCAGCCATCGTGCGGAGATGTGGTGATAGTGGTGGATAGCGTACTACTACCCAGGTAGACATAACCGCTTGGCTAGGTTAAGAAAGTCTGGCCAGGGAAATTATACATTGTCACAGTGGTGGAAGTCGTGAACAGAGGCGGAGTATTGAAACATCCAGCTATGCCTAATGCTGGTGCCTTTAGTGAGCCAGTCCTAACCTAAATTGTCCGTTACACAGGGGGGCGGCCTGTTGTGGACTGGCTGGTTAGCACACAGTGTTTTATACATTTACTTTATGAATTTGTATTTTCCTATGTTTTTCTACTTTCTATTGTTTTTGGAAGTCAGTCTTATTACAAATGTGAACACGAACGTGGTTTTACTCTACTCCCAACAATATCAATTACCTTTCGAAATATTTAAAATTAATTTATTGTAATTAACATAAAATAGTTATTCATAATATGTACCTAATAATTGTGTTCATGATTCAGTGTTGTCCCAACGTTATAATCTGATTAACGATTAAAAATCATAATCAAAAGTTTTGATAAAATACAATGAGCAGTAATGAAATGTAACTAAACATAAACATAAAGAAATCTGAAATGTAGAGATTAGGGGTTCTTTGCGTGATACCCCCCAGCAGCGCCACAAGCCAGATTGTGAAAAGGTTTAGCTGAAAAAAATGTACATTTATTGTTCTTTTTTGTACTTATAAACCAAAAATATGTACTTTCGTATTTACTGATATAAAACACATTAATGTGGCGCTGCCAGAAGGAGTACCTTACAGCAGCGCCACCTTATTATACTATATTCTAAGGAATATATTAATAAAATAAATTTATGTACAATATGTTCTGGAAAAGTGCTATTTGATCATATATAACTGAACACGATTAGCAGCTCCGATGCAAAGTTATGAGCAAATCAAATATTGTATAATAGCTATGTCGGCGCGACGCCCGCTACATTGAAGTCGGCAATAGCTTATATAAGTAGGTATATCAAAAAACAGTTGGACAGAACACCTGTTGGATTATAGGCGACATCTGTAAGAATCTAATCTAAGCATTTCACCTATCAAACTTCACTTTAACTTTTATTATACAATATTTGTTTTGCTCATAACTTTGCATCGGAGCTGCTAATCGTGTTCAGTTATATATGATCAAATAGCACCTTTCCAGAACATATTGTACATAAATTTATTTTATTAATATATTCCTTAGAATATAGTATAATAAGGTGGCGCTGCTGTAAGGTACTCTTTCTGGCAGCGCCACATTAATGTGTTTTATATCAGTAAATACGAAGGTACATATTTTTGGTTTATAAGTACAAAAAAGAACAATAAATGTACATTTTTTTCAGCTAAACCTTTTCACAATCTGGCTTGTGGCGCTGCTGGGGGGTATCACGCGGTTCTTTGACTGATTTTTTTAAAAATGGGAATGGAATGTTATTTGATTAGAATTATTTTTCAAATGTTCACTTGTGAATATTGACTTATGCACCTGCACTGTAAATACTCCGCCAATAATAACTCTCTCGTAATTAATTAATACAACTTACTGACTTAATAAAGTTACAAAGGGTTTTATTGGACACATAATATGCCCTCTTAATTTACAACACAACGACCACATTAACCTTTAACCATGAAGTAAGTAATTTAAGTTTAAAAATTTAGTAATTAGTTCAAGCTCAATATTAGCGTTTAAATAAAATTGTAGGTATTACTAATTTTCATGCCCTTACCAGAATGGAAGGTGTAATGAGAAGATTACAGAGACATGGGTGACCTCATAATTGGACTAAAATGAAGTCTTGTACTAGATACGGCTTAACTACTAGACCATCGACTGGTATCGTGTCTTTTTCACCGGATCAATGTACTGACTTTATAAGCTCCTGGTACTCCGGGCTAGGTCATCTAATCTCCCCCACGCATGCATTGCACATGCCGCCACGTCTGGGATTACCCAAGTGCTCTGGGTAATCCCCATCGGCGCGAAACCTGGCTGTAAGGCTAGGTATCCTGGGGGTAGGCTAGTGAAATTGCTTCGGCAGAGCCAAGGCTACCCCCGCGAAGGGCAGTGGAGTTACCGGGGAGTTTAAGTGGGTATTTCCGGTGCTGCTAGCGCTGGATGACCCCCACACACGCCCGTCGCTTAGCCAGCAGCGGGTAGGTCTGTAAATGGATTTCTCCCCGTAAAAAAAAGGGCATCTAATCTCGGTATACCAAGAGCTTTAAATTTTCTAATCTTGCTTAGACCTCCCGGTCAGATATTTTTTTGTATAACTTATAAATCTTATCAAAAAGTTAAGGAATAAAGCATCAAAAGCCTTACAACGGTTCTATATTTAGGTGTAAGGCAAGAGAGTGTCCACTATTATTGTTAGCAGGTATTTATTATTTTTGCAAGTTTACGCAACTCCATCGTGTGCGGCGAGCGCCGCGGCTCAGTGCCGGCGGGCGGCTGCGCGCGCGCCGAATTGATCTGCCGTGACGAGCTTATTCGGCGCTGATACCATCGCTCTAGCGGCCTTCTGAACAATACCTTACTTCACTAATTTTTCATGTATAGGAATCGCCGGGGAAGCATCCTGAACCCAAAACAGGACTGTGAATTAGGAAGACGGGCTATGTATTAGACTTACATCCTTATCTATCCCAAATAAGAGATTGTGTTTTGTATTCTAGATAATGAAGAAATGGGCAAAGAATAGAAGTAGGAGAGGGAGAAGGTAGGGAAGTATAGATAGCAAAATGGATATAAATTAAGAAAATACTAGTATAAACACAATATATAAACTAGGAAAAATCGCATGTTCTGAGTATTTTGTATTTTTTCTAGTTTAGGCCTTTTTTTCTAAGTACTCGATATAGTTTTCAGACATTTATTATAATTTTAAAAAAAAGTAAATTTAAATCACACAAACATCTACGTCAACCGGTATTCGAACTTAGAACCTGGGACCGCTTGTTCAGTAGACCGTACAATAACCGGACGGCTTACACATTTTTTTTATTTTTATACTACTTAATACATGACAAAACAAGCTGACGGTCCACCTGATGGTAAGCGGTTACCGCCGCCTATAGACACCTGCAATACCACGGGAAAATCACTTGATATTGCAGGTGCGTTGTCATCCTAAGGCATGAAATGCCGTCCATGCACAGTAATTACACTGGCTTAATTAAATAATCTTAACTTCGTTTTCTTTTCGTAATATTTTGAGCTATTAGAAGAGTGTATAGTACTTACCATCAGGCGGACCCTACGCTTGTTTCTAGCCGTATTTACAGAAAATGATGGTATCTGATAGCAGGTGGCGTGTCTGGCAATATATTCCATGAACGGGATAAACTCCACAGACGTATCTTTGACCACAAGCTTGGTGATTACGGGCGTATTGGATAATAATAGTTGCTGTTACAGTGTGTCCTGTCCGCGCTCCGGATCAAGCCCTCCCCGAGGGTTTAATTTTTAATACTTTTTGCAATGAAGAATTCTGAGAATTATTTATTACTCAAACTAAACCAATCAGTGAGTTAACATAAAGATGTTAAATTGTGCTTAGATAATGAGAGTCTCTGGTCAGTACCTTTTGACGACCGGCTGGCCGAGCGGTCGGTACCCCTTGCTATACGGGCTGCTCGGTCAGGGGTCCCGGGTTCGAATCCCGGTAGGGGAAAATGTTAGAATGATGAATAAGAGCATTTGTTCACGACTCATGGATGTTTATATGTTTATTTAGTAGATTTCTAATATTTATATACATATTATTATCAATATTTATTCGTTATTTAACCCGTCAAGTATCAGATTCCAGACACAATTGATTTTTCAATTGTCATAGACCTTCGGAGGGATAACGCAGCTTGACAGATTAACCGCCTCTGTGAGACCACCTACTGCACATCTAGAGGTCCGGGGTTCAATTCCCGTGGGGGCAGAAATTTTCGGCCTAGATTGGTTGGTGGTATGACTTATCTAGGTCCGCCTGGCTAGCTACTCGTACCACCGGCTTACCTAAGGCAGAAATAACAATAATGATAATAGCGTCATTGTGCTCCGGCAGTTGAAGGTATGATAGCCAGTTCCTCTGTGGTTGAGGAATCCACGTTAGCTCGCTTCCATCTTCAGCTTTACCACCACTTACTATCAGGTGAGATGACGCTCATGAGCTACCCCGATGAGAATTTAAAAAAATACTGTGGGATGAATAATTTATGGCTAAATAAAAGGTGTATATATTAAATAAAAGATAGTCTGATAAAATAATCATTATCACCAGCCTACACATATACGTCCCACTGCTGGACATGAGCCTTCCTACATAGAAGTAACACATGAGGAGCTTGGGCCATAACACCACCACGTTGGCCCAATGCGGGTTGGTGGGTTAAAGCGTTTGCAGGAACAACCGGCGAAGCATGGAGGAGCTCGAGATAACAAACTTTGATTGACTCTAGATCTGAGTTCGGTGGTCCACACAGCCACACCAGCCAGACACTTAAAACTACTTATAATAAGGGTGACAAGCACGCTTACAGCTCGTCTGATGGTAAGCGGTCACAGTACCCAACAGATGCTTTTACACCAAATGTACCTACTACTCATGCGTTGGCTACCCTGTCAAGCAAGAGAAACCGTTATGACAGCGGCATAAGAGACAACTGCCCCTGCTCCCAACACATTGCTTCGCCCCGATGAGATCTGGCGACCTTACCCATCGCAAAAAACAGAAAATTACTATCTAGTGTAATTTATAGTCAACCTGCACTAGCTGTCTTCGCATAAAGACTCTTCTCACCGCTTCACACCAGGTGGTGTAGAGTAATTTGCCGCGCTTTGTACAAAAAAAACTTACTGCGATCTTCTGTAAAATGGAGGTGCTATATCCAAACTAATATTATTAATTCGAGAGTTTGTTTGTTTATTTGTTACGCTTCCATGTCTAAGCTACTGAATCGATTTTGATGAAATTAAGTGTGGATATAGTTTGAGACTTTGGGAAGAACATTGGGTACTTTTTAAGCGATAACCGACATTAATGGAGCCGTAGAAAAAAACTAGTAAATAAATTAATTCGAGTGAAAAATATCATTGCACCTCCATTTAAATAACTACGGCTACGCTTAAATTAAGCAGATTAATAATAAGTGTCCATCCTGTAATTTGTTGTATTTTTGAAACGTTTCATTTTAAGTTCATAATAATTAAATACCTACCCATGAAATTGCATAGCTTAACTTAGATAGCCCTAAGTGGGGGCATGCGCGGGAGTCGCCGGTAGCCCGGAGCGCCGCCACTTATGGCCGCCGTAATAACACCCACCACGCGGCCAAATATCGACAAAATTAATCATCAGCCGAACGCATGTGCCGCGGAATATGCACAACTCAAGAATTTGCATTTTTACAAACTTCACCTATCACAGGCAATGGGTAGATGGGTTGTGCATGTTGTGCGAAAAGGAAAAAAAAAGTTTTGGATTATTACCACCGATGATGATGAACGTATTTTTGAGAAGGGCCATATCCACAAACACGACACTATATGTTTTTCATTCCTCATGCTCGGAAAGTAGCGTTTTCTTGATCTGAGTATTAGGAGGAAAACGCTAGTTCCCACCACCGGGCGGGAAAAACTCATACTAAGTAATTGTTTCCTTTAGGGCAGGAATTAAAATTTTTAAAAATAGAAATGAATTTGGTAACGTACAACATGTGGTACAACGAAGAAAAAAAAAGTATTCGGCTGAATGGCCAGTAGGCGGTAACGCGATGTGTTCCAAATTTTAAAATACTCTTTATACATACTTTGTTTAATCTGTGAAAAAGACAATTTTGGCGGGATAATAATATTATACGCACGCTGTGCCAAAATTTAATATCTTGATTGTGTGATTTGTTTGTGAAAAACAATGAATTCAAGCGATTCTGAAATTTCGACTCCAGGTTCGGTTATGAACGAAGCAAATGCAATACCTAATCGAAAATCTTTTAACTACTAACTTCTAACTTAAGTCTTAAAAGTCACAAAAAGTACCAATCGCGACTTATCCCTTTATGTTAGTCAAGTCCGTATCGATCGGTATCAGCCCGGGCGAGTGTGCGCCGGCGCAGCCGATTGCAGTAATTTGGCAACGAACAGTCAGCTGGCCGCCGCGCCGTAAACAGCCACTCACTACCGCTGTGTTGTTCTTCAGACATAATAAATTGACTATCAACTTTGGCTTCAAGGTTATTGAGGAACATTAAAGCAGAAATTTGTTTATTGAAAAACATTTTGTGCGTCATAAAAGCAAGACTAGTCAGTCTTCGGGAAGGCTTACACTGGAATGATCTTATGTTAAATATTATCTAAGGTGCACTTATTACTAAATAAATAATAAATAAAATTAATTTCTTTCTTTAACAAAATAATCTTAGTAACTATATTTTTGTAGTACTATTGCATTTGTAAAGAGACTAGTTCCTGAAGTAGGTTCCAAAGGAACCTGTGCCCTGTGGCTCCTTTGGAACATATTTCAGGATCTAGTCTGTACTGTAGTACCTGTGTACTACGCCCCTCCCGCAGATAAAATTGCACACAATTACACTAGTAGACTAAGAGGTAACTTGTAATTAGTGTTACTTTTTAGCCAAGGAGTAATAAACATACAGACATCCATAATTCGCGAACAAATGATTGTATTTATCGTACAAACATCTGCCTCTACCGGAATTCGAACCCAGGACTCTAAAGATGGTTCTATTTTAATGGACTTCGTTTCTTCGACTTTCCTTCTTTTAATGGATTTTATTGGATGAAAAAACAGGAAATTTTATGTTTATAGAATAGGAAAAAAGTCCTCCAGGTCTTAGAAAGCTTACTCAAAGAGCTCGAGCAACCTTATTCAGCACAGGATCACTACAAAGTAATGTTATTTGTCTGCGACTTTAAATACTAATAGATATATCTATTAAAGAGGACATTGCAATGAGCTCCTAAATATTACAGGTCATTCAACACTTTGTTCTGTTTAAACCGAGAATAACCATAGTTCCACAGGACAGAGAGACAAGGAAACGCGCTTATCCATTCTGCGTGCGTACAATATGACGAGCTGCGCGCGCGCAGGACCGTCGTTGTTATTCCGCTTATGCGGCGACGGCGCAGTGTTCTCACCACCACGGCCCGGCTATTAATAGAGCCTGATGTCCTGTCTCACACATTTTCATTGGTTTAACTAAACTATTGAATAACTAACAAATAGAAACAAAAAAGAAGTGTTTTATATACAACTAGATGACAGACAAGCTGACAGCCCACCTAGTGGTAAGTGGTTACCGCCGCCTATAGACACCGATGTAACAAGGAAAAATCACTTCGTATTGCAGGTGCGTTGTCATCCAAAGGCCGAAGGTGAATTGCCTTCTATTCCCAGTAATTTCATTGGCTACCTTTCCCTTCAATCCGAAACACAGCGAACTGTTTCACGGCCAAAATAGGAAAGGCAGTGGTACCTACCCTGAAGACCCCCGTAAAATTTACTATGTTCTGAGAGAAAACATTTGGAATAGTTTTCAATTACTCCCAAATTAGTGTTGTTGACACCACAACATAGCCGCGACATTGGAGCTCCCCCTCGGTGTCGTATTGGTTTGAGCGCTCTAGTTTCGATACGAAAAACAAAGCAACTTTCGCCATGGTCGGTGCTGGGATAGGTCAATCAAAGTTTGTTATCTCGAGCTCCTCCGTGCTTCGGAAGGCACGTTAAGCCGTTGGTCCGGGTAGTTCCTGCAACCGGTTTAGCCACCAACCCGCATTGGGCCAGCGTGGTGGTGTTGTGGCGCAAACTCTCCATGTGTTTTTCCCATGTAGGAATGCCTGTGCCGAGCCAGTAATGCTGATGAAGGTCCATCTCACAGATTTCAGGCAAATAACACTACTGTACAGGTTTCAGTGGTGAGTAATGTCCTCGCAGCTGCTAAAATTATGTTGTATTTGGATTTATTTATTATCTTACTCTTGATTTTTAACATGTGGATAAAGCAAGAGTGATCTGTGGTGTTACAGCCGTCTAGGCTACAGTAATCACTGTTTTTTTTATACTGCAACGTCGGAAAACAAGCGTATAGCCCACTTAATGGTGCGCGGTCACCGTAGTCTATGCACGCTCGTAGCAATTGGGCACTACTCACGCGCTGCATATAGCCTGTGAAAATCAGAGACAGCGTTAAAAGCACAGTAGACGAGTCCCCCTTTGACCGATGACTTTATTTCTTAATGAGTTTTGTTGACCAAATCCACGCACACAGACACAAAGACCCGTATCTGTACACGGGCTACAGATTGCAGAGAGTTATGTTAGTAGATTTAGTACAACACTAGTGTGTATGTCACAGCACTAGCGTCCGTGTGGTTGCGTAATGGCGTCATTTCTCAATAATCATTTAAAGTTAATACAAATTGTCTGTCTAAGTGTTTGAACTTATAAATAAACGTGTTATAATATATATGTCGCCGCCGTCTAGTTAAATCAGCCGCTTAACTGGATGGCTAGCCCGTTGATTAAACGCCGGCATCCAATTGAATGCCTAGCCCGATAGTTAATTGAACTAAGTAGATTCACGACTTGGCGTATAAAATGGATCGTGTTGTACTGAAAAGTTTAGGTTTAATTGGTAGGTTCAAGGTTATTTTTTTAAGACCACTTATAACCGACAACGTTTTGGTTCTAAGTGGTCATAAAAAATAACCTTGAACCTACCAATCACTCAAACAGTCACACAAAAGCTCTTCGATTCTAATGACAAGCTTAGGCATCCAATTGGTTGGCTTTTTTAAACCAGACGGCTGACATGAGAGAGACATGACACGGCATCTGGTTAAACTTTGGGCTCGATTACTTGGCTAGTTGTAATTCAGCCGTTTGATTGGATGCTGGCGTTCAATCAACGGGCTAGCCGTCCAGTTAAGCGGCTGATTTAACCAGACGGCTGCGACATATGCACAAGTATTATTACAGGGCATCACCACAATATACAGAGTAGCCTTATTTAGCTGCGATCTTCTGAGAGGAAGAGGACTACCCTGGTACGAGCATCAGGCCATCAGGCAGGTCCATACCTATAGTTTAGATTAGTAACGTCATAAATATAATAATAATAATATTAGCATGTGTCGAATCAACCGAAGCTGGTCGAGCAAAACGTATCGATCGGTCACGGCACGCCCGATAAATTGAATACCGTCGATGTACCGCCAGATACCGCCCAAATCATACTTGTTCCAGGAAATACCGACAGCTAAAATGATACACGATGAAGCATTATTGATAGTTTTCAAGTAAAAAACAAACTCTTTTAATGTTTCAAATATTTTTTTTATAAATTGTTTCTTTTTATATTGTGTGTGCATAAAATTGAAAATTAATAAATAAATTTATTTATTAGTTTTTAGAGTAGTTATTAAGGTATATACAGCGTGGTGCCGTCAATACGACAATAAATTAAAACATGGGCTATATTAGACCATAGAAATGGTTTGTCACTTTTAAAAACATCTTTTTCAATTGATAATTTCATGACATTTCTATGAAATAATGCAGTCAATGTTATATTATTTCATACAAATGTCATGAAATTATCAAATAAATAAGATATTTTTGAAAGTGGCAAACCATTTCTATAAACTAATATAGCCCATGTCTAAATTTATTGTCGTATTGACGGCACCACGCTGTATTAGTTTAACTCAACGTGATTTTAAAGGTCTGTTCAGATTTACACAGAATGAATATCAGACTGGATTTCAGCGAATTTTTATAATTACTTGTATTATTATTTTTTCTTTTTTACTTTGTTTGGTTCATATTTTGAATTTAATATTAATATATTAAATAATGGCATACGTAAGAGAACCAAAGTCACTTACGTCACTTACATAGCTCATAGGATAAGTAAGGTGGCAGTTCGCAGGGCACATAGCACGCAGAACAGACGACCGGTGGGGCGTCAAAGTACCAGAGGGCCTAGACAAGATGCCATTTGACAATCGCTATCGCTATCGCTAAATGAAACATGTATGGGGTTTGACATTTATGATGGAAAGTTGTTTGTGATGGAAAAATTTGACATTCGATGTCTTATGTCAAATCCCATACATTTGCCGCTTAGCGATAGCGATAGCGATTATCGAAAGGCGTCTTGTCTAGGCCCTCAGAATAGCGACCAAGTACCGAAAAGCGCAAACTAGGATGGCCTCCCACTAGATGGACAACATGGTCAGGGTCGCGGGGAGCCGTTGGATGCAGGCTCCGTCGAACCGTTCCATTTGGAAATCGATGGGGAAGACCTTTGTTCAGCAGTGGACATCATAGGCTGATAATGATCACATAGTTTTAAGTACATAAATTTCAAGCAAATATTTAAATGGGTGTTTATACCCTTCAACTATAGGCAAGGAGCATCGTAGAAACAAATGAGGTAGTATTTATTTATTTCTATCTCTAAAGTTATTTTTATCACTTCTTACAATATCTTTACAGAAACTAGTAATGCAATAATTAAAGCTCCAGCCGAAAAAAACACTCTAGACTAGACTCACTTATGGTGTAATCTTTTGGAAAAAAAATTGAAGTATTCTCTTGTTTTATTTTATTATTTAACAATAAGTTTAACAATTTAAAAAAAATAATTGGAAAGAGTTTCTAACAAACTGTCTATAGGTAAATGAAATTAAATAATAATTTTAACAAAATTAAATAGATTTATAATAACTGCACTCGATCTTATTGGAGGCTAAAGTATATGTCTGTGAACTCTTATAAGTAATCAGCATATATATAATTAAATATTTTTCTTTTTAATTATAATATTCTTAAGTCACACTTTTATTAGAGTCACGTATCATTAAGAGCTAGTGTAATGGGTACCGACTACTTGGATAAGGGAGTAATATGTAATTATGCACATTAGAAATATACTAAAACCAAAGGAAAAACATCCATGACTCGTGAACAAACATTCGTACTTATCATACAAACATCGAGCCCTACCGGAATTCGAACCTGGGACCTCTGTCTTAGTAGACAAGAGCACTTACCACTCGACCAGACGGCTGTTTGTTAATCATATTAGTGTAGTTGTTAGATTTTTTTTAAATGATGTTTTTTTATATTATGATATTACTCTTACGTTAAGTTATTTGCAAAATGATGTTCAATGTTACAATACAAAGTAGCATCTTGTTTATGTATCTATAATTTAAAAGTATAGCCCAAACCAAATGTAAGTAATTAAGTTACTGTAGTCTCATGTAAGTGAATTCTAAAATTCTTATGAGAAATAGAATTCTTTAACCAGAATGTCTAATCTATAAAAAAGATATTTCGGGGGTCAGGATGCGAACCCACGAGTCTTGTATCTTAAAAGAAGAAGCTATTTGTGTCTAAACACAAAAGGTTTATATTTGCGTGTGAGCGCCGGCGGCCTTGTTAGGGTGGCAATGATTTAAAAACTGTAATATATAATTATGACTGCTATGGCTCTATATGACATTTTGTTATCATCCTTAAAATGAACACTACAAATACGATAATTCCAGGTCGGTATAAAGTATCTATAGTGTTTATCAAGTGGTCATAATCACGGCTAAACTATATGTCAAAATTTTATACCTCAAAAATATGTATAACCTTTCTACGATAGAGTCCATAAATACTTTTGTAGCTTTGAGTGTGTAAAAGATAATTTTTACACGTGTATTTCAGTAAGTGACGTGGAAATTATTGGGGAAAAAATATATTTACATGGAAAAATATCTATAGTAGAAAAATTTCAATAAAAAAGATGTGATTTTTTAATCTATTTATGTATGTTATTTTACCTTAGTTTTAAATACAACTTAAAGGTATCTAACATATCTTTTATTAAGTTATTTTGTAACAAATTTGCTTTTCTGTTTTATTCAAGCTTTCAAGTTGTAAGTATTAGAAGCGGAAAAAAGAAGTTCCAATAAGACTTTGCATGCATGAGTAAGCCGGGCAGGTCTAAATAGATGACAGAAGATTTTTCGAAAAACAGTATTAAGAGCAATTTTAGCTTTTCAGACAAACCAAAATCGCCAATAATTACTTTCTGATTAGACACTTTATTGAAAAATCCTCTATCATTTTTTGACGGTTTGTATGAAAAAGCTCTTAAATAAAATCATATAATTCTACTAAGAATTTTTCCTACGGAATTTTATACAATCTAGTTGACTTACATATCATCACTTTCATTTAAAATTCAAGCGGTAGACACTTATTATCAAATCAGAAGGCTCTTTTTAAAATAAATTTACACTATGCTCTTTTAATTGTTTCCAGATAGAAAGCTTTGAAAATAATTATCTCTATAACAGCGTTTTAAAATTAACCGCTGTTATAGAGATAATTATTTAATTATTACCAAATTCGTAAAAAAGTCGGTGTATCTAATATTTTTGGCATATATAATTTTTTTATGGAATTAAACTTAGATTTAAATGTATTATTTTTATGTTACGGCAAACTCTTATTATACAGCACGCTTGTTTGATACCATTGTAAGGAAATAGACAACTGTACTAAGTTCTGTAGGAGGCGCTCACCCTTAGAGGGGTGATTGGAGGTGCAGCCACTCGCCCACAGAGGGCATTATACTACTTTATTTAAATAAAAGCCTAAGACAAATAAAGGGTAAAGTTAAGACCTGCACAATTAAACATAATTAAAATATGACGCAGTGAAGAATTATTTAAAATTAATGAAACTAAAATACATTGTATTGAAATTAATTTTATTAAACAATGACCCTAATTCTGGAGAACACATGCTAAGTCTAAATTTAAATTCAGTGCATTTCTTTTTCTCAAAATTAATACAAAAAGGATGGCTGTCATATAATATATGTGACATTTAGAAACTGCGTTCAATTTTCGACGTTATTGAACAAGATAAAATGCAGTGTTTAGGAGGCACCTGGTCTCCGTAATACCGTCTAAAATTGTCTAGGTATAGTTTTTCTAAAACTCTTACCTATTCTCATTAGGTACTATAATTAAAGTCTAAGAGATATAATATTCAAAAACTTTTGAGATTTTATTACTTAACCACTGATTACATGAAATCAAATCAAATTATTTATTGTATGTCACATTACATAAATATGAGGTGGTACATTTGAAAAGATTTACATGTGACGCCCTGCAAGGGCATGGCAATTAATATAGTGCAAGGTATAAATTACTAACATACATAAATTTAACATTTTCTAATAAATTAAGAAGAAAAAAGGATGAAATTAAGTTATTACGTATGTACGCACTCAATCCAATCTTATTGTTATATCACAAACATACTTATTTCCCACATTCGTTAATATTTAATGTCATACGAATTACAACTTCAAACATGCCTAATACATAATACATCAGATGTAGGTAATTATGATTCCTAACTTTGTACGGCCATTTTAATATTAAATAATCGACCACAAATTTTATAACAATTGAGAGTGTGGCGTCTAAACTATAAATGTGCGTTGTACGTAGCAACATGCATAATTCATACATAAAATTACTAAAACAAACATCTTTAGCTATCGCTGTGAGCGCCCAAAACCTTCGCTTGGTTAGTTCTCCTACTCGACACTAGATGGCGCCAGTTACCGCGTAGCTTTGTATTCGGCGCGTGTACCAAGCCTAATCGCAAGCTCTATATTATTATCATAATTTAATAGATAGTAAAAGTAATGTTTGTTAATAAATTCAAAGTATAACAGGTTGAAACACTGGCATCAAATGCCGGGCTGGATTATGCAAAATAATATGTAAAATTAATTGTTACGTTGAGTAGTTTACATCTAAAATAAGGACGGTGTGTTTGTATGTTAGTATTGTTGTCGACATAATAATGGGCAAGTTTTGTGTAGCACGTGACCACGTCTTTGAGCTGTGAAACTGGATTTACTAGACATAGGCATTTATGTTGTCAAATGTTCATTCAATATTTATCAGTAAAGATAGAGTCGAGTGAGCTAATTAATAATTAGTGTCTTGTGATACATAATAAAACGTGCATTACGTATAACTTTTCAATAAAAGAATAAAATAAATAAGATATAACATTTTTTTATTGAAAAAATAATTAAAATTAGATTATGAATTATCCACATCACTTTTATAAACTCCAACACTTGAATCAACTTAAAACTCTACATCGCTACTGTAATATTGCAGACATTAAACACTACTTTTCTCGGTTGCGTGCGTGAGTAAGGTTGACGAAACTCCAAGAGAACGTATTCTGTGATGGGAGCAGGGAGACCTGCCTCCTACTCTGTCAACATCGCTTTCTATTGATTCTTGAAGACCCTTGGTATAAAAAATGTCATTTGGTTTGTTATCATAATTTTAACAAAAAAAAAATGTTCTGGTGAGTGTTAGACGCGCGCCGTGACAAATGGGCTAAGCTACTGATGCAATATGAATGTCTTCTCGGTAGTTCAAATTTTGGAACCGGCGTAAATTCAGGCATGACAGACAGACATACAGACATGTGATTTTTGAAAATTAAAAAAGCTTCTTGGGAAGCAACTTGAATCAATATATTTTTGTTTTGATTCCATGTGAGTAATGTATTCTCACATTATTTCACATGCACACATTGTAAAATTATTATTTGAGTAGGTATCTTGTAGTTTATAGGCAAGATTGCTTATTTACCAACTAATTTATACTGCGCTACCTACGTAAGAAGGTATTAATTAATTTTAAAAAAATATCAATGATACCACTACTCGTACAGAGATAAATTATAGAAATAATTATTTATGCGAAAATTAGTGTAACAGTATGGCCCCGGCCGGTCTCAATAAAACTTAATTAAATTTACATCCAACCTATAAATAGATTCATTAATATGTATTTATCAGATCAATGTATTAAAATTTAACCGCAAGTTCTATTTAGGTAGGTATATAAATATTTTCTGAAATCGTCCGTGATGGTATAGGTAATAAAAACTAATGGTTTATACCTAATTCATGTAATGTTAATTTTTGTTAATATTCTCTTATTTAATCTACTTGTTGAAATAAATTAATAAATAAGAAATTAAAAGGAAAGTTTATTAAATTCATAATGTATGAAATTTTGCAACGTAGAGTTCAAAAGCACTAACGGGTCACTCTCTTTTAAAATAATATTTTATGTAACAGTTGATTATCTCGGTATCATAAATAACTGAAATAAATATGCTAAAAATACATCTACTTATGCAAATAAGAAAAAATGCTCTCTGTAACTAAAGTCTTAAATTTTTATTTTTTATTTTAAATCATAGAACTCAATTGCATTAGTTTGTCTAATATATTTTTTGGGCCTTTACGTAGGTAAAAGCCCAAAAAATATATTAGACAAATTTTTTTCTATAGGTCATCTTCTAGAAATCATCTTTTCTATAGGTAGCTATAGAAAAGATGATTTCTAGAAGATGACCTATAGAAAAAAATATGAAAAGATGAGTCCAGCCCATGCGTGTTTAAATAATGTAAAGAGAAAAAAATAGAACTGACAGAGGTTTCATCATAACTGTTGTCATAGTAAGGCTCTAAGATTCTATGGAAAGGTCTATAACAATGTATTAACGTGAAATCGATTGTGATCATCGAAAATATAGTAATTTAACAGGGATGTCGCATCATGTTAGGCGGCAGTGTCTACGTTATTACTGTCTATTTATTTTCTAATACTGAGAGACAGGAGCCGGCGCCGTCGGGCGGCGTCAGGTGTCGTCGCGACATGCTGAATTTTCCTCGCGGCGGCCCGCGGCCCGCGGCCCGCGGCCGGCGTCGAGCGGCGAGCGGCGAGCGAGAGACGCGGGCGAGGGGAGAGGGGCGCGGACGGCGGGCGCGGCGCGGGGGGCGCGGGGCGGGGCGCGGTAATTACATCGTCATTAGCGGGCGGCGGCGCTGGGCGGGGCCGCCCCTCTCCGAGCGGCGGGCGCGCGCAACGCCGCGTCGCCCCACAGTCCGCTCCGTGCTGCCGTCGCGCACGCACGCGCATGTCGCTCGCTGTCGTCCCCGGTGATGTGAGGTGGCCCCCGCCGCTACCGCAGCGCCGCGCGATACACGCGCTATTTTCGCGAACGAGGACGCCAGTTGAAGGCTCGAGAGCCTTCGAGCCGGCAAGACGCCGTCCACCGTGGATCTGAGGTACGGCGCCATGGCGGCGACCACGTACATGCCCGCCGAGATGGATCTCGGCAACATCGGCGGGTACCACGCTGCGTCGCCGCGCAGCGCCGCCGAGCCGGCCGACATGAAGTACCAGCACCACCTGCAGGCGGGCGGCTCGCCGTCGCCGGGCGCGCCCGTGCTCGGCAACCCGTGGGCCTCGCTGCCGCCCGCCGACCCCTGGGCCATGCACCAGCATCACTCGCACGCGCACCAGCCGGACGTGAAGCCGCCGCCCGCGCCGCACGAGCACCGCCACATGCACGGCCACTGGCACGCGCCCGTCGTCAGTCCGCACTACGGCGCCGCCTCGCCCGTCGCGCTGCACGGCGGCTACCCCATGCATCAGCATCACATGCTCCGCGACGTGCAGCCGTCGCCGCACCCGCTGCACCACCACCACGCGCTCGAGCGCGACCAGCCCGAGGAGGACACGCCCACCAGCGACGACCTCGAGGCCTTCGCCAAACAGTTCAAGCAGCGCCGCATCAAGCTCGGCTTCACGCAGGCCGACGTCGGCCTCGCGCTCGGCACTCTCTACGGCAATGTCTTCTCGCAGACGACCATCTGCCGGTTCGAGGCGCTGCAGCTCAGCTTCAAGAACATGTGCAAGCTGAAGCCGCTGCTGCAGAAGTGGCTCGAGGAGGCCGACTCGACCACCGGCAGCCCGACGAGCATCGACAAGATCGCCGCGCAGGGCCGCAAGCGCAAGAAGCGCACGTCTATCGAGGTGTCCGTGAAGGGCGCGCTCGAGCAGCACTTCCACAAGCAGCCGAAGCCGTCCGCGCAGGAGATCACGTCGCTCGCGGACAGCCTGCAGCTAGAGAAGGAGGTGGTGCGCGTGTGGTTCTGCAACCGGCGGCAGAAGGAGAAGCGCATGACGCCGCCCAACACGCTGGGCGGCGAGATGATGGAGGGCATGGGGCACGCGCACTACGGGCACGGCGACGTGCACGGCTCGCCGCTGCAGCACTCGCCGCCGGGGCTGTCGCCGCAGCACGCGCTGCCGCAGGGCGCGCACACGCTGGCCGCGCACTAACAGTTCGCCCCGTGGGCGCCGCCGCGGCCCTACTATGCGGAGTCGCACTAGCGCGCGCGCCCGCGGGACCAGCTACCTGTACATACGCGCCGCCGCCGGGACGTGCCGCGGCGCACAGTGACGGACGCGGACGCGGACGCGGACCACGAGACACGCCCTGTAAATAGTTCGCGCGTGTGCCCGTCCGTGGACCTGCCGACGCTAAGTTTAAGTTGTTCTTTAATTTCAGTGAAGTCATTGATTAATTATGTGCGTAATGTTAAGATCGAAGCCAGTAATCGTTTATACTTTGTCGAAGCGCCGCGGTTCCGAGTGTACGCCGATGACGTTTAGCTAGATAGTCTAATTGATAAATAAGAGCTTAATCGGAGGAGGAGCGCGGCGTCGCGCACGCACCCTCGCCTCGGCCGAGCAGCGCGTCGGCGTCTGCGGTAAGTAGGCGACACACACAGCACACCGCCGCCGCGCGACCGGCCGCCGCGCTAGTCGCACGGCCGGTCGCGCGACGGCGACCGATCGCGACTCGCCCGCGAGGCGAGGAGTGCGTAGCGCTATTCAGTTTTGTAAAGGACGATTTCATCGAATTTATTTATAGATATTATAAATTAACGATGTTCATACATGCCTACCGGTCAGTAGGGAGTCATTGTGGTGTGGATTAAATTTAAATTGTTGCTATTACTGTAAATTTACGATTAGTGACGTGGACGAGAGTAAAAAATATGAATCGGGTCGAAAGCTTCGTTTTGTAAGGGAATACGAGTGAGTCAATAGGTGCAATTTTTATTTTAAGTGTCGTCCGAGGGAGGGCGCGGCCGGCCGTCGCTCGCCGCCGCGCCCGCCGCTCGCACACACGATAATTTATTAAAAATTATATTTAAAACAATGCAGACACGATGCCAAAATGGTTTTATTCCTGTTTTTTACTTGTTTTGTTGTTTTTTCGTTTGTATGTATTTGTGGCCAATCTTGGTACTTAATACTTGTAAAAATAAGTATTTTTTCTATATAAAAATAATGTACCTACGACGTATATAATGATATATATTAAAAAAGTTCTTTATAGAAATTGAAATATGGAAATGACTTTTATTGCAAATGTCCTGTCGGAATCATATTAGCGGGAGTTGCGAGTGTCTGTGCGTCCAGTAGGGACTAGGGGGTAGGGCATGCCACAGCCACACTGGCTTATCGTGGCTATCTGGCCAGTACACACAAACTTCTGTTACTCGTGTCTATGTGTCGACGACAGAGCTTATTTTATGATTAGCGTAACTTTTTATTGTATCTATTTAGTTAGACGAGTATTTTAAAGTAGAAATGAGTGAATCGCCAAATCTGTTTAGACCACGGTTAGTGCTCGCGAAAACTTTACACAATTAGTTGTATGTTACATATATTTTGTACTCTATGCGAATGTACTAAGTGAACATGTCGATGTGTTTATCTCGAGGCCGTAATTATAATCTTCGCGGCATAACGTGTGTCAGTTATTTGTTTTATTCGGCGGCAGGTAGGCTCGCCCGAACCGCACCACGAAAGATACTCGGATCGTGCCCAAAAAAACATATTCTTATGGTAACCCGACGTCTGGTTCGCATGTTTTTTGTGTTGCCATTGTAGATAAATAGTTTTCGGTCCTCTGATATACCTGTTCTTTCGTTTTTTAGTATTTTTTGTCTGAAATATCTTTGATTCATTCTTTATTTGATAAAAGCTGTTATGTGACATCCGATGACAATGCAGACCCTTTAACTTGGCTTTTTCGGGTAAATAATGATTTATTACGATTTTTAAAGTGTTTGTTGTGAAACAAGTGAAAATGTCGTGACCGACGGCTCTCTTAATAGAGCCTATTTAATCATTGAGCTGCCTAAAATTAATTACAAACGTCAATGTGACAACTTTTACATTTGTTAAATTTGTGAAAATATGTTAAGGCGCATTTTGATGTTAGAAAACATAATTTATTAAAAACATCATTGGCCTAAAAGTAAAAATGACACTTATTGCTACCACTATAACGTTAATTGTATGATTATCTATTCATTTTCTTGGTAAACTTATTTCTAATTTACACTCATCTGCAATTAAACTACGATATGCAGTTGCCAGTAACACATCGTAATGGTAAACTTACGAGACAGTATTTTAAATGAAATTACTTATGTCAATCTCACAAAACGCATTGAGTCACATAAAAAATGTAGGTATTATGACATAGGTGACGAAATGCGGTTATGAAAAATGAAAATCTTTTGCGTTTATTTGATCGGCGCGGTGACAGCTTTCTCCTGTCAATAGATTCGATGACAAAAAAATAAAAAGGAGTCGCAAGAGTGCGTACGCGCAAAAACGTCACGTGAGGCGGAGAATGACATTCCGGGGAGCTAATGAAGCGTTGTTGAGCTAGAAGTGAAACCTCCGAGTGGCACTGCGTGGATTAACACCAAACGGCAACACTTAGGCCTCCGGCGACTAAACGTATTAAAATACAAGTATACCAGAATTTTTAACTTTCAAATTAAAGTAACCCTAAAAACACTTCACAAAACCATTCTTAACCATTAGTTTGTATATTTCAAAGTTGAATTTCTGCATTAAACAGATTTATAGGTATTATTTGAAGCGTTTTGAATTTAAACTATTTATTGGCACAATTTAGACCGCTAACAATTGGTAATCCGTTTTGACATCCCTAATAAAGTTGCCTGCATTTTAAATTTAATATTTTTAATGTGCTTGTGAAGGTATTGATATGTTTTACGCAATATCAAATATATTACGACTCTACATTCGGCGGCCGCGACGATGCGACCTCTGCATTCATTAATTCAAGGTTGATTGACTAAATTTCAATGAAAACTGTTAAATTTTCATGACGAAATGTGTTTTCCCAAATGTGTTGACAAATTTAAACAATTAATGTATTTCTTTTGCGATGATATTTAAAAAACGGTGATAAAATTCAAAGTTGATGTGCTTCATTAATTTTAATGATACAAGTGAATCTAACTTTTCTAAATCTAGTGAATTAGTTATCGAATAATTATTTACTTTCATGAAATTGACTTTAATCGGGATAGTTATGATTAATCTGAAATCGCGTCGGCGTAGTACTGTAACTATAAAATCTTTATAGCTCTACAAACCAACTTAATCTATATAGAAATGTTATCGAGGCATCGTGTGTAAAACAACTGTATTCCAAATAAAACTACATAGGGCTTTATTAGGAGAAAATGTATATCAGGACGGTATTGAACTGAAATTGAAAAATGTAGTGCTAAATGTTTGCATACACGAATTTGCTCAATTTAGATCGAAACTAAAATAAAAGTTTTGTTGTTTTATTTAACTAAACGTAAACGGCCCTGTCGCAAGTATCGCCGGACTGATTTAAGTTTAAGTGAATAAATATGTTATTTATTTAATATATAATAATGAGACGTGGTGTATATATATATGATGATAGTGTGTAGCCTTACGGTCAATGGTTATTTTTATCTTTCATATTATCAAAACTATGCGTTGGTATGTTAAATAGTTGAACATGAAAAAATGCAATTTATTATATGTATTTAAGGAGTTGTGGAACGAACAGAAAGATCTGATTAATCGAAATATAATGGATATCCTTTAATAATATTTATATTGTTTAACAAAACTATAGTCATTGTATATAACGTGATGGTCTAAACTAAATGGTAATCACATTAGATACTTAATTGTCATGAATTATTTCTCCAAATGGTAAACAAGAATGTAATGAAAGTAATAATTAATTGTATGATAGAATAAAAATCCGTAGTAATGTTAAATGCCGCGGCTCAAGCCAGTGTGTGCCTACGTACGTAGGTGTACGTAGGCATGTTCACTATCGGAACTATTTGGTTAATGCGCATTTCTTAATTACTTAGTTGTGTGACTTTATTTTAAAAGGATCTTGTGTATCGAACTTATGTAGAAGCTCGATTGAATATTGTAAATATGTACAAAGTTAAGTGACGAATAACGATTATAGATTTATACGACGCGATGTGCGATGGGACAGTTCTCGGTACTTAGCGAGGTCTGAAGATGTTTAGTTATGAAATATGTAGTGAACGTTCGCGATAACGATTATCGTGTAGCTGCGCCGGAGTGGCAGGGCCGGCATCAAGACAGCTTCATTGCCTCCTCGCTAAGCAGGATTTAGCTTCAAACGATAGTTTTCAAGCGAATTGTCACGAGCGCGAGGCCATCTCCCCGATTCTTTATACGAGAGGCCGTCAGTTTTTCTGCGTGTCGCCGTAAAGTATGTTTTTAAAAGCGGGTCCGGCAGGTGCGGCGCGGGCGGCGCCCTTTGCCGGTATAAATTTATAGGCCCCACGGTTTTGGTAGCGCCGCGAGCGGTCGCACTATCTCCGTTCTACTGTGACATTCCTGTTTCATTTTACACGGCCGTCGCCCGATCGATAATCGTTATGCTTTAACGTTTTTTTGTCTTACAAGCACCTACACCCGAACTGGTTCCGACATTGTAAATAGAGTACAGTTAAATTATAAGCTATGTGATTGCGCATTCAGCGTAACTTATGAAGTTATTTGGACAAAATAAAGTTTATGTTTTCAACAAAATTCCTTTGTTTCATTTGTATATTCGTATACGTGTATACTTACCCTGGGGAGGGATTGCTTGTGGTTTATTTTGTTCAAATATGTCAGGCTGCAGGCACACCGGGGTATGGGGAAACTGCAGATTGAACTAATCTCTTTACGGAGCAGTTAATCCTCTAAAATTATTATATCTTAATTATTCTGATAAAATGCGAAAAAAAAATGTTTTCTTACAAATCACACAAGTTGACTCATACACAGTTTGTTAAAATTACACATTAATTGCTTACATAGACAATTTTCATGAAATTCGAAATTTTTACAGTATAATACTCCGAAAATTGAAATTATTTATTGTTTTCGCAAAAAGACAAAGCGTTCACATAATGATGTGTTGTTTTGTACGCATTTAGTTAAACCTTTTGCCATTTTCGTGATATCTCAAACAAAGACGCTCGAAATAGTTAATGAATACAGTTTTATCGGTAACACACTTCAGCCAGCGATTAGAGTTTGTTCACATTTGTATTTCAACAGTAAAATACCTCAAGGCTGTCTCAATTTAAACTCAGTAATGAAAAGGCACAAAAACATCACAAATTTAAGTCATGTTACCTCTTTACAAATAACAAAACTAATGTGTAATATTTGCAAGATTCATTTGATTGATATTTAGAAAAAAATGAAGGCAAAAAAAGCATCCTTGTGTGGAAACATTAGTATCATATTTTATTTTTTGTTGTTGTTACATTATTGACATTTCTAATGCTATTTAGGCTTGAAATAAGACATGACCTGTACACAGAAAAAACTTTCTAATCACCTACAAAGAAAACTAAGCAAAAATACTAAATAATTTGGAATTTAATGTTCTTTCAATAATTTAAATCATCTTGTATTAACAAGATGGAGCTGCAAATACTTTTAAGTGACTTAAAAAAAGGAGATTATAACAATTCGACCGGTATGTATGTTATATTGTCAGTTTTGCACATTTCTTGTGTATGTTAGTCTATACCAGCTTCTATTTGTGCCAAGTTTCATAAGTGTATCTGTGTATTTTTTAAATAATAATGATAATAGTGTTCATTTGATAAATACATATAATGACTGATTTTGTTGCTAAAAATAAATAGATACTGCGCTGGCATTATCGCATACTTACAGCAATCGAATTATGAGAGAATAAAACAAAGGCGCATTCACTTATAAATAAGGTAAACCTGCTATTAGTGACGTTTCTTACTTATCACCTGTCAGATACAAACTTATCTCCGTTGATTATATTATCTGTGCGTATTAGTTATCGTTTCTGCTAAATTATTTTATAAGATCTACCTACTTATCAAAGGCTTAATTATTATGAAATATGTAGAGTTAGATGTAGAGTTGCCCTTTTTCTATAATAGAAACATATGATTTTCTTTTATTATATCAAAATTTTCATGTTTTACAAACTGAACAGAAAACGTTTTTTATAAACTAAATTAAGATGAAATGCTGAGAGGTATAACTCTTAAGTTAATTGGTGTAGAGTGGTTAAAAACAACTGTAGTATGATTTATAATATAAAATAAGATTATCAAGCAGTAATTTTAAAATAAAAAAGAGTACATTTAAGTAACAAATAAATTTAAATAAATATGGGTTTATTACATGTGATTTATAATCGGTGCGTGATTTATAATCGGTGTGTGATTTATAATCGGTGCGTTAGATAATCAAAATAAAAAGTAAAATTATTATGTTACTAAGCAGTTTGTATGTAGCTATGCAATTATATCGTCTTACTAATTCTGAGTGATAAAACAAAAATAACTAAACAATTATTAAGTATATAATCGAATCAAATCAAATGCACGTAGGTACCCATTGATCTATTATCGATAAATTATCGAAATTAATTATTAAAATTTCATTGATTTTACTTAATTATCATCCAGGAGGGAGGTGTGTATCTTCAGTCAGTAGGCATTTTTAAATTACACTAGCAATTAATATAGATTGGAAACTAAGCTTTATGTCCATACAGGATGCAAGTTTCTTGCCTGTACCATACAATCAAATTGAAGCAAGAAATGACTTCTTTCTTAAATTTAATTGTAGCTACAGGCAAGAAATTTGCATAGTGCAAATTGACGTTTATGAGGCTTAGACCATGGTAGGTATGTACTTATTAAATTCGTATTCCAATTTTATTTGCTTAATAATTAGCTGCAGTAAACTGAAAGAAGTACTTAAATACTACATAGATACTGAAGTCAACAATAACAAACTTCTATCATTCGTTAGTGATAACTTAACAAGGCTTTGAAAATGTCTCTGTGATATAAAAACCTATGCATGAAACTGATGTAACAATGTAGATTTGGGCAGACCCTGCGAAGAGAGCTGGAGAACCTGTAAGGACAGTGCTTTCTAGAGCCGCAAAGTATTCGCTGCTCGAACATACACAACCGGCTTATATACGCCCCACAGCTGGGCACACGTCTGCCCACACGAGGAGTAGACGCTCTTACATAATGTATTAGATTATAGAAATTCTTTATATTGCACACTTACACAAACAACACTGAGTTAAACAAACACAACTATAATAAAAAAGGCACACTTATCGCTAGAAGCGGTCTCCACCAGACCACCATAAAGCAGGTCGCTGAAATAAACACGTTGTAGAGTTAGGTGTATTGCAGTAGAGAAATACAATTACTGTTATTAGAAAAGCAGTGTACTAGGGCTGCCTTTTACTGTAATGTGGAGGTGGGTCTATCAAGGGGTTTCTTTTGGCATTATGTAGATTCAGTAAGTTTTTCTGAAATCAGGCATTTTACCGTCTAATATATGTACTGGGTTTGATAAGCTTATGATATGTTTCAAAATTACATATAATATAATATCAATATAATCCTATTTTTAGAACAAACTAATGAATAAACTCAAGTGTACCTTTGTAGCAGGAAGAATAAGTAAAATGCATTATTCAAGAATATAAAACAAACTAAACGGAGATCTAATTGATATCGATACATTGTTGAGTCTCAACTACCGTTTTAAAATTAGAACTTGGCAGTATCAACTTTTTCACTTTAGGTAATTGTTATTTTTATTGTTTCATCTTTATTTGGGTGATATGTATCCTAAACTGTTAAAAAATTATGATAAATAATAAATTAGAAGCTCGCTGTCATATAAACAATAGAGAACATTTTGTTTTGCATAGAAAAATACGTAAACTAGAAAAAAAAGCAACCGAAACAATAAACAAACATTGAACCAATCGTTTTGTTTCAAACATTTATTATAATGTTATAAATAAAATTTAGTGTACAGGTATTTTGCGTACGGTTTGTGGTTCTTCATACATATTTATCTATGAGACCACCAAAGTCGTTTTAACCATCACTCCTTTATCGACTTGACGTTTAAATTCAAAATTAAACAACATCTAAAAAATGTAGAGGCGATGTTTGTTAAGTTAATGGTTGTGTATAAAAAATATTTATTTATTTCAATTGCGTTTATTATGCAAGTATAACGTAAACATCTCTACATACAAAAACAATCGCGTGTTATAGGTATTCATAGACTGAATTAAGTATATTGAAAACAATATTATAATGTGTATCGGTCTATTATGATTTACGTGTACGGTGTCATTCACGCGGTTTTTATATAGTATAATTAATTACCTAGGTGTGTATATGGTAAACAGTTCTTAAATTATGCAGGTACATCTTACTTACATACTAATGTAAATAATATATTCGGGTATTTTTCAAAACAAAAAAATAAATAAATATCTAATCAATGAGTGAAATTTGTTCTTCGTGTATTATATTATTTTTTAAACCATACATGCATAAAGAATTGTATCTTGTGAAATGAAAAAACAAAATCAGTTATTTTTTACAGTTTTATTACAGCCTGCTTTGATTTGAGTTACAAGAGAAGCTTTGGTGACTTTAGGTACTTTCTTTCTTTGAAGTTTATACTTAAAAGTTATTTTTGCGATCTTGTGTGGTGAACAAAGAGTACACTTAGGCAGATGACTGGCTCCATATATCATTACAAACACTCACACTATTGTTTTGCTCAAATTAAGCTTTATCAAAGCTTTTTATCAAGACACTATATATTGCATAAACATAGGTATATGAATATTTAGAAAATACTACTGCGTGGATGTTGGTTATCGTCCAAAAGGGTTCTTAAGTGATTTCCTTAAATGAAGTAGGAATCTGCTCCATCATTAAAATAATTTCAGCCGAGAGACGCCCACTGCTGGGCACGAGCCTCCCCAAGGATCTGCTCCATATCAAAATATACATGGAGTAGGTGGACTAGAAAAATGACGTCCTAATGATGAATGCTAACGCGTGACCGCTTTTTTTTAACGCAGTTATGTTATGTAGATGTCATAGATATCATTTACTTTTTTATATGAATACATGTTAAAAAAAACACTCATTACATACTTAAAGTTCCCATATAAATCGGGTTAATAAGAACTGTTGTATAAATTGTATACGCTATTGAATTATTTTGAAATATACATATTATAATGAGAGGTTAAGTTCATTTTGACATGAAATAATTTAAAATAGGATTTTTATCGCATTTTTAAATATCTACCAATTTGTTTACTTATTCAAAAACAATTATACATCTATTCTTAATTTTTGATTTTAACATTATTATAAATGTTTGAAAAATTACTTAGTAATTAAAATACAATAAAACTAGAAAAATTTCACGTCCTGAGGCAGGAATCGAACCCGCGACCTTTCAAAAATTAAGAATATTTGAAAGCACTGCCCCAACTTAACCGAATCGTTAGTATTTGTAAAAATACTCGTTTCGGATGTTGAAATAGAATATTTCGACATTGTAGGGTGGACGTTAGCTCATAAACGCAAATAAAAATAGACTAGAATAATTTCACAGGAATATCCCAAGTCCTGGGTGGCTCAGTGGTCAGAGCAGTCGCCCGGATTGCGAAAGGTCGCGGGTTCGATTCCTGCCTCAGGACGTGAAATTTTTCTAGTTTTATTGTATTTTAATTACTAATTATACATCTATCATAGCAAATATTATTTCCCCAAAGAGTAAGTCTGCATTGTGAAATTGTAATCTGAAATTACTGGCATAGATAGCGTAAACAGTCCTATTATGGTAGCAGTCAAAAGCCATGCCTATCAAGGAGGTTAATTTATAAAAATGTTATAGACCGTATACCTGCTTTTATTTTCGAGTTTTATTCTTGTTTGGATAACTAAACAAGAATAATATACAGAAATAAAAGTACCGTAATAGGCGTTATACTTATTTATTTTCATTAGGCGTATTTGAGTTCAGTCATTGTACTGGAAACGATATATATGTATCGGTTGGCTACTAGATTTAATTTTTTTATCAAACGCTTTAATGACATTTCAGATATAATTATATGTCACAAAGATGCTTAAATATACAAAATATTAAATAAAAAATGTAATTGCTGTAATTATGATTTGATTATTACTTACTTTATAACTTTGTTTTTAGCCCACGATGCAAAATTGGGGTGTTATAACTTTGACATGTCTGTCTGTGGCATCGTAGCACCTAAAAGATAGGACTCATTTTGATACAGGTTTATTTGTTCGAGATCTGACGTGATCGCGACGGTTCTAAGCTATAATTTATAAAGATCTGTTCAGGCGTTAGATCAGGCGATGACTATTACATACAGTTCATTTACTACTTGACAGAAATGTCTCACTAACTTTCACAGATCTGATTGATTTGAAATTTGGTTTCCTGTTACTTCAGTGGCATTTCCAAACAATGCTAAGCTTGAGTTGATCCTGTACCATTAAAGAGTTTGCGGGCTACTGAATTCTTTAGAAACTTACAGCAGATATAGCGTGTTTGCGCTCATAAGAATAGTCTAACTATGAGATGGTGTTAGATATATGACTATTGAGGCCGGGGCTTACTTAATTTTTTTAATTTCGAATACTAGACAAAACCTCTGTTTGTTTTTTAAACCAAGACAAAATTTTAAAATTTTCAATCGTCTTTGTATTTTTTTACATCTTATTATCTGAAAAGTCAACAGCGATATCCATTTCTCAATTTTTGAAAATTTATACTATCATTAGTATCGTACTGTTTATTTAAGTGTTTGTTTGTAAGAAGGGCAAATTTGATTTTAACCTCAAAGATATAATATTAATAACAAAGACATGACCACACAAACGAATGGTAGGGTCAATGGGTCGATCCTCAATTGATACATAATTACGGCCATGGAGTACACTCTTTGACACACTCAGACTTAGATTGTCAGTAAGAAACGACATAATACTTTAAGGCGATACCTCGTCGACACTAGCGACACCACTTGATTTATATTAATTGTGGTGAATATAAAACTTAACAAACAAAAAAGCTTTAGAGAATGACTAAAGAATGAATGAAATTTGTATTTTTTTTGAGATGTGCTCAGTATAAGATACTCCTCTACATGTAACCTATTTTTTCATTATTGCCTAAAGTGGCCACTTTTAACAATAATAAAAAATTTGGTTACATAAAGGTAGACAATTTATACAAGATACATCTTTAAAAATTGAAAATACCGTTCTTCAGCAATTCTCTAAAGCGTTTTTGTTTATTTTGTTCTAAATTCACCATAATTAATAACAATCATTTGGTGTAGCTCGGTGGCGTATTGGTTTGAGCGCTCTGGTTTCGATACGAAAAACAAAGCAACTTTCGCCATGGTCGATCCTGGGATGGGTCAATCAAAGTTTGTTATCTCGAGCTCCTCCGTGCTTCGGAAGGCACGTTAAGCCGTTGGTCCCGGTTGTTCCTGCAACCGCTTTAACCCACCAATCCGCATTGGGCCAGCATGGTGGTGTTATGGCCCAATCTCCTCATGTGTTTCTCCCATGTAGGAAGGCCTGTGCCCAGCAGTGGGACGTATATAGGCTGGTGATGATGATTTGGTGTCGCTAGTGTGCACGAGGTATCTCCTTAATGGAGGCTTACTTTTAATGACTGATTCTACATTATATTCAATTATCTTTTTCTGTTCATGTTGTTAAATCCTAACTTCTTATTACAAATGTAGTCATACGCTCATAATGATGTACATTTCTTATTTATTATTATTTATTTATTATATTCATGTACACACACAATCTTATAAACGGTTTTTCTGTACTTTTAAATGTAGAATTTTTTGCTAATACCTTTCTACATAATTTTCAATGTATCACATCACATCATTTGCTAAGTAAATGATGCCACCAAATTTAAGGATGTTTTTTACATGAGCAGAACTTTCAGATAGATAGATAGATAAAAAATTAATTTAAATTTTTCAAGACACACTTACAAATCACAAACATTTAACTCAGAATAATCACCACTTAATTTAAGTATATATTTTTTTTAAAATAAAATAAAAACTAAATTAAATCGTAATAAGTACATAGGTAATATGTGTTACAGAAATGCAAAAGGGTCGCAGCTTAGTGCCTGTGGGATGTAGAAAAAGTAGGTAGGTACTGATATTCTGCCACAACCCGGGGTATTAGAAGATTAAACAAAAACTGCCATATGTACCTAAAAAATTAGTTATAATAACAATTACAAATAAACAAAGAAAATAATGAAAAAAAAATATGCTCCAGGCGGGATACAGCATTAAATTTTTTCATCGTTTTCTTTCTTTATTTGTAATTGTTACAATGAAGTAGGCGTTTAAACGCATCAAAAACATCAAAATGTCGTTATAATAAATAATAAAGATGTGTATGTTAACAAATGCATACGGTCAAATGATTATATATATATTTATATATACGCAATAAAACATTCAAATGGCAAAATCCGCCACCAAGTACCCGTTGGTATATACCTATTCGTTGTTTATCTAGCAGAAATGATTTAACGTGTTTTTTAAAACAAAATTTTCAGGTCATTAGTTTATAGGTGGAGGTATGTTATTCCAACATTTGGTAGCTAGCTAGCGGAAACTGCCAGCGAACGCAACTGACTTGTGTGGGTGACATTCTAAAAGATTTCTGTAAGTTCTAGCGCCGTATCTGTCATGAAAAGGAGATGGAACTATACGTAATTTAGAGAAGAAATATGTTGGCTTCTTATACTTCGCAACGTCAAACACCAAACAAGCGAGGTGAAAATGTCTCCGGGAACACAAAAATACCTTCCTCCTTCTTTAGAACCTTTTGTCAATTAAAAGGTTACAAGACAAAAAGGTTCATAATGAAAACAATAATACCAATTCAATAGACCGCTGTAAAATCGTCTTTTGATCTGATCGTCTTTGTATCTGACTGGATATCTGTGTTTTAGATAAACTATCTGCACCCGGTATGCTTTATAATGCCCGTAAAGAGAAAACGGTTAGGTTTAAAATTAAAAATAGGTTTTATAATTCAGGATCCTTCATGAGCGTTCTTAGAAAACTGTACCAAAGTTTCATTCTAATATGATTAATGGTTACGGAATTCATAGGAGACAAACATACAAATATTGATATTTTATTTATATATGTAGACACGAGTATAAGAAGGCTAGCGTAATGCCATCACACCGGTCACATGCCTGTAGATAGCAAATGCATTTTCGCAGGCAAAGGCGTAAGTTTTCTTTCTATTATATTTGTAAGTGGTTAGCTTACCTGCATTTATAGAAACGTAATCATAAGTTTTTATACGTTAAATCCTAGCATAGCCTGCCGGCGATTGTCGCGCTCACAAGTCGCGGCCGTGACCTGGCAGACGTCCGTACATCACGCACTCACTTACCTGCTACTCACAATATATCTGCGAAATAAATAAAATACTTGGAAATACAATATTGCGTGACGTTTCCTGATAGTAAGTACCTAACTTACCCATTGTAAACACAGCGAGACGTGTCAAAGATGCAATATTTAACTGTTTGTCGTGTTTGAACTTTTGGTTTGATTTCCACAAATTTTGTTGCTATGTCAATTTCATTGTTGGAAATGATTTTCTTGTTGTGAAAAACGAATGTGTCAAATAAGGTACAATATGAATGAATTTCTTAGAAATTGTAGGTGTTTGTTAAAATAATTAGGCTTTTTACTTCGACGATCAAGGTTCGTATTAAAGACAGGTGCTCAATATGAGATCTTTTCTCAAATATGGTGAAACTAAGCCATAAAACACCATTCAAATCTCGTTTATACGTTTCCTGATATTATCATATTTACTGTAGACCACTTCTTATAAAATAATTTCATAATAAGTATCAAATAATTATACGTTCGCAATAAAGTTTTAAATATTGATTCTTTAACTATTGTTATAATCAGATTCAGAGAAGAGAGAACAATAATTCGTCTATGATTGCATGTCGAAAGACGACTTCAATAGGGTCGTTGAAACAATAATTCTTTGACGTAATCACTGCTGCACTTGTACAATTTTTTATTGTTTGAGTTTGTTTCAATTTAATTATATAAATACCTGGTTCAGACCAGTTACATCGATTAAAGTTAAAATTATTTGTAGGATTTGGCCAAATAAAGACATTTTCTCTCGCTTAAAAGTTACTATAAATGTTATAATATTAAGTATAATCATCAAATATTATTCTCGGACACTAGCCAAACATAATGCAGATATTTTTGTAAGATAAGTTATGGATAGGCTGTTCCTAAGTAAATTTTATTGTTCTAGGGGTGAAGCAAGAATTGTAGCCTCTCCCATGCTGTACTAGATGGCGCTACGCGTCACTAGCTCGCGAACTTTCCAACTGAATTTTGTAATTTTACTAACTGGTCGAAGTTTACTAACATTGTACATTGCTAATTTGACTAAAAATATCGTTAATTGTTATTTTATGATTATTTAAATATAGCATTAAAAAAAATCCGCTCAAAAAAATTTAGCTTTCTGGCTGCTGATTAAATACTTTGTTTTCAATTAATGAAATATTAGACTTGGTTTTTCTTACATTTAAATACTATAAAATTATTTGGGAATGCTTATCTTCTGTCAAAATTAGTTAAAAGTATAAATGATAAGTAGGTATAGTTCATATTTTCAAGTCTAAATGACAAGTCGTGGCTATACTTTTATACACTTTAATTTTCTGAATCTTATTCTTAATGTTATTTTAACATTATTATAAATGTTTGAAAAATTACTTAAAATTACTTTTCTGAATCTTGTTATATATTTGTATACCAACACTTTATATTCTGAGTGTTATGTTCTCATTCGAATTAATAATTTTCATATTGAAAATTCTAAAATAGAACATAAAATTGGATCTCAAGCTTTCTAAAGAGTCCTGTAACATTTATGTCATTATGTTATTTGGTAGTCACCAATTAGGGAGACTAATCGAAGAAAGTTAACATTAGCTGTAACTTTAGCTCATCAAAGATCTAACAATGCATTTTCGCCCCATCAAGCCTGTGAGACTGCAATATTAGAGCTATTTCAGACCATTTATTCCTTTAATTCGTATATAAGAAATCGAAATTTGCTTGGATACTATAATATAAACTAAAATGCAACTACAGTTATTGATCCACGGTCGCATTTTGAATAATTTGTATTGTTATGATGATTGATGGGCGATCGAGCGACTTCCGCCGATTTGTGGTCTAGACACAAGTAATTGGTGTCCTGATCGGTCTTTCCGATGTCTAGTATCAGACACAACACAATAATAGCACTTTATACTTTATTAGACTAACCCAGCGTAGATAAGAGAGTGATAGTTATACGGACATATACATGTTTACCTTACGCATACACTCCAACACTTAGACGGACACATGTATAGACACACATACACACACATATACACACACACACAAACAAATACTTAGGAACCGATATTGTCAGCTAAATCAAGTCACCTTTCTTAGTATATTATGTTTTTTATACGTACCCACGAAAACTTACGATTGCGTTAAGTAAATCTATAATTGGTTTTAATTAGATTTAAATTTACTGTCTTATATTCTTACACTTTAGGCTGTTGATTTATTGCGGCATAAAAAAAAAAAAAAACAATATAGGTGCTTTCATTAATACTCATTGGTGCAAAAGGGAGACACACCGACAACAGAATTAAATACAGAGGCTGAGTATATAACGATTGAAAATATCTTGATTACTATGGCGGAAGTCTTTAGGCAGGCCTTTGTCCAGCAGTGGGCGTCTTTCGTCTGAAATGATGATGATGATGATGAAGGCACTAGTTTTTAACTCATTTTAAAAAGGAGGCGGTATGTTAGCTCATCATGGGTTCCTCCTATGTAAAAAAGCCTGTTCCCAGCAGTGGGATCAAGATAGACTGGTGATGATGATGTTAGCTCATCTCCGTCAATGTAGATCTATTTTGATCATTCTTTTTGTTTCTTCTTTCTTTTTTGTGTGCTGCCAGGCTGGTCCGTTATAAATTAAAAATGGCCACCCGATAGTTAAAAACTATACCTATAAGTAGTTCAACCAAAGATTGAGAGACAGACAAGACGGTTAAGCTGATGGTCACCAATCTAGATTGGACCTTACATTATTTGTCACGAAAAGTTGTTGAAAAAATTTGACCAAAACAAAAACCGTCTTCGAAACACTGATAAGACAAAAAATAATTTAATTTAAAAACATGACACGCACGACTCGGATAAAAAAAAAATTTAATGAATAACGTCGCCAAATCTCAAATCATTAGCTATCTATTTTTGCTTGATTTGAACACTTACAGAAGTTCGCTACTAATAAATGCTAATTTTTAGTGCTGTATTCCATGATTGAGTAAGGTCGCGAGAGCTCCGCCAAGAATCGTTATGTCGACAATTTTAAACAGAGAGAGACAAAAACTGAAGCAGAACATACAGCATAGGAGACAAGTCTGCGTGACTGTCAATAAAACTCTTCGCTTTGCATTTCGATAAGCTTGGCAAATTACTAACAAGCAGCTGGAATGTTGACATACCTATAAAAAAAACCTAGCTATGTTTGTAGAAATTTAAAAATAAATAATATAATTAACACAGCGCAAAATAAGTCTGCGCACGCGCACGTATCCGATCAGTAACACATCACAATTAGTTTTGTTACGTCGCATTAATATTTATACCGCGCATACATTATTCAGTGTAAAAAGATTCTTCGCCGTAGTGCAATCAAACATCAATCTTTACTATCATTAGACGCACTTTTACTGATTGTTTTGTAACATAATAATTATGTGAAAGAAATAAATGATTAATTGATGGACGCACCTAGCGATATTGTTAAATCATTTGACTTTTTACGGCAATTCCCGGACAGGTGTAGATCTCAAACAAAAAAGGGATTCAAACAGGTGGTAGTTTATTTACACAAATAAAACTAAGCTATGTTTTTATATACGTGGCAAACAAGCAAACGGTTAGCGGTTACCGTAGCCTATAGACGCTCGTAGCACCTTGGGCACTACTCACGCGTTGTTACCGTAGCCTATAGACCCTCGTAGCACCTTGGGCACTACTCACGCGTTGTTACCGTAGCCTATAGACCCTCGTAGCACCTTGCGTACTTCTCATGCGTTGTTACCGTAGCCTATAGACGCTCGTAGCACCTTGGGCACTAATCACGTGCTGCCTACTTGCTTCTCATCCTTTACCCTTTTGTGTCCCAATCATACACAAAGACGTAATTATATTCAGTTACACTTTTTTTTGTCCTTACACTTCGCTTTCGAAGACTTAGACCAGGTGCATTTTGGGTGGTACATAAGCACTGCCTGCCTTTTAAAATCAAGAAAAAGCGTTATGTTGTCTGCATTAGGAGACGAGTACCCCTGCTCCAAAAACAACGCTGTCCCAATGAGTTCTGGCGACCTTACTCACCACGGTAACACAGCACTACAAATGGTAGTGTCATTTAGCTGCTACCTTGTGTGAAGTGGTACCCTATTAAATTCGAGCGGTTAATACCAGTATATTTTAGCAATTACTACCAGTTTGATATCTTTATTGAAAGAAAACCGCATAAATACGGGTTTCATCAGTGATTCGTCTTTGTTTTCAATCATATCAGTGATAGAGCTACGATTGGGTACTTGATTTTTCAATGATTGATTTTTGGATTTTATTATTAATTGTGTAGAAGTTCCTTTTATGATTAACTATTATAAAATAAAACCATAATAATTTGTATTAGGTAGGTACGTTACTATAATTTTTCATAATGTAGGCCCATTCACAAGTTACAAGTTTCTTGCCTGTAGGATAGAATTAAATTGAAGCGACAAATGACTTGCATAGTCTAAACAACACATTAGGAAGGAGAAAGGAGACAGTAAAGTAGACAGTGCCTAAATAGGCTAAGAAAGATTTTAGGCCAGAAAAAATCACGTCCTCAGGCGGGGACATGTCTGAGGATATGACTTTTTTGTAGTTTAAATACTTTTCTAATCTTTCAAACATTTATCATAGTATTAAAAATAAAATTTAGAATATAATAATGTTCATCAAATAATAATTTATTTATTTTATTTATTTAAGGGAAACATACAGCAATACAAAAAAAAACACTTAAAATTACGCATTAATAATGTTCTTAATAATATTTTTCAATAGAACTCAAACTTATTATCTAGTAAAACTATCATTCAGAGTTTGTGTTAGGGATACTAGAAACAGTAGCAATATAGAATAAATAAATAAACAAACATTATTCTTAATTTTTGATTTTAACATTATTATAAATGTTTGAAAAATTACTTAGTAATTAAAATAGAATAAAACTAGAAAAATTTCACGTCCTGAGGCAGGAAACGAACCCGCGACCTTTCGCAATCCGGGCGACTGCTCTGACCACTGAGCCACCCAGGACTTGGGATATCCCTGTGAAATTCTTCTAGTCTATCTTGCATTTGCGTTTATGAGCCAACGTCCACCCTACAATGTCGAAATATTCTATTTCAACATCCGAAACGAGTATTTTTACAAATACCGACGATTCGGTTAAGTTGGGGCAGTGCTTTCAAATATTCTTAATTTTTGATTTTAACATTATTATAAATGTTTGAAAAATTACTTAGTAATATGATTTTCGACAATTTAATAATCCTTATTCTAATAATTGGTTTTATAACTCATCATCACCAGCCTATATACGTCCCACTGCTGGGCACAGGCCTTCCTACATGGCAGAAACACATGAGGAGTTTGGGCCATAACACCACCACGCTGGCCCAATGCGGGTTGGTGGGTTAAAGCGGTTGCAGTAACAACCGGGACCAACGGCTTAACGTGCCTTCCGAAGCACGGAGGAGCTCAAGATTATAAATTTAGTGGACCCATCCCGGGACCGACCATGGTGAAAGTTGCTTTGTTTTCGTGATCGATACCAGAGCGCTCAAACCACTACGCCACCGAGCTTAAATTTTTCATTTTTTTTTTTATAATTCATGTCAATTATTTTAGTTATTGTCAAATTATTTAATTAGAAACTTTATAATTATTGAATATAATTCAATAATTATAAAGCTTATATATTAATAAATATTGATAATTATTGAATTATAAAATTATTGAATTATATTTTTACCTTTAAAACAATTATCTAGGATACGTCCAATTCAGTATGGATATAGTTTATCAGACATCGACGTAGGCAAACAGTAGTACAAATAATATTAATGCGATAGTAACTCTATCTGTACGTCTGTTATTATGGTCTTACTCGTAAGCCGCTGAGCTGATTTAGATGAAAGTTTGCCATGGAGATAGATGAGCGAAAAACATGGGATGAAGGACATATTCTACTTTTTGTTGCGTTAACTGATGTGCTAACCTGCACCACATTTGGTTAAGTAAATTTAATATAATTGGTTTTCTTTCAATTTATTTATTTTTGATTTTCAAACCAGAATAGCACTTTTGAAACAGCATTATTTATATTCTGAAAGTAAGAAAGAGATGCACTGAACTTATAATAAGATATATTCAGTGCCATAAAGTCAATTAACCTGTTTATAGTATTGAGGTAACAACAACATTCATAAACTATATAATGACGACTCGCTGGCCTAGTGGTCTGTGTCTCTTGCCATACAGGCTAGTCGGTCAGGGGCCCGGGTTCGAATCCCGGTGGGAGCAAATGTTTGTATGATAAGTACGAGCATTTGTTCACGGGTCATGGATGTTTATATGTTTATTTAGTATATTTCTAATATTTATATACAATTTAATGTCAATATATCTCCGTTATCTAGTATCCATAACACAATCTCTTAATGATGCTTACTTTGTGCTAGATAATAGGTGTGAATGTATGAATATTATTATAGTATAATGATCGGCAAGCGTCACAAGCGCGTCTTATCGGCCTCTCCGAATGTATCGAGATAATTAACCGATCATACGTCGATCTGAAATCACTCTCGTTCTCGATCTGGTATGATTTACATAATGACATTGTTAGTGGATGCAAATAAACGAGTTATGTGGCATTACGGTCGGCTAGGCGGACTTCCTCGGCGGTGCGCTAACGGGACCGAATACAAGCTAATTGGTATCGATTCCTGGACGAACAATCGAACGTTTATTTAAGGAAAATTAGGTTCATTTAAGTATGGGAAGAGGAGAGCGGGGCTCGTTTATGAGGTTAGGTTTATCATGTCGGGATTGTTCGTTGTTATTTTTAAAGTGGAACCTTAGATCAACTTTCGTCATGGTCGATCCTGGGATCGGTCAATCAAAGCTTGTTATCTCGAGCTCCTCCGTGTTTCGGAAGGCACGTTAAGCCGTTGGTCCCGGTTGTTCCTGCAACCGCTCTAACCCACCCACCCGCATTAGGCCAGGGTGGTGGTGTTATGGACCAAAACTCCTCATGTGTTTCTCCCATGTAGGAAGGCCTGTGCCCAGCGGTGGGACGTATAGGCTGGCGATGATGATGATGATGAAGATCAAAGACATCAAATTCATGATTACCTACTTAAAACTAATGATAATATGCTTGAATAATATTATTTTGAAAAATATTAAAAATATAATATGTATATGTAGTGGTCAGAGCATGTTTGCTCTGGCCACGATATAGATTAGATTAGATTTATTTATTTCATTTTACATAATTATACAATAAGTTATGGCTTAAAACTGATTTGTAAAATGATCGTCATTGTATTATAATTAAAAGAATAAATTAATTAATAAATAATGAATTACACAATGTATTCATAGACCACAAATGTTAATAGAATCAAAGAAATAATAGTATAAAAATTTATTAAAAAAAATGTCAGTCTATAAAAATCTTAATATTAATTTAATTTTAATATTACAATGTCAAATATTCTATAGATTTCTTTTTCACACCCAGACTGTGGAAGGTCGGTTCGGGCCCCAGTATGTAAATGTTTTTTTTTCTAATTTATATACTTTATTTGCATTTTACCTTTAAAATACGCCTTGTAAATTGTAAATGGAATTTTTTCAACAAATGATAATGATGATGGTGTCTTTAGGCGGAGGTAACCACTTACCACCAGGTGAGCCGTCAGATTTTTTGTCATCTAGTTGTACAAAAAAAATGACACTTAAATTCGGCACTTAAAAGTTCCCTACTTTTTCTCAACATAATTGATTGATTAACTGTGAAATCATTTAAAATGCACTTTTAATTATTTAATAATGATTAGTGCGTGCAGGGCTGCTAATGGCGTAGCTGTGATGGACTTAATGGGTTGTAATTTAATTACCGCTCCCGATAAAGCAGAACTATTTCAAATTATACCAACATAATCGTTAAACAAAATACACCGCCTTCTAGTCCGCGCCGCCGCGCCGCTCGACAGCGAATGCATTTTGTCACAAGTCTGCTAATTGTTACCAATTTGTGCACAGAGCTGAAAAGTTGATTCATAGTATAGCTACTCTTGCAGTGAATATAAATTTATTTATTTATTTATAGCTTACAGCTAATAATTCTATAAAACATCAATACTAACGACTGAAAACCAATGAAAGGCTATCATAATTGGAATAAATAAATGGTTTTGAGTAGTCAGTAACCCTATCCACTAAACCAGACGTCACCAGGTTCAAGTACAGGTTGGGGAAAATGTTTGCACAATGATTACAAACATTTATTTAATAGTCACGGATGTTTGCATGTCCATTTCTATTTGCAATGCATCCTAGTGGCATCACACGTGGATGTCAGTTAACGCGCAAAAAGATAGCCAAGGTCATTTCTCAGGATAAAAGCTGTCTCCATACCAAATTTCATCTAAATCGGTTAAACAGCAAGGTGAGAAAACGTAACAGACGTAAAGATAGAGTTACTTTCTCAATTATAGTATTTCTTTTTATACAAAGCACGGCAAATAACTCAACACCACCTGATGTGAAACGGTAAGAAGAGTCCTTATGCGAAGACAGCTAGTGCAGCTTAGACACGGCTCTTGTCGCCTCCACCTTGCCGGCCCAAAAGGTGCTTTTTTACGCTTCTTTTGAAGGAACCCATGTTATAGGAAGGAGGGAACACATGTTTTTTTTATACAACTAGAAGACAAGCATGCTGTCGGTCCATCTGGTGGTAAGTGGGTATCGTCGTCCATACCTGCAATAACAAGATTAAGTAGATAGAATTATTTTAAAGATAAAATGCCTTTCATGCCTACGGCCGGAAGTAATAGGAAGGCAGAGACACATACCCGGACGACTCTACATATGGTCCTACCACTTAAAAATATGGACTTTTATCACTGTTCCTCTTAGATGTTATTGATTATGAGAATTTCTGTAAGGCTTGCCGCGAACTCGCTAACAAGCGACGTGTGCGCGCTTAATCCGCGCGTCTGACGGCCCCGCGGGACGCGCCTATTTGTTTAGGAAACACACGTCAAATTTACTCAAACCAGTTCGCGTAACACCAGTTGAAGAGAAACACGCTTATGTTTTACGATTGCTACTAGTTAAACTATTTAATTTTATGCTTCTTGTAAAGTACAAAGCATTCGGGACCTTACGATGACGTAACAAAAATTGTGATACTCATAATGTTACAAGGAATAAGTTAATCAACATAATCTCAATGCAATTAAAAATCTTACCACAAAACTAAATGCGAAAGTTTGGATCACGCCAGAATGGCTGAACTGATCCAAATGATATTTATCACAAGAATAGTTTATAATATAGGATATTTTTTCTTCCAAGAATTGGATAATGGAGATGATGATGTTAGAGAGTTACATAATTATGTATCACCATTCCCGATATCATATTCGATCATTTTATGTGTTCGTAATAAATTAACTCTGAATAAATAGGCGATCGATGAATCAATTAGCCTAATAATTATTCAATGGCGATATTTTTATAAATGACACAAATGAAAAATTATACTAACATAACGTTTGCATATGATTTTCGGACCAAAACGCACGGACAGATATGCAAAATAAAGTGAATGTGATAAATCAAAGTTGTCGACGTGAATGCAGGACCAGATGAGTCACTTCACGTAGTTCTAAATCAATAAACATTATAATTAATAGTTGTTATTGCAAGTTTAATATGAATTATGTGGGCCGGTTTGTTTTGGGGCGAGCGACCATGTTTTGTGTACATGACACATATGGCTATGAATTAAAGGAATGATATTCTGAATTTTGCAGTTCAAAATATAATAGCTTTGCGAACTAGGTGGTAGGCCTGTATGTAGGGTCGTCTGGATAGGTACCACCGCCTTTCTTATTTCATCCGTGAAACAGTTCGCTGTGTTTCGGATTGAAGGGAAAGGTAGCCAGTGTAATTACTGGGCATGGAGGGCATTTCATCTTAGGCCTCTGGATGACAACGCGCCTGCAATATCAAGTGTTTTTTCCTTATTGTTGCAGGTGTCTAAAGGCGGCGTTAACCGCTTACCATCAGGTGGGCCATCAGCTTGTTTGTCATCTAGTTGAATATAAAAAAAAAAGTTTCATAATGCGATGTCGTAGTCCAAACATAATCGAACCAATTTTTATTTTGTGACTTAATTATAGTTAAACAAAATTCAAAACTTTAATCAATTGGTTCAATTTATACCTGAAAAATTAAAATAAAAACAAAAGTGGCGTTTACTTCCGAAGTTCCGTACATCGCGACAGTAAACATTCACAGTGATTTTTCATAGCACAGTTCCTAACTCACGTAAATTTAAACTTTCTGAATACTGTAACATTGCTGTTTTAAATTGGCAGTTCAGTATGACAGTGCATACTCTAATGATAAGAAAGCCTTTTAAAGCTAGCCTTCAGATCCTGTGCATCCATAGACAGGTCTGAAGGCGTCCGCATTAGATCTCCATCGCGATCGGTCTTCAGCTTTGCGTTTCATCTCGATCTTCCCTGCTCTCTTACCTTTACATCTGTCAGGACATCAGATCATAAAAACAAGGTCACGACGCTGGGACGCTAGAAATTCGGACCATAGTCTATATTATGACAAGACAAGTCTTTTTTTAGTGTACACTTTTTATTAATAGCTAAAATTCACCCTGATCCGAATGTTATGCTCAAGTTACAGATGAAAGTCCTCGCAGCATATTATCTGGTTGTCGCAAATGGTCCTAAAGCGTCGAAATATAGTTTTACGAAACTCACTATAGCCAACCCTAGTACTAGGACCGATCGTAGGTAAATAAAATAGAGAATATTAACAAGTGATTCCTCTGTACTGTTCTATTGTATTGTGACTCGTGTGTCAGTCAGTGGATACCGGCATGTCAGCAGTCAGCTCGATACAACGCGGAACACTCCTAATGGACTCCCACACTCGCAACGCCGAAATATGACCGCCTATTAATAACAAGTTTTGTCAACAACCACGTTAATTATACCAACTTGGTTATGAACCACGACTGAGATATAACAAGTTAATTACCCTTGAATTTAATTAGGTTTTTAATTTCACGTTTGTAGATGTTTTTAAATGTAATTCTTACTGATAGAAAAAATAATTGAGGCAAAGTTAGACGTATGTAAACTTAGTTTTCATTACGAAGTAAATGACTATCTACTAATTTCTAGCCCATTAAAAACATTTTGTAACAAACCTAGTGGAGTGGTTAGTTTTGTTTCTGGTCCTGCTGTGAGTAAGGTTATGTTGGGAGCAGATACACTCGTCTCCTATGCTGTCAGCATAACCCTTTCTATGAACGTCTATAGGGTAAGGCAACGACGCGTGAGTAGTGTTCAAAGTGCTACAAACATCTATCAGCTACGGCAACAACGCGTGAGTAGTATTCAAAGTGCTACTAACGTCTACCAGCTACGGTGACAACGCGTGAGTAGTGCTCAAGGTGCTACGAGTGACTATAGGCTACGATAACAACGCGTGAGTAGTGCCCAAGGTGCTACGAGGGTGTAGGCTACGGTAGCAACGTGTGAGTAGTGCCCAAGGTGCTACGAGCGTCTATAGGCTACCGTCAGGTGGAAAGTACCTACGCTTGTATGTCATACTTATCTTATAAAAAGAAATTAACCTTACTTAACAATAGGAAAGCTATTTGGAAAGTTATATGGAGATCTGTAAGATTTAGTTCTTTGACCAAATCTCACAATTAAATCTTTAAAGACACTAGACAACTTCTGTTAAACTGCAGAAATAGATATTATAACGACTGCATAAAGACGGTCTCCAAAAACTCAAAATAATACTCATTTTGTTATTAATAGTACTTTTATTTGATACAAACAATGTTGAAGAGAAAAGCTTAGAAAAACGTCTGGATTTGACGTAATTATTTGGGTGATTAGCAGACAACTATAATTTCTATTCCGCAGTGTTTGTAATGTACGACTTAGTTTAACTTTTATACTACTCAATAAAAATTATAGCATGGGGAAAGGTCGTTAGAACAAATGGAGGTTATTTAAAATAATTTTATGGAGCTTACAAAAATACAATATAAACTAAATTCATATCAGAAGGATAAATTGCTCACACAAGGCACATCGGTGCAGCATTATGTTTAGTTTCAAGTCCAAACATTCAAGCGGTCTCACGCGAAGTCCAGACGAATATAGCGTTTAAACTGTTAGTTTAACTCATTTGCGGGAATGTGAAGGACTAAAATCAGGTCATAATAGTAGTAATCTGTCACGTGAGGTCGTGTATTAGTTTGTATTATAATAACTAATTACGAAGTGGCGTTTTTAATCTAGATATAATTGCCTGGAGCTTTTACTGCTGACGAAACGACCTAGACGATTGCGAGTCGACGGGGTGACGACGTTGATCGTGAGGCGTCGATCGTGAAGAATGGCAGAGAAGAAGGAACCTCGGTGGAGCTTTGGTAAAGTATGAAACAGAAGGATCTAGGTAAGTAAGCGTAAGTAGGCCAGGATATATAACGCATCAATATATTCTTTGCAACTGCGTTCTAAAGAGCAAAGCTTCCTGGATCGAATCTGGTACGATAGAACCAGATCATAAGATGGTTTAGTAATAAAATTCAAACATTATGTTGAAACGTAAAAATAACTTTATAAATAATGATTTTGATAAAAATATAAACTTTGTGTAAGCTAATTTGTATTTTGTCAAGATTTCTAATGAAGCTAGGATTGTCAACTGCTAGATAAATTTACATAACATTTATATTAATATGATTCTTATCTTAATAGATTAGAAATGTACATTAAAGAAAAGATTTCTCGCATACGTCGATGACGTAATACGTGCGTGATAAGATGCTTTACATCACATTTGACGATCGATGATGTTACGGAAACCGTATTCAAAGAACTGCCGATACGGACTGCGGAGAGCTGGGAATCGTGGGCGAACGAAAATAATAAAACCTACCTACTCACACCTCACATGCCATCTCACTTTAACGCACACTAACAATGAATTGGGTTTTCCCTATTCAACTGTTTACTGAAAGATAAAGCAGCAAAGGCGACTTTAGTGCTCCCGTGCAGTCGGTTTTACTAATCATCTCACTAAGCGCCCTTAGGGCCGATTTTCTGAAATATGCGTTTCCCTAAAATGTCTGTTTTCCATAATGTCAGCACGTCTTTTACATAATGTCAGCTTTTTATAACGTCTGTCTCCAAGAATGTCAGTTTTCATATAATATGCGCTTTTCAGAAAGTGATTATTCTCAAAATGTCTGCAATCTCAAAATATCTGCCTTCTTACAATTTTTGCATTGTCCGTCAGTCACTAAACGTCATTAATGTTATCTTGAGTGCCAGTAATTATGTATATTTATCAAAAAGAAAGTATGCCAAGAAATTAACCCTTTCCATTTAGAATATTGATTTGAAATAAAGCAGACATTATAGGAATGTAAACATTATGAATAGACGACTTTCTGAGACTGTACACATTTTAAATACCAGTCATTTTGAGAAAGCTGACAAAATAGAAGTGCTAACATTGTGAGAACGCAGACGTTTTGACAATTGTACATTTTAGGAAAACGCATATTTCAGGCCTGAGCCCACTCAGATAACTTTTATCTAGAGAATAATTTTGACATTATGACAGATTTTCTATAGATTAACTGTCAACTTGTCAAAGTTATCCTCTGGATAAATCTTATCTGGGGATTGCAAAATCAGCCCTTAGTCAATAAAAAGAACACACGTGTGTGTGAGTACACATCGATCTGTCTTATGTCTTTGTGTCATATTTAGGTCCTAAATTAATTACGGCTACGATTATGAGTGGTTTCATTTGCTTGTTTTTATTATAACCGTGAAGACTCATTAGGGGTTACATCGTGTCCAGTGAAAGGGGTACAAGCTTACATTCAAGGTGCGTGTCGAGGTCATTAACACACACAAAAATGAAGTAAGGGCAGGTGCATAAAGCCGGGCGGCGCGTGCGCAAGATCTCACAGATAACAGTTTTACGCCTCACATCCGTATAAGCGTTTTTTACGGTGACAATTTTGTTTTATTACGGGTGTGTTCTGTCAGATATCTACGAAAATATATTGTGTTTGACTCCAGTGAATTGGGTATTTTATTATTATTGTATTTTAGCGAGTTATAGTTGACTGCTTCAATATGTTTCTATTCGAATTGTGGTCAGAACCCATCTCTACAGAACTAGTTATCTCAGGTTCAAGTCCTGGTAGACATCTGCCATGTTTGTATTTTGAGGATGAAATTTTTTTCCACAATTAATGAATATTCGTACGTTTATTTAGTGCTTGCTTTTACTCACGGAGCCGTCAGTAAAAGCAAGCACTAATTGACGGTTACTATTCCAAAAAGTATTCTATGTTCTTTCCACGGTCCTAAACTATCTCCTTACTGAATTTCATTTAAGTGGGTTAAGTAGTTTAGGCGTAAAATCGTAACAAACAAACAAACTCACCTTCGCATTTATAATATCTCTTTATTATGATTTTAGGTTTCTAATATTTAAGAAGTATGTACCTTTTAGCGTCTTATTCTGGTTTGAATAACCAAACAAGAACAAAACACAAAAAATACCTCCATAACAGGCGTTGTTATAGACTACCGCCGTAATAGGACCGTTTTTTGCATATTTATTTATCTAATAGCAAAAAGATAATAATAAAGATTTTATTTAATAACAAAGCCACGAATGATGTGATAAATTACAATTTCCTAACCGCGACAGTGGGCCACAGGCGACAGGCGCTGCGCGACAGTTGCGTCGCGTAAATCGTGCGCTCGCGCCCGTTGTCGCGGTAATTTGTTGCTTGTCGCCTGGCCTTGTTCCGGTTCCTTTGATGCCATTTATTGGTCCATAAATCATTTGCTTGACAAACACCTGCTTGTGGACATTTTTCTTGGCGCAGGTAAGTAAAAGAGGGGTAATATATAAATCGATCTGTTAAAAATATAGTAATAAAGAAAGAATAAAATAAATAAAGAATTTGCTCTAAATGTTGTTTTATTTTCCCATCATCTGCCATCCTAATAAATAATTAGGGAAAAAAAATTAGTTATCCTTCTTGAAGATTTTGAATCAAGGTAAAAACTTCAGCCATAGATGCAGTCATAAGCAAATGAATGTAATTATATATATGCCAGTTCATGCCGCGCAACTTATTGATTAAAGAAAGGTATATGTACGTATTATCTCAAAAAATCGGGAAAAATCTCCTGAATCCGGGGAAAATACTAATAATTCGTTTTCATGCATAGTTTGTTTGTACGAAACTTGAAATGTTTTGTCGATTTCACACTTATTAAGTATGGCATATGGCGGGGGACATAGAAGTCAACTCAACGTCACCAAAGTAACATTGGTGATGAATATTTGACTGTGTTGCAGTTTTTTCTATAAAAAAGTCTTGTTTATTGCCACGAAAAACAAATAAAAAGAAAATGGACAATGGAACACTGTTTTGCATATTTTTACCTATTTTTCAGTATAGTGTACACAGACGGCCGGGTCTCCATGCATTTTTGAAACATTTCTTTTAACAATAACTTTTCCTAATGGTCGATCAACCTTTCCTGATAGCTGTAATCGTGTAGTTTATTACCTAATAGAAATATTGGAGACATATAATAATTTTAAAAACTTGGCTTTTTTAATTCTTAACTGCCTACTCTTGACATTCACCTCACCTAATGATGTGATGATAATGTCATAGATGGAAGTGAGCTACACTCGGATTACTCAATCACGGAGGAACATAGCTATGTTGCTTCCGACTGCCGGAACATAGCACTTATCAAACCGAGTAGAAAACCTCTGCATCCGAGGTAGTGGTCAGAATCACTAAACTACAGAGGCTGTAACAAAAGTTCCTATAAGACCTATTCCATTAAATACGAGTGATTTTTTTATTTTATACAACTAGATGACAAACAAGCTGACGGCCCACCTGGTGGTAAGCGGTTACCGCCGCCTATAGACACCTGCAATAACAAGGGAAACTCTCTTGATATTGCAGGTGCGTTGTCATCCTGAGGCCTAAGATGAAATGCAATCCATGCCCAGTAATTACACTGGCTACCTTTCCCTTCAATCCGAAACACAGCGAACTGTTTCACGGCTGAAATAATAAAGGCGGTGGTACCTACCCAGACGACCCTACATACAGGCCTACCACCTTTTATGTTCACTATTACATAATAGGGTAGCTGAAGCTACAAGACTTGGGACCCAGTGGTCTGTGGTTCGATTCCACTACACATTGAGCTACCCATAAACAAATTCACGAAAAACGTCTGTTATACATTGGGAATGCTTGTCTTTTCATTTATTTACATTGCTGCGCATTCATTAGACAAATCAAGATAAAATTAGCTTTAGCGAGGTAATTAGCAATTGAAATACGATCAGGTAGCGTAGGCATGAGGCAAATGAGTGCAAGGAGCAAGTGCGTAGGATATTTACGGGAGCCGATAAAGACATACGACTGTTCCGCGGGACAGTACCGTGGGTCAGTCGGCAACAGAAGTCATAATATAACACTTATGAGCCCGCCAGGCGACCGCCTAACCATTAGTATGAACATCGGTATTGTTATGACGTCACGTTGTCATTTTGAAAGCGATGGCAATCACCACATGTCACTAAAATCACGAAGACGATATTTAATAAGTAATTTGCATAAAACAGACTATTTCTTCCACATATCATGTCTATATCTTTCAAAATGACAATGTAACATCATAAATAAACCGATGTCCATACATATACAGTTAGGCTGTCGCTCCGCCGTTCATAAAAGCATATTAGCAACTTTACTGTTAGCAACTTGTATGATCTCTCTAAATGAAGTATGACGTAGTGTCATATGGTCTCAACTGTAATCGACCTCTGCTTATTTGCAAGTGAGACCAGCAGTGCCTCAAAATAACAGATTCAGAGGTATATACTGCTCAGGTATTGAGTGCCCCAGCGGGGTAGCGCTTCCTCCTTACAGAAGGTCGCAGCTAAATAACAATGCTTTGTAGCGGTGAGTAAGGTCGCCAAAGCTCATTAAGAAACCTTGATTTTAACGGAGTAGACAACGCGTGAGTAGTGCTCAAGGTGCTATGATCGTCTACAGGCTACGGTGTCAACGCGTGAGTTGTGTCCAAGTTGCTGTGAGCGTCTATAGGCTACAGTGACAACGCGTGAGTTGTGTCCAAGTTGCTATAAGCGTCTATAGACTACGGTGACAACGCGTGAGTAGTGCCCTAGGTGCTACGAGCGTCCGTAGGCTACGGTGACAATGCGTGAGTAGTTCCTATGGTGCTACGAGTGTCTTTAAGCTCCGCTAAGAACGCGTAAGTAGTATTCAAGATGCTACGAGCGTCCTTAGGCTACGGTAACCGCTTATCACCAGGCTGGCCGTACGCTTCGTCGCCACCTTGTAATAAAAAGCATATACTTAAAGTACGATGAGTGAACTATCCTAAAAAGGGTTGTAGGGTCAAAGTCAAAAGTATTAGTTGAAATAAGATATTTCAATATTAGACCTTAAGAGTGTGGTGAAGTTATGTCGCTCCTTATAACAGCTGAAGAGCATTTATTACAAACGAGAATAACTATCTTTTAATAATGATTATATAAATCCACTTTCTATAGTACCAAGACAAGTTGGTAGGAATCTATGCGCCTGAGCACCTGCGTGTGGTGCGCCGCTGTTACTAGGGACTGGACAAGGTAAGGTGCCAGTAAGTATCTTATATCTGTATTAATTAAAATGACTTAAAAATATATTATATTAGCTTTGGGGATTCTTGGTAAGTGTAAAATTTAACATCAATCGTTAACTTGACTTGTAGGGAGATTCAGAGTTATTTCTTATTTTATTTTAACATTCTGATAAACATTTGGATGAGCTTTTGTAAAATATCTACTTGACTAGAAAAAAAAATGTTCTGGGTGGGAACCCGCGGATTTTCACAATACAGGTAACTGCTCTAACCCTCTAAAATACCAAGGACTTTGGATAACCCTATGAAATTCTTGTAGTCCATCTATATTTGCCTTACAAGCTAACATTTAACGCTCAGGATGTCGTAATATTCTATTTCGACTCTGGAACGATTCGGGGAAGTTGTGTACTTTGTTGGTAAGGTATTTAAAAATACTCATGTGGGAGTTGAAATATATTTATTCTAGTACCTTTAAATATTTTGCTAAGTATATAATTCTACTGACATTTTTAATTAAAAATAATGTGAATTAAATAATAAAAGCCTGCTATAAAATCATAAAGGTATTACTGTTTTTAAGTCGTAAGCTAGAATCAAGCATCAGTTACTAGGTGGTAGGCCCGTATGTATGGTCACCTGGGTAGGTACCACGGCCTTTATAATTTCAGTGTAATTACTGGGCATGGAAGGCATTTCATCTTAGGCCTCAGGATGACAACGCACCTGCAATACCAAGATATATTTTCCTATATTCTTAATTTTTGATTTTAACATTATTATAAATGTTTGAAAAATTACTTAGTAATTAAAATAGAATACAAAATAGAAATAAAAAAAAAAAAAAAAAAAAAATAGAAAAAAAAATAGAAAAAAAGAAAAAAACTAGAAAACTAGAAATTTTTCTAGTTTTATTCTATTTTAATTACTATATTTTCCTAGTTATTGCAGGTGTCTGTAGGCGACGGTTCCCACTTACAACCAGGTGGGCCGTAAGCTTGTTTGTCATCTAGTAGTAAAACTCAAGCTTATCAGAATTGAAGTTAAAAATAAGTAAGCTACAGACCAACTTTGTGTGCCATAAGGGTGATCAGCAACCAAACGCCTCACCTTGTGGTAAGTGGAAGTATAAAATACCAAGGCGCCTTTGAAAGACCAAGAGGAAGCAAGTCTACCTCAAGATAAGGTCTGGTCAATATTGAATTAATCTGGATTCCGGTGTTAGGTTCCTTTCACTGAAATATGGAACACATCACAAATTAGATAGTCTAGCACTGATAGTCACTGATATATTTCTAAATGGACATAGATGTTGTGTCCTACTTTATAGTTGACCTCGCTCATATGACTAAATCTTTATTGCACACGCGACTAAAGGATGACTGAATCACAGTCACCAAAAAACAGTAACTGGAAACTTTCGCACTAGTGACTAATAAAGGATATCTAAATCTAAAAGAGGCAGCACCATTTATTACTTCTTAAAACAATGTAGTTGTAAAAGCCTCGTAATTGTCCATACAGCAACAGTACTTCAATAAGTTAGGTCAGTAAGTAATATTAATAAAGGCAATAAATCGCCGCTTGCGCCGTCGGCGATCAATAACCAATATTGATTGCGCGCTTCGACCCACAGATGTCGCTGCCCGGCGGCGCGCGCGCAGGTGACTCCATTAATTGTCTGCCTGTATACGCACGCGAGAAATATGCATCCTGCAAGGAAACGCTTAGAACTGTTTGCATCTTTGTATATTTATCAGGTTGGTGACCTAAAAGGTTTCAGTGGTCTTTGTGACCACAGCTAACGCGGACGCTATGTCTAAAGACACGGATTATTACAACCGAGACGAGAGAAGGCATATTATAATCCAACCTTTAAGATAGTAAGTTTGATATTAATTTATTACTTAAAAAAAACTAAAGAGATCAACAAAAAGAAGATAAATGGTCACAAAAAATATTTAATTGTGCAAATATTGTATTAAACCATTGATTTGGTGAAAATGTTGCCATTTTCGGTGCTCACTTTTTGTCGTACTACTAAGGTGGCAATCAAGCATACGGCCCACCTGATGGTAAGCGGTTACCGTAGCCTATGGTATATATATGTCTAGTTATATATGGCCATTTAGTTCGTTGGTTAGGTAAGTATAGTCCATAATTTTATTCACTAGAGCACAAAGAGCACTATAAAGTACAATCTTAGCGTTATACACCATTTTGTGTAGTAGATTCAGTAAGAAAGTAAAGAAATTAAAAGAGTAGATTCTTCTTCTTCGATTCACACTTGAACAAGCAGTGGTAAGAGTCATGAAGGAGGGTTGGGGTCGCTGTTGCCAACCGCTCTATGTGTCGCCGTCTCGTCCGTCGTGGAGCTCCTGGAACACAAAAGTTATACCTGATCAATTATTTATGCAGTATGTTTGACTCGCTTATGATACTTGACTATGATAATTGAAAATAAATTTTTATTTAAGGGATACGAGGTTCTGTTCCATTGAAACTTCAGAAAATATTTAGCTACAGTTTACAAACAAAACACATGAAATTTTATAAATATATTTCTCTAAATCTGCAAAATTGATTTGCATTAAGAGTAAGGAACCTCGGCAATCCGCCGGCCCTTCACGAGTGGTTAGCATTGGAGCAGCTCGCATATATTAACTTCTGAATGTAGCGAGGAATTCGACGACTTGATTTGGACCAATTACGTGTTGAAGTTAAGCTTGTTTACGCCTCTCACTAAGATTCTTTTGTAAATTCGTAATGTCCTAGGGAAGAAACTGAAGAAAATGTTACCTTAGTGCTGTAATAGACAAAATGTTACTAATATTCCGTTCTTGTTTTTAATTTCTGGTGTTTTACTCTTGTTTAGTAATACAAACAAGAATAAAACTCAAAAGTAAAAATACCTCCTTAATAGGCGTGGATTTTGACTACCGCAGTTATAGGATTCACGTTATCTTCGTTTATTTCAATTGAAGCTAGTGAAAGTATTCAATGAGCCAGAGTGAAGAGTGGCAGGTGCACCGTCGTGTCCAGTAATGGCCAGAACAAACAAGTCAAGAGTCGTACAAGTTAAAAGCCATGACCAGCGGCACGCCCGGCGCACGCGCGCCGCCTAATTTGAGGCTGCGCTGCGCCCGCGCTCGCGTGACTGCACCACTTTATTTAAGGGATTGCACTGAAATGAAAGGGTAAGTTATTAGGATTTTGACGGGAAAACGATTTGCCGAAATTAATTGATATTAGCACGCGCGTTTCATGTTGAACACTTTATTGCAGTAATTTCGAAGATGTTTTGAAATTTCTAAAAATGCAGGAAAATTATCAAAAGATTTCTGTGAAGTTACTCTGTTTTATATCTAAACTTTTTATAAATTGATTTTTGAAAAGTATTTGATGTAACTAGACATAACTATACTTTTAAAAAAAATACTTTATTGATGGAGAGTAAAGACTTTAAAATATAAGTAGCAATGAGTACTCGCTAAAAGATTTTTTGCTACATTTTTTGTAGAAATGATTTGATTGAAAATGCGTTGGGCTGTCGTTGTTTGCTTCTTAATAATTATATATTTATTTTTCTTTGTTTACTACTAGCAATGCTTTTCAATCGACGCGGTGCGAAGGCGCGGACGTTAGCTAACGTAGGCGGCGCGCGCGCAGCCCACGGACACCTGAGGATTTTATCACTAACTAATCCTGTCACGCCTGCGACACTACGTACGTATGATTTATTATAATAATTTTGTGACAAGATAGCTTTGCTGTCAATAATATAAATCGTAAGAATATATAATTATTTCCTGATTGATATATAATTAATTTTCAATTTGTTTTTAGTCTTTGAACGTTGTTTGTACAAATAACTACGGAGAGATAATTAAATTTCAATTCGATATCACACTAATCAGAGACTACCAAAGCCTCGTAATCCATCACGGTGGTTAAATTAACGAAATCCATTAAGTTGTTGGAGCAAGCCATTTGATGAACCTCGAAGCTCAAGAAAAAACAAAGCGTCGAAGCCATCAATTGACGCGGGCACAACAAATAAACGATTAGAGCGGCCAACAAACCGCGCCTCGGACCGATATAGTATTAATTTGACAGATACCGCTCATCCCACTAACAGCAGGTGTTCCCGAATTGTCTATGATAAATATACACCATCAATATAGAGGCACCCTCGCTGGTCAGGCCACGAAGGTAACACGCCGCTCGGTGCTTTGTTCGACCACTATTAGTGTCGATTACACGGTGTTCACGGTAACTAAATGGCTTAAGTGAAGTTAGCCGTTTTAAATTGCCATGACTCGGTCGGAACTCGAAGGTTGCTCAGAAAAAAGGCGTCTGAACCGAATCTGTAGCTATTAAATAAAGCAAACTAACCGTAATGAAATTGTTTAGGCTGATTAATAAGCAGACAGTAGATCATACAATTAAAATTCGTTTCTCCTGTTTTTAATAAAACTGGAACTAAAGCCAGTTGAAAATTATAAAGCATCTGATAGGATTATAAAGCTGTTCAATGTTTTCTCAGGAAGAAAGGTTGACATTCCTGAGATGACAGGATTTGAGCTATATCTATATAATGATACCTATGTTCTTTCACAACAGCACAGGCACAAGTGCGATAAAGGATTGTTAGGAGTGTAAGTCATAGTTGCGAAGCTTATCATCGCGATGTACCTACGTTAAACCTGCGGAAGTTTGCCATCGCGACGTTCGATTTTGCGAAAGGCATACGTTATCGCGAAAGTTCATTGATGAAGGTTACAAAAAATGGTTAGATTTGGTCAGGAATGTAATCATTTAATCAAATTGAGCAATAACCTACATCGCAGTGAAGACTTGCAGTAAGGAACTTTCGCTATAACATACGGTGTATTGGTAAAGTTTCGCAATAACGTACAACACAGTGAAGAATTTTCGCAACAACGTACGGATTGATGATAAACTAGCGCAGTAGCGCGCAGTGATGAACTTTGCAACTTTTATTTGCGCCGTAAAATAATCAGGTTTGAGGATCCCAAAAATATTTAAGAAAAAAAACTATTGATTCAATTTCCAACTTGTAGAAAGCTACCTCACCTCCGCCTACACGTTACACGACGTGTTAAAAACGATCAAGTTTAGTACTACTTGCTACTTTGACACCATAAATCATATAAGTGAGAAGTCGTGCGATTTATGAGTTTCTTAACTCCCACAATCTACGTTATATATGCACGAATAATGTATTTCGAACAAAATTACTTCTTTCGAATATTGCCACTTTGAGGCAGCGTAAGCAACTCCAACATATTGATCTTGCAGAGAATGCAAAATGTTTAGGATAACATTACTGGTTCACGTGCCTTGGTTTATTACCACTCACGAGATTCATCAATTTCTTGAAATGAATACTGTAAGGGAAAAGATCCAAAGTGTAACAAATAAATACAAGGGCAGGCTGGTGGGACACCCGAATGAACTTGTTGCCAGGCTTACAAATCGTAGCTATAGGAATCGTCTCAAAAGGAAAGACATCCTATAGTTTGAAAAATGACTGTAATGAGGAGTAGATGGACACACTCGAATGAAATTATATTAACTTTCAAAAAATCTACTCATAGTCTTAAGCTAAGCAGGTAATAACATAAAAAAAACTACATTGCAGCCGCTGCAATTGACCTCTAAACCTCCAGAGAGAGGTGTTACGGACACTCACTTATAGTTAAATAGCCAATGATCCTCATATACGCGACAGATACGTGTGTCATCTGACTGGAATTAGATTCTATGTACCACTCCCGTCTCCATAAAATCTTGAATATACGATTATTTCACGTGACTGCGCAGATCAGCGCGCTCATCGGGCTCAAAATTATTTTTCCAAAACCCGTTCTTTGGCATCGCAGAGCTCTTAATTGATTTTAGAAAGGTTATTAGTGAAACGATTTGTGATGATTAACTGAAATCACTGTGTTGTAGCCAAAGTGCGTATCACGGTTTCTTGCAGTTAAAATGATTAAAAATGGCTGACTGCAGTAGTTACTGTTTTTTTTCTTTTATTTGGGTTCAAAAACAGTGTACAAAATAAAGTATAAATTATAGATAAGTTACAACAGACAAAGTAATTGTATCACCCACATCATTAGCCACAACATTAGATATATAAGTAAATAAAAATAGGTTCAGAGTTGCCCCTATTTTTCTTCTACAGCTTTTACTTCGAAATAAGGAATACGAAATACTTATTGGAAAGCCACTGCAACACTTTTATGAAATTTTTATAAACCAGTTATCATCTAAGACGAGAAATACATTTGCTTAGTGTACACTAAATAATCCAGTTAGTTGTTTTTTAAATTTACTTAAGAGTGGAGAAAATATCAATTGTATTAAAATTATTATTGTATGTGTCGGTAATTCTATGCAAAGGTGAGCGTTTACCAGCATTATTCCTACAGGTACTAGTGGCAAATAAACAAGTTACATTTCTGGTATTTGTTCTATAAGGCACACGATAGTAAAGTTGATTGTTAAGGTCAACACAATCGTATCGAATATGGCACAAGTCGTATAGAAACATTGTTTCAAGTTGGAGACGTATTGATTTCAGAGATGGAAGATCATAAACATTCAAGAGTGTGTCATATGTCAGAAATCTATGATAACATCTATAGTGCATAACTTTTGAAAATCGCCTCTGAACAGACTTAAGGGATATTTACCGTAAATGGGGGTCCATACAGACACAGCGTGCTCAAGTTGCATGCGGATCAATGATTTATATATACATAAGTAAGTAAAAGGTTGAGTAAAGTCAATACTGGAACGCATTGTAAAACCATACACTTTATACGCTTTAGTAATAATGTTGTACACACGCGTGTCCAAATGTAACTTTGAATCTAGTTCTACTCCTAGGTTTCTTTTTGAAATTTCAGATCTACATCTACATATAGTATGGTAAATTTTGAGGTCATCAGCATATAATAAATAGTTACAAAATTTAAAACAGTTACTAATGTCAGTGATAAATATAATGAACAACAAGGGACCCAGTATTGAGCCCTGTGAAACTCCGTAGCTTACAGAAACAAAATCGGACTCATAACCGTGTACTCGGTTAATCTACGCGGTCAAAAGCTTTTCGAATATCTGTATGCACACTATCTGTTTGTTTGTTTGCGTCCATTACTTCGAATATATATGCAGTATAAATTAAAAGATTCGAAGTTGTGGAGCGTTGTTTCATAAAGCCGTGAGTTGTTTAATTATGACGTGATGCAGAACAGGATAAGTAATATCATGCACCAACATTTCAAAAAGCTTTGAAAGCGCCGGAAGGATAGAAATTTGTAGGTAATTTTCTACGTCACAAGAGGAGCCGCCCTTATGTACCGGAACTATACGCGCTGTCGTCCAAATCGCCAAACTTTAGAACTATAAGGTTGAAAAGGGCTGACAATCTGTATTTTGCTCCTACAGAAAAAGACATAATGAGCTGTTACCTATTCGTGACAATTCGGTTCAATAAAGTTAAACGTTAGTTGATTTGTAGATCAGTTCTGATTAAATGACAATCTCTTAACAATAAATCCTAGGCCATCTGTCTGAAAAGGTCAGTCCATAACGATTTATGGTTTAATATTTTCTTTTTTCTTTTTTGCAAGATACAGAGCTGGTGCGATTATGTGGAAACGTGCTATTATTTCACACCATAAGCATTATTCACCTGTGTCAATTGATTGAAGAATCTTAACCATTGGAGCTAATATATTTTGAAGCAACACAAAGACGAAACCGCTCACATCGACTAGCACTCAACAATGTCCTTGTTAGGTGTATCGATTTAGAAAAAAAGCTGCGTCTCTTCTTTCTTTTTCTCGAAAGGCGAGACGTAGTTTTTCCTGGGGTACCTATTCTGGACACAAAAAAAAGATATTGGCATTTAAAACAAATTATCGAGATCATGTCAACAAACGGGATTCTTTTCTGAATAAGATAAAAGTTACTGGCAAAAAACACGTCACCAGGCGTATCTATGGATGTGTATCTTAAATATCAGCTACAAGTAATTAAGGAACGGGATTCTATAAATTAATGTGCGTGTGATGAATTCTGGCGAGGTTCCGCCGTAACTCAGAGTGGTGGATGTGTGCCGCTCACCGCTTCAGTACGCGGCCATATTTTAGTGTTATACGCACAATAATTTATGTCAGCGGGATTCCTAATCCGCGGCAATAAACTGACAGTTGAGATAAATTTGCCGGATAAGGGGAAATGTCGTATATGAGGTGCGCACGCGCAGACCCTGATAGCTATGTTGCGAGCGGCTCTTCATTTAATTTATAAAGTCACTGTAATTTTCTATAACCTTTGGCCATTAACTTTTCTTAGTCAAAACATAAAATAATTAATGCTTTCGTCAATAAATCAAGTTTGTAATGTGTCACTTGGCTCAAATATCGATGCTTGGATACAAGCGTAGAGTCAAAGAGAGGCTCTTCACTTTTAATGTTAACAGTGAACTAAAGAGAGTTTCAAAATGAATATATATCATCATCATCATCATCTGTCCAATGGTAATGATAAATAGAATTGTTAATGCTGTGACTGGTAGAAAGTGCTCTAGTGGTCCTGACATCGGGCCCAAAGCCATAGATCCCACGCGCTCCGCGCCAAACTGGTAAAGCGGCTCTTGCGCAACACGGAGACTACAGTTGGTTTCCAATTTTATGTTGACCGGTTCCGAACTTGTCCCAGCCTTCTAATTTCGGCTCGTTTAGATTGGAAAATACGTCGCCAAGACACGAAACCCAGCCATGTATCTGTGTTTTCACTGGCATATCTTCGTTGTTGCACACCCGACACACTTTATGAGCCTGTATTAAATTGCTGTGGCCGTAGATCGTCGGTAAGTAAAATGATTAAGCAAGTTATTATCTATGGGAAAGGGGAAGGAATGCTTCATATTAGCTTGGGATATATTATTGAATTGTAGACACTATCGTACAAATAAGAATTGCTCTTAGAAATGAAATTAGTTGATTTAGGAACAAAAATATTCCTGAAATACAATGGGCCGACTTTATAGCTAATAGCAATTTTTTCCATATAAAAACGTACAAGATAGTTGAACGCTGACCAGAGCAAGTGGTAGTCGATGACATGTCCGATTGACAGGCGGCAGCGGCGGCGGGCGCGGGCGGCGCGGCCCACGCGTGCCCTGTACAAATACTGTCGGCAGGAGACCGCGCACAAATCAACGCGCTCGGACGTGCCTCAAGGACCCCCGGAGCCTCCGCCGTCGTCAGGGCTGCTCGAAAAACTTACATTTAATTTTTCTTTGTACTACTTCACAAAAATATAACTATGTCACATCGATAGCTAACATCCCAAGAGATTGTGGTCAAAATGCTTGGTCTTCCTAAATTTTCCATTGACATTACGTCAAGGTAATTTTATTCCTCCTGTCTTAAAGAGAATGATATTGCCTAAGATCATAAACAATAACCTAATCACGGCCGATTAATGATATGCCTTTGAAAGACCTGCGATTGAAAGAAGTTGTTTGGGGAAATCCATATTTTGATAGTTTTAGCGTGAAAAAGTAACCCAGATGAACCTAAACCAAGTAAAATATGTGGTAGCGCGGTATCGCCAGCCCTGGAACGCGCGCCCCCCGCCGCGGGGACAGCGCCAACATCTCTCACCTCCGGGGCTCCGTAATGAACAATACGAATGTGCCATTTGGCCCCGGCACCGGCACATACCTACGCAGGCTGATTATCGCCTAGATCACCCGTCAACCTTGACTAACGGCGGAACTAGACCATTTGTTCATGGGTCCATTTGTCCAAGTTGTGACCAGACTAATGGGTGATGGAGAAATGAAAATCGACTTCACACTAAAAAGGATAAAATAATTAAATTCAAGTAGGTAGTTATATTCTGGCAACATATATTTTGGAGTCGCTGCTTCACTTTCTATTGTTTCTGGAAACAACTTAGCACCAACTCCAAAAATATGTTTCTAGGAGATAAATACCTACTTAAATTTATTTATCCTGTTTAGTCTTTTGAAGTCGGTTTTTGTTTAAAAATATTTTTTTCACAATTTAGCATTAATATTCTAACTCTAAGGTCAAAGCTAGATGGGTGACCGTCAGCATAATTATTATTTCCTGTCTCACTAAAAAGTAATAGAGATGCAAAATTCCGGAATTTCGTATACTTTAATAGACGATTTAATTATGCCAGTTACTTTGATTTCAGAACCAAACTACCCAATCGATTTAAAATAAATTTTTGTGGGGCCAAATCGCAACTATTCCGCAATAAACAAAAAAGAATCACGTAATCATCGGATCAGAAATCTCGGCGTGATCGGTGTACATACATTAAAAAAACCACACCAACTCCTTTTTGAAGTCGGTTAAAAAGGGGGTTGTGTATCCTTCATGGGTACACCACAATTTTTTATTGTAAAATTTATGTGCTACAGTGTCGTAATATATTATTATTATCAATCAATATGCGCTACTTTGAATTGATGAGTGCTTGCATATTGGATAAAAAATATATAAATTATAGTTTATGGCTAAATTATGATAAAAGTATTTGCATAACATTTAATTTCACTGAGCAAAAATGCTCGGTTTTCACTAACATTTCGTTAGCATTAAGAGTCTCTTAGCGATTTTCGTCTCAGTCTATTTGAAGGGGATAGAAAGGGACAATGTCGATAAGTCAATTATGCTTAGGGAATAGTTAGTAAAAACGGACACGAGCCCCCGTATTTTGATTACGTATATTATCTGAAATCTATGGAATGATGTCCATAAAAAAACAAATGACAACAATTATTATTGGCGACTGCGACAGGAAATTATAGTCTTAAAACTTTTTCTGTAGAAAATAGATACAGACTTTGTTGCATCGAATGATTAGATGGCGCTACTAGCGCGGTTTTAAAAATATGTATTTAAAGAAGTTGCGCACTACAACCATCTTAATTAAAGTTATTTTTCGATTATCAAGCAATACTAGAACCACCACATGAATGTTTTAGGCCCTCTTCAAGACTTGTCAAAGTCAAACATTTTTATAAATAAACTTCAAAATAACCTATAAGTACATACGACAGAACACCAAGTGTAACAGTTGCACTACGAAAGCCGCCTCTATTACGAACGGAGTAAGAGTGGTCTCAAGGGCGATCTGTTACGCTTGATGTGCTGTCGACTGTACATATACCGTTTGAGTGTCCTTTAGATGTTTGGGAAACAGATAAATAAGTTTAAAACCTAAAGCTGTAAAAGTTTTAAAGTTCAGTGGGTTGGGTACTCATAAACGATGATAATAATCATCAGGAGAACTACGATAAGATATATGTAATTTACAGTAAGAGTATAAATCAAACCAACATGTTATCCCAGATTGCGTGTTTTTTCTATCAAGTATGCGATATATCTCATAGATACTAATTCATTAAGTAGTAAAGCGTACAAATTACACACAAAATACAGCTGTTCCAAACCACAAAAAGTGATCCAATTGTGTATTCAAATTAAACGACCTTAAACGACCGGTCCCAAAGGAAGCGACAAAAATAAACAAACTATCTAATTTTAAAATGACTGCCAAATTTTGTTGCCTATTATGGGCCCTTACGAAAATTGTCCTTTAAAACTTTTCTTTGGAAGGTTTGTGACAGGACTATTATATTATTAGGATCACTTTAGTAATGATAGGGGCGAGGTACGCGACCTCACATCGCCGCGAGCGGCTAATCGTGCGCCGACACAAAAAACTTTGGGCACTTCATTATAGCTATACGCTCAGTTTATTAAAGCTCGGGACTCTGGACTGCAGACAGTTGATTTTGCATTCCTTTACGGTGACTGGAGGGGCCAGCCGCTTCACAGCAGCGGCGAGGACCTTACGGGAAACCAATTAACAAACGAGTTTTATTAAATTTGAATGCGTCCAGTGCGACGGCCAGCAGGAGCAGCGGCCCTCGCTCCCCGACGACAGCCGAGCGCAGCCACACCGGCAAAGATCAGAAATATAGAAACACAAATCTGAAGATAAACAGACAATAGTCACGGCAAAAAACGAAACTGAAAGTTGGGCTCCGGAGGAATTTGGACACGAAATTCGCGGATCGCATTTTGCGAATACTCTCGCGTGTTACTGCATTATTATTTAAGTTGGGCCTTTTATAAAATGGCTCCAATGGCCCGGTGGTGGTTTTTTTGGAGGCGCGTGCGCGGCGCATAATTGGCGCGCCGGACGCGGAGGAGCGCGGCTTTTTGCGAGACGCAGCGTTGCCGTTTGATAACCTTCGCTCGTAACGGCCCGCATCCTCGCATTCACGCGGCTCCTGGCTCAATGGACCGATCGCATTATGCGCACGTCGCCGTCCGTTACTCGTGAATATCGTTAGGCTTATTTATGTAACAGCGGCAGTAACATCCGCGGGAGATGGCCGGCGAGACAAGAGCGAATTAATTGTCGTTTATGTAAATACTTAATAACAATTCCGAACGCGGTCCATTGTTTGAATTAATGAATCAAATCACGCGACGTGCAATACGTACAAAACAATGGTGCAAGTGGAGAGCCGTCTGATGCAGGTAAGAGAAGGGATACGAAACCCTTAAAACGAAATGGGTCGAATGTGGCTCGGAGCGATGTTTGACCGACGAGGCGTCTCGTTCCTTTTACATCGCACAAAAAGTAATTTAGAAGACGATGACGGGATCCAATATGATAACAGGAATCCCGTTGGGTAGCCTCGGGTGGCAATGTTTGTGCCCAATTTTTGTACTCGTAATAGGCGCGGGGCTTCGGGAACACGGACTATCAGTTTTTGCGATCTCTGGTTAGATCAAGAGGTGCTCGATGCGACCTCGGGGGCGCCGCCGCGGCCCACGGGGCACCGTCACTCGCCCGTCAAATGTCATTCGGTGGCAACACAATGGAATAGACTTTGCAAAAATGGGTCCGCGTGTCGCAGCCCCGACACACCAACAATGGGCCGAAAAAACAAACAATCGAATAGAAATCGAAAACAGCATTTCTTTCGAATGCGACCAAACGGGATTTTGGAAATCCGGTTTTTATTTTGTTTAGTTTGGTTTCCCGCGAGCGCCTCCTCCATACGCTATTGTCCGTGCATCAATAGTGCGCCGGTGACAAATAATGTACCTACCTACTGTACGAGTGATGACAAAAAATATTTGAATATACGTCAAACACGAGGACTCTCAGCCAATATCCTGTTAATTGAGTTCGAATTTCATTTAGTTGTGCTCAAATTGACAAAATAAAGACCTCAACTGACGAAAAACGAGTCACAATTTATCACCAATCAATGGTTTTATTTCGTAAAAAGACGATCGTAAATTTAGATAAATTTTAAACTAAATTTTATAAAATAAATTAGTCTTATCAAACTTTATATGTATTGCATTTAAATGTCAAAGCTATAAAAGATGGAATGTAAAAATTTCAAAATATTATATTATGTTTCTTGCCACTTGTGATCATAGCTAACATATTAATTTTATTAATTTGATATACGAACGTAGATAGACGAAACATCTAAAATATCATGACGTATGGTTATCTTTCCTCTACCAGTAGAAGAAGCCCCGTCAACTGAACGATAAGGATGTTGCCCAAGTTTGAATACAGCGCTATTTTTCATAAATTCGGAAAATATACACTACAGAAAATATACTCATAAAAACAATTTAAATTTAAACGTTTTGGAATATTGTTGAAATGGTACAGTTTAGAAAATGTATGAAATTGTTACCAACATTTAAATGCTTACATCAATAACCATTATTATGACGACTCTGATTGAAAACATACACTATTTATTACTAATTTTGTCAATATCCCCGTATATTTTTTAATAATATAGCAACATGTGACGTCATATGTAAGAATTTAAATGAAGCGTTTATAGACGATGCGCTGCAACCTAAGAAACATACTGCTGTGAATATATTGATTTTAAACATACCGTCCTTTGAAATATTTCTTTATTAGTTCAAAACTTCCTATTTATAAAATAAAAAACGTCAACAACCTTATTCGAGTCCGGAGACTCTCAAGAAAGGCATATTATTATGTCGTAAAGACGACATTTGACGCGAGTGATAGATGTTTTTATATTGATTCAATTATAATTTAGATATAATTAATGATGTAGGAATGATTGACTGCTTTGTCTGGCTTTTTGTAAATCTAAGCTTGCATTCTAACTAAAATACAAAAAGTCATGCTTTGATTTCATCAGCACGTTCCGCTTGGGCCTATAAAAGTATTGTAAGTCTGCGATCTTTATTTTAACTAGAATCAAATGAAATTTACCAGTTTTGTTCTCAAAATTTATTCTGACTTTTGTTCGGCTTATCCCACTAAACTCCAAAAAACATTCCACGATGTGATCATCGTTAAGTAATCTTTTTGTCGGCCATAGTACTTCCATCATAGATGGTTTGACATAATTCTTTTGCAAAGTTCTGAAACCTACCAATTTATGAACAACGTCTAAGTATATCTTTAAAATTCAATTGAATCTTGAATGGAACTCATTGCTTCACGTTAACAAATTAAGATAATCCTGAATTTGACGCGCGCGGTGCCGCGGGCAAAACCTATACGAGTATAAATTCTCGGGCTGGGGAATATTATTTATATTCTATCCCACAAGCAAAATTATCTTTACATTTCTATAGATTGTTCCACAACATCGTTGAAGTCTTCAACTACTTGATTACTAGCAAAGATAAGACGAGTCAGCTCGATCGGTATCACCAGGCGTCAGGCCCCTGACTGACAGCACAATGCCAGCAGGTGAGGCTGCCAACGCTGCCTCCGACGACACTTCTAGGTATTCCTTATTAAAACCTCCTTTTAATTTCTCAAAACTTCTACCCATAGTTAGTTTTTAGGGAGACATTTTGAGAAATGTGTAAATAGCGCTTGTTTGGCAGACCATCTGCTTACAGTTCATTATCAACAATATCTATATTTAGATTTCAAGTTGCTAACTGCGTGTTCAGATTATTACTAACTTGTAATAGTCAATTGGTTGCTTCCTATCCCTACTTTCACGACTTTTATCTTATAATAAAATTGGAAAAACAAAAAGACTTCATTATTATAAAGCTTCATTATTTAATATTTTTACGACTCTGTCATCTTGAATTCATGCACGTACTATTATCTCTTTTCATTTACTAGTAGAAAAACTTACACATAGTCACTCTTCTTATTGCATAGTAATACACGATGAGAATGCTATGTCTAGTAAGCTCGGTTCGAACATTACTTACTATTTTTCACGAAAAAAATGATACATTAAAAACGTTGCAAAAAAACTAACAAAACACCGTGAACTCAACAAAAAATTACATTGTCCAAAGGTGAGAAAATCTGCTAATTAACAGGTCGGAAGCAAACCGCCCCGCGGGAGGCGACACCGCCGCCATTGTTGCCGCACCACTGTGAAGCTATAATTACCTTTTGATGCACTCTATTATTTTTTCAGCTAAAACCTCGTACGGAGCTATTCACTTGCAAAACAGGGACTTTACGTGCCGATGAACTGTAATTATCAAAAAACTCTGCGGCCACAATTTGTCGCCCGAACACCGAGTCATGATACATAATTGCAAAACTTTCGTGAGAAGTATCGGCAACTTTTGACACCTCCCAAATGGTCCCAAGATGCGGAAAAAGTAAATTACTATCTGCGGATGACAAAAAAAACTGCAAGCCGCAAAGTCTTTTGTGCGCGCGCACGCGCCGATGCTTCTGTAATGGTTGTATAATTAATTTGTAAGAGTGACAACAGATACCTGCGCCAGGTCCTATTGCAAACAATCCGGCGCATGCGCCTCTCAGGTGCATAATCTTTATTTACACTTTTTGCTTCCACTTCCCCTTTGCATAAATTATCATTTTTGCATTTGTTCCCGGCCAGCTTTTAGTCCATAAATTATCACCGTGCCTATTATTAAAACTGACCGTGTGCTATTTGTCTAAGTTTTTGTTTGATATATTTTATTTTGGCGCGAACTCCCATGGATACAAGCCGGTATGCCTAAGATTTTTTCGTGTTTGTTCGAACTAGTTACAGATCACTGAGCACTTTGTTATCTGTTGTAATCATCCCAACAAACAAATCTGTACAATGTAAAACGCATTCTTCTTCTTTAACCTTAAGTTGAAAATTGTCCAATTCACAATTCGATTAAGCGTCTTGGAGATGTATTGATTCTACAGGGTTTTGTGTTTTGTGTTGCATAAGTTTAGGGTGTGATTTGGGTTGGCGGACATGAGATGTAGTGTCACCTGGTGGCGGGCAGCTGGGGTCGCTTTGTCTGGCTCATCACTTGACTCGCGAAAGGGATGCGGCGCCCATGTGAACAGCCAACGGAATCTTGGGAACTGTGCCCCCGCGCACTATCTTACTATAATAGTAACGCGATATGCTCATTTTATTATTTCACATACCAAATGAAAAGCTTGTATGCATTAATGGACTTAAATTCGAGTATTTTATTTGATTCTGATTGACTTGGTAGTTTTAAGTCTCAGTGAAATCGTTGTATTGTAGCCACCGTCGGTTTTAGAACCAGTTTTGATGTTTGATATCTCTGTATGTCAGTCTGTCTCGCATCGATAAAGCTGTAAATGATTCTGTATATCTACAAATGGACATATTTACATTTAATTTATGGCAAAATAAACATTTTCATCGTAATGTATTTTATCACTAATGAGATTTTTTACAACATTATGCAAATTTAGGCTTGAAATGTAGTCGGGCCGTTCCTGGAACAGCGGACAGTTTAATGGGAATAGAAACTAGAATTAAAAGATTTACTACAAAGAGAAACACGAATACGGCCTTAGGTCGTATCGTTGCCGATTCTCTAATAGATCACAAACATTAACGTGCTCAAAACAGGTTTTGGTGAGATCCGTTAGAGGTTTTATGTAAATTATTTGGTTTATGGTAGCTCCTAGTTTACATTCGAATACTCTAAACGAAAAAATATACGCGAGAAATTAAGCTAGGCCGTGTTTTATACCGCTGCGAGCGATAAAATATTGAATTCAAATTAAAGAAAGTATAATTTATGGCAGATAAAAACGTTGCCAGCTTAGTTGAGACTAACATCTTATCGATTGGGTAAAGAGATATAACTGTTATGTTACCGTGGGACCGCGACGGGTCTATGTATATACTTTAATTTGGTTTTATTATTGTATTGTTATTGTATTTCCTCGAAAATTTTGGAACCATCCGCCTGTGCAGTCCTTGCAGCACGCAGAAGTTCTCTGGCAAATATATTATACATGACGTTCTAGTCAAGTATAGTCTTGAAATTTTTATCGCAATAGACGATCTTGTTACTCACTTTTTCATGAAGCCTTCTAGACTGGGAAAATTTTGGCATAAGCCAATGTGTTCCAAGACATTATTTGCTAAAGTAACTGCTTACCGTAATGTAGCCCGTGTACTTGTATTTGCTACACTTGTAAACTAAAGAAACCATAAATATTTGGTTTTAGGAGGAAGAGTATTTTAGCGACTGTGGAAGCAGCACCACCCGAGAATAGATTGCAGACAAATTACTTTATAGTGTTGTGTACCGGCGAATAGTAAGGTTGCTAAGTTTACCAAGGAAGCTTTGTATAGGTAGCAGGTCTTGCTTTTATGATGCAACATAACACTTCCTCTTGATCTTAGATGGTTGATATAAATGTTTATCAGCTAACGGCCGAATACTCCACTGAAACATTTAAAGTATTTCAAAGCCAATTATTCGTATTGGCAGAGAAAGTAATAAAATGAATCAATTTGCCATTGAATAAGGTACACTGGAGATGGTCATTATAATATTAAATTCTGCTTATTCAGCCACTAATATTAACATTCAAATATAAAAAACCAAATTTAAATGTCGTGAAATTGAGCAATCCTTATAATTTAGTCGCGGTACATAATTTTGGTGATGTTTGAGTAGTTAACTTACCGTCAGGTGTCATCAGGAGCGCCGTATACTTGTTATATCGCCCTTATTGTTTAAAACTAATTGATAGTTCCATCAGAAAATGTGCTTGCACATTAGTCGCCACCATAGTAGTCATCTACTTACCTATTCATAGAATTGAGTCTAATAATAATATCTTATCTTTAACGAATTTTTTAATTGATTCATGTTTCAATTAACTGTAACAAAAATATTTGTAATTTGATATAGTTTTTACAGCTGCGTTTGGGTATGGATTTCAATATGATAATGATGACGGTTAGTAAATCATAATGATCTACATAGTAACATTAACGTTATCATTAATAGCTCCATTCTCATTGCTAAAACGATTGTCTAGAGTTCAATAAAAAATCTTTATCTACGAGAATTACGATCCTTTGTAACTGAACTAAGCCTTTATAGGTAATATATTTGAAAAATTCGGGTAACTTTTTGTAAAACGATTATTAACATAACCGCTTCAACCGTCGGCTGGTCTCACGATCAAGAAAGGAAAAGTCATTCAATAGCTTCTTTACGCATCTGCTTTATAAATAGAGTAATAATTACTATCGTGATATGCGTCAACTAGTCAATAAGAAATGTATTTATCCTATTCTGCATAAAAATAGCACCGGGAGCTTCCCATCGAGCTACGATGACCGTTGAAAGCAAATCGCCGTTCAATAGGCATCTATAACCGAAGTAGTAATAAAAGGAATTCGATTACTATGCACCTTCCCGCATTAGCGCGCATTGTGGAGAGCGGAGCCCGCACCCAAACTAGTTCCCGGCCGTCAGCGCGGAACATTGTCGAGATGAGCGCACAGAACCGGATGCTGCCGATACAACGGTCGCGAGAGCTATCCGACTGACCCTGCGACATCTTTTTGTCATCTAGCGCTAGCCCTTTCAAACCCGCGAGAGTCCATTCATCATGCGCGCAGGAATCTGTATAAACAGCTGATAGACGAGGCTCCTAACGGTCCACCTTTGATCAATCCGATCGACTAGTCCTGCAGCTTCCCCGCCCCTCTCCGCTCTAACGCATTTTCGACTCATAGAAATGGAAAGCTAACCTGTTTTATTTCAATAACGCATGCGCGACTCTCGTTTTGAATTACGCAGGTTAGAGATATCCGTTTGTGCCGTTGTAACCAGAGCTACAATAGGTGTTCTGGAGAAATCGAGGGAGGATGCCGAGATACGGAGGGAGCCGATAATATCGTGTTTCGTGAACTCTGCCGATGTCTAATTTCCAATACAATGGCACCGTAAAAAACTGGCCTAAAATAAATGTGTCACAGTGCCACCCTCTCGGCAGACAATGGACAAAGGAGCGTCGGCACAATGCGCGTGGGCGCAGCGCATTGTGCGCGCGACAATCGCGACCCGCTCCTAGACACGTGTGCTACGGAAAACATGTAAATCACCTTATTCTCGAGGTGAAAGTTGAAGAAGACACGAAAAGTAAAAGTATGTGCGACGTCGCATCTGCTGTCGAATATCACATTATGTTAATTTGGATTGTGGACGCGCGGGGGCGCAGGGCTGCTCGCGATTGTGGCCCCTTATCGCGCGCCTCACAATGCCTACCTGAGACAGATTGTGTTTTACAATGCGTCAGATAAAAAACTTCTTCAGACATCCTTTTGGTTCTATTTGTGTTTTTCAATAATCCACTCGAATCAGCCAATCGCGGTGTAACGATCGTTGTCATAGTTTATTATGTGACGCTATTCATTATTGTTTGACGCTCTTCTCTATTGTGGATGAGGTGAGATTGATTAATGTGGCGGTCGTGATGTCACAGTTTTCAATATCGCAGAGAGCCGGTAAAGTGGTATGTTATAAGTTGAAGTAACCTTTGGTAACCGAATTAAAAAATCTCTTAACATGTTCTTTGCTCAACTAAATGAAGTCGTATTGGCACTTGAGACCCTGGCGTCCACTACTCCGACAGGAGTCGATAATACAAGGTGCAGATATTATTAGTATTAGTGGAAGTATGAGTGAGCTGAGAATCGTTTTCGTGGATGAACTGGTGAATAACACGAACAAACTCATTCCGAAATTTAATGCCCATAAAAAGGAGATATATCAGTTACAATAGGTAGATTTAAACCCTTTGTAAATGAAGGCACTTCCAAATCTTTCTTGAAAATATTTTATAAAATATTAGTTTGTTTGGAAATTGCTCCAAACAAACTAATATTTTATAAAATGTTTTTATAAATATAATTACTGCCGGAACGGCTAGTTTTCTGTTGAAGATGATGAGTAATACAGGCAGGTTATTCAACATAAATACATAAAATATATAAATATAGGCTAGTTTATTTTAAAATAGCTGGACACTAATAGGGACAACTTAGGGACTTTGAAAAGTGTAAAATGCTATTGATAAGTGAGGTTACAGAAGGATATAGTAATACAATGACTGATACCTTGAAAATATTCTCTGGAAGATGACATATTTGAAGCTAGTGGCTTTGGTGAATATAGGAGGTTGTCAAGCTGCTCACATACTTCTAATTAACTTGAAAAGTTTGACACTAGAATTTGATTATTATTATATTATTAAAGTAATACTACATACATATATGATCAATGCACATCCGAAAATACTGAAACTAGCAACATTAAATTTGGACAGTAGTTTCCTTTTACCGTACAAACTCACTGGGGACACACTCTTAAAAGAAATTTAAGTACAGTATATCTCTTTCTCGCAATGTGTAATAGGAAAAAGATAGCAAGAATTTGTATAGAGCTGTCGACTAAATTTAGATAGATTTCAAAGAAACCATATATAATGTTAGAAGGCATGTACTACCTACGGAGGTGCATTCTAAACACTGCATTTTATCATGTTCTATAATTCTAACATTGATCGCACGTTTCTTAATGTCACATTATATGACAGCCATCCTTTTTGTATTTATATTGAGAGAAAAAGATGTACTGACCTTAAATTTAGATTAAGCGTGTGTTCTTCAGAAGTAGGGCCACTGAGAAGGGATTTTTCTTAATTCAACCAGTAAAGGGTGAAAACGGGTAGCAAGTGAGCATAAAAATTTACTTTTTATTGTCTTCAAATTGAGCTTATTACACTTACAGCATTAGTCAAATTTCATCCCCTAGGGGTGTATAATTATTTTTTGGCGTGAAGATAGAAAATACAGATATCTACGCGGACGGAACCATTGTAGCCAGCAAGACACACATAAACATGCTTATCACATTCCCATGTTTTCAGGCCGTAATATATAGGAGCAACTTATGTTATATTGTATACGTCGGGGTTTGAGTCCGCAGGCTCCCTGGACTCGGCTGAGATATGACGCACTAAATCGTTTTTAATCATGTTTCTGATTGAATCGCGGCGATAATGATCTTCGATTAGCGGGCAGCAGTGCGTAAGTCAGCGGTGGCGGGTTGAATAACGCCATTTGTCCATAATGGATTGGACGCTCTGTATTGATGGGGATCTCTTAAACACTAATTTGTCGGTTCTGAACATTAAGCGCCATATGTCGCTGGTCGCGAATTCGGACAGAGTGCGGGGTCACACCGCGAGCCGACGCGTGCATTTTAATTGTTCAATTACGTCTGAGTATGGGGTCGACGGAGCGACAGTTTAAGTGATCTAACTCAAGTTATTGACTTATCTAATGCTTACATTATGCAATCCATTTTATAACGCTTATGTTTAATAAATTGGAGTCGCCAGACTGATTATGTAGAGTTATTAGCGTAAGTGATCACTACTGACCGATCTAACCCTTATTGGCATAATCACAAGAGTCATGTCGTGCCCAATGTGATGAGATATTGGCAAAGATCGCAGCTAAATAACATTGCTTTGTAGTATGGTGTATCAGAGGCGAGGGAGGTGGCCAGAGCTTATTGAGGAAGCGTTTAGTTGGAAGCAGTCGAAGGTCATCTCCAACTGGTTTAGATGGAAGCAGTCGATGGTGGTCTCCTATTGGTTGTAAAAGGTATAGTAAAATCATAACATGTCTCATAACTTGTTGGTTTTTTATAACAAGCATAATACTCACATTTTAATGTTTTTTGTGCGTTTAAACGCCTACTTTATTGTAACAATTACAAATAAAGAAAGAAAACGATGAAAAAATATATGCTCCAGGCGGGAAGCATAATACTCTCCGCCTGCAAGTGACCTACTTACCTTCCAATAGTGGTATATATAACATCAAACATAATATTTTTCAACAAACAAAAATATCACAATGGAAAAAAGGTCGATCGTAAAACTATTCTTTTGAACCTAAAAAATATCAAATGCACTTTTGCGTTTGTAGCAATTCCTTCAGAAGTCAAAGGTCATTTGCTATTTTGGCCATAAAAGCGTAGGGCAGCGGCATTGTGCCGGGCCGATTTGGCGCGCCCATTGTACCGCGGTTTGGAGCCAAAACGTAAATAAAGGCAGATGTTACCGCACTCCAAAATATTGCCAAACGACAAACGCTGTCACATATCCTTACATCTTCAATCGAAAACCAACCATACCCGCATACAATTACAGCTGAATATCCAACGTTTGAGTCTGAGTTTAAGACGTTTCATCTCCAGATGTATATGGTGACTCGGGTCTGCGGGTGTGTGGGTAGTTTTACAAAACCGAAATAGTGTTGTAGTTTAATAAAAGCGATATTAAAGGCGAGGATGTCATTGACAGCCGCGATCGTATCGTGATCGACGACGCAGCAAAGCTTAGAATCAAATTAATTTAAATCGCCCGTTACGGTGTAAAGCTACCGTTGGTTTTCATTGGCCATTACAATTATCTTTGTTAACAATTATTCCAAGAAGTTTTTTAACACCCATAATTTAGGTATTTCTGATTTTTTAAAACGAAATATCTATAGTGTTTTTCTATTCTTCCGTAATATGTACCTAACCCTGAGGAGGTCGCTGGCGCAGTGCTTTGGTTTCGATTACTATTGAAAACCAAGTTTCACAATGGTTGATCCATCCCTCGGAATGAATCATTGATTGGAAGGCACGTTGGGCCGTGCGCGTTGGTCCCGCATGTAACTGCAACCGCTATAACCAACCCGCATTGGGCCAGTGGTGGTGTTATGGCTCAAACTCCTCATGTTTTTCTCCTATATAGGAAGGCCCGTGATTATAGGCTGGTGATGATGATGAGCCCATGTTTAGAAGACTCTATTAAAGGAATATTGGGTTGAGTAGACCAGAGGCCAGTAAAGGGCAAAATCAAGAAGTAATGGTTAGAGCTCGGGTATTATCCATGCCAACTTTACAAAGGCTTTAAGGAAAATCATACGAAATTAAGTTGCTTCGTACAATCTTCATTTACACTTTTCCAAAATGTACCTAAACTCAAAAAACATTAACACAACTGCCGACAATTGAACCAGTGTTCAAACGGCGGCATTCTGTCAACAGCACAGCAAGTGTAACAATGTCAATGGGAAAATCAGCTTTATGACCTTCTGGATAAGGTGTTTCGACACTGTATCAGTATACTCATGTTGACGCAGGTGCTTCAAAGTGGCTCTATTTGTTCCACCACATGTGTACCGACATTGGCTTAAAAAACCTTGAAAATAAATAAAGTGTAGTATTTTGACGTAATAACAGTAAGAATTATGTTATTAGCTCATTAATTATGATGGTGGGTGTTATAACACCTCGGATTGTTGGAATTATATCATTCACTTTGTACGAGTATATGCCGTTGGTTTTGTTTTGGTTTTGCGCAAAATAGTAGAACAGTATTCAGAAATTTAGAGAAAGGTCTCATGGCATCCAGCAAGGGTGAATCCCTAAGAGATGACTAGTTTAGTTAATCATAATCATAATCGTTTATTTGCTTAACACTATGTACATTAGATGTTTACATAAAGAGAGAGCGACAGTATTTACCTTAAATATTGTAGGCATGCAAATATTTTTATAATGTTTACAATTTAATTACATATTTTTATCATTAATTTCCATATGAGTCCAGAGAGAGAGAGAAAAAAATAGTTATTATAGTTTGTTACATTATTCTATAGTCATTATTGGTATTAATTTTTCGTCACATTAGCTATTTAAATATTCCTTAACTATGTAAAAACATTATTTTATACATTACTAGCGACCCGCCCCGGCTTTGCACGGGTGAAATGCTTATTATAAACCTTCCTTAAGAATCACTCTATCTATTAAAAAAACCGCATCAAAATCCGTTGCGTAGTTTTAAAGATCTAAGCATACATAGGGACAGACAGACGGCGGATAGCGACTTTGTTTTATACTATGTAGTGATTCTATAGTCATTGTTGGTATTAATTTTTGTCCCATTAGCTATTTAAATATTCCTTAACTGAGTAAAAGCAGCGTTCAGTAAGCCAGCGATTCAAGCAATTTTTAAAAATATTTTTGTCAGATGGGAGCTTTTTCATATCTTCTGGTAGCTTGTTGAATACTTTTATGGCCATACAATATACATTTTTACTGAAAAAAGTCAAATTACCTTTAGGAAAATACAACTTGTTTTTCCTTGAATCTCTCACATTTGGATTTCTTTCGCTGTGTGTGACAAAGTACTCAGGATAGCGTTTTACAAATAGACACAATTCTGCTATGTACATACATGGTAGTGTGAGAATTTTGTGCTTTATAAAAAGAGGTTGACATGATTCCCAGCTGTACAGGCTACATAATGCTCTAATACATTTTTTTGGGTTCTGAAAGCTCTGTCTATGTGGACACTATTTCCCCAGATTATCAAGCCATAAAGAAGCACCGAACCAACATAGCCGTGGTATGCCTGTAATGCTATTTCAAAACAAGCGACCTTTCTGATTCTGCCTAGTTATCATACAACTAGTCTCTTCCCAGTAAAGATGACTAGTTCTCTATCGGAAAGATTGACGCATTCCGGATTCTACCAGAACTTTCTCCCTCAGTACTGTTCTAGCACGCTAGTTCCTGTTCATTTGGGACCTGACAACACACAGGTCCCTAGCATATGTCAGCTGGCCAGAAACTGATTTGCTGGGTATAGGCTTTAGTTATCGCACTTTATAGCGCACGATCTTTAGCCTACAGATTGATTTCTAGATTGTTTTTTTGGTATGTTTAAGACAAACGTAGTTCATATTATACATATTAACTACATCTACCACGCAAGTTATGAAGCAGGTCCTTACTTATAGACCTACTCTTGATTCTATGCAGTTACCAACAAAAACAAATGAGCGATAGTTGGACCAAACTCAGAAGCGATTCTATTAATTCGAGCACATCAAACAAATCAAATAGAACGCGCGTCCATTTGTCCGTCTGTCCGCTCTCCACATATCGGCTGATTGATCACCGCGCGCATTACTCAGACTCCCCCACAGCTCCTCGTAACCACAGGAAATGATTTGGCAAAGAATATTAATAGTCTGTTATCTATAAAGTCATACTTAATACGCAGTACATTACATGCAAAAGTTTCCATGGAGCAAAGTATTTTGATTTATTTATTATTTCGTGCATGTGTACCTATATGCTGGTCTCTCTGGACATAATTGATATGATTGTGAAACTAAAGTTCGCAGTACTTATTATTAATTATATTTACATGTTTTACTTTTTGTTCGAGAAAAGGAGAAAAAAATGTATTTTTATAGTCACAGAAGACAAGATTTTCCTGCCTCTGAGGTGGTAGTTGTTGCCACCACTACCACCACAACCAATGGGGTTTAATTTCCCGTGGAGGCAGAAATAATCTGCGCGGTTCGGTCGGTGCTAGGGCTTTTTCTAAATCCTCCTGGCTAGCTACTACCAACTTAAATAGGTCTGCCACCATAACAGTAATGCTAACAGCATTGTTGTGTTCAGGAACTCGCTTCTATTCATCTTTATCATGACTGAGCATCCTTTAAAATAAAGGCCAACTCCGTAAGAATAAAAAAGACAAGCAATTTGCTAATCGTTTACATAGATTATTTTATACCTTTTTGAAATACCTTCTTGTTTTTAAACACTATTTTGATATTAATTACAATTAGAAGATCGAACTGTCATCATGGTTTCAAATTGGCCTGCTACCAATAATCCAATAGAAATATCGACAAAATCGATCGTATTGGTAATTGTTATCCCGTTTGGTTAGATGCTGCCTATTGTTGACGGTGACTGCACATTTTTATTCAACAACTTTTCCGTGTATCGTGACAAATGTGAAGTGTCCAGCGAGGGGTCCGGAGCCGCTAATTCATTACCAAATTTGCCTGGAGGCCATCCGCCCGGAAGACCACTAACACAGATGTATGACACATGTATCTAACGTTAAATTAGGATTTATTGACGCTTATATCAGAGTTTATTGAATTAGGTATAGCAATAATAAATGAGATGAGCATGTCCATGTTCAATATTTTTTCGTTTATGAGTTTATGACGCAGTCGTGGTTTGGTGTTGCTTTACGACAGGATAATATTCCAAAGAATTGAGTTATTGTAACCAAAAAATTATAAAATATAATTCTTAGTGTAATTATTATATTATTACCTCCCAAGCCTGTTGGCTAAGTTACTAAAATTGGCATCCTTATGTCAGGGCTCGCAGATGTCAGTCGAAAACCAGCGCTTGACGTATAGTCTGATATATGCTGAACTGACTACCTAGTTAGTGCAATATATTATAGAGTTTTTTTATACAACTAAATGACAAACAAGCTGACGGCCCACCTGGAGGTAAGCGGTTACCGTCGCCTATAGACACCTGCAATAACTAGGAAAAGCACTTGATATTGCAGGTGCGTTGTCATCCTGAGGCCTAAAATGAAATGCCGTCAATGCCCAGTAATCACACTGGCTACCTTTCCCTTCAATCCGATTGTGAATTAATACTGTTCTTTAATTATTTATTGTCCTTTGAATAATGTCTATGTTATTCACTGTTGTTTTGTATCTATAATTTTTTAGCACTAAATAAATTTCATTTCTTTCTTTCTTCTATCTAAAATCTAATATTGAAGTAAATAAACTATAGGTAAGGTTAGAAATATACAACACCAAAGGTCCTAGTTTCCAAATCAAATAGTAAAGCTGTTTTATGATGAACATTTACTGAACTTTTTGTGTACATATACGTTTAATAGAAAAGTCTAGACTTTTCTAGGTGTCTGTATCTATTTATTTAGGTACATCTTTAATTAAATTTTATGTAACATATCAATAAATTCAAGGGGTTTTATTTTCAAAATATGACACTTAATTAAAAAAAAACACCACCGAAATCTTGTGAAACAGGAAGTGTACTAATAGGACTGGTTGAATGAATTACCTACATAAATTAATGAATGTTTGATTAATCCATCACTAATTAATTAAAATTTTGATTGCATATTGGGCATTTTATTATTTTTATAGGTTATTGAACTAACTATAAAATGAGATATTATCACTTTATAAAATATTTTATCTATATTTCTGTTGGCGGGATATAATAGGGAGCCCACTAACTAATCTCTTAGTGAACAATTAGCGATGTGCACAGAATAAATGATTTATGATTACAATATTTTACTTCCATGATCAATATAATAAATTGTAACTATTGTTACAGTTAAGCATTTTTAAATAAAAATATATTTTTCATCCCCCCATCTCGGAAAGATTAATTTTGCTCTTCGATATCTGAGTGCAAAAGCCGTTTTTATCCGCTAGAGGATAAAGTAAAATTGAATTTAGAACATCGTGTGCACTAAGTTTGTGAATTCCAAACATCATTAAACTTCTTTACTTCTACCTCCATGGTGCCAAATTTATCATACAACCTTTTTTAAGTTATTAAAAACTCAGACTCGGCACCTTCTTGGTGTACTTTTTGTTTAATTTGCTTAGCGCGCGCCATTTTCTTTTCACGTCATAATATGTATTTGTTAAAACCATAGGTTTAAAACAAGAAACTTGAAAACAAGTAAAAAACCTAAAATGAGTGATTCTAGCGACGAAGAAGTTTTTTTGACGCCAACAGAATTGACTGAAACTGTTAATAATGCGCAATTTTTTTTTTCATTTAGTCATTTCCTCGTTGAGGTGGGATGAAAAGTTACGTGTTGCACTCGAGTGCAAAGTTTTTTCACCTCGTGCTCTTTTGATTCCCTCGCTAACGCTCAGGATTTTAATTTTCTCTAATTTTAGAATCCTGAGCGTTAGCGAGGGAATCAAAAGAGCACGAGGTGAAAAAACTTTGCACTCTTGTATAACAAATAACTATTTTAATAAAACAGTCAACCTACTCAGATACCATTTATGAAGGTTAATAACTTTTATTGCAATAGCAATAGGGGTCAAAGTGTTCACATACTTTAACCACGGTAATCGGGCTTTAACTGACGACTGCAAAGGGTTCTATTCTCAAACTATTTAAGAGAAGTCAATCAAAATTAAGATATCGAATTAAGCAAATGTCCGGGAGAAGAGTCGTGCAACGCGCAACTGAGGGGAAGATCTACAAAAAATATTTAAAATTTTTTCACGTTAACATTCGCGGATGAAGAGGGTGGCATGATGTGACATCTCATTTTGTTTACGTCAAATAAATCAGATAAACTTTAGTGAATGGCGTTAGTCAGCGAGGATAAATAAAACATATGGAACAATGATTAGAATTTTATATAAAAAGGAATACCTGGTAAAACTGTTTATTATAAACTGACCAAAAAGACACAAGTCGGAACACTTCATTAGACAATTTTGGAATGGTCTTGAAGCCTTTTATATTTAATTTTAATGCACTTACAAAACATGCTGGATTATATAACTCAAAAGTGTAAATATACCTAATAGATCAGCGAAGTTTGAGCTAACTTGAACTTTTGAAATGTTATTCAAGTTAGGTAATTCAATTTAAGTTTTAAAGAAAGAAAACCAAATCGACAACCTACACATCAATAATACATTTACAATTTGTGATCCCTATTTCATTGACATAAGAGTCAGAATCAGCATGCAGACCTCATTTTGATGCGGACTGTACCGTAGCCTATGTCCTCTCTTAACTATTTCTATGTAAATTTTATTACCTAGATTTTGTTTTGCGGCTTCAAAACAGATATACCGAAAGAAAGAGTTACTTTGGTATTTATGATATTAGTAAAGAGTATGGATTATTTTCTTAATAGAAATGTTACTAGTAAATCATTATCATCATGATTACAGCCTATATACGTCCCACTGCTGGGCACAGGCCTTCTTACACGGGAGAAACACATGAGGAGCTTGGGCCATAAATCCACCACGCTGGCCCAATGCGAGTTGGTAAGTTACTGGCTTAATAACCAATAATTAATGGTTAATGGCTTAACGTGCCTTCCAAAGCACGGAGGAGCTCGAGATTATAAATTTGGTTGACCCATCCCGGGACCGACCATGGCGAAAGTTGCTTTGTTTTCGTAATCGCAACCAGAGCGCTCAAACCACTACGCCACCGAGCACCTTGTACTAGTAGTTTCTTTAGGAAAATAAAAAAGAGGCCGACGATACAATCCCTTTTTACAAAACTAAACAGTATCTCCCCAACCCTTACGCCTGGTAATGATTTAACTCGATAATCAAGTTACGATGGGTTAAGAATGTTTAGCGCGCCGATTGCGGTGCGAGCGCTCTCGGACGCCATAATCGAATGACTACACGCGACACCGATTATGTGGCTGGCAGTACTTTGACATTGTAGCCTCACACATTTTATTTCACTCAAAAGTGGAAATAAATCACTATCCACTATGATAGTGAATATGGCTTATATTGGCTTGACAAACCACATGATTTGAAAGAAAGAAAGCGTCCAATGCGGGTTGGTGAATGAAAGCGGTTGCGGTAACAACCGGGACCAACGGATTAACGTGCCTTCCGAAATACGGAATTTCGATTAACCATTCCGGCATCAACCGTGTTGAAAGTTGCTTTGTTTTCGTAATCGAAAGCAGAGCGCTCAAACACCTGCGAGCTCTTCAGTAGTATCTAAGTACTTCACGAATTTCAAGCGCCCCAATGGGGTAGCACCTCAGCCTTACAGAAGATTGTAACTTAATGACACAATTTTTTATTTACAAAGCACGACAAATGACTCATCACCACCTGATGTGAAGCAGTAAGAAGAGTCCATATGCGAAGACAACTAGTGCGTTTAGACACTGCTCTAGCCACCTCCATGCCAACCCAAAAGGTGATAATTCACGCCTCTTTTGAAGGAACCCATGTATGTAGAGACTAATTTGTAGCGATGTTTCTGCAGTGTGTAAGTTCGCAGGGAGAAAGCGTTATGCTATAAGCAAGGGGTCTCGTCTTCTATACTATCGACATAAAATGCTTTCTTAATTTTACAGGGAAGCAGCGCGTTAGTAGTGCCCAAGGTGCTTCGAGCGTCTATCTATAGGCTACGGTAACCTGACCATCAGGCAGACCGTACTCTTGCTTGCTATCTTGGTCGTATAAAAATGATATCGAGTGAGACAGATATAGTTGACCGATTGCCTTGATACTTAGGGGTCTATTCTCAAGCGGATAAAAAAATTGGACTCGCAAAAGCGTCTCCAATTTTTTTGAGAGAGACATCTAAAAAGATGTCTCTCTTTTGTTCTCAAGTACGACTAGTTTTTTATACAAGTAACTTTGGCACTTGTAGCATAATAAGGTACCTACTCACACGTTGCTTAATGTGAAAAATCAAGAAGACTGCACAGGAGACGAGACCCCTGCTGCCAACACAAAGATTCCTCAATGTTCTCTGGCTACCTTACTTACCTGTGGACCCACAATCCGAGGCAACCTCCATCAGGAACGGTCGACCACAGAAGTAGCTGAACACTTTAGTACCATGTCACAATAACTATGGCATCAATATTAGTACGGTAGCCCTATTAAGTACGGGCGCAATAGTCGGTGCGACATGGTACTAAAGTGTTAAGCTACTTCTGGTGTCGACTGTACAAGTAATACCACTTTGTTCCGTTCTCTTCAAAAAATAATTTTAGTTCTCAGTTGATTCAAAGTTAATTAACTTAATTCTGGCGATCGCGCGTTGATGTTTTTGGTACGTGAGAGCTAGGCGATCTTTCAGTATTTTAATATTTAAATAATTAAGCATTATATTAACAGTTGGACTTTGAGACCATCTTTATTGCGTTCGTAATAGAGGTGGTTTTCGTAGTGCAAGTGTTTACCAGATGGGGTATCATCTGTACATTGAGATAAACATTCTCTAATCTGAGATTTGTAACTATAATAAATAAATACAATTATTTCGTTTTTTTATGGTAAACCTTAGCTTATAACGTAAAAAAAAACGGAAAACTGTGCTCAGTAAAATCCTAGAAAAAAACGGTGCTCAGAGCATACATCCAGATTGTGAAAGTGGTTCGTATATCATATGATAATAATTAATTACCAACTCAATTTTAGTCTTCTTTTTGTCATAGAAATAAGCGGTTCCATAGTTAGGATTACGGAGCTTATATTAACTTTACAACTTATTGTAAAGAATTGGATTTTAGGTTAAAACAATATTGCTTCCCTACGAACAGAAGTGTGCACAATCAGTTGTAAGTTTAATAAGATTTCCATTAACAATGTGACACAATTCGCCTTTATGAGGCTAATAACACGGGCTATATTGCAACAATTCTAGCTCAGTCCGTTGTACGCGAGTTACGCGCGCGGTACATCTGTCAAGCCACAAAAAAACACCGCGATACACCCCCGTTTAGATCCTTACTAGGGCGGGATAAAGGAACTCGTAGAAATAGTTTGTGACAGAAACGAACGGAGAACGCTTCTAAGTTTTAATTTTGGGCAGAAAATATAGCATCGATTTCCGACGAGCGACAACACATGAACCACCAGTAGACTTTTTTAAATTAACATCAACTGCTTTCTGCTACAGAGATTACCATAACTACTCTAAATGAAAACTGTTTGTAAGTATATTATATAAATTTTATATTAAGAATGGTAATATTGTTGAAATATTAATTACAGTTGTTACAAATTTATTAAAAGGTTATCAGAGATAATACTTTGCGCCGTTGTGTATGTATGTGTGTGTGTGTATGTGTGTGTGTGTGTGTGTGTGTGTGTGTGTGTGTGTGTGTGTGTGTGTGGGTGTGTGAGCGGTGTGTTAGGAGCACAGAGACTTGTCTCCTAAGGTCTCAACATAACTCTTGATTTTTTAAAGGGATAGTCAATGCGTAAGTAGTTTGATATTTACAAGTGCCTGCTAGGTATCCACTTACCATTAACTTTCTTGGGTGGCTTGGGTAAATCCGTGTTATATAAAGGAATAAATTTTTGCAAAGCTTATCAAAAAAAGTCTTACTTTGGCAAGTAAGTTATTATTTTCCCATATTAACAGTTATTCATATGAGTTAAGACAACATTTACTAACAAGTATCAAGCAGCACAAAAAGCTTAATAAGTACCTAAACACGTAAACAAAAACCATTTTTTATACCACTTCAAAAATATAAGTCTGCCACGACTGTACCGGATAACCAGCTATTAGCCAAAAACACATTCGACCTCAAAATTTTCGCACAGCTTTATCTACCGATTCCACAGTTAGCACGAGGTCTCGCGTCAAATCGAGTTATAGAGTAACGACATTAGCGCGGCGCGGGAGCACCCTCGGCTGCGCGCTGATGAACCATTCTTCCACCGGCGCTGGGCTGTGGCGCGCCGCACCATATTACTGGCCTTTGTTTACATTTGTTACGGAATTAAGTAATTTACTTTCTACAATACGTTCAATCAAAATGTTGAGTTGAAATGATCTGGATTAAAAAATGAAAACGGTACTTACGTTCTTTTGAATTGACGTACTTTGAGCGGTATTTCAATTAGTATATCCAGTAAATGTGTTTTCCCGCTCCAATTATACTTAAGCTACATTATACGATTTACAATAGATATTCTATTGTTCAAGAGATGCCGGCGGGCTCGTAAAGAACATACAGGTAAGTCCGTCAACTACAACTTACGTGGTATCTATTTCACTACTTTTTTATCAAAGTCCATGTTTGCGCTTCGACGTCGCGTACAGTCGAATGCAAATAAATGAGTGGTGCAGTTGTGTAAATGTCACTCAGTTGTCAATGTCACCGGCGACAGCGCCGTCAGCCATCTCGTCGGTACGCCGCTAGAGTATTTTAATTAATTCGTCACACACAAGTTTCAATACAATTAAAGTACCACGGTGTATCTAATTGGCGTGAGCTGTAATGTAGGATGTAGGACACATTTATCGTAAAATTGCTATCGGTAATAATTTACAAAATTTTACGAATCAGGATTTTCATCAGATCGTAAAACACCGTATTAACGTATTACACACATTCGAACATAAAACGAATAATCATGATTAAATACGAAGTCATAAAAAGTGAGATAAACAATTTCGTTTACTATATTAACGTATTTATTTAAAATTTATTTTGATCAGAACTGAACTGATTTTGATGAAATTTCTACGGGACTAACCTAAAAGTAAATCACTTAAAATAAAAAAAAAACAAACTGCCTCAGAAATGACGGAGTTATAAGCTAACAAACTTAAGAAACAACAACTGAAATAAGAGCCTCCTCCGTTTTGAAGTCGGTTACTAATGAATTCTTTTTTCTAACGGTCTGTAATTCGCAATCACGCCTGAAGAAAATCGTCTGCAGCGTATAATTATACAGCAATAACAACATAATAAAACGCCTATTACGTAACAAGTGGCATGAACAAATAATGCTAACGAGAGTGCAAACAAACGGCGAAACAATAAACATAAAAATTATAAATTCAAATCTCAAGTGGGACAGTAGCGCCATCTATACAAGCGCGGTCACCGACACCGCTAACAATACGTTATAAAATTATAATGCCATTATTTGTTTATCAATAAACGATTTGCATGTGTTAAGTGCAGCCGAGTCGAGTATTTTGCCTGGCAAGTGTCATAACGCGGATTAGCATTTGAATGCGCGGGCGCAGCGATACGTGCGGAAAAAATGGCCGACTTGTTTTGCAGTTTTTTTAGCATTATCCTAAAGTCAAAGCGTTATTCTAATATACAATAATATACAATCATACAGCGCGGCGCCTGAAACCAGCGTGATAAACTATTTTCAATCAATTGCCACGGAAACGAAAAACAATGTATTCAGAGCGAAAGACATCTCGTGCACTTAATAGAGCGATCATGTCACTGATAAGCATCTTCATTTCTATGGTAATAGCACACGATAATACTGCGGCCAATCTGGACATACGTGAATTTTTTAGGCATGTTCAAAGTAACAAATGAGCGCAGGCACCCGATTCAGCAAGCACCTGCGCGTACGCATCTTGTTGCTTCTTTAATGAGCTTAGTTTCATTTCCGCTTGTACGGTTTTGTAAGAATAAAATTTGAATAGTCCGCCCGAAAGTGAACCCGCCGGAATACATTTAAATTAATTATGCGCGGCTAATGTGGCGACAGACCAAGGACGATTTTTGCATACGTTCGTAACGGCATACTGACGAGCCGTACTGTTGTTGTGTTTTTCGGTTTTGTCGTGGATGCAATATATTTGATTAACTGTTAACCTGTAGCTTAGTTGCACCACAGAATAATTATTATTTCCTCTGTGGTTGCACTGTATTAAGTTCATTTCTTACATTTGCCATTGTTTTGCATCTAGCGTCAGTTTATTACCTGATACAATTGCTATCTTTAAGTTTAATTGTATTATTGATTTCTTTTGCTATAGCTGTAACTTTAGGTTAAGTATTTAAGTTAATATCAGCTAAAAGGTAATATTTTTTAAATATTTTGTTTCCGTCTCTCTGAAATTCAAACAATCTTCTTAAACTGTTTATTTGAGATGCACTCTTACCACCTTTCTATATTCAATACTTAGATTAGAAAAGGAAGCTGATTCGGTCAATTTGCTTACTAATGGCAATTTAGTGTTCTAGATAATTAATTTTAAATAATTAAAAAGAAAACCACGTTGATAGGCCTTAACAGCATCGCTTTTTTACAGTTATGTTACTAATGAATATAAAAACTGTATATTAGTTTCGAGATTAATAAAAGCTTTGTATGTTTATCTTTTGATAATTAAGTATTGGGCTTCTTGTCAGTAAGGAGGCTTTGTTTTTACTTAAAGAAACTATATTAATGTAATATTATTCAATGACATTGGTCAACTACATGATTATAGTCAACAAAACTAGACAAAATTTACTGGATCTGCAATGCATAATAGATATCCCTATAGTTTTAGCTTTCACCATAAAACTATTGGCCACCACCTTATGTGGCATCGCCGATCAATCAAAACTTTATTTTCAAATTCAACAGTAGTTTCAGAGATGGTCCACGCACCGGTTCAATAACATTGTCGCATCCACAAAAACCCGCGTGCATCTGCGCCGAGTGCGCCCCGCGCTCAAACAGGTCCGCGACAAGTACACTAATTTAAATAATTCCCACAACGTTACGTAACTGTCCGGCGACATCTCATCTCACGGAGTCGGTCGGCCAAAGCCGTTAACAATGTGTTACAATTTCTTCCCTTTTTATGGAATGGACCTGATTTGCATGATAATTAAGACGTGGTGTGAGATAAATTCAATACTATGACATATTGAAAATAGAAGTCGTGTTTTTGTTGAGCCGTTTATCATATTTTTAGTCTTTTTTTCAAATTTCAACATTTAAGAAACCATTTTCTTGAGAAATAGTTGTTTCTTTCCATGCCACCCTCTTTGTCAAACACTTTTCCGCACATTGTCTAGAGCCTTTTTAGATATTTGGGGAAGTGTTGTATTGACAGAGGAATATCAATTTTGAAATCAACGCTAAAAATATGTTCAATCGCATATCACAATAATTTTTAGTAGGTAAGTATGTAGGTATGCTGCAGTATGTACCTTATATTTATGTGATTGCCTCCAATCGATTACTCAGTAATCGATAGTATAATAATAATATATAATATCAATTTGACTGTAATCTTTTGGGCACTATTTTGATCGTACCCTAATTTTAAAAATGCGAAAGTGAGTTTTTGTTAGTTACGCTTTCATGGCTAAACTACTAAGCCGATTTAGATTTTATTTAATATGGAGATAGTTTGAGAACCTAGGAAGAGCATAGGATACTTTTTGGAGTGATCACCGACATCCGGCCGCGGGAAAAAGCTGGTACTTATATACTTAAATTTGTTAATACCTCTATTATTATTCATGACTTTATAATGTTTCACAATTAAATTTTAGGATGGTACACACACAATAAGTAAGCATAAAATTTAATATTTGAGTTAAAATCAAAAGTTATCATACAGTTCACAAATTTACTGCTGCCTATGCACTTAGAAAAAAAGTACTGTAAAAGAAAATTACAAAAAAAGTAAATAGGAATAAATAATTATGCGTCGCAGTGTACTCTAGTAGCCACTGCTCAGTCCGCCGAAGGGGTGCGGACACAATGGGAGCGGCCCGCGGCCCGCGATCCCTCGCGTCCACTACGGTAATAATATCAACAACTATCCCGATCTTTCATTATTATTAGCATTTTATTATTAAATTTACCGAGAGCAAATTTTCAATAATTTTAAGAGAGCCACATAATGACTGATTTTTTAATAACAAGATTTTTGGCTTTTTTGGAGCTCCGTAATAAAAAAGTAACAACTTAGCAGTAACTCCAAAAAATATGTTTCTAGTTGATGCATACCTAGTTAAATTTAATTATTTTATCCTTTACAGTTTTTGAAGTCGGTTTTAATTTATGTTTTTTTTTTTTTTCAATTTTTAGTGATAACTTTCTAAGGTCAAAGCTAGATGGGTGACCATCAGCTTATATTGTTCCCTACTATCGTATCGTTTCACTAAAAAGTCATATTAAAGCAAAAATCCGCAGTTTCGCATACGTAGACGATTTACTCATTTCAGTTTTTTTATTTAAAAACCAAATTACCCAACTGGTTCTAAAAAAAATATGGGATCAAATGGCAACTATTCCGCATCGAACAAAAAAAGAATCACGTAAATCGGATCAGAAATCTCGGCGTAATCGGTGTACATAGGTAGAAAAAAAGCTATGTTTTTAACCGAATTGAGAAGCTATTCGTTTTTGAAGTCGGTTAAATATAACAAATTGTTTTAATTGTTTTGTTCCCGTGGTCGCTAGTAGTCTTTAAGTAATAACTGACTATAGTACTGTCTTATGTAATCACGAGAAAAAGTAAGAGATTACATTTGACAGTTCGTAACCCATAAGCGTAATGTAATTAATCTGATTGATGTAAGATGTAATTAAAATTATTGCACTGAGTAAATAGAACAGTATCGAATTGAAACTATTTAATACGTCTTGATTTCTATAGACAGAACTATAAAACTATGCGTGCAGAAGTTAACTAGAGCCATAATAATATGACATAAGCTTGTTTTTCGCCTTTATTAATAATTTTAAAAATTGAAGAAAATTTTAATTAATATAATTCTACGAATTTCTTATTCTCTGTTTATTTCAGCAAAGACGAGAGCTGTTTATTATAATTTGTTTGGTCGTCCTCACGAAGGCTGCGTTCATTAATCAAAACGTCGACCCGCATTTGTTCTACACACAGCGGATAAACTGCGCTTTGTCGACACCAGTGCCGTTCATAAATTGAATTTTATCTTTTAACTTAATCTTTATTGGCTTTATTATGAACTAAAAAAAATAGTTTCTAGTTGTGGTGACCTGTTTTTAAAACGATCTACAGAGTCCAGACACAAATGTGCTTTAAATATTCTTAATTTTATTTTGAAATTTGACTAGCGCCCGCGTGATCGGTTATCGCTCCAAAAAGAAGTTATCATTGTCCTTTCCCAGGTTGTAATCAATCTCCATGCCAAATTTCATCTAAATTGGATTTGCGGATTATTAGTGAAAACTTAACAGCACCGAGAGAGACAGACTTAGTTACTTTTGCTTTTATAATATCAGTAACACTTACCTAGCCTGAAGTGACATACCTGCGCGCGCGCCTGTAAATTATAATGTCCGTTTTCATTAACCATTCCTTATGCTTTTTTTTATACCACTGAGGTAGCCATCAAGCATACGGCCCACCTGATGGTAAGCGGTTACCGTAGCCTATGGACGCTTGCAACACCAGGGGTATCACTTGCGCGTGGCCGACACTGTAAAAACTTTTTCAAGCCCTTTTTAAAGCCGTTACTCGTTCGAGAAAACTTCTGCATGCTTAGATGTTTCTTGACGACATTTGTCTCTTTCTATCCTTTAGATTATTTCATCTTAGGCCTCAGGATGACAACGCACCTGCAATATCAAGTGCTTTTCCTTGTTATTGCAGGTGTCTATAGGCGGCGGTAACCGCTTACCATCAGGTGGGCCGCCAGCTTGTTTATCATCTAGTTGTATAAAAAAAAAGATAGACTGAGCTAAAAATCGCTAAGAGACTAAACGCTGAGCAAATGTTAGTGAAAACGAGCATAAGTCTCCATTTTGAGGTTTTGCCTAACTTGCGAACATAAAACAGCATGTCCATCACACATATGGTTTCATTCGATCTATAAAATAAGAACGAAGTTAAGATTAAACAGCCAAAATTTAATTTTCGTAGTTTTGGAGCAATAACATAACTCGATTAAAGCCCATAGAAACTCATTATCTCTGCGTCCATAAATTTTTACTAAATAATTATTATGGTGTAAGTATTAACAGGAAAACTATTTAAGTATAATAACCACGTACTGGAAAGCGCACAGTAGGTCGGCCTCCCACTAGATGGACAGACGACCTGGTCAGGGTCACGGGGAGCCGTTGGATGCAGGCGGAGCAGCACCGATCCAATTGGAAATCAATGGGGGAGGTCTTTGTTCAGCAGTGGACATCATAGGCTGATATGATGATGATAATACCACAAGAAAATATCTAATTCAGAGTGTTTAGAAAAAGAAAATACTTATTTTCTCGAAATATTTTTTTACTAAGAAGCTACTTCAAATTAGCATTTTTATTTTCAACGTTAAATGTGCGTATATTCTTAAAAAACAGATATAAAAAAATGGTGTTGAAATAGAGTTCCGACTTTGTACGGGGTAAATGTTAGTTTATAAAAGCTAACGTAAAATACTCTTAAGTAGACTAGAGGAAATAAATGCACAGGGTTATCTCAAGTCCTCGGTAGCTCAGATGATTAGAGCAGTCACTTGGACTGTGAAAGGTCGCGGGTTTGGTCTGTCAGGAGATATTTTTTTTCTAGTTTAGATATTTTTTCTGGATTCACAATAGTTATAAGCTTCCGGAAGTCCACTGTGGGTTAGCTAAATAAGTGACTTATAATTGTTTATTAAAGTCGTCTCTCGCCTGTAAACTAGGCGTGTCAGCGCGAACGCAGCTTAACGGTAGGCTCAGGCTAGCTGCGATCACGGCAAGCATTCTCAATCGGCCAAGGGCTCCGTCCGCGTCACGCTATCATGACCGAATACTCGATTAAGCACCTGCCCAGTAAATATTAATATATAGCAAAGCAATAGCATAGCCCTATTTGGGATTAATTTTTTTATTAATCTGAAGGCGATAGATCTATCGAAACGTTATATCGGGGCGTGACCCGGCGAGAGAAAAAAAAACAAAATAGCGATCACGCATGTAAGCTAAGCGAAAATACACAAATATTTTATAAAAAATAACTATAAGGATTCCACACTATTGTGAATATTAATGATACCTACTATTTAAAGTAATTTCCTGTTCAATAAAAATTATCGTTTACCAATAATCTTAAGTTTTCTCATTTTTAACAGGTATTTTCCGAAATAAAATGTATCGAGGTAAAATCCTAGTCGTGTTTTGTTCTACACGTGTCTAGATAAAGATATAAAGTAACGTATATCTGATTTTCTTCGCTCGCGGCACCCACTCGCGGGCACTCACTTTTAATGTTATAAATACGGAAGTTTGAATAAATGTTTGTTAGTCAATCACGCCAAAATGGCTGAACGGATCTGCATGAAATTTGACACAGAGATAAATTATACTCTGGAATAGAACAAAGGCTCCTTTTGTCCCGTAAAATGTATGGTTTTCATGGGCTCGAATCGACATATGACGCGGATGAAGTAACAGGTTTCTGATTCTGAAAAAAAAGCTAGTGTAATATAAATCGGCAGCTATCAGTGTAAACAGCCCTAACTCGCGCTGCCAGCAGAGTCTCGAAGTACGCGCGGATTTCTCACGAGGTTTTTGCCGCTCCTAAGAACCAGCGTCAACAGTTAACTGATAATTCAAGGCTGTCTCCACCGAGTTGACACCTTAGTACTAGACAAACGATCACTTAAGACGTAGCTAGTAATTAAAATTGCTTAGAACATTCAGCTTCTTCATATAGTATTACAGTTAGAGAGTGTTCAACACATTGCGATGTTGTCTCGGTGTCTCTCCTGAACATACTAGTTCTACTGTATAGGTAGAGCCATCGGACCATCTCTATATCTGATAAAAGGTCTCCACGGCATCTCCAGGGGCGACTATCCACCTGGGCCCTTGCCAAGTTCGATAAGGAGCTGGCGGCGGTGGCGGCGATAGTGCGGGCCTGGCATGATGGGCCTGACGCCAAACTCCGGACCATTCGCGCTCCCCATGTCCTAACACTTGATCGGAATCGGAACTGCAAACGTATAAAACTCATTCTGTTTTTGCTTGAAATTCGTTAAAATCCCCAAATAAACTTGTCCCCCACGAACAACAAAACCCCGTAGACTCAGCTTAGTCTCGTGATCAGCGTATAATGACGTCGGCGCCGCAGCGGGATGAAAAATGATTATAAAGCCGAATCGCTCAAAATCCACAAAGACACGGCGCGTTACCCGGCTTTGTCCGCTTGTCTGCTGCGTGATTTATGGCCGGCCGGGAATCGAACGGCATGCAAAATGTTGCGTCACCGCCCAACATTTGCGAGGCTATAAGGATTAGCGACGCCACAGACTACCGTATTTCGAAACTAAGCTCCTAAGCTCTGATAGAAACAGCTGAATATAATAAGAGGTTTTCCTGCTCTGTGGCAGAACAACGAGAATTTTCGTTGGTGCTGTATAAAAGTAATAAATCGGACGAATGAGACGTCATCCCAATTCGATACGTATCGACTGCGTGGGGGACTTAATGCTTAGATTCGCATTGATTGAGTATACCTATTTAGTGCGGTTGGATTACAAAGTATTTTTAATATTATATAAATGACGTACTTTGGAATAACCCATAGAACGGTTGGATTGATGCAACGGTGAGTGACCTGTTAAAGCTATATTGAAGATTCAAAATGTAGAAAATAATGTTATGTAATAACCAAAAAGCTAATATGCTAATCTAATTAATAAATTAAACGGTCCGCATGAATTTGACAAATAATTAGGATTATTCAAAAAAATGTTGTAAAAAACTTAGACGATGATTTTCAGCAAATATAAATAAGGAGCTTTATTCAATTACAATTCTGGAATCTTCTGATAATTTGAAATCAATTAAACGTACTTACCGCAGGAAAATTTTATGATTAAGCCTAAAAAACAGCGTTAAGAGCAACTGAAGATACACGAGCGTGTTTCTCTGCTATAAATAATAAGATTTTTCTTGTTATAATGAGAAGGAAATTACGGATCTACGTTATTATCACAGTGCGCGCGCGCCGGATCATCGGTTGAGCGTGCGTTACGCTTCCACATGTCTGGGTTTGGTTCTCAGTCTTAAGATTATACAACTCCACTATCGGCTGGTAAGTTTATCGTAATTTGCATGCTAATTGCATTTTTTCTGACGATACGCGGGTATTGCATAACCTAATGAGTTTATTGATACGACGTCTAAGAGGATTAACGGTTTAGGGGTTTTATATGTAAAATTAAGTGGAGTGGTATCTCTGGTCCATAGACTCATGCGATATAAAGAAAACAATTTGATGTCAATGAAAATTTGACGACGGGAGTTATTAGAATTACACATACTTATAATAATACTGGCTATCTTTACCTCCATTTTGAAGAATAATGGTTCACACCCGAAGTAGGAGAGGCCTAAGTATACATTCACCCCGACATACATGTAAGAGGGGCTATCATTACACCTCAAAGTATTACGATAATGGTAATGATGATATAGTTTTCACTTCTCTATACAGAGTGAGTCAAACCAATGCCCCCTGGACGGAACGTATCCTAAATATTGAAGTGAGCGAATTATACTTTATTTTGAGAAATAATAATAATTACATTCCAGGATTTTTAAAAGTCTCTTACCTCAGCCGGGAATCGAAACCGCCAAATGTGGAAAATGAATATTTTGTATTATTATGATACCGATCGATAGGGTCGAATGCATTATTGTTATTTCTAAAAATAGAGAAATGTTTAATTTGAGCATAATATACTAACTTCAATGTTTATGATACTTTTCTTCTGGAGAGAAGAGGAATGTATCGTCCTGTTAATTCCCTGTACCTGTTCGTTTAATCCACAGACAGCCCCACTATCCTTGAGTATCCATAAAGGATTGTTCAACGTTAAAAAAAGGACAAAGCGGGGATTTCATATTACTGTTGCAAAGAACACTTTTTATTTAAAAAGGCATTCATCCACGTGGCTTCCATTTCCTGATCATCAAGGACTACGCACTGGACTCTTCCTTGATAAAGACTCTGTTTATAGATAAATGCTATACGCCATGAGTGTATAAAACATCTTGGTATCACTGCATGCAAGGAATGTCAGGAATCATTTTTGATCATCATCAATTGCGCAGCCATTCTCAAATAAGTCAGGCGTAATGACCGTGGAACGTTTGTTACTGAAACATTTTACAATTACCCTCAACTCAAATCTCTGTTATAGATCTAATTTAGTGTTTAATTTGCCAAGAAATATAATGATTTCCTTAGAAAATTGGAATAGTTCGTCATAATCGTTTGATTTTTCTTTTACCTATAGTAATTTTATATCTTTTAGTTCGACTTTTTATGGTATCCCTGTTTGAATATTTAGAACCAGACTGTTCATAACTAGACCGAAATCAAAACTTCGATTTTATTTTCGTTTTAGTTAGGTGGAAATGACACCACATCAACAGTATATGGCTGTTTTGCTGCAAAAATCACTCTTATTACAACTCAATAAGGTCGGGCAACAAAGTGTTCCGTTAATTCTGCTGTATACTTTACGTAATATCGCCGTATTTTCAGTAGGCGTCTTGGGTAGTGTCATCCAATAGGAAGGAGTATCGGGGCCGCGGCATTGTGTCCGACACACGCATGTGACGGCAGCCGGCGTGTCTAACACGGACTAATGCTCCTGCGGACAATAAGCGCCTGGCTCCGTGTGTCCATTGCCCTGCAGACAGTTCTGGCTGTACACGCCGTGATATGATGAGCACAGCATAGTGGTTTCACACTAAGACCGCAAATCCGAGCGGAAGAAAATATACGTATGGGGACTTAGACCCTGCCTTGCGACAATAGTCACTTTTAGCTTATGAAACCATCGCAAATGTAGGGCTAGCATCAGTGCATGAAAACCCTATTTACCTTGAATTGTTGGCAGGGTCCCACAATACAAAGTTTACAATTAATATGTTTTCTGTGTTTACCTACACCGGGGGCTGACTACATTTCTCATATTATTAGAGTTTCAAGATTTGGGAAGATTTCGTCTGAAATGGTAAAATTTTAAAAAATGCTGTTTTCTGAATACCTTTTTTAGATATATTTCCATAAAATAAATATTAAGAAAATATTTCAAAGTCGCTCATGGCTTTATGAATATAAACGACCAAAACATATTTTAATTTACTCAATAAATTAATTTATAACACTCCTCGGATAAAATTGAAGATCAATGATCTTGAAGATAAATAAATGGCTTTAAACGTGTATAATTTATGAGTTTAAGGCCAATAAATGCAGAAAACTGTTGTGTATTAAAATTCAATTGTTATAATATTGCAGTGCCTTCACAGGCTTCATGTAGCGAACGAAACATATGTATGTACACTGTAAGATCATTGTAACGACATCAGCAATAAATGAATAAACGAAATGAAATGATTTAGAGGCAGGATCGAATTCGATCGCTCAGTTTGTGGTTAATCCTCGCGGCCCATAAACAGTTACAAGACTAAAGGACTTGCAGATGCTTTGGTTGGCTTTTAAATAGGAGTTGGCTCTTGTCTTGAAGACCTCTAACCCGTACCGACTAAGTAAACTGATTCAGTAAATAATTAGGCTGGTAGATTCCTAATTGACTGATGATTAATGTGTACGTATTGCTAAAATTTTTTTAAAGCTTAATTTATTTTAAGCCACTTATGCTCGTTTTCACTAACCTCTGCTTCACGTTAGGAGTCTCTTTACGATTTTTGTCTCAGTCCATCTAAAGGAAATAGAAAGAGATAGATGTCGTTAAAAGTCACCCAAGCATAGGAAATGGTAAGTGAAATCGGACATTAGCATCAAGCCGATGCCGTCTAGTAAATCTCGTGCGCCGTTCGCTAATGGAGCTGCGCACGCGCACGTAGATGCGTCTCCGCGGCGCGTCAGCTATTCGGCTCACACGTAAGCTGTTACAACGACTGGGGATAATGAATACAAATACACGGCTATTTAACTTCCTTCGTCGTGGATGGACTGAATATTAATAAAGTATGGATCTGCGTTTCAAGGGTAAGGCTTAGCGGCAGTCGACATGCGAGGAGACAAAGAGAGAGGAACAAAGGGTGGGACCACCGTGACGCCGCTCGGTAAATAGTAAACAATCACCGTGCATCGGATTTGACCTTTTTAATATTTAGGTATGAGTAGAAATAGAAATGGACGTAACGTTCAAATTCCTATGATTACCTTCAATTTATGGTATAGATCGTTCTTTATTCTTCTGTCTTAAATGAGTACAAAATATTGTACCTACCGTTAAAATACTGTTAACAGACAAAAAAATACTCAGCAGGAAGAACAATTAATTCAATTCCTTCTATGAGAATCTATCAACAAACTCTTAGAGTTTCGGGAGTTACTGATTTTTTATGAAATTGCAGATTTCTTTACAAGTTTTGATTTTAATTTGAACTAACTACAGACACTAGTGACTGCCAGCGGCTCTACCTGCGCAGTCTTCGGTTGTCGCGCTAAGATGTAGCTTATGTTCTTCTTCTTGATGTAACCTATCTCTATGCTGTTTCGTCTTTCGTCTAGGTTATGCAGGTTAGGAGTAAAAATGAAGCAGATAGACTTATTTTTCCATTTGTAATTTCATCATCATCACCAAAAAGCCGTTTGTATTGTTTGTTACTGCAACCTCTTTAACCCACTAACCGTCATTGGGCCAGAGTGGTGGTGTTATAGCTCAAACTCCTCATGTGTTGTCCCATGTAGAAAGGCCTGCCTGTGCCCAGCAGTAGGATGTATATGGCTGGTGAGTTGGTAGGTTAAATCGGTTGCAGTAACAAACAAGTCCAACGGCTTAACGTGCCTTCCGAACCACGAAGGAGCTCTAGATAGCAAATATTGGTTAACACATTCCGGAATCGACCGTGGTGCTTGGTTTTAATATTCGAAACTAAGCCGCTCAAAGCTCCTTACATATCTAATATTAGCAATGATTTTTGGTGCAGTTTTAAAGTAGTATTCTGCACAAAGATTATGCTTCAGTGTACCATCAGCTCGTGACAATCAACCTGTCGCCACAACGGCGGAAGACGACGCCGTAGCAGTTCGAGCGACGGCCAGCATACTAATACCAATGACCATCCACGTGACTGGTGGACAGAAAGCGACCACGTGTCTCTTCCCAGTATCTTCACGTCTGCAACAGCGAGCTGACAGACTCACAATGAGCGAGAGACGCCTTCCTTAAATTTTTAATACGTATGTACGTATTGTAAATATTCCTTAATAACACATTTGATGTACATTACACGTTTTGCTTACGAAAGACGCTTTGTTCTAATACATAAAGTACATTGAAGAGGGCGTAAAGATGTTTTATAATCAAATTAGTAACCGACTGGTGAAGTAGCTACCTATCTTACAGAACATTGGCCGTTCAGCTCCATACCACTAAGTATATATTTATTATTTATACGCCAAGAATGGGAAACCACCGTAAGGGTTGCCTGAAGATAAAGCAGTTACCGTAGCCTATAGCCGCTTGCAGTTGTACAAGCGGCTATAGGCTACTTATATATTATGTTGATATAGTAAACCATTGTACAATTTTAATCTTAGATCTAAGGAGCTTGGTGGCATAGTGATTTGAGCGCTCTGGTTGTGATTAAGATAACAAAGCAACTTTCGCCATGGTCGATCCTGGGATGGGTCAATCAAAATTTATAAAAAAATATCAATATTTTTAATTAGTTAAAAATATCAAAGTTTGACGGTCGGCTGGTCGAGTGGTCCGTGCCCCTTGCTATACAGGCTACTCGGTCAGGGGTACCGAGTTCGAATCCCGGTGGGAGCAAATGTTTGTATGATAAGTACGAGTATTATTTGTTTACGAGTCATAGATGTTTATAATTATATGTTTATTTAGTATATTTCTAATATTTATATACTTAATATTATCAATATTTCACCGTTATCTAGTATCCATAACACTAGCTCTTAATGATGCTTACTTTGGGCTAGATAGGTGTGAGTGTATGAATATTATTATAATATTATTATTATTATAATCGCGAACACTTCCGTGCTTCGGAAGGCATGTTAAGCCGTTAGTCCCGGTTGTTATTACAACCGCTCTAACACATCAACCTGCATTGGGCCAGCGTGGTGTTGCTGTGGCCCGAGCTTCTCATGTGGTTCTCCTATGCAGGAAGGCCTGTGCTCAGCAGTCATGTATAATAGGCTGGGGATGAAGCGTTTATGGACGATGTGCCGCTACACACCAAACATAATCACTGTAGATATCTGTAAAACTATTGATCCTAAATATACTGTTTCTTTTGCAATATTTCTTCATGATTGAAAAACTTCTTATTTATGAAATGAAAAAAACTTGTCAACTGCCCTATTGGTTGAATGTAAATGTTAGATTACCTGATGTAGTACTTGTCTGAAATACTAAGTGGCAAAAATGATAGTTAAAGTTCGTGTAGTTATTTTAGGTTGTCTGTGCGTGCCAGCTACGCCCGTGGGCTCAGTGAAACTTCCCAGAAAGATAATCGTGTCTCATTCGTACTTGGGCGGCCATCACGCGAAAATTACTGCGCGCTTGTGCCACAGTCAAAAGGATGTCAGTAAGTCAATAAAAATGTATTGGGAACAGAGGGACCATCTGTTATCATATCTACACAACCCATTTTCTTGATTTTTACAGGGTTGTTAACATGAGTAGTGTCCAGTAGTGCCCGAAGTGCGTCTATAGGAAGGACTAGTTCTAACAGACTATAGTTATTACAAACACTATAGGGTTGAAAAAGAAATCTCTTGATATATTGTGTGTTCTACAAACATTTTTTCATAGAAAATAAAACATTTTATTCCTTAGTAGTGAGGGCTGTTTTGTTCTACTGCCAGCCTCACTACACTGTGACTGTGAGTTGGCATGCTGCGCCCGCGCAAAACACTCGACAGTAATAATTACGCGATTAGCAGTTAATACATTAGATAATAGCTGATATCTAGCACAGTTGATTTCTTATTGTGGACACAATAAGGGCGCGGTGATTGTCATTGTAAAGAAGCTTACGAGTATGTCACTAAGAAAAAAAGTCCCTGAGTAAATAAGCATTAAAATCCAAAATCATTTACGTAAAATTCTATATAGCTGTTATTAGTTCAAATTTAAAGCCGAGCAACGGATGAAGAATCGCCAGTTAAATATTATTTATTTATATAGAAATACATTTTGTTCTCTATAATAATTAAGAGTACTCAGAACTTGCGAGAGTTCCCAGTTGTGGCTCAGTAGGTATGATTGATTTTTTTTCTAACAGAAAATGTATAGTAGGCAAGATATTCTCGTGGCTTCTAAAGATTTATTCACTTAATGTAAATGTGATTAAGTATAGTTTTTGTCGTTGAAACTTAGTAAAATTTATTGAGTCTTTCAATCAAGCCGCGTTTATGGTAACTCGCTATTACACATATTAACATTATCGTCCATTACTAATTAAAGTCTCTGGGAAATTTAGCTCAATATGGGAGTAGAGATTATATTAATGTTTAAAATTCCCAATAATCTGATAAATTCCTTTTTTTAAGCATGTCGTGGCAACTTGTAAATAAGACAAAGCTCCCGCACGATTTAGAATAATGTAGCAGTATAGTGGATAAAGTGTGTGTTTTGTAAGTGGTTCTAATAAATGAAAAAATAAATTAAATTAAATAGTTGTAATACGTCGGTATAGGATTTCGTTGCAACTGTGGAAATCTTATATGATAGTATTTGATTTTAATAAAAGAGGTAATGATAAGATCGATCTGTTGTCCATTCTGATTAACGGTGTTGAGTTAGTGCGTCAGTAGTCACAGCCAGTCAAAGCCAGTCACAGCGGTCACAGCCAGCCACAGCGGTCACAGTGGCCGCTCGTGGCGGACGCCCCACAAAAACACAACACAAAGAAAGTGCATTTTCCTCCGCTGTAATCGTATATTATTTGGAGCGTAATACATTATTCATGAGAGTATGATACGTGGAGTAAGGTTCACAGCGTACAGTTAGCAACGAAATCGCTAGAATAATGCGAATAGTTTAAGTGGAATCCAAATAAATGGATGTTCCAGTGAAACACCACCGTACCGTGGCGTAACGGACGCTCGCTGATGGTCATTCCAGCTCTAATTATATAGGTATTTGTAATTAATATAGAGAATTGTCTGCGAGGCATCCAGCCCGCTCGAATTAACCACTAATTATAAAAATAAAAACTTAATGCCGCAAAAAATTGATAGTTGAAGATCAGCTGTGTTAGATTGCTAAAAGTTATGCCACTTAATTGATGGTAAGATACAACTATCTTTCAAAATGAGTTTGCTAGGTTGCCATCATGGAAGTTTTCCGGTGTATTTTATTGCATACAATGAAATAAAATTATTCTCACTTAGGAATTTTAATGGAAGCATTTGAATACCTAAGCCAAGGAGTTGGTCCTGGAGTTGTTTTTTACAAATAACTCAAAAACTTCCACCTTAAGGTAGGGATGTATAACACAATGTTCAATAAACTTAGAAATCTAATTTCCATTATTTTAAATTCTTAACGTGGTAAATTTCATCTCACCTGATGGTACGCCCGGATACTGAGGAACTGGCTGTCATATCTCCAACAAGTGGAACAGAATAATGTTCCAGACTTGGGTAAGATGGTGGTAGCTAACCAGGCGGACTACAACTACCATCTACAGCAAGTAAAATAGGAAAGGCGGTCTGATGACCCTACATCCAAGCCTACTACCTAGTATTAGTATAGAACGTGCTTTGTATAAAAAAAATACTCATGCTTGTTTGTTTGTCCGTACCAGGCGGTATCTAAGCGTCGAGGTTTGAGCGGGCGGTTATCGCGGCGTATTGTTGCTAAGTGTTTATTTAAATATTGCCCCCGCGCACTGCCGCTATCCGCTCATCTGCCGACTTTGTTGCGTGTCTGCGCTCCTGAAGATACATATTTCAGTGTTTTACATTATATATTACGTGCTAACGTTAGTTTTGTACTTAGGCCGTTTTTGATTTGAGGTATTCTTGGACCCAATGAGGTTCTCAAGAGTAGTGCTTGATTGGTAAAATGCGTAATATTTTGTAGAGATCTGTAAGCCCAATATTATTTTCGCAGGGTTGTTATTTGACAGCCAATAAGATCGCTAGGGCTCCTACAAGATATATTATTATTCGCGATCCAGTTTTAACTCTTGATTAACTTGTCCAGTTTTAACTCTTGTCCAGATATTCGCAACCTTTTTTAATTTTTTTTACAAACTTTTTATAAAGAAACGAATCTTACAAATTGTCATCGTCTGTAGAAGATTAAACAATTAGCTTAACAGCCAGTTCAGTGATAATCGCTTTTGTATAATCCTCTCTTATTAAATTGTTCGCATGTTAAGTGTTTTAAGCCACCATTGTACTTTTTATGATACTTACAGTGCTACTGAGCCTGATTCTGGTTTGCACTGACTAAATCTAATTGTGGTATAGTTGACAGGATATCGAGCGTATCAATTCGATCTTGAGACCGCTCTTACGCCGTTCGTAATTGAGGCGATTTTCGCAGTGTATCTGTTACACTTGATATGCTGTCATGTGTACATCTTGTTCTCTCAATAGGAGTTACTAAATAAGAAAAATTCTCAATCCAATCTATTGAATTTTAATATTTTCTAAGTAATATGTTCATGTATTTTTTTTTTCAAATTTGAGAGAAAGAAATGTAGGTACTTTATGGGTAGGTACTAAGCCCACTGTGTGATGTTTCCCAAATAGGTACAAACTCTCGCCAAAGATCTCATAGCAAAATAAGTATTAATTTTAGCCGCAACAAAATAGTTAGATTGAGATCTAAAAATGAATTTTAAGGTTTATCTGTAAAATAAGTTGTAGTTTAAGCTTTACTTGGCACCGTATTTTAGGTCCCATAAAAATGCAGCAGTTTAACTAATGACTAAAAATGAATAAAATTTTCTTAGAATTTTTTAAAATAAATATAATAAATGTAAGCCATTGGCCCGTAATATAGGATCTATAATCTATTAGAGCTATTAAAGTATAAAATAATATCTTCCCATTTGTGTGAAGCATCAAAATAGGCATATAGAACAAGTTTTAAAATTAAAATTTGGGACGAAAATAAATTTAGAATAAAGCGCTGCAGACTTTATAGCAGTTAACTTAGAATGTGAAGCGATACCATCGTAAAATGTTAATACGCTTAAAAATTAGCAATTTCATGAAGTCAACTAAATAAGCGGCGTTGGCGGTGTCTGGGTAAACAGTTAAGCGCATTGGTCGGCCTCCCCGCGATTATTAAATTTCCCCAAAAGAAAATTTAATTAAGAGAGTTTTTTCTTTTTATTTCACACCCTAGATTTCATTATTGGCGCGGTCCGTGCGAAAGGGTTTAGTTTGTAGAGCTAACAATGGCTTAGATCGGCCACGGGTTAATTAAAGCCGATTTTTTCAAACGAATTCCAAAAAGTTTCGCTTCTAGTCTATATTTATATTAAGTTAAAGTATTTTATGGCAACGGCCATGTTTTTAATACGATTTTTGGGAAATTGTGTCAAAGCAAATACTTATCGTGTTGTGAAATTGTTTTAGCTTTGTGGAACAGAGACGTTAAGAATTTTATCGTGGTCATCGAAGTAGCATCACGAAGACTGACATTTAATATTTATACGTTTTATACGAATGTCAAAACTCGCCGTAAGTAGAGTTTATGTGAAATAGGTAACTATTTGGTACGTAATTTTAATAGCAGATTTCAATTCATGGTTGGTTTCCATTGCACAGATACTAGACCAATAATAGCACAAGCCAAGGTGACATATAATTACTATGTATGTATAATATTCACAAGCGATGGGACCGCGCGGGCTCCTTCTTCTGTCCTCAGGCATTACACATTCCTAACGCTTTCGGCCGCGCTTTCGTAGAACGACACGCGTGAGACGGTTTTATATTTTATATTACATGGAGTAATGACACTTACAATTTGAATATAACACTATCGTAACATAGGAATAAAATTACATAAAGGTGCTACAAATATAATTTCCTTGAAGGTAGAGAGCATGATTCTATTGTAACATAATATTGAAAAGCATTTTATAATTTTGTTTATATTTTGATCACAACATTGAATACTAATTGAGTATGAATACCAATTTAAAACTTTGTATTTAAAAGCAATACATAGGTACTCTTAAATATTTGAAGTAAAGTAAAAGTTCGCTCCTTAAAATTAAAGCTTAAATTTAAGTGGCATTTAAGTATTCAGGCGTTATTCTAATCTCTGCAAAAAGTTGCCTTTATACAAATTGCATCGACATCTCAGACAATAATGATGGGTAGTACATTAGAAATTACTCAAATAGTGACACTAAAAGACGCGTCGGTTACTTAAAGTCAGTCATTTAAATTTTAAATATTTTAATAATAATGTTGCTTTTTTATTGCAATAGTATGAATAAAGAAATATGAAATGATACAGCTATGCCCTGTATAAACCTTCTGTTGTCTACGCTGAGTGAGTAGATGTGTTAAACGCGGAAAGTGAAATATAAAAAGTAGCAACTGGCCCGCGCGGGTGTCGGCGGCTGGATCACGATTTACGACCACTCATTAAGAGAGAGACGACAATTTCTTCCTGATGAAACACAAAAAAAAACTAAAGATATTAAATCTCAACCAAAACTTTTTATTTAGTTGATTAAAACAAAACCAATTACAAACCAAACACAATAGACCAGAGAAAATTCACATGATCATCCCAACCAAAGTCATTGGTAGCTCAGATGGTTCTAGTTCCATAAAGAGTAGTGCAGCAACTGGCTGGATCGCCATTTACGACCTGATTATTAAAAGAGAGACGACAATTTCTTCCTGATGAAACAAAAAAATACTAAAGATATTAAATCTCAATCAATATTATTTATTTAGTTGATTAAACGGTACAAAACCAATTACTAGTCAAACACGATAGACTAGAAAAAAATCACATGGTCAGCCCAACCAAAGTCATTGGTAGCTCAGATGGTTCTGGTTCTGTAGTTACCCTAGGGTTTATATACTTTTCCGCCGCTATCTAGTTTTGTCAAAAATGTGTTCTTCTTTTTCTTTGTCGTACTTCCAAAACTAAAAAGCCATAAAAAAGAACCCCAAGAGCCGGCCAGGTGGAGTCGGCTGTAACAGCATGGTTAAGCTGCACTAGCAGTCTTCGCTTATGGACTCTTATAACCGCTTGACATAGGGAGGTGTTAGGTCAGTTGAGTTGCTGAGACCCCTGTCTACTAAATCAGAAGTCCCGCGGTTCAAATCCCGGTAGAAGCAGATGCTTGTATGATGAGGGGTGTTATAAGTTTCACGTGTCTGTCTGTGTATATGCCTGTGGCATTTTTGCTTCTAAACGAATATACCGATTTTAATTCGGATTTTTCTGTTTGAAAGCCGACTTGGTCGGGATGGTTCTTAGCTATAATTTATGAAGATCTGTTCAGGTGTTTGATGATTATCAGCTCATTTCCTACTTGAAAAGATGTTACTTACTTTCACAGAACTAATTAATTTTAAATTTGTTTTACTTTTACTTCGGTGGTATTTCCAAGACATGCTAACCAGTATCATCAAAAAGTCTGCAGGCTGCTCAGTTCTTCAGAAACTTACTGGAGATAGGTTCGGGTCCATAATAGAAGTCATGACATGTTGTTAGATAGAGATGATTGATGAGGCCGGAGCTACTAAACATTTTCAATTGTACATTATATTCATGAGTCATAGATGTTTGTATGTACATTCATATACTTATTTTTAAACGGCTACGATTGTCGCATGTTACCGTAGCCGGTAGACGCTCGTAGCAATTTGGGCACTACTGGTGTCCCCCTGCTCACAACATAACGCTTCCTTAATGAGTTCTAGCGACCTTACACACCACTACGTAGTAGTGTTATTTAGCTGCGATCTTCTGTAAGGTGGAGGTACAGTCTGCAACAGAAGTCGATTAAATTTAGCACCTTTTCACAGTATCTTATATACTCTTTAATTTGATTTTAACATTATTATAAATGTTTGAAAAAAATATTTACTTAATTTGTAATTTAATTAATTTGTAATTTTATATGACATTTAAAAATTATAATTTGTTCTTAATAAATTATTTACTGTAATTTTGCATGCCAATTTTTAGTAAATGTGCTGAACTATTATAGTTAAGTATAGCTTATCATAAGATCAATTATGTAGCACATTATCGCAAAATAAATTATTCTTATTCTTATTCCAATAAACGCTTTCTTTCTCTACTATATCATACAGATCTCAAAATTCATTATGTGAGTTCAACGACACGTATTTAGGATTAGGCCTCAAATCATTAGTTTTATGGTAGTTTACTAGCGTAATTAAATACAATTTGTCGGATGCATCAAAAAAATTTGGTCACATTGAAAACATTTCCAAGCAGCCATTAAAATTCGCGTCTAGAAAAGTACAAGCTACTCTACATCTGGCGTAGCACTTTGAACTTTAAAACGATGTCATTCAGCAGTGTTTAAGTTGTTTTTTGAATTGCGATTGTTCTAATTAATATATATTCGACTGATCATGTTAATTAAGGACTGTATTTATTGACAAATCCATTCCAGCGACATAATGTTCCTAAGCGGCGATAATTCCACACAATAACTGTTATTACTACTAGTTTTTAGATTTCTGGTTTCAGTAACTGGTCTGAGCATCATTGGTAGTGATAAAACAACATTTTGAATAGGCTTCTAGATTGTCAGAGAGTAACGTCATGTGAAATCAGGAGTTGTTGACGTGTAAAAGTGGGGGAGACGACATTCTTTTGAGCGGTGATATTATGCTATTCCTACCTAAGATCAAGTTTTTTTTTCTTTTTATATACAACTATAGATGACAAACAAGCTGACGGCCCACCTGATGCTAAGCGGTTACCGCCGTCTATAGACACCTGCAATAACAAGGAAAAATCACTTGATATTGCAGGTGCGTTGTCATCCTGAGGCCTAAGATGAAATGCCGACCATGCCCAGTAATTACACTGGCTACCTTTCCCTTCAATCCGAAATACAGCGAACTGCTTCACGGCTGAAATAAGAAAAGCGGTGGTACCTACCCCAGAAGACCCTACATACGGGCCTAGCACCTGGTACTATTTCCTGTAAGCGGTAACCGTAGTCTATACTTAAACTCTTGTTTTTCTGTATAAAGCACAGCAAAATACTCAGCACTACCAGGTGTGAAGCACTAAGAAGAGGCATATGGCGAAGACAGCTAATGCAGGTTCATCTAACTGTTCTAACCGGCTCCATATTGCCGGCCTTTAAGGTGCGTTTTCACGCCTCTTAATTTTTTTCTTCTCTATGTTATAGGAAGGAGGTAATTTATTTCTGTGATGTATAAAAAGTATTTATTCAGAGTGAATTAACACCAGCTAGTGCAAACTCTACGATCATAGCAAATCGATTGAGCCTTAATAATGCAATGATATGTATCAGTGAGGGGCCGCACCCAGTGATGCTAATAAATCGATCTTACAATCACCTGGTTGGGATTGGATGTCACTGGCAAAGATAGAAATTGAGGTTTGTAGAAAATTTCTGGCATGCGATATAAATGAAGTTGGTATTAAGCATCATTCTACTATTCCATTTTTCATTAAGACTGTACTCGGAATCGTAAGTTGAATTAATTGTTATCAATATAAAAATTTAAATATAAAGCTATTTATAGTTGTTTATTACATTTAAAAATTTCAAAAATAGAATGTTACATACGTTAGCAAATATGGATTTTGATTTTATAGCTATCAACAACAAGTTATGGGGTTCCCTCAGTCACGTGTGACATAAAAGTCTCAGTATCTTGGATACCAACTATTTTTTTTATAAATATTTTTAACAAAGTTAGCTGACAGGCCCTTATAATATTATTTGCAAAGCAGGTAATAATGTGAAAATGACTTATAGATTACAGGGTCCGTATGTTTGTAAAGTCACACATAATATTAATAACAATGACCAATTTAAACTTGCAAAAACGATTTAAAAACACATGGTACGTATGTTGTTGTACAATATTTTGGACGTTCAATCACAAAACACCAATTTTTCTGTAAGCACGTATGTACAGTTTATGATAGCGAGTGTGCGCGGTGGGGTGACGGTACTAAAACATATTCGCGAAATTATGCATCCCTTGCGAGTCCGACCACTCAATATTTGATGGCTGCAATCGATGCGCGCCAGACAAGCCCTCTAATCTGGATTTACGACTTGCACAGCGACATATAACTTAATATTTGTCTTAGACGATATCTTGAAGTCAGGCAAGCATGAACAATTCGTTATAGAAGAGTAACTGTATTTTATCAGTACGCAATTCTTAACCTTTCTTGTTGTAATTAACAAGAGGTTTTACACATCCCACAACTGAACTTAGGCCTTCCTCTAATCTAAGGGGTATGCGCTGGGATATTAAAATGCTTATAAAAATTAAGTATTACAGATACTCATGGAATTATTTCACGGGCAAAAATATTTTTGTACGTCGTTCATCTTTGAGAAAATTTAATTTATTTCTTTATCTTTTCACAATATTTGTAGGCCACATTGGCTCAAACACGTAGAATAAATTATTGTTTTATGATCAACATTTCAAAATTATTAACAGTACTGTTTTGGCGAATAGATATTTACGACTCACTTATTTATTTAGGTGAAGTATAGCGAACATAATTATGTGAGCTAACCGTAGCTTTGGAGAGCTGAACCCCGTGTTTTACCCTACGACAGCTAGCTTAGCTTAGCTTGCATCGTCGTGTAGTTCGTTCACATCTTTACCGTAGCTTCGCTAGAAGTTCGCCGTGTGAACTATCTTCTAGGATCTTTAAGGAAAAGCGAGAGTTGTCAGAGACAATAAAAGAGTTAACAAAATAAGATGCGGAACCATGGCTCGCCCAGTACGCCTATACGCTCGCGGTGTGGCCTGCGCTTAGTGCGGGTTAAAAAAAATACAAAATTACAGTTACAAGAGTGACCATCAGGAGAAAAGGGTAAGTCTCAGTGATCACCTTCACAACAGTGATGTGAATGATATATGATATGTGTGGGAGCATTTGGCCCCATAAAAATTTTTTCAAAATCAGTTGGATAGTTTGGTTTTTATATAAAAAAAATCTGAAATCATTAAGTCGTCTACGTATGCGTAATTGGTAGATTTTTCTTTCCTATGACTTTAGTGAAACGATACGATAGTAGGAAACGATATAAGTTAACGGTCACCCATCTAGCTTCGACCTTAGAAAATTATCACTAAAATTTGTGAAAAAAAAAATTTCATCAAAAATTAAAACCGACTTAAAAAAACTGAAAAGCTTAAAATAGTTAAATTTCAGTAAGTACTCATCCCCTAGAAACATATTTTTTGGAGTCGGTGCTTCACTTTCTATTGTTTTTGGAAACAACTTAGCACCAACTCCAAAAAATATGTTTCTAGGGGATAAGTACTTACTTAAATTTAACTATTTTTACCTTTTCAGTTTTTTGAAGTCGGTTTTAATTTTCTAAGGTCGAAGCTAGATGGGTGACCGTCAACTTATATTGTTTCCTACTATCGTATCGTTTCACTAAAGTCATAGGAAAACAAAAATCTGCCAATTACGCATACGTAGACGACTTAATGATTTCAGATTTTTTTTATATAAAAACCAAACTATCCAACTGATTTTGAAAAAAGTTTTATGGGACCAAATGTCAACTATTCCGCATCGAACAAAAAAAGAATCATGTAAATCTGATCAGTAGAAAAAAAAATACCGGTAGAATTGAGAACCTCCTCGTTTTTGAAGTCGGTTAAAAAGTGATAGCATCAGTTTTAAGCCGGGTCTTAGCTTTAGTCAGCGTTTTATAATAAGGGAATTGTGTTTGAAATGTGTGGATTGACAGGTTAAGCGAATACCAAGGGAATTGGGGAATAATCAGCATTTTTCTAAGGATTTCATCCCGTTTTTCTGCTAATTTTGTTCTAATTTTCAAATATGTTAAATTTATCTAAACAATAAAGTATTTTACTAAAGCCAAAACATGAATGGAAAAGTTTTCTCGATGAAAAACCATACAAAAATGATACTTTTCATTTCTTTTAATAGATAAGCAATAAATTATTGCATTAAAATTGTAAGTATACTCAAAACAGTTGTTTTTAATTTGTCCCATTCATCGCTTACGTTACGCGCGTTTGTGTTATCAATGTCTCTTTTACTGGCGCTAAGCTGTCATATTTTATGTCTATCCTTCACGGTCTCGTCCGAAACAAAAGTTTCATTAGAAACTTATCGATTGAAAATTTCAACTCGTTTAACATTTTAACAGCCGTTGTGCCTCCAGTCACTTATCGATCATTTTGCAGTAACAATATCGATGTGTGATTGAAAACAAATAGGATCGATGCATCATTTTGACCGGCCGTCACTGGCTGCGATCTTTCACACGCCACTACCATTGTCTTTCCATACGCTAATACGGACCAACTATATCTAGATGTATGGAAGTAGCTCGGAACGAACGCCCGCGCACCTTTTAATTCCTCGGCCTATACACAACATTTTCCAGCATGTTATCTTTAATTCGGACTGGTTTTAGTTTTTTTATTAGAATAGTTTCGCTTCGATACCGGTCCGTTCCTATCTGAAGGTTGTTTATAGATAACAGTAAAGCGTATATTTATTGGCCGCCGCGGCGACTGCGCAACGCTGAGGTCGTTTGTCGTACGAAGCAAGGCGACTTGAAATATCATAGTTTCGTGTTTCATAATGAGTGGAACACGTTTTTGTGGGTTACGGCGGCGATGGAGTCGCTCGAGCACGCATCGAGAAAAAAATTGCAAGTTGTCGATGAGGAACCGGGGTGGCAGACGCTAACTAGCGCCTCGTAAACAACGCTAGACAAAATAATGGCCGCGCCTATTGGGACGGAACGATGCGGTTGATCGTGTACGCTGTTATGGATATTTCTTTACTATTCCTGCCGTACGAGACCTCCGTTATGTTTGAGTACATAGCAACAACTGTAAGGTATTTCATTTTGTGTCGACTCCATGCTTTTCGCTGTGTTCATCAAAAAATTTTTCGACCGCAGCGGAGATGTCCGCGTGATATACTGATATTACTTTTTTAGTGCGACCGCTCGTTAGGATAATATAGCAAAACTTTTATCACACTATCGATATTTTAATTTATTTTGACAATCTGGAGCCAATACCGCTGGTCCGGCTAGACGTGTAGGTATATATATATTTATATTAAAATTATACGACCGTGATTTATCTATTGGAAAAAAATAATCATCGCATTCATTTGCTTCGGCGCGGCAATTTCGCAAATTAATGTTTTATAAACTTTAACCTTATTTGATTGCCAGATGGATATAACGAAGTGACACGTTTGTTTTACAATCATTGGTTGATATAGATTTATTTAAATATGGAATTTTATGTAGTGTGACGTTGTATCTTTTAAAAGTTGAATAGTAATTGTATCGGAGTGACATGATTTAGTAGGATTCAGAATTAATTATGACTTAGCAGTTTTAGTACGACTAAGTCTTAAGGCTTTTTGACCTCTCCATCTCAAGAGCACCCGTACTGGGTCTTTGGAGTCTATAATTTACTGTCTCCACCTTAACATCACGGATAAAGAAATTAACTCCTCGTTCCCACCTTCCTATAACATGGGTTCCTTCAAAAGAGGCGTGAAAAAGCATCTTTCAGGCCGGCAAGGTGGAGACGGCTAGAGCAGTGTCTAAACTGCACTAGCTGTCTTCGCATATGGACTTTTCTTACCGATTCACATCAGGTGATGTTGAGTCATTTGTCGTGCTTTGTATAAAAAAAAAAAAACTAAATCATTTCTGTGTTGTACTTCCAAAACTAGTCACCTGCCAAACTGGGATGACAACGTACATTGTAATATTGCAATACCAAGTGATTTTTCTCTTGTTAATGCAGGTGTCTACAGGCGGTGGTAGTCACTTACCACCAGGTGGGACTTCAGCTTGTTTGTCATTTAGTTTTATGATAAAAAAAATATAAAATACATGGAATTCTTTGCCCGCCGGTGTTGCCTCCTTTCTGTAACTTTGTTTCCTTCAAAAGAAGTGGGTAAACGCACCTGATAGACCAGCAAGGTGGAGTCGGCTAATACAGTGTGTCCATACTGCACTAGCTGTCTTCGGATTTGAACTCTTCGTTCAGCTTCCCATCAGCTAGTGTTGAGTCATTTGGCGTGGTTTGTGTAAGAAAAAGTATGGATAGATTTTTTTAATTTTGACTGCCTGTCACTCAGAAATACAGCCATGAATAGTTCAAAGAAGGTGCACGTAGGCTAGCAACATCCAAAATGGCCTAGATTTTGTCGGTTTCGACGTCTGAAAAAACTTATCTGATAAAAATTTGGTATCGAGAAGCTACCTAAAATAAGTCTATAAGCTGATTGCGGTACTGATAGCGTAATAACGGTAAATAGCCATTGGATGCAGGCTGCGCAGAACCAATCCATTTGGAAATCAATAGGAGAGGCCTTTGTTCAACAGTGGACTTCAGCAGTGGAGGCCTTTGTTCAGGCTGATATGAAGATGATGATGATGACGTTATACTAACGTCGACTAATAGTGATGTTCGTGGGTTCGATCCCGACTCAGTACATGTTTTTCATCAAGTCAAGAAATTTGTATCCAGAATAGCTTTCAAGAATTCGTATTAAGAAATAATATGTATTAAGGTAAAAATTAATTAAATGATATTTCTACATTTTATTCGTCATCTGTCGACGGCGAAGAAAGAAACTGCTTTGATTAATTTTAAAATACAACCAATTATGAAATTAAGCATGCTAGGTATATAAATCAGTTAATAATTTGCTCATGAAACTATGCTAGACTTCAAGAGCTTAAATTACTCAAAAATACGTCGATTTAAAAAAAATGTCTAAATCTTAAATTTAAAATAAAGTTTGAGATTTAAAAAACAATATTTTATAAATCCTTCTTGCATTTTATTTATTAACACGTTTATTCAAGATTATGTCAATAAACATATGTGTTTATTGAATAATTAACATAGTTTTGCAATAAAGCGTTCAGTTGATTAAAGTTAGTATAACGAAAAGCAAGCTTACATCAAGTGTTTACTCTGCAGAGAACTGAACCAAGCACGCCATTAAAACTTCAGTTGTCATACAAAAGAAACCCGTTAGTTATGCGTCTTTTTCGAGTCTAGGCATTGTCAAAATAAAATTAGTAAATTAAATTCATTTATTTATCAGACAGATAAATGGTCCATATTACTTAGTAACAATGGTTCTTATTCTAGGTTAGTAATAAAACATATTATGCTACATGTAATTTGACACAACTTATAAAGACGGGACTATCCACTCTGTCAGCAATCACTGTCAGGAGGCTATTGGAGCTGCCACGTAAAGATAAATGTTGAAGTCACAGTGGCTTGCGGTTTGGTAAGAGCCGTGCAGGCAAAAATATCCTAGTTAACTTACGGTTCATCCCTCAGATCATAGAATAAAAGTTTATCCTCACACGTACTCGTACAACCAAAGTAGTTCCATTTACGAGATAAGTACTTCCTCCTTCGTATGCACAGGTTGTGTGGTTCTCGAAGGAGATGCCTACAAAAATAATTAAAAAAAAATAAACCGAATTAAACACACAAAAAAGAAACAATTGATTAAAAACAGTAAAAAGAAAAAAATCAAGGACCCTATAAAAATGTATTATTCAAACTAAAAAATTTAATATAAACTGTCCTAATTATTACCTTCCATCATCAGTTGACGACCGGCTGGTCGAGCGGTCTGTACCCTTTACTATGCAGGCTACTCGGTCGAGAGGTCCCGGGTTCGAATCCGAAAAGGAGAAAATGTTTGTATGATGAGTACGAGCATTTGTTTACGATTCATGGATGTTTATATGTTTATTTAGTATATTTCTAATATTTATATACATATTAATATTGATCCATTATCTAGTATCCATAACACAAGCTCCTAATGATGCTTACTTTGGGCTAGATATGTGAGTGTATGAATATTATTATTATTATTAGTTCATCCGAATCATCCTATAGAATACAACTCCTAACTGTTAGGGAGTTCTCGTCCATCTCCCGATACTCAACATGAGACGATGACCAACAGAAGCAAAAAGGTACTTGAATGGATTTAGAATAAATAAAACACGTATTACATGCCGATAAAATTTAAGGTTTGCCCTCGATTTCCCTAGGGTTTCATCATCGGGAGAAAACACCACGGTGTCATCACTGTGACTCCCCCAACGATACGGCTGAGCACCCTCACAGAGTGTCCGGCCTGGCGACGCGAGCGCTGCGAGTTTCGTGCGGTGCTCGGCGGCGGTCACCTCTCCCTGCCAACCATGGTAAGAGCCATGGTTAGTAGCGACAGGGTATGGGAGGCTGTGCTCTTACAGAAGGAGACAGCGGAGAGGGAGCGGGAAGCAGATGTTCTAGCCGCTCCTATCCGGCGTAGGCGGGTGGGTGTGAGAAGGCGGGCGGTAATCGCTCGTCTTCCTGCGCCCTAGGCGCGGCCGCATGCGTGGGTGGCCCCCGCGCATGCATTGCACAGGCCGCCAAGTCTGGGATTACCCATGTGACTCTGGGTAATCTCCATCGGCGCGAAACCTGGCCGCAAGGCCGGGTTGCCTGGGGGTGGGTTGGTGAAATTGCTTCGGCAGAGCCCAGGCTACCCCCGTGAAGGGCAGTGGAGTTACCGGGGAGTTTTAGTGGGTATTCCCAGTGCCAATACGATCAGGCACTGGGCGACCCCTACACACGCTCGTCGCTTAGCCAGCGGCGGTTAGGTCTGTAAGCGGATTCCTCCCCGAAAAGAAAAAAAAGGTCCCATCATCAGATCCTGACTTGGTAACAATTGGACCACCTCAGGAGTATACTCTATAGAATAAAATTGACAGAGAAATCGCTTCACAATTGACAGAGAAATCGGTGAACATACAAACAAAAAAAATACATACAGTGAAACACGATGATGGACGGAGGTTCTAACCTCCTGCTTTTTTGAAGTCGATCAAGAATGAAGTAGGTTGGTACTTATCTTATATAATGGTAGTTTTTGGAGTGTTTCTAGAAAAAGTTTTTTTGTGATTAGTACCTACCTACTTAACTTGATGTATTTGTTTCTTTTTAACCATCTTCGTAGTTTTATAGTCGGTTCAATTTTTTTATATTTTTTTTAATTTGTTTAGCTAGAGCCTAATTGTATCTGTTCCTAGATGGGAGATACTCCTCATGTGTATCTCCCATATAAAAAGGCCTGTGCCCAGCAGTGAGAAGTATATCGGTTGGTGATGAAGATGATGGTAGCCTAATTGCATGAATGCATTGAAAAAACATGTATATTCACATATTTTTGAATTACGCTGCTAAGCCAACGACTCGTTTTGTTAGTGACTGATACACACTTATCTCTATAACTACAGTAACGATATTGATGAAACTTGCACAGTGTCATAAGTTAGACTATAGAGTCAAACAAAAAAAGAATTTAGCAATCCAACTTATGACTTTAGCATCCGAGTTCAGAAGCACTGGTATTGCACATATCTAAGTCACTAGGTGGTAGGCTCGTATATAGGATCATCTGGGTAGATACTGCACTGCTTTTCCTATTTTGGCTACCGAACAGTTCGCTGTGTTTCAGATTGCAGGGAAAGGTAGCCAGAGTAATTAATTACTGGGTATGGACGGCATTTTATCTCAGGCCTCTGGAGAAAAGGATAAGGTATTTGCAATAAAGTTTTGAGTTTGAGTTACACCTGCAATACCAAGCGATTTACTCCTTGTTATGCAGGTATTTATAGACACCGTTGGGAGGTTACCACCAGGTGGGCCGTCAGCTTGCATTCATTTGTAAAAACAGAATAATTAAAATATAATAAAACTAGAAAAAAATCTAATTTTTTATTTTAATGACTAAGTGATTTTTCAAACATTTATAATAATGTTAAAATCAAAAATTAAGAATAAAACAGAATAATATAGAAATAGTATTAGATATTTTGGATAATCGTGTCTTTGCAGAGGTTCTATTTCTATTTATCAACTTTAAAAAGAAAAGTATTTACTACAGAAATTTGTGAATGAAATTATAAGCTTTTTTGATCGCTTCTTAAAATTGACAATTTTAATATGTGTTCAGGTCCATTGTCGATGTTACTTATACTCCTATTTGTGCACCAAGAAAACATAGGTATTTTTATTTATCATAAATCGTGTTTTAAATAAACAATTTCCTCCACAATACGTTGTTGTGGACAAGCGAATGTACCAGAGCGCGATATCATTACCAGGCAGACATTATTTTTATGCGTCGACGTCAGGCGCCTATAAGGAACGCGCATTTGTTGTCGGGGCCTGACAGCGCGCATAATTACGCCTGTGACAGTTGACAGCAGCTACTATATGTCGCAATTAAGCCCGCATGCGCAAAGCGGTGTTTTCCGTCAGTTACACGCGCTAATCTCACCGCTACCGCTTGTAGGTAAAGGATACTCTTTGATGGCAGACAAGAGATGAACATATTCAGAAAAATATGTAAATTGAGGCAAAAATTGTCCTGAAGTGGGAGACGAAGAATAGGAAATTTGGTTGTGGTCACCGGCGCCTAAAGACACCTGCAATAACAAGGAAAGAATTACTTGATATTGCAGGTGCGTTGTCATCCTAAGGGCTTAGAAGAAATGCCTTCCATGCCTGTAATTAATTACACTGGCTACCTTGCCCTTCAATTCGAAACACAGCGGACATGATGTTATTGTAGAGACTTGAAATAATTAATATAGCTTTTTGACTACTAACAAATAATTGAGCAAGAATTATACTGCATTTTTCTTTTATGTTTGGTAGCCACAGATCGTATTACAACAGGGTGGAATAAATCTATGGGCCCTGGAGGGGAACTACTTTAAATCCTTTATTTATCTCATTTTACGAAAAGGAAACCTTCCTTTATATTTGAAAAAAATCAAACCGAACCAAACCGACTAAAAATTAAAAAGTAAACACTCGAAATTTTTTATACGAACCGGTAGGATTATTGTGCAGGATAAAATTGAAACAGTACGCTGTGTTTTGGATTGAAGGGAAAGGTAGTCAGTGTAATTACTGGGTATGGACGGCATTTCATCCAAGGCCTCAGGATGATAACGCACCTGCAATATCACGTGATTTTCCCTTGTTATTGTAGGTGTCTATAGGCGGCGGTAACCACTTAGCATCAGGTGGGTCCTTAGCTTGTTTGTCATCTAGTAGTACCTATATAAAAAAAAAATAGTAGGGATTGGGGAAAGGCGCGCTTGAAAGGTCGCCGGACCGTGAATGGTAGGTGGTTCAGTTCACTTTTCAGGAGGTACTGAATTTTTTTAGTTAGGGTATTTAATTTCTTTTTTTTATGCTGGTTAAGAGGGAGAAGGATCCATGTTCAATGCCAATTACTACTAAGCATGGCCTTTGAAATGTTTTTGTTTTAAATTTACTAATCGTTCGCGTTGCACTTTATATTAAAAGAAAATCAGTATGTTAGCGATAAGCGTGTTGAAGCTCATCAACAGAACAAATGGACACAGACGATTGACTCGTCTCGTATTAAAAATTCATGATATTTTAATCGCTTACATATAAAATCACGAGAAACCACATAAGTGTCTATTGATAGCTGCATAAGTTGTTGGTTTGTTGATAATAATACTACTGTATGTTGTTTTATCTGACAGGTGGCTTAGCTACTTTTTTATTTCGTATGTAATGCATGCTTGCTAAATATGCTGAAGTAGTTATACTTCATATGACTTTTTCTAAACTACTTACAATTGCGTAGAGAAATTGAGAACACAGGGAAAATTTATAATCTATAAAATATTAAGTATGTTAATATAAAAAGATCATATGATTTTAAATTACAGTGATTGGAGCAACTAAAGGTAGGTACATATTTTTTGAATTATTACAGTAAGTATGATACCATATATTTTGCACATAGAAGGGTCGACCACCCTATTTGAAGTGCAATAAAGTATAAATAACATAATATTTTGTTATAAATCTACCAAGATGTATATGTCATAGCCGTCTGATTAAATTAGCGACTTAACAGGACGCCTAGGCCGTTGATTAAACGCCGGGATCCAATAAAACGGCTGAAGGACAATTAGCCAAGTCATTGAGCGCAACGTTTAACCAGATGGCTGAACTTTATCTTAGCCGTCTGGTTAAATTAACCATTCAATTGGTCGCCTAAGCAGGTTGTATGAATAGATTTTTTTTTGTGTGACTGTTTGAGTGATTGGTAGGTTCAAGGTAAATTTTTTGATGACCACTTATAACCAAATTATTTGTAGTAGATAAGTGGTCATGAAAAAGTACCCTTATGCCTACCAATCTTACCAAAACTCTTCAGTACAAGACGATTCGCCAAGGCATACAATTGAGCGGACTTTCAATACGCCATATTGTTAAACGTTGAGTCTAGTTCAATCAACAATCGGCCTAGGCATTTAATTAGATGCTAGCATTTAATAAACGAGCTAGGCATTAAATTAAGCGGCGGATTTAATCAAATAGCGGCGAGATATATAGGTGCACTTTTAACTGTGATTCTTACTGAGGAGAGAATAAGGTACAATAGATTGCAGTAGTGTAATTAATACCTACATATTATTTTTGCACGTGACCGCACCTTATTCAATAGGAACCGGTCGTAGCAATTTTCCCTCAGGAGCCGCTATTAGAGGGCAGTAATGAACCGGACCTATATCTAATCATGTATTTTTTCACCGTCATAACGCTTATTGCTAGCTCGCGAGTGTCCTCTGAGTATAATGACCAAGGGCCGTTCAATAACTTCAATCAAGTTCGTATTACAAACTGGTATTTGTCTGTCAATAATCCTATTTATAATACATCGTCTTTTTATATAGGTATCTAATTATTCCTACAATGAAAAAATATTTAATCAAGCTATTCTTAATTTTTGATTTTAACATTATTATAAATGTTTGAAAAATTACTTAATAATTAAAATGTAAAACTAGAAAAAAAATTCACGCGACCTTTCGCAATCCGGGCGACAGCTCTAACCAACCTGCCCAAGTCCTGGGTGGCTCTTGGTTAGAGCAGTCGCCCGGATTGCGAAAGGTCGCGAGTTCGATTCCCGCCTCAGGACGTGAAATTTTTCTAGTTTTACATTTTAATTAAACAAAAATACTTCAGTTATATTAGTTATAACCAAAATTTTGTGAGATATAATGTCTAATCAAAAATATATGTTACTATGTTCACTCGCATCTCCGCCTGCGTAGATGTGGGTTATCGCACCAAAAGGAAATCTATGTCCTTTCTTAAGATGTAATCTATCTTCACGCTAAATTACACCTAAATAAGCTAATTAGTTTAAGAGTAAAAATGTAACAAACAGACAAACAGAGCAACATTCGCATTTATAATAATGGACAATGGTATTTGACACACTAGTAGTAAATAAAGTGCATTATAGAGACAGGGCAATAGTATTTTCTACTCCACATTTTTTTAAAAATTTATTTTTAACAATTTATTAAATGTTTACAAGATATATCTTAATATGTATACTATAAAAATCATGTCCTGAACCGAGAATCGAACCTATGACGTTTCAAAATCCGTGTGACTGCTCTAATCACTAAATTACCATGTTCTTGGAACAATCTTACAAAGTTCTTTAAGTCTATCTGTGTTTGCATTGCTAACGTCTAACCCCACGACATCAAAAACTATGGTATACTAGGTATATTTCAACACCCGAACAAGTATTTCTTTTATTTCAAAAAGGAATTTCAACCATTGCCAACAGTTAATAATCGTTGTTTGTTCGCATATAGTATAAACTAGTTAAAGCATAAAATATGGCGATAGACAAAGAGTGTGCTGGGTCGGAAGGCGAGCTAGATGCGGGCGAATAATATACACAGTTTATGTTAATTGGAGCCGATCCGAGCGGCTTATCGTTAGCTGGCGCAGCCTAGCTAACTGCAGAGGTATCATGTGTACAAAGTACAAACAGTAACTATAAGGCACATGATAAATAATAAAGTAACACATTTCTATGTCATACCTCATAAACTTGGAGTTATTTGCCAGCACATGTGGTTACAATATATCCTTTATACTCTTATTGCACACATAAAACACATAAAAAATAAACACAGGTTCATCCTACAATAACATGGGTTCCTTCGAAAGAGGAGAAAAAGAACTTTATAGATCGGAAAGGTAAAGACGGCTAGAAAAGTGTATTTCAAGTTGCATTAGCTGTCTTCAAACATGAAATCTTCTTACCGCTTCACATTAGGTGTAGTTGCATTAGTTGGCGAACGAGAATAAAAAATTATATCATGAGGTAAATTAGTTCATTCTGTAGCCGATTATACCTTGATTTTTAAAATTTTGCTTTACTTCGGAATAACTGAACAACTATACAACAAAATTAGCGAAATAAAAATGACAATAACAATGTTTCATTGTGTCCAACGACATTGTCCGCAACAGGGGTGAGAGAAACAATACCAAACACAAAACCATTGAGGACAGGATCATCAACCACAGTTAAGTATAGCCTTTGATTAAATTGCAATTGGCGTTCATAAAACTAAATATAGGGTAGAGGATACTATCACTACAGAGTAACTGCTATAACTCATTTAAAACTCCGAATATTTATTTATTTTTTATTTATTGCGTGTCACATTACAGTTACTAGGTGGTAGGGTCGTCTGAGTAGGTAAACCACCGCCTTTCTTATTTCAGCCGTGAAACAGTTCGCTGTGTTCGGATTGAAGGGAAAGGTAGCCAGTGTCATTACTGGGCATGGACGGCATTTCATCTTAGGCCCCAGGATTACAACGCACCTGCAATATCAAGTGATTTTCCCTTGTTATGCGATGACCTGTAAGGCTGTAAGCGCATAGCAGCTCAAGAGGTCTTATTTATCTTTATCATCAGCCCACAACAGTTCACTGCTGAACATACGCCTCTCCAGCGCCACTGCTCTTGCTATCGATGATTTTTTTATTTGTTTTTCTTATTATCAAAACACTACATACAAACACAACTTGATTATAAGTGAGCAACAATTAAATTACGAACAATTCAACTAAATTATTAATTATAAATTTCTAACAAATTTCAAATTACTAAAAGTTATCCCCAAATAAAAATAACTAACATTACATTATTCATTGCAAGAAATAAAATTATGTCTATTAGTTTTATGTAGGCCTCGCGGGCGAAGCCGTGGGCAGAGCCTAGTTTCTATAATATGAGTTGATGAGATGCTTAAGGCGCCGTAGTGGTTGGAGATATCTGGTTTCGATTAAGAAAACAAAGCAAATTTCAACACGGTCGAGTCCGGGGTGGGTTAACCAAAATTTGTAATCTCGAGCTCCTCCGTGCTTTGAAAGGCACGTTAAGCCGTCTTATTCATCACACCAACTAATTTAAAGATGGAAATGAAAATTATCCCTGTACAAGTGGCCTTTTCCACGGATATCTCTAAGTGCGGCTCTGCTGCACTGTACTATATGCGTCTTAGACCTTAGTGGTTCCGTCGATACAGCACTGCAATGGTGCTTCTGTTCATTTGGCAGACTGTGCTGTTTACTGCGCCTGCACTGGACACCTGTCCTTCTTGACCCTAGCGCTGGGCCACAGACGAGCCGTCAGATTTCCGACCACTAAATTGATATTTGGTACTTTGAAAGAAATCAATACAAGGTGTGTTTTTGCTTAGAGATGAAGATGATTTTTTTTAAAACGACCACGAGAGAATTTTAGTAGCATTTCTGATGGTAAAAGAAATTAGTAAAGTCTTGATGGTGAGTCAGCTATATGAAAGTCTTTTAACAGCCACTGTGATTACTGATGGGCATGGAAGATGTTTCATCTTAGGCCTTAGGATGCACCTGTGATACCAAGGTGTTTTTTTCTTGTTATTGCAGGTGTCAACGGTGGCCACTTACCATAAGTTGGGCCGTCCAAATCCACTGCTGAACCTAGAAGTTCCCTAAAGACATCCACAATGAAGAGTCGCATGAGATCTCTGTCTGGTTCCACAAGCTCATCGTATGTCCTTCGAATTCTTGCAACAGCAGAGGCTTTTGGCCACCCTGCACTACCCACACATTGTCTACTCTTTAATAATGAAGAAAATTATAGCGTTCGTCATTAATTTGGCCCCTAGTCGCAAGTGCACAAAAATACTAACAATAAATTAGTTTTCAGGCTCATGTAAGAAGCTCAGGTTTCGATACGAAAACCAAAGCAACTTTCGCCATGGTGGATCCTGGGATGGGTCATACAAAGTTTGTTATCTCGAACTCCTCCGTGCTTTTGAAGGCACGTTAAGCCGTTGGTCCTAGTTATGTTTAACCCACCAACCCGCGTTGGGCCAGCGTGGTGCTGTTATGGCTCAATCTCCTCGTGTGCTTCTCCCATGTAGGAAGGCCTGTGCCCAGCATTGGGACGTATATAGACTGGCGATGATGATGATGATGATGAAGAATACTCTGAACATCTTCTATAAGCGACCGCACTAATTTCGAGTGTTAGTATCACTATGCCCAACCTGTTTACTTTGAGCTAGCGTCAGCACGTGGAAAATTGTAATATAGTTAAAATTTTTAGTGAATAAAAATTTCTCACTTTAATTCAAGCAAAAATAACCATTGTCGCCGTTTTCGTAGCCTCAATGAATGCGTGCTCTAAGTGAAAGGATTATCGTAAATAATGATTTGATATTGCAATAATACTAACATTCAACGCTTGCTACTCACGTTAGGTACTTTGAAATAAAGTGCAACTTTCTTTACCTTTAAAAGTTCCGTAGTGACCTGATGACACTCAGAAATCGCCATATAAGACCTCTTTAGACGCTTTGTCTATATTTATAATGGAGGAAACATGTTTATACAATCATTTCGAATACTAATGACCAATATTTATTTATTCATACATTTATATTCTGAAGTTAACTCACGGAGGCAATAATTAATTAAGATTTATGACAACAATGCCGTATTTAGCTAATTGAGTATTCGATTGATATTATGTGTGTAATCAATATTTATTTCACTTATGACGTTTATTGGAAAGTAGTAGTAGTTAGTTAGTAGTATTAATGACTTTAAATTTTCCATCAATGTTTTACATTATATTAAGTAGTGATGTACTTTGTGTATTTATCCTTTTTTTTTCATACACTCACACCTATTATCTAGCCCAAAGAAAGCATCACAAAGAGCTTGTGTTATGGATAGTAGATAACAGAGAAATAATAATAATAATATGTATAAATATTAGAATTATATTAAATAAACATATAAAAATGCATGGCTCGTGAACTCATAGTAGTAGCCTGTATAGCAAGCGGCATAGACCACTCGACAAGCCGGTCGTCAACTTTGAGGTGATTAAGGTAGTAAGAACTCATTATTTGATTCACTGCCGACGTCTTCACAATATTTATCAACTATAAACTAACAGTATTGTATAGAAAGTTGCTATAACAAGAATGTGTTTCAGTTACAGCTATTACCATTTGAATAGAAATAACTTACAAGGTGGTAGGCCCCTATGTAGAGTCGTCTGAGTAGCCTTTCTTATTTCAGCCGTGAAACAGTTCGCTGTGTTTCGGATTCAACGAAATGTAGCCAGTGTAATTACTGGGCATGAAAGGCATTTTACCTGAGACCTCAGGATGATAACCTAATTGCAATATCAAGTGAGGTTTTCCCTTGTTATTGCAGGTGTCAAAGGCGTCGGTAACCACTTACCACCAGGCGAGCCGTCAGCGTGTTTGTCATCTAGTTTTGACTACCTAATTTACCTCGAAATAACTTTAATTTACTAATTTGGACTGTAATATTTAAATTAGATTTAACCATGTTTTTGCAAGGAGACATTCTATGAAAAAAAACTGCTTTGTTTGATTGGTGCTAGAGTTCTTTAACGCCGCCTCTAGCTACCACCATCTTACCTAACGATAATGCCAAGAGATAACTTGTTAGGAGTAAAAAAAATGTATTCTATGCTAACTCTACTTAACTTGTAATCCTGCGACGTATACAGTCGCCAGAGTTCACCTGCAAATGGTATTCTTTTTGAACCATTAATTGACTAGAGGATAAAGTCTTTACGAGCAATTATTATATCTTTTCTAATCCTTTAGACACTTAATTTTTTCAATTCGTGATTAGTATTGCAAATACAATAATAAGTCAAAAACATATTATTATGTCAGGTATACGTTTATAGGTTGTAATACCATTTATTTCTAGGTATACAACTTAACTAGTGCAAGTAAGATGCTGTTTGAGTGTAGAAACTGTTTCAATGTTAGTTAAATATAGGACAAGGGTGAGAAAAACTATGTATTATGCATGGGGCGCGGCGCAGGCCGACGACCTTCAGGGAAATGCTTTCCTTTGTGCGCGCGCAGCGAGTGCTGCTCTACTTACCGTTGTGTCGAATACAGGAGTCAACGTCACCAAAAGTTTTTCTCTGTTTGTTATCTAAAGTAATTTTGGTGTTGTTATACTTTACAACTGTTGTAACATTATAAAAATATTGTGTATTGAATTAGCCGAAAAAAATTATGACTTTTTACACGCGAAATAGTTATTGTAAGTGTGTTTATTTGGTTCTGACTTCGACATTCTAGTGACTTTGTCAGTCTTTGAAATTGTGTTTTGTATTAGATTGTCAAGAACAGCCTTGCTAATAATTATTCTATTATTTATTACTTTGTTATTCACTATTTTGGTTAGTTTTTTTTTATACAAAGCACGGCAAATGACTCAACGCCATCTGATGTGAGACGATAAGAAGAATCTATATACGAAGAAAGCTAAGCGCCTCTGTATGACAAAATTCCTACGACCATTTGACATTTTTACTTATTAGAAATAAATAGACATCAACCTTTTTTTTTCGGAGAGGTATCCTCTTACGGACGATACCCTGAACCACTGGACTGTTCCAGCGGACCGCCGGCTTAGCGTAGGCCTGTGTGGGGCTCGCCCAGCACCTGATATTAGCAGCACTGGGAATACCCACTAAACCTCTCCGGTTTCCCACTATGCCCATGACGGAGATGACCCGGGATCTGCCGAAGCAAGCTCACCAAGCCACCTCCGGGCAGCCCTCCACAAGAACCAACCGAAGTCAGCCTCCAGGGAGAGCGCCAGGCCCACCTCTGGGATCAGCCGCAGCCACAGACCGCAGCCGGTCCCGGACTGGGGCCCCCGGCACCACCCCAGATCCCGCCGAAGCCGGATCCAAAGTGGCCTTTTGCGCCCATGGAGGTTGCCGAGAGGAAACCCGGGGCAACCACAGACGTGACGTGACAAGTGCAGTGTAAGCGTGAGGGGCAGCCTTCGCCCCGCACACGCAGCCACGAAATAGACATCAACCTACGCTTGGCGTTAAAATATAACATTTGGCTGACACAATGAGGCTTTTGAGCTTATTTCTTATTATTATCATTCCAAGTACAACAAATATTTTAGTAAAACGCACTTCTAAACAATAAACACCCAGTAACGTACCACGTCATGGCGTCCCGGACGGGATGCGTCACGTCCGCGCGTGCAGACGTCCGGCCACCGTACAAGGCGTCGCCAAATAGAGCCGCCTGCGCTACGGACCGCGCACGACGCACGAATACTAAGCGCGCCCAATCGATGCCGATCCAACTACAATGTTTGGGCTTGACGTTGGTGGATCACATGTGGAATATATCAGGAATAGTTGACAACTTTTTTTTATTTCATAAATAAGAAGTTTATAACTCATGAAGTAATATTGCAAAAGAAATAGTATGTTTAAGATCAATAGTTTCACAGATACAGTGGTATGTTTGATGTGTAGCGACGCAAAAACGCTCCATAGAAAATCTACGGAACAGGTGACGTCACATGTTCCTTTGATTACTACAAAATGAACAGGCATATTGACAAAATCAATAATGACTATGTAATATGTATGTTTCTATTCAAAGTGGTCATTATAATAGTTGTTTTAAATTGATGTGAGCAATTTTATACCAACAACATTTTTGATAATTTTTTTAAAAAAATTGACCAAATTTTTAATTTTTCTAAACTGTACTTTAACAATATTCCATATCTTTTAAGTTTGAATTATTTTTCATAGGAGAGAGCATATATTTGCCGAATTTGTAAAAAATAGCACCTTATTCAAACTTAGGCAACATCCCAATTGAAGTCATCTCTACCAGCTCTGTGGTCTAGTGGTTGTGACCACCTCAGAGCTAGTGGTCTGGGGTGCAATTCCCGTTGGGGCAGAAATTACTTTATTTGGTAGGTGCTAGGGCTTTTTCTAAGTCCGCCTGGCTTGCCACTACCATCTTACTGAACTCTGCTGCCATAACAGTAATGTTTACTGCATTATTGTCTTTCGACAGTTGGAGGTAAATAAACCCATTATAGTGTTAGAAGACATATAGACAACTTACCTAGAGCTATAGTAGTAGTACACTGCGGTGAGTAAGCTCGCCAGAGCTTACTTGTCCTTACACACACTACTACAACACATACAGCTACTCGCACAGTAGAAAAACAAATAGGTGTTAATATCTTTAGTAAACAGAAATCATTGTTAGATTAAATATTAACATTGTCTTTCTAAACTTGTTTTGTTTTGATAAATGATACTACGAAGGCCTAATAGGTGTTTTTTTCCTGTAAAAAACAGAGTTCGAATTAAGGACCATAAAACAACTTACTAGATGTTATTTAATTAGTAATGTAGTTGAACTAGAAAAAAAAACAGGGTATTAGATTACAAAACTATATTTGTTTATGTGTTGTCTATAGTCCAGAAATATAGTTTCTAAGATTATTGTGTCACAAAATTAGTTTAGTTCTGTACACTAAGTTTTAGTTTTGACGAAAAAATGCGGAATTTATGAATGCAATAAGCATTTATAAGGTGCTGAAAACGTGTAGAAATTTAATGTGTTAAATTAGAAATGGCCGCTGGCTCTATGGACTTAAATTCCCTTTGTCTTCTCTATTAGCAGCCAGTACGAAAGTTCGACAGTTTTAAATTTTCGTTTTATTTTAATTTAAGTGTTACTTTTATCAAAGTAAACATGTATGAGAATACAAGTACCCGTAGAGCTTATTCTGAGAGGCTACAAGTATAGCTTAAGAAGTGTCCGGTGTATTCGCTCGGAATGCCGAGTTGTCCGACGAATGCCAATCAGCTGAATGTGCCCAATAAAGTATTATGCTTATTTGCATGGCGCTCTAAGATATGCCACTTGAAGGCGATAAGCTAAACGTTTCATAATAGTACATACTTGCGATGTTGTCTGAGTGAGTAAAGGGTGGACTAGTAGTTTTTGTTCCTGTCTCGTAGTTAATATTGTCCTTCATTTTGCAAATAGAATACCATCGATATCTTTTTAATTTCCTTGTCAATCCAATCCAATTTACCTATCAAATATTTTATCATTCTCTTTGTTTCGTTCTTTCATAGCTCTCGTTTCTACAGTGGAACTGTAACAATTGTTGTTCCGTTTATTTATTTATTATTCATAGGCACAACCACAGACATCAGATTAAAACCTTTTTACGAATATAAGTATCTAAAGAGACTTAAGGCGAAACTGAGGTCCGTTACAAAAGTGCACAGTTTTCGTTGAGTAAATAAGACAGTAAACTATAAATATACTGAAACTTATTAACCGATAAACTACTTAACCGCACAAAGTTACCTTGTGCGTTGTTATGATTCAAGTGATACGCCTAAATACACGAGGTCTAACGCGAAATACGTCACACTCTGAACGAATTTTATTAAAGTAATGACATATTCTGCTTACATAATCATTTTGCTGCCTGTAAATCCAGCTAAAGAAGATGTTTCAAAAATGTATGACTCGCCCAGGTCTATGTACTCTATATTAAAAAATAGGTGAAAATATGCAAAACAGTATTCCATTGTCCATTTTCTTTTTATTTGCTTTGTTATGAGATACAAAACGAGAATTTTAATAGAAAAAACTACAACACAGCCAAATATTCATCATGGCGCTTATGTCACTTTAGTGGTGTTTAGTTGACTTCTATGTCGTCTGCCAAATTGCCATATTGAATAATGGTGAAATTGACGCATAATTTCAAATTTTCTACAAGTAAACTATGGATAAAAACGAGTTATTGGTATTTTTTCAGTATGTGATACAGATATGAAATATCTCCTTTAACAATATTTCTGATACAAGAAGGTTAGATACAATGTTAGTCAGCTACGAGTGTTTCTCTCCCTAGAAGCATCAATCTGACTTAGAGCCATCTCAAACAATAAATTCATCGAAACATCACTAAGGTTCTTGACTAAAAAATCGACTTAATCGATTAATCGGATATTCGGCATTCCCCCATCGGATAAAATCAAAATCAAAATCAAAAATATATTTATTCAAGTAGGCTCCTAAGAAGCTCTTTCGAATCGTCAAAAATCACAAATTATGTATATCTATTTAAGAAATGGTCTTACAATGTCTTATTGTAAATCTGTCTATCATGTCTAAATTTACACCGGTTCCAAAAGTTGAACTACCGAGAAGACTCCGGCAACAAACTCGTGTAGTCACTCTTTTCAAAATATGAAGTCACAATTGTTGTGGTTACATTATTTCAATATTTTGCTGTGCAGTGCCATACAGAAAAAAAAATAGTAAAAGTATATCTAGTTAGAAACGATATACAAACTTAATAACAAAAGTATTAACTTTATTTTAAGGCTGTCCGACAATGCACAGTCACAACAACACAATACATATTATAAAATTAAATAAATTAAATATTATATATTATCAAATTGGCATATCTAGTGAAAATTGGAGTACAGTTTCTTTCCACACAAATTTGTCATTCACATAATCATTAATAGTGTAATAACCTTTAGTTTGCAAGGTGTTTTTGACTAATAATTTAAATTTATGTAGTGGTAAATTAGTAATTGCTGCGGGAATTTTGTTATAAAAGCGTATACCTTGCCCAATAAAAGAATTGCGTGTTTTTTTTAGTCTATAACTTAAAATAGCTAACTTATTCTTATTTCTAGTATTTATATTGTGAGTGTCACTGTTTTTTTCAAAAGTGTATTTGTTCTGATAAATATAAATTATACAGCTGTAAATGTATTGGGAAGGTACAGTAAGTATTTTTATTTCTTTAAACAATTCACGAAGGGAATCTCTAGAGCCTAACTTGTAAATAGATCTTATTGCACGTTTTTGTAGGACAAAGATAGTTTGAATATCGGCTGCTTTACCCCACAGCAAAATACCGTAAGACATGGCACTATGAAAATAACTGAAATACACCAGTCGAGCTGTGTCAACATCAGTTAGGTTTCTAATTTTTCTAACAGCATAAGCAGCTGAGCTAAGCTTTCCTGCAAGAGTTTCTATATGACCAAACCACTGTAGCTTAGAATCTAACGTTATGCCTAAAAATACAGTAGTGTTAACTAATTCAAGCTCTTCATTATTCATTTTTAAAAAGGTTTGAACATTATTCACATTAGGTAGAGAGAATTTTACACACTTGGTCTTCTTAGTATTCAATTGTAAATTATTCAAAGTAAACCAATCTAAGACCCTCGAAAGTGCCCTGTTTACATCGTCAAAACAATTCTTTTTCCGGTCAACTTTAAATATGAGAGAGGTATCATCAGCAAACAAAACAATATCACAAAGGTTTTTAACATAGAAAGGTAAATCATTAATATATATTAAAAACAAAAAAGGCCCTAAAATAGAACCCTGTGGAACTCCCATCTTCAAATAAGACCCCGAAGATTTGACTCCATTGATATCAATCTTTTGAATTCTTTCACTTAAATAAGATGATATTAATTTTAAAGCTTTGTCCTTAATACCATAATGACGCAGTTTACGTACAAGAGTATCGTGTTCAACACAATCAAATGCCTTGGAAAGATCACAAAATATACCAATGGCATCCTGGCGCACCTCCCAAGCTTCGAAAATATGCTTGAGAAGCGCAACACCAGCATCGGTAGTACTACGACCTCTAGTAAACCCATATTGTTCGCTATGGAGGAATTCATTTTTAATAAAGTATGACAGCAATTGGTCTTCAATTATTTTTTCAAATATTTTACTTAATGAAGGTAAGATAGAAATAGGCCTAAAGTTAGTTGGGTCACTTTTGCACCCAGATTTAAATAAAGGAATTACTTTACTGTGTTTCATTAAGTCTGGAAACACCCCTTCCTCAACACAATTGTTAAATATTACAGCTAAATAAGGTGCAATATTGCTTATTATGTTCTTCATTACTGTCACTGACATGTCCCATATATCACGAGACTTTTTTTGTTTTAACTTAGTGAAAGTCTTCATAATGTCTGAGGGATTTACAAAGTTAAATTTAAAGCAAAGATCAGTTTTACATGGTGCATATTTTTTCAAAAGTTCTTCAGATTCCATTGGAGAAGAATTTAATGTAGATGTTGTTATTATAGGTATATTTGTAAAATAATTTTCAAAAGCACCGGCAACATCTGTTTCTGAATTTAAAATGACGTCATTTATTTTTAAGCTAATTTTAGTATCGCGTGGCTTAGATTTACCTGTTTCACGATTTACAACTTCCCATGTAGCTTTAACTTTACTATTAGACTTGATTATTTTATCTTTTATATATAAAGATTTAGCAATAAAACATACTTTTTTGAATAGCTTTGAATAATTCCTCACATAGTCAACAAAAGAGGGTGCGTGGTTATACTTTCTAGTCTCGTATAATTCATAAAGTTGGTTTCTACTTTTATAAATACCTTTAGTGGCCCACTCATTGAAGTTAAATTTAGTGTTCGACATAAAAGTGAATATGGCGCACGTCCGCGGCGCATTGGCAGCGCGGTCACGTAGCGCGTAAGTAATCACAACTACATCTAGCTACCGGCCTACACACACACACACACACACAAGCACACATGTTTGTATTATTAATATTATAGGCTTTACAAACAGAGGGAAGCCTCTGAGGGCTTTTTGGATGGAAAATTTAAGGAAATCGGTAAACTACGTCTCGTGGGGTAATGATTGATGTTAATTTCAGTAATATTACATTTTTATTTATGTATCATGTAATGGCATCATCACTAAGGCATGTATAATAGAATTAGTATGTACAGGTTTGGTTTGAGCTATAGTGTTTATGCTAACACATAAATTTTTTATATGTGCCAGTTCTAACATAATCGAGAATTTAAACTCGTATTGACATTGTAAGATATCCCACAAGCTTACTGTTTCGACTGTTAATAACGTACTTAGCATGAGTACCTTTTTTCTGATTTACCATTAATTATTATACCACAATACCTTACCAGATTCAGATTCAGATTCAGATATTTATTGACCTTATAACAGAGTACGTTACATTAGGCAAGTCACATTTACAAATATTATAATAATATGCATTATTGATTAGCTACACATAATAATGTTTTATAGGATACAATATTTTGTTCGTTCTTTTTTTGTTACGGAAATAAATTTAAATATATATACATATTCACTATTCTATACACACAAAAACGAGGATTCAGTCAGAGCCATGGTCATATATTCCTGTATACTATAAAAAGCATTTTTTTCAAAGAATAACTTTAGCCTACTTTTTAAATCATGTAAGTTTAATGTTGCAATCGTCGTTGGTAATTTATTATACATCTTTACTTTATTAAATTCACCCTGTTTTTGCACTTTTTTTAGTCGAACTATAGGTAATGCTAGTTTATTTTTGTTTCTTAAATTGTATTTATTTACATTTTTAGTGTACTTTTCCTTATTTATATGTATTTCAAGTATGCTTTGATATATGTATAATGATATTACTGTCATAATTTTATTAGTCACAAAATAGTTTTTTGCTGATTCCCTTTTTTGTATTCCTGATATAATTCGTATGGCTCTTTTTTGTGCAACCAGAACCTTTTTTATATCTGTACAATTTCCCCACACAGTAACACCATACGAAATAATTGAATGCACATAAGCATAGTATACCGATACCAATATGTTTTTACTCACAAGTGGCTTCAATTTTAACAGAGCGTAGTTTGCACTAGCTAATCTTTTACATAACCTCGTTACATGAGGTAAATGACTCAAAGTATGATCAACAGTATATCCCAGAAACATGTGTTCTTTAACTATAGTATCTATATTATCTGTTTTTTTTGCAGTTTTGTACTTCATAATAACACTCTTATCTGCATTTAGTATTATCCCATTAGCTTCAAACCACTCTGTTAGTGTTTGCATGACTTCTTCTATTTTGTTGTTAAGATTTTTTTGACTGTTATCTTTAATTCCCACTGAGGTATCGTCCGCAAACAAATTTACAAAAGCCCATTTTGGCAAACTATAAGTGAGATCGTTTATATACACTAGGAACAAAACTGGTCCCAATACTGATCCCTGTGGCACACCTATATTACTGCTTCCAATGTCAGAATTGATTCCATTTACCTCTACAGTCTGATTTCGATCACTTAAATAGCTGCTCAACATCTTAAGTTCTCTTCCACTAAAACCGTAATATTCCAATTTTTTTAGTAATATATCATGTCGTAAACAGTCGAATGCTTTGGATAAATCACAGAATATACTTGCACACTTCTGCGCTTCATCCAACGCCCCCAATATATAATATATGACGTTCCGTATTGCCATCTCAGTTGATTTATTTTTTCTAAAGCCATACTGTGCTGTAGAAAACAAGTCATTAGTTTCAAAAAAATCTACAATTTTCCGTTTAACAATACTTTCTAGAATTTTTGATATAGTCGGTAAAATACAGATTGGCCGATAATTATTAACATCAGAACATTCACCCTTTTTGTATAGTGGAATAACACGTCCTATTTTTAAAATATTTGGAAACACACCTTCCATTAAACATGAATTTATAACATAATGAAATATATTGAACAACAAATCATTTGAAAGTATTAGTTTTTTCATTATTTTTGTATTCATATCAAACGCGTCAACTGAATTTTTGCCTTTAATATTTCTTATAATTTGTTTCAATTGAGTTTCACTTACTGAATCGAATGTTATGTTTGTAGTTGGTTTGATAACATTAGCTTTTAAGAAATGATAACATTTATTTACATCTATATTACTTTGGCATGTCATCTGTTTAGCTATATTTAGGAAGAAATCATTAAACAGATTAGCTAGTATTATAGGGTCTTTTATGGTTGTATTTGACGAATCTTTTAATTTTATGATGTTAACTTTTCCCTTAATCGCTTTCTTCGAATTTACCTGTTCGTTGATTATTTTCCACGTCTCTCTTACTTTGTTATTTGAATTTGCAATCCTATATGCGTACTGAAGTTTTTTAGCTTTCATCAGGACTTTTCTATAAATTTTCTTATACGATTTTATGAAAGTTTGCCTCTGTTCTGAAAATTGAATGTCTTGCAAGAACTCCATATTTTCTAGGTTAGTTTTAGAAATGTTTATACCCTTTGTCACCCTTTTTGTTACTCTATTAGTAACATTCCTTTTTGTTTTTGGAAAAGCTATATTGTAGTAATACACAATGGCTTCAACCAATATACCCATCTTTGCGTTACAATCACTAGCAGTTATGATCTCGTTACTTAGACTTACAATATTTTGCGATATCAAAAATATAAAATAATTTATATTTGTTCTCGAAAAAATACGTCTTTCAGTGGCAGTAGTTTTCTTTTCCAATAATTGATTCAAAAAAAGATCTAATTTGATTACATTATGATCTGACAATTTGCATTTTAATACATGTCCGTTTACATCACTAAAATTTACTAAAAAATTATCAATACAGGTGGCGCTTCCTCTTTGCGTCCGTGTAGGTTCGTTAATAACATGATGACAATTAAAATTAGCTAAAACATTTAAAAACTTCCTGACTTTATAATCTGACTTCAACACGTTCAAATTAAAATCACCAGCTATAACAATTCTCTTGTTTTCACGAGTAATCAAATGTAAAATTTTGGCTATTATATCTAAAAATAAATATATATCTCTATCAGGTCTATACATGCAAACAATAACTATTTTATGAGATTTTAATTCTATTGCTGATACTTCACAATTCATTTCATAAGACAACCTATTCAAATCTTTCCTTATTTTACATTCTATGCCAACTCTAGTGAAAATAGCAGTTCCTCCATGATTAAATATCTGCCTATTGTAGCACGTTGCCATCTCAAAATCATTTATTTTCATTCCTTTTTCGTTATGATTTTTTGACCATGTTTCTGTCAGACACAAGATGTGACAATTGGTTTCATCTACCAACTGTTCAAGTTCTGCATATTTATTATGAATACTCTGGACATTTATGTGTAGAATAGTTATCTTTTGCTTCTGTGATCTAGTGCCAAGGGAAAATTTAATTTATTGCATGTTTCATTTCGATTTATGAACTTTAACACTGATGTTCCCTGGAAATTCTGGTTAAAACATAGATTAATTTCTGATTCTATATATTTTTGTGTTAATTTAAAATCTCCTTTACATATTGTATTAGGGTCTATGTATTTTATATTTTCATTTGTTTTTGCTAACTGTAGTATTTTAGTATTAATGTCATAAATGTCAGCATCGTTCCATCCATTATATTTTAAGCCTGATATAATAATATTGAATGCCCTTTGCGGTCTTGCTATAATTTCTGTAATGCGATTCAAATAGTAATCATCAATCTTGTAGCTTTTATTGTATTTGCTCTGAAGTAACACTAATGTATCATCTTTAGCTAATTGTGTAATTTTTTTACCAACGTCCATAAAAATGTTTTCTATATTTGCATTTGGTTTGCAGTAGTTCAAAATTTTACGTGGTTTTGAAATATTATTGCTTAGTTTTACACCCAGGCCTTGCCCCATCTCATCTGACAGTATAATGATTTCATTTATTTTGTTTCCTTCTACTTTTGGTATACATGCATTTTGCTTTCGGCAACATTTAGAGTTTTCTTCTTTTCCAGTTACACTTTCGTTTCTCAGGGCTGCGACACTTTGTAATTCGTTAATTTTAAATTGTAGTTGCTCATTTGTCTTTTTAAACTTATTAATTCTTTTCACTAAATCCTTACTTCTTTTATTCACTCTTCTGAGTTTCCTGCTAGTTGCTTCTCTATTCTTTCGATTCTCAATGTTTCTAAATTTCTTTCTTATCATTCTTGCTGAAATTTTAATTCTATTCTTAGCTTTTTCTTCTTCCAAAAATGTTGACAAGTTTTTTATTTCTTCCTGTAATTCTTCTATTTTTTTTAAATTAAGTTTACATTCCTGTGAATCTCTCGGCTGAGTGAAACCTGTTTTTATTGGTGTGTTTTCATTGCTAACACCGGTACTCGGTCTTTTCCTCCTTCTTTCAGGGATTGGTGAAAAATATCCTGTACCACCTTCAATTTTTTTATAGAAATCTATTGTTTTATTGCATTTGTCAAGATCCCTTCTTAGCTGCCCATTTTCAAGAGTTAAATTTTCAACTTCATTATTTGCTGATTCCAATCCAATTTCCAGGTAAAAGATTTTTTCGTTTAGCTCTTTAATGGAGGTTCTTTGGTCTAGAGTATTATTTGGTAGACTCCTTGGAGAAGAATTTGAGGAGGATGGGCTGGATTCTAGCGATCTTCCTAATGAGCTTGCTCTCCTATGCCGGTGGATTCGGATAGTAACATTATCCATGTTTTTGTTGTTTATTTTTAATAATAATTAACTATATAAAAAATTTAAAACCAAAAAAATATTCATATCACAAAAAAAAAAAAAAAAAATCACAAAAAAATTGAGTAGGATTTGAACGACGGTCCGGCTGGACAAGATAGCGAGTGTACTATCCGTTCGGCCACGATCTTCTAAGAGTCTTTGATGAATTATTAATACAGTTCATTTACTTCAATAACTTTCAAATGCAGAAAAGTAGGTACCTCCAAAATATTAGTTGAATATTAATTTTCTACACACCCGTCTTAGTAAGTAGGTAATTGGGCCTTGTGTTGATTATTACTTTTGTTGTATAACTGGTTTATAGTCAATCGCTTTCGCACACAGCACGCAATGTAAGTAGCACTCGTTATCCAAAAGCACGACCGCGGTCAGGTAGCGGCCCCATCATATAACTTGCTTCTAATCGTAGTTATTCAATTTCACAGTTCACAAACATTGTTTCGAGTTCCTAATTTCTTATTACTCCACTTAGTCACATACACTAACACTATGATGTTTATTTTCAATTTTTAACTTTTAACAATGCGGACTCGGGCGGAACGCGGCTGCCACTCGGCTGAACACCATCTTTTGAAGTACCTATTTACAACTATTGCACCACAAAATTTAGTTTTGACACATGGTTTTATGTCTATTTTATTCTCATGCAATTTTATTCTTCCATTCTTAAAAGTGGCATTTTTCACTTACGACATTAAGCTGCATTAGGTTCGTTAGGACGAATTAATGTTCATACTTGATTCACACCTAGGTACTTTTAAAATCACTGTTTTTTTCTGTTTTACCTTTCAATAGCCTTACATGTCTTTTACTATAGAGATTGTCTCAGGAGTCAAGGGATCTGTCTGCTTTAGGGCAAGCGGCATTTAGACGCTCGTGATACTACTCGCGCGCTTTCTTCTTATCAAAGCATTATGTTACCACCATAGGAGACGAGTCTCCCAATATAATCAATCTCCTTTCTCAATGACCTCCGACAACCTAGAAGGAACACTAGTATCCACAACAAAAGCCTCAGATGCTTAATTTAGACTGGATAACTGTAGGTACTCCCCTAGGTCGAACACTTTTAAATTTCGAATTGCTATCGTATCGAGTAGTTACGTTAGCTTTTGTCTGGCTTTTGTTTGAAACTTTACGTACGTGAACGGTACGATTGCGATTCCAAATTTAAAAGTGTTCGACCTAGGGGAGTACCTACTGTTATCCAGTCAAATTAAGCATCTGAGGCTTGTGTTGTGGATACTAGGTGTAGTGTTCCTTCCAGGTTGTCGGAGGTCATTGAGAAAGAAGATTAGAACATTTTTAAATTTGGAATCTACAGGTGAACTGTAAGAATACTTTTACTAAAGCAGTAAAATGCACAAACGTTATGTCGCAAATGCAACTGCGACAGTCACCTATTACCATAATTTAGATTTTCGCAATAATTCCAAATCCATATTCATAGAGTTAGGCAATTCGTAAAAAAGAAATCCACGAGACGGCGTGTTAACATTTAGTTTTATTGCGCAGATAGACTAAAATTCTGTCTGGTAATTAAAACTGCACGGTGGTGAGAAGTGGCAAAGTTCGCGACACGGTAGAAAAGCGCACGTCACCCGGATGCTCGTCGCTTGCGTATGCGCAGCGGGCACGAGAAAGTGTCTCAAGCCAACCATATATATTACCTTCGCTGGACGTGTCCACGTGAGCACTGCGGCAATGAATATTGATAGGTATTTTGGAAAATGCTGGGTGAACGTCATTTTATAGATACTTAAGAGGCGAATGAAGTGGGTCGTTGAAGGAAGTTAATCGTCTGACTTTGTCATAAAATTGCTTGAATTTTGATATGGCAGGATTTAGGCGCAGATTTTAATTTAAAAAATATTCAAACAGGTGAATATTTTAAATAAATCACGATTTAGTTACATATTTTAAAGCCTAGAAAGCCTAAAAGTATCTGTGAAAGTCAACAAGCCAAGGTGTTTTCTAATTTTTGCAAGCCTACAAAGGCTCTTAAAACCGTTGGTTGAGTTTGATTTAATTTTGCTTTTAGTGCTTAAATGGTCACTTAATTATGCTTGATTGTAGCTTGTATCAAAGGCTATCACTGGCGCGTTCTCAAACGTCATTGAACTTTCTTCCTTTTTTGTACTAATGCGAATCGAATTCGTTGAAGAAACCCGATGAAACTTAAGTCACAATCTGAGGACCTTACCGACCTTTAACATTATTAAAATGTTAATACCTTTAAATGTTTGAAAAATTATTTACGCTCGGATTGCGAAAGGTCGCGGGTTCGATCCCCGCCTCCGGACGTGAAATTTTTCTAGTTTAGATATATTTTAAGCCTATTGAACCTCACTGGCCAGCTAGCGTTGTGTGTGATAATTGGGTGCTTCACAAACTATAAGAATAATTCGCCAGATTGAGAAGTGCTTAATGGTATGACGTTATTTTCTTGTAGAATAAGTTATACATTAGTGGCAACTTCCTATTAGGTTTAATGTTCGCCTGTTTTGTGCGGTATTGTAAATACAATTATTAACCCACATTTATTTCTTAAAATAAAAATGCAACTTCAAATACTGTCACAACTGTTTTTGTGTATCAAATACTGAAGGTTTAACAATTCGCATCTTGTAACTTTTAGGTATTATTCAGTTTTCGTTGTAATAATTTATGTTAGGACGTGTCACACGTGTGTATATCTGTCGAATATTTAATCTGTGTTGCACGATGTTAATTGTATATTGATTCATCACAAACTCGTCGTGGTCGAGCTTGTTGCTAAGTTAATGTAAAAAATAACGGCCAGCCTCATTATTTATTTTCCGTTCATTGCAGAATGTAACTAACAAAATAAAAAAGCTTTCTCAAAAACTTGGGCGAACACGTCTGGAGACAAAGACAGAAAAGTAAACAAAAGACATCGATCAGCCAAAAAGCTCGGATCACTCGACGTCGGGCAAAAACTGCGCGGAGGCAATAACTCAAAACCGCGCACATCCGACCGAGGCCCGACCTCAGTTACGCTGCTGTTTTTCAGACGCTTGTCACTCGTCAAACAGTCGTCGCGCTCATGATGGGCTGCCTCCGATGGACGCCTGCCAACCTCCCGGCTAACCGCGAAACGTCTTACGCTCGCTGCCGTTCAACGAAGAATAACCCTTGAGCGCCGCACAATAGCTTCGATTGTCGATTGCACGATCACATTGTTGGTGCGTTGTCGAAGTTGACAAAGGCGAGTGGTAGTGTTTTTTTGCCCTCGTCGACCCGGCGGGCCCGACGGAACTGAGCCCCATTGTATGGTAATGGCCGGCCGGATTTCGTTCGGGCTCAATTATATTATGAAGCTCGAGCACACGACGCGAGTCAAAAGTCAGAGTCTTTGTTGCGGGGAGCGGGCGCGTGTCTGCGCCCGCGCACCGCACCCGCACACCGAGCCCCTGACGATACCTACACCACAATTTCCTTAATAAACTACACACAATATTAATAGTATAATTAGCTGAACTAATAAATCGGTATAATTTTCACCCAAACAAAAGCAATCAATTTTTGAATTTTTTTCTAGTTTTTCTTATTTATTATAACGATTATTAAGCACACCATTAACTGCCTCATCTCATGTGATGAGAATGTAAATAATTGTAATATTTTCACCTCAATTTATAAAATTAAATCAGTAGTGTAGTTTCACCGATGTAAATTAAATTTTATAAGCCTACTATTTATTGTGTGATGAAGGTCTAAAGCTAGGTTAGTATTTTTAAGCCCTTATTTTATACCTGCAACATCCACAGCACACTAATATCGACAATCTCTTGTGATCGTATGATGTATACAAGCTAGACCATCACCAAGCTCCTATGAAAGCCTTTATAAGAAATATCAATGCTCAGATTCCTTCTTATGATTTGGAAAAACCACATACATTATTTAAAAAATAAATTATTCAAAGCCTTGCTAAGACTTGAAAATGTGAAAGAAATAACGTCATGATTGGCACGAAGGATTCGCGTGGGTTTCACCCAGAGGTCACGTAGGTGATGACTCTTCAACGGTTTTGGTTGCTAACATGGAGGTGGCCGTGTTTCAGTCGTGAAAGTGCGAGAACAATCAGCAGAAAGTCTAACATTAAAATTCCGAAACTGTTAATGTGAAAATATTAATATTTAAAAAACTATTCTGAGAAGGTTTTCTCTGTGCTTGTTAGTTGTACTGTACTCATTACTCAATCATTTATTATAACCATAATGTAGTACATAGGTGTTACACATAATTACACAGATCAGACTATGGACCCTGTCAGGCATCGCAATGGGTAGAGGAGAGGACGACGTGTTACTCATTTAACAATTACCAATTCTTTAAACTTATTTGTGTGTACATGCATTTGTGTATAACACTTAACAGATAAATGTAAATAGACACTCTTATATTTTAATTTATTTCGTCGCTTAGGTACTCTTGGAGATTGTAATAGCATTTATGTAATAAAATTTATTTTAAGCATTTTATGTATGCTTTTAAGCATTTTTTGTTGCTTGTTTATTAAAAAAAATGCCAGTTTTATTAAGATATAAGAGATTTGAAAGCACTCTGTCAAGTTGCTTGTTGCTTGAAGTTAATAGATGTTAAAACATTAACTAAAATTCTGTATTTAGAGTAGAGAACCGTGGCGTGCTTACTTACAGTTATTTTTACGTCAGCTTAATACCTACAGCCCGCCTGAAACTAGATAAAAAGTTGTCACCAAAATAATGTTACTCAAAAACAGTGCATAAATTATTTGTTAGCACGTTAAATTTAAGATGTCACTTTCTTACTAGTATTTCAACAATTTTAATTTTGTTTTTTTAAAGATTATAATAAATTTATATAACATCGCCAATGGCATTCATCGCGTATCAAGAGGGATTTTGACCAACAAAATCTTTAAAATTATCCTGATAATTTTACTGTGCAAGACCACGATGGCAAAAAATTTGATATGAACCATAAAAGAGCTTCAATAGTTGGGTGGCTTCTTTGAAAAGGTAATAATTATCTCCAGAAGGTAAATCTTGACAATAATTATATGATTCCAACAGCCTTAGGAGAGCAAGCTGATGGGAATAAGTCACGTAAGTTAACGCGTCAAACCATGCAAATATTCGCAGTTTCGTGTAAGAATTTTTGGAAAACCAATGTATTGATGTAATTTGTGGGCGCGTGCCTCCAGCTAACCTTCCAAATGCCCCAATTAGCGTCCACGAACATCTCAGACCGTCTTAGTTTCTCTTCATAAGTAATTGCGTAATTACTGAACCATTACGGTAAAATCGATAAATCGTTATATCCTCGCCGATCTCAGCTGTGCTCCCGAGGACGTTTGATAGTACGTATGCACATATTCGATTTACGATTTAATCGGATTATCATTGTTGGTTGTATAAGACAATATTTTAATAGGTATGCAACCTGAAATATAGACGAAGAAAAAGAACAAATGACGTTAACAAAAAAATTACGCTCACGCAGCGATAATTTACTTTAGGCATGCGATTTCCAGGACAGCATAGACTATGACTATTAGACGTTTGATTTTTTTTAATGAAAGAACTGCAATAATTATAGCAAAATTTAATGAAGGATAAAATAAAAGTATGAAAATATTAAAAGTAGGTACTTTCTTGGGATAAGTTTTTTCTATTTTCTGCATTTTCAGTGTTTTCAAGTTAGTTTTCTAGCATTTACGGTGGCAAACAGAAAAATAATATTGAAACTAAATAATCTTGAGGTCTGTTTACAACCAATAATTATATTTTTAAATGGTCACCGTAAACTTAACCACAAAATACAGCTTTATAGCACCAATAAATTATTTTGAAAATTTGTTTTTTTAATAATACAAAAAGCAATATATGATTTGCTTTTGGCATTTTATTAAGGCTATTAACTATTATTAATTTGCTAATGAACGCTAAACTTGCAACATGATTATAATATTTACAATCGTCGAGTACTGAAAATAGTCATACGATCTTGTCAACAAAAATTAAAATATAAATATGTACCTATATTAGATGCTTGTGTGGCTTTTAAATAAGGAACAAAAAGCAATAATTTTATTAATAAATAGCTTAGAATCAAACATATCAAAGCGGTAGAACGTTGCATCAATGGATGGAGATAATTTGCATTATTTACGATGCACGCCTTCTCATAAAGTCGAAAATATTGGAAGCGAACAAACCAATTGTAACAGAACTTGCCGTGCATAACCAAGTCAGACTAGCCTTAAAAGTTAACAGAGGATTTTTCATAAAGTCTAGTCGTATAAAACATCATTGGCGATTTTTGTTGGAAAAAGTAAAAAATGCTTTACTTAACTATGCCCTAAGGGGGCGGTGGTGGTCACCTTAAACACGACTTGTTAGAAAATAATTTTGAATACTCGAAAAAAAAATAAGCTGTTCCATACAAACAGGTTGTGTAAATATTACCTACCATTTGTATGAAACAGCTGATTTTTTTTCACGCTTTAAAATTTATTGTTTAAAAATTTTAAACAAAAATTAAAACCGACTTAAAAAAACTGAAAAGGATAAAATAATTAAATTTAAGTATACCTACTTAAATTCGAGTGCGGAGTCGGTGCTTCACTTTCTATTATTTTTGGAAACCACTTAGCACCAACTCCAAAAATATGTTTCTAGGGGATGAATACCTACTTAAATTTAATTATTTTATCCTTTTCAGTTTTTTGAAGTCGGTTTTAATTTTTGTTTAAAATTTTTTTTACACAATTTTTAGTGGTAACCTTCTACAGTCGAAGCTAGATGGGTGACCGTCAACTTATATTGTTTCCTACTATCGTATCGTTTCACTAAAAAGTCATTTGAAAAGCAAAAATTCGCAATTTAGCATATGTAGACGACTTAATAATTTAAGTTTTTTTAAATTTAAAACCAAAGTACCCAACTGTTTTTGAAAAAATTTTTATGGGACCAAATGGCAGCTATTCCGCATCGAACAAAAAAGAATCACGTAAATCGGATCAGTAATCTCGGCGTAATCGGTGTACATACATAGAAAAAAAAAAAACATAAAAATAAAAAAAACATGCCGAATTGAGAACCTCCCCGTTTTTGAAGTCGGTTAACAAGTCGTGTTTAGGGAACTTTAGGGTGATCGGCACTGCCGTCTGCCTTCATTAACGAGAGCGTCCCCCCTAGCACCCTGTAATACTGTGTTTAGAAAAATCCTCTGACATCTATTTAGACTAGCCTGACTTGCTTATGCATGTGAAGTCTTTTATTTTATGATCCGTTTATCCTTCCCAATCATTTTCAACCAGAATGTTTGTAAGAAAAGCCATGCGACGTAAAAGCTTTGGATACAACAAGAGCGGCAGACAGCATAAAGCCCGCCTGATGGTAAGCGGTTACCAGCACTATGCACTAGTAAAAAACAAGTCTTCGGCTAAGATACGAACCCGCGGACTTTCACAGCCCGAGTAACTGCTCTAATCACTGATAATCAAGTCTTGGAGTTTCCTATGAACAGCGTTGCCAATACCAATGTTCTAAGTTCCCTAAAACGCGCGGTCAAAATCCTTAATTTTGGAAAAGAGAAAACTTGGATGCCCTACAAAATCCCCACGTTTAATCCCCACTGTTTCCTTCAAAAAGATTCTTTTTTTTTGTAAAAATCATTGTTGAAAATTTAAAAATCATAAATAAAGAAAAAAATTTTTAATTGAAGGATCAATCTTAGTATTGAGGACTACTCCCTTGTTTCTTAATCTCTTTTAGCCATTAAGCCTACTGCAGTATAAGTACTCTATTTAGACTTTTTCTGGTTTCTGATTTAATTTCTTTAGAATGAATTTTTGAGAACGGTAGCATGAACAATAAACTTATATATGTACCTTATGCAACTTTGTGGATTTGTATCTGTGTTTCAGAGTGATCGTAAATAACACAATTCACTGAGCTACATGACAGACGGGACTGTCCGGGATTCTTCGATGCCAAAATATACTTACCGCCATGCTATCAAACACCTTATGTGGAAATATAAGACAACTTTGACTGAAAATCTCAAATCCCGGATTCCCCACATTTTCCCAGCATCGATGCTCTCCCCACAAATTCGCCAATAGTTGTGAAATTCCCCGCATTTTGGGCAACGCTGTCTATGAAGTTCTTTTATGTACGTTTTCACTACTCATTCCCTAACCATAAGTGACTCTTTTCGATATTTGTCTCTTTCTATCTCCTTTAGGTAGACTGAGCTACAAATCGCTAAAGGACCCTTAGAAAATGTTAGTGAAAACTTGACGTTTTGCGTCTTTTGTTTTCTTCATTATATGGACTTTTCTTAGTAGGTACTTCTCAATGGGTGGTGTTGACTCATTTGCCGTACCTTGTTTTAAAAAGAAAGAATCGCAAAAGCTACACATTTGTATATTGTATCATCAAATTTATTTCTTTTTCCACATTATCTAAACCGGTCAGTGAAATAAAATGGTGTAAAGGTTGAAATGTAGTATGTTACGTCAAAGGCGGCCGCGCTCGTAAGTTAGTATGTTTATCGCGGCTCCGTCCACCTCTCATTGAAAAACTAAACGGTCGTGGCCGATGGCTGCCGATAATGTCCGAGAGTTCCGTATGCTTTTGCGGTTTATGGTTCCAACACTCGAACACTTCGCTTATTTGGTATACGTCGACAAGCACCAAGTTGGCTACGGAATACATTATTAGTTTGTAGCAAGGCCTTCTAGCAGATTACGGATAAGCTCGGATAATAATAAAGATACTTATTACTTGAAAAAACATATAAAACTTAAAGATTAAAGATATAATCCAAGTCCCAATAGTTTCATCCAGCACTGAAGTAGGTATCCACACCAAGTTTTCCGTTCATTATAAACATTCGATCTATCAGATTACACGTATCGATAGGTATCATAATAACACTGCTTATTCTCTACATCCAGCGGGTTCGGTTCCCGGCTCAGGTAAGTGATTTAAAAAATATTTGAACCCAATTATTAATACTTCTAAAAATAAAGGAATGTTATTTGCAATGTTTGTTTGTTTGTCTTGTTTGTTTGTGTTGTTTATTTGTAATTGTAACATTATAGGAATGTTACCTTGAAGCATTAATTGGTGTTTTTCTGTGAGATGGAATCAGAAATGATGACATCCGTAAGTGAACCAAAGTCACTGACATAGCTCATAGGATTAGCTAGTTGAATTGGCAGCGGGAAGCGCAAAGTACGGCCTCTACTACTACGACCACAGACGGACTAGATGGGCAGACGACCTGGTCAGGGTAGCGTTAGATGCAGGCTGAGCGGAACCGTTCCATTAGAAAATCGATGGGGGTGACCATTGTTCAGCAGTGGACATCATAGGCTGGTATGAAGATTATTTGCAAACTTCTATATTTAAGATATTTTCCCTCCATTGCTCCCCATTGGTTTGACTCATCATCATCATCAGCATTTCAGCTGACAGACGCCCACTGCTGGGCATAAGCCTCCTACAGGGATCTCCATCCAAACCATTCATAAGCTTCCCGCGACCCTCACCAGATCGTCGGTCCACCTTGTGGGGGGTCTATCAACGTTGCGTCACCCGGTATGCGCCACCTTAACCTTTATAGAACTCCAAAAGGTCAGTAGTATGAACACTTGTGAGGAGCTCGGTGGCGTTTGTCGTTTGAGCGCTCTGGTTTCAATTACGAAAACAAAGCAACTTTCGTCATAGTCAATCACTGAAGGCTCAATCAAAATTTGTAATATCTTGCTCCTCCACAATAAAGACTGTTAATTATGATGCAGAACAAGAAAGAAAAGATAAATACTATAGAAATTAACTACTAATTATGGCAAGAGTTCTAATGGAAGAGATTGGGGTAGTAAATATGTGTGGAATCACCCATTACTACTGACTATAATTTGTCAATATTATTGGTTCGGAGCTACCCCAATCTACCCAACGCATTAAGAAACTACCTTTGATCACAAGAGTTGTACAGAAGATGAAGTATTTTAGTAGTCAGTATTTGGAGTAGCTTAATACCTTAAAACTTTTTTAGATTCTACTTTAAGTCGTCACTTCACACGCATCGCCACCTAGTCACCGGTGGATTCCTAAAAAATAGCTATATTTTACGGTGCGCCCCCACACAGACCTATCCGATCACAAATTGGTGGTATTATTGAAAAAAGCCTGCCTGATTCGTCTCGGATTAGCCCCGCTAGCGGCCGCTGCTACTGTTGATTCTGACTTATCGATCGTTCACCACCATCGTTCAACGCTCTATCAACGGTTAAACTCCGTTTCTGACTACACCATTAAGCAATAGACGCTTATTTGAATACGATTCGCGTAAACATGTCACTTCATAATATTCGTGGACTACCTACAAGTTGGATTTGATATATTTCAGTTTTAAATATTATGCGGTATAAAGCTGACTCGAATAGATTTAATCGATAATTTATATTCCGCTTTTCGCATAGTTTGTCTTTTATCGGTTTTGCATTAGCTAATATACTAGCTTCTCACGATTGTTCTTACTTTTCTTGAGATGTTGCGGAATCATCCGGGATGACTGCTCAGTCAAAGTTACCGACATGTTCCAAATCATTATCAATTAACAACAGTTCAAAGTTCATAACCAAGTGTAATGTACTCCTGCTCTAACATAGATAGCAAAATGATTGCTATCGAATCGACTGGAGGTTCTCATCCGAATCTTCGGCGTTAGGTTAGGTAACATTTAATGGTTTAGTCCGAGCTTTCGCAATGACAGTCATATTATAAAATACCAACACACGGGGCATAAAAATTGGAAAGATTAATAAGTATAAGGCACCGAAGTCCGGGGCGAGCGTAATGTAATATGGCATCACGCTGCGCGCGCGGCGCTCTAGGAGAATTTATGAGACGCGCAGGCGCGCCGAATTAGCTCAAATCGTTGGGCCAACCGCGGACTTCATTAACCACGCTCGATAACTCAACTTTAGTGCTGCAACAGACTAAGCCTCAGATCACGATACATCTTATGTCGAATTTAATTCAACTTCACTAAATCTAGGAAGCACAGATATTAGGGCAAACGGAATCTATTTAAACGTGAAGCGTGCCCAACTATCTAGATGGAAACTGAACGCAAAGTTCAGTATAAAGCAGTTTCGCTGTTTGATCTTCGATGTGAATATTGTAATAGTAAGGGAAAATCACTGCTCAAAGCGAGATACCTTTGACGGCATGCTAATTTAAACAATGTTTTATTTCTAAGATGTCTCTTTAAAGTTTACAGAGACAAGAAACACTATATTCATAATCCGATAGCATCAATTTCATCAATAAAAATAAAATAACAAAGTTCTTTCCTTGACGACAATCAAATTAGTTGACTTCAATCCAATAAAATTTAATGTGGTTGACAAACTTGACTGCTGACGTCATAATATCCGTGTTTATGGCTTAGATACTGGAGACATCACTAGCGCGGCCCAAGATGCAGGGGCCAAGGAGGACCGCTCTCCAGCAACAATAAATATCACCGACTGTTATGGCGTCAGATTCTTGCGCTGTTTATTTTGAGCCTACTCGAGATTTTAGGTGGTTCGTGTTAGATTCTTTGCGCCTCTAGCGATGCTGTGAGATGTTACAATGGCATGAGAAAGCCGTTTATTTGATGACTGTTAAGTACAATGAAAGAGGTAAGTGCAACAATGGCAATTAACTCCTTTTTACTCTTCTGTTGGGTGTTTATGATCAAATGAACTAATGGCCAGGCTCAATTTCAATTATCATCAATTCTGATTCATACTTTAAACTAAACAAAATTTGAAAATATGAGGTCTTATTTTCATATCTTAAATTTACTAAAAATATTTGTGGCTTTATTTTTATATACGCTCCTAAAACCTACTATTTCCAGTGTTGTTAAAATGCTTGGTCTGTTTGTGATAATTTAATCTAAAGATGTAGAATTATCATGGTTTCAAATACAAAATGTTCTAATTGTACTTATTTATTTCACGAATATAGCCATTTTAAAACTAGATTTTTCTTTATATGATTTTATTTTCGTTTATAATACAATCAAGTTAGTCAATCATGATGTTAATAAAGTTAGTCAATCATGATGTTAATAGTAATGCCGATATTTATTATTACAGGAATGAATAGACGTAATTCCTCATATTGTAAGATTGGATATCAGCAAGGTTTCAACAAATCCAATACGACAGGGTTCTGTAAAGCCGTGGTCAACGGTTAGCCTTTGTCAATTTCAATTCCACGGAACAAAAGCGTCAATCCGAAGCGATTGTTTTTCAAATCCAGGAAGGATGCCACAATGCCCTTCGCAGTGACCCCGTGTCCCCGCTCATACATCATCGATTACAAATTCAAATCGAGCCGATTCACACGAGCGACAATGACACTCCGCTTTCCCGCAACGGTCGCCAGTTTTATTTATGTAACGTCTATTTCTTACTGCGTTACTTCGAACACGCATACGGTTGTCAATAAATTTCACATCGGTCCATCGGTAATATGATAGCCCCGGTGACCGGTGGTCAGTCCACCTGCTCTTCTATAAATACCAACAAAGCTTGGTCACTCACGCTGGCTTCGAGAGCCACAAACGGACGGAAGGGTTAGAATCAAAGAATGAGAAACGTAACCTGATAGTTTTGTGCAAGTTATGGGCTCGGTGTGATCGCTCAATTACGGATGTTGTCGCTTCGACGGAAACTATAAATACATCCGAGGCGACATGCTGGATTTGTTTGCTTGTCACGTTGATATGTGATTAGATTTACAATGATGTTTGAGCGTTTGTTCTCCGATCTGTAAATATGTAGTGTCATGAGCAAATAGTGTTCGATTGAAGTGGAGGCGTCGTTTCGTTTCCCATGGTGGGTATTGGAAGTGGTAGGCAGTTGCAAGCTGTTCTGGGAACGGCGGGAGCGGGTGCGGGCGGTAGGCGCGACAGTCAACACGCTGTCGACACAGAACTAATTAAACATTCTTTGTTTCACTTACTTGTGAACTGTTCACCGATAGAGCAGGTATACGCAGATGGTACGTTTCCTTTGATATAACATATAGAACAATAAATATGGACATATCAATACCGGGTAAAAAAAAACCAAGGGTGCATGAACAATCGTTGAATTTTTTTAAATGGTTAGCAATTATTCGTTTATTAGAGAAAAGTCATGCTTTATTCTAATCTGGCTGGTCGAGTGATCTGTACCCCTTGCTATACGGGCTGCTCGATCAAGAGGTCCCGGGTTCGAATCTCGGTAGGGGCAACTGTTTGTATGATGAAGACGAGCATTTCTTCGCGAGTCATGGATGTTTATATGTTTATTTAGTATATTTCTAATATTATACATATTATTATTATATTATTAATTAAGTTCAGAAATATTTTTCTTATATTTTTTGAGATATTAATAAGTATTTAAACTCAGTCATTTATTGCATACCATAATGTTTAATCTTAAATATTCTGGCATCATTGTGGGTCATGTCGGGCACAGCAATGACAAATGAGTGTTGAATTTGATTTTTATGAAATTGCTTTAGGTAAACAGATTTGTTATTTAAAAGCGAGCACGAACTAAAAAATAGGCCAGTCTAATTGTTTTAGTTGAAGAAATATTTGGCTTAACAAAAAAAATAACCAATGAAAGGATACCTATGTCAAAAAGTCTCTTAATTTGTCAAGCCGCGTAATACTCGCGGACCTCTCATTACAATTAAAATCCAATTATGCCTGCAATCTGAGGCTTGACTGTTTATTTGAATTTTCTTCAAATAATAATCTGAATAAATCTGACTATGCTGAATTTTTGCCTCTCGTCCAAATAAGAAATCCAAAGCTATCAGCTTAACATGACTAATGTGCTTCGGCAGATGTCTCATCTATGTGGCGTGTTGGAGCGGCGCGGGCGCAGCCAGCAGTCGGCGCTGTGTTTGCTCGCTGCTGTTTGGCTGCCGCTACATCACAAGCACCGAGGGCATTGCGCGACCAAACACTGCCGGCGCTAATCACCACGGCAAGCAATGCACAGGACAATGTGGAGGAATCAAACATCGATGTGAGGATGAGAGGGTATAAAATATGTTGGCCGTCAGCTTGTTCGTCATCTAGTTGTATAAAAAAAGGTAGTCAATAATCGATAACTTAGATTAGCTACAATTAAATAATATTAAGTAAATATTCTTTAATGTTTACGATTTTAGCCGATTTCAAAAGGAGTAGGTTATCTATACGGCGGTGTTTTTTATGTTTGTTACCTCTTGTCTGTTATATATGGCCGATTTGGTAAATTATTTTTTAATTGAATGGCAGGTTTAACTACTTTTAGGATGGTCCCATAGAATATATTTTCTATTCACAATAGGATCGTGATTACTTAAGATAAAACACAATTGATCTTAGGAATGATCCCAATGTATGAGAGGCTGGTGCCTGAGGTAGGTTTAAGAAAAAACCTGTGTTACAGGTCACCAGGCCTGCCTCCGCAGTAGGATGCATTTCTAAATAGTTGAGGAAATTTCAAGTAATTTTTAACAATGAATGTAAATTAATAGATATTAAATGAAAACTAAAAAAAATATTTCAGTGTGACTGCAGAGAGTAGTGTGAATGTCATACACAAAAGCTATTTTGTATGTATACATATCCATGCCCATACATACATACATTCACACATACAAACAATATATCAGGGATTTTATTTCATTTTAGGACTACAATATAAATCGTATGAACTCTTAATTTTATAAATGCGGCAGTACCTCTACGTTCTCTTTCCTTAACCGCTGAAAGCTGAACCGATTTAGATGAAATTTGACATGGACAAAGATAACAAACTGAGAAAGAACTAAGGCTACCTTTTGTTGTTCCGCATATGTTTGCCTATTTTTAGTACAAGTGTATGTACACCTGGTCTCCATACATTTTTGGACCATCTCTTTTATTGTATTACCTAAAAAATCTAAATTTAAAATCAAAAATATATTTATTCAAGTAGGCTCCTAAGAAGCTCTTTTGGATCGTCAAAAATCACAAAATATGTATATCTAATTAAAAATGGTCTCATAATGTCGTATTGTCTTTCTGTCTGTCATGTCTGAATTTACACCGGTTCCAAAATTTGTGCTTAATGTGCACTATAATCCAGTGGTTAGTCTATAATCCACAGTGAAATGGGTGCATACTCGTCTTTATTAATATTTGCCTAAAGTAGTTGATATTTATGCCGAAACGTCACGCTTGTTGCGGTGTAGACCGTACCTTGCCTTTGCGCCATGTCTCGGCATTTATCGCACCAGACCGCGCAGCGCTTAATCTGATCGCTTCTTGTCCTCAATCATATCTTTGCGGGGGACTAACATGGATACGCTGATTTGAAGAAATATTTACTTTTTACGCAGCAATAGAGGCAAACGAGCAGGCCCGCCTGAAGATAAGAGGTTACCGTAGACTCTAGAAGATTGCTACACCAAGGGTAGTACTAATGCATTGCCCAGCATGTGAAAATCAAGAAAATGCGGTAAGTTAACACCATAGGAGACATATCCCCCTACTTCCATTACGACGATTCCTCGATCGCTTCCTCGATCTCTTGTCAGCTTAATCAATGCTGAAAACGAATACTTTCATTTTTACCTATTATCCAGTCTTATCCAACTTATGCATCATTAAGAGCTTGTGTTAAAGCTAGTAAATAACGGAAAAATATAGCTAACAATATGTCATTATTTATTTATTTATTTAGGAAGACTAATGACTACATAACATACACAAATAGAATAAATATATTATGTGTTATACAAGATGGAGACAGTTAAGGACGAGAACAAGATTTACGCTGTCTTCAACACATGTATACCTATATATCTGTCGTTCTGTGGTGCAGTAGACCATCTATTACCCCAGAGATAGAAGCTCGCGGTTCGATTCCCCGTGTGCGCAGAAATTTTGTACTCGTCGCCACAGCAATAATGTTAACGACAGTTGGAGATATGATGACCAGTTCCTCTGTGGTAGAGAAATAAATGAGGATAAAGCTCGCCTGAGGAGTTTGGTGGCGTAGTGGTTTGAGCACTCTGGTTTCGATTACAAAAACAAAGCAACTTTCGCCATGGTCGAGTCCGGGATGGTGATCAATCCAAATTGTAATCTTGAGCTCCTCCGTGCTTTAGAAGGCACGTTAAGCCGTTGGTCCCGTTTGTTACTGCAACCATTCTAGCCCACCCACCCGCATTGGACCAGCGTGGTGGTGTTATGGCCCAAACTCCTCGTGTGTTTCTCCCATGTAGGAAGCCTGTACCCAGCAGTGGGACGTATATAGGCTGGTGATGGTGATGATATAGCTCACTTGCGTCTTTGGCCTTATTACACTTACTATCAGATGAAGACCAAAAGCTTGGCGACAAGCTAACTCGCTCAAAGAATCCTCTTTTATGATCCCTATTCTGATCTAGCCCAGACTTTAAAATCCTCACGGCAATATAAATTAACTACCAACTGTTCTTACGAATCCGAGATATCGATCAGTTTACAAAAACCTGTCGATTGTATCGTTTAATAGTAATAACAGATGACAATAGACACAGCTTAGAGGGAAAAACCTTAGAGCGATGTGAAAACTTTATTTATGTGAGCTGTCCCGCCATGCCCTTATACAGACAGACAGATGAATTGTTGCTTTCTCTCATTGCTTGATACACGTTCTTTTAATACTTCATTTGATATTAGCTTAGTCTACTTAAGGTCAGTTTGTTCTTTCTTGAAGATATTGTATCGTCTTTACTAACTTAATTTTAAATGGTTCAAAGCCTTTTCAGAGGTTCACTATTAAAATTTTTTTTTTTTATGAAAGTACTTTTAGAAAAAATCTAAAAAGAATATCATATATTAAGGTTACTAAGGTCGCCAGAGTTCATTGAAAAAAAGGAAGAAGATGAACATATTTTCTCTATGCTGTTTACATAATCTCCTGAATTTCGCAGCGCCTATAGGCTACTGTAACAACGCGTGAGTAGTACCCAAGGTGCTACAAGCGTCTATAGGCTACTGTAACAACGCGCAAGTAGTGACCAAGGCCTACACAAGCGTCTATAGTCTACGGTTACAACGCGCGAGTAGTGTCCAAGGTGCTACGAGCGTTTATAACAGTGACCAAGGTGCTACGAGCGTTTATAACATACTGTAACAACGGGCAAGTAGTGACCAAGGTGCTACGAGCATCTATAGGCTACTGTAACAACGCGCGAGTAGTGACCAAGGTGCTACGAGCGTCTATAGGCTACTGTAACAACGCGCAAGTAGTGACCAAGGCCTACAAGCGTCTATAGGCTACTGTAACAACGCGACCTGTACTGGACCTGTATAAAGACCACTATGTGTAAGACCGAATGGCGTAAAATATACCAACGGTAAACAAAATTGAAAATTTCATAACGAAATTCTTATCCACGCTAAAGAAATGTCGAGTCCCGCAGATTAACTCATGAAATCGGATAAAGAGCGAGTAATAAGCGCGCGACGTTCTACGATAAACGAGTATTTATATTTGTTTGTCGCCGCGCCTTGTCGCGTTGTCGTGTCGCGTCGCCGCCCGAGATCCGAATTACGCGCGATCGGGTTACACGCAGGGTCGCAGGGATATCTTGAGGCTCATTCATGAGTCCGTTTATTCGTTTGTCTCGGCTTCTAACAATGATAAATTGTTGTACAGATGTAGTGTCTAATTTTAGGTCTAAGTAATTAGGTCGAGATTTATTTTGTGGTATCAAGATAACATGATCTGATACCGTTGAACCATTGTCCATTACCTGATGATAAAAGCACAGAACAATTTTTTTATAAGCAATAAGATTATTTTGACTTTAATTTCGCTGCCACTTTGTAATCCAAAGTGAACAATTAGAAGTCTGTGCATTTGAATTAGGAGATCTTTAGGTAGGTATTGTACATATATATTGCTTAGAAAAACCAAATTGGTATTTATGTAGTAACCATTAATTGATACAAAGAGATGAAGTTTACCTACTAAAATAGGCGGTAACTATGTCACAAAAGCGTCTTTAGGCAACTCAGCCACAAGTTGCGTAACTAGTAACTATTTGTTCCTTGATTGAGACTGTTAAGAAATAACTAATTATGATTATATGACCAGGAAATAAGTAGGTAATCATAGTGTATTTTTCAATATTTACTTACCTGCGCAAACTTTGAAAATTATATGTCTTGATATTTTAAGCGACATTATGTGCCTATGATGGTAATTTAATGAACATAAAGCGTCTTTTTCACAAATTACACTTACATCACATTCTCTAATTTTTAAATAGAAGCGTAATTCTTACAGCTTTTATAGAGTTTTTTTGTTTGACGACCGGGGCTGGCCGAGTGGTCTCTACCCCTTGCTATACTGGCTGCTCGGTCAGGGGTCCCGGGTTCGAATCCCGGTAGGGGCAAATGTTTGTATGATGAATACGAGCATTTGTTCACGAGTCATGGATGTTTATATGCCTATTTAGTATATTTCTAATATTTACATACATATTATCATCAATTTTCCTCCGTTATCTAGTATCCATAACACAAGCTATTATTGATGCTTACTTTGGGCTAGATAATAGGTGATACCCTCTACTTATTATTATTACTAGTTTCGCCACTTGATGATAAATTACCCAAAATTAACTATTTTTTCAAATCTTATCTGGCACTTGTGACATACCGTTTATTTTAGAAGGTATATTTTATCTGTTTGTACGTTATCTAATTATTCAATTACAAGCTATCAACCAGAAAGAGTAATCTTCGTAAATCAATTTGGTAGTTTCACGTTATTATTATTATTATACATTTCAAGTCCTTAGCATCACTTGTGTCTACCTTATTCATAAACACGTTTAAAATAAAATGGGCTTCCCATCGAATCCAATACATAATTACTAGTGCAAAATAAGCAAAACAGTCGATAGTGAGTACTAAAAGCATTCCGATCCAGTGTTTGCGGCCTCCGCTGAAGTGTTGTTTGCGCACGCACATCCGCGTCGCGCCATTACCGACGACGCTGTGTACACTGGCGCGTACTTGATGATGACGCTGCATTGCACCCATCAGTCCAATGACACAATAAAATGGGTTTGTAAAATAACGAGTTTGTGTCAAAAACTCTAGTTGATACACTTAGTATCAAATTACAAAATACATCACCGAGCCAGGATTGCATTCGTTATGATTATTTAGCCTATACTTGTCTAATGTGACGAAGGATTTATCATTGCAGAATGAGACTGGCGCGTACTTGTTGATGACGCTGCATTGCACTCATCAGTCCAATGACACAATAAAAATTAAATGTGTTTGTGAAATAACGAGTTTGTGTGAAAATCTGTACTTGAGACACTTAGTATCAAAATATCAAAATAAATCGTGGCAAGGATTGCATTCGTTATGATTATTTAGTTAGCCTATACTTGTCTAATGTCACGAAGAAAAAAAATATAAAACCTATAAAATGAAGTACCTACACAAAATAGTCTCTAACACCTATTTTCAAATCCAGCAAGTCTAGTCAAGGCATAGACCTTTATTTTAAATCCATAATTAGAACAGGTTTCGTAACTAAGTAGTCATGTGATGGTTCTCTTATGACGTAGACGGTCACCGAGGACATACCTGCAGTAATTTTTTAATATTATTTTAAGTTTGATGTATTTAATAATGTTTCTGGGATTTGTTAACGAAAATCTGGTAAAAAGCCTTCAACCATAACACAACAGGACGTTGCTCTGAAGATTACAGAGGCCAATATTATTTTTTAAATAAGCTTATCTATTTGTAGAAAAATAAAGTTGCCAAAGCTCCGCTGGATATAATAATATGTTTGGAACTTTGTTCGTGAGAATTCAAATGTAAAACAATTGGTTGTAACAAAACTTTCCCAAATAGGAACGCAACAATTTGTCCCCGGTCTGTGTCCACATAAATTATGTTGGCTAAGCGTAATATCCCAATAACATGGTTAGGAAAACAAAAAACTAAAAGACAAGCAAGTTCACACCGTCGATTATTTGAGGAGCTGGAGGCGCGTGGGAGACGCACTTTATGGGACATCGGCTTATTAACATGGCCTGCTATATCTATACGAGTATCCCGCTTGGTCGGAGGTGACGTCACAATATTGCCCATCAAAGCAATGGGATTGTTAAAATCAATGTTTATTGATATCTTCTTTTATCGTCTAACTGAAGTAAGATTTAGCTTAGATCAGCTAAGACTTACTCCAGTCATAAGACAGGCACGATAAAAGATGAAAAAATTGTTATCCGTGATTGTTTTCACAAAAACATCATTTTGTGTTTTGTCCAAAATGTCAGGTCCTCTGTCATGTTGTTAATGTGATATCATCTTCAAAAGGAAATCAGTATCAAGATGATCAACCACAATAGCAGCAAACAGGTTTTACGTCACTTCGCCAGCCTGTACAACTATTAAGCATTTTATTGCAACTAATATTAAGTTTCACATCAAGTAACACACTTCGGCCGTACCTTAGACACGGATAACGTGACCAATTAAATATTTGCTGTTGAGCGCTGCTATAATGACCGTTAATCAGGCAATAACATAAATAAATGGCTGAGAATCGTTAAGATCTCTTGGAAATAAAATTTTACGATCGCGTCTATAGGATTTAGGCAACCTAATGAGGTATTATGCGTCGGATTGTATTAGCGGGGTGATGTGGTCCAACCACATGGAATGCTAACGGGCCGGTCCGTTACCTCAAGGGCGAGTGAGTTGGTTTTGGCAGTGCCTAAAAGAAAGTAAACTGGCGGTCAATGAGTGAGCAAACATTGCTTTACAATATACACGAACCACAATTTAGGGCTGTCAAAGCAATTATTGTAAGCAATATTTTTTCATACAACAAGCGTACAGCCCGCCGAATGTAGACGGTTACCGTAGTCTATAGACGCTCGTAACACTTTGAGCTCTCCACACTTAAATTAAAGTACAATTTGGTCGGTTAGTATGTTAATACCTACTGGAATACATTTCATACTTAAAGCAAAGATCTACTTGCTCAATTGAATCGGTTTAAATATTTAAATTTATTAAAGATAGACAAACAAGCTGACGGCTCACCTGGTGGTAAACGGTTACCGCCTTTAGACACCTGAAGTTACAACGAAAAATCACTTGATATTGCATGTCATCTTGAGGCTTTGGCTGGATGAAATACAGTCCATGACCAGTAATTACACTGGGTACCTTTCCCTTCAACCCCAAGCACAGCCAACTGTTTCACAGCTGAAATAACAAAGGCGCTGATACCTACCCAGACCACTCTACATACGGGCCTATCACCTAGATAATAAAACATTTAGATCCAGTCACTCTAAGGCTAAGAGTATTTTGGCAAAACAGAGGCCACTGTATAGCACCTTTGTTACTATTTTCTAAAAAAACCTGTTCCTCCAACTTTACCCGTACGCAGTGAATGGCAACCCTAATCAATCGTGTTTGTTGAGTGGCGCGGGCATGCGCACCTGACCGGCGCGTGCGCCGCGCGACCACTTGTCGCGTTTGACGGCGACGGCCGAACGCGGTTGCTCTACAAAACAGTTGCGGTTGGGCCGTGGCCAGTCAATTATGCAATAACTTTAGTAGTTATGCCGTTTTAATTAGTTGGATTAGACTTATGTACCGTTGAGACCACATCAAGTGTAAAGTGTAACACATTGAAATCCATACCAATTTTGTAAATGCAGTGCAACATTTTACGTACTGTAATTGAGTCTTAGACTAGCTTTATAGAAATAGAATAAGTACATAGGTACTGCTATTAACGTATAGAACATAACCTGACACGTTTTAAACAAAATGGATACAAACAGGTTTGAAGCTGATTCTGAATGTTTTTCCATAGGTTATGTTATTTATTTCATCAATAATTTCAAGGAATTCACATGCCAGATGTCTTTTATTAGTTTTGCTTTTTTCTCATTGTAGTAATATTTATACAAATAAAGAAAGAAAACAATGAAAATTTATAAAAAAAAGATTAAAATGGAATTAGGTTTATTTTTCATACTGTGTAGTTCTTAATATAAAGTTCACAATCTCACTGTGTGTAAGTTCTGTAGGTTAAGTCAGTCAATAATGAACTGTATTTGTTGATTCGCGGAGTGGGTCTGGTGGCCTGTAATACAGATTTTTATAAAATCTACAACAGGCACTAGCTCTCACAATGCGGATTGGTAATATTGCGCTATGTTATAATTTGTACTTAATCTTTGTAAATAAATGACCTGTTGTGAGAGAAATAAACGTTTTTTGAATTTGAATTGATCTATAGAAGTCAAGAATTGTTTAATCATTCCAAAAATATTAGCTTTAGTAGAGTCAATCTACCACTTGTCGCTGTCGCATGATAAGTCGTACCCGTCGAATGTCGCGTCGTGGTTGCTCTCAATACCAGCGAGGACTGTCTTATTCATGAGCACACACAAATTTGAAATACATTTTTTTAATTTCGAGCACTCAAAAAATTATATTCTTTGTCTTACCAATGGAATGTATCGAAACGTTTACTTCTGTAAATTAGAACTATGTGGATGAAGAACAATTATAATAATAATAGTATGTCCAATAATTTAAGTCTGAAAGCAGAATAGCAATTAAAAGCAAAATTTCAATATTAATATTAACAAAGCTTACAAAATGAAAATGAAGGTAATTAACTGGCACTAAATTGACAAAGCTAATATAACCGTATCAGTGTTTATGATTTCCTGAAAGTAGTGTGAAATACAAACATTAAACATGGCATGCATGAAATAACGGTTGTGATAGCAAAGCATGAAATGATCGACGATTACTCTAATCGATTAGCATAAGCTATAAAAAGAGGTGCAAAAGTGTTGCAGCGCGATGGAGATAATCCGAATGGATAATCCACTGCTGATGATGAATATGTTGGATATGCGTGAAGCACGGCGTGACGTAAAAGAACAGATACGTGTATTAGCATACCATTGGCAATGCCACGTGTTTTATTCGCTGGTTCATTACTGAGCAATGCGGTCGTGGCCAGTTGACATTGCGCTGTGACGAAACCGAGGCTTGGGCATCTGCGTAGGTACTGGTTTCTGTTTTTTTTCCCCCACCTCGCCTAGTTGACGCTGTTTGCGTCATGGCTAAAATTATCAGGCTTTTAACTGGCTGTTTTGTTTATTTACAAAAAATGTTTAAGTGGATTATATGCTATGGGACTAATTTAAGTACGACCTAGAGTATTGGTAAACACACTATCGGAATGAAAATAAATATTCATGCTTATTACCTAGATTAAAATGTTTTATTTATCAACTATACCTACGTAGGTAGCACAAATAGGAAACAAAATAATTCTGATCTTATCAGACTCAAAAACGTAGATATCTCTTTAGTCTATAAGGTTGCTAGATTAATTTTGTCAAATATAAACAATGTTCCGGTGAAACAGATACGGGCCTTATTATTTAGGCACATGATAGCTCATAAAGACAGTAAACCTCAAAGCAGTCACGCAATAATCTTCCTAGGAACAGCCAGGCGCCAGCAAGCAGACGCTCAGTTTGTATGGAAAAATAATTAGTAAAAATATTTCTAGTCTATTTATTGGAGACTATCACCGTTATTCTTGCAAAATGCTGCGCAACAGGAGGCGATGACAGCGACAAGTTTAATTGGTGGCCAGTTTGTCGACAGTCGGCTATCGACCATATCTGCCGCTAATAGAGTCGCCGGCCATTGTCGATGGCTATCTGCTATCGAGCATCGGCTAAACGCCAAGCACTGGTCGTTGGAAACTATTTTTATTTTGACATTCAGTTCTACTATAATTCTCGACCAGCAGCTGTGAATTGTAATTCTTGAACTTAATGTTTATGTTTTGCTTAAAAAACCTCATTTATTGATTCCATAAGTAGCTATCAGTAAATGAGAGGAGACCGACAGTCTTGGTAAACACATTTAGCTAAGAGAGACATTAAATAAAGAGCATTTGACGAGAGAGGTTGGCAATGTTAATGGGCATGGTTATGCAGGTACAGGAAGACCTAAGAACAGATAGATAGGCTGTGTTAATCATGATATGGCTAAGAGAGGAATTTTCAGATGTTGAATGATAGAAATGACGTGAGAGGGAGACATATTGCGAAGATGTACAATTGGGAACAGGCCAGAGCAATGACAATCTTGTTACATATTTTGAAATTTATATTGATTTTTTTTTATACAACTAGATGACAAACAAGCTGACGGCCCACCTGATGGTAAGCGGTTACCGCCACCGGTTAACCATGATAATAATATTCACACACTCACACCTATTACCTAGCCCAAAAAAAGCATCACCAAGAGCTTGTGTTATGGATAATAAATAGCAGATAAATAATATGTACATAAATATTAATAATATACTAAATCAACAGACAAACATCCATAACTCGTGAACAAATGCTCGTAGTCATAATACAAACATTTGCTCCTACCGGGATTCGAACCCGGGTCCCCTGACCGGGTAGCCTACAAAGCAAGGGATACAGACCACTCGGCCAGCCAGTTGTCAAAATTAGGCAAAAAAGTGAAAACTAACAGTTTTTGGTCATACTTAGAAGCTTTAATGTCGCTTAACATTTAATTGTTGACCACGAATACTGTTTTTTTGGAAGATATTCCAGTATTCAAAACTTTATAACTGTTAGTCTGGTAGAAAATAATTATTTTCCTTGCCACCTCTGAAGGATGAGGTCAAAGTGACTTTGAGATAGCCATTTGAAGTGTTTTGTCTTTTATTTAATAAATCCGATGATTCATAAATTGCTATGATAGTATTGTTTTGTTGTCTACACATGATGTTGGTACCATCATCATTTCCATCATCTTCAACAGTGTGCCTTTTAAGACAAAGCGTATAAAAAGTAAAAGTTGCACACCAGATACTTTGTCATGAATAGCGATGGATACATTGTTGCATTGCGTGGAATCTCCATTGACACTGCTCATTAAGTCTATTAACATGTTTGTATAGCAAATGGTTATTAATAGATTTTTAGCATTAAGTGTATTCGCTTATTTTATTACATGCGCAATTGCGGGAAATATGTTTGTCTTGACGTTTTACAATTAAATGCAAGAAATGGTTATATGTGTGAATTTTAAATTTGGTTAAAAATCATGGCTCTTTTGCTATGATTCATTTGAATTGGTGCCGTATCGAAACTCATAATAAAAAATATTAAGTTTTTCCATCCAACCAAGTAAACAAAATCATTAGCCATAAATATCAGAATTTGCTGATTGTAAAGTAAGGATATCGTGGTTATTTTTTTTATAAGAGATTTTGAGCAGAAACTAATTAAGAATATTGATAAACGATAATTTGTATTTAATAAGAAATTACTTTAAATAGTAGATATAATTAATATTTACAACCATGTAGAAGAGTTTTTTGTAATCCTTATAGGTAGCTATTTTTTTTATAAAATATTTTGTGAATTTTTGCTTCACGCGATTGCTGTTTTGTCTTTTTTCCTCCCGCTGAGTCAGTCATATCTCTATCCCTATCTGTCTCGGCCAAAACAACATTTCGATAGATTGCCATTAATTATAATCAGCGCTAAGAACCCGCTGGCTCGATATTTAATTTTGTGACTTTTGTAAATACGCGGTATTGCAATGCCAACTGCCCTTACGCGGTCTCGCACGCCCACCGACGATTAGGTAAATTGGACACATTCAAAGTGATCATTTTAAAAAATATAATTTATGTTACTGTTTCTTTTTACAAAATCAGCTATCTGCAGTATTGTCTTTGTCGATTCAATACATTCATACAGACATCACGTGTAGCGAACAAACAATCGATATTAAAATGTAAATTGGTAATTACTGACATTCTACTAAGTGATCTTCTTGCAATGCTTATGGTGATAGATGGTGCTCGTTATTTAGCATTAAAATGCAAATGCTACGATTTATAGAACCATTGACGGATTCTTTCACAGCCAGTTTAGCTGCTGGGCGCTGATGCGGGGATTCCATTATCCGTCACGCCGAAGGCTCCAGTCTGAGACATGATGGACTAGCGAACCTAATTATAATGGTGTGAATATATATGTGGAATTGATCAAACAGTTAAATATTCTTTGATGTTGTCGTATTATAATGGCAAAAGAGGCGACAGCTAATATCAATCATCGACTTTCTTTGTAATAGTTGGTATTAAACGACTAATACAAATATTCGTCAACCTGCTAAATATTTTAATTCCCCGACTGTAGCTACGATCGGGAGCACTTTGAGCCTCTTAAAAAAACTAGATACTTGAAAGAGTATTTATAAAGTTTAATGAGTGTGAAGCTAAGTTGGCAATCGAGCAGACGGTCTGATGGTAAGCGGTTACCATAGCCTATAGACGCTTGCAACACCAGGGGTATCACTTACACGTTGCCGACCCTGTAAAAACCTTTTCATGGCTTTTTTGAAGAGCCTCTAGCTATACTCGTTAGAGAAAACCATTGCAGGGAGCTCATTCCACAACCTGAGCGAAAAAAAAGTCAAAATGAGCCAAATTTACTTTATTTTTACATTAGCGATGTACCAATGAGGTACTAAATAGTCATGTAATCATGGAAGAAAATTTTTATATTTATGAACAAAACTATGAACCTTTTGAAATTTTTTTAAAAACTACCCAGACAGGAAAAGTTCTCTATTGAGACAACGGGCTGATATAGTATGAAGGGTAAGTATAAATACAGATCATCATCATTTATATCATCATCACTAACCAATATACGCCCTCCCATGCTAGAAGGCACAGCCCTTCGAACAAGGGAGAAACACATGAGAAGTTTGGGCTATAGTACCACTAAACTGGCCCAGTGCTGGTTGGTGGGTTAAAGCGACCATAAATACAAAACAGATGTAAAATATCAAACCAAAATTCAATGCTATCATATTTTAATGAAGTGCTTGGTCCAATTACCGTTTCCAAAATCACAGATGTGGTATATCTGGTAATGTGTAGCACCATAAAGTGTCGAGGGCCGGGGTCGGCGGCCGCTTTTCTCACAAAGTATGGGCTAGTTCAGTGAACTAACTCCGTATTAACTTAAAAAATGAAGAATCAATCACATTTACTTGTTTGATATATATTTCTTACAGTGAAGAATCAATTATTGTATTGTCGTAGTAGTATCGACGGTTGAGATTATATTAAAATGCATAGTTTTTCTATAAATTACAACTGCAAAATTATCGCTACAGTTTGCTACATAAAATGCAAATTTCAAACGTTCATTAGAATATCATGCCTTAAGGGCTTATAGCGACCGGTAGGAAGGGCTATCACAGATTAAAGAAGTTCTCATTGAAAAAATGTTGTGGTATCGATAAAATACCCAAAGCCTTAAATTGAAATGCCCGAAGACAACTGTAAAGTGACGAAGAGTAGGCATTACATATCTTTTTCTTCTTTAGATAGTTCTCTAAAAGTATTAAATCTACCAGCAAGTCTAATTTGTATTGATTTAAACACCACACACATATACACGCACACACAATTTATTTACATTTTATTTATTTGTTTACATTTTTTCTGTAAATATTAAAGAAAGTGGAAATCAGTCTAATAACTGCAAATATCTTTCTTTGATTGCAAACAACAAAAACCTTACACATATTATTCTGTTCGTATAAGTATACTATGCCAGGTGCGCGGGCGCAGCGCCCAGTCCGAGGCCTAAGCTAGTGGCCGGCGTACGCGCACGTTTAGATCGAGATTACAAGCGTTAATTACGATTTCGCTTGTCACGGCCGCTGCCCTGCTTAATGTTCGGCTTAACTTTATTATTAAAACAAAAAACTACGTAGACCGAGGTTTGAATTTTGCCAGTTTTTGTTCTGGCCCGCTAAAAGCCGTTATAATGATACAGGCAGTACAATATCTTAATACAGTCCACTGCATTCATTTCTCAATGCAACATGTTCATCTGAGCTAAATTAAAAAAAGGAAAAGAAAATTATTTGTCTTGGAGCAAGGTGTACAAAACCGCATTTAATCGAGGACTTAATTTGGGGAACCCCATGAACCTCTTTTAGTCAATGAATATGTATGTTATAAGCTAACGTCAGCAGGTAACCGACGATTTGATGAGGATCGCGGGAAGCAGATGAATGCAGGCAGCGCTGGACCGATCGTCCTGAAGATCCTTGGGGGTAGCAACCTACGTCTTTCGGTTGGAATTATGATAATGATGATAAAACTGACGTCTACTTTAGAGTGTGAAAATTATCGCTCCTATCTCCCGAACCCGAACGAGTATTTTTACAGATATCAACGGTCCGGTTAACTTCGGCGTTGCTTTTAATCTTTCAAATATTCTCTCAACTCGTTGAACTAGGTTTTCAAATGGGTTATGGCTTTTTGGTTTTGTTTGTTGATGGGGCGCTGGTTTGCTTGCACGCTATTAAAAACATGTACCGGAGTTCTGCCCCGGTATCAGCTGTTCTATTTATTTGTTTACTAGCTGCACCCGTTTTATAATAATAATAAAAAAATATAATCCAGGAATCTTTGTGGGCGTCCGGCGTCCCCAGAACATCCTACCAAAGTTTCATCATAATCCGATCAATGGTTTCGGAGCGTATTGGGGACCAACATACAAATATAAATTTCTATTTATGTTGATTATAATTTAAGTGTTATACATTTATTGACATTTGTCTCTTTATGCAAGTATTCTTGTTAATACTTCCTCTTCCACAGTGCAATTGCTTTTAAGTACGACAGGCGATTCGGTATATATCTCAATCATCTACGCAAAAAAACTAAACCTGCGACGTATCTGACAAATAATTTTCATCTCATAAATTACAACACGAATGTAAACATGACATCCCGTAGGATGAAGGTAGGCTCTCTATAAATAAATATTCATAATCCTGGGTAAGCACATCAGGTGCCGTACTAAATGGTTGATTTTAATACGGTCTTCAGCAAGTTTGATTTGAGGTTCTCTTATCAAATGCGCCAAATAGTTTGGTAATTAAAGAATTTCCGCTTTATTTAAATTTTAAGAGAGGTGTTGGTGATAGTAGGCTGGCATGACGGAATGACGGCAAGCCATGGTGGCTTTTCCAAATAGTTTTAAAAATGTGTTATATAAATTTGTATAATCATAATCATAATCATTTATTTATTTGTGATACACAGGTAAAATGTATATTTCCTGTCTGTGTCAAATTATTATGTGGTTAATCCATTTGTTGATCCAGTCTTGCTATTTTGGTGCGCTTTTAAATTGTCTTTATTATTTGTTTACACAATTATATGATAAACAAGCTGATGGCCCACTTGTTTTTAAGTGGTTGCCGTCACCTAAAAACACCTGCATTAATAAGGAAAAAATCATTTGGTATTGCAGGTGCGTTGTCATCCAGAGGCCTCAGATGAAATCCCTCCTATGCCCAGTAAATCCACTGGCTACTGGCTACCTTTCCCTTCAAACCGCATTACAGCGAACTGTTTCCCTACATACAGGCTACCGCCTAGTACCTATTTACTTCAATATTTATATAGTACCTTAATTTCCATTTGTTTTATTTATTATCCACAAGGGATAGAGCATAATTATGTTTTGTGTACCTGGGGAAGACTCCTTGGCACCTCCAACCTGTCGTCTTTAGTATGAGCTGGCCTTTACAGAACCTTCTAGAAGGTTGATACAGCCCATCAATATCTCTGGTGTTCCTGTTGGATTTAAGTCACCAGAGCTAATAAAAGAAGCGTCCTGTTGGGAGCAGGGGGGCTTTTCACCATGACATAACGCTTCTTGATGTTTACAGGGTATGATGCGACGCGCGAGTAGATACCATTGGTGATGCAAGCGTTCAAGGGTACTGTAGCTGCTTACCATCAGGCAGGCCTGTTTCAAAAATAAATCTTTAAAGTGTCTTTCAAATCGTATCCATTAACTACAGCTAAAATGAGACTTAAAGGACACCACTCTCTCTCTTTCTCGGTCTCTTTTTCAATTTCAGATTTTGAGAAAGTTTCTCGAAACTAGTTTCAAAATATGAAATTCCCAATTCCTTCACTGATGCTGTGCTTCAATCTTATTTTGTTTTGACCCTTCAGTGCCTTACTCAAGAGGTTGTAGTAACAAGGACATTGGCTTGCAGTAGCCCTGTCCAATGCTCGAGGCGAAACCAATTAGCGTTATCACGCACGGCCCAGCCTACAGTAGCACTCATAAAATACATCATGGCGCCCGCTGTGTGCGACATTGACAACCGATCGCTTCTATACAGAATAGTCTAGCTTAGGTACTGTATTGAACTGCTTTGCTATTTTGTATTAACCTGTCAAGCCACGAATTCCTGACACAATTCGTTTTGAGCTGTTTTATGACAGCTAGGGTCCCGGGAGTCTGACGTTTGACAAATTACGATAGATTTTGTTTCAAGTTTTATGTCTGTTTTTTGACAATATCTAGCAGAACGAAACTTTTCTTCGTATGATTACGTCGACGTTCCAATAATGTATATTGTCATGGTCACGACTCTAAGATGAGACCATATGCGAAGCAAGCTAGTGTTTATAAAACACACTATTCTAGCCAGCCAGCTAGAATAGTGAAATAATTGAAAACCTTTAGTGAATAAAAGGTTTTAATAAACAAAAATTAAAGCATAATATTTTACAGAAAGACAAATAGAGAAAAGTCAACATTGAAGTGATAAACGATAGATTACACAGACAATAGGTATTTATAAAGAAAGAGGTTTACATCATTCTCCCGCGCTAGTCTTTCATGACATAGTCTTCTAATTTCTTAGGTAGTCTCCGTTCTCGATTGGACCGTCTTGGCGATAAAAGTTCACTGTCATTAACTGTCTGTCTTGGCGGTAAAGAAGGCAACTGACAACCAGTTGTCATGGGGAGTTGCGGTGGTTCAGTTTCAAAGTGAGTTACTTCTGGTACTTGATTAGATTCACTTTTATCATTGGCAGTGTCATTTATGCCGGGTACAATTTCGTTCTGACCCTGGAAACCTGCTGTTTCTAATGGAGCCAGGTGTCTGTTGGATACAGTGGTTTCCCGACCATCAGGAAGACGTACGTAAGAAAAATCCGGATTACTGTGTAGAAGTTCTACTTCTTCTACTATGGGCTCGTACTTATTAACGCGGTTAAATTTCTTCAGTAGGACTTGTCCTGATTCTGTCAGCCAACTAGGAACGGACGTCCCGTTCGTCGATCGGCGTGGGTGCTTAAACATCCTCTCATGTGGTGTACAGTTTGTGGCAGTACACAATAAAGAACGAATGCTATGCAAACTATGGGGCAAAACTTTCTCCCAATGCTCCACCGACAGGTTCTTAGTTCTTAGACTCAATAAAATAGTTCGCCAGAGTGTATGATTGAGTTTTTCCACTTGTCCATTTCCTTGTGGGTTATAGGCAGTGGTCCGACTGGTTGCAATTCCTCTAGAACGTAGGTATTCCTGCACATCTTGTGAAAGGAAAGATGTCCCTCTGTCGGAGTGAACATAAGATGGCATGCCAAATATCATAAAGAGGTTGTTGAGGTTAGTGATCACAGTTTGGGCACTGATATCGGAGCACGGAAACGCAAATGGAAAACGTGAGAACTCGTCAATGACGGTCAGTATATATTTGTTTCTGGTGATAGAAGGAACTGGCCCTTTAAAGTCAATGCTGAGACGCTCGAAAGGTGCTGTAGCCTTAATCAAAGTTGTTGGATTAGTGTTTTTGAAAAATTTAGGTTTAACTTCAGAACATATACGGCATGAATTAGTCATTTCTCTGACTTCATTAACGGAGTATGGTAAGTTTTTGCTTTTTAACCAATGGTACATTCTTGATACCCCAGGATGGCATAGCGCTTCATGTAGTGAACGAAGTGTAGATGTTTGTGAGATGGCAGAGCTTACTCGAGAGAGGGCGTCTGCAACGTGATTTTCTCTCCCAGGTCTATAAATGATGTCATATTTATACGGAGAAAGCTCTAAACGCCATCTTAAAATCTTTTCGTTCTTAATTCTGCTGCTGTGTTTCTTGTTAAACATAAAGGATATAGATCTTTGATCCGTTACGAGGTAAAATTGTTTTCCGATTAAGTAGTGCCGCCATTTCTTTAGTGACTCTACTATGGCATACGCTTCTTTTTCAATTGCCGAATGATTTTTCTCACTAGCATTCAGTGTTCTCGAATAAAAGGCAATCGGTCGCGACGCTTGCGTCAGTACAGCGGCTATTGCATGACTAGAAGCGTCCGTTTCAACCGTAAATGGAATACTGTCATCAATAGCATATACAGACGCTTTAGCTATGTCCTGTTTTAGGCTATTAAAACATTTCATCATACTGTCGTTTATCGGAAAATTTTGTATATGTGCTAGTGCATGAATCTTCTCTGAAAAGCTTGGTATCCATTTTGAGTAGTGGGCGAACATGCCTAGTGCTCGTTTTAGAGATGGAAAGTCTCGTGGTGCTGGCAAGTTTAACAAAGGCGTGAGACGCTCAATGTCTGGTGTAATCACGTGGTTATTTATTGTATAACCAAGAATGTTAATAACATCTTGGGAGAACTTACATTTTTTCATACTCAAAGTAAGGTCGTATTTCTTTGCAGCATCCAAGAATCTTTGAAGGTTTAGATCATGCTCAGCTCTTGTAGCACCACAGATAGTGATATCATCTAGATAAGCATAGGTGTTCTCCAGTTTCTCTTCTCTGATGACCCAGTCAATCGTTCTTTGGAAGCTCGAGACGCCATTTGTGACACCAAACGGGATGCGCTTAAATTGATATAGGTTCCCTAAAGCTTCAAAGGCTGTATACAATTTTTCTTTTGACAGTATCGGTACTTGATGATACGCACTTTTCAAGTCAATGGCGCTGAAGAAGGAGTTCTTAGCGATTTTTGATACTAAGTCTTCGATATTAGGCAACGGGTAAGCATCAAGTTGTGTGAAGCGATTAATCGTCTGGGAATAGTCGATGACTAAACGTTTTCGATGTGTTTCATTTTTCGTCACGAGAACTTGAGCTCTCCACGGAGACAGACTTTCTTCAATGACTCCTTCAGCGCGAAGTGCTTCGATTTCCGCTTTTATGAATAATTTATCTTCGTCACTGTACTTACGGGACTTAATGGCGATGGGTTTGCAGTCATTTGAAAGATGTGAGAAAAGCGGTACAGCAGGGACAGAAGCGGCAGCGACATTACATACTTGCAAAGGTTCTTTCGGTCCACCGAAAGACAGTTCGAAGCTCGAATGTTCGTTAAGGACATCGTGACCTATAATCATATCAGCGCACAGGCTTTTTACAATGAGTAGGTTGACATTCTTGTAAGTGTGTTTGCCGATTTCGATCGTTTGACAGGTTTGGCCGTTTACAGTGGATTTATGCGTAAGTGACGCCATTGATATTGTTTGATTACACGGTTTTCTTTTTAGTCCACATAGTTTAGAAAATTCCTCATTAATAAAACTTACTGAGCTACCTGTGTCTAGTAGTGCTTCTGCTTTAATACCTTTAATTATAGCAGTCACAGTTGCTTTCTTTAAGGAAACAGGTGATGCAGCAGTTATACACGCTAGTAGATCATCTTTTCCTACACTTACGGCGTTTAAATTCTTTGTTGACCTGCAAACCCTAGCTAAGTGCCCTTTCTTTTGACATAGTTGGCACGTTTCTTCAATTGCTGGACAATCCCTACGGCTATGCACCGGTCCTCCGCAGAAGAAACACTTGCGACGACGTTGTATTGCAGCAGCAGTGTTGTCTTGTGATGCGTTACTTGGAGACTTTTCATTTCGTGTAGTCTCACTCTGAGCAGCGTTTATTGGGAGGGCATTATAATGACTAGAGTTGACTTCGGCTGTTTCTAGTGAAAGGGCTTGGTTGTAAGCTTGATCTAATGTGAGAGACAGATTCTCTAAAAGTCTTTGTCTTATTTTATTTGAAGCTATCCCAGCAATAAACGCGTCTCTTATACTATCGCATCTGTTTGTTTCTGCGTCAACAGTTGAAAATTCGCAATCTTTCGATAACAGCTTGAGAGCCTGAATGTAAGTATCTATACTCTCCTCAGAACGCTGTTTCCTGGTTGCGAGAATATGCCGCGCATAAATTATGTTTTTTGGCTTTATATAAAGTTTGTCTAATAATGATATGGCGTCTGAAAACGTACCGGCTTCACTGATGTAGCTGTAGACAGCAGGCGAGACATGATTAATTAATAACTGTAATTTCATGTTTTCCCAACCTTCCGTCGTTGTAGGCTGAGCAGCAAGAAAGCTTTCGAAAGTTTTTCGCCAATGTGTCCATGCTCGACTCGCCGTAGTATCAGTAGGGTCCACATCGAACCGTTCGGGACGTAGATATTTATCCATGTATTTCACGTAGATTTTAAATTTTTGTTTATTAAATTGAAATAATTGAAAACCTTTAGTGAATAAAAGGTTTTAATAAACAAAAATTAAAGCATAATATTTTACAGAAAGACAAATAGAGAAAAGTCAACATTGAAGTGATAAACGATAGATTACACAGACAATAGGTATTTATAAAGAAAGAGGTTTACATCAAATAGTGTGCACCCACCTTGCCGGCCTATAAGGTGATCTGTTGAAAACATCCTTGTACCCTCTAACATACCGTTAGGATGCATAAGTTAGGCATTTTAGTGAAATATGCAGCATCAGCTAAAATAAAAACTTTCAAAAAGCACTTGAATTTTAAGAGAGTTACAATGGTATTTACTAACCACTGGTATCAATCAACGCCTTATAGAAAATCGTAGCTAAATAATACTGCTTAGTACTGGAGTACCAGCACCTTACAGAAGATCGCAGGTAAATAACACTACTAAATACTGGGGTAGCAGCACCTTACAGAAGATCGCTTTGTAATGCGGTGAGTAATGTAATGTCGCCCTTAATTTTTAGGCAGGCAGCGCGTGAGTAGTCCTTGAAACAGAGAACGAGTAGACTGTGTGCATTTCCTACTGTTAATGAGCGAACGAACAATGATAAAAGTGGGTTTTATTAGAGAACTACTCGGAAATATAACGTCAGAAAAGAATCAAAAGTAAAAAACACTAAAATTTCATTTTTAAAAACAGAGACCACGTAAAGTAGTATGATCAGACAGATGGCTCAGCCACGTTCCCCAAGAAGATGCGAACCGCGAGTTTAGTGTCATAAAAAAATTAAATAACACATACACGTGCCCAAATCATATGACAAGTTATCTAAGCTCAAAGAGAAATTGACGTAGTGTTTACAACGCTAATTATTTTAAATCTCTTCGCAGTCAGTCGGTTAAAATTAATTTGAGTTTACAGCTCTAAGTAATAAAGTTTCTAAGCCGTATCCAGTCCCCAAAACACCTTTCCTACACAGACAACACGACAACATCGTGTCGTGTTTTAGTTCTGTTCTTGAGAACTTATGTAAAAAAAATATATATTTTTAAACACAGTGTGGTTAGTTGGAATAGCCTCTAGCAGACTTTGACTTTGAGAAATTAATTGGCGTAACGGCGAGTTTTTAATTACCAGCCATTCAAACTAAATGTACTTACGAACCGGTGCACGTCTTTAGATGCTTGTATTAATAGAAACTTTTTGTTTTCGTGTATACAGGGTGGTGACGAAAATATGACAATAAACGAAAACATGGGCTGTATTAGTTCATAGAAATGTATTGCAGCTTTCAAATATATCTTATACATTTAATAATTTCATGTCATTTGTATGGAATAATATAACATTGGCCGCATTATTTCAAGGAAATGTTATAAAATTATCAAATGTATTCGAAAGTTGCAAAACATCTTTATGAAATTATATAGCCCATGTTTTAGTATATTGTCGTATTGTCGTCACAGCCCTGTATAAAATTAACAAAATACGACCAAAATAGTTTCATAAAAAAGCTAGTTTCGAGCTCTCTATTTTGATAAAAGAAATTAATTATATGGTTTAGGTACAAATACTTGTAAACCTTATGTCAGGAGCAAGGAACTTTGTCATTGCTTACTGTCATATTAATATAAACGTTTTCAGACGTCAGACCGTTACCGTTTTAGATAGAAAAATATTGGTGATAAATTAAAACCTAAATAATTACATACTCAAGCTACTTTTAGCCACGGGCAGCCTCTTGTCATACGACTGGTCGCTCGTGCCTCCGCCTACGTGGATGGCGGTTATCAAGCCAAAAAGTAGCCTTAATTCTTGCTCGACATATAATCTACCTGCAACCCAAATTTAATTCAGATCAATAGCTCTAGCACGAACACTTCGATTGTATATACGATTCGAAATTTAAAAATGTTCGTGCTAGAGGTACTGTACCCCTAGCATGAACATTTTTAAATTTCGAATCGTAATCGCATCGTTCACGCACGCTTAAAATTTCAAACAAAAGCCAGACAAAAGCTAACGTAACCACTATACGATACGTTGGCTTTTCGAAATTTAAAAATATTCGTGATAGGGGTAAGTTCATTTATATGGAGTAAAAACGTAACGCACATACAGACTTTGGAAAAAAGGATTTAATGTTTTAGAGTTAATTATCGTCTAGCTCTGTACTAAATTTCAACCAGATCTGGCGCGCATCCCAATTTGGGATGTTGCCTAAGTTTGAATTTGGCGCTATTTTTCACAAATTCGGAAAATATACGCTACTGTTACCCATAAAAACAATTCAAAAATAAAAAATATGGAATATTGTTGAAGTTGTACTGTTTTGAAAATTAAAAAAAATGTCATATTTGATTTTTCAAAATTTATCAAAATTTTTATTGATATTAGATTGCTGACATCAATTATAACAACTATTATTATGACAACTATTAATAAAAACATACTTGATACATAGTTATTATCAATTTTGTCAGTATGCCCATACATTTCTTAGTAATCTGGGAACATGTGACGTCACCTGTTTCGTAGATTTTCTATGGAGCGTTTTTGGACATTGCGTCGCAACACATCAAACAAACCACCATATCTGTGAAACTATTGATCTTAGACATACTGTTTCTTTTGCAATATTTCTTTATGAGTTATAAACTTCTTATTTATGAAATAAAAAAAAAGTTGTCAACTACCCAATTGAGTAACAAATACCCATTAAAACTTTCTTATTTATAAATGAGAACATTGCTTACCAAGTCATCGCAAGAACTCGACTAAGGACAATACAGCTTACAATTTCAACGCAGTAATTAATAAATTGTTCTAAATAACCATTACCCACATCTTAGGCCACAAAAAGCGTGGTATACATTGCGATCTTCACACCTGCTAACTTAGCTCTTCTAGGAAACGGTTGTTATGGCAATGTCACATTATCAAAATGGTAAGTTGCTCATTTGAATGGACAGTTGCGTATAACACGATTTATAATTAAATAGTCACCCATTGTGTATTAGCGTACACCTGTTTTCTTCAAACCGCACTCAATATTTAGTAGTTTACATGAAAATGTTTAAGTTTAATAAGTTCTTTTAAATAACCTCTCATACAGGCTACGTTCGTCTTACCCCTATTATCTTTTATGTACATTATTTTTACGACATTGTTTCGCTGTATGCATTCTAGTATGATGATACGTTTTTTTCTTAATTTTTTTTATCAGCATAAGAAATGTTTAAATAATAATTTGAAAAAAAAACTAAACTAAAAAAAAGGCGCCCCCGAACATTTTTTTTAGTTCAGTTTTTTTTTCTTTTTTTCATTTAGATAAGCTAAACCACGACCTGTCATAATCCAGCTGATCCAACCCTTAAGCTACCGAAAACTTAGGATAGCTCTATGATATTTTTCCTAATATAGGGTAGACTTTAGCTTAATAAAACGCATACCTAAATAGATACATTAGCTCAGTGGTCAGAAGCGTGAAGGAATGTGAAGGGCCGCGAGTTCGGTTCATTTCATTTTTCTAGCTTAGATATTTTTTATGTTACTCAAATAATGTTATCTGTAACACAAAAGATAGTTAAAACAATTATAATTCAGTATAAGACTCGACATTAAAAATGATAATTATAGGCCGCAACTTCACGATAATGTGTAAACATAATCTTATACATCTTTGAGTATGATTCGTCAACTATACAATTAGTTATAAAAATAAACTTTTCAGTTCAGTTATAAGATCTAAATTTTATTTCTTTCACCGTTATATTTGTGTGCGTAATTACTTTATTGGTGTGTGAATGGTAAACCAGCGCGATTTTTTACCCGTAATGCTAAATTAACCTGTATGATTCTTTAATAAATATTGCTCAAGTTTTATTTCCTACAAAAAATGTAAGTCATGAAATAAGAATCTCTGTCTATAAAACATACTAATTGGACATAATAAAATATTAAGACACGTAAAATTGAGGAAGCATCTCATCGTATTTTTTGGATTAAAACAAAGTTTTAATTAAACATAATTGAGCCGTCAGAAAAACTAAACGTTTATAGAGTAATGTTGAACAACAATAGCGGACGAGGAACCGAAAAACTGGAGTTAATCGAGGACTAAAAAACTAGTGACTAGTTTTGATGTTACACCATTTCACTAGAGAAACTAGTTACTAGTTACATAATTTTCCAAAAACCTCGAGGTCGTCTCCGTAACCTCAAATTGCAACAGTTGTACAATTGCGTCGAATGCACAGTGTTTCGTCACAATGCAAACACGATTAAGAGTTATAAATATTTAAGTTGCTGATGTAAATAATGTATGATCGTAATTAAATAATGATGAGATGATACCGGCGCCAGCGCAGACTGCTCGGAACGAGGGAGAGACGCGACTGATAAGCGTGCATTTTTTTGACCTGACCAATATGATCGCACTTGGTTGTTACATTATCATTAATTAAACTTTATAAGAACTTTTGGTGGGTTCTTTGGTTTTTAGGTCAAGCTTTGGTACTATTGGTGGGTCCTTCGGCCTCTAGGGTGTGTGTCTGACTTCCAACTCTTTAATAATTACAACTACTTAGCCTTCAAAGTTTCTTCATTTGTTTATTTTTTGCAAAGTCAAGGACTGTTTCGTGTTTAAGCCAATTGTGTTTTGAGAATGCTTGAACCAATAGGTAATGCCCATCTTGAAATTGTTTCTTCCCAAAATGTATTCCAAAAAGTGCTTAATGTCACAATAAATATATATTTAAAGGATAAGTAGGAGAAGTGCGAGCATTTGTAAGTGTTATAGCGAGAGTGCGCGGCGGTGCGCCGTGTAGAGCAGGCAGCGCAGGCGCACTTGTCGCGCGGCCAAGGAAAACTTCTGCTCACACCCATTAGGAAACGTCTTGCACGTGCCGCAGACTGGTAATTATACGACAACACCCGAGCCCGCTCTCGGCGCCAGTGCACATAACTCGATAATCAATCAACTTAACACAAAAATAATTTCACGTAGGTCTCTAATAACTGGTCCTGTCTATGCATTATGTCTTCTAAAATGATTCACTATTCTAAAATGCTAATGCGGCGATGATTTACATTCCCAAATATCGGCGCACGCGCCGCCGTTTACTCTTCCGGGTGTGTAATATTTTTTCTCAGTGCACATGTCTCACGAGCGTGAATTAGTATTGTAATGTATGCAAATTTTTGCTAAAGATCAGTCTGAGGTTTTTGCTCTCGACTTAATTCTAGGGCAACACAACTTTGAGCATTGCAATCGAATTATCATAATGGAGAAAAAGTTAAATAATATTCATGACATGTTAATTTGGCGGTTTATAAGTGTTAAAGGCGTATAATTGAATGTTGTCGGTGGGCGACGCTCGGCCAGTTATTGCTTCGTTTGTGGTTTTACTTTTTACGAGTGTGCGATGTTTACATTTGGAATTATAGCGTTTGGGTCCTCAACTGATGCGCAGTAGGGGAACTCGGTGCTGCGGTTGGCGGGAACAATACCCTTAGGACATTCATGACTATCGTGAGCAGAGACTTTAGAAAGTCTAGCATTTGGTCTGAACTTAAGTTTAATCATAGGCTGGCAAGTCTAAAATCTCCCATCGATGCAGTTCCCACCAGTATCAAGGGGCATAGAGCATTTTTCTCGAAAGTGGAAGACGTTACAATTAGTAAACTATTTTTAAAAGGAAACTTGAATTTTACAACTGTAAATGGACCTGCTTTGTAAGTAGATTTTTTGATACTCATGGATGCTACAATGTTGCTATACTGTATTGCTCCCAATACGACGCCGCGTGTGCGCATGCAAGACACCAGTGTTTGTCCATTATGTCAAGTTTCGCGAAATGTTCGCTGTCGCAATGATAGCTGACTGACCATTACCGGGGGCTGTTTGTGCGAAATACAAGATTAAACACCGAAATGTAAGAAAATGGTTCGAAGACCTATTCAGAAGCTAATTTTAAAGCAAATTATTATCTGTGTCAATATGAATAACTCTTGGATTTTATATTGATAGAAATTAATTGTTGAGTTATACACAAATTTAAGTTTAATGTGTATTCTCGTATTCTCTATTACAAGGCAATTTGTTACGAATCCATCCATACCGATTTAAAAATTCTGTATTATCAAATGAAATAGCACTTGTCACTCAATTACAAGTTGAATTAAATTTGCCGTATCGAGTCAGTGATTGATCGATAGAAATATTTACTGTCTGCACAATATCGGTTGTCAGAATTTATACAGCGCCTTTATCTAATTGGAAACGTATTGCTATTGTTTATTTCCTTATCTAAGCCTGTTATTTACATCGGGATACATTATGACAGTATAATCTCGACTGATATTGATCCAAAGAGGCTGAGGTAAACTGCATAAAGTTACAAGCTTATTGCTCAAGATAACACAATTATTGCGGTAAAAACCGCTTTTATTTTAAAGGTTTTTTATGTTCATTTATCTAGTGTGTCAACGTTTTGATCTTGTTCTAATGTTCTATTTTTAGAATACTTGTAATCTACTATTTTAACACGTTTGACATTGAATACTCAAATGTCTGTCATATCTTGAATAATAAAAACCTCACTTCTGTAACTATTTAAATATAATGTTAAAATCTTAACCATTTTCATACCGTTGGAGGCAACCGTCTTGGCTTGATACCCATCATTACCGATGGGCTCATATTTTTCAAAACATTATCATCTTTAATCTATCAGAATGTGAATGTTCGTCGTTCAGGATAAAGTGATCTTTCCATAGTTGCCGATAACTAGCTAGGACTATCAGTGGCCTACCCTGCCAATAAATAAGATGGCTGCAGTGCGCGGGCGCCGCGGGGTATGCTAATGCAGCTCCCGCGTTACGTGCTGTAGCCTGTAATGGCCCGAGTTCTAGTAATTTCCACTTCGTTCCAGCCTATTTTATTTATATCGGCTATAAAGCATGCGCCAGAGTCAATCGTCTTATAGCTTGCTGTGAACTGACGAGACGAAGGTCGGGACTGTCACGACTATGCACTATATCATGGCATAGCTAAATTGTTTTAAAGCAACGAAGGATTGGCAAATGAATTATTAAAATTGAAATATTGGAATGTTTTTTTTTTATTTGAGAAAAGGGATGGCTTGCTTTAAAAATACAACTATTTTACCTGTATTTGAGGAGTAAGATATTAAGTGGAACATTAAAATTTAGTTTTTTCCCAACACACATCAGTTCTCGATGAAGCTATTACTGTTTGTCCGTGATAGTTCATCCGTGCTGTAATGGTGCGTGTCTGTCCGACAGTCACTCCTATCCGGGATTAAGCGCTGATCCGACGCGTGTCCGACGCCATGTTGATTTTAATTGGTCCAACATTTTAGACACGATGCTCTGCTTATTAGTGAGTAGATTCTCGCCATGACTAGACTCGTACTCGATTACTATGTAAGTAATTATTGTAATTTGTTTTAGCATTTGATGGATACCTAAATAAAAGATAAGTATATTTTTTGTATAGGTATTGTATTAGTGGATATTGATAGACATTTTTAACCCCCGACGAAAAAAGAGTGGTGTTATAAGTTTGACGTGTCTGTCTGTGTATCTGTGTGTCTGTCTGTGGCATCGTAGCGCCTAAACGAATGGACCTATTTTGATTCGGTTTTTTTTGCTTGAAAGCTGATGTCACTACGATGGTTCTTAGCTATAATTTATGAAGATCGGTTCAGGCGTTTGATGACTATCAGCTCATTTTCTACATGATATTAGGATTTTACTAACTTTTACAGATCCGATTGATTTCAAATTTCGTGTACTGTCACTTCGATGACATTCCCATGACATACTAACTTTGAGCTGATCCTATACCATCAAGAAGTCTGCGAAATGCTTAATTCTTCAGAAACTTACAGCAGGTATAGCGTGTTTGGGCTCTTATGAATAGTCTTAATGAGATGGTATTAGATAGATGATTAATGATGCCGGGGGTTACTTAAAATTTTTAATTTTGCAATTATATTATATTGGTTAATATTAGCAATTTCAGCTTTGCTTGATTTGGGTACCGCTAAAGAAATTTGGATAGCTGTTGTATTCACTTATAAAAATATCTAAACTAGAAAAATTTTTCCTGAGGCGGAGATCGAACCCGCGACCTTTCACAATCCGGGCGACTGCTATGACCATCTGAGCTACCCAGGACTTGGGTTAACCCTGTGAAATTCTTCTAGTCTATCTGTATTTGCGTTATAAGCTAACGTCTACCCTACAATGTCGAAATATTCTATTTCAACATCCGAAACGAGTGCTTTTACAAATACCTAAGATTCTATTGAGTTGGGGCCTTGCTTTCAAATATTCTTGATTTTCATTTTAATATTATTATAAATGTTTGTATTCAGTTGTTGCTGTATTCAGAATATTATTATCAAATTTTTAATGCATTTCCTTTTTGACTATATCTTTGTCTTCTTTCACACTCAAAACTACTGTTCCGATTTCAAAAACTATTTCAACAATATTTAAAATATACCTTTAGAGTGGTTTTAAATGCAAAAGTAATTCTGCAGGTCTTTCTTTATGTCCGTCTGTTACGTTTTAACTCCTTAGCCCCTGAACCAATTTAGATAAAATTTGGTATGGAGATTATAGATTATATCCTGAAACTGGAGAAAAGCCTTCAAAGATATCCACGTGAGTTGAGCCGAGGGCGGCTACTTATAATCATCCTCATCATTATGATATCAGCGTATGATGTCCGCTGCTGAATAAGGGCATTCCTCCCCTTCGATTTCCAAGTGAATCAGTTCTGCAGCCTGCATCCAGCATTACATGCAGGTTGCTTTCTAGTTTGTATCAAAATCCATTGAGTTCAAGACAACACTTAAATAGAGACAATGTAGCAGCCCTAGGCATTATCTTTTCGTGTCAGGAGCAGATTCAAATTACAAGCCGAACATTAAACTCCGAGACTGGGCATTCAGTAGCGAGTAAACCCACATTCGGTGTTTCATAAGCATCTATTTGACATAAAATAAACAGATTAACATTATATTGGCCGTCCGTGTCGAGCCCTACTTAGCCTTCCCACCTGCCTACCTGCACTATTCTCTTAGGTAACTCTTAAATTATCTCTGCTATTGAGAGTAAAATAGTTTGTTTTCTTAAATAACAGTAATAATAAGAAGAGGTAGAAACCACTTTAATTTCCAGCGTCCGACTAAGGTATTACCTCCACCATACAGAAGATTGCAGTTAAATAACTATACTTTGTAGTATTTTACAGAAGATCACAGCTAAATAACAATACTTATATTAGTGTTTTCCTGTGATGGAGGCAGAAGAACTTTTCTATGCTCACCAAAACCCTTTCTCTTTACTTTTACAGGGTAGGCGGCGCGGCAGTACTGCCCAAGGTGCTACGGGCTTCTATAGGCTACGGTAACAACGCGCGAGTAGTTCCCAAGGCGCTGCGAGCGTCTGTAGGCTATGGCGACCGCTTACCACCACGCTGTCTGTATGTACCTATGCTTGTTTGTCACACTTGTTTTATGAAAAAAGCAGACTGTAGTAGTTTTATAGAGATGCCATTGATACAAAAAATTGGTGGTCAATATCGCTAGGATCAGAACAAAGTGACGACCAGGTACGGCTGGCAGAGGGGTCTGTATCCCTAGATATATGCCAAATCGGCTAGGGGACCAGATTTTAAGTCCCGACCGCGGCAGATGTTTGTGTGGTAGATACGAATATTCGTTCTCGGGTCTTCAGTCAGACGTCTTTAAAATAAGAAAAAAAAATACTACAATAAAAATCCTTTGTTTCAATGTCTGCACTAACATTAACTTCCTTTCAATGAATAATACCTCTTTTTATCTATTTGTCACAAATAGTAAACGTAGCATTAAAATTCATGCGCAAACAGTAAATCAGCTGTCGTGAACACTGAATTGAGTTATTGTCGGACTGGTGTTGGCCAATACTTAGCTTGAATTCAGACAACAAAGCTCCTGGGTTCCGCGATCGATCCGTATCGATCATAAATCCATTACCGTGGGTTAGCGTCATTAATTTTGTTCAACGCTCATTATTCCTAATTTTAGATTTTACATCATAATATTAATACGTCGCGCAAAAACTTTGTACCCCTTTTTACGAAAATTTTGCGGTCGGAGGAGTTTATATAGAGGAGTGCAGAAAGCAAATATTTTTATTAAATTATGTTCACTTAAAGTTTAACGATTTGGCGTATTGAATGGATTGTCTTGTACTGAAAAGTTAACCGACATCATTTTGGTTCTAAGTGGTCATAAAAATAACCTTGAACCTACCAATCACTCAAGCAGTCACATAAAAGCTCTTCGATTTAAATGACTTGCCTAGGCGTCCAATTGAATGCCTAATTTAAACCAGACGGCTGACATGAGTTCAGCCATCTGGTTAAACGTTGCGCTCGATGACTTGGCTAGTTGTACTTCGTCTTTGATTGGATTGGATGCTGGCATTCAATCAACGGGCTAGCCGTCCAGTTAAGCGGCTGATTTAACCAGACGGCTGCGACATAACTATTAAAGCTTGTCACCACCATTACTGAAAAACATTCTCAACAAGCTTTTGAAAAAGGCAAACGCACAAGTATTGCTTGTCCAATTGATAATCAACACCCGGCGTTTACACTTCGAGTGATTTACGCCACAACACTCCAGCAAAACGGTCAATAAAACTAAGTCTGATTTACCTTATTTTAATATTAATCTCGTGCGAATGTAGGTGTCGCGTCGTAAAATTTAATGGACCATCAGTTGGAGCTAAACTATGTGGTTCCGTTTTATTATTTCATAGCATATTTGAACTTACATGTGTCGTAAAACTGAACGAAACAGTTAAGTTTTTAGAGATCCTTGCGCTTTTGTGTCTTTATTAATATCTACTCTATGTGAAGGCAATAAAATACAACTTTATTTACGATCATATTTTAGTTGATGCAGTGGCTGAAATGCGAGCAGGCACCGAAGAACGTGAAATTGAGGTAGGTAGTGAACTTTTGATGTATGTATAAGATATCTGTGGCAATAACAATAATAATTTACAAATATTTGTATGATGAGTACGAGCATTTGTTTACGAGTCATGGATGTTTATATGTTTATTTAGTATATTTCTAATATTTATATACATATTATTATCATTATTTATCCGTTATCTAGTATCCATAACACAAGCTCTAATGATGCTTACTTTGGGCTAGATAATAGGTGTGAGTGTATAATTATTATTATTTTATACAAATGTCATAAAATTATTAAATGTTATTCATTTGATAATTTTATGATTTTTTGAAAGTGGCAATCCATTTCTATGAACTAATATAGCCTATGTTTTAATTTATTGTAAAGATTTTTTTCACATTTTAATGATTTTGATGCGTTTAAACGCCTGTTTTATTGTAACAATTATAAATAATGTATAAAAAAAAAATGATGAAAAAATCTCTCTTTATTTGTAATTATTACAATAAAGATTTTTAATTGATGAAAAAGCGCTTCTCAGATAGTCTTGAGCCTGTTTGCCCGATGCACATGACGATCCATCACTAACAAAAGCTTTCTTGTGCACCAAGCTTCTAAACCTGTGAACTAAGTCATACTTTGAGGGCACTCCCATCATGCACAAGTTAATCCGAAACTTCGAAGTCGAAGGAAATGAGTTTACTTATAGAGAGTTAGCTCGGACGTAACTAGTACTTTTCATTGGGTGAAAGGATGAATTGGACTTCGAAACAAATTATCTTTTACAGTTGAAACGGGTTTAACTTTTAGACATTATTAGTTCTGAATACATTTAGGACCTTATTATTGATGAAGTAACGATCGAATATTCAAACGATCAAATTTTAAGTAGTGCTCAATTTCTCGGGCGTTTATGATTTACACGATTTACAGCCAAATACTCTAACCAATTTTCGAGTCAATCAACCCAAAGAATAAAAAGTTTCATATAAAATTCAACCCCCATTTCATCCTCTCAATGGTGATATTACGAAAACCCTTTCTTAGTGGATACCTACATACACTTCATAAAGAGCACACTCGCCAAATTTCATGTCTCTAGGACCAGGCCGGTTCAGACTGTGCATTGATATATCAGTCATTCATTCAGTCAGGAGTTTAAGTTTTATACAAGGTGTTTGGTACATGGTATAACAAGCGGGCACCTATCCATGTTGACATAGTCATATAAATACTATGGAATTATGAAAAATGTAAAATTAATTTTGAAATTTTCCATACGTTTTGTTTTACTGACCGAACTATTTGTATGTAGAAATTTGAAATTATTGTCATTATTTTGAAATTTTGATAACGCCATAGTATTTATATGACTATGTCAACATGGGTAGGTGCTCGCTTGTTATACTTTGTACCAAACATCCTGTATATGTATAGGTACAGATGGATCGACAGCTAGTAATACCTGACTTGCTTAGCGTCCAGCGTGCAAAGTATTTTTCTACCTTTACAGGGACGTTAGATGTCTCGCCTCAACAGCCGTTTAACATAAGGCCTGCTAAACGCTTGTCCGCCACCCTTATTTTAAACTGAATGTCAAAAGGAGTGGGATTGGTATACTTACCGCGAATTTTAATTTATACTTCTTTCATAAAGATATTGCGTAGATATTTAATAAGGCATTCCCTCGGGCGCAGGCTGCGCGTGCGGCGACGGCGGCGCGCCCCGCGGGGTTCCCGAAGGTCCATATGTATAATAAAAATAATTGTTCGCCTTTTTCATTTAACCACGTTTTTTTGCAGAGCCATTAACACGCCGCGCGTCTCGGTCGGCGGGCGCACCTCGGGCTAAGTAATTTATGGTCGATTTGAAGGAAAATTGGAATTTTGTGATAAAATATAATTCAGCGCACCATCGATTTTAATTCGCGCAGAATTTTCGCTCGGGCCTGATCGTTGCGGTTATTTACGCCGCGTGTTTATTGTTGTCCACTAAAGTAAAGACAGTGTATTGAGGTATTAACAATGTATAGGGCGACCGGCGTGGCTTTTCCACTCTCCAGCGCATAGATAATAGAAATGTTAAAGAAAAAGTAAGTGTTTACGTGCGTGGAGACGAGTTCACCAGTCATTATTTTGATGTCCAGCCAACGTAAACGGGCGTTGGCTCGCCGCAGCCATATATGGTGGTAAAAAATACCGTAGCACAAAAACTATCTAATTACACATCTTCATTTGACCGTGATGCGCTGGGTTTTTGCGGGTGTTCCGGCCGGCTGCGCGCGCGCTGGGAAACTTGTGAAAACGACGCGCTCGCACCCCGCCCGGTGTACGGGACCCGCTGCCCTTATACGGGCCGCTCAGCTTTCTGGTTTTATAATTATAATCGATATTACATACCGATGTTACAACTATAATTGATATTAATTGCATAATATTTTTACGTCGCTCAGGTGCTATACTTAATGGACTCATCACACATTTCTAACTTTATGTACATTGTTCTAGTGTTAGTATATAGTCACCACCAGCCTACATGTCCCACTGCACAGGCCTTCACACATTGAAGAAACACTTGAGGAGTCTGTGACTGGCCCAATGCAGGTTGATGGGTTAAAATGATTGCAGTAACAACCGGGACAGACGGCTTAACGGCCTTCCTAAGCAGTAAGGAGCTCCAGAACACAAATTTTGACTAACCCATTTTGGGGTCGACCGGTGAGGGTCGCTTTGCTTTCTTAATCGAAATAAGAAAGCCCAAACAACTACGTTTCCTTAGCTTCTCAGAATATTAGTTTTTTTTATACATGTAGACGACAAACAAGCTGACGGCCCACCTGATGGTCAGCAGTAATAAATAAAAAATAAAAAAATAAATAGATAAAAAATATAGTTATATTTTAAGATGACGTAGACATTCCTATTACGTCTGTAGACAAAATAAACAAGAATAAAATACGAAAATGATTTTTATTTTGATGATTTATTCTTGTATGGCTATCCAAACAAGAATTAAAACACGACAGTACAAATACCACCATTATAAGCGATTTTATATTTATACTAGGTGGTAGGCCCGTAAGTATGTAGGGTCGTCTGGGTAGGTACCTTCTTATTTCAGCCGTGAAACAGTTCGCTGTGTTTTGGATTGAAGGGAAAGGTAGCCAGTGTAATTACTGGGCATGGACGGCATTTCATCTTAGGCCCCAGGATGACAACGCAGCTGCAATATCAAGTGATTTTTCCTTTTATTGCAGGTGTCTATAGGCGGCGGTAACCGCTTACCATCAGGTGGCCCGTCAGCTTGTTTGTCATCTAAGAGTATTAAAAAAAAAATTTGACTATCGCTGTATTAGGACTGTTTCATCACCATCATCATCACTTTCAGCGGAAAGACGCCCACTGCTGGGCAAAGGCCTCCCCCAAACATCTCCAAACCGATCGGTCCTGCGCTGCACTGTTTACGATAGGTATTTTCCTATAATTTCTGAAGCGGCCGTCTGAGGCAGCACCTTCATAGAAAATTGGCTGAATATCGCTACTTTGTAATGTTGTGTTGAGAGCACAGGAACTCATCTCCTGTGCTATCAATAGTCATATTGAGAGCGCTTTATCTATAAGTATATTGATATAAGAATGTGTCAATTTTCTATATGGTAGTTGATAACTTTTTTATTTCATCAATAAGAAGTATATAACTCATAAAGAAAGATTCCAAAAGAAATCGTTTGTTCAAGATCAACAGTTTCACAGATATAGTGGTGTGTATGATGTGTTGCGGCACAACGCCAAAAAACGCTCCATAGAAAATCTACGGAACAGGTGACGTCACATGTTTGTATAATATTTACTAAGAATTGTTTGAGCATACTGACAAATTTAATAATACTATGTAATATGATGGTTTTTATTTACCGTTGTCATAATAATAGTTGTTTCAATTGAAGTAAGCAAGAAAAAAACACTTAAGAATTTTGTAAACAGTACAACTTTGACAATATTCCATAACTATAAGTTTGAATTGTTTGTATGGGTAACAGTAGTGTATATTTTCCAAATTTCTGAATAATGGCGCCATATTCAAATTTAGGCAACATCCCGATTGCCACCCTGTGCCCTTATCAAATAAAATAAAGCCTATTGGACTGAATTATTAAGCAAGTTAATTAAATCACTTGAATTACGTCATTCTTTTCACAACGTTGTGTGTTATGTAATTTTTTGATAAAAAAAACAAGTCAGTGATTTATCAAGAAATAAGCAAGTGAAATTTGATTTTTATTAGTGCTGATATGTCTTATTTAATTGCAGCTTTATAATGCTACAGTAAAGTCACCAATGACTAAGCAATAATATCAAGTTCTTAGGTCTGTACCTACTCTTTTCGGGCCAGAGGTTTAGGTCTTCATTCAAATGGCCCCCTAAAAAGTACATTCAAATCGTTAAAAATCACATATGTATGTTATCATCATTAACAACATACCAGCCTATGATGTGCTGAATAAAACCCTCCCCCAGTGATTTCCAAATGGATCGGTTCTGAGCAGCCTGCATCCAACGGCTCCCCGCGACCCTGACCAGGTCGGCTATCCATCTAGTGGGAGGCCTTCCTACTTTGCGCTTTCCTGACGTGGTCGCCATGCTAGAACTAAATAAAAACAAAGTATTAACTAACATTGTCATATTGTCTGTTATGTCAGATTTTAAGTCTACCAAGAACGTAAGTATATCTGTCTGTCGCGCCTGAATTTACACCAACACTAAAAATTGTGGTTGTTGAAAATACCTGCCAGAGATTGAGAGACAGACTAGTCGATAATACTGACTACTATAGGTACTTTGATCTTGAAAATGTATGAATAAAAATATTAAAGAAACAAGAACTTAAGTAGGTAGTTACATAATTATTTTATTAAAAAAAGAAAGTGTAATTACTGGGTATGGAAGTCATTTCACCATAGGCCTCAGGATGACAATGCACCTGCAATACCGAGTGATTCTTTCCTTGTTATTGCAGGTGTCTATAGGCGGCGGTAACCGCTAACCACCAGGTAGGCTGTCAGCTTGCTTATAAAAAAATGCTATATCGAGGATCTCGGTGGCATGGTTTGAACCATGAGGTTTGGATTACGAAAACCTTCTGCAGCCGCTTTAACCCACCATCCCGCATCGGGCCAGCGTGGTGGTGGTGTAATTGCCCAAACTCCCTTTATGTTTCACCCATATAAGAAGGCCTATGCCCAGCAGTGGGACTTATATAGGCTGGTGATGATGATTATCCTATTTATTTATACCAGAAAATTAATGTCACGAAGGAGAGCCTGCAGTCGCTCATAGACAGGCACTGCAGGCTTTCTTGTCCTGTATCTAGGCTTGCTAACACCAGGGGTGGTTTTAAGCATACGTTAAGTATGTATTGTTACCAATTTTCATACATAAAATGTCGTAAATGGCTGCTTCATAAACAATCCCTGGCATCAACGATTATCTATAACTTATAAACTACTGTGTCAGCATTGCTACTTTTGTGTTTCAGCGAGTTAAATTTAACACACACTTATTTAATGCTTAAAATGAAATTGTTATAATTGCTATGGCAGAATAACGGAGGCAGCGGGACTCCTCCTGCAGCCACTGAGTCATAGACCCTTTTGTCTTAAATTTATTAAGGTCTATCTTGTCGGTCTGTAACTATTTATTCTGTTTTTTGAGACAAATAAACTATTTTTTTTATGATAGAAAATTTCAGTGTGATATGAATACCGTATATTATAGTGATAATATCGCTTCATTTGCGTTTAGTTTTTGCTAGCAGCGTATTACATTGGTCACAGTCGCTGCGTATAACTGTAGCTATCCCGTGATTCCAGTACAGAAAGCAACAAATCATACACAACTGACAACCGACTGTATTGAAATGCAATAGGGGCTATTTTTTTGGACAATCGTTTTACATTATACCTAGCGGTGTGGACTGTACGCGCTGAGGAGTTTCTTGCTAATTATTTCATTAGGCACCGCGTCTGCGCAGTGATGATGAAGAATTGAAGACTCTATTAGCATAAGACAATCATTTATCACTTTAGTTAAAAGTGTGTTTACGAAATTAAATTATGACTGGGCTTTTTTCATTTTCAGTTAAGAAAAAAGAAAATAACAAGAAATATTCGTAAATTTTCGGAAAATACTTTGTTTATATAAATAAACAAAGTATTTTACGCTATTATGCTGCCTATTATTATTAAAGTATATAGATTATTGTGACATACCTAATGTGAATTGGGTAATTTCCATGACATACCTACTGTTATTTGTGTGTTGTGGCTTATATTTTATTTTTTTATTACCTACTATTTATTAAATACTCTATATTATAAATACTCGTTTCGGATGTTGAAATAAAATATTTCGACATTGTAGGGTGGACGTTAGCTCATAAACGCAAATACAGATAGACTAGAAGAATTTCACAGGGATATCCCAAGTCCTGGGTGGCTCAGTGGTCAGAGCAGTCGCCCGGATTGCGAAAGGTCGCGGGTTCGATTCCTGCCTCAGGACGTGAAATTTTTCTAGTTTTATTATATTTTAATTAAAGATTAATGTGTTTTTTATCCGTATAACTAATGAGGGTAACATTCGAAAGGCCGTTATGTTAAATTTGTACAATTAGATTATTAGACTAAGATCTCACCTTTCCTACCTATTGTGCATTATGGTAACAAATTTAAGCGAATAAATGAATATCAATATGAATATCACAAAAAAATCACGAACGACATGGACTCAATGACTGATGAAATTAAATTTTAAATAATGTTAATGTTCAAGAAAAAATGCTCTGCCACGTCATATATTATTCTGTCACCGTTAAATCATCTATTACAATGTCAGCAAACAGAAATAAAATTAAGAAATATTTCTGATGCAAATTCTAATTGATTAAGCAACATACACACCTGTTCATCGCACACATTTACAGACGTGAAATTTAGTCGCTCGTGTGGGCAGCCCGGTGCCATCACAGACGGGCGGTCATCCGGCCAGTCCCCTAACCTACTGTTGAATGAAATTTCACAATTTTTGTATTATCTATCTTGATATTGGAGGCGGCAATAAACACGTCTGCGCTATCGCTATGGATGATCCTACGCAATGGATCGTATGAACGGTGTTGGGCGGTTTTGTTGGGAGGCTGCTCACACGAGCGTTTAATTTCTTGTTGATGATGAGTGACGTCATAGCAAAGCTTCTTCAGGATCTCTATTTTTTATTATAAATCTGGGAAGCAAACGACAAATCAAAAAATCGAAAATAAAATTAATTCGTAATTTTATTTTATTCCATTTACGAAGTCCCATTTGGCAGATGTCAAATTGTAGGGTACTAGTAAAGAGCAGTCGACAGCACATCAAGCGTAACAGTTTGACTTTGAGACCACCCTTACTGCGTTAATAATAGAGGCAGCTTTCGTAGTGCAACTGTCACACTTGACGTGCTGTCGTCTGTACCTTCAAAGCCGATTACTATTACAAATTAAAAAACGAGTTGACAGAATTATCTATGGCTCTTCTTACAAAACTGTATAATTAGAGAGAAAAAAACAACCTGGCGTTTTAGTTATTACGTCTACATACCAAATATATATAAATTAATTTGCACCTTGGGAATTGATTACTCAATAAATATTGTAGTTTTGTATTATTCTTATTTTTCAAAGATATTGTCTACTCAAACTTTAAGAATAGGAATAAGAATGAATTAAATTAAATTTCAATTAATAACAAAATTTAAATACATTTTAAATATGTATGTAAATACTCTGAATCATGCCTAATAAAAGAAAAAACTCAAATAATCTTTCGAATGCCCCGTACCCGCATCATTTATTTTAAAATTAAAGAGGCCGCTTAAATACAAGCATTGACATTGAACCTTGCAATATTAAAACCGTTTGAACAGTTTATCCGCTTACGCGCGTCAGGCTCGTAAACATGCCACTATAACCGCCCGTCTGCGCGACCTCAACATAATTACTAAGCTATATCTGGACACGAATGAAAACCACATCTTTATGCGGCTGTTACGCCGATAAACCTAAAATGTTGAAAGCCCACGACTATTGGCCAACAGATAAAAAATATATTTAAGAGACTAGCGGCCCGGCTCGCGGGTCTCGAGACCGCTTAAGTGTTGACTTTGATCGCACTAAAACGGAGTTGTAATTTAGCGATGATTTCTGCTAGTAAACGCTTAGCAAATCGACGGGCCCCAAGTACAAAGTCGTATAATAATCGTACATAATTTGTTAAGTTTCAGTATGAAGCTTTGAGTGGCGTGAAAATAATAATTGCTAATTATTTCGCTGAAAAAAGAAACACTATAGTAAGTTATCGTAAAAGCTATTCTTCGGCTAATTTTATTCATTCTCCATGCTTCAATGAAATAAATAGCCTATTTCTCCATAAGTTTCTGTTCTTGGGGACCGTCAGAATGTTTCTGCGCATGTGTGAGATGCGATATTGTTAGTTGAAAAGTACATCGCTGCGCCGTGATTTTTGATCACACGTACGCGTTGATAATTCCCTTATAGTTGATAAAAAAAATATAACATTAGGTATATTCATTGATTTAAAAAAAGCTTTCGACACAGTAAGTCACCAAAAACTAATATTAAAACTACACGACATGGGCATCAAAGATACGGCTTTGGAAATGTTTAAATCTTATTTGCATAATAGGCGCCAAGTTGTTAGAATTGCTGAGTTTACTAGCTCTCCTAAAAAAATTTCATGCGGCATACCGCAAGGCTCCATAGTGGGGCCATTACTGTTTTTAATCTACATCAACAACATAAGTAAAATAGGACTTACAGGACACCTTACATTATATGCCGACGATACATGTTTGTTTTACTTTGACACATCTATTCACGCTATAATCGCTAACGCTCAAAAAGACCTAGACATCCTGAGCGAATGGCTGTTGTCCAACCTATTGACGGTCAACACATCCAAAACATCATATATGATTTTATCCGCTAAAAATAAAGAAATTCCTGACTTCAAGCCACTTGAAATAAATAGTGAGCTTATTCAAAGATCACACCAAGAGAAATATCTAGGAATACAGATCGATGATAGACTGACGTGGAAATCTCACATCGAACTTGTCAAATCAAAGGTAATGTCTGTACTAGGAGCACTTCGAAAGATAGCACATTGTATACCAAATAAAGTAAAACCAATTCTATATAATTCCTTAGTAAAATCTCATCTTCAATATTTAATTGAAATCTGGGGTTCAGCCGCACCAACTAATTTGAAATCGTTGCAGAGATCACAAAACAAAATTATAAAGGTTTTGTTCCATTATCCATTTCAGATGCCAACTAAACAACTATACGCCAAGACAAACTTAATGGATCTATCCCAATTATACAAATATAACACATGCTTACTAGTAAAAAAAAATTAGTACAAATAGCATTAAATGTAATTTACAACTAAATATAAAAAAGAATACACACAATCTTCGCAATAAAAACAAACTTCAATTAATTACAGCGAGAACTAATTACGGAAAAAAGACAATACTATTTGAGGGAGCACAGCTGTTTAATCGGTTACCCCAAGATGTAAAAAACTGTGAGAGTATTAATACATTTAAACAAAAACTTAAATCGCATATCGTAGAGAGTACCAGAGATTAAATATAAAATTGTTAATGTATATGTATCTCATTATAAGTGAAATGTAAATTTCTTATGAGAATAAAGTTCTTCTTTAAACCTATAGTTTTGAGTGTTATATAAGGGATTTTTCATAGAACTAAATATTGAAATATTTATATAAATAAGCACTTCACTGTATTTTCGTGTTTTCTAACTTTTTAAAGGTTTTTGTTTTCAAAATTAAACAAAAGCACGAATTTTGACGGTCTGCGTGTATTGTGTTCTTGGTTGGCGCTACGAAAGACCAGCGCTGTCTGATCCTCCAGGTCGCAGCAGATGCTGAGTGGTGACCTATGACCTATACCTACCTGGCTATATGTACATTCTTTTGTGTTAATTTAGTTTTAATTGTGTTATTTGTATTGCTTAAAACCTCTGGGCTTGTTGATATTATAATAAGGTTTAAAATGATTTGCGTTTTTACAAGCTGTAGAAATACTTTTACGTTGTAACCGAAGCTCCATACAAAGTGGCAGCTCTCCTTTACATATTACGTACTTGGAAGGATTTTTTTATATAATTGCACTGCTTATAGGCGACAGAGAAAATCTCCTTATACGTATAATACTTGCATCGTACTAAATAAAAAGAGAACACGACCAACACTGTTTGTGAAGTATTGGTAAATGGTTGCTCGTTTTCAATTTACTTTTTTCTACATCTTCGTAACTATGACTTCGTTGATGAATATAGATAAGAAAATAAAATCGTGGAAAATAACCTAGGAATCATTTTAAAAATTAATGAATTACTAAATAAAATAATATCGAATTTACGGCGCACGGCGCAGGAGTAAAGAAGCGTAGTCACTGTCTGAATCCCTTGTCAATCTCTCCTGAAATTCGCAGAGAACTAAGAGATTTAACTCTTTTGTACAAAATCTTAAACAGTTTAATTGAGTCCCTTTACCTAATAAGCAATATTTTTGCAATGCTCTAACAATAAACTAAAACCCATTCAAAGGATACTTTTTCAGTTCCGTTTTGTAAAACTAAGTAGGTACTCTCAGAACCGTTTTATAGCGTGCGTGTTCTACCTATAACAATAGTTATTCAGACATTGATATTTTCCACACCACTTTTAGTGGTTTTGTCTCTCTAAACAAAAATATATTACTTAGGTTGTTTATTGTTGTTTGTTACATTTTTAAGCAGTTGTATGATTACGTTACGTTAGCTTATAACACAAATACAGATAGACTAGAAGAATTTCACAAGGTTATCCCAAGTCCTGGGTGGCTCAAATAGTTAGAGCAGTCGCCCAGATTGTGAAAGGTCGCGGTTTCGATCCCCGCCAAAGGACGTGAAATTTTTCTAGTTTAGATATTTTTATAAGTAAATCATTTTTCAAACATTTATAATAATGTTAAAATGAAAATTAATAACAGTTGTACAATATTATTTGTATGTATTTATTTGTTCTAGTAAACGATAAAGTTTGTGTCCGTTTAGACTTATTTCAACGAAATGCAATAGCTTTACCTATTATATGTGAAAACTTTGTTGGCATTTTGTTATGTTTAAATGCGTAATTTTCTGTATGTTATTGCATTGCTGTATGTTTTCCTAAAATAAATAAACAATTAAATAATTGACGATCAGATCAGGCGTTTGATGACTATCAGCTCATTTTCACATGATAAAAATACTAACTTTCACAGAACCGATTGATTTGAAATTTGGTGTACTGTCACTTCGGTGACATTTCCATCACATACCAACTTGGAGCTGATTCTATACCATCAAAAAATCTGCGGGCTCCTTAATTCTTCAGAAACTTACAGCATATATAGCGTTTTTGGGCTCTTATGAACAGTCTTAATGAGATTGTGTTAGATAGATGATTAATGGGGCCGAGGGTTAGGTACTTAAAATTTTCATTTTATATTTTATTTAATGTAAGAATCTTACGGCAGCCGCGTAATTAAGTTTGCATATGCTTTTGCGCCTCTCATACGGTAAATACTTACCACTATGCTCTTTTACCACAAACCAAATCGTAATAAACTTAGAAGTTGACTTCTAAATACGGTAACCAGATACCATGATAAATGTGTCTCACTACACCGTGTCTATAGTTTTTGCGTTTCAATGGGGGGAGGTTGCCCAGAAGAGGGGAGGGCAAGTCAGACTTGTTTTAATTGGCTCAAGGAAGCATGCTTCAATGGTTTCGAGACACAAACAGTGTAGTTGCTGGGCTACTTCGCTAGTTACTTTTAAGTGCATTTCTTATATTAATTAAGGCCTACAGAAACAAAAAGTTGCAAAACGAAACGTAAGTATAAGTCTTCAGAAAGGTGAACTACAGATGTTTAGTTATTGATAAAACGACAAATTTTAATGCAAAATGAAAAAAATGAGAAGGCTGTAGATTTGAAATTATTAAATGGTTTAATGATTAATCCCTCAATTATCTCCAAACATCATTGAGGGCGGCCTATGGCCATCAGTGGGCGCCTTTCAGCTGATATAATAATTTTGAGTAAATGATTCCTTTATTGGCGTGACACCCACTTTGTAGGCGATGGCAAAAGAAACGTATAGCTAAATTGATAAAGTATGATAATTGACCCTCATGACGATTGACAGTTCAATAGTTCATAAGTAACAAAAACCTGATGTAATAAAAGACTGAAAAAAACTAGTCCTATCGCCAACACACGTTAGTAATAAAATTCACTTATAAAAGTGGTATAATAAAGCATTGACAACTTTATAGCATGTATGAAACAAAAGTCACCATAAATACACACACTTTCCTAACATAATAAAATTGCCGAATTCAATAAAAATATATTTATTATTTATCTTAAATATAATTGTATTTAACCGACTTTAAAAACGAGGAGGTTCTCAATTCGGTTGGTTTGGTTTTTTTTCTGTGTTTGTGTTTACTCCGAGATATCTGATCCGATTTCCGTATGCGAAATTGGAGATTTTTGCTTTCTTATGACTTTTTAGTAAAACGATACGATAATAGAAAACAAGATGTGTTGACGGTCACCCGTCTAGATTTGAACTTAGAAAGTAAGCACTAAAAATCGTAAAAAAATAATAAATAAACAATAATTATAACCGACTTCAAAATACTAAAAAGGATAAAATAGGTAAGTTATGTAGGTTCCTATGCCATAGAAACACATTTTTTGGAGTCTGTGCTAAGTTGTTTCCAGAAACAATAAAAAGTGAAGCATCGACTCCAAAATATATGTTTCTAGAAGATAAGTACTTACCTACTTAAATTCAATTATTTAATACTTTTTAGTATTTTGAAGTAGGTTTTAATTTTTTAAGTTAAAATCTATAACATTGAATGGCGATGATCATTTATATTACTTTGCGTTTCACTAACAATACACAACGTAATATCATTATTAATTGTGATGTATTTATACAACGAACATGGTAATTACGTAACTTCCCACACCAAGTGTGTCAAGTTCATACGATGGCTGCAGCGATGGGGTTATGGTACTCGCGATAATAGTGAAAATGCATTGTGTTTTCTTTTATTCCCATAACATTATTATATCAATGAGACCGCAGAGTAGATCGTTAGTAGAAATGATCAAAAATAGGTTCCCAAAATACTATACGCCATTGTCTGGTTCTCCTGCATGTTTTCGAAATTACTCTGGCCAGCGCTTTCTGAATTGATATCTCTTATTTTGTTTCAAATTTGAATATGGAACTTCTAACGAGAATTTATTTGTTTTTCTTTTAAAATTCCTAACTTCTTTGAATGAGGTTCGTCGTGGTTTTCATAATAATCGACCATTGAGTACTTAATTTAATACACAAGCAAGTGAACTCTCCTTATTGTAACGTGGTTGACTTTGTCATTAGGTTTGATTAGAGCACATCACGCGCCGGCGCAGGCGGCGCCTGCGACCATAATGGAAAGAGGAAAGTAAATAAAACAGTCATAATGGTGATTTTACTGGTGTTATATAAATTTATTTATTCATTTTTGGAAGACTAATGACTACATAAACAAGGTATAAATGCTATTAAATACATGAAGTCTGTGAAAGTCTCCGCATATAGAAGAATTATAATAATAAAAAATGGAGACAGTTAAAGAAACAAGATTGTCAGTAAAGTAAAACTGGTACATTATTAAGCCTAATATAACTAAATAGCTACACGCATTGCCTACCATATATAATATTCATTAGTGTCAAGTCACTCGCCTTTGAAGAATAATTTAACAATTATTTTGGGAAAAGAGTGTGCTTGTACATTCTTCCCCATATACTTAATAAACATCCCAAAGAAATAATAAATAAATTAAGTAATAAAAATATCAATCAAGTGAAGCGAATATTAAAATGCTATTACTTTATATCTGGAAAGTTTATAGACAAGGATGTAAAATAAAATAATACTAGAACGATTGCTACCTACCTACTTAACTTAATTATAGAATAAAACATAAAATATGAGTAACTCCCCAGGGATAGCTATAATGTTTAATATTAAGATTGAAGACTTTAGTGTAAGAGAAGACACCTTGGTATTTATAAATAGATAGGTATATATTACTTACATGAAATGTACCGTTAGGATAATAAAGTATATTCAAGCAAAGGGTACCAAAACAAACTAACATAACATAGTTTGGCATCAGACAATACTGAAATTAGAAAATTCATGCTAATTGACTGCATTTTTTTAGGGTTCTGTACCCAAAGCGTAAAACGGGACCCTATCACTAAGACTCCGCTGTCCGTTCGTCCGTCTGTCACCAGGCTGTACCTCATGAACCGTGATTGTTAGACAATTGACATTTCCACAGATGGTGTATTTCTGTTGCCGTTGTAAATTGTCAAATCTGACAGAGGCCATAAAACAAAATTGAATTGAAAAACCACAAATACTAACAAATATAATAAAATAAATATTTAAGGGGGCTCCCATACAACCAACGTGATTTTATTGCTTGTTTATGCTCGACATTGATAACGATAGACGCTTGCTTAAAACCTTCGTGCGCGAGTCTGACTCGCACTTGGCCGATTTTTTTTATTGCAGTAAATAAATTTTCTATATGTAATAAGTAAGCTTGTGTGAATATCCACATGAAGATCATCAGAGGTTGTGGTCACATTAAAATAAGTTTACTTTGACATCATTAGTCTTCACCCTCCAATAAAGACCAGATAAAACGAATGACACATATTTAAACCAAAAAGTGACCTACCCCAAGAAGTTGAATGAATATGCAAAGTTAGTGAAACAAAGTCGGCCCAGAACCGAGCGCATCCGACATCCGCCGACGGCGGCCCCGACTCTAATGGCCGTCATTCGACACATTATTCAAATAGAGAAAAAATCTCTCGCGTTACAATTATGACAGGTACGCACGATAATGCTAAGAATTTATTTGAATTACAAATTGAACACACCAGACAGTTTTAGCGCGGAGCGAATAAATAATTTGATATTATGCAAAGCGATGATACCTCACCGCCTCGAGCGACCTTGACATAGACCCATAAATAAGAATATCTTACCCACTCATACATATGGACGGCCGCTCGCACACTCAAATATGGTAAGTGCCGGCTTATGAATAAATTTTATTATTTAAAACTCGGAATGTTCATTACTAAAACAAATACTCGTAAAGCGTAGTAACACAGGGTGTTCAGTTTAGGGTAAGTTCACGATGGCTGGGCACGACACGAAAATTATCGCTTAATTACAGCGGTATCACCAAGAGGTCGCGATGGATGCGTGTAGTTTTCTCGTTGTGGCGTTTTTATGGACAGTTTAGCGTTAAACGCTCAAGGTGAGCGGGGTGGCCGGAGCGCCCACGCCGCGCCGCCGCCGCCCGCCTGGATGCCTGAGAACAATGCCTGCTATCTCGCTATAGAAATCGCATTACGCAACCGTTGACACCTATAACATCTCTATTTTGGTAGCACTGATACAATGAGGACTTGTGAATTATATTTCAATTGTTTTTATGACGTGCGTGGTAAAATGCGGTAATTTAGATAAGGTGTCAATCATAAATCTTATGGTAGATATTATTTATGACTTTACCAGTGCCAGTTTACTAATAACAATTAGTAAAACTTAATTTATGTTAATTCTTTTAAATGACAGCCATCTTGTAAAAAGTAATAGTACCCACACCCTGTAAGCAAAAATTCTCATGACTGGAGGCGAAATCAGACGCGCATTCCTCTGACAATAAAAACAAGACAACAATCGGGTGTTGCCATTACACAAATTCGTGAATACGTAATGCCGCTCAATGCTTCATATTAATATTTATAGCAGCGATTTGAATAGATCGCCGATATCGCTCGTTAGTGTGAACCCGATACGATCGCACTTGCCTCCTGTTGTTTGCAATTAGCTTATCAAATATTTTTTTAAGCTATTAACTATTACTATTTGCTAACACGCTGTATCTTGATCTCGTTGACACTGGAAATGTAGCGGTAAATGATTTTTCAAACATCAAAATGTAAGTGATAATTAGCACGACCGTTAAATAACACAAATAACAAGTAATGCCCTTTTGAGTAAAGTTTTAAGTTAGAGAAATGTGTCGGACGGATATAATGCAGCACTACACAGTGAGCAAGTCTATGAATGTCCCGTGACGTCATCCGTTCATTCATTGAAAGGAATGAACTTATTCACGTTAATGATGCCGTGGTAGTGACGGCTCCATTCAATTGATTTATTTTGTTAATAGCAACATCAGTTTATACCGACAATTTTATTTCATACAAGTTTTGTCTTATTTCGTCTTTTTAACGATTCTAATAAAAATATGTAACTGATATGTAGTTAGTCTTAATTTTATGATCACGATTAAATCGGCGTTAAAGGAAATTTGTGAATATACAACTTAATTGCTGACGAGTTTGAGGACGTGAAGATATTGACCCCTCATTGGTCAGTGAAATATTATTGGTTGAATTTGCGTCAATATGATTATAAATTAAATAAAAATTGTTGATAGCCGTCGGTCTGTTGTAAATTCTTTCAACAATTACTCTAAATTATCTGTAATTATTGGCAAACTACAAACATTAAAGTGAATACTCACTACCAAAAAGACTGTAAGCGTTGTGAAATAGACACGCCAACTATTTGAAAATAACTGCTTGGAAATCAAAACATATTATAAACTAGTGGCCGCCTGCGGCTCCGCTCGTGTGGATATCGGTTCTTGCATCACAAGGTAGCCCACGTAATTTTTAGCGTGTAATCTATCTACATGCCAATGACTTGAATTGCTTAATCGGCTTAGGGGTAAAACGAGCAGACAATCCTACCCCTAGCACGAGCACAGTAGTTAGGCTAGCTTTTGTCTGGCTTTTGTTTGAAATTTTAAACGTGCGTGAACGATATGATTACGATTCGAAATTGAAAAATGTCGTGCTAGGGGTACTGAACTTTCGCCTCGCTACTCTCGATTCGGAGGAACTTAGAAGCAAGAGGCTTATTGGCGATAAGAAATTGGCAGACAATAAGCCTCAGCCTAGACTACCACCCGTAAGATTGCTTGCTTGTCTGCTGTCTTCTACAGATTGTACTTTTGTGTACTTAGGAGCTTAACAACCTTATCCCGCCTAGCCCATTTCACCAGAAGACTGTCAGACGTTCGACGGGCTACCACCCTTACCTGTTTGATATACCAAATATCCACATTAAGCTCTTTTCGTAATGCGTACAGGCAGAGAGTGCAATGCTCTGTCGGTCTCGATGATCCCTATTACATGAGCTCCTTCAAAGACGATTAAATAGACACCTCATCTAGGTAAGCTTGCTATATCGCCGACCCTCTATTAACTGTTCTCGGAGCAAGAGCGGGCGCTACAGCAAACCCATTTTATTTGGAAAAAGACTTCCTAAGTTCCTAATGCTACCTAAAAAACTTGTCTTCCAATATTAAAAGTATATTTCATCAAGCTATGATGTTCTCCCTAGTACTTCTTAGTTTTATCTCGATTTTGGAGAAAGTTAATTGAAAACGACGGTAGTTCCTCGAGCCTTGATAGCTAACTAGAGCGTGTACACTTTCTAATTAATGTGCTCTGGGCACGTGGAGTTGTCTCGTCACATTCGTTGATAGCTGCTGTGATATTTTATCTATATTTTTATACAACTAGACGACAATTAGTCTGACGGCCCACAAGCTGGTAAGTGGTCACCGTCACCTATAGGTATCCACCTGCAATAACAAGGAAAAATCACTTGACATTCCAGGTGCGTTGCATTTACTGCTTGAAGTAAGTACTTTAACACTCATAAACTTATTTCAGAAATCTAAACTAGTAACTGGGTGTTTAATTAAATCTAGATTGATAAAAGATCTAAAAGTGCAGTTGACCATTTGTTAAATTCTCAATTTTTCAGAATTTAACAGATCACAGGCACATTTTAGTCCAGTAAAGTGTCAGCAAATATGACTTAGATTATCGTCACTAATATTCATGCCAATGTATATTCGTGTTAATAATTTGAGTCATGCTCATCAAAAATACTACAGTAACTGCTCCAGACTTTCCTCCTATTAATTCTATAAGAAAATTATATCTGTTAACAAATTGAAAAGTAATAATAATAATATTAATATTCATACACTCACACCTATTATCTAGCCCAAAGTAAGCATCATTAAGAGCTTGTGTTATGGATACTAGATAACGGAGAAATAATGATAATAATATGTATTATAAATATTAGAAATATACTAAATAAACATATAAACATCCATGACTCGTAAACAAATGCTCGTACTCATCATACAAACATTTGTTTCTACCAGGATTCGAGCCTGCATAGATAGGGGTACAGACCGCTCGACCAGCCGGTCGTCAAAGTAGATCAAATAGGTAGCCTGAAATCGAAAAAATATATATAATTATCTTAGAATAATCACAGCAACAAGTGAACTGGTAGATAAGATCGAGCGCACCCAACGGAACCATTTCCGCCTACATAGAGCACCTTGCTATAAATTTCTCAAACTAACGGCATCGACAAATGACTTCGAAACATCCACATCCTGTCGAGTTAATCCGTAATCGATAAAAAGCATTGGGAAGTTAAAATGGTCGATCAGGCGATGATCCCGTCTGCGCGGCGACAGACATGGCCGATACAAAGCCGAGGATGTGCGTACGTGCCTCACAATACACCTCTCGATATTATGCCTCAGGTTTTTGTGTCTCCGTATTAGGAGCGACGCCGGGGCAACTCACTTTGTACGATGATTGTAACATTCATCGTTATTTACTGTACGACTAAGTTTAGGCCGTTGACGTGGTTTTTCTTGACTGCTCCTTCTGAAGAAGGATCTGAATGGAAAAATTCTGTTTTAGTTAAATACAAATGTACATTTTGATAAAAAAAAAATGAAATCGAGACGTTGGTCTTACACGAGAAGAGTATATTTATTTATTCTGGACAATTTTAGGAACAACTACTAACATATTCAGAGCTTGATAGTTAATTAGAAATAAATGAATAAAAAATGATTGGGTAATGGTTTAAATAGAAGAAATTGCTTTTGCTGAGAATACAATATTATCTGTATGTCATGCAACAAAGATCATTTTTTATGCATTCACAACTATTTTTAAAGATCTGAACTATAAAGCAATAACGAATTTTATTAATCAAAAATGTTTGCTTTATAAGCTTAAGCGATTACTGGATTCCAAATAACAATCACGAATCACTCAAGAAATGCGTAACATCTTGGAGAAACGCTAGTTTTCAAGATCATTAACTTCTTCCATTAAGAAGCATTCAAGTGAAAGGTTAAAAAGTGCATTAAAAATTATAGCGGTGTTGTCTTTTTCTTATAAATCTTTCTTAACTGTTTCCTGTCGTAAAATAGTTAAGCGATACATAAAGCTGTGCTTAAAGATGTTTGTTTATGACAAGATCATTGTATGGCTCTGAATTAATCAAAATCTACATTTGATAGTTTTAACTTGGACCTATAGTTAACTAGAATTCACTTCAAGTGCTATTTAAGTCATCTATATTATGGTCATCCGCCCAAAGCTTTACGTAATGGTAAATATCAATAAAGCTAATTTCGGTGACTACTCTATAAATGATAAGTTATTGCCAGCAAGTTATATTTAGTTTCCTTATGAGACAGTTTTAATATTGTCACCGAGGCCCATTTATAACCGCCTACGAGACCTAGATGTGTCACAAATTGAGCAATAATTTGGTATTTTTGGGTATTTGTGTGCCATTCCAACTTGTTCTGTGCTCCCATTGTTGCTAACTTCAAATAATGAGCTATTGTAATATTTTATATTATATCACTGTAATTTTGTTGGCATGACAAAGATACCACGATTTCAATAACTTATCTCGGTTTGGCATCAACGAGCAGGGTTTTTATTTAGTAGCAGTAACATTAATGAAAACATTTCCACTTTTCAAGGTAATATGATGATGACGGACACAGATTAGGTACACAATTATAATATACATTTTGTATTTTATCGCAAAAACAAAGCAAGGCTTTATCGGATCTAATCCCTTGAGCACAGAATGATGGACAGAAATCTGAATCTCGATCCGTCGACTTACATAACCAAATCAACATCTCGTTTATTTCTAAACGCTACAGACAAATCCTTGTGTCACATATTTGTTTACCAGCGCAGCCTTACATTTGCCTCTATCCTTATTTCTTGGAAGTTAGGGTCTAAAATAAGTTTCCTCGATTGTAGTTGTACGCTTAAGAGTTGAGATCCGATTAGGTCTGATACGATAATGTGGAAGGCGATTCATCGACAATAGCCTGCCGTATCGGCTCGGGCATCTCTTCGACACTGTTCTGTAAATATCAAATGATCGCGCTCAGATGAAGCACGTGAAGCAAGATTAGAGAGGTGACAGCATTTTCGTTTGTCACATTGACCTATTCTCGGATCAGAAGATATAGATACAGAAGCGCTCAAAGATATTGGAACTTGTTTATTGTTGAATAGAATATTTTCTTTTATTGGATTCATTGATATTTCGAAAATGGAAGACCAGATATCTTTTTTTATAATGTTAGTTTCAAATTGTTAGGCCGCGTTAGACTTCCGGGGGTCTATTACAATTGGCAATCAATAGTGTCTGGAATTTGGTGCTTGACAGGTTAACACATGATAATAATGTCACGATTCAACAATATTTTATTAAGACAACTCACGATTGAAATATATTTATGAAATCCGTGTAGTAGGTACTTAAAGTGATAAAGTGACACATAAAACTACCTTACAATTTAAGTATGAGCTATCCTCAATCATTTTGGTCCATTAAAGGTAGATTTGTATACCGGTTCCAAGCAGGTTTTAAGGCAAATCTACGTGGTATAAATATGCGAATAGTTTTAGCAAACATCAAAATCTTTGACAGGAGTAAATGAAGGTTCGTTTTCGCTAAAATTAGCAGCAATTCGTCAATGACATAGTGATTTTGTTCGATAGTAGAATGGAGCTTTTATCATTTTCCGTGAGATTAGATCCACGCGGAAGGATAAAATCGCCATCGGAAGTGTATGACGACTGTGAGAAACTGAGGTCACGCCCAAGGCAAGGCCGTGAACCGGCCAAAATCTAGATATGAGGCTACGTGCCCCGCCGTGGGAACTACAATAGGCGAGCCACCATCTCCCATAAATCCCGTAACATAATTGTGGCAATTAAATTCCCTAAGCTGTCACACGACTGATCTCCGATACGGTTTGTGTGTCGCGACATTTCCTGATCGTTAAACTGCGTGATCGAGGAAGTTTTTTTTATTGGCTTCCCTAACATCGACCTTCTTAAAATAATACATTCTTTGTTTAAATAGTAGTAAATAAATAGTTTTGTTTTGTAGAGAGTTATAAATAAACAAATAAAATGCTCTTATTTCCAACAGCAATATTTGGTTTATAGTGAGTTAGTGTAATATCCTTTCAAGCCAGTTATTTTTAATTTTCATAGGACTCCCGGGAGTCTTACACGGCTTTAATTTTCTTAGCTGATATTCAAGAACATCCCAGACGCGATACAACAACGCGGCTGAACATCCTTAAGGTATATTATATTGGCGCGCAATATTTATCTTTTGGTGTGACAGGTCCACAGATTTCTTGTGTAAAAACTCTAACAGTAAGCTTTATAAAGCGTGATCTTTACTTGTTCAGTATAACCAGAAATCACTCACCTTCAATGTCTACATCGTCCTAGCGATCTTCGGTAATTAAGTTACCCATTACAATATTCATGTTAAAATATTCGACACATTTTTCATCTAAATTTGGAACCGTCTGGTTGAGTTCTTTTTTGTTGATTCTGTGAGATGAATAAGACCCCTAATCAGCATAAGCTTCGAATCATATTTAATAAAATAGATAATCTATTTGCGGCTTAGTATTGCAATAGTTCTCAGTTTAAACATCTTTAATTTTAGAAAATAAAACAAAAGACGCAAAGTTTCAAAATCCGTTCATTCAATTCTTACAACCTTTACAATTAATATTTTGGTCGCTTAAGGAAGTAAGGAAGCAAGTCCGTATCAGTCGGTCTCGAATGACAGCGCACTGAGGTAATAAAATAAATAACCGCCACGAAATCTAAAACAAGTAGTTTTATCGGAGGTATAATACCTGACGCTCGCTATCTCACCACGAGATCACTTCATTGTTTCCCTCCATAATTCCCACGTGGCGAGGAATGACCTCAGCTGGACAGATGTGAACAGCGATCGAGGATCTAGGCTTGATGTTGATTGATATGTTAATAATATTTGAATGTTGCGCTAAAGATGGAGCGATAAGCGATATTACAACCAATTAGCGATACCAATTACGTATTTATTGTTTATTATGTATGTGCATTTTTTTTGTGATTTTCACTTGTTAAACGATGTTAAATGGTTTGAAACATGTCATGGATTTTTTTATAACTTACACTTGACTCCACTTTAAAGAAGTTGGCAGCCAAAAAACTTAAAAGTACTTTGGTTTTTTTTTTGTAGCGAAGGTGCTTTCCTTCGTGGCGGAGAATTATGCATTAATTTACATTTTATAAAAAAAACACAACTCAATTATATTTTTTTCAAATGCATATAGTTACTATGCGTCTATGCGTAGTATGATGTAATCCAAATTTCATCTAAAACAGTTAATCGGAAAACGTAACAAACAGACAGACTTTCCCATTATAATATTAGTATTGATTATGATGAGTCTTTAATGTAATAGGCCACCAAGCACTTTCGAATCGTGAAAAAACACATTTGTATGACTACAAAACTATATTAAATAACAACGTCATAGTGTCTGTCTGTCTGTCGTGTCAGAATTTACACCGGTTCCAAAAGTTGAATTCGAGAAGATTCCGGCCACAAACTCGTGTAGTCATTGTGATTTTTTTTTTTTATTTTATCACAAGAATTTGAACGTTATCGCGAATACGTGCGTCAGCGATTATTTAATTAGTTTTTGAGCAAAACAAACCGATTATTCGATTATTAACATGCACGGCTCAGTTTATATTCGATCATCGCCGTAAACATAAACAAGTGCTTACTTTAGGTAGTAGCAAAAACCTTATCGAGAAGAAGGAAACGCTGATATCGGCGGAGACTACTCGGTTTCCTTTGTTTGTAGGAGTAAAGAGCTGTTCACATGCGATGCTTGATTTCAACGATTCGAATTACAATTATTTTTGTAGTCAAGCTGTATTTACATTTAAGGTCTTTTTACAAAAATAAAAACTTTTTAAAATATTAATCCCTTTCTGAACGACTTATTGCTTACTAAGACGTAGGTAGTAAGTTTAAAGTTTTAATTGGCAATAGATTACTCTTTTAGATTTCCATATAATGACCCTAATTCTGGCAAACACATGCTAAGTTTAAATTTAAGTTCAGTCTACTTCTTTCTCTCAAAATGAAAAAGAAAAGGATGGCCGTCATATAAATTGACATTGAGAAAGGTGCGTTCAACTTTCGACCTTATTGAACGTACTAAAATGCAGTGTTTAGGAGGCACCTCCGTACATGCCGTCTAAAATTGTCTATGATTTCTTTGAAATCTATCTAAATTTAAGTGACAGCTCTAAACAGATTCTTGCTATCTTTTTCCTATTACTTATTGCGAGAAAGAGATATACTGTACCTAAATTTAGAATTAAAGTGTGTTCCCAGAATTAGGCCCAATAGCTAGACCGCAGTTAACTTTTACGAATGTTATGTTAACACTATTTTAAGCTTAATTCAAAACGCTGCCATTCCTGTCCACGACTAAAAGGACAGTTAAAGCTCGCGTGACACATTGGATTTTGATATATTGCCGTGATAGTATCAGCTTGAGCAGTGCAATAGTATTTCATGTGGAGTTTATTAAAATAATGTTGATAAAAAGGACTAATGTATAATAGTAATAACATCTGCCAGGAACGCCTACACTAATAATCTATGCAAAAGTCAACATCCTTATCAGCTTTTGTTATGGATACAGACAGCGGATAACATGGATAATTATATTTTACATATTGATTCCTCATGAGTCCGGGACTTCTGCTAAGTAAGTAAAGCCACTGGAGCTTTACAATTTTGAAACAAATGAGTATATTTATTTTTATGAATCATTACTTACTTAGAATAGTAATCGATTCGATTGCGGTCACCGATAGGTAAGTAAACCTACACAGAGTGACTTTAAAGGCAGTCTTGCTATAAAATCGCGACATTCCTGTGTGTCAGTGTGAACAAATCCTTTGGCTCGTAAAGCGGGTGTACGAGGAAGCGCCTTGAGACCGCGTCAATGCGCACGCGCGCGCGCCAAGGACAGCGATACTAACGTTATCGTGAAAGTTAGTTTGTGCGTTACGTATGTAAGTACCATAATTATGTGTTGCTACTTTGTATAGGTTACGATAAAGGCAGGAAAATAAATTTTAAAAATCATCATCATTTCAGCCGAGGTTCCCACTGCTGGGCATAGGCCTCCCTAAAGGTCTCCTAACCGATCGGTCCTGCGCTGTCCGCATCCATCGGCTTCCCGCGACCCTCACCAGATCGTCGGTCCACCTTGTGGGGGGCCTTTTTTTTTTTTTTTTTTTAACGGGGAGAAATCTGTTTACAGACCTACCCGTCGCTAGCGAGGCGACGGGCGTGTGTGGGGGTCGCCCAGCGCCCAATGACACTGGGAATACCCACTAAAACTCCCCGGTAACTCCACTGCCCTTCGCGGGGGCAGCCCAGGCTCTGCCGAAGCAATTTCACTAGTCCACCCCCAGGCAACCCGGCCTTGCGGCCAGGTTTCGCGCCGATGGAGATTACCCAGAGTCACTTGGGTAATCCCAGACGTGGCGGCCTATTCAATGCATGCGTGGGGGCCACCCACGCACGCGGCCGCGCTTAGGGCGCAGGAAGACGGGCGATCACCGCCCGTCTCCTCACGCCCACCTTGTGGGGGGGCCTACCAACGCTGCGTCTCCCGGTACGCGGCCACCACTCTAGGAGCTTTCCACCCCAACGACCGTCAGTCCTATACTAACTATTTGGGTCGAGTATTTTATCATTTACAACTACATGTAAATACTACATACAGGTTAGTAAGTGAAAATTCAATAGTTTTTTTTTTACTTCTTGGCCTTTTAGGTAGGTACTTGTATTTGGATCGATTTACATTTAATGAAAACTGTTAATCGACAATAATCATTTAGGTAAGGCATTTGTAACATGTGACTATATATTTACCGGCATAAGGAGCTCGTGCTATGTATATTAGGTAAAACGAGTATTCAAAACACGCTCTTAATGTACCTATCTTATTGATAATAATATCATCATTCTTAACTTTTGATTTTAACATTATTACAAATGTTTGAAAAATTACTTAGTAATATATTAAAATAATATGAAACTAGAAAAATTTCACGTCCTGAGGCGGGAATCCAACCCGCGAGCTGGGTCAAAGTCCTGGGTGGCTCAGTGGTTAGAGCAGTCGCCTGGATTGCGAAAGATCGCGGGGTCGATTCCCGCCTCAGGACGTGAAATTTTTCTAGTTTTATATTATTTTAATTACTAAATATCATCATTATCATTACCAGCCTATATACGTCCCACTGCTGGGCACAGGCCTTGCTACATACCACGCTGGCGCAATGCGGGTCGGTGGGTTAAAACGGTTGCAAGAACAACCAGGACCAACGGCTTAGCGTGCCTTTTGAAGCACGGAGGAACTCGAGATAGCAAACTTTAATTGACCCATCCTGGGATCGACCACGGCGAAATTTCTTCTGTTTTCGTATAGAAACCAGAGCGCTCAAGCCACGCTACCGAGCGCCTCTTATATAAACATAATCCATGACTCGTGAACAAAATGCTCGGACTTTTCATAAAAGCATCTGCTCCTACGGAGATTCGAACCCGGAACCCCTGACCGAGTAACCTTAAGAGCAAAAAATATGAAATACTCATCGATATAACCAACTTTTACAATTCGTATTCCGATTCTCCACCTTACAAAATGATCGAACTCCTTTTGTCGTTTGCCTGTTAAGGCTACCCTTAGTTATCTGGAAAGCGTTGTTTTAGGATCAGAGGCATTTGGACCCATTGCTGCTAAAACAACGCTTCCTTGATTCCCACAGCTGGGCAAGACGATAGTACAGCTAGCATCAAAAATGAATTGAAGATTTTGTTACCTATAGCATTGGCAAACAAGGCCGTTTATTTCCCGTTCATTGCCTCGCATTAAACATCGGTATCTCTCTCCACCAACAGAAAGGGGCTATCAACTATCCTTTTCTATCATGTAGTACAGACGACAGCACATCAAGTGTAACAACTAACAATTGGACTACGGGTAAGGCCAGTCTCAACGTCAAAATATTACGCCTGATGTGCTGTGGCTGTTTACGGCCTGTTGATATAAGGCAACATTTCATTTTGTAACTTTTTTATTACTTTATATGGTAACACCTTCTTGTCATAGTCGTCCATTAGTGCTTGTTGTGTTTTTTTTTATACTACCAGATGACAAACAAGCTGACGGCCCACCTGATGGTAAGCGGTTACCGCCGCCTATAGACACCTGCAATAACAAGGAAAAATCACTTGATATTGCAGGTGCGTTGTCATCCTGAGGCCTAAGATGGTACTTATGCCGTCCATGCCCAGTAATTGCACTGGCTACCTTTCCCTTCAATCCGAAACACAGCGTACTGTTTCATGGTTGAAATAAGAAAGGCGGTGGTACCTACCCAGACGACCCTACCATACGGGCCTACCACCTAGTAATATCCGTATATTTAAATAAATAAATACATAAAACTTAATTACTCTGTTTTTGTCTACCATCTCACTTCAACTGCAACCGTCAGCATTATCCTGCTACCACGGCCTCGTTTCAAATTATCCCGCTTCCGGAATTACACCACTCTCTCCTGTCACCAGCTCCCGTAGCTTAGCAAACTCCTTGGGGAGTGGACAAAAGTTTTCGTCTCTCTTCGTCCAATAGAAATATAGAGATAAAACGGATTGTGTCTCCTAATGAATGGACATTGGGGGTTGCGCTTGTTTGCCGCTCCTGTTGATTTTTATTTCCGAAAAGGGTGCCAAACAATGGTCCATCTTATGGTTTGTGGTTTCCATAGCACCTTGGGCACCACTCACGTGTTGGCTACCCTGTAAAATCGCGATTGTTTTACTTATTATTTTAATAACTCCCAAACTTCAGATATAAGTACATAAATAATACACCAGTATATAATTTAGAGACACCATGGCCGATACAGCAATAAAGATCGGTAATAACAACTGTTGGACAGTATAATCAAATCTTTCAAATTAAGAGATTTAACTGTCAAAGGGTATTATTATAAGACAGCCTTGAAGATTTTATGGGGAGAGCCGCAGGCGTGTACTAGTATAGCATAGTTGACTTTGAAAAGGAGGTAGCGGACATTATAAATCAAGCAGCGCTTCCTAATGTCTATTGCCATCTTGATAGTGGCAAGGTATAACGTGTCTAGTAGGTATAATTATATTTGTATGTCTGTAACGCTGTAAATGGCATGTACAGTCAACAGCACATCAAACGTAACAGTTTGACATTGAGACCGCCCTTATTCGTCGTGCAACTGTAACTCTTGATGAGCTGTCGTTTGTACAATGATGGTTGACGGCTACTTTATATAAAATAGAACTTAAAGATAACAAAAGGCGCTAATAGTTTTTTAAAATTTAAATCTTATTAATTTTATTGGAATATAATTAGAAAAATAAAAATTCATGCCCTCGGGCGGGAATCAAACCCGCGGTCTTTCACGATCCGGGTTATTGCTCTGACATCTCGCGGGTTCGGCTGCCACCCCGTATATAGACATGATTTATTTCTATGTAAAGGAGTACTATTTTCTTATTGAAATCTATATTTTTATGTGATCTGATTATAATTTTTAATGTTAAATAAGTTAGGTATTAGGTATACTACAATAGGTTTCCCTCAGCCATAATTGCATATGTTCAGTACACAAAAATTACTTGAATGAATAAATACTATTATTATTATGAAAACAGTTCGCTCTGTTTCGGATTGAAGGGAAGGGCAGCCAGTGTAATTTATTATTAGAATATTGTATTATTTATTAGAAGGCCTCTCATCTCAGGCCTCAAGATGACAACGTACCTGCAATACCAAGTGATTTTTTCTTGTGTCGGTGTCTTTATGCGACGGCAGCCACTTACCACAAGGTGAGCTGTCAGCATTTTTTGTCTATTTGTAAATAAAAAAACAATAGTCATATTTAAAAGAGTGAGAATTATTCAATAATCTGGTTTGTATCGTTGAAGATAGCTCTAGTACCAAAGTATGGTAAATGACCTCTAAGCCAATAATGTTCGCAATAACTGTACATAGTTTTTAATAGTCGAGTTGACCCGTGGACAGTGGTCCATCGTTAACAGGTCGCGCTATATTTGGATATTAATTTTTCGAACAAAAAATGGCCCGTTATTTAATGCGAATAGCTCCACAACTCTATGAACTGGTAAAAGTTACGCAGCTGGTTTTTTAATTGAAAGGAAAAATTTTAAAATATTTTTTGATAAATGGTCTATGAAGAGTTTAATTTTAGACGCAGGCTGGCAGAGTTATTTCGTAATTAATCATAAAATTTATAGAAATAAATTAAATTTGCGCAGAAATTTATAATTATTATAAATTTTCTGTCTTTAGTTTTGCTAAGCTAATTAAAGCTGTGTTTTCGACAGAATTTATAGTTCTAAAAACTAAAATCGTCAATTTAAAATTAAGTGTAAAAACAAAACGTTAGTCTTGTTCTTCCTTATTCGTATAGTTTATTTAAAGTTTTGATTTTATGATAGAACACTAAATCATTGTAAAACGTGACCATTAATATTGATAAAATATATCTCAACACAGTTTTTGTTCAAATAACACGACAGGTAGTTATATATCTTATTTTAAAGGACATTATTGCTTAGTTTAAAGTAGCGCAATAAATTATTTTTCTAAAAAAAATCTGATAATGTAATGGCGCAGTCCCACTGCAGCGTTTTTAAAGTGCTTAGTTTCTTAATGTTTCCGGAATCTGATAAACATTTTATCTGAATAAAAGTATTTTTTGAACACGTAATTATTGTTATCTAAGTCCGTGACGGGAATTCTCTCAAGAAAAAGAAATGGAGAAATAAAAAGTAACGATGTGTTTGTTGTTAAACAAAGGTCTCGGTCGTGGTTGGGGGGCCACGGGCACGAAACACGAGATGAGGTAGCTGGTAACTCAACCTGATAAGTTTTTCTGAAGTTTTACTTAACATTGTTAAGTTAAATAACTTAGCTGGTAATCAAAGCTAAACACTGTCGCCTATTATGGTTCGGTCTTAGGAATCCCCCGTCCTGATGCTCCAGAAGTTACCAAGGACCTTAGCAGGAATAATGAGGAGGAATGGCATCGCGAAGAGGATATACTCGCCCAGGAAACAGAGGACTGGTTTTGCTGGCGCGTTGGCTCCTTGGGGTCACGAGTGACTGACATGGAGAGCTCGTCGTCCTATCGTAATAGTATAATTGGTTGATGCGGTGCTGCTTCATGGTGCAGCGCCAAGGTGCGTTCTGATCAACTTTAAAAGGGTTGAGGACTGCGAAATACGAAATACTGCCTCCCGTTTTGAGGAAACAAAACGGGTACCACGGATAATGATGTTCTGCGAGAGGAAAGGGTACGATCTTCGTTTTAGTTAGTGGCTCATATGCTACCATTTTGGTCCAGGAAACCGTACATTATTTTTCTGTGCAAAGCAAGCGTTTACCCTGCTATTTTTATAAGTAAATGGCGCATGATAGTGTTTATGTTTCTTAAGTGTGGACCACCATAAAGCAGCGTGCTTAGGATGAGAATCGTCAGCCGTTATCAGTAATCCTTTGGTCATCAATCGTGCGCGAGGTATCGCCGCACAATAGATCTACCCTCACTTTGAAGCTTACCCCGCGATACAAGGTACAATACGCGGTACAAAGATGTGGGAAACATTGTGGATACCTTGCGGTATCAAAAGCGATTCAGTTAGTAAAAATAATTTTTGAGCTTCTGTCTTTCATTCTAATTGAATTAGGCAAGGACATAATAATTTAGAGCCGTCAAATATCTTCAGTGCAGCCAGATTTATTACTTTCATGCGTTACTGCAGGCTTCCATAAAAATGCTCGGGTTACCTTTGGCACTACTTAGGCACTACATAAGCACTATAAAATAAAAAAAGAGTTACATAATATTGACAGCATAGGAGAAAAGTCACCCTGCTTTATACATAACCACAAATATCACCATACGCTGTTTTAAAATAATTTCTTCCCTTTTGGAGAAGCTGTCATAATTTTAAGAATATAAACAATGAAAAATCATAGAAGTATGAATAGAAATTCATTCAACTATGCTTATATTTCATATTTATTGTCAATCAACAAGTAACCCCCAGTTTAGTTCGGAATTTTTTACGTTTTGTCCAAGCCACTTATTATAAGTTGCGAATGCGATTTGATGAAAACAATACGATATAAATTCATTTCCCAGCTCCTTGTTAACAGTATATCGCAGACACCCTTACAAACCTCCAACAATGCATAACGACCCTGCAACGTGCTGTCACAATAATGATCGATCAGGCGATGATCTATCGCCCACTAGGCATGACTCCATGCCCATAGAACTACGAGCACAGAGTTCCACTGTGTTCCAAACGCCAAATATCCGCTAAAGAAACGAGACACACTGTTTGTTGTTGGAAAGATGTTAGCATCACGTAATTAAAAAGTGATTCTTCAGCTATTGTTCGGTGCTTCGGTGATGGGTGGGTTTTGGTATATTTATCTCAATTGATGTGGTTCATCTGTCAAATTATAAAGGAATCGTGAAGATTGCCTTTTATAATTGATTTGATATGTCATTGGAATACAATATCTTTATTATTAATAAAACTATCACAAACAACTTTATTAATATACTCTATTTATGCACAGTGAACTGTTTCACGGCTGACTAGATAGCTATGTTGCGGATTAAAGGGAATGTTATCCGGGTATTCTTAGGTCTTATTTTGTATACTTGCTGCTCGGTTATGCTAGTTAGAGTATCCATAACACAAGCACACACACAAGCTGATGCTTGACGACCGGCTAGTCAAGTGGTCCGTACCTCTTACAATGCATGCTACTCGGGCAGGGGTTCGAATCCCGGCAGGAGCAAATGTTTGTCTATAGAGTGTTCACGAGTCGTGGATGTTTATATGTTTATTTAGTATATATCTAATATTTATAGGCATATTATTACCATTATTTCTCCGTTATCTAGTATCCTTAACACAAGCTCTTAATAATGCTTACTTTGTGCTAGATATAACTAATATTTAATGCAAATTAAGTGTTTCAAGATCCAATTCTACAAGTAATAACATTAAGAATTACATTAAAAATAAAAGAGTAAGTAAAAATTAACATAATTGTATAAACTTAAATCATTTTATAATTCAGAGTACATTTACGTATTTGGTGTAACTATATTATACTCACAAAAGGATTGACCCTTATCTTACCTGATGGTAAGCAATAATAAGGCCGAAGATGTAATCAAGCTACACCCGGATTCCTCAACCACAGAAGCTGCCTATCTTACCTTTAACTGCAGGAACAAAATTGGTAACATTCTTGTTATAATTAGATATAATTAGGCAGACTTAGGTAAGAAGTGGTAGCTGGCCAGGCGCTCTTCGAAAAGTCCTGCTATCAACCAAACCGAGCAGACATCTGCCCCCACGGGAGTAGCCTAAAGATCTGAAGGTAGTCTCATCCCCTAGACCACAGAGGCGGCATTTTATTTTAGGGGGCCCACCTGATGGTAAGTGGTTACCGCCGCCTATAGACACCTGCAATAACAAGGGAAAATCACTTGATATTGCAGGTGCGTTGTCATCCTGAGGCCTAAGATGAAATGCCGTCAATGCCCAGTAATTACACTGACTACCTTTCCCTTCAATCCTACCCAGACGACCTAGTAAATTATTACTATAAAAGCCGTAATATTAAAAGACCGTATCTAAAAATAAAGAGGGTCCACCAATAATCTAAAAATGTCAGCTTACACAACTTATGACTGCATAAAAGTTTATGTTATTTATACAAAGAGTTTTACAAAAATTATAATATTTTGAATATGTTTAAACTAAAATTATAAATAGACGCGCTGATAAATGACGTCCACCTGGCATACGTGACCTTCTCTGTATATATAATGTTGAGTTAGACGTCTCATTTTATATAACCTAAATATCTCCGGATCCATATCCTTTCAGAATACATTTATATTACTTAAAGCTTGTTTTCCACTAACCCGTCGACGAAATTACTCTACTGCTTAGTCATTCTGTAGAAGTCTGAAGAGGAAGCGATTTGTTGTCAGCACAAGAGGTAAATCCCCTTTCTCCTAATATAACACTTCCTCTCTGAGGTCTGGCGATCCTACAGCAGTGTTTTTTTTTAATATAGTCGACGGTGTTACGTGCTCACCTAGAAATTTCCTATTCACTCTAGCCTTGGAGAGCTCCAAGTTGTATCGCTCGGGGAAAACATCAGGAGGCAGGGAATTCCACTCCTTTGCTGCAAGCATTATTAAAGTACTGGCGAAGTATTTTGTGCGGATAAGTGGAACACCCACAACGTAAGCGATGCCTGAATCCTCGATGACGGAAATGACACGACAAAAGCAGCGTCATTTAGCTACAAGCTTCTTTCCTCATGGCTCGAGCCTGAAGACTCTAAGCCTCAGCTGACACCTCCCCAGGAGGTGACAAATCTATACACGGAATCCTCAACCACGGAGGAACCGGCTATCTTAAAACCACTTACTACCACAAACCAAACCGAACCGAAAGTTACTGACGCCACGGGGATTGAACTCTGAACCTTTAGATGAGAGGCAGGTAGTTTCAAACACTTGCACACAGCAACGGTTAAAATAGTGTAAACATTTTTCAAATTGTCTTTCAAACATTTGAATATATTTTGAAAATTAATTATCAGGATTATGTTAACTCTCCTACAGTGGATAGGTAGGCTAAGTCTAATTTTAATCCTCTTTGCATATTTATATCACTCACAGTTGTTATAAATCTAGGTGATCCTTAAAAATAGAAGTTTTTTATTTAGAATTTTGACGTTTTATTCAAGCTTTTACTTCACCATCATGTAGGATGTAGGCCGTTAATAAACATGCTTTTTTTAAGATCTTAATATAATTATTAAGTTATCGAATTCAAACGCATTATTTTATTTTAAGTTTTATAAAAACTGAATATGTTTGCTGCTATATACGGTGAATATTCTTATTACAGTTATTAGAAAATCGTTTGCGAGTGACTGGAAATAAAAGTTGAAATCATTGAAATAAACAGTACTGGCTACCTTTTTATTTACACCAAATAATGGTGAACTGCTTCACATCCGAAATAGGTTTTTAATGCTCCCCGGTGGGCCGGTGGACGGTTTTGTTTAACCACACAGTCTTTGACGCATTACAGCGTTTGCGTAAAGTACCCTGTACCGAAGCCGTGATATCGAGGAAACTCGTTGGTTTTTAAGGTAGTTTTTACTAGGTGGTAGGCCCGTATGTACGGTCGTCTGGGTAGGTACCACCGCCTTTCTTAATTCCGAAACAAAACAGTTCGCCATGTTTCGGATTGAAGGGAAAAATAGCCAGTGTAATTACTGGGTATGGACGGCGTTTCATGTTAGGCCTAAGGATGACAATGCACCTGCAATATCAAGTGATTTTTCCTTGGGCCGTCAGCTTGTTCGTCGTCTAGTTGTATAAAAAAAATACGGGGTATGCTTAACTCAGGGGCAGCCCCATTTGCCCATTGGTATCTATAGAAGGTTTTCCAATGAAAAAAAAACTGAAATTCTCCCTTCAAAAGGTGAGGTTCTTTTTTAAGCAATTTTATAAGCACAATAAATATATTATTTAAAAAATAAAAACAAATTATAAATATATATATAAATATATATATACCTACATATAAATATATATATGAATATAAATATATATATATATATATATATATATACATATAGTTTCATAAAACTATTGAGTTGTAATTACTTAAGAAATTTAATTAATTAAACTGACATTACCAAGGTCATACGCATTGCGTTCATGTGACAAGGTCGATTGAAAGGAGAAACATTTTTAATATGGGAAATATTGTAAACAACTTTTGGTGACATCATTATTAGGTATCATTAATTACTGTTTAATTAAGCGTTGGGAACAAACGAATTTTTTTCCTTATTTTTTTCTGTGGATACGATAATTGCTTTTAAATCGGAAAAGTCCACAAGTCCTTTCGACATTCGTTAAAATAAACAAAAAACTATCGGAATTTTCATCAATGTCACGCGGGTATATAAATGTAATGTATATTTCCTAAATAAATACCAATTTTTAGTTTGAATGCAAAATAACATAAAAGGAGTATTTTATTAGTCTGCTTAGACTTATTTGAACGTCATTGGAACTTGTTTGTTCGCGTAACGAAATCGGAATTTATATTTTATATCAGCTAATTTCCTGCGACTTTAAAGGGGTTCTTACATTTGGCAAAATTTAGTTAGCTAAATGAGTTAGACTCTGAATTTAGGCTACGGATTTGACATGAAAATGAAATGTTGTCATTTTAATACATACATATTTATGTTTCCAATAAAATATTAATAAATGCACTTTTTGTTTGACATGGACAACATCTTAAATTTTCAAAAGAGGGTAATTGCCTGAATATAGCAAAAAGAACTAAGTATAGCTAAAATCTAGGTCGTATAATTATGTAAATAAAATCTAGATAAATTCGCGGATCTCGGTGGAGTCTGTCGCACAATTACAATATTCTTATTTCAGCCGTGAAAGGTGGCCAGTGTAATTACTGGGCATGGACAGCATTTCATCTTGGGCCTCAGGATGGCAACGCACCAACAATATCAAGTGTTTTTTTCTTGTTATTGCAGGTGTCTATAGGCGGCGGTAACCGCTTACCACCAGGTGTGCTGTCAGTTTTTTTTCATCTAGTTGTATAAAAAAATGGTTAGTTAGGAACCACGTGACTGTCAAGGATCTAATTGACAGAACATCACAGCCAAATAACGTATCTTCTAATTAATTACTTAGTTATTGTCAGAATAGGAATCCATTTACTCGAAGACTTTCATTTATATTATCGTCATTAAGCACTTTGTAGACGTTGATAAATAGAAATCAATTGTTCTATTGCTTCAAGAGTTTGGAGGCTATTTCTCAAAAGAGCCAGCAAGAGAATATGCAGATAATCTTGCTGTTTTACGTCAGAAGCTTATGTCTGCATTCACAATGTCGAAACACCTAATTAAGATCTAATTTCTTTATTTTTAAGTTGACTGCATAGGAGCTAAGTCTCCCTGGTCCCAATAAAGCACGTCTTCAATGAGCTTGCGATCTTCTGTAAGGTAAATTTGTTAAGCTATCAAAAGGTATCTTTTTGTAATCAAGATATCTTTCTATATGCTATACATATTTATTGTTAAGTACTTAGTTAAAAAATATATTAAGATATTTTGAATTTAGGCAACGAATGACTTGATTCATATATCTTTAGGTATTTTAAATTGTAACCGCTTATTCATCATCATTATACCAGCCTATGATGTCCACTGCTAAACAAAGGCCTCCCTCATCTATCTCCAAATAAAACGGTTCTGCGCAGCCTGCATCCAACGGCTTCCCGCGAGCCTGACCAGGTCGTCTGTCCATCTAGTGGGAGGCCGTCCCACTTTGCGCTTTCTGGTACGCGGTCGCCACTCCAGAACCTTAACGCCCAACCGGCCGACCGCTTATTAGATGGGCCATATTCTTCTTTGCCACCCTGCTATGCGATTCTCTAAAGTCAGCTGCCTTAAATTCGTGGTGGTGGCAGCATTGTCGTACCTTTTGGCGTCAGTTTGACAACCGTTGGCGACACTAGCATTTCGATGGCGAGCACGGCGTGCGCCGGAACTTAAAAGTTGTTTATTTTTTATCTTTATGTAAAGGTCAATCAAATATTAAATTAACAATTAAATTCATTGAATATTTATTACAAGAAAAACTAAATCGAAAAATATTTTTATTTATTTATTAACCTAACCTAATATATATCGATGGTACTACATGTCGTATTTCTAAACCAGCGACGAACAAACACAGCTAGGAGATCGACGTAGAGTTTAGTGAATACGCTTACGCGCAGCGCTGTGCTCAAACGTCAAAATCAATGGTGGATCGTCGTCTTGTCAGTTGTCAAGCTCGATGTTGAATCACATCGCTGCTCTTGTAAAAACGGCAGAAGGATATTATTTTACATATTTTAGAAGCAGTTACTTACTAAATTGCAGGGTTTAAAAATCTAAAGGGTTTTAGTGGTAATTTTTTTGATCAACTTTTTGTTAGGCATTGGTCTAGCTAGAGCATGTTTAGAACATTCCGTGAAAACATTAGCCACTTGAAAAGGCACATAGAACCTATGAATATACAACCCTTTTGAAGAATAATTAATACGGCGAAAGTTTTTTTTTTTTTTTATACTACTAGATGACAAACAAGCTGACGGCCCACCTGATGGTAAGCGGTTACCGCCGCCTATAGACACCTGCAATAACAAAGGAAAATCACTTGATATTGCAGGTGCGTTGTCATCCTGGGGCCTAAGATGAAATGCCGTCCATGCCCAGAAATTACACTGGCTACCTTTCCCTTCAATCCGAAACACAGCGAACTGTTTCACGGCTGAAATAAGAAAGGCGGTGGTACCTACCCAGACGACCCTACATACGGGTCTACCACCTAGTAAAACTTTGATATATAAACTAAAACGGAACTAATAAATATATAAATTTAAATTCAAATGACATAAATTTTGTTTAAGCTTATCGAGCTGCATCTTACGTTTATTTACACTAATAACTATAAAAAAATTTAACACTTGAGATTATTTTAACGTATATTTATTATACCTACCTTATTGACTTATTGACTACAATTTTTCCTGTTTACAAGCTAACCATTTGAAATAGGCATCCGACAGTCCTGGCCTCACGACAAAGATGAACTCTGAGCACATGCGACGCACCGGCCGTCAGCGTAGAATGCAATAAAATTTCCATATGCGCCCGCGCAATGCGCACTATTAGTAATTGCGTCAATGAACTTGAAAAAAATATCACATTGGCATAAGTTAACCAAGAATAATTAATTTATACAAATAATTCAACATAGAAAAAATATATCTAAATTTAGATTTTACTTTATCTAGTATTTTTTTAGTTAAGATATTTTCTGTGTAAATATGCTTTTCAAACATTTATAAAAGTGTTAAAATTAGACTAAGAATAAATAATTTAAATGGAAACTGATGAATAAAATAAAGGAGGTTCACATTTTAGACAGCATTGGAATAAATGCGAACGTAACTCTTTTTGTCTGTCTGCTACCGATCCCAAGAAAGGCGGCTTGTTTTTATACAACACGTGTGGTAAACAAGTGTACGGTCCGCCTGATGGTAAATTATTAGTTAATTATTAGTCTTTATTTCGTGTGTGTTTCCAGTGATGACTTAAGGAACTGAGACGTGGTCGCTTACAATGCGCGTCATAAGAAGGCTCAATGTCACCCAAGGGCAATGGAGAGGGCTATGCTCGGGGTTTCTCTGCGTAATCGAATCAGAAATGATGAGATCCGCCGGAGAACTAAGGTCATCGACATAGCCCGAAGAATTGCGAGCCTCAAGTGGCAGTGGGCAGGCCACATTGCAAAGAGGACTGACGGCCGTTGGGGCGGAAAAGTCCTCGAGTGGCGGCCTGATGAGGGCCGCGGGAAGCCGATGGATGCGGACAGCGCAGAGCCAATCGGTATGGAAATCTTTGGGGGAGGCCTATGCCCAGCAGTGGACGATGAATTAGCTGCAACTTTCTGCTAGGAGGATTTTTTAAAATTAATAAAGATTTTAGATGCTCAAATAGTTAAACTTCATAATGAGATTGCAAATCAATATCCCTTTGTAATGTTATTTATTGAATAAATCAGGTAAACTATACGGAAGTTCGTATAGCCTAATCAATGAGGCAGATCTCGGTAATGATTGAGCATGCTATAAAATATCGGCGTGATGCGGCGTCACGAGCTACGACAGCTGGAAGCCAGTAGCTAATAGGCTGTAACTAAATTATTGTGGTGTTGGCGAGCTGACAACTAGCGCTGGCCTTCGGGGGAATGGTTTTATATCAGACTAATGTGTTTATATACAACTAGATGACAAACAAGCTGACGGCCCACCTGATGGTAAGCGGTTACTGCCGCCTATAGACACCTGTAATAACAAGGAAAAATCACTTGATATTGCAGGTGCGTTCAACCTGGGGCCTAAGATGAAATACCGTGCATGTCAAGTAATTACACTGGCTACCTTTCCCTTCAATCCGAAACAGCGAACTGTTTCACGGCTGAAATAAGAAAGGCGGTGGTACCTACCCAGACGACCCTATATACAGGTCTACCACCTAGTATGTTATAACATTGCCCCTAATTCTGGTAAACACATGCTAAGTCTAAATTTAAGTTCAGTGCATTTCTTTCTCAAAAGGAATAAGAAAAGGATGGCTGACATATAATTTGACATTTAGATACGTGCGTTCAATTTTCGACCTTATTGAACGTGCAAAAAGGCAGTGTTTAGAAGGCACCTCCATACAAGCTGTCTAAAATTGTCTATGGTTTCTTTGAAATCTATTTAAATTTAAGTGACAGCTCTAAACGGATTCTCGCTATCTTTTTCCTATGACTTATTGCGAGAAAGAGATATACTTACTGTACTTAAATTTAGAATTAAAGTGTGTCTTCAGAATTAGGCCCATTATCAAACGAATGAGATGTATTTGAAAGTTATAAAACATTTCTATAAACTAACAAAGCCTATGTTTAAATTCATTGTCGTGTTGTCGTCACCATAAGTCGTCGTCAGCCGTCTTCTGTATAAGGGCGGCAACAAGCAAACGGTCGACAAGGCTGGTAAGCAATCGTACGGCTTGTAATGGTTGCCGCATGCCGTAGCCCTCTAGCCTATACAGGCTCGTGGCACCTTTGCCACTACTCACGCGTTGCGGACCCTGTAAAAATCAGTCCGGGGATTTAGCGAAAGCGTTACATTTATAGATTATAGATATTATAGATTATAACTTAACGCTTCCTCGAAGATCTCTGGCGACATTGATCTTTGAGGTAATGAAAATTTACGGATATTATTTATTTTTTATTTATTTGGCATATACTACAGTTGACAATCAAAGGTTAGTAGATACTTAAATGGCATGGTTAGTGAGTTAATGCTAGATCGACAACCAAGTTTTATACACACTACATGATGAATACAGCGTCACAGAGTAACAAATTCAAAATAACTTATAAATATTTAGATATAAATTAATGTGGGTAATATATATACTCGTACATTGGCTGGACTTAATATAACAAAAAGTAAAATTTGAAATATAAAGGAAGATGAGTTTGATTTGCAAGGTACATTATTTTATAAGAAATAATAAAAATAAGAGTAGGAATTTTTATTATAACACAATTATAAATGTTTGAAAAATTACTTAGTAATTAAAACGTATGTATGTCGATGTTAAAATGTATGTATGTCGATTCTCGCCTCAGGACGTGAAATTTTTCTAGTTTTAGATTTTAATTACTAATTTACGGATATTTTGAGAGCACTAAGATCCATAACTCATTACTAATTTTAAATAATGAGCATTTAGTGTAATTTCTAAGCTGCTAAGCTTAGTTCAGTGCCGTCCTTTCTTTACAATTGAATAAGAAAAGGACTAATTCATTTTGAGAAACGTCAAGAACATTGAAATATTAGGTGAGATCTATCCTGATTATCTTTGATTGTAATGACTCCACACGAAACTAAAGTTCAGCCAGAGTACAATGAAACTTAGAATTATCACTAATAACTTTATTATCTTCACAGTAATCATCAAGTGCATGGCATGAACCATTCCTTAGGCTCGCCTTGGGCGCGCCCCGTTGGAATGTAGCATCTAAGTATGTCGTCTCGCTGCCGTTCCCTGCTTGTGATAACCTTGTCAACGCAATAACAATCAGTGTTACATTTTTTTATCAACTATAAATGTACTAAAGTCTTATATAAGACGGCACAGAAATTTTAACAACCATCTTTTAAATTTAGGTGTCACGGACAGTCTTCTGTGCAGAGTCTGGATGAAAGCTGAGAACTACCAGTATACTTATCTGGGATCTGCGGATATTCTCAAGGAGGTGTTTGACGACATCAAGGTACTGTGCGGTTTCCTAGAGAAGCTGGTATAGCAAGAGTGAATCAGATGCAAAACCGGTGCAAAGGAAACCAAGATGGCATGGCATTTTAGACAAAGTATGTCCTTGAGGAGCTCGGTGGCGTGAGGAGCTCGGTGGCGTAGTGGATTGAGCGCTCTGGTTTCGATCACGAAAACAAAGCAACTTTCGCCATGGTCGGTCCTGGGATGGGTCAATCAAATTTATAATCTTGAGCCGTCAAATTTATAATCACCAACCCGCATTGGGCCAGCGTGGTGGTGTTATGGCCCAAACTCCTCATGTGTTTCTGCCATATAAGAAGGCCTGTGCCCAGCAGTGGGACGTATATAGGCTGGTGATGATGATGATGATGTCTTTAACTATCTAGGCATTTGCCTCAACTTAAGTCATAGCAGCATAAAAATGCTGCAACGACACCCTACTCACACCTATGATGCTCACACTTATTATCTAACTTATAGTGAGCATCGGGAAGAGCTTGTGTTATGGATACTAGATAACAGAGAAATATTAAACAGGGTGTGGCACATTTAGATCGGTCAGTATGGGAAAGTCTGAAAGTAAATAAAAAAACGTAAACGTGAATTTAAGTAACTGTACAAATTGTAACATAATCTTTAATTAATTTAGTCATAGCTTGCTCCAACCATTCGGCGCCTTCAATTTTAGTATTAGTATTATTACTATTTATCATTACTATATAACTGCTTATTTTAATTAAACAAGTCTGTGAATTATCCTCACAGGTATTTAGTGTAAAGCACTACGTAGCACTTGGGAGAAATTTAGATTCCCAATTCGGGAGTATTGTGGTCAAACTGCTCATCGTTAGTAATCTGTCACTTTCTTCCCGCGGTGAACATTCTACTATTTCAGTAGCAGCGGTACTGCGTTGATGTCTATTTCAGGACATCTCCGAAGCTTCGTAGAATCGTAGTTCGTAGCAAGCGAGCTTTTACACTTATTTCGAGTCCCACTTTCATTCAATTATGTAATTTATTCTTAATACAAAGAAGTGTAGTATATAGCGTGTGGGAGCAACGTAAAACCTATTGTTATTAAAAACTAGGAAAAATTCACAACGCGTTGGTTGGTCTCCACAGGGTGGTAAGAAGCTACGAACCGCACGAGTACGGCTTTTTCTGAGGGTCATTGGGACACGTTGTTGCGCACAGTTAATTTAAAGTGTTGTATTTACTTATGTTGGCTTTCGCTAGTTCGAGCCACATCTCATTTTCAATTATCGGCGGGAATATTCTTTCGAATTCGGCTCCCAACCCAGAGTGACTTCAAAGGTCATTTTTTGGCAGGGCCTTTTTTGGTATTTCTTAACATGGCTGGAATGTCATAGGATTCCTTACCCAGCACTTTTAAGAACTAGTAGCTTGGGTCCAAAGTCATAACCGCGTAGATTATTCTATTAAAAATCGAGGACTTTAATTGTTGAGCCACTTTGGAGCTCTGTAATAAATTAAATTATAATTGATCTAGTCAAAAGAAAAAAGAGATAATACCATTTCATAAAAGAGTTATCAGAGTGGCTTAGCTACAAATAAGTCTACACGAGTTTGTCATTTATAAAATGTGTTCAATGTTATTTATATTCTGAGAATTTATAAAAACAATTTATGCGTAAATTAATCAATTGCGATGTTTAAAATAGCACTACATCAGTTTAGTATTCAGAGTTTATTGAAAATATTTTATAAATGTTCATAATCAACGACAGTGGGTCGTTTGCGAATGAAACAAAATAATTTATTTACAATTAAAACAGCAAATTAAGCATAAAAATAAGTTGAAATGAATCTTAACACCACAAAATAGATAAGTGTACTGAAAATATGTGGCAATGTTACATTTTGTATATAATTATTGCTATGAGATATATAAAAATATACAGGATGGTGCCGTCAATACGACAATAAATTAAAATATGGGCTATATTCGTTCATAGAAATGGTTTCCCACTTTCAAAAACACCTTATTCGATTGATAATTTCATGACATTTGTATGAAATAGTATAAAATTGGCTGCATTATTTCATAGAAAGGTCATGAAATTATCAAATGAACTAGATGTTTTTGAAAGTGGCAAACCATTTCTATGAAGTAGTGTAGCCCACGTTTTAATTTATTGTCGTAGCGACGACACCACCCTGTATACCTACTATATGAAATATATTCATATGTAAATACCATATTAAGTTATGTAACCCGTATATATGTTTAACAAATATATTTTGATAAAAATATATACGATATATAGGATTGCTTTTCGAGCTGTTTTTATTTTGTTTTGTGGTCTATTTTTATTAAGCCTTGGCTACCTCTCTCACATTCACATCCTACAAGGGCTCCACTGAACATCAGCGACGTGGTTGGTACTTAGGTAGCAGCTGCGACAAGTGCTAAGTGGATACCTTTTCAGCTTTATGACTTAAAACTAATTTTATTATTTTTTGTATTAGAATTAAGGCTGTTATATTGTGATGCTGAATAAAGTTTTATTCTATTCTATTCTATCAAATTCGTATAAATTATTTTCTTTTTCTTTCTAGTATTGTTTTAATGGCTGGAATAACAGACAATTAAGTATTGTAAAAATCACACCGTTTACTTTAAGCTGGTCTTACAATAATATATATATAAAAATAAAAATGATTCCCAACCAATTAAAACATTTATTTTTATTCTTTCTCACGCATGACCAATAACAACGTTTAAATTTTATTTTTAAATATCAATTTAATAGCTCGAAGCCTACATGGAGCGTAATAGCGGTAGCGGGCGTTAGCATTGAGCCTTCACCGGTGAGATACGGCGCCGACAGCCTTCGCCGTCAGGAATTCGCCGTCTGTCTCTGACGCGCCTTGTTAAGCCCAGGCGACACCACAAGCTAAGATTAGCTTTCGGTGTCACCGCTGTCAGACTTCGTTTAGAACGACAAGGTTGGCAAATCAAGCGTACTGTCCTTCTCTTAGAAAACGGTTACAGAAGCCTATTAGCGCTTGTAGCACCCTGGGCACTAATCGTCGCGCTGCCTTTAAAAATCAAGGAAAAATGATACGTCGAACGCATAAGAAACGTGGGCCCTGCTAGGGAGCAAATCCGACCGATCCGATCCGGGAGGCCGATCACGAAATTTTAGGCGTTGTAGGGACTAACGCCTCAATTTTCAAGTCTAACATAAAAACCACGCTATTGAAAACGCGCTAATGGTTCCGTATGGGACATAGTCGTCCTTAAATTACTTTTTATCCACACTCTTTTTTTGAAATTAAAATTATGATCTCGAATGTGAAGATAAAAATAAAATTAAAACAACAACCTGTGACATAATGATTGTTATAGCATCGGTTTGACTCATTATATTACAAGTATTTTTCTTAAAAAATAAATTTCAAACCAATTCCAAAAGTGTTTCAGACATACAAATTTTAGTTACTAGGTGACACTTGAAAAACCTAGACCTCTAACACGAACACTTTTAAATTTCGAATCACCATCGTATCCAGAAGTTACGTTAGCTTGTCTAAGTAAGTAAGTCTGGCTTTTGTTTGAAATTTTAAACGTGCGTGAACGATATGATTACCATTCGAAATTTAAAAATGTTGGTGCTAGGGCTACTAATTACTTCATAGAACCGTTACCTTGATGCGCGCGCAGCATATAGGTATTCTGTTCCGCACGCAATGCTAATATAATGAAATTAATGTAGATTTGGCGCCATTTTGTCTGTATAAAACAATATGAATTTATAAAAATGTCTGATAATAGTATCTAGTGACTTATTTGTATGAGCGTAGATAAAATAGTGTATGTAACTGCACATAACTTGGCATCAAAACAGTCGCGTGATACTAATAAAAATCGTGTTTTAATAACCTTTATTATGTAACTGCGAGTATGAACCGTCTTGCGAGTTTTGACGAGACACTTTTTACAGCATTCAAATAAAGAAGTAGAGTTATATACGGGATATTTACCATGTAATTTCATTGTTGGGAGTTCCCGAAATTTCGGCGCAATTGACTTCTACTCGCAGCTTCAGCAGTCTACCCGTGATCGTGGCGCATGCAACTGCGGGTAATATTGGGAACTCCCAACAATGAAATTACATGGTAAATATCCCGTACATAACTCTAATTCAAATGTTAATAACCATGAAAGTATAAAGTGCAATATAAAAATAATGCCCTAATATTCTAGCTAGTATCAGAATAAGTGTTATGAAGTGCCATATTCTAGACCAGAAGACTACAGGCGCTGTCTGCCCAAAGAAATAAATGATAAAAAATCTTTATTTTTAGACATTAGCCCGTCAAGCATGAGATTCCAGACACAACTGATTTTTCAATTGTCATAGCCCTCCGGTGGTATAACGCCGCTTGACAGATCAAAAGTCCACAGGAGCGTGTTAAATGAAAATTTACGCATTTAAAAAAATACTGTCATCATCACCACCACATAGTCTGTAGTCCACCCGCTCATCAGAGACTTAAATGTGTCACCGATACACTCGTAGAATGTGCTACTCAATTAACTACGGAAGACAAGTGATAGTAGCTATATTCGGAGAACAGGATGAGTAAAAATATAGGATAGTGCAGCATGACATAGTTTATGCCCATAAGTTAATAATCTTCGGCGAAAACAGGATAGTCAACTTCACTTGGTAAGTTCATTTGATCATCTAAGTATCCCTTATGTAGTAATAACAAAAAAAAGCGAACGAACTTAGCTAGTGTGTCAGTATAGCAGCTATAGCGTAGCTTGGATTGTAACTGGCACTTTATGTTATTTTATCGTGGATATATAGACTATGTAAATATTTATATCTAAATGTTCTTAGATTCTTACCTAGGAAACGTATTGTTTTGGAGCAAAACTACATAGTTAGTTAGTTATTACTACATAGTGTAACTACATACTAGTATAAACTGAAGTATGAGAATCATCATCAGCCTATACACGTCCTACTGCTGAGCACAGGCCTTCCTACATATGAGAAACACATGAGGAGTTCGGGCCATAACAACACCACGCTGGCCCAGTGTGGGTTGGTGGGGTGGAACAATCGGGATCAACGGCTTAACGTGCCTTTCGAAGCACGGAAGAGCTTGAGATAACAAACTTTGACCCATCCTAGCATCGACCATGGCGAAAGTTGCTTTGTTTTTCGTATCGAAACCAGAGCGCTCAAACCAATACGCCACCGTGCTTCTCACGCGAAACGCTCCTCGAAGTATGAGAATGTATAATTATTATTGTCGATATTGTCCCACTGCTGGACAAAAACTGATCTTCCCTTGACCGGCCTCCCTTTCCTCATTCTATTTTTTAACAGATTAGCTCTTGTCCGTCATCCCACCTGTCTTAATGGTTAGTGATGATACGGACGAAGAGCCGACGAGCCCATCGGAATCCTCAACTACAGAGGAACCGGCTAACTTACTTCTAACTGCCAGAACACAACAATGCTGTTAACAGTATGGTTATGACGGCAGACTTATGTAAGTTGTGGTAGCTGGCCAGGCGGACTTAGAAAAGCCACACCACGAACCAACCCGGACCTCTAGGTCAGAGGTAGATGGGCCACTAACCACGGGACCACGGAGCTGGTCCTCGGATGTTTCTCTTTTCATTACTAAAGCCTTTAATTATTATTTATTTCGTTATAATGACATTATTCTTTTCCTATTTTCTTACGGCCTTAATAATAAATAAAATTATTATTCCTTGAATGAAATTTGCCTCGGAATACCTAATGTTTTGTCATAGTTTGTCTTCGCTATAGTTGTGATACGTAACTTTTTAAACAGCTTAGCAAAATTTACCCAATTTTCGTCGTGTTCAAATCAATAATTAAAGCTCTACATTTCTTTAAAAATAAAATAAAAAGACTTCGGCAGCTAGAAACGTATCATGTGTACCTACATTTCAACAACTTACGTCACTCTGGAGAGCCAATCCCGCGGGAGGACATTATAATATTGGCTGCATTACATGTGATAAACCCCAGCATAAATCAGACAGAGGCTGGTCGATAATCTCGAAACCAGAATCCAATACTCGGAAAATTATGGCTAAATGCTAATCATGTTATGAATTTTAATTAATATTTGCAGTTGCAAGCAAGTACGCAGATACTTCTGTGTGTTTGTAACATAGTATAAATCGAGTATATAAATAACAAAGAATTTTCCTACACATGAATACTATTAATTTTTATCTACAACTAGATGACAGACAAGCTGACAGCCTGATGTTAAATGGTTTAATAATAACATCAAGGAAAAACTCCTGAGGCCTAAGATGAAATGCTGTCCATACACAGTAATTTCACCGGTTACCTTTCCCTTCAATCCTAAACACAGCGAATTGCTTCAAGGCAGGAATAAGAACCCAGTCTATCCAGACGACCCGTAGATTCTTATAATAATATTTAATTTAGATTTTTCTAGATCTTCGATGGAAAAGGGTCTGTTGGAGTGTGTCGTTTGACCGAGGTTCACCCTACGACATTCATACGAGGTAGACTTGTTGGTAAAACTAAAGTGTAATCAACGCCATCACATGGACGACGAAACATGGAGGAGTATTGATTTTTGTAATCGAAATCACAACGGTCAAACCACTACACCACCAAACTCGACAACGCAATTACAAAAGTGCAGCTTTTGTATACAATACAATAATTACGATATCATTCTACGACCAAAAATGTTAGCTCATATCTAATCACTCAAAAGGTAGAGATTTGCGTCAATTATGCGGAAAGTCGTCACGCGGCCGCAACTGCAAATCTTGACAATTATTTTATTATTGTATGACAATAACATACACAATAACAGGCAGCATGACAGATGTCACGTGCGTGAATGCTTACGTACAAAGAGTACCTTTATAAATATTTTTATCACAATTTTCTTACGTGTTTTTAATTTTATATAGGTTGTGACTACTCTATTACATTAGGTAAGTAAATAACTTTATTAGAATTTTCGAACTTAATTTAGAAGTTGTTGACAGTCTCTCGCTCGACAAACCGAGGGAAATGAGGACACCCTAGAGCAGAGAAGCGTAGACGTCCGACGGTCAGAGCGACAGAGAGAAGAATCGAAGGTCAGTCCTGGGGTTACGAGCAAGACCACCCGCTGAAGCCCTGCTATTATTACTAATTTATGTATGTAAGTATGTGTTTATTACTGATAGACGTTACTTCCGCCATAAAGTATTTGTAACCATGTGTGCCAACCAATTAAAACGAGGAGCCCGGTGCTGAATTGACCGCTCTGTTTTCATTACGAAAAACAAAGCAACTTTCGCCATTGTCGATCCTGGGATGGGTCAATCAAAGTTTGTTATGTCGAGCTCCTCCGTGATTCGGAAGGCATTTTAAGCCGTTGGTCCCGGTTATTCCTGCAACCGCTTTAAGCCACCAACCCGCATTGAGCCAGCGTGGTGTTGTTATGGACCAAACTCCTCATGTTTTTCTCCCATGTAGGAAGGCCTGTGCCCAGCAGTGGGACGTATATAGGCTGGTGATGATGATGAACCATGTGTGCCAGGTTCAGATACCTAGTTTCTGTATGATTTGGCTTTCACAAGGTTTTTTTTGAAATGTATAGTGCCGTCCACTAAGAACATACGTGACTTTACTAAAATAAGTTTATTATTTTCTATACGAGAAACCGTATTACTGTTTTAAGGGCTTCGCTTCAGCGTGTTGTAGGGTAATAAAATGATGCGCTTGAAATGCTTTAACTGCCTGGACTCTTTCTATTCCACCATCATAATTATAACACAGATAGAAAGTTCTTTAAAAATTACAAATCAAAATTTATATGGCGACTATAATCCCATTTAGACGCGTTCCTTATCGCGGTTAGAACCGTAAGCAATAACTCACCGCACCGTTAACTTCAAAAGCGATGGTTTTAGATCTAATTAGAGGTAAAAATACACGAAAAAGTACGGAGGCAGTCAGCGTGTAAGAGTTGTGTATGCCCGTTCTGGTGGTGCACATCTTGGGCGAAGGCAGGCTTTGTTTTAAGGTTTATTTATATGGATGTGTGATAAATAGGTTCGCCAGGAACAATTAAGGCACTTGAAGCTTCTATCGCCCATTAAATGCTTCATCGTTAGAGAAAAAATGGTAAGCTATAGCGATAGCTTTCGTTAGGTACCTATCACAAAAAAAAAATCAAAATCAAAAATATATTTAAGTATTCAAGTAGGCTCCTAAGAAATCACAAAATATGTATATCTAATTAAAAATGGTCTCACAATGTCATATTGTCTATCTGTTGGTAATGTCTGAATTTATACCGGTTCCAACATTCACCATCATTTCTAAATATGCAGAGATATGAGAACCAAAGTCACTGACATAGCTCATAGAATTAACAAGTTGAAGTAGCAGTGGTAGGGTAAAGTCAAAGTCAAAATATTTTTATTCAAATAGGCCACAAAGAAGTACTTTCAAATCGTCGAAAACACATGTTTTTAAATATGACAAAAAATATATTAACTAACAACGCAACAGACATAACAGACAGATAGACACTATGGGTGTCTATCTGTCTGTTATGTCTGAATTTACACCGGTTCCAAAAGTCGAACTACCGAGAAGATTCCGGCAACAAACCCGTGTAGTGACTCTTTTCAAATATAAAATAGGGCGGCGTCCCACAAGATTGACCGATGACCTGGTCAGGGTCGCGAGGAGCCGCTGGGTGCTACGCAAAACCGATCCACTTGGAAATCGATGGGTGAGGCTTTTGTTCAGTATTGGATTTTGTAAGCTGATATAATGATGATAATGATACCTAATAAAACTATGGACCTTTTACAAAATAAGAAAAAAAAAAAAAAAGAAAAGAAATAGATAAAATTAAAATAAAAAAAAGATAAAAATAAAATTAATAAAAAAAGTAAAATTAGTTAGCTGCGGTATTCAAATAATGCAGCATAAAAAGTTGAATTGATTTTCCAGGATAGGCAATCCATGAGTGCTTTTGGCGATTCGAGTGTCTATACTCTATAGACTACAACTGCTTTCTATCAGTGGGACTAGTTAGTTTACCATCCTTTTTTTTGTAAAAAAATGCGTATTTCGTACTCGAATTTCAATCTTAAAGAAGATTTGTATCCGCAACAAAGTGGTCTTATTTAAATCTGGCATTATCATCATCAGCCTATATACGGCCCACTGCTGGGCACAGGCCTTCCTACATGGAAGAAACATATGAGGAACATGGGCCATAACACAACAACGCTGGCCTAATGCGGGTTGGTGGATTAAAGCGGTTACATTAACAACCGCGACAACGGCTTAACGTGGCTTCCGAAGCACAGAGGAGCTCGAGATTATAAATTTGATTGACCCATCCCGGGTCCGACCATGGCGAAAGTTGCTTAGTTTTCCATCGAGCTCCTCAGGGCATGCATCTCGTAAGTGGTGCCAGTGGCGCTACGAGCGTCTGGCCGTATCTGCTATTGCTTGCAACCCTTGCTGTGTCTTTTAAAGAAACAATATGATAAAAAAACCTATAAAGCAAAGTAACTTAGCTTCTAAAAAGATTTAGCATTACATCACGTGCTAGCGACCGACCTCATAACACCCACGGCTAGCATAAAGCAAACTAATTTTTATTTTCACCTTTAATAATGAACGTCCAACGTCATCCATCTCAACGAACCAGCCGTGACAAGCGGTCAGAGATGGAGAGATAAGATAAGATAAGTCCGAAAGTGCAGGATCATGAGATATGTTTGGACTGTGTCTGTTAACGTGTTTCATTGTGTGAAGCTGGTATATTTATATTTGCATAATGTGTAATTGTGTTTGTTTTAAAGATCACTTAAATAGATTAGGTTCATAAATTAATGCGAAGGTATGAAACAAGTACAAATGTGTGCAACTTTTTTTTTGACAAGCGCCAAACAAGAGCTTACCGTTCGCCTGGGGGTTAGTAATGCAGATTTGTTTCATTATAACATATATTATAATGAAACAAAACTGCGAGATGAAACAAATCTGGAGGAGCTCGAAGGCGTAGTGGTTTGCGCGCCCTGGTTTCGATCACGAAAACAAAGCAACTTTCGCCATGGTTGGTCCCGGGTTGGGTCAGTTAAATTTATAATCTCGAGCTCCTCCGTGCTTCGGAAGGCACGTTAAGCCGTTGGTCCCGGTTGTTACTGCAACCGCTTTAACCCACCAACCCGCATTGGGCCAGCGTGGTGGTGTTATGGCCCAATCTCCACACGTGTTTCTCCCATGTAGGAAGGCCTGTGCCCAGCAGTGGGACGTATATAGGCTGATGATGAACATAAATTACCTATTATCGATCAAATTTTGGAAACTCTCATATTATTAACTATGAATCTGGGAATTTTGTATGTAAAAGTATAACTTTTGGGGATCATGATACTAAAATAATTGACAAAAACTTAGCAGAATTTGCAAAAAAAAATCAAGTCAACGATGGAAAATTTTTGAACACAAAGGAATAAAAAATAACTAGAAATCGGCGAAAAATCGCAAAACATACATATTTCCAAACACCTTTTGGACGAACCTCTAAAGACACTCGTAGAACCTTGGTAACACCTTACCTTATAAGCAAGATAGCGTTTCCTCGATGAACTCTGCTGACTCTACTCACCGTAGGCACACTAAAAAGTTTCTAGTGCTACTTGAATGCGATCTTTGACTGAAACTCTTGTTGCTCCTTATATTATGTCGTAGTTTCAGATAATGGGCTTAATTCTGAAGACACACTCTAAGTCTAAATTTAAGTACAGTGTATCTCTTTCTCGCAATATGTAATAGTTAAATATAGCAAGAATTTGTTTATAGCTGTCAAATAAATTTAGACAGATTTCAAAGGAACCATAGACCATTTTAGACGGCATGTACGTACGGAGGTGCCTCGTAAATACTGCATTTTATCACGTTCAATAAAGTCGAAAATTGAACGCACGTTTCTAAATGTCATATCATATGACAGCCATCCTTTTCGTATTCATATTGAGAGAAAAAGATGTACTGAACTTAAATTTAGACTTAGCATGTGTTTTCCAGAATTAGGGCCAATGAGTGTCTATGCTTAAGTCTATCTTTACCACTATAAAAATAAAAGAAAGAATCGTCAGAACGGGTTCGTTCTTTAGGGATTAATTCAATTCCTCAAGGTTTTCATGACACCTTGATGATTTTTTTGATAATTAACATTAAAGAGTGTTTCATCGACTTAGTTTACGCTTGCCCGGCTTTTCCCGAACAAGTAAAAGAGACAAAGAATGCGATTTCGCAACATTGTTTCAAAACTGAGACAATTGAAAGCGACAGCTCATTGGCAACCGAATGTCCTTACCAAGCGCGTGACGCCGACGTCTCGTCACGTCGCCGCGCCATCGATCACGTGTGAATGACCTCAGCTGACAATGATGTGACGTCACTGACTATTTAAAGCTTGTCGCACACTGTAACATAGGACAACACTACCCCAACAATAAAAGACATAGAAGAACTCAGAAAGGTAACACAGTGGTCGGTATTACCCGCTCAAGTTTTGATCTTTTGATTTCGGTAGCACATTACAGCAGATAAAAAACACCACTTTGTGTGGTTATGTCGCTGCGGCGAATAAGGTCGTCAGAGCTTATTGAGAAGACTTTATGTTTGGAGCAGGTAGATTCGTCTTTTATGCTGTTAACATAACGCTTTACCCTGCTTTTCTTTTTCCTGCAAAAGCAAGGAAGCCAAAAGTGCTCAAAATGCTACGAGCATCTTAAATTTATAGGCTACGGTAACCGCTCACCAGGCGGTTCGATTGTGTGCCACTCACGTCATATATGAAAAATCGGTTTGGCCACAAATCGCTCAGCAAATACCTAATCCAGAATTAATTTGACAAGGTGGGATCAATGAGATAGAAAACGAAACTTACCATTGAGCTCAACAGGGGGTTGAAACTTATATCTGAATGGGGATCTAACAATTTGTTGAAATATTTCCCCTTCCCTCTCTTCAGGGCACCACGCTTCCAGCACAGGGCTCCATCAACTTGCTCAGTATGGAGATATGTTGCTATCTGAATCAGAAGAACTACATCGAAACCGTGATTAAAACTACCTCACGGAAGCTCGGTGTCCTGAACAAGGTGCGTCGATTTTTCAAGCCTGACCAAAATTATCCTGCTTAACAAAACTCAGTTCCAGTCTTGCGTGGAATATTGCTCGCACCTGTTGGATGGCTCCACCAAGTACCTCCTCGATGCACTAGACAGATTGCAGCGTCGTGCTGTCCGTATCACGGGCGATGTACACGTCACGAACAGCCTAGAGCCTTTACAATAACGTGGTGACATTGCGTTGCTTAGCACCATCTATCGGCTTTATCCTGAAGAGTATTTTGAAGAGCTTTTTGACCTTATCCCCCCCCCCCCCCTACTCAGGATCACATGTGCCGGTCTTCTGAGTCAATTCACTGTCTCCACCTCAACAGCACGCACCAAGAAGTTCAGTAAATCGTTTCTTTGTTATACCTTCCTATAATATAGGTTCCTTCAAGAAGCGTGAAAAGGCATCTAATTGACTGGCATGGTGGAGGCGGCTAGAAGAGAGTGTTTTAAGCTGCATTGTCTGTATTCGCAAATGGACTCTTCTTACCGCTTCACATCACATGTTGAGTCAAGTACAATTAATTCCCATCAAAGCAATGGCTTGCAATTTGTAAACATAATCTATAGCGGCGACAGCGTCCACACCACCTATTCCAAGCAAGAGCAATGTGAAGCAAGTGGTGACGCACCGTATGCCATAAAAATTATGGGTTTCATCCACGCCATCTCTTAAGGTGGGCTATCCCCCAGCTCCTGGGAGAAGATAGCGGGGCGAGGTAGTGTTACACCCTTTGTGCTATTGCTGACGACACCGGTTGTTATTTGAAAGACTGAGGTTAATTGAAAAGTTAAATCAGTTTAAAGACAGCTGGGCTCTAGGTTCGGTTGGAGACCGCGCTTTTTTTTAAATAACGACCCGGTCACAATACCCTGCCGACTAGCGGTCGAAATGTCACTGTCTACCCATGGTTTCGGCTGCAACGGAACAAAGTGTGCAACGCTGAGAGACTTAGGGGGTGTTCTCCCGGTAGCAGGGGATAGGCTGGAAGATCTTATCCTTAGCGAAAAAAAGTCTAAGGACAGCTTGTTATTGCCCTTCACGCTTCGTTTGCGGCATTTTACTCGGGAAGTTGCTATGAGTAATGTGTATGGTAAGTTATCTATACGTGTGTTTAACAATTGAAAAATGTGATCTATGCGAAAGTGCAAAAAGATCGTTTTGCGATGATGACGACTTGATTTGATATATTAATGTGTAACAGCCTTTAAGCATCAGCGAATATGGCGGCGGACGTTGGCAAGTGAAACAAAAGACGGCTGGCTGCCTCCTTACGGGCACACCACTAATATAGAGGTTGATGATAAAGTATTTTGAAACGACTTCCTAAAAGGAGAACCTGTATTATATTGGTATGCGCGTACGCATGCCTCTACGCAAATCTTACAATGTGAGATCTTGAATGTAAACAAATGCTCTCCTTTTTTTATACAACAAGATGACAAACAAGCTGACTGCCTATCACGTGGTAAGTGGTTACCGTCGCAGTGGTTACACAAAGAAGGAAAAAATCTCGCGGTATTGCAGGTACGTTGTCAATCTGAGGCCTAAGATGAAATGCGTTTCATGCCCAGTAATTTATACTGGCTAACTTTAATTTTAATCCGAAACACAACTGTCTTACGGTCGACATAAGTAAGAAAGTGGCGCCTACCTAGACTACCCTACATACTCATACGGGCCTACCAGTCCTACCACGTGGTAACATGCGAACAGCTTCTAACGAATGCTATAGCTTAAGTTATGAATGAATCGAATGTTGTTTGTGTGTTAGGGATGATTTCAAAATTTTTTATGATCTAGGTATTACTCGAGGATTTTTAATGATCTATGAGAGCCTCGGTGACGTAGGGGTTCAAGCGCTCTGGGTTAGATTACGAAAACAATGGAACTTTCGCCATGGTCGATCCCTGGATGGGTCAATCAAAAATTGTAATCCCTAGCTCTTCCGTTCTTCGGAAGGCACGCCCCGTTTGTTCTGATACTGCTTTGACCCACCAAACTACATTGGGCCAGCATGGTGGTGCTATGGCCCAAACTCCTCATGTGTTTCTTCCGTGTCACCCCAGCAGTGGGATGTATAAATAAATAATAATAAATTGTTTATTTCCATTATCAATTTTATACATTAGAAGCAATGGGTTGGAGCATTTCTTTAAGCTTTAAAGCTGGTATATGGGCTGGTGATGAGGTCTCTGCTACTTATGTGTTACATGATTGACCATATCAATTATGATTTTCAGAATAACCTTACATTCGGATTTACTGCGTCCAACGTTAAACATGCCTCCATCAAATAACTATGACTATTGCCAATAATATACTACTACAAAAGCATATATCAAAAACCTTTGAAACTCAATACCTGCGTCTGATTCAATTGTATTTTAGTTATAGTGTTAACCTGCAGCGTAAAAACAATAAATTTTAACTTACGATACTAACCCGGGTTAAGGAAGCATTAGAAGACATCATCGGCATCTGCTACCAACCCTAGGGAAGTCGAGGTGAGTGCTTTGTGTGATATTATTGATAGTTGCTAATTTTTATATAAACGAAAGCATCTTAGCCTTGATAGATAACCAGATTAAAAATACAGTCCACTTATTCATTCAGTGGCATAGAAAAACGCCATATTTTCGGATGTATGTATGTAAGCTAAACTGTCAGTGGGCATGGCACATGGCTCGTAGAACGAACGGCCGTTGGGCGATTAAATTTCTAGCATGGCAACTCGGAAAGTGAAATGTAGGATGTCCCACTATATGGATAGATGACCTGGTCAGGGTCCGCGAGCCTGACCGGGAGCCGGTGGTTGAAGGCGGAGCGGAAGCGTTCCATTTGGAAATCTATGGCGAGGCCTTTTCAGCAATGGACATCGAGGCTGATTTATGATGATGAATGGTGTGGTTATATTCTTAAAGCACAATTTGATTAATAATAATCGTTTATTTGCATGAATACAATTGAGTTACATAGGGATCTTAATAAATTACTAGACATAGTATTCAGCCTGATAACAGGCGTGCAAATTTTGTCATTTTAAGTTAACACTAATTTATTTATTTATTTGCTAATTTATTAAATAGTCAACATAATTATATGAATATCAAATCCAAAATCTAAATGTCAATAAGTTATTTACATTAATAATTGTCACCAAATTAAAGTTCTTAACAGTTAAATTTTCTATAATCATCACTTATTTAGATATTATAACACTTTGACACTATAAAAACATTTCTCCTTTAGCCAGTCACCGAGTACTTTTTTAAATTTATTGCCTTCCAAGGCTTTTATGTTTTCAGGCAATTTATTGTATAATATAATACACATGTTAAAGACATTGTGTTTATATATGTAAGTATGGCAAGGCGGTTGATGCAGTAGATATCGGTACTGTGCTGTGATTGGTCTAGAGTTTTAATTTTTACATTTTATTTGCTTGTTTTACACGAAACACTATGTAAGCCTACTATTATATCAGCCGGGAGCAGGATGATGTTTTTGTTAATATTGCTGATCCACCCGCTTGTAAAACCTTAATGTCAATTATTGAAGATAGAATAGCACTACATTCGCCATTCACATTTGCCTCATACACACACACACACACACACACACACACACGCACGCACGCATGCACACACACACACACACATTGTAATCAGCATTTGACATGTCTTTGTCTTTTATTCAAAATTAATTTGTCTTTTATTTTACTTTATTTCAAAATTAATTTGTCTTTTATTGCAAAATTAATTTGTCTTTTATTTCAAAATTAATTTATTCATATTTTTATTATTATTGTTTTTGTCCATGTGAAGAGAAGAAGATGTATAATTTCGCTAAACAGATTATCAATAGACATCAATTTGGAATGCAACTAAAATTTTAATGGTTTAAATAGCTAATAATAAATAGCACCTACTTCTTTTACCTTAATAATGTATAATTCTAAAAAGCAAAGTGAAAATCCTTCATTGGCTAAAGTTTTATGTATCATAGAAAAAGTGTTTTAGACTAAGCTGTGGATTTTTGTAAAATAAAATAAATAAATAAATAAATATAAGCATGGAAGAGTACACATACTTATTTATTGAACCTCAATTGAACTGTTCGCAAATCTACCGGGGGGTCTTATTCAGAAGAAAGGGCAAACCCATTGGCACTGTAGAGAAGCATCGTTTTTTACTTTCACGCGTATTTTATACCATAACCAATTCCCTGGTATGTGCTGCCAACCAAGATGAAACAGTAGACCTTATAATTAGAGAACGTCCTATAGAAAGCGCGCGACTATTGTTAGCGGCAATTATCACGTTGCTGTAATTGGCTATAACTGCTCATTAGCCGTCGATCGATGGCCACTTGAGGAATATTAATTATATTGTGGACAGACTCCGCTGTTCACAATAACTTGGACTATTAAAGATGCTTCTGACAGTGCGATATAAGGCATTCAACATACTGGCGCGTCAAATACGTTGACGCCCAGGAAATTTCTATGATTATAAATATGGCGTCTTAAACTCTTATATTCACGATTAATTTGAAAATGATATATTAATAAAAGCCCACTCGCGTATTGCTACTTTTAAGTACACAGTACAAAATACCTTAAAAAAAATCTAGCTTAGATGTTTTTAAAAGTATATTGTCTGATATTTTCGCGAGCACTTTTGAAATTAAACCTATTTGCTTGATTTTACTGTTATATAATGTAACATGTTACATTATAACATGTTACGTTATATAATGTAACATGTTACATTATATAATGTAATCCTGACGTTTAGATTACTTCCCGGACCACAATCACTGTAAAGTAAAGTAATCTTGTTGAAACTCATGCGTCAACTTTACACATGATTATCCTTTATGAAGGTAATTATCATAATAAGGTCCTGGTAAAGTTAAAAAATTGCGTAAGATCTTCTCGTCCGAAATTCCTCAGTGCTTCAAGTCGAAAGTCTTCGACCAGTGTGTGTTGCCAGTGATGACATACGGCTGTGAAATGTGGTCGCTCACTAAGCGCCTTCTGCGCAAGTTCGCAGTCGCACAACGAGCTATGGAACGAGCTATGTTAGGTGTTTCTCTGGGGGATAGAATCAGAAATGAGGACATCCGTAAGAGAACCAAAGTCACTGACATAGCTCATAGGATTAGCAAATTAAACTGGCACTAAAGTGGGGCGTTAAAGTTCTAGAATGACGACCACTTACTGGAAAGCGCAAAGTAGGACGGCCTCCCACTAGATGGACAGACGACCTGGTCTGGGTCGCGGGGAGCCGTTGGATGCGATGGGGGAGGCCTTTGTTTAGCAGTGGACATCATAGGCTGGTATGATGAAGGTTATAAAACCTTTTTCTGATTTTACTGAAAGGATTAAACTGAAAATGAAATGTCTTACGAATTATTAAACAAAGCCTCCATAAAGTAAAAGAAAAGCGATGACGCAACAATTTCCAAACTGCATATTCCACACAAAACCAACACGCGAACCGTGATTAGCTCGTACGCCTCATTTGCGTTCTTTCAACGGATCTCTCTTGGCGATATACGATGTTCTTTTGTACCGAGCACCACTTTTACTGGACCTCTGACTCCCCTTCAATTAGCCGAAATTAAGACGTGAAAGGGGAACGGTAACGTTCGTGAGGGGTCATAGTTGCGTGGTGGCGAGGTGTGGTACAATAGCGATGAGACAATGAGCCCAATGAATATGTATGCTGTCTCCGCCGTGCAATTTGGCCGGAACCGTGTTGTAATGACAATGTGACAAAAATAACACGTCTGAGGTGCGCACGCGCTGCGGCAACGCTATGGGCTCGAAGCTGTTAATTTTTGAATTGGGACTTTATCCGCCTCTGTGGTCTAGTCTGAGCTCGACGCCCGCGTTTCATTTCCAGTAAGGGAAGAATTTTTCTGCTTGGTTTGGTTGGTAGTAGGGCTTTTCTAAATCCGCCTCGGCTTCGTCTATAGTATAGGCCCACATTTGCACGTTGGTCTGTCAAAGCTTATTTTGCTGGCCGCTTCAGTAATGTACTATATTGAGCAGGAACCAAACCGGGGTAGGTACCTACCTAGTTGCACAATCCGAGTGACTGCTGTAATCACTTAGCGATGTCAATCAATAATGTTGAAATTTATAAATTTTAAATCCCAAGCGGATAAGTTTACAACGGATTCAATTCCCATCCCAGGACACGGTGTTTTTATTTTTATAAATATCTTTCAGACATGTAAAAACAAATGCTGTTTTAGGTTGTTAAGCAACCTAAAGCAAAAAAATATTTTTATAGATTTATTAAACCGTAAAATTTCAACAAATTAAATACCTTTTAAGTTTTAATTGTTTTCATAGGTAACAGTAGCTTATATTAGCGGTAATAGCGCCATATTCAAACAAAAAATCATTAACAAAAATGTTGACATAGTATGGAAATAAAACTAATAATTTTTTTTTTATTATTACATTACGAATGGCAATCATGTTTCTGATGGCGAGAATGTGGTCAAACTGACGAGTCTCCCAGTGTACACCCGAGCATCCGACTTTGATCCGACTAAATTCTCGTAGCACAATATTCGTGTGCAGACAATTGATTGTCCAATTGTCATAGACCTCCAGAGGTATAACACCGTTGACAGATTAAGGGATTAAGGTTGTGGTTGTACCCAAATTGGAAAGTATCGTACCCTCATTAGAGTTGTTTGCTGAATTCGCAAAATATTCAACACTTTTCAGACCATAAAACAATATCAAACTTAGAGTCCGGACAAGTTACAAAGTAGATATACTTTTTCTTGCGTCCGCGCATTCAAGCGAGTGAGTTGTCGATGACATAATCCACCTGTGACTAACACCACTTATACCTAATTTTACTGATTATATATAGTCCTTAGGCTACGAAACAAAGCCACTGCGGTTTAGATATCTGTCAGTTATTACTAGTATTTTATTTATAAACAATGTATGTTGCTCATAGACATTGTACACAAAGTATATTATTAGATATACATAGGTCTTAGTGTAACAGTAGCCAAAGTTACTAGGACTAAGCCAGGTAAATACGAATTCATTGTAATTTTAAACAACTAATAGATCGTATTTCTATAATCCGTGTTTAAAGAGCGTCGGTAGACACGTTTTAGGAAATATGTGCGAAATCGATTTTACAACTGACTATTTTGAGATACGTCATTTTGGGTTCTAATTCAAATTTTCAAATTACCGTAATATGCAAAGAAAAACGATATTCTTTATTCAAAATCGGCAAACAATCTGCTTTGTAGCTGAAAAAATATTTTTCCTTGTTATTGCAGGTGTCTAAAGGCGGCGGTTACCATCAGGTGGGCCGTCAGCTTGTTTGTCATCTAGTTGTATAAAAAAATATAAAATAAAAAAAAGAATCGGTTTTGAAAATGAGTAAATAAATTTTAATATATCTATATACAGCGACCTCTATCAGCGGCGAGACGCACTGTATCTTTCCGACCACCTTCTGCCCCATTTCATAGCAAAAATTACTGTAGTTTTAAAAATGAGATGTCTCCTTTTTAGTATTCTAAATAGCCTAAAATATTATTATTTATTTATTTATTAAAGTACACCAACACGTTATTCGTACATTTTATCATATGAATTTTATAAAATGCTAGAAATTCAATATTAACTGAAATATAGCCATACTTTCTCTAATCGATATTAAAACGCTGCTTACAGCGACATCTATCGGCGGCACAGCGCAACCGCTCCCGCCCGCCACCTGCCCCGTGACGTAGCAAAAATCGAACAAAAAGAAACACTTAATCATCGATTGTCATATTGTCAATAGTTCGCCGGAAACGATGGCTATTTAGCAATGCAAATTAGTTTGGATTTCTCCAATGTCAACGTCGAAATAGTGCGTAACCCGGCGCTGGGGTTATATGCATTTACATATAAATAAGTGACGTTATCTATTGATAGTGCTTGCTTTTTATAGCGAAATTACCATAAGGTAGTTTGCCTACGGTTAAATGATGTGGCTCATTGACACGGCAGCCATCTGCACTTTTTATAGCGACTTGCATTTTGTTACCTTCAACAACAATATAAGTATTCATTTGGATTAATTGACAAACATTGAAAAAATGAATTTTTGTAAAAAAATAAAAACTTCCGTTCTCTATTTCCGAAGGTTTTCATGGGAGCCACAGGAAATTTTAGGGGACCAACCTGGTAGTTTTCCAATTCGTTTAGCGTTCTACCAATAAGTAAACACTCATTGGTAGAACGCAAAACGAATTGGTTCCTTCAAGAGAAGCGTGAAAAAGCACCTTTTGGGGCGGCAAGGTGGAGGCGGCTGTCTTCGCATATGGACTCTTCTTACCGCTTTACACCAGGTGGAGTTGGGTCAATTGCCGTGCTTTGTATAAAAAAATATATATGAAAATAGATCTACATTTTACGGAGACGATCCCCTTTTTTGAATAATAATTTCGAATAATAATAATTCAACGTGGGATAAGTAAGCTAGTAACTACTTTACAACAAACAGCAGACAAACAAGGACAACAAGGAGACTATCATTATGATCACTTTAAAAAAAGTTGACAAATTTGCTAGTTTTGGAAAAAAATAGCATGTAACTTAGCGGTAATAACATTTTTTTTGAATAGCATTAAAATCGCACTGGATTATGGCGAATCAAAAATGATTGACATACTGAGACAAACTTTTAAAATAATTAGGTATCTAAGTCAATTGACATGGCATCCTCCATCGTCCTCATTGACATGTTTTATTTAAAATGAATATTTTACACCTTTTTTATGTGCATGCATTAGTAAAAGGTTTCATCTTTTTTTTTCTCAAAAAAAAAAGAATAAATTCGCTACTCATATCTTAATGTTTTATTTATTAGAAGTAGGGTTATTGAGAAATCCCGATTTTCTGAAATGTCGGAGCATGTAGAAATTCAGAATATAATTAGGTTTGTATGTCATTTTTGTGTCTCATTATATTTTGACAAAAAAGACATTTTACTATTTTCGCAAATATAATTTGTTGTTATCCACGTGCCTATCTGAATAATACTCAGTAGTGCTTAAGGTGACTCATAACATGAAGCACCGTGATTGTTGGAATTGCGTAAGCATAATAACATAACATTATCAGCTATTAGTATATAGTATAGGTAACACATAAATCGTAGCGCACAACCCACAGCTGCTGGCCCAAGATTGATACATTATCAATATGATTGTATTCAACTCACACCTTTAACATTGTGATGCAAATAACGCACCGCGACAAAACTCATCGGCGAAAATCAATGGGCGACAATTTAAATAATTTTAAAATAAATCACTTCCAGTCTATAGAGAAAAATTACTAACAAACAGTTTTGTCGATAATAAATTGTCAGCTGGATACAACAACAAAAATAATTCGCACAAAAAACTGCTTATAATATTTCTACGAAACCGTTTTCAAAATTAGAAAACTGTCACCGAAAATGTCATTATGAAATTTTATAACGCCATTCGTTGTCGACATCCGTGTACGAATTACTGTTTAAATCGAAATAATCGCTCGCCGCTACCGTCCAAAAAACAATGGATGCACTATCAATAAATTCGCTAAATAATAGTTATCGAAAATAAGTCAAAAACACTATCGTCATCCGGAAAGCATAAAAATATTTCAAATCGGCAAAACAATAGAACTGAGACAATGGGCCGGGCGCAAAAGGGATCAAGTCTGTTTTTTCTAAAAAAAAATAGCTTTTTTGCACGAGCCCTCCTTCGACAACAATCAGAGTACCGCCCTTTCTGTGGACTTTTTTTGATAACGGACTCGAGGTTTGTTTGTTTTGTTGCTCCATTAATATTGTTGGTAATGTATTATTTTTTATAAAACGCAACAGTTGTAAAGTGCTCCTGTACAAATAATGACAGAGGATGTCACTAAACTGATCCAAAAATATTTCTGTTAAATTACCAAAAATTAATGATTATTGCTTGTTACAGTAAAGATAATTTAAAATAAGTGTGTTGGCGACTAGATGCCAACCTCTTTTAAGTTTTACTTTTTATACGAATTTTGTATGGTTGCTAGGTTACGTGTTATTTTGATATTACTGTTATGCGGCCTATTATTTATTAGTTAGAATCCGTTTCGCTCGTTTTCAAAGTTTTTTATCGATCTATAAATTTTTAAGACTTCTTTTCTTAGAAATACTACAAAGTTATATCAAACAGTAATTATTTTATTTGAAAATAGCCAAAAAGAAAATTAAAATCACTTTTTGATATTTACTCAACGTGAGTATTATGCGCTTCTCTAGAAAAACTTTACTTAAGTATATTAATTGGTATACAAAGACAAAGTAATATACTTAACAACACAAGTTCGATGTGCGACCTCCGAGCCAAAGGTGGCAACAACGGGTAACGGCCCTTCAACAACCGTTTCCGAAAATCGTAAAGGAAGCAATTACATATTCTAATCCAAATCCCTCGTCCCGGTTCATATGTCACAGGCGACACAATAAGAACACCACCTCCTAACGGTAAGACTCCGCGACCCTGAGAAAAAAAATATAAAGACCCGCATTTCTAAACAGTGAACGGTATTAAAAAATCGCATACTTAGTCAAAAATCCATAAAAAATGGAAACGTTATTAATGCATAGACGCCCTTATGTCTTACAAGAAAAGAATCAATCTTAAAAAGCAACCCCGTGTGTGCCGTATTAAAATTTATGCGCGCATTTGCATAATGTGCATAGCCCCTAAATTTTATTGAATAAAAAAATAGGATGGGTAGAATCTTTTTGCATAAATTCTTACAAAAGGAAACGGGTTAAGCATTCAGGAAGTTAATATCGCGGATCCGTTTGCTGTGCGGTATAAAAATCAAACTTAATGCGATCGAGATAACAATTATAGTTCATAGGTCAAGAGGAAATAAAAAACATATTTGCAAATCAATAATACGCAAGTTGCCCCCTTTTGGTGTTCGACCCGTTTCGCGATGCACAATAGCCAAATTGTACCTGACTATAATTTATGCGAGAATATTAAGAGAAATGTACCTGCCCTTGTTGAATATTAAGTGCAACCTAACCCCTGACATTATTGAATGGGGTTTAGATACAATTTGAAAGGGAATAATATAAAAAAATGCAAATAAACTGTCCCCACGTCCATACAGGTAGTCGAAAAAAATTGCAAGCAGCGTCGCACGCGCAGAAAGGACTGCGTTTATTTTGAGGGTAACTCTTTCGGGGAATAGTGGTACTTGATGGGGAGCAACACTTGTCACCTTGGCGTGTAATTTGGGTGTGCTCGGCGCCTTTTCTTATGCATATGGGGTTGGGGGTCGCGAACAGATAGTTCTTTTTTAATAGCGTTTTTTTACTAAGGGCTGTATGCAAAGATTTATCGTGGAGCCGCGGGATGTGCGTGAGAACGCTCTGAGATAATCGAATTTGCCTATAGTCGCATCCACCCTAGGCAACCCTTTGGATTGATTCAGAAAGTTTCATGGGAAAGATGAATATTCAAACAAGGTGTCATCTTTGTGAATATCGATTGCCGTTGAGATCCCTTTATAAGGAGCCTGGGAATTGATACATTGAATAGGACGAGCACGCTAGGTTTTGCATAAGTTATCGCGACGGACGTTTTTGTTCGATCGTAACGGTATTTCTGTATAAAGGGTTGTTTTAAAAAATGGTCGTTAAAATGGGACCGTTACAGTTTTTTATGTTTCGTGGTAGCGACTACTGTCCGACTGATTGTTTCATCTGACTTTGTCTGTAGCGAAACAGTTATTTCGGGATGGTAACTGTTTCATGTGTATTTTACTCGTCCAATTTTTTTGGACCCATAAAACGGACATTACCAATTGGATGTTATAAAAGTTGTTTTTACCAATTTGGATTTATTTAAATGTAAAGAAATCTATTTGAATTAACGGTAGGAATGCATATGTTTAATTCAATTTATTCATAATATTTCACATGTATAATGTGCAACAGCACACGACACCCCGTGCGTATATTTATGACTCTCTCCTGCGTCTGCGCCTCTAGCTCGCCATTTGTAATACGTTTGATAATTTGCGAAATTCTAGATTCTTCAAATGATTTCGACATTTTCTGTTTTAATATGGCATAATTACATGCAATTAAAATAATTTTGCATTAGAAAAGACAAGAATTAGGTAAAACATTTTAGTAGTACCGTTTCAAATTCTTTTTTTCTCTACAATGGGAAGATAGTATTTTTATTGATCCATAGGAATCCACAGAACTTAAAAAAGAGCATTTTAATTACAATAAGAAAATGATTGCCAATCACGGATTGTTAATATTCAAACAGTTGAATTACAATAGTTGTACAGTCAACAGCACATCAAGCGTAACAGTTTGACCTTGAGACCGCCCTTACTACGCTCGTAATAGAGGCGGCTTTTGTAATGCTACTAGTACACTTCACGTGCTGTCGTCTGTATAGATTCGAAACAAATTGGTATACGAGTATACTAAGTTTTTGCTTACATCGGATGCCCAATTAAAAAGTAAAAGATAAGGAGGAACTCGATGGCGTAGTGGTTTGAGTCAATCAAAGTTTGTGATCTCGAGCTCCTCCGTGCTTCGGAAGGCACGTTAAGCCGTTGGTCCCGGTTGTTCCTGTAACCGTTTTAACCCAACAACCTGCATTGGGCCAGCGGGTGGTGATATGGCCCAAACGAATATGATGCTTAAATATAAATTTTCATAAGTAATATTTAATACTAAAAAAACTTGTTCTAAAATGTAACAATTACAAATAAAGAAACAAAAGGATGAAAATCCTTTTCTTTCTTTATTTGTAATTTTTACAATAAAGTAGGCGCTACACTATCGATGCACAAAATCAAATATAAAAGTATAGTTGTTCTAAAATGTCTAAAATAGTTACACTGTTATCAACCCTTCCACAGCTATGCAAATAAATAAAAACATTAGCCCTTTTTTTATCAAGCGAACCTTCCGCTACAATATCGTCGGCATATTTTTGTACAAAAACTTTTTGCTCTAGTTTTTTTGGCAACTTGAAATGGTTTGTCAACATTGTTGGACGTTTGGTGACGGACGCAATGGACGCGGACAATACTGACAAAGGGAAGAGTTGGCAAAACCATGGCAGTAAAATTTAATTGTTGTTAATGCATTTACAGGGTGAACTACATTGGTGACGCAACTGAAATAATTATTACACTTGGAACGAAACTTTTAGGACTGGGTTTAATACGAAAAGGGTGTCAAACAAGCGTAAGTACCTACGGCCTGCCTGGTGTTAAGTGATTTGTACTCATACGTTGCCTGCCCTGTATAAATCAAGAGCATTTTCTTGGTGCCGTTGGACGCGTGAGTAGTGCCCATCAAGCTACGAGCAGCAATAGGCTACGGTAACCGCTGGTAGTGGTAGTGCTATGGCCCAAATTCCTTATGTGTTACTTCCAAGCAGGAAGGTCTGCGGTCTGCGGCTTGCAGACGGAAGTGTATAAAAAGAAACTATGAAAATAATGACAAACAACTCCACGATTCAAGACTCCAAAGTCGTTTAAAGTGATAATTCTTAATTTGCGGATACCGCGACAAACAACGCAGTTTCCACAAATAATATGTGAGTTTATAAATAATTATTACCTTACGGACTCTATTTTGTGAATTTGATATTTGTTACCAGGACATAATATGATAATCGTATATTGGAATTCCCAAACCGTTGTATTTATTCGGGTTGGTCATCAAGAATGTCAAATTGCTTGCTCAACTTAATGTGTACTTCTTACATAATATTTTAACTTAAAAATATTTTTTTCTTTGAATTAAAGTATGGAATATTTTACTTAAAGTATGAAGTTTCACCCCGAAATAAGTTCACCTTCGATGTGAATACATATTTTAAATTGCCACTCTTATAACATGGGTTCCTTCCAAACAGTCGTGAATTGGCACCCTGGGACAAAATAGGGGTGAAATCAAACAAGTAAGTCTAAGAGAGAAGTTCTATGTCATAAAATATTTTGTTTTAATTATTTATTCTATTTTGAGCTATCATGTTATTGATAGGGTACATCAGTCTGTTCCCTCCTGCCTATAATATGGGTTCCTTAAAATCTTATTATACTTCTCATCAGGTGCTGTTAAATCATTTTGCTCAGCATATATCGTTTATTCGCATATAAAATAAAGATTGAACGTTCAGGTTTAATGCCAAGAAAACTTTTGGTACAGAATTTCTTATTTCAAGGGCTTAATTAATTTGTACGACAGTAGGCGATATTCAACGGATGAATATAACACTCGCCTAAGGTAATAAGTTTGTTATATAATCTATGCAAATAGAGATCACGCTGTGTTTTACCTATCGCAGGTTTTTCTCTTTGCTTTCACTGGTTAAAGGTACTGTCAACTAATGCTTTCGGCATTTTTTGCTATAATAAAGCATTGGCGCAGCTGAAGGGTTAAGTTATGCAAATTGTCCAGTAAACGAATTGACCGGCGTCATTCTGACTTCGTTCCGGGCTTTCCGAATATTCTATTGTGTAATTTATTGGAACTGCTGACATGAGATCGGTTTGAACAATTGAGTTTTAAATGTAACAAACATATTTCGGCAATAAAGCTCTTCGCTTATTAAGACTCATAATACCTATATGTCCGTTTTCACTAACCATTTCCTAGGCTTAGGTGACTCTTAACCACATTTGTCTCATTTTATCTCCCTTAGATAGACTGAGATAAAAAACGCTACGAGACTCTTAACGCTAAGCAAAGGTTAGTGACAACGTGCAATAGTGTCTTAATTACTCCTTACATCATCCCAATATTGATGTGTCATGTCATGTGTGATTAATCACTGGAATAATCTTGCTGTGAGAAGTAAAAAAGGAGTAAATCATAGCTGAATTTGTTTATTTCATTATGTCATTGGTTATAACCAAATACATAATTAAACAATTTTATTAGTATTTATTATAAGTAAAAAAGTACATAATAAATAAAATATATATATATATATTTGCTCCCAATTATTTTGTTCAAATAATTAGTTATAGTTCAAGGGATAGTTTTGTGATACTGAATAGTTATGTTATAATTTATATTATCATGACATTAAGAGATTATAAGAGATTAGAGAGGCAGGAGGAGCTTGGTGGCGTATTAGTTTGAGCGCTCTGGTTTAGGTACGAAAACAAAGCAACTTTCGCCATGGTCGATCCTGGGATGGGTCAATCAAAGTTTTTTATCTCGAGCTCCTCCGTGCTTCGAAAGGCACGTTAAGCCGTTGGTCCCGGTTGTTCCTACAATCGCTTTAACCCACCAACTCGCATTGGGCCAGCGTGGTGGTGTTATGGCCCAAGCTCCTCATGTGTTTCTCACGTGTAGGACGGCATGTGCCCAGCAGTGGGGCGTATAGGCTGGTGATGATGATAAAGAGTATGGTAGCCAGTCAAGTATTTCAACAAATCTAATAAATTGAATATTTTTGTTGGAGACTAAGGTGAAAAATTGCCATATTTATTTTAAACTAGGTGACTCGGCGAACTTCGTACCGCCTAACAGTCGATTCTTTATTTTTTTATTAATACTTATTCTGATATTTGGGACACCGGGTCAGCAAGTAAGATAAAAAAAATAAAAAATAAAGTAATTAAGTCAACATTTACATTATGTCAAAAAAATTTTAATTATAAAATACTATTGACATATTGACATTAATATTTATACGATACTAACGTCACTCAATTGTTTTGCCTTCCCGGAACCCTCCACTAATACTTAAACTTTATGGTATGGTATTAAAGTTCAAATTGACTTTTTAGTATTATTACGAATCTTTTGTATGGGAGTATATAAAAGTGTTGTTTTTGGCCTTTTTAGGCAATTTTTTAAATTTTGCCCTCCGTAAGAACCATCCTCGTACTTCAAGGTATAAGTAGGTATTAAAAAAGAGAATTAGCGAAATCGGTTCAGCTGCTCTACACCTACCAAAGATATGTTAATAGCTATCTTTATTGTATGTAAAATAAAATAATATAATATATTTATAAAAATACTTTTTAACTAACTTTTACTGCCTCAGATTTATGAGATTTAACAAATTTTCACATTTCAGTTTATTTGAAGTTATCATTTTAATTTAAAAAAAAGTTTATCATGCTATTTTTGATTAAAATACGCGCTGTCCCAGTGAACTACTTACTGCCCCCGGTCACCGCAGCTAAAAACCATTTTAGTAGTCATGTTAAAAAAATATTAAACCTTTTTTATAAAAAAAATTTTTTGGACAATTAGATAAATATTATGATCCGGTATAATAAATAAAGTAAATTAAAAATGACGTGAAATTAATCTTAGGTAAGTACAGTCGACAGCACATCAAGCGTAACAGTTTGACCCTGAGATCGCCCTTATTCCGTTTATCATAGAGGCGGCTATCGTAGTGCAACTGTTACACTTGATGCGCTATCGTCTGTACTTATACGGAACCGAATTAATATTTTTTCAAAACTATCTACTCAACACTACCTGACCGGAAGCGGTAAAAAGAGTCTGTTGGCAAAACTCAATTATATTTGTCTTCCTCAATTAAACTTCTAGTGTAAATATCCAAGAGCTTATCTTTTTGGCCACGGCTTCCTCTGAGATCCTGACATTGGTCCTTCGAGCCGGATATGAACTAGTGACTTATGCAACAGGAATAGTGCAGTTTAAATACACTATTAGCTGCCATCTTTCACGCCTTTTCACGTCTTTGTTGAAGGAACCCATGTTAGAGAAAGGAGGGAATACATGCGCCGGGAATTGTTGATAGGTTATACAACGATAAGTCGCTCACAATAAATTTTTAGCCGCTCGTTTCCAACAAAATATAATTTTATGGTATATAAATTCACTCTTCGACTAAAACTGTTCGATTGCTGCCTAGCCTGCACTGAAAAAAATATTCAGCCTAACCGCTTCGGTTGCATTAGTTGTGACTAAAATTTAGCGAGGTGTAATTACAGTTTATTTTATTTAACAAACAGTGCATCTCTATGCAACTTTATTTTTGGCTAGGGGTTACCCGAAGTTATTACCTTATCACTTTTTTGTCATTTGTTGTTGTCATTTTTCTTCACTGTGAAGTTTCAATCTGAATTCTTATTGGAACTCTTTATTAAAACAACTTAAAAAGTGAGGTTATTCTTTATTCAATGATTTTTGAAAATATTACATTGAAAACGCGTCATATATCATTAGGCCAGATTGTACGCTACATTCTGACCTAATGATAAATGTCTATGCAACAACATTAATTACTAATAACGAAATTGTTATTTAGGAACATGAAACTTAGGCGCGCCAAGCGAAAAAAACCCGCCAAATGACCGCAAGCGCGTCGTATCGAGAATCGATACATATAATCGATACTTATAAATCGAGTCTGTTATGAGACGATAAAATCGGCCGACCGCCGCCGGCTACCGGGCGTTGGCTAAGCGACGATTACTCGCCGCTCTTCTTATTTTGTTCCTGGCCACTCGATGCGAGATTATCGATAAAATAATTAAATGGTTACTCTCGAAATCGATTCTCGAGTGTTGTTATCGAGAGACGTGTTATTTGTTCCCTTTTGCGGTCAATAGTTGCCTCCCCCGACCGGTCTCGCTTTTTGTTTGATAATCGATATTTTTTAAATCGCAACTGCTTTTTTGGTTCGGTTACGCATTCCAATGCTTTATGAGGACGCCGCTGTTCTGTTAAATGGAGGAGAAATTAGCATTCTTGTACGACATTCTCTTTATTCATTACTTATTAGAACATCAGATCCAATTGGACAAAACTTTAATTAGAATATAAAGGTACGTCGTGCCTTCAGTAGCAGTGAGCCGTAGTGATATCAAAACAACAAATTAATCACTTAGCCGGACGCGTGACGACATAAAAAAGAGATATATATCCAAATAACATTCCTTCATGTCACGTTTGAGATTTTCTGTTAATTAACTCCACCTTGAGTATCCCAAAACGTTCCACGACACGTTTTAATTCGGAGGCTGGCCGACCTCTTAATTGTGGCGCGGTGATAACTATGGCTCAGTGATTTATAGCTTCAGAAAACGTATTAATGCCTTTGTCGGCCTCTAACCCTTATCGGTACACTTAGACACGGCTTCCGCTCGCCTCAGAAGCTTTTTGTTCGTTTTACATCTGATTCTCAGCTTTGAACAGTAGCAAAAAGTATAAATAGTCGCTGGAGTGCAAATACTTTAATCAGCCGAAATTACATTGCGCAGAAGCGACCATAAAGATGCTGTATCTTTACTATACTACTAACCCGCATTGGGCCAGCGTGGTGGTGTTATGACCCAAGCTCCTCATGTATTTTTCCCATGTAAGAAGGCCTGTGCCCAACAGTAGGACGTATATAGGCTGATGATCTTTATTATAGCTTTGCGCGTGATTTGTTTGTTCAAGCGAGATTCGCATATTCTTTTGTTGTTGACGCAACATTGGCGAGTGTCTTGGACGCTGGCAAATAAAAGAGTGCGTTAAAAAGGATTACTTAGACTTTAGAGAAATAAAAGCGTGTGAGACATGCAAGTGATGAATTGACATGTTCCCGAGGCCATTAGGGCCGAGATAAGGAGGCATTTAACTCAATCCGCGCCGTACGCGCCCGCCGCGCGCCGGCGCACGCACGCTACAGGCTGCCTCATATAATTTTACATTAATGGTGATAAAAGTAACTTAGTGCTTACATAAAATATTAAATTTTTCAAATCCACGTATGAGTCTTTTTCTTCAGCCAATGGACAACCAAGGTCTCTGGTTGAATCTTCATGTCGACGTGGGCAGCTATGTTATCTATTCTTGACCATACTACCAATTTTGTTGTTAATTATGTGTATTAGGTACTAACTTAAGTCTACGACTTCGTCCGCGTGAGTGTCAGTTATCACTAATTTATAAGTTTTTTTATCAAAATTGGTTATGTGGTTTAGCCGAGAAAGCGTAACAAACAAACTGCTAAAACTCTATTTCACAAACTTTAACAGAACTCCCTTTAAACACACGGTTACAGTAGGTTTAAATAGTAATACTATCCCAAAGTACGGTTCCTACATTTTTTCATGGTAAAAAGTAGCCTATAGCTTTATCTGACTCCTAATCTACCACCGAGCAAGAATTCTTGTCGATCCCTTGCCCTATGAAAATAAAAAAATCTATCCTACAGTAAATTTATTAGGTATACAAAATATTAAAGCATTTATAATAGTAGGAAGATTTACCTTTAATAAGTTTAATTTGAAATTATTTCTGAAATAAGTCTCAGATTAAAGAAACTCAATTAATCATCAACCTGTAGATAGGTCTGTGTGTGTAGCGAGATAGGCGCGGTTTATGTGAGTGGCTGCAGCTCGGTAGCTCTTAATGAGGCTCGGCTTCCGTCAATAAGGCAGGTCTGGTGCGTGACACCCCACCATCCAGCCTTGGGTATATCACACCCGATACTGACAAAGAACATTCCAAATACAAGATGGCGAAGCAAACTGCACCTGAAACACGAAGAGTATCACTTGCCAACCTTAGAATAAATAGCGATACGCTAAAAGCTTTGAAGATCAAATTTCTAGCAGAAAATCTTTCCACAAAGAATTCTTAAGAAATGACATATGAACATTAAATAAGACAAAATTCTGTTAAACATCTAATAGCACGTCCAATCAGGTTTTCCGAACATTAAAACTTTGTACTCTTGAAGGTTAGGATAAATAAGTTCTTTCAAGGACATATGTCAAGAGAGGCCTAAGACATATGTCATTATAAAATAACCTGAATGAATTTACTATAAATTGCTTTGGCAAACTCTAATTCAAAACGGTTCTAAAAATATTTTATCCCAAGATTATCGTAGGTATTTAACGCACTTTTCAAGTGATCACAGATGTCTCACCTGGTTTTAATCACGCGTAAATACAATTTAATTTACAACGATTAGGAAAACTGCAAAGGTCAAAGGAGGGTACTTAACAATATAACACAGCCACAAGACTCATGACTGGTGTAGTGAGTCATGGAGTAGGAAAACACGCCATCACAGATGTCTGCTATAAATTATCTTGTTTTACAAACGAGATCTTTAATATTATTTTCAATGGCTAATTGCCTTGGTAATTTTCTATTAACAAAATATGTCCAGATGACGTCAAGAGATTTAAGGATATTAAAATATTTTTTACGTTTCTAATCCAATTGATTGTACGATAATAACAAATAACAATACCTATGATTTTTGGATTTTTTTAAAATCATAATTCGAAAGAAATAGGACATATAAAGGAACAGCTACACATTAAAGAAACCAATCATATAGAAGACAAGAAACTGGTTTGATTCAAGCTAATGGGAGTGGATACGTTAGTTCGCAGGAGCACGCGTGCCAGTCTTCGGAGTCATCAATTCACTGTCTCCACCTCATCACGTACAAAGAAATTTAGTATCTCGTTTCTTTGTCGTACTTCCAGATCTTGGAATTCTTTGCCAGCACATGTGTTCCCTCTTTGTTATAACATGTGTTCCTTCATAAGAGGCGTGATAAGCACCTTTTGGGCCGGCAAGGTGGAGGCGACTATAGCAGTGTCTGAACCGCACTAGCTGTCTTCACATAAGGACTCTTCTTACCGCTTCATATCAGGTGGTGTTGAGTCATTTGTCGTGCTTAAAAAAAAGTAATGCAATGTCCCAATAATGCAATGTAACAATTACGATGAAGCAACCTGGAGCCGAGAACTGGAAAAAATTGAGGAGACATAATTATGTCATGTCTACTTATAATTTCTTCATTAATATAAATGTCATCAATAGTGTCAGTAAAGTTCTAGTCAAATTTAATATCATAAAATGGACTCCTATTAAACTTCTAGTTCTACTAGACTTGAGAAGGCTTAGCTTCCGACTAACAAAGAATTTGTTATCAGAACTTATACAAGCAAATACTGTTTTTAGGACTGTATTTCAACCGACTTTAAAACAAGGGGAGGCTATCAATTTGGCCGTACATTATTTATAGTTAGTAAGACTACTAAAGAAGCTTTAGTATTTTATCGTTACCAAGAGCATCGTATGGAAAATTTCAATCTTGTATGTTTTGTTTACTTACAAGATATTTTGGCACGATTGGAATTTTTTGGAAAAAATACTAAAAAATAACCAAATATGGAATTAAATAATTTAAGATTAAATTTGGAGAATAAGAAGCAAAATAACTAGCAGAAAGAAATTAACCAGAATCTTATAAGAACAGTGACATAAAAATTTGCTGTCATTAACCCTGATAGATCCATGTCAGTGGACAGATAAAGGCCCACTCCCGCGCAGCTCCTAATGAACGGGTTAATTAGCGGTTGTACTCGTGCCGGCTTTATCGGCTGATAACGATATCAACTTTGGGCACCCACGGACTTGTTTATGGCCTTACCATCTGTATTATACAAGATAGATTAAGGTCAGCGCTATTTACTTAGCGCGGGATAAGTGTTGGTAATTAAACATTATAACTAATGATAAATTGAAGCAATGCTAATATCTCAGATACGTAATAGGACATGTACTGTAGTCCTTCATTGAAGACCCATAATTAGGAGTCCCATTAATTCATCAGAATGGACTAATACGGGTTGTATTAGTCCATTCATTTTTTTTTGGAATAACAAACAATTACATAATAATGCTTATGTTCATAATAAATACATAATCATGACTATTACTTATTATGCAACAAGCAGCAAGTGAGAAGCAGAACAATAAATAAATACACACAATGTGTAACTAAGGTGAATTAGTAAGATTAGATTAACAATAATTGTTAACTATAGTTTTAAGATTTACAAGCAGGTTTGATCTGAACTGTCCGCGAGGTCACTGAACTAAATCTAAATCCACAAAATAATCATTATATGAATGTACGTCTCAGCGGAATGCGCTCGCCCGCCCCGGTCCTACAAAGTTTAGTATCAAAAAGTTTATGATTATAGGCGTCACGTCACCAATTTAAGCTCATTCAGATATCAACCAACAATGCTTTTCTTTTACAATATTTATGTAAACACAATAAACTTTGTATATGTCACTAAGTCCCTTAATCTTTTAACTCTAAATTGATGAAGTGAATTACTTCACATCGTAATTGTGTAATATTCTCTTAAAAAGTATTTATTAACCAAACCATTATTTAGTGTCGTCTTAGGTTTATAATCGCGATAATAACTTCACATTTCAAATTCAACCACTTCACCAACTCGCATTAAATTAGCTATATTACTTCTGATTAAATGTGATTTAAAAGTGTTAGAGTAGTTAAGTCCGAGGTTTCGATTACTTTACTGCGCTTTTCAACTTGCATTAATGGAAGAAAAGTCTTCATAATTGAAATCGAAATTCAACTATCAAGTATAATTATGGAGCTATATTTATATCTAACAGTAAAGCAAATAAGCAATAGCATTAACGCAGATACCGAAGGTCTTTATTAATAGACACGTTTACCTAATTATAGGCTCTAGATATTTAATCAACCATAAAATGTCAGTTTAAATCTTGCTGTTTCTATATTACTATTAATAAGTTTTCTAACTCATATGATAAATATGAGTAAACCATCTAAAAATAGAGTTAACTTAACTGCCAACAATTATTTTATTGAAATTGATAATCATTTATTAAACATACATAATGTAACTAAAATACTAAAATATTTGTAGAATTATTCTAGTTTTCTGTTTGGTTGATGCGCAAACAAAAATCTAATGATTTTTTTCAATACAAAAATTATCGTATACACTGAATCGAGGTTAGAATTTGAATTAGTCTTCACTTGAACTATTAAAATTGAAATTGGTGTTGCCGATAAAAACGTTGGACTACAAGAATAGGGGATAAGAATACGTGAAATAATTAGTACTGCTTAATTTTTATATGAACACTTAGTTGATTTAATTCGTCAATGTTTAACATAAAATTTTGTGCAACCTCTTATTGTTTTTCACAGATGTAAATATTTCTTCACATTACGCAAGTTAAAATGGTACACTTAATGGCTTTAATTTCTGATTTTACTCAGAGTAAGCGATAAATAAACCCAACACTTTTATTGACACTGATACCTGTGTGGGACAGCAACTTGGAAAACTAGTTAGTATAATTACAAATATAACAGTCTATTAAATTTATGTAATATTATTTCATAGGCTTATATTTCTAATTAAAACTCTAACAAAACAAACTTTTAAGCAAAATATTACGAGCATAATAAACTTATGCAGATTTGTAATCTTTCCAAATGATTACTGTTAAAAGAGTTTGTCATCTTTGTTCATTTTGTAAGGAATTACGTCATCATTGTCAAAGACAAAACTCTATGCTGTCACTAAAGAACTTTCTGCATATAATCTGCTATTGTGCAGCGACCTTCTGCAAAGTGAAATTTCACCAGTTTTGGGAAATAATGCTTTACCTAAAGTAAAAATTTCAGCAAGCACTGAAGATGGTAAAGATGTAATGACAGTTAAATACGTAATTACGTCATCACGAATTTTATTGTTGCCATCACTCACATCACTGGCAGTACTATCACTGTCAGCGAAGCTCATATCATCTCCAAGTCTTGTTTAATAGGTTAAGCGATCGGATTCATTTCAAATGTGACACTTATTGTAATAGCCATAAAGATCCTATGTATGTCGATGTCTGCCCTACGGAATATGCCATGATAGTGATAGTGCCATGAATGTTTTGCAAATACTTTGACATATAGTATATTAAAAATAGCACGAATAAGATATCAAAAAGAAAAGATGCAAGTAAAAATTTTAAAAAGCACTTAATTGGTTCCGTGCACTTAGGACTAACAACATAATTACTCGGCCTCTAAGCCGATATGCCGGCGGCCCCTTTGCCCTCAGATAAGTGTATTCATACGTTTTCGATTTATTTCGTTTTTTTTCCGATGATCCGGGACGACACGGAATAAATTAAGCTACCGGGTTTTGATATCATCGAGAATAATTTATTTTCGAATAAGGAAGTTGAAGCTTAAGTTTACCAAGTGACGCTTGATACTGTTTAACTTATTTTCTTGCTGACAATCTTGAAGAAATATTTCTAGACAAAACTCGACAAATAAAAAAAACACCAATTGAAAATAGTCGTATTTTTGGTTTGCAAAGATCCACCAGTTCTCCTAGAGGCAGCAAATCTGTTGATAGCTAAGGATCTGGTGGACATAACTTTATCGTATTTCTTAGTGTACAAATCAGTGAATTCTTCTGGAGTCGTATGAATCATGGCTGAGGTCGTGTGCTTACGTAACGTGAAACAAAAATAAATCTTTTATACGAAGTAACACTGATCAATGGGATGGATTTTACAGGGCGTTACAACCACTTCAAATGTTTACGTTCCCGGTCGTACTGCAGCTAATTTTAATGTTATAGCACAACTTTGGGATTCGGTGTCTATTGGCATCAAGGATCCTGTGCAAACTAAAAAGAGAGAGGCAATTGTAAATTCCCAGCCGCTATCTTACGGTGCAGATGATGTTGATATGCCATCCCAGCCTATTACTCCTGCATTTTGCTTACAGCCTTTGTCGTGTAGTGAAGTTATCGACATCGATCAGTTAGATTTTAAAAGTCTCAATTTACGCGTTAAATATTTGCAGAAATTAAGAGACGACCTCAAGGTCCGTTTACGTAATGAGTACCTTGCTTTTTTGATTCTAAGAGGTAGGCACGGTACGCATGATTTAAAGGTAGGAGATGTAGTGTTAGTCTAGACCCCCGAGAAATGTGTACGATGGCCGCTAGGACGTGTTTTAGAATTACACGAAGGTCGGGATGGTGTGTGTCGAGTAGCCACAGTTAGGACTTCTACAGGCGTGCTTACTAGAAGTGTCAAAAAATTATATCCGCTTGAGTGTAACAGTTGAATTAACGTTCGCATTTCCTTACAAAAATTTTATATTTTTATTTATATAGACGGGTCTATTTTCAGTTGTAATTATTAAGTTAGAGAAAAAAAAATTTTTTTTGTCCCTTAGGAGGATGTTCGGGACTCTTTAGTATGTTTAATATTTTTTTACGATGTTCGATTGTTTTTTATATGTCAGATTTTGTCAACATAATAAAATGGGAATTATACGGGATAACTTGAAAATCTTATAAGTTTTATTACAAGTCGTTTCTGTAGGGCATTTTTTACACTGATTTCAATTATCACGGTGCTAACCAAACCAGCCCAGCCCCAACAATAATGATTATTTCCTTATAAATTTAAATTACAACATTAGCAATGAAAAGTCGATTGTGAAACGTGCGTGGACATTGAAAGCAATTTACCGGCGATCCAACTTGATTGCTCTCAATAACCAAACCCTATTTGTTTACTATTTAATTGGTTAATAATAACCGATAATTGCTGTACATACTCTATTATTACATAACTGGCGGACGATTACTTGAAACATTATTTTTTATAAAAATAACTATTAAATTGCACATTCTTACGCTAGGAACTTTTAGTAGCACCTTGAGTTTAATAGAGATTATTTTAATTATTCTCCTTAGAGGTCTCTGTTTGTTATTCTTAAGGTTTGTACGTACTTGTTTTAATTCATAAAGGTAACAAAATAAGCAGCTATCTAAATCTAGATCACCATATTTTTTATGACATTAAATATATTCAATTATTATTATTCAACTACCTATTAAAATAAATATGAGAAAATTGTGTGTCTCATGATAGCCGACCAAGTAATAAACTATCTAATCTTCTATGTACTCCAGATATTTACAAAATAAATAGTTTAGTTCGCATTTGTAGATTCTCCTGCTCAATGATAAATTTAAGGCACAGGAAGTATCTACAAAGAGGAGACTTAAAAGATCTCAAAAGGTTTATTACTATATAAGTATGGTAACTATCTATTTGGAAATACTTATATTAAATATGCAACAACTTAATGAATACAATTTTGAAAATATAGTAGTTATTCGTGAAATTAACAAAGATAATAAAGATAAAGGTATAAAATATTGCATAAATAACATTGATCGATTGAATAACTACTCGATAATTAGAATAACCCACTTATTAACAGTTGATACTTTAATAGGTCCAACTGACAGTCGTAGGAACGGAAAGCTCAGCTGAAGTAGATATCATAAATTCTAATAAGAATCTTATCTCAAGGTCGGTAAGATACCAGCAGCCGACGCCACTTATTAAAGGCAACAAGGGAAACGCATTTGGCGCGGGCGGGACGGTAGCCGGTTCGAATCCCTATCTGACAGATGCAGAGATAAGCAGGTGCGCCAGGGCTGTCAACTAAATCTGTCTTTATGTCACAACATAAAATTATAGTCACAACAATCAAAAATTCTCAGTCTCACTTTTTCAAGTAGGTAAGTTCTAAATTTAAATAAAAAAAAATAGTTTTTTGTTTTATTACTGGCTTTTTTTAATTTAAATAGATGATTTTGTTCAAATTGAAATTCATTTTACGACATTCTTATTTGAAAATCAGAGTTTTTATTCATTTCCTAAATATGTATTTGGTAGTGAAAAAAATAGAGAATTTGCAAATATTTCTGTTCACTCGCGATTTTTCATGATCATATTTTTTTAAACTAGATTTTTGCTAACAAATTAGTATATTGTACACTTGATACACACTTTTGATATACATATTTTATTAATTAGAAAGATTGAACTAGGCAAATTATAGTGTCATTAAGGGCAAGGATGTGATAAACATATCTTTTGTGCGAGTTAGTTGAGGAAAAGGTCTTTTTAAATAATAAACATAACAAAAACACTTACGTATTATTCTTCTAAATCAAATAGCTATTAGAGCAACTTAATTTGACATAATAATGAAGTTCTAATAAGAAACCACTAAATAATTTTAAAGATTCGTGGATATAAAAAATATTTCGTTGTCAGATTATTCAAACTTTAATAACAAGTTGCGATTTCTCAAATTCAGGATTACGCGAACTATATTTTTCCGAAAACAGAAAAGCACTATCCTCTCCATGACCTTTTCATATTTTTCTATATTGATTTCATATTGATTCATATTTTGGATTACTATTGCATACGACTACTCCATGAGTTGTCCAGTTCAGCCTAACGTGCATTGCTTTAACTCAAAATCGGCAACCCTAAAATACGTATCAAATGTTTTGGTGCGGTGTTGATATACCGCCAAGTGTGTAACTAAATGTAATGATGGGAACCACTCCTACCATCAGATCGGTTCCTTGAAGTCATGTTGGACTTGTCCATGAACATTACTGTCACAAAAAAGATCGTGCTGATAACTTATCAAAACGTTTATAGGTAAACGAATGGGATGAAAATGAAAAATGAAAATGAAAATATCTTTATTCAATTAGGCCCCCAAGAAGCACTTTTGAATCGTCAACAAAAAAACCCTTAAGTCTATCACATAAAAATAATATTAACTAACTAACAATTTCATAATGTATCTTGATGATGACATAATTTTCTTAATGATGACATAACTTGTATCTTACTCTAACTACTAATTTATAGTTATATTGATAAGATTCATCGAGCTCTGAAGATCTTTTGGACATTATCCCACCTTCCCACTTCCTACTCAGGAGCACGCGTGCCGGTCTTCAGAGTCACCGACTCAGTTTCTCCACCTCAACATCACGCATAAAGAAATATTGTAAGTCGTTTCTTTATCGTACCTCCAGCTTGGAATTATTTACATGCTCACTTATTGTGTTCCTTCCTTCCTATAAGTTAAGTTGTATTTTGAATTATTGCAAACGACGTCAAATAGTATGTAACTAAACAGTCTTATGCAATGATTAGTTAGGCAAATAAAGTAAAGAACGCGGCATATTTATACCTACAAATTGTAATTGTTGAGATGATCTATTGCCTTATTCAAGACTTAAATGGAAACTGGTTTAAGATGAAATTATAAAAAATAATTGAATAAGGAAGAGAAAAATTTCAAAACGACAGTATTCGACAAAAAAGTTAACGTAGGAGTATAAGAGTGGTTCCCTGAGTTGCTTCCAACCAAACAAAGGTTCCATCAAAAGAGGCGTAAATATCACCTCGTGGGTCACTAGTTTAATCCGCATAGGCCATACATTTTGTATAGCACTGCCTCATATTATTATCTATCTTGTCTAAAAGAAGCCCTGGCTATCTACAGTCTCTGCTTTGTTGTGACCTCACGGGTACTGCCAAAGGGAGTTGATCGGTTGGACTCACTCTGACGTATAAATATAGTGACTTGGTTAATTTACAACCTCTTTAAAATATTGCCTAGATGTGCCGCTCGATACAACATCGGTTTTTCAAAAGACTATGATATTTATGGAGTTATAAATACATAATGTTAAGGTAAGACATTAATAAACAAAAGCCATCATAGGTATATTTCACTACCATCTTTTGCAGCTGCAAAATATTTGGTTGAGATATTTTTCGTCATTGAATCTCTCCATTACTGCGTGTGGCAATATTGTTACAAATCAAGCTACGATGTGGTCGACATCTCTATCAATAGCCAAAAGCCTCTAAATAAAATAAATATAATTCAAAAACCTCAGCAATTTTCATTGAAGTTAGCAGATTTCTATATTTGGTCGTAATTTTATTCCATCGTTGTTTTAAATTGGCATTAATAATATTTAATTTCGAATTAACTAAAACGATGAAAAGTAGTAATTATAGATTATTTTTATCACTAAGAACAGCTTGATAGATGGTAAATAAATAAAAAGTCAGTATTAACCCTCAAACATCAGGAACGTCTAGAGGCCGTGTCATCAGAAAGTTTCCTCTGAACGTAACACAGTACGAAGAGTCATACACTCAAAAGCAATCATTGTATCTGACACTGAGTAGACCTGATATACTTCACTAGCGGATCAAATTGATCTAATATTTTAAGTTTAAAAGTATAGATTCCATAAGAATTAAAAATTATTTATAAATGAATAAAGTCCTTCAACTTAACTCCTGATTAAGAAAAACATGTCTTATGCGGCAATTTTATCATCAATAAAATAATTACCCACGATGATTTAACTGTACATACCAATGTAGTTCTCTTAATTCGTACCTGCTTTTTGATAGCGACGTCTTGCTGTTAAAATTAATTAAAAAAATAAAACACTGAGAATAAAAAAAAACTTGAATATCGCTTGAAGGTAAGTTCATAGACTGTGAATATTTTTTATAACAGTCCTAGATGTATAGAGAAGCGTGATTATCTATGATCATAGTAAACTAGATGAGGTTCGAGTACCAGGCTACTAGGAGTTGCGAGGAGGTGTGATGTGGCGATGGAAACGCACTCGTAAGTACTCACTGCGCGATCTTAATGAGAGTGGACAAACTGGATGCTCGAGGGCCGATGCGATCGAATATTGTGGATAAGACTTCTTGTACGTGATAAATTAATTTAACATTTCTTCACTCTGAATTAAAAATTATAGAATCAATAAATCTTACAACACCTTTTGCATTTCGGACATCTATAATATTGAAAGATTAATCAGATAGCAATATTTTTTTCAATATTATAAAAATAAATAAAGGAATATAATAAACCGTGAAACTGGTAAAGTCAAATCACAAAATACCACGTTCACAATAAATGTAGATAATCAAATTATTAATTCTGCCCACGAAATAGCTAGCATATTTGAAGATTACTTTTCAAAAATACCTTTCATTACAACATCTCATTTAGATTCTTCTTCTCTTGAAGCAAGTTCCATCCTGAGGCATTGTGTGCCCGAGTGTAGCGAGACTTTCCAATTTACCCATGTTGTTCCTCAAAAAATCATTAAAATTTTTAAATGCCTAAAATTGAAAAATACAGGGGATTTATGGGATGTATCTGTGAAAATAGTTAAGAATATCATTGATATTATTGCCCCTTATCTCGCGCAAATTTTTAATAACTGTATAGATGAAAGTATTTTTCCAAATTTAATGAAATACAGTAAGATTATTCCGCTATTTAAATCAGGTGATAGAGAGGATCCTAGTAATTTTCGTCCAATTTCTATTTTACCAGCACTTAGTAAAATATTTGAAAAAAATATTTTGGAACAATTGACTAAGCATTTTAATTTAAATAATCTTTTCCATAGTGCGCAATATGGATTTACAAAGGGTCGTTCTACTACTGATGCTGGTTTAGTCTGCTATGGCACATATTTGATGCATGGCAGAGTTCACAAAATGCTATTGGTATATTCTGTGACTTATCAAAGGCATTTGACTGCGTTGACCATCAGACGCTAATTTTAAAATTACAACACTATGGGGTTACAAATTCAGCTCTGAAGTTAATCACATCTTACTTAAGTTCTAGAACTCAAATAGTTGACATCAATGGAACAAAATCTTCAGGGTCTTATGTCAAAATGGGAGTTCCACAGGGTTCAATTCTAGGGCCTTTTTTATTTTTAATATACGTAAACGACTTGCCTTTCTTTGCTAAGGACTTTTGTGAGATTGACTTCTTTAATTTTTAAATGTGATAGAAATAAAGTTAACTTTGACGACGTAAACAATGCGCTATCTCAAGTAATGAATTGGTTTACTGTGAACAATTTACAACTGAATGCAAAGAAAACTAAATGTATTAAATTTATTTTACCTAACGGAGTTTTTTATTTTACGAAGTGGATACAAACATTAAATTAAATAATCAGTCGCTAAATTTAATTCAATCTACCACGTTTTTAGGCATTACAATCGATGCGAAACTCCAGTGGAACCCTCACATCACAACACTTTGTAGTAGACTTAGCTCCGCGGCTTATGCTATTAGAAAAATAAGGCAATATACTGATATTGCCACGGCGCGCTTGGTTTACTTTAGTTACTTCCATAGTATTATGTCGTATGGTATTCTTCTGTGGGGTAAAGCAGCAGACATTGAAACAGTATTTATCTTGCAAAAACATGCAATTAGAGCAATCTACTGTCTTGCTGCTCGAACATCTCTTAGAGACTTATTTAAAGAAATAGATATACTAACAGTGGCTTCTCAATATATTTATGCTTGCATAATTTTTGTACGTCAAAATTTAAATTCCTACTTAAGACACAGCGATGTACATGCATTAAATACAAGAAATAAAAATAAGTTGATCTTACCGTATCTCAGACTGCATAAAGTTTTTAATACTTTTATGGGTCAAAGCATACTTTACTATAACAAGATTCCTAATAACGTACTAGACTTGCCATTTGACAAATTTAAAATTCACATTAAGAAAATTCTAATGTCCAAAGGTTACTATACTATTAACGATTATATAAATGACAAAAATGCTTGGTTGTAACTTATAATGACATATAGTTATTTCCACCAATAGCATTTCATTGATTTTGTGGTTGCTGGAAGATGTCATGCTCTCTATAAGTTTCTGCGGTGGTGGCGTCGTGTGCCGGGTCGCTCCGTTCCCTATGATATGGTTGAGCGGAGCGATGGCTGGCACATGCGTCATACTTGTGAACAGGTGCCACTAGTGGAAATGGTCATCTCTAAGCTTCCTTGATTTTGTAATAATTTACCTACATATTCATCAATAGTATAATTTTTGAGGGATTTTTGAGGTATATGGCATTATAAGATATTAATATATAAAACAATACAATTATTATTATAATGACGTGCTCAGACAAGTGTTTAAAATTAATGAAAGATGTTTAGCTTTATTAGGTCTTTGTATATTAATTGTTGACCTTTGTGTATTGTAATACCTATATTGTGATGGTGCATTGTCGGACAGCCTTTAAATACAGTAAATATTCTTATCATTAGGTACTTATTGGTACTTTAATATACCTTTTTTATACTCTGTGCGACACTGCGCTGCTAAATACTATTACTGTGTAATTAAACATTCTAACTTAATGATTGAAAAGAGTGACTACACGAGTTTGTTGCCGGAATCTTCTCGGTAGTTCAACTTTTGGAACCGGTGTAAATTCAGACAGACTGACTGACGGACAGACAGACAGACTGACTGACGGACAAAGGACCGACGGACCGACAGACAGACCGATAGACAGACTGACATAACATTCTTAGCTTACGTAGATCCAGATAAGACAGAGAGACAAACATTATGAAATTGTTAGTTAGTTAATATTATTTTTATATGATAGACTTAAGGGTTTTTTTGTTGACGATTTGAAAGTGCTTCTTGGGGGCCTAATTGAATAAAGATATTTTCATTTTCATTTTCATTTTCATTTTCATTTATTGATGACATTAATTATTGATTCAAAATAAAAAGATACACTTTTGCCTATTAAGTATTATACATTCAAAGGATGGAGCTAAATATTTAAATGAAAAACGAAATCGTGTTTTCCATAATCGAAGTTTTCCAAATAGTTTTTGGTAAACTTTACAAGAGACATCGCAAAGAGAAATTGTGATATATTTCACTGGGCAGTTCTAAGATAAGTAGCAGTGGTGAACTTTAATTAATTTTAAGATTGTATTGATAAAGTACGAACAAGGTCTCATCCATACTAGCCCTAACGGCATCATAACACTTGCCCTATAAGGCAGTGGTATCATTACAGCTACCGGCCACCTCCGCGCGCTACGCGCCTGGTACCTCGCCCCTCGAATCGAACCGTGTTTAGGGTTCCCTAGCTAAGAACCAGAAGTCAGTTTTCACATGTTTTTCTGTGTGTCACAGCTGATCTATTTCAATCTTGACCCCATATGCATGAGGTCTGCGAACACTTGAACTACCAGTCGTCAAATTAGAAATGTTTGGCTATGGTTACCATTGGATAGGCTGGTGCGATTTTTGATGGTTGAGATAATCTTTAAATAAAATTATCACGTTTGCGTTCGGGTGACGAATCGTATGAAAACGACATTAGGTGATTGATCTGTGATATAAGCATTCAAAACAGTATTTCAATGGTGTCTATACGGTTCTGAGTTAGTTATACTTGATGTAAAGCTTACACTAGAGACACAGAACTTTAAATATGCGTCCGATACAGTCTTGGCTAGTTTTTATACGAACCACCATCTTAGTTCGCCTATATCACTCCTAGGACATATCTGGACTGAGAAGCAATTTAAAATCAGCTGTATTTAGTAAGGAATACGATATTATTTTCAAAGTAGATCAACTAAAAATGCAATGCCCTTTGAATGGTGGCGCAGACATTTCATTCACGTTTCTTTCCACTGTATCGGCATTTGGAATATGACGTAAATGGTCGAGAGACGTTCTCTTGAAAAACTTGAAACGAACACTTTTGTGATACACGCAATTTGATTGTTAAGCTGGATGATGTGCTACCTTCTTAAATTTATTTTGTTGCTTCTTCATCGTGGTTCATCTTGTTTTGCAATTTTATTACTACAGTATTAGCGGCCTTTGTTTTTTATTATACTTACATAAATATATTTTAGCAACTTAAATTACCTATCTTGAATTTCTTCTGGTGTTTGATCTACTTTAAGTATTTTGGCATTTATATACATATTTGTACCTATTGCTTATAAAATAAATTAACAGCAGCATGCAGGTGTGTAGTGGTCATGCACCGCATTGCTGAGACATGAACCCTTTTTGTCTAAACATATTTTATGTTGTTTAAAACTTGTATCGGATCATTATAATACGGCAAATTTATGTAGTTGGTATGTTAACTGGCTAGCAATAAAATTCCGTGTGTACATTTCGACGATTCATTTGTTACTGATAGCGATCTGCTCCTTGTAGATATGGTCAGATTGTAGAGATAAGCTTATAGAGTTTCTGATAATTACATATCTGGTTTAAACACAAAGGTTCCATTATTATCTTCCATAAAACACCGAAGACACCAGAATCACTATTATTTGTCAGACAATTATGGTATGTTAAATATTTTAATAACAACTTATTCGTGACCAGCCAATGTCTTCCACAGATCTGGTTGAGGCGTAAAAAAGCTAACGGTAAGTCGTTAATTAAATAATCTGTTTGACAATGTGTTGTGTTTCTTTGTTTGAGAGGTTTATCTATTATTAAATAGTTTGTTCGTTTGATTAATTGATGACAATATTTGTGTAAATTTGTTAAAATTAGGATCTTAGACTGAGTTGAAAATTGTATGAATGCACAAATTCAATTTATCATTAAGATTTCACATGTCACTTTTTTACTCAAATTCAAAATGACTGATCAACGTCTCAAATTCCAGCAGTCTCGATTTCACCAACTAGACTATGTTTATCTAACCATTTCAAAAAGTCCGCACGCCTTCAACTACATCGTAATAAGAAGCTACCGTCTACCCGTCGCGGTGTGTTATTATCACGCATGTCGGAGGCAGAGCCGAGATCAGCCGCTGGGACGAAATTGCTATCGCTTCGACTACTGGGCTTGGGAAATTATGTTTAATACTATGCTTAGTATATTCTGATGCTATTTTAAGTTCTACGGCAATGAGTGCTTATCAGATGATGATTACAATAATTTTAACAACATAAAAAGTAAGTGCATGTCTACCACTTTTAAACATTATACATATTTTAGAATAATTAGAATTACATTCGGGATATTTACCATGTATATTTTGTAACATTTTGTTTCATTATTGATCCTCTAATGAATTAATTACGACTTCCATGTTAGAAGAAACATTTAGCCGTCGGCCACGGCTCTCATCACCTACCAAACCACCTTAATCCAGAGTGGTGCGGTTTTAGGGCGAAATTCTTCACATGTTTCTTCAATATGCCAACTTGACCCATGATCCCACTGCTGGGAACTGGCGTATATAGAGATGATAGAGTGTTTAGGAAAATATCTAAATTAGAAAAAAGGAGAAGAATTAGAAGAAAACAAAATTTTTGATATCTTTAGAAAGTGTATAAAATTCTAAAAAGAAAATGAAAATAGAGTAATTTGGTTTCAGTTTCACTGATATCAAAATGAAAATGAAAGTTAGGCCTTTGTAAAGTTTTAACGCGTTTTTAAGTTTTTCTTTAAACAGTTCAATCTATTCAAGTAAAAGCGGATAATCGACGCATTGGGTGTCCAATATTTTAATGGTTTCCCGACGTGAACTTCACAATATCTCGCACAAGTTCCAGGTAAAACCTAAGTGGCATTCTCCAGCAATTTTCCTAATACCAGTAGCCAGGATCAATAGCAATTTTGTCCGGCATTACTCCGTAGAAAGCCGGGAACCAAACCTCTAATAACACGGTGGGACGTGGGCCCGAACACATTTATAACTCCTTATTATACCGTGCCTCGTGAGATTAATCTGCTCAATAAGCGAGGAGTTGGTTTAAGCAGACGTAATGTAAGGGCGTCGAGTAAGGACAAATTGATGACATTAGCTTGTGGTGGACATATACATCCCATGTACTGTACTTACTGAATCTAAGTAATTATTTGTATTTCAACGTATATTATGCAAATTTATTACGTTTTATTTATGATAATTTTTATAAGAAGCATGCAGGTTTCTTTTATACAAAGCACGCCAAATACCTCAACACCACCTGATGTGAAGCGATTAGAAGAGTCCATATGCGAAGACAGCTAGTGCAGTTTAGACACTGCTCTAGCCGCCTCCACTTTGACGGCCCAAAAGGTGCTTTTTGACGCCTCTCTTGAAGGAACGCATGTTATAGGAAGAAGGGAACACATGAGCTGGCAAAGAATTCTCAAGTCTGGAAGTGCAAAGAAACGAGGCACTAAATTTATTTGTACGTGATGTTGAGGTGGAGACAGTGAATTGATGACTCCGAGGTCCGGCACGCGTGCTCCTGAGCAGGAAGGAGGAAGGTGGGATAAGGTCGAAAAGCTCTTCAGAACACTCTCCGTGATATAGCCGATAAAAGGCGGTAAGCGACGCAATGTCTCCACACAATTCCAAAGGCTCAAGGCTGCAATTATAGAAAGGAGGGAACACATGTGCCGGCAAATGTCTTCATGTAGTATCTCTAAAACAGCGACTAACATACATAGCCAAGAAATCAACGTAGAGATTAGTGAATATGCTTACGCGCAGCACTGTGCTCAATCGTTAAATTCAATGGCGACTCGTCGTGTTGTCAGTCGTTAAGCTCGTCCAATATTTTCGTTAGTGAATCGCACTGCAAAAATCATAATGAAGTATTGTTTCACAAGAAACTTTCATTTGAGATAACGCTGTGGGAAAATTACCGAAAATTTCGCTTAAGTAGCTATAAGTATATTAAATTGAACCGGCTATAAGTGTTAATAAGTAACTATTCCGGCATTCGAGGTTGCACGTATTGAAATAATAATCTGGAGTGGGAATTACTCTACCTTCTAACAATTCCACAGTTCAATTCTTATGAAAAATTGAGTTATTGATAAGAAATACCTAACGCGTTCATATAAAATAATTCTACATCGGAAATACTCTTGGGCAGATCAGATTAATTTTGGACTTCATTTACTTACAAATAAAACTACATTAAGCTTTAAACATACGAATATATTAAACGCAGAGGTACAAATTTGGCTGGTCCCGATGCGCGTGCGCACCCAAAGTCATGATAATAAACGGGCGCCGAGCACAATGGCGCGGCGTATGAATGGAATGAGAGACGGGCATTCGTAAGATGTTGGGGACTCAGTGCTATTATATTATGTAACCGATGAACAGGTTTTATCAATTCTACGTCTTAAAAAGACTAGTTAAAGTATCTTTTACAAAAGCATTAAATTAGATTAAAAGTATAATATTTTTTTTTTCTTACCTTTATTTGACTAATTTATATATTTAGGTTTTTTAGGTTGATTTTAATTTTGTATTTTGGTTTCAATGTTGTATGCCCATTCGAATTTCCAATTTAGAATTTTCATCATATCCTCTATATGCTTATAATTATAAGTAAACTTTTGTTTAATTTGTATTTCTGTAAGTCAATAAAAAAAAATATTTTTGAAAGGTCACTTTTAAGGCCCATTTGCACGATGCAAGTTTCTTGCCTGTAGCATACACTTAAATAGAAACAAGAAATTGCTTGCATAGTAGGCTATGAAAGTCATTTCTCGTTTCAATTTAATTGTGGACCTTTATTTTATTCATCACTAGCGACCCGCCCCGGCTTTGCACGGGTGCAATGCTTATGTAAATATTATGCATGTATTATACATATAAATCTTTCTTAAGAATCACTCTATCTATTAAAAAAATCCGCATCAAAATCCGTTGCGTAGTTTTAAAGATCTAAGCATACATAGGGACAGACAGACAGCGGATAGCGATTTTGTTTTATACTATGTAGTTTCACTTTCACATTCACTCAATGCAATAAACTATTGTTTTATAAGGCTATTAATTAAGAGTGATTCCAAACGAGACACTGTATATCATTAGAGAAAAAGATAATTGATTAAAGTCTTTCTACTGACCGAGACGAAGACACATGTCCAGTGCCAGACACTGAGTGTAGTGTGCTATCCATGGGTGTAATTACTGGGCATTGACGGCATTTCATCTTAGGCCTCAGGATGACAACGCACCTGCAATATCAAGTGATTTTCCCTTGTTGCAGGTGTCTATAGGCGGCGGTAACCACTTACCATCGGGTGGGCTGTCAGTTATATAAAAAAAACCTAAATGGCATAATAATAAGGTACAATACTAACTATCACAATGTAGACAGCATTTGTAGAGTAGAGCTAGAACTACAACTGGTAGACTACTCGATACTGGTAGAGCTTACTCTACCAGTGGAGTGATATTTATCCCTTTACCATCATGGTATTAACGGCCACGTATGGAGTCAGTGTACTCTTCAAAATTTAACATCTTGAAATTCTGCAAAATTAGCGTAGACGCGATTTTTGCGTCGCTTTGTTAGCACTTATGGCCTAAGACTCCCGGAGACAACAATCATGTCCAGCGGCTTAGGCAAATGTACTTATACATATATAATCAATATTATGTTTATCTGAAACATAAAAGTAATCAGAATTCCGTGTGGTTTCAAAACTTCAATGACAAAAGTGCCAAAATCATAAAAATGAAAACTATGAACGAGTCATCAACAAAACTGATCCACTGTCAGTTAATATGGCATCACTGATCGCATGCGGGCCTGCTTCACGCGATTTCGAAGACATTACACGGCTATCGGAGGCTTTAGTCACGACAGCCTCCGTGTGAGGTAAACGACTTAAAATAATTCCTGTTTTAAACAATACTCGGTGTAATATTCGGTGATTTTTAATTCTTTATTCTTTGTGTATTATTTAAGGTATCTTGCGTATAAAACAGAACTTTCTTGAATAACTCTGCGCACAAACAAATAAACACACATAGAACCTCCACGTGAATCACGCCATATTGTAGAAAAGGCAAAAATAATACGCTTATAGCAAGACTCTTAGCTTATTCGACCTGAACAATCCATGATCCATGTCTCTCTGATACGTCTTAACTCCTAAGTCGCTGAACCTATTTAGACAACATCTGGCATGGAAATAGATTACATCCTGAGTATGGATTTAAGCCACATTTTGGCGCAACGTACGACATTCACTAGTAGTTACAATGGTACAAGGCAAAATAGTCATATTATTTTGCGAAGTATCCACGAACCGGATAGCATAGTTTTTCTAGCATTGAATACACCCCGACTGGTAAACATTTAAAGATCCACCCAAGAAAATTTAAAGAATCATAAAATGCAAGATTTTTAAAAGCCTATAGGTGACGCCACTTTGCACCAGGTAGGCCGTCGGCTTCTTTGTCATCTTTGTTATCTTCTTCTAGTATAAAAAAAATATTAGAATTATTCTCAAGAGAGTTATTTTTAAAATCTGATAGTTTTTTTATTAAAGGAAATATTTTTCAATTTGTCGCACACTATTGCTTCTCTCCTGGCGCTGAAAAGTCGCATCTCTATTCATTTGTGTCTCTGTCGAAGCAAAGTTCATGCAATAGCGATAAATTAGTTATGTTGATTGATCCAGGGTTAAGCGTGACTACAATTGCTTTGCTTTCGTACCTTAATCGCTTGTCCTATCTCCAACAATAATTAAGTTCACAAAGTTGTATCTGTCAGAAAGTCAAAAGTGAAACGTATCAATTCATTAATCCAAACGAACCTTAACAACGTGTCTGCAGTCTGCCCTTTCTGTCGAATCCCGTCAAAGTCGGGAGTTTCGCGTAAAGAAAGTTGGTAACCGTTCTGATGATTGATGATCCTAATAAACGCCGGTAAATTAAGCGGCCATTTGCCGACACCGCCGCTGTTGCCTCGGCGGTTAATGCTGCCATTAATTATTGAATCGCATGCGTTGTAAATTTCAAATTTAACCCAGTGAAACCCAGCAAACTTGAAGACTTTATCTTTTAATATTAAAAGTGAATTTAACGTAATAGTTAATAGTAAGGACGCAAAGAAGAGAGGTTGAGAAATAATGGTCACGCATCAGATTGCAGACACAATTGATTTTTCAATTTTCATAGACCTCCGGAGGTATGACGCCGCTTGACAGATTGAGCGCGAGCTACATCATAAAAGAGGTTTTATTTTAAACATTAGAACAGCTCTTACATCATTACAGACAATTAACGTGTAATTTAATTCTTCCGAAATACACACCTGTTGTATGGGATAGGTACAGACGACAGCACATCAAGCGTAACAGTTTCACCTTGAGATCGCTCTTACGGCGCTTGTAATAGAGGCAGCTTTCGTAGTGCAACTGCTATACTTGATGTGCTGTCGTCTGTAAGGTTCTTTTTTCACTCCTGTAGAAAAAAACGGAGGTATTTTAGTTTTATTTTAGCTTTAGTTAGTGTAACCAGGATTATCACCAATACATAGAATTGAAATTATAAATATCACATAAGGAAGATCTCCCGCCGTCAATAAAACAGGTCCATCACAACATTCCAGAAACGGAAACAAATTAACTCAAGCAACGTGTCGATAAATTACGTTTTTTCAATTAAAAATGTCCAATAATTAAATATACATTACCACAAAGAGAGGCACGGTATCAGGGTTGTATATCATTTTTATAGCTGTAATTGTAATCAAGAAGCGATTTTATTGAATATCGATTCTTTAGTGATGTATCGATTAGTTGGTTATCGATGCTTATGTTTGTTAGCTTGTGCTCTAATTGGTAAATAATAAGATAGTTGTGTTTAAGCATATAAGTATTAAAAATTATGTTAAAATGCCCAATGACATGCGAAGCGTTCCCACAAAATTTGCCTGGAAAAATTTTGCTCCCACCAATGAGGTGTTAGGTGACCCCATTCTATTATAATATAATTGTCCGCGCAAAATACCTTATTCTTGTGATAGTTATAGTTACCGAGCTTTTCATCATCACCAGCCTTTGTACGTCCCACTGCTGGGCACAGGCCTTCCTGCACGGGAGAAACACATGAGGAGTTTGGGCCATAACACCACCACGCTGGCCCAATGCGGGTGGGTGAGTTAAAGCGGTACAACCGGGACCAACGGCTTAACCTGCCTTCCGAAGCACGGAAGAGCACGAGGTAACAAACTTTGATTGACCCATCCCAGGATCGACCATGGCGAAAGTTGCTTTGTTTTTCGTATCGAAACCAGAGCGCTCAAACCAATACGCCACAGAGCTCCTCGCCGAGCTTTTAATCGTATGTTTAATTGTTTACTATGTTAAATTTTATTGAGGAATTATACTTTACTTGTGTTAGCACAAAGGTGTAATACATGTAGAAAGTTTTAAAAAAACATTGATTCACACAATCACCTCATTAGGCATACGACAGAAACATTGATAACAATAGAAAAGTGCAAGATTCAATGTCGCAACGTCCATTTACAATTTCTTAAATTGAATGGAGACAGTCAAACTAGTTCCCTGAGGACATTAATCTAGTCGATATTAAATCATAACTTTTTTATTTATGAGTTGTCACAAACAGTGAAGGAGGAAATTAAGGCATGCAGAAATGTCAGAGCAAACTGAAAAGCCATCCTAACCAACTGACTTCCCAGCTCACCATACCAGACTGCATCAATCATTTGGAGCGTCGCAGGACCCTCGAACTTGGCGTTAATATTTGAGATAATTGATTCCTATGAAGATATTCCTACTGGGGAATAACTTCAGCAAACCTTCTTCACTCAACAGATCTGCTCACTGTCGAAACTGGTCGTAGAGTTATCGAGAAAAGTTGAACAATCTAATTGAGACAGTCGTCAATAATTATGTTTTCTGTGTGGACTTTCTTGGATTTTACATCTACCTCAAAGTCAGACAATGTTGGTAATATGTCCTCCAATACAAATTTCTTTTAAATTGTGCAATCTCTGAGCAAACGAATGAGGGAACTTGTAATTTATACAACTGATTTACAATCTTATCTTATTATTATAGAGTGTCCTTAAAGTGTGTAAAACACCGTAACTGAATTTTAAATAGTCAATTTCAACGATCGTGATCCCAAATATGAAAAATCAATGGCAAAAAAATAAAACAGCCAGAACAGACGAATAAGTAATGTTCTTGAAGACAGATTTAAATTAAATATGAGAAACATAATTTACAATGATTTATATATAACTGAGGTAGCATTATTTCTCGAGACTGTAAGTTTCTGGGTGCGGCTAGCAACAATAAACTACAAATAGTATTACAATAAAGTATCATCAGTAGCTACAGGCCATATGTCTTAAAAAAACATAATTTTTATTTTATTCGCGACAGAAACTTAAACGCATCACATTACGTTTTTATCGGTTTTAAAATATATACCTCCACGGTATCAATGCTGCACCTGAAGCTATAAAAAGCAAAGTGACGATAAACTGGAGATATAGTTGGATAAATAAAATAATCAAACCCCCAACCCAGTAGCCACGAGCTGTCTCCTGCCAGACAGGAGAGTACTTACCGGACAACTACACAAAAAGAAAACACCCGAAGATTTATTGTGTATCGATCTTGAAAAGAAATCGAAGGGCCCAGTAATCTTGCGGCCGTCTTTTTCCCACCGCAGCGCTGCCAGCTCGCCCTCTCGCTCTATTTCATTCAATAATCTCGATGTTCATACAGGATGGCTTTTGATCTTATTTTCGATTATGGTATGATGAATGAAAGATTTACAATGTACACTGACGGACTGACAGTAAAATTATTCTGTTGAACACTATTGACAGCTTTGTTGCTCAGATCCGGAGCGTTTTTAGAGCAACATTAAAAGACTAGTAAAATTTTATGACTTTGTTCGGCTTATAACTAGTAGACCAATTAGTTTCACAAATAAAAATTATTTATGTCATTTTATCCATATCTAAGAATAGTCTAAACATATATATAAAGCAAATCTAAATTCGAAATATGACTATCTCTATGGTAATTAAAATGAATTATTCAAATGACATTATGTGATAAAAATTTAGTACCCACCAAAGTGCTGTTATTTAGACTCCTAGCGAACCTAGGTTATAAAGATACGTCCAAAAATAGACTAGTTAGGTCATTTTATTAATAATTAATTAGATAAAAGTCGATTAAAGTAACTTTCCAGATCAGTTTTGAACGGTATGCGAATTTATTTATAGAGAGAAAGGCGCAGACTGGCTTAAAATCTAAAAATATACTGTTTTGAATGGGAATGCAATAAAATATATTTATATTACCATCGAAAATACTTTGTGGTTAAGAATCTATTTCATATATTTTTAGATTCGATTATGTTAAGTAAGGTTAGTTACGGATATCTTTAAATTTTGCATTTAAATTAATTAACTTGCAAATATTTACTAAAAAACGGTAAACGTAACTCGTAGAGCTTGAATCAACTTTTTCTGTGCTGAGTAAAGATTATTAGTTTTCGCATGAAGTCTTGTTCTTCCTCGTACCTTCTTATGCAGGCTGATGAACTTGCAAAATCATTTCTGATGTGGTTGTAAATGTTCTACATAGCTTAACCAACCAAATTAGTTATTCTAATGTGGTTATCTGATACAAAAAAAAGTCTCTTTTAAAGTTAATGTTATTAAACTCAGCATAAAATAGAAGAACAATATTGACAAACAATTTATTTTTGAAGTACTTAATACAATAACGAAGCGTTTATTTATATATTACCAGTTTATTTTATCATATATTAGTAAGATTGATTCATCACTATAAAGAGACCAGTCCAGCGTAGGCCTGTTTTAGATAAGGCTCTTACAAAATAACTAATTGGCAAACGGCGACTAGTCAAGCCTGTTCAAGCCACCAGGGATAAGACTTTTGATTTAAGTAGTATTTGTCAGCTGGTTTTACTAAAGTACAAGGGGAACCGGCTGCATTGATAACGTTTGTCTTTGACAATACATTGTAGCTTCGATTGCAATATATCTTGCTTTTCATAATTATCTTATCCTAGATAAGCAGAACCAGCAATGCAGATTACGTATAATTATACCTAAAGTGAGAGAGACCAGAATAAATATAAGCAACACCCTTAACGAAGGATAGTATCATAGTAATATTATTAGGATAGCTGAAATCGAAATCAAGACGTATGCTGCTGCAGATAGAGCTTAAATTATATCATGAAGGAGCAATAAGACAATGGTTAAGAAAATAGCCTTAAGCGAGGTTTAAGTTTCAACTTCCAGCCACAAATGAAAAATTGCAATAAAGTGGAAAACATCACTACCTGAGGTATAGATCGTAACTCATACTAGTTCTTCTTATTGTGCTTATGTTGTTCTTGCTTGGTGACTACCTTCTGGTTTCTTTGGTCCAGTAATAGCCCTAGGCTGTAATATAAGTAAGCTGTAATTTAAAATTAATTACATCAATTTTATGTTACAATGTTCCAAATAATTCTATTTTATGTTTCATTTTCTCACGGACATGGTGAAATGATATATTGGTAGCTACCGGTGGATGTCCTGATTGGCCAAAAGAAATTACACTTCGATTGATGGATTTTTATAGCTTCATTAAAGTTGGTATTATATTGATGCTAAATTTCTGAAGTAGCTTTGTATCCCGACGTCTTAATATGATTAGAAGACTGCTCACAAACATCTTTTAATTGGCCTCCTTATGAATGGACGGCTAAATAAAGGCTATAAGCTACTAAAGAAATAATTACTAAAACAGCAGAAAAAATATTGACATGATCAACAGAATACATGTCTACGTCAACTTATCGACTGCTTCTGCTGTATTCTGTACTTCTTGTGCAGTTTTTTGTTGTTGGTTATGTCGCAGACGTCTGGTGAAATCAGCCGCTCAACTGGACGCCTAGCCTGTTGATTGAACGCCGGCATCAAATCGAACTGCTGAAGTACAACTAGCCACGTCATTGAGCGCAACGTTTAACCAGATGGCTGAACGTCATGTTAGCCGTCTGGTTTAAATTAGCCATTCAATTAAACGCCTAGGCAGGTCGACTAAATCGAAGAGCTTTTGTGTGACTGTTTTTTTGAGTGATTGGTACGTCAAGGTATTTTTTTTATTACTACTTAGAACTAAAACGATGTCGGTTATAAGTGGTCATAAAAAAATACATTGTACCTACCAATCAAACTAAAACTATTCAGTACAAGACAATCCATCCAATGCGCCAAGTCGTTAAGCGTTAAGTGAGTCTAGTTCAATTAACTATCGGGCTAGGCATTCAATTGGATGCCGGCGTTAAATCAACGGACTGGGCATTCAATTAAGCGGCTAATTCAACCAGATAGTTATATTACGATGTTCGGTAGTTCAACTTTTGAAACCGGTATAAATTCAGACATGACGGACAGATAGACAATATGACATTGTGAGACCATTTCTTATATAGATATACATTTGGGGTTTTTTGACGATTCGAAAGAGCTTCTCAGAGCCTACTTGAATAAATATATTTTTGATATTGCTTTTGCTTTATTGTTCAATAGACGAAAGCGAAGTATGTCCGCCTCAGACTTCTCCGGTTGTACCAACAATTTTCTATCTTCAATTTGTGTGCCGTATCTCGCGATGGCAGATTGATGATTTTCTTTCGAATGTATCTATTGCAATAAACACAGCGTGCCGTGCGTTAGATCTAGTTTTTTGTGCATACTTATCGCTAGAGCGCGTTTCCTCAGACAAGTTTTTCCCCTATCCCCACATCTGCGACTATTGGAGTGAAAATTTCGTTATGTTTTGTGTCTAATTGTGCAGCTTACGATAACAGTGGAACGCGAGATTGGCGGCGATTAGCGGAAAAAATGTAAACTGGTCACTCGCTATAAGTATTTAATAGCTCGCCGAGCTGAGCGATCGCCTTATAAGAGCGCCAGCTTTATTCAACTGTAATTATGGCGTATGACCGACGAGTGCGTAAATTACAGTAAATTATATTTTAGGACTTGTACTTAGGGACCAGTTTGATAAATTTCTTCCGCGAGCACTGACGTGCGTGATTATGAGGCTGGCGATTGTATCTGTGGAGACTATTAGTGTAATATTAATTAGATTAGCCCGCGAGGCAGCGACGCAGATCGCTCATTAATTATGTCGAGTTTAAAGCAAGATTATATTCAAATAACGCCTCGGTTCCGCTGTAAAACAACCGAGCAGGTGAGGTGAAGCTACAAAATTTCTAACAATATAATGTCTCTTAAACTAAAAGGTTGTAACATCAGAAATATCTAAGCTTTCAGAGTGTTCAAAAAGTAACCGTATCACGACAGCATTAGATCGTCTTTCACTTGTTAAAAATAACAGTGATGTAACAAACAAATGCAATTCTATCACTGTAGTGTTTTTGATCACTCTGAGAGCTGAGATTATTCTGATGCTGACTGTACACTCGAAAGAAAATCAAGCGTAACCTTGAGACCTTACTATGTTCGTAATAAAAGCGACTTTCGTCATGCAACTCTTATACTTGATGTACTGTTTTCTGTATATAGCCTCTTTAACGGAAAGCCAAGCGATAGTTCAGTTATCAAGGGCTACAACCGCGGGTCACTGATCTTACCTACATACTAAAGATTATGAAGCCATCAAACAAGAACTAATAGGTATATCGGACTTCTCTTTATCTTGTTTTTTATACAACTAATTAGATGATATGAAAGCCGACATCCCACTCGGTGGTACCGTTACCTATATCTATAGATGACGGTAGTCTGCCTAAAACCTTAAAATGAATTGCCTTGCATGCCCAGTAGGTCCGTAATTTCGCAAATATACGGATTTGGCGGTTATCTTTAGACGCGTTATATCGATAACATAGCAGAACGAACAACACAAAGTAGGTTCTAGAAGCTCTAGTGATCATAATTGGAAATAATCAGCTGCAAACTATCCTTCAGATGAGATAGCTCCATTCCTACAAGTTAATACCAGAAAAACTTTAACTTATTTGTGGTGTAATTGAAAATGTCGAAGCAAAATTTACTTGTATGAATTAAAATACTAAGCTTATGTTTGTTTACGGATAGAGAATATTTTTTGCTTCAAATGCCTAGTTTAGCAGTAACTTATAGGGAATAACAGTTTACTATGCGGAACACCTGCTGCGCGGGAGTCGTTAGCTAGAAACTAAACATTTTTTTGCAATTTATAACCTATGATTCGAAAAACTTGGCAATTTCGACCAAGACGTAATCATTGCAAAAAGATCTGCGTATAAATAGAAATATTTTTATTAGGAAACAAATTGGTTTACATAAAAATGCCATACAAATACTTAAAATTATAGAAATTGGTGTAATTTTTTTGAATGCGAAAGCAGTGAACGTTGTAAACGCTTATGTATTGCGCTTACCATAAGGGGTTAGAGATGTCACTCGCGGGTAGCCATAAGTGTTCAATAAAGATAGGAAAATTTTCCATTTATAAATACTTAAAGTAATACTACGCACTTTATTGTTGGATGTTGGAAATTCCAAGATGGTTACTTTCATCTATTTTACAACAAGGCTTATTATCAGAGAGTGTGCTAAGTGAAAGTCATTAAGCTTCTCAGGGTTGTTAAATAGAAAGCTACGATTATGAATAAAGCTTAAAATTTAACACCACTGTTAAGATTTCCACTCGCCATTAATGATTGTATGGCGAAAGGTTATCAAATATTTACAAGCAGTAAGTTACCTTACCTTGAATGCTTCTTCAGATTTGAATGAGTGGATCAACACAGCTCAGTAGAGTTATGCTTGGAAGTAGGTAGTTGGAAAAGTAATAGTTTTTTTCTTTTATAAAAATATTTAAACTAAAATTAAAACCGACTCGTAAAAACTGAAAAGAATAAAATAATTAAATTTTAGAAGTTACTCATCCCCTAGTGACATATTTTTGGAGTCGGTGCTTCACTATCTATGGTTTCTGGAAACAACAACCAACCTACCTACTAAAATTTAATTATTTTATCCTTTTCAGTTTTTTGGAGTCGGTTTTAATTTTTTGTTTAAATATATTTTTTTTCACAATTTTTAGTGATAACTTTTGAAGGTCAAAGCTAGATGGGTGACCGTGAGCTTATATTGATTTCTACTATCGTATCATTACACTAAAAATTCATAGGAAAGCAAAAATCCGCAATTTCGCATATGTAGGCGACTTAATTTTTCCAGTTTTTTTTATTTAAAAACCAAACTACCCAATGGATTTTCAAAAAATTTTTATGGGACCAAATGGGAACTATTCCGCATCGATCAAAAAAGAATCATCAATATCGGTTCACCCAGTCAAAAGTTCTGAGGTAACAAACATGAAAAATACAATAAAAAAAACATACAGACAAATTGATAACCTCCTCCTTTTTTGAAGTCGGTTAAAAATAACGGCAAATGAATCAACACCACCTGATATGAAGTGGTAAGAAAAGTCCACATGCGAAGACAGCTATTGCAGCTTGAAAATACTGTTCTAGCTGCCTCCACCTGGCCGGCCCATAAAATGCCTTTTCACGCCTCTTTTGAAGGAACCCTTTTTGGTATAAGAAATACGGAACACAAATGTGCTGGCAAAGCATTCTGAGTTTTGGAAGCTTTTGGCAAACACAATAAATCATTATTAATTTACGGACGGTAGAATATCTCTATGCTGTGAATATGTAGACATGATAGCAAAATATAAAACAAAATTTCCAAAAACACGTTTTCTACAATTACGTGATCGGGGCAAGGCCGTAACTTGACAATAAGTTAGTTTAGCTCACTATTAGAGTCCAGCGAGCATTCCTGGTCTGTTGAAACGAAAACTAGATTGTTTACGTTTGAGATAGAGATAGCTAAATGTGAACGCGTGATGCGGACTTAAGACACTTCATTATGGACATGCCACGCGGCCATTATCTACCTTCCATTATTTGATAGCTGAATTTGAAAACGGTGATAGTTAAGTCGTATTGCTTGCATCAGTCCTGCCCTCTTATTTGCTAGCTCAAATGACAATGTATAAAATCTTACTTACATTGATGTTTCACAATGAAATGTTTCTTCTAATGTAGCGTGAAACAGCAATGTGGTATGCACCAACACTTATAACACTTACTTCTAGATTAAAACAGTATTTTTTCGAGACTATTTTATTTTATTTTAACATTACAATCGATGCTTGGAAAGATGAACGTTTGAAATTTTATAATTTCGATTTCTTGAAGGAAGCTAACAACTGTTAGCTTGTGACGTAAAATGTTACTAAGTCATTTTAGTTCAGTGGTCCGAGCAGTCACTACTAGGCTTTAAAAGGTTTTGAATACGACGTTATTTTTTTAATCTAGACATTTTCTTAGTCTTTTATCAGATAAAGACAAGGTTGGAGAAGAGGTAATCACAGTATGTACTCTAGTAACGAGCCTTGTTGGTAGGCACAAAGAAAATGTTATTTTTAATAGTTTTGGTTTAGAATTCTTCTAGAATTTTTAAGATAGATATAAAAAGAATCAGCTCAGTTACTAGACAATTTAATAATACAATTTTACACTGCAATATGTATTAGCTTCCCAATTCACTGTGTTTGATTTCGGTGCGAGCCGGGTCACAACGATACTAAAATTTCCTTTTATCTATGATATTGCTTCCTTCAAGAGGTATTATGAGGCAGCCGAGCTCAGCCTGCAGTGTACTAAATCAGTATTTTTAGGGTTTACATATTGAACCCACTCCACTTCTCACTAAGAGGAGTGGAGTCATTTTGCTAGCTCTGTATATAAAAAAAATCGTAGTGTTACATAAAATAAAAAGGTCGTATCCACACAAATCTCGCCAAGCTACAGTGGTCGCAGGCATCAGTACTGGACGACCTTCCTTGGCGACAGGTCACTCGACGAATGGCGACTAATAGAGAGGCCGTTGCGACACAACCTGCTCAGGAACCAACATAACGATATATCAAATGTCTTTAATTACTATCACCGAATGTTAGGTCGGTACTTATGTATGGTAGGTAATTTGATTGACAGGAATGTCCATCATATGATAACTGAACATTATTTAGTGTAATGGTTATTTTGTAGTGTTTTAAGAAAATTAGTGCAAAAATACAGATTGTAAAAAAATAAAAAGTTTTCTTTTAATAATTTCAAAATATAATAATAATCATATTTATACACTCACACCAATGGCCTAGCTAGCCCAATGTAAGCATCGTTAAGAGCTTGTTTTATGGATACTAGATAAAGGACAAATAATGATAACAATATGTATATAAATTAGAAATATACTAAATAAACATCCATGACTCCTGAACAAATGCTCATACTCATCATACAAACATTTGCTCCCACCGGGATTCGAACCCACGACCCCCGACCGAGTAGCCTGTATAGCAAGGTACACATACCACTCGGCCTTCCGGTCGTCTTCATCAGTTACTAATGTTTGTTTTGAAGCATTGAAGAATATTTGAGTTGAAATGACTTTTTCGTGGTGCTTTACTGGTCCGGGACCAAGTTTAGGTAACCACTATTATTAAGAATAAAAATATCGATAAAATTAAGAAAATAAAGTATTCAATGGACTGATTAATGATTCCATTTTCGACCTCCGACGTAAAAAGAGGGGTGTTATAAGTTTGACATATCTGTCGGTATCTGTGTGCCTGCATGTCGGTGGTAACCTAGCTCCTAAACGAATAGACTGACTTTGATTCGTTTTTTATGTTCGAAAGCTTACGTTATTTCAATGATTTTTAGCTATAATTCATGAAGAGTTGTTCAGGCGTTTGATGACTATCAGCTCATTTCCTATTTGACAAAGGGTGTTACTACTGGTAAGTTTCACAGATCCGATTCATTTGAAATTTGGTTTATTGTTACTTCCGTGGTATTTCCAAATCATCTTATCTTTGAGCTGATCATGTACCACCAAATAGTCCGCGGGATGCTCAATTCTTTAGAAATTAAGAGCAGATGTAGCGAGTTTGGGCTCATAAGAATAGTCTCAATGAGATGGTGTTAGATCAATAATTAATGAGCCCGAGAGTTATTTAAAATTTTCACTTTTATATTTTTTAATCAACACAAGTTTAAGTTACTTATAAATATATCTAAAGTATATTAGTACTAGTAGTATTTAGTAGTTAGGAATATTATCTAATTTGTCAATAAATTTGCATGCTATTTTTAAAATAATGAATGCTTGAGGGGAAACCTAGAATTTAACGCCAAAATATACATTTAAATTTTAAAGAGACATTTCGTAATTTTAAACTTACATGCCACTAAAATTGGAAAAGGAAAAAAATTGCCTAATACTGCACCATATTACCCGTTTTTTATAATATTAATAAATAAGAAAAAAATACATATCGAAACTTTGTGAGACCAGTTATAGAACTATGCGTCTATGATTTTATTTTTTTTAATTTTGGGTAAACAGGGAATGTTGCCACAGCGAAAATTTTAAAAAATCTAGTTTAATCGATAAGCATTGTACACATTAATAAGACCATAAGAACACAAACCAATAAAATAAAGTGCATAATTTAGCTCATAAAACTCTTTATATTGAGATATATCGCATCTCCGATCGGTTAAGACAAATCGCGTCCCAGATAACGAAGGTGTGGTCTATTTGGCTTGTAAATCAATATAATTAGGGACGTAAAATTCCTGTTAACACCTCGGTACGATTGCGGGCTCGTAAATGGATCTCACTTTGTACAGTTCTGCATATATAAACATAAATTACTGAGCGAGTGCGCGCACCACGCGAATCGGATCTGACTCGAGCGACATTTCTTGTAGCTCATGTAATAACAGATTTCGATCCGATTTTATTTGTCGCAACTTATTAATGTCATTCAGTCATTGGTTCCACTTTGAATATGTTAACCGAGGTCGAAGGTTCGAAATCCCCTACATGACATGCATTTTTATGTCGAACCGCGAGAGACTCTCGAAAGTCTTATGATAATTGACTCAGAGGATGATGATGATCATCAGCCTATATGCGTCCCACTGCTGGGCACAGGCCTTCCTATATGGGAGATTAACTCAATGGTTTGCTGGTAGAAAACACAGTTTTGTGTTAAGCTCGCCTGTGTAGATCATGTGTCATGATCATATTTGAATAGAGTGACTACACGAGTTTGTTTGAACATTTATTATATTGTATATTTTGATTAAAATTAAAAGCAATGCCTTTCTACAGCTTTGTCGTTATCTGTGAAGTGAAGATACTTTCAAGTATGTTTATATTTTATAAAAACAGAAAACTCAGTTTTTCTAAGATTTCTAAGTTCTCTATAGCTCAGTGGCTAGAACATAATAATATCGAGAGAAAATATCAGTTGAAATTCCGAATTCGTAATTTAAGATAAGGTATCATTTCATTTAATACCTATCTTTCTATGTTATAAAAGCAAAAATTACATTCAAGAGAAGAAAACCCAAAAATGTATAAAGCCTGAGCTTAAAATATTTTAAAATTTTAACAGCAATCCTACCTGCATAGGGTGAAGAGGTATAAATATTTAGATTTTTAAATCCATTTGAAAATATTTTATAGCGCCCCGTTTATTTCTAAAATGAACACGAAAAATGCAACACAATAGTTGGTTCTTAGTCAACCCAAATACAAAAAGACAGAATTTAAAATTATAGTACAAACCTAAATCATTTAATAGACAATGCAAAAATAGGTGCGTTTGACATGTTTTGTGGCTTGGAAAACGAGGAAGAAAAGGAAATGTTTTTTTTTATACAACTAGATAACAAACAAGCTGACGGCCCACCTGATGGTAAGCGGTTACCGCCGCCTATAGACACCTGCAATAACTAGGGAAAATCACTTGATATTGCAGGTGCGTTGACATCCTGAGGTCTAAGATGAAATGCCGTCCATGCCCAGTAGACCTTTTTTGCTTATTGGATATACTTAAACTTTGCTGAACTTAAAAAAAATTGAAGGATGCCATGCCTCTTTATTATTTCTCATACCAACCAATAATATGAGGCCGCACCACACACTTTTTGTCACAATTGTCCCGGTAATTAGAGAAACAGAGACTTTTCAAGATTTTTATTATTTTTCCTAGAGATGTTAGCATATACAAATGTGGTATTAATAGAAATCTAGTTAAATTACCTACACATTAAATATAAAATAAAGGATAAGGATTCATACCGACAATGTAGAATAAGCTACTAACACGGGAGGTTGGACGAAAATTAGACAAAAATTTTTGCCGCGGCGGTAAATGCGGAATTTAGTTTTCGAATTTAAATAATCTACTTCTAATTATGTATATCATGTTGGTACATCATTTAAGTCGTTATTTAATCAGCTTGACGACAGTATCTTTGGCTTTTTGTTCCGTTATTTGGTTAAAGAGTTAGAAGCAATAAAAAGGGGCCGCCACACACTTTTTGCACATAAGTCCCTGTATCTAGAGGAAGCGAGACTTTTTTTCAAGATTCTTTTTTATTTTTCCTGGTGATGTTAGCATATACAAATGTGATATTAATAGAAAGCTAGTTAAATTACCTACACGTTAACTATAAAATAAAGGATAAGGATTCATACCGACTATGTAAAAAGAGGGACTATGAAGGACGGGAGACGACCAACTTACCCCCTGCGGCAAGTTGTCGTCCAATTTACGTATATTTATACTACTATTATGTATACATCTTAATATATCATTGGAGTTGTTATTTAATTAGCTCGACGACAGTATTTTTTGCGTAATTTTCCGTTGTCTGGTTAGAGAGTTAGATTTTTTTTTTGCTGCAGCGGAACTCCGGAAGTAACTTCCGAGTTACTTCCGATTTACTTCCGAAATCGATTGGACTTAATCGTGGTCTAAATTTGATAATAATTTTGAATTTTTTCAATTTTGATTTGATTTTGATAATTTGATTTGATATTTTTAAATATTTTGGACGTTCAACCGGTTGCAGTATAGGAAACCAAAAAAGAATCACCACGTTTTTAGGTAACAATTCCTCCACCATCAAGGTACCACTTCTATTAATAGTATCTATAAAAACCACAGTACCATAGCAACGCAATATTAAAACAAAAATAACTAAGGTCATTTCCACATGAAAATTATAGATTGCACAGCAATTTGCTTTGTGTTTTTCTTGTTGCACCATATTACAAAAAGTCAATGCTAAAGTCACTGACCTGTAAAAAATGAATCAAGTAGGAGCATAATTTTGGAAAATTTCATGCATACAAACTCAAATAAGTTATGATAATCATAAAAAGATATCCAAAAATAAATTGCCATTACAACGATAAAATGAATCTTTCAATATTTATAACATTCGCTTAAATTAAATCTATTCCCATGTTGCTAAAATTAATGGACATTTTATTATTCAATATTAATATTTTCATACTAAAAATATACAGCTTGACTAAAAATAGGTAAGTAAACAGTTATATAGATTATGAATTTAAATTGTATCATCTGCGATATTCTAAAATTATCGTTATCTTTATCGTTACGTTATCAAGAACACCGTTACACAAATCACTGTCAATTATACAGAAATAGTAATTAAAAACCAGACTATTTCATTTGATGAAAAATCTGAATTTCCAAATTCGATCTCAATTTAATAAGTGCATAAAGAAAATTTATGTACACTTTCACATCCCGAATAGGTGCATTACTTAGAAAGCTTTTAGTGAATTTGAACTGTGTATAGTTGTGATGTATTCTTTAATTTACAAAATGTTTCAAACAACACTCAATGAAATGAAAATGAAAAGATCTTTATTCAATCAGGCCCCCCAAGAAGCACATTCGAATCGTCATAAACCCCCAATGTCTATCACATAAAATAATAATAACTAACAATGTCATACTTTTTCTCTCTCTGTCTTGTCTGGATTTACGTAAGCTAACAATGTTATAATGTCAGTCTGTACATAATGAGAATCGGTAAGAAGAACCCATATTCTGGGATAGCTGGTGCAATAAGTACACACTGTCCTAGCAGCGTCCTTTTCTCACCTTCTTCAATGTTGAAGCGGAGACTAGTAAATTGATGACTCCGAAGACTTACACACTCGTGCTTCTCAGTAGGAAGAAAGAAGGTGATAAATTCAAAATCTCTTCAGAGCTCTCTCTGTGATATAGCTGATAGAAGGCGCTAACTGACGTAATGTCTCGACGCAATGTAGAGGATGTTCATTCTCTCTACATCGCCAATGATACGGCCAGTACATCAAGGAGGTACTTAGCGGAGCCATCGCAAAAGTGGAAGCAAGATTCCACGCAATACCGGACCAGCCTACGTAGGCCCGTATGTAGGGTCGTCTGGGTAGGTACCACCGCCTTTCTTATTTCAGCCGTGAAACAGTTCGCTGCGTTTCGGATTAAAGGGAAAGGTAACCTTCTAAGTGTAATTACTGGGCATGGAAGACATTTCAGCTTAGGCCTCAGGATGACAACGCACTTGCAGGTGTCTACAGGCGGCAGTAACCGCTTATCATCAGGTGGGCTTGTTTGTCATCTAGTTGAATAAAAAAAACCTTTTGTAAAGCAGGCATAATAAAGACCCCTGTTGTAGTTACTTGTGTTGGCCTCCAAATTGTTCAGGTGTGCATGGTTTATACGCAGTAGAATTCGCAGCACGCGCAAGTAATCGCCCACTTAAAGCAATTGAAACGTTTTGCATACTCTCACCTATTTTTCTAGCACATTAGTCTCAGTAATGGCTTAATACAATCGTTAATTATACTTAAAGTGGACATTGAGTGAGACGTGTGCCCCAATGATACGTCCTCACGTAACTAATTAGCATTACAATTGTAGATAAAGAAGATATCGCTTATGTAAATGAATGTACAGTTGTACAATAATTAACAGATTTACGCCAAAACCTAGAGAGTATTTGTTTTTGATATCATCTTTGTAACCGGATGATTCGTTTGCAATGACAATGACGTCTTACTAATACCGTAAAACTAAAAAATACTTATGCTGGATAAAGCTGGCGCGACGACAGCTTATTTAAAAATAAATCTGAGAGAGACAAGTATATAGAAAGATTTGGAGGCGTGCCACTCCGATGTTGCGGAAAAAATTAAGTCTTTTGTAACTTTCATAGATAATAATAAAAATACAATAATCATACTCACACTTTATCTACACCAAAGTAAGCATCATTAAGAGCTTGTGTTATTGTTACTAAGTTAACGAAAAACATATATTTAATATTATAAATATTTTTTTCTATACAAATATTAGAAATATACCTATACACATAAACATAATAAACAATCATGACCCGAGAACAAAAAAAAAATGTCGGTTAACCAATTCAATTTCAGGTTAATCACAAGTCCTGGGAAGCTCAGATGGCTAGAGCAGTCATTAGCATTGTGTAAGGTCGCAGGTTCGATCTCTGCCTCAGGACGTGAAATTTTTATAGTTTAGACATTTTTATAGGTAAGTACCGAAAATATTTTGTTTTCAATTCAATCTTTTATCTACAACTTATCTACAACTGCTTCACTTACCAGCTCGCGTCTTCTCAACAATAGAAAGCCTATTTGTGTCTAGGTTGTGCTTATTTGGCATTAACGGTACAAATCTCAAATGAGACTATAATGATCTTCGTTGATACCGTTATTTAATTATCATCAACAGACCATCAACATTAGAATACCTAATTATCAGATTCGCAAACTGCCATGTCAAATGTAAATCAGTTTTATAAAAAAAATATTTTATTTATTAGGAAACTCTACAGCGTTTCTTAACAATCATGCTTAATACAACTTATACATAACTCTTAGCCAATTACAGAGTTTCACGACGTACATAAATAACACTTACGAAGGAAACTTAGTTTCTAAGCAAGTCTACGTTGTACGCATAAAGAACTATAAGATCCTAGACCGGGTATGCTTTGGCAGCTAAAATACTGAAGAAATATTAATATAATTTCATGCTAGTTAATATGCGTTCACATGCGCTAAATAATAGATTAATAGTCATGTTAGTCGTGTGGTAGATTTTTTTTTATTTGTTGTAAAAACTAAAAACATGCAAAAGATGCATTCATGTTAATAGATAAAAAAACAACAATTTTTGTTCATTCTTCAAGATTTATCCTTCCAATCCAACACTCACACATCCCTTAGAAAAATAAATGAGAATATACTAGACAAAAACGACAAATGTACGTAAGATATGTTAATCAAGTCTAATCGAATGATGTTTTTTATATTCTTATATTATATAATTGTGTATTGTACCCGTATATTTTATATGCGTATTGTATTTAGTATGTTTTATATTTTATTTTAAAGTTAATTTTTAATTTCATTAAATATTATATCATACTCTTGTTATTTTTAGTATTTTTTAAATTATTTTTATATTTTTATAATTAAATAATACGGGTTTACGGCTATGTCGCCTCGGCTTAAGATTAATTGGCGTTAAAAGCGAGTCTTGGACAAATTGAAAATGTCAAAATTTTGATATTTTTTATTGTAGATTTTGATTATTGTGCAGGATATCATGCAAAAAACACATACTTATCAAGTAATTCTCGTCGAGATTGTAGAGCCAAAAGACCAAATCTAAGGCAGACCTCAACGTAAGTTCCGCGACGACAAAATAAAAAAAAACAAATTCTTCAAATTCAAATTTTATAGAATAAATTATGTTCTAGAATTTAAATGAAAGCACTGAGGTTTGGTTATCAAGTGGAGTAGATCACGAAATGACGCAGATCAACATTAAAATTGATATAAGATCTATGCTAATGGATCATGTTTTAGATGAATTCAGCTAATTATCATGTCACATACCTACTTCTGATGAACTGGAAAGTCTAAACGCGATAAAATTATGACGATTTCTACTAGTTTATAAACGTAGTCGCAGACTAATGTCAGGTGATACTCTAATATGAATAAGATTTCATCATCATCACCAGCCTATATACGTCCCACTGCTGGGCACAGACCTTCCTACATAACATGGGGTCCTTTAAGAGAGGCGTGAAAAAACATCTTTTGGGCCGGCAAGGTGGAGGCAGCTAGAGCAGTGTCTGAACTGCACTAGCCGTCTTCGCAATTGGACTCTTCTTAACGCTTCACATTAAGTGGTATCATTTGTCGTGGTTTGTATGGAAAAAAAACATGTGAGAAACTCATGAGGAGTTTGGGTCATAACACCACCATGCTGGCCCAATGCAGGTTTGTGGGTTAAAGCGGTTGCAAAAACAACCGGGACCAACGGCTTATCGTGCCTTCCGAAGCACGGAGGAGCGAAAGGCAACACATTTTGATTGCCCCATCCCGGGACCGATCACGGCGAAAGTTGCTTTGTTTTCGTAATAGAAACCAAAGCGCTAAAACCACTACGCCACCGAGCTCCTCAATTATGGATACGGATTATATTTACTTTGATCGAAATTTAAAGATGCAAGTCCTAGAGTGGGATACAAATCCGCGACTTTCCGGATGGTTGCTCTAAACATTCAGCTATCGATGTCTTGGCAGAATCCTGTCAAGTTTTTCTTGGATAGGATCCCTACCACAGAGGAAAGTTTTCTAGTTTAAATGTTATGAATCAAATTTCTGTGTCGTTTTTTATTGGTAAGTTTTATACATTATTCGCATTATGACTGTGTACCTATACTTACTGTTATAAATTTCAGATATTTTTCCTTATTAGAAATACCTGAACTTTTAAAACATTTGTGTAATTGGTATCCAAGCTAATCTAACACTATTGGAATTCAATAAAGAGAACAATTGTATTTAAGATAGAATTCTTAAAAAAATGAAATAGTTTACTTTTTGTAATAATTTACATACTATGGTACTCGAAACAAAGGCAACTCGAAACAAAATTCTACATTAAACCTAATTTTTATATTTGTGACCATAAAAAAATTAAGTGTTATAAACTAAGTTAATCGTGATGTTAATAACATTACCAGGACTTTATAGTGCTTAAGAGAGACATATTATTCTCAAGATATAAAAGCATCTAGACATAGTTCACTTAAACATTACGTTATCTTTCTTCAGACGTGTTTCCAAAACACGTTTTTTGAGCGTATCCATAAATATTATTTTATGGCTACCTTGATTTGAGTTGTTGAGGAAATGTGTCAAAAATTAGCCTCATAATCTGCCTACACCAGTTCACACACACATAAATTTAGAATATGGACAAGATTTATATACATCAATACCTATTGAGCATAATAATGCCATGTTTAACTGTTAATCCTTATAAATGACTTTTAGTATTTGTTACGTAATAATAAGCGACACTGGTTTTTTCCAATCATCAGAATATCGGATTCTGAACATCGAAGAAAATAAAACCTTAAATTGCTTAACGTTACCAACACAACAGGTATCTCATAAGTAAATGTAATAAATTATGATGATTTGCCGTATATTATATTTTGTGTGATTAACTCATTCGACAAATCAAAAGATAATTCCTAAATCTTGTGAAAAAGGAAGTGTACCAATAAAACTGGTCGTATTATCTCGATGCATTGCTAGGCTTATTCTCTGTGAGAAATATATATTAGCATTATTGTCACTTAAAACTAAATTAAATAAAAAAAATACATAAAAACGTGTACTTAGTTATGGCAAAAAATATTGTTGGGTGATCTTCCTTTTCTAGTACCCATAAAACAAGATTCTAATAATGTTTACTGAGGCTAGATCATTAGTTCTTGTGTAAGACAGCTATTTGTATCTTCTAACAAAATTTATTTTTCTTTATAAGTAAATACATTATATTCCATAACATCCTGTAATACACTGTTTCAGTGAATAAATAATTATCTTATCTTTATGCTTTTAATAAATATATCTTTGATTAACTCAAAAATCACATGTCGCAACAATTTATTCTCAGTTAAACTTCCGAACAAGACCGCATCATATCAATAATGCGCGTAAGTATTTTTTAACTTTCAAGTTGGTTGTAATGACCAACACTTTAGTGATGAAATTTTGTTAAGATCATTAGTACCCGCGAAAGTGTAGTGTGGACAGCATGAATACCTTTTACCTTTGCTTCTGATGGCAATAATCTTTCAAGTGTTTCTTTACTTAAATAAATACTTACTTTCGTTGTTCATCGCTAGTCCATAGATATTGCGACAATCGCGACAACTTGAAGTTCTTTTGTTATGATTTTTTTAACAGGAAGTTCTATAATATTATTATTAAAAAAAGAGGACTTATGTCCATTTTCAATAACCATTACCTAGGCTTAGGTGACTCTTAACGACGTTTGTCTCTTTCTATCTCCTTTAGATAGACTGAGATAAAAATCGTTAAGAGACTCAGGTTAGTGAAAACAAATACAAATACAAATATTTTTTATTTGCTAATAAATAGGGTACAGGGTGTGGTGTTATTTTACAATTATTTGTGCTTTAACCTATTTAGCCATATAAACATAGCATGCAAATATTTAGAGCATTATTCTGTCATCCAAGACCAACTAAAAGCTCTCTGCAACTGCAACTCTCACTATAGATGATCTCAGATGATGTCACGGGAATCGAAAACAAGCCACTCAAATCGCTGCAACGGGGACCTCCTCAACTTGTGAAAGTGTGAAAGTATTAGTGAATTAGACCTGGACGCCTAAGTGTCCCATTTATGGCACAGCGTCTCATGTGTAGAGGGCAAATGTGTGAAATATGAAGTTATTGTAGGATAAATTATGGACCGTGATAACGTTTTATCACCCACAAATGTTGTACAATCTCTCTGTAATAACGAAATAACCTTGAATTTATAGTCCTCTTTACGAAATACGTAGGTAATGTACAGCCAGCAGAACAAGCTAATTTATAATTTAACGTTGACTCCTTGTGTCTTTTTGTAGATACTTAATTGGCCAAATAATATTGGCTTCCAAGTTTAGATATAAATTAGTTTATTATGTTCAGTATACATAGATTATAATGGATTACAAAAAGTAAATATTTTGCTACTTATCAATTTTGTAACACATCTTGATAAAAACCATTTGCATTAAAATTATTTATTCAATCAATCAATCAATCAATCAATCAATTTATTTGCCAAAACACAGTTATAAAGTTCTTACAATGCTAAAAAAGGTACATGTGTTCAGCCTGCTCGCAGGCGTGCAAAAATTACAAATTATAATGTTAAAGATAACAAAAAATTAAACTTAAAATGTCAAACAATTTATATATTTACTATCAAATATTAATAGGTATACAATAATAAAACATTATTAGTTACATTATTTATGAAAATATAGTATTTGGTTGTTTTCTGAGCCTTATTTCAGATTTAATTTTAAAGTAGAATAAAGGGTCGCTCTGATAAAAACAGAATTACTTACAAAAATATTAGATTATTTGTGAGAATTATTTAATCATCTAACATATAAAATTCTCGTGTTACAAATTTAGTTACCATAGTCCTCCGATACGGCTTGACCGATTTTCATGAAATTTTATATATGTATATTCAGTAAGTCTGAGAATCGGCTACTATCTATATTTCTTTTGACATTTTTTTTACGTTTTGCCATAAAAAAATGTTAAGTTTCAAAATGAAATTGTATAATTTTATTAGTTTATTACGATTGCGTCTGCTATCGCTGCAGCAGTGCCCGCTGCGGGGACACAGGCCCACGGTTTTATTGGCCCATAAACTTGCCGCTATCCGGTATCTCCGGTACCCGTTACTTTAGATACCGAATTCATTTCGTCAATGCCCATCTCTTGCTCTAATAGAATAGAATTGAGCACATCGGCTTAAAGTGAACTTAGATGTCACGGGAATGTGAAGGCTGTTGAACTCTGGAATGAGCTGATCTGCTGAAAAACCAAATAAAACTCTAGATAGTTTGATAAAAAGACTTTATTGCTTAGATATTTTCAAAAATATTTCAAAGGTAAATTAAGAAAAAAGTCTAACGAAAATAAATTTATTTTTAGGGGCGGAGAAACTAACCTGTGGCCTTTTAGAGTACAGGTAGGTGACTGCTCCGACCACTAAGCTGCCGAGTTTGAGAAAAACCCTATGAATTTCGTCTAGGCTCTGAATTGTGCGCCGGTTCGAATCCCGCCTAGAAAAGTAGTTTACTTACTAATAAAAATAAAAAAATCTAAACTAGAAAAATTTCAAGTCCTGAGGCAGGGATCGAATTCTTCTAGTATAGACTAGATAGCTGTATTTGCGTTATGAGCTAACGTCCACCCTACAATGTAGAAATGTTCTATTTTAACATCCGAAACGAGTACTTTTACAAATACCTACGACTCGGTTAAGTTGGGGCATTGCTTTCAAATATTCTTTAATTTAGATTTTTTAACAATTATTATAAATGTTTGAAAAATTATTTACTAATAAAAATCTAAACTAGAAAAATTTCACGTCCTGAGGCGGGGATCGGACCCGCGACCTTCCGCAATCCGGGCGACAGCTCTAACCATCTGAGCTACCCAGGATTTGGGACATCCCTGTTCTTTTTAGCGAATGTATTAAAAAAAGTTCGATGCACGTGCTACTCGGTCAAGAGATCCCGGGTTCGAATCCCGGTAGTAGCAAATGTTTGTATGATGAGTACGAGCATTTGTTTACGAGTCATGGATGTTTAATGTTTATTTAGTATCTTTCTAATATTATATATTATTACAATTATTTCTCCGTTATCTAGTATCCATAACACAAGCTCTTAATAATGCTTACTTTAGGCTATATAATGAGTGCTTGAATATTTATTTATTTTTGTGCGCGATGGACATAAGCCGCAAACACCGCACACAAGCCACCACCTCATAGTTTCTTTGATGCTTGTTTGTCGTAAAAAAAGGATACTAAACAAAATAATTATTAACTTAAATTTTTAAAGACAGCATTGTAGGTGGAAATTACGACACGCGTATTGTACGCCAGTCGTCCGTCAGCCTGTCCGCATTGTTAGCTGATGTGTTTGCGAAACGTCGCGAGACACCATTTGACCTGCCGACCCCAAGCAGCTTGACAGTACCTCGTGTAAATCGAAAGAAAAGTCAAATGAAATGATCGTTCACTAAGAGCTATTGTCTTCTCCAATATTAACGGAGTTGCTACTCAAAATAACCAGATTAAAATTCTGATTGTAGCGTGTTTCTATAGGTAAATTATATTTTATGGCTGCTTTAAAATAAAATTATAAACTTATTTTTTCTTTCAGTAATATAATTACCTGAAATGGTACTCCACTAGCTAAGGCAAGTTAAAAGTATCCTATTAACAATAACATGATAAATAAATAATTTTGTTCTTATGTTAGACATGAAAATAACATTTCCAACCAATTTCAGAACATTAGGAGCAACTATTTATTTTTTTATACAAGGCACGACAAGATATCCCCATCATATTCATTTGACTGAACCCTTATTGTAGGAAGAAGCGAAAACGTGCGCTGGCAGAGAGTGTCATGCTTTGGTAGCACGACTGAGAAAGAGTCGCCAAACTTATTTATAAACAGTAGAGGTGGATACAGTGTGTACATGACTCCGAAGCAAGATAAAACCCTATATTCCTGTGGCGGAAGGAATGAGGCTGAATAGCTGTTCTCCATGGTAGAGTAGCCGATAAAAGCAGCTCGGCGAAGGAATGTTATATCGCAATGGTAGAGGCCGAACAACGCGTCGTCTTTTTTATATGTACAAAGCAAATGACAACACCACCTGATGTGAAGCGGTGCTCTAGCCGCCTCCGCCTTGCCAGCCCTAAAGGTGCCTTTCACGCCTCTTTTACAAGAAAGCCATGTTAAATGATCTGATGGTAAACAGTTACCGTAGCCTGCCGTTTAGGCGCTCTGTGTCAACTTCTTGAAATGTCCCCTTCTGGATATGATTAATTCTGTTTTTGACCACTTCTTGTTACGCCCAGTTCTAGTAATGCCCACTTCTGTGCACCTAGCACGAACATTTTTATATTTCGAATCGTAATTGTATTGTTCACGCACGCTTAAAATTTCAAACAAAAGCCAGATAAAAGCTAACGTAACTACTCGATACGACGGCGATTCGAAATTTAAAATTGTTCGTGCTAGAGGTACCTACTGATTTTGTCCGCACCAAACTCGTGGACCCACTGCAGTGACCAACTAGTGGGCCCACGGGTAATTGGGATGTTGCCTAAAGTTAAATTTGGCGCTATTTTTCACAATTTCGGAAAATATACGCTACTGTTACCCATAAAAACAATTCAAACTTAAAAGATATGCAATATTGTTGAAGTTGTACTGTTTTGAAAATTAAAAAAAATGGTCATATTTTTTTTCATAATTTATCAAAAATGTTAATGATATTAGATTGCTGACTTCAATTAAAACAACTTTTATTATAGCAACTATTCATAAAAACATACTTAATACATAGTTATTATCAATTTTGTCAGTATGACCATACATTTCTTATAAATATGGGAACATGTGACGTCACCTGTTCCGTAGATTTTCTATTGAGCGATTTTGCACGATGCGCCGCAACACATCAAACTTACCACTATATCTGTGAAACTATTGATCTTAGACATACTATTTCTTTTGCAATATTTCTTTATGAGTTATAAACTTCTTATTTATAAAATAAAAAAAAGTTGTCAACTACCCTATTTTAAGTTTACTCGCTGTCCCACCGCTTTAGTGTTACGACTATAAGTAGGTACAGTGTGTACAAAAAATAACAAGAGAGATATCAGACTAATTCTTATTAATAGAAAATTTTCACATAAATCATTACGCAATCGTCACATCAAGGGTACCCTGTTAAAATAAAGAGGTAGCTTCATATTGATCGTATTGTAGCCTACCTTCTGCCAACTTAATGCTTCTCTGATCAGCACAGGAATGTAAGCTTATAAAGTTATAATGCAGAAACACGATTTATGAGTACAGCATGGAGTTCTTCAAAAACTGCGTAAAAATTTTTTAAAAGGGTTGGCAACGCGCAAATGATGCCCCTGGGGTTGCAAGCGTCCGTTACCGCTTACAATCAGGTGGGCCGTATGCTAGACGCACTTTAGTGGTATAAAAAAATAGATAAAATTCAATAGGTTATCCGCCACGCCCTTGGTAGCTCAGTGTTTGCAGCAGTCACCCAGGTTGTGGAAGGTCTAGAATAAAGATTTTTAAATTTTTTATTATTCTAGTATCTACATTGTTCAAAAAAAAGAAAGAAAAAATAAATGACAGAAAAAACGGAATTTCCAAGGTTAAGCAGACAGCTCTTTCCGGTCAGATTTAGCAAAATCGATCCTGAGGCGATTATGATTCGATCTCGTGAGGATAACGATTAGCCGGTCGTTACTAATCGATAATGTCGGCACGCGGATGGGGGCTCGAGGATCTACTACAAGGCCATCTGTGGATGTAATTGGTGAAGAATCGATACTTTTAATGAACGAGTGCATCAGATTAACGTTGTTAGTAACTAGTAGTTACTGGGTGGTATTTCTTATTACGTACGCCTTTCTTATTTCAGCCGTGAAATAGTTCGCTGTGTTTCGGATTTAAGGGAAAGGTAACAAGTGTAATTACTGGGCATGGATGGCATTTCATCTTAGGCCTCAGGATGACAACGCACCTGCAATATCAAGTGATTTTTCCTTGTTATTGCAGGTGTCTAAAGGCGGCGGTAACCGCTTACCATCAGGTGGGCCGTCAGCTTGTTTGTCATCTAGTTGTATAAAAAAATTAGGATAGAATAGAGTAGAAAATGTTTATTAGGACACTTATGTACAGACGACAACACATCAAGTGTAACTGTTGCACTACGAAATTCGCCTCTATTACGAAAGCAGGAAAGGCGGTCTCAAGGTCGAACTGTTACGCTTGATATGCTGTTGTTTTCTTCACTACATACATAAATGAGCGTACCAAATACGCTCAACATAGTGTTATGACAGATGTTGACTATCACGATGCTGGTCTTTTTAATACACAACTAGATGACAAGCAAACTGACGAGCCACCAGGTGGTAAGTGGCTGCCGTCGCCTGTAGACGTCTGCAATGACAAAAGGAAAAGATCACTTGGTATTGCTGAATCATCCTGAGGGCTTTTTTACCAGGAGAAATCCATTGACGGACCTACCCGCCACTGGCCAAGTGGAGGGCGTGTGCGGGGCTTACCCAGCGTCTAAATTGACCCTGGGAATACCCGCTAAAACTCCTGGATAACTTCCGTGCCTTTTGCGGAAGTGATCCGGGGTCTGCAAAGCTAATCAAACAGACCACCCCCAGGCGACCAGAACTTTCGGCCCGGCCTTGCGCCGATGGAGATTGCCCAGAGTTACCGTGAGCAATCTCAGACGTGACGGCCTTTTTATTGCGTTCATCCTGAGGCCTAAGATGGAACGTTTTCCATACCCAGTAATACACTGCCCACTTGTACTTTCAATCCAAAATACAGCGAACTGTTTACAGCCGAAACAGGAAAGGCGGTGGTTCCTATTAAAATGACCCTAGATACGGGCCTACAATTTATTTCTGTTGGCTCCCGATGTCACCAGGAGCCAAAAGGGTTATGAAATACTTTTTATAATGGTTGTTAAGTTTGGAAATGGTTGGACTTTGCTGACCTAAGCACAACCATTGAGCTATTGTGCTTCTCTCTGACCCAGTAACATCTCCTTGACCTATATAAATGTTAGACGTTACAAAACCTAATAAATCAACACAATCAATTAGTGAGGATGTTCAACCTTCGATTGGTACGAAAGCTGTTAGCCTCACGCGGGCGCCGTCGGGCTATAAATATAGTGTCGTAACTAATCGAGAGGAAAAAACTCCGAGTACCTATCCACATGACGTCCACTGATTTATGGGGCTGCACCGACCTACGATTTCGATTCGGCTCATAACCTAAAAGTAATGTTTTTTATCGTAATGCCTACAATGGAAGTATTTCCCGTTGTAGCGATGTCATGGCGCAACAGCATCAATGGTTTTAAAATTATTAACTAATTTGAGGAGTGATTACCGTCTATTGTAGCAGTTTAAAGAAGATCGTGGTCTAATAAGAGTGATTGAGGTTATAGAGATTCCTTAAGAAGTGGAACTTTTGCAACCTTGATTTTTTAATAAAACTAGATGACAAACAAGCTGACGGCCCGTTTGGCAGTAAGCGGTTACCGCCACATATAGACGCATGCAATAACAAGGAAAAATCACTTGATATTGCCGGTGCGTTGGCATCCACAGACCTAATATGGAATGCCGTCCATGCCCAGTAATTACACTGGCTACCTTTCCCTTCAATCCGTAACACAGCGAACTGTTTCACAGCTGAAATAAGAAAGGCGGTGGTACTCACACTGATGACCCTACATACGGGCCTACCGTCTAGTAAAATATTCATTCATATCCATCTGAAGTTTCCATATGTTATAAGGGCATAATATATAAGGGAAAACTTTGTCATAAGGGCTACTTGTAGCTTTTATTTCTAATAATTCTTAGGAAGATAAAGGGAAAAGAATCGCAATTTACACAAATTCATTTGATAGCATCTTCAGATCGATAAATATCTTTAAAAATGTTTGTAAATTTTAATAAAATAGTTAGGTGTGTACTGCGCTGTAGTTTTTAATACAGAATTACAATGTGACGATTATCATTATTTAATCAATCGTGTAGATAAATCACAAACCAACGTCCAAGCAGTCCTAACCAACATGCTGTTGATTTCCTTGAAACAATATTTATACGTCTGTCCGGAGCCCGACAGTTTGCTAGAATGTTTATAATAAAACGGGCGCCATTTTAATTAGCCCATTATTCATGGCAATTATTATCATTGATTTTAAATGCTATTACATAGATGATCTATTGGTTTTGAATAGGCTTCATTCGCATTGAAATATGCAGTAGAATTTGCCGGACTCATATTAGACAGTAATTGCGAATTTCTTATGTTTCATTTTAATTATCATGCGTACAGTTAAAAGTTCATTAGTTATATTTTCTTTTAAGAATAGCCCAAATCACCCGAACTTGTAAAAATACTTTGTTTCTGGTGTTGAAATATAACAAAATCGATATTATGAACTTTTGACATTGCGACATTGTTTTTCTATTTTTACGATATAAGCTAAGGTCTTCCACGTTAGCCTCTAAGTAAAATCAAAGATATCGAATCCTTAAAATATATTAAGTAGGTGAATATATTTAAAAAAATGTGTATGTCAGGTACTTAATATCAACAAAATTTTATCTGTCTTCTGATTCACTATCAACGAGGAAATTTTTGCCAAAATTGATTCACATGTTATCGTCATTGAAACAAGAATATCGGCTTTTTATATACAAACGTTGGCTAATTAAAATAAGTGGCAAACATGATGACGAAGGTGCCTCATGATATAAGTCAAGTTGGAGTTTTTCCAAATAATCAGAGCTTTTTGAGGAAACTTTTGTTGACAGCAGGGGTCTTGCTGACGTCCTTCGTCGCATCTCCGCTTCTAAAAACATTATTTACAATCTTATGACGTAGAATGAACTCCCCATCTCGGTATCTCCTAAGTACTATAATATTGTGATTGTGCATTGTCAGATAGCTTGAAAAAACGATAATACTTTTGACATTGGGTACCTACTTTGTTAGTACGTTGATATACCTTCTCTTCTAATTATGTTTTTCGCTGGGCGGCACTGCACTGCTAAAAGTTATATTTTTTAGCTACAAAAATTGTAATTTAATATTTGAAAAGAGTGACTACACAAGTATGTTGCCGGAATCTTCTCGGTAGTTCAACTTTTGGGGCCGGTGTGAATTCAGACATGACAGACAGACAGAGATCATGACGTTGTTAGTTAATATATTTTTGTTATAGTTATAAATATGTGTTTTTTGAAGATTTAAAAGTGCTTCTTTGTGGCCTATTAAATAAAATATTTTTTCTTTCTTTCTTTCACTCACTCAAAAGTAAGTACAAACTCTAGTCTGGTCTTGAATGGAAGACTGTTCGCACTTATGGGATAGCTCCCGCTAAGTACCTTCGTAGCTTGGACAGACTGTAGCCCGTGATGCCTGTATCATAGACAATAGGTCACGAGCAGCCTTGAGCGTATACGATTCCGCCGGGACATTTAGCGCTTAGCGCCTTCTGTCGACTAAATCATGGACTATGCTCATAAATGCTTTTAAATTATTCTACCTTCCTCCTTCCTACTCAGCAGCAGGTGCACCCTTCATTAGACTCCACAATTTTGACGACCGGCTGGCCGAGTGGTCTGTACCCCAGGCTACTCGGTCAAGAGGTCCCGGGTTCGAATCCCGGTAGGAACAAATGTTTGTATGATGAGTACGAGCATTTGTTTACGAGTCATGGATGTTTATATGTTTATTTAGTATATTGCTAATATTTATATGTACATATTATTATCATTATTTATCCGTTATCTAGTATCCATAACACAAGCTCTTAATGATGCTTACTTTGGGCTAGATAATAGGTGTGAGTGTATAAATTATAATAAAACCGTTTGAGTTAAAAAAATATTGCTAATTTATAGTATCCACCTCCATATCACGCACAAAGAATTTTTCTTCGAAACTTTGAAAGCATGGAATTCTTTGCCAGTACCTACATGTAATACCTCCTTCCTATATCATAATTCCACTCAAAAGAGTCGTGAAAAGGCACCTTTTGGGCCGACCAGGTGGAAGGAAGGTATGAGCAAAATAACTAAGTACACGACGTCATATACTCCTCAGAAATCGCGAAGGTCATTATTTTCTCGACTCTTGGGCAGCAACCGAATCATCGCGTGCGCGTCCTAAGCTGATGCCAGTGTGGATCCGGTCACCACTAACTACAGGAACTTGGACCATTTCTACGCAATAATAAATATTCTTATCTGTGAACTTATGTAACGTTTAAAAAGTTTTTTGGTAACTTATTTATTGATCCACAAAAAGTATTAGATAATATTGCAAATTACTGCTGGTTTTTATTCCTTGTTGACCAATTAGAAATTTATTTTATTTTTATTATGAATACATGAGTCGAAAAATATGAGTGTTAGTACAGTCAATGGTGTATCATTGATAAAAATAATACTTAAATAAAATAAACTTGAACCTACTAATGAAACCAAAATTTTTCAGTACAAGACGATCCATTCGATACGCCAAGTCGTTATAATAATAATAATATAATAATAATAATATCCTTTATTTGCATAAAACATGGTACATTTAGAACACAGATGTCACAGTAATTTATAAGTTTCACATGTTTTACCACTGTTGGGCATGCAAAAAAAAACTATTCATAACTAAATATTATTTCTTATTAATTAGTGCAATTGTCAATTTGATGCCATTATTACATTCATTTCCTTTTTAATTTAGTAAATATATAATATAGGTCAATACAATTCTAAATATCATCAAAGTATCATTCAAGAGAAATTAATTAGTCGCAATATGTCCATAAACAGTAAAATTAAAATTATCATTATTGAGTACAATTGTCAATTTCAAAACATTGTCGATTTATTCGTGAAAAAAAAGAGTTTATTAAAGGTCAAATCATTTGAAAAGGTATATAATGTTATTTGTTTTAACTATGTAGTCGCAATAATATATTCATTAATGTCATAAAAGCAATTGTCAACCAACCAGTCCCGCAATTTTTTCAAAAACAGATTTGTAAGCAATTGTCTTACTTAAACGTTAACTGAGTCTAGTTCAATTAACTATCGGGCTAGGCATTCAATTGGATGCCGGCGTTTATTCAAGGGTCTAGGCATCCAATTAAGCGGTGAATTCAACCAGATGGCGGCGACACATACACAGCAACAATGGTGTTGCTGCTTTATGTGAAATGTTTTCACATCGTATGAACGATGTAAAAAACATTTGGCATAAAAGTAGACGCAGCAGTAGTTGCATTTAATAATGTTTTGTCATTTGCATCAATTTGGACATTGACGTGTCATTTTTGCTTTAACTCCATCGTCATTCACCCTGAGCGTTTTTTAGTTCAATCTCCATTACTGATTTTGTTTCTTCATATTATTTTTGGTAAATAATATCTCAGCAAGAAAACCATTCTCAATTGCCGCCATCATCATCAGAAGCCTATCACTCCCAGTGATGGCTCATGCTTTTCTAAATAGTAGAAAAGCACAAATTACTACGTCATCGTCAGTGAGTTCCTCAAAAACTAAGTTCATAGCATCAGTGTTCGCCCAATCGTAGTGATTGGTATTTGATTCGATTGATCGATTTCGATTAAATCAAATTAAGGTTATTAAATCAGGCCGCTTACATCACTAACAGGTTTCATTTACACACGAGACGAGTAAACGTCACATGCAATAAGCATAAATATATTTACAAGTGTAAAGCACAACAAAGACAAGTTCATTTAATCTAATTAAACATAAAGAGAGGTATAAACTATACAGTATTAATGAGGGGTTTGATGGCGAAGTGGTTTGAGCGTTCTACCTCTAGCACAAACATTTTTAAATTTCGAATCTTAATCGTATCGTTCACGTACGCTTAAAAATTCAAACAAAAGCCAGACAAAAGCTAACGTAACTACCCGATGCGATTGGGCGATTCGAAATTTAAAAGTGTTCGTGCTAGAGGTGGTTTCTATTCAAATCAACTTCTGCCATGGTCTATCCTGGATGACATCTTGTCAAAATAAATTTTTAAAATTGGAACATGTTATTGTTAAAAGTTAGTGTCAATGAAACAAAACAGTTTTTATGCAAAAATTTTGAATCTTCCGGTTCTATTTGATATTTTTTGCTGCATTCAACCTTATCGGTGTATACGAACTTAATTAATTTTAAGTTTAATGATACTCAAATTAAATGCAAAATAAACAGGCATTCTTAGGTTTGCTGGAAGGGATTTCGTGTAAGAATAAGCAGTTCCTTCACACTGTTATGTCATTGCTTTGTGTGTACTTTCTTAAATTGTAAAAACATCATATCGATCAAATAAAAAAGGCACATTATTAAACAATAAAAAGCCTCCTCATTAGTTGATGTCGCAAAATTATCAGTTCATGTGTCTTGTCGAAAGTCAGTCGCCAAATCGCCGGTCGCCAGTGATTAATGTTGCGATCGCAATCGGTTACGTATGCCACTGGGGACTTTTGTTCGTCGTAGATAACCGGCAGGTAATTGATAATGAAGATCTATCGCGAATTAAGTGGGCTGGATTTCATTTGGAGAAGAGGAAAATGTCGAATGACTAAGGGCTTTCGTTCCGCTTCGTTCTTCTAAAAAGACATGGCCAAGATTCCATTGTGACTTTGCCTTTTTTTTTCGGAGTGGAATCCGCATACGGACGATACCCTAAACCGCTGGTTAGATGGACCAGCGGACCGTCGGCTAGACGTGGGCCTGTGTAGGGGTCGCCCAGCGCCTGATCATAGCGGCACTGGGAATACCTGCTAAACCACTCCGGTTTCCCCATGCCCATAATGGAGACGACCCGGGGTTTGCCGAAGCATTTCACCGAGCCGCCTGTAGTGACTTTGCCTAGGTACCAATTTCCATTTACACTAATGTTTAGTATAGTTTTGTTTTGCTGAATACCTACAGATTAAAATAAAAATAAATCACTCGTCATTTCATCATTGTAGGGTGGACGTTAGCTCATAAACGCAAATACAGATAGACTAGAAGAATTTCACAGGGATATCCCAAGTCCTGGGTGGCTCAGTGGTCAGAGCAGTCGCCCGGATCGCGAAAGGTCGCGGGTTCGATTTCTGCCTCAGGACGTGAAATTTTTCTAGTTTTATTCTATTTTAATTAATAAAAATAAATCCCAAAGAACTTCGCAGACAGGCATAGCAAACGAAAACAGTTTTGTTAAAACGCATGATGATCAAAACCAAGCAAAGTACCTACAATAATATACTTTGCTATTAAAATTACTAGGTGGTAGGCCCGTATGTAGGGTCGTCTGGGTAGGTACCACCACCTTTCTTATTTCAGCTGTGAAACAGTTCGCTGCGTTTCGGATTGAAGGGAAAGGTAGCCAGTGTAATTACTGGGCATGGACGGCATTTCATCTTAGGCTCCAGGATGACAACGTACCTGCAATATCAAGTGATTTTCCCTTGTTATTGCAGGTGTCTATAGGCGGCGGTAACCGCTTACCATCAGGTGGGCCGTCAGCTTGTTTGTCATCTAGCTGTATATAAAAAAAATGAATGTTCGACACTTCAATTATTTTAATGCCATTTTTCGTTACATGTTCACCAAAGTATGAACGCGCTTGTTTTACTTTATATAATCCTCTAACAAATAATATTAAATCATATAACATAAAAACTAAGACATCGATTGCGAGACTGCAATGATGACAGCTAACAGCTATTACCACTTAACAGTCAAATACGTCAAGTTCCCTTCCGTTTCAGGTATTTTTTGTAACAAAATATATTTAAATGATGTTTCAAAAATAATATTTAATAATAATTGAATAGTTAAACATTTTGAGATTTTAAACGTGCTCTCTTTTTGTTATATTAATACGTATTAAGTGTTTTGAAAAAGTTATTGTATTTTAAGTCATCTGTGGGGTGAGGAACGTCAAATGTAAAAGTGTAACCGGAAATTTGCCCTAAGGACTATTAGTTTAAGTTAAAAAGCTGCGAAGTTCTACAGGTTGAATAAATATACGATAATTCATTATTTTATTTTTATAATTTGATACCCTAGTGGTGTTCTTGTAAATGCTGGAAAGTTACCTAGGCAGAAATTGGCCATGTCCTTTGTAAATATCTTTATTGCAAAGTCAGCAACAAAAGTTGATAGACACATTCAAGTTTACAAAATGTCACAAATTCGTCAGGGCGCTCAAGCTGTATGTACAAGTTTGTCTAGGGGTGGGTTGGTGAAATTGCTTCGGCAGAGCCCAGGCTACCCCCCGTGAAGGGCAGTGGAGTTACCGGGGAGTTTTAGTGGGTATTCCCAGTGCCAATACGATCAGGTACTGGGCGACCCCCACACACGCCCGTCGCTTAGTCAGCGGGGAGTAGGTGCGTAAGCGAATTCCTCCCCGAAAAAAAGGCACGAGTTTGTAGGCCACGCTGATACCTCCAATGTCACAGGCATATGATCTATTCACCATTAATGTAAACCTTATGCTTGTACCGTTCACCAAACAGTCTGGGTAACCAATGCACCGCTTGATATGCCCAACAAGTAACCGAAGAAAGGTTGATCTGCAAAAATTACTACAGTACAAAAACAACCAAAACACGACACGTAATATAGTTGTCGCATTTTGGTTTAGTCTATATAACGAAAATAATGGTTCTAAGCACATCAAAACTTTGAAGACATTAAAAATTTAGTTGGAAAGCGTTCCTCGAGCGTTCCCGTAGCTTAGCGAAATATCTCCCATCTTCCACGGTAACCAACTGATAAATGTGAACGTAACTATTATTATACATTGACTTTACGGACCTTACATTTTTTTCATTTCCAATATAAAATCTTGGTTACTATCAACACTCAAGTAAAATTAAAACAAATTAAAACAGTGAACTAATATAATCATTATTGCATAAAATAAATTGACTGAAAGTGACATGTGACAAGGTAACGAAACCTGAATGATCTTTAAAATATATTTCAAAGCATGAATAAAATTACATTTGAAATTAGGTATTTCTAAATTAATTATAACACATATGATAATATAAACGATGTCAGTGCTACTGAGTCAACGCGGTTATGTAAAATTATTCATAATTATTAGTCTTCAAATAATACGCTTCATTTATCAATAATTAAATGACTGCCGCTAATCGAATGAAGACAGTTTACTCGATTTGATTGTGTAGTATACATTGATTGAGTAGTTTTATCGAAGATTCGAATAATAATTACAATGAAAAATCAAAATGCAATCGTTAGCGTTATAATAGTATGGTTTCAATATGTATTTATTCAATATTGATAAACAGAAATCAGATAAATTTATTGTTAAAGATAATTTTAAATAAACATTGACTCAGATTAACAATAATATGCAAAACAAATTTTATTAATCTACATTTTATGAGGTGCTGTGGCGAGTAAGTACTACTGCCAACAAACCTCTGCAACTGGACGAAATACTAGTGCGACACTGAAAGTTTTTAGAACTGCTTAAATGTCAACAATAGAATAAAACAATAAGTTTAAATTTTAAAAATGGAACTCTTTGCCAATATTCTTGTAATTTGTCATTTGTTTTACGTTTTGGCGGCTCGTCAGCATGAATTTAACGCGAGAAATTTTCGTGCTTGGATTTTTTATGACTTTCGATGTTAAACGTAGTCGCACTAATCTTACCGATGATCTGCGTGAGGGACGGCCTTCTACTGCGACGACTGAAGATAGCATATGTATTGTGCAGCGTATGATAGGGACTGACAAAACAGTGACCTATCAGCAGATTTGGACAGGCTTAGGCATCGGTATGAGTCAAGAGCACAAAATCCTTCGTGAACAGTTAGCGGCTAGGAAGCTTTATGTCCGGTGAATACCTTATGATTTGACGAGGACCAAAAACTCAGTCGTGTTGATTGGTGCCGTGAAATGGTTCAAAGATTTAACGGAGGTCACTTAAATGCTATGTTTGACATACCTACAGGTGATGAATGTGAGTTTTTTTTCCGAAGAGTTGCCAACTAAAGTAAAGAGAGAACGAATTTTGTTTTTCTAAGAAATTTCAGTTTGACCCTCGCAAAATGGCATAACAAGTTAATATTCAACCTAATTTTCGAAGAAAATCCAAAAAATAAGTAAAGGTGGATGATAAATGTTTGTATTTAATCAGTAAAAATGACTAAATATTTATATAAATGTAAGTCATCTATCTCAGATAGAACAGGATATAATGCGCAGTAGCGGCGCGCGCGCAGCCTCAAGGTCGCCCAATGATCGCTTCCTCACTCAACTCCCGCGCATGTTATGAGCAAGAACATAAAATTAAATAGTACAATATTTTTAAAGGAATCCGGATTCCTTATAGACAAATGACGACGGTTTTATAGACAAAAAAATATATACAAAACCATAATAATTACTATAAAATTATATTGATACATAGAAAGAAAAACTATACATAAGACCAACAGTAAATTACAGAGCTATAAAGTATGGCAGCTGCAAAGTTGCTGACGCTTTTAGAGTATGGTGTTTTGTGTCTCAGCGTACATTATGTAAATAACCTCAACAGCAGCTATGCATGCGATGCCCACTATAGCCTCTGTTACAACTGCACATATAACAGACACCGGCGCAATAATCAAAATTAAAATAAGTAGCTCTACCACTAGCATCAGTGGTTGTAGTTGCGGAACTTAGTGGCTTAAGAGCTCTGATTTTGATTACTAACGTAGTTTTAACGAAGCAACTTTCGCAATGGACAATCAAAATTTGTTATCTCGAACTCCTCTGTGCTTCGAAGGTCACGTTAAGCCGTGGTCCCAGTTGTTACTGCAACTGCTTTAGCCCACCAACCAGCATTAGATGAGAGTGGTGGCGAAATGGCCAAAACTCTTCATGTATTTCGGGAGAAATTCTAAGACCTTCTTTCATGGGAATGAAAGAACGTCTGTGCCCAGCAGTAGGACGTTTATAGGCTGGTGATGAAGTGGCTCTACCGCTGGGTCGGAAATTTGAAGAAAAAAGCGATCCGATAAAGATATTTCGAGATAGAGGACCACTCAGAGACACACAAGTCGATAATACTGACGGTGACCCAGTTAGCGTTGTCCTTCAAAATTGATCAATAAAATTTAGTTAATAAAAAAATAATAATCAAGCTGTGAAATAAAAATTTATTCTGTTAGCATGGTCATATAGTTCATCAAGTCGGTTTTAGTTTTTTATTGTTACACTCACAAGACTGTAACAATAAAAAACTAGAACCGACTTCTAAACACTAAAAAAGGCAAAGCAAAGTTACATGTTACTACTTATCTAATTCAGAGGTATTTTTTGGGGTTGTTTCTAGGATTTTCAGAAATAGAAGATGAAGCACTAAGTTCAATAAATAAATTTGAATAAAGTTATGTAGTTTTGTTTTAGCGTTGCTTAAAATTTAAAATTTCACATCTGGTTATTTTGGTTACAACATCGCTTTGTCCCTGATATTAAAGTACACTAAGTACAGCAAACTTATAATATGAGATCTAAACATTGTGTTTACTAAACGCAACAGATTGTAAGCCTTCAATGGCTTCTCATACAAAATTTCAAGTTTGAAATATTGGACACCAATTCTCAAAACAAAACTCGCTATGCATCAGCAAATCAAAGTAATCTTAAAAAAAAAATAGAGATTTTTTCGAAAAGTAACAAATATATTATTATGATCTGTGCATTGGGCCAGCGTGGTGGTGTTATGGCCCAAACTCCTCCTGTGCCCAGCAGTGGGACGTATATAGGCTGGTGATGTTGTTTGTATTAAGAGCGAAAAACTGCTCTTACTTAACCGTTGTTTTTGAAAAAACTGTCTATGACTGTTTTTTGAGGAGCTCGGTGGCGTAGTGGTTTGAGCGCTCTGGTTTCGTTCACGAAAACAAAGCAACTTTCGCCATGGTTGGTCCCTGGATGGGTCAATCAAATTTATAATCTTGAGCTCCTCCGTGCTTCGGAAGGCACGTTAAGCCGTTGGTCCCGGTTGTTACTGCAACCGCTTTAACCCACCAACCCGCATTGGGCCAGCGTGGTGGTGTTATGGCCCAAACTCCTCATGTGTTTCTGCCATGTAGGAAGGCCTGTGCCCAGCAGTGGGACATATATAGGCTGGTGATGACTGTTTTTTGAAAAATCCTCTGATAACTGATTAGACTAGCGTGACTTGCATATACCTACATGTAAAGTCTTATGAGATTCGGCTTATTGAAATTTTGTATACCTATTCAAACACGTTACTATATTAGTTCTCTTTGTTATCTAGCTTCACTTGATTTTCAAGAGTGCTTTAGAATGACCCATAGTTTATAAAAAGAGGTTTATTATATTAAGTTAGAATACTTACCTCCTGGCTTATCATGGCTTTCTAGACTTGTTTTCCTTCAAAGAAAATCAAATGTTTAAAAACTTAATATATATTTAACAAATTGTAAAGGATTTATGTCTTTAGACGCTAGTGTCGCGTTGGTTTGTAATGGCGGAGGCTGTAGTCGATGTTTTCAGCTGTAAGAAGTCGCCTGATTGCCTCCGCTTCGATCTGACATCGATCCACGTAATGCTTAGTGCCAAGTCTAAGGGACAAAAGGTAGGTAACTATAAAAAAAATTGCTTATACAAAGTTAATTTGGCTTGAATCGTATTACGAATTAACGCTTTATTGTTTTTTATTGGGTGAAAAAAACATCTATTACAACTATAACCAACAACAACATTTTAAGACAATACTTTCAATAACAATGCTACTAACAAAATTTCGTCTGCAGCTTACTCATAATAAGTGGAAGAGCCATATTAATCGCTGCCCATTGGACTTTAATCAAGGCGTGACACTAAAAGTATTGTCTAATTACAATGTAAACTTTGTGGTAAGTGATTTTTTATAGTTTACCGTTCAACACGCTTTGGCTTGGTTTCAATGCATATTTACGAAAGAAACTAAAATTACAATAGTGTGTTTCCTAATATGAAGATCGAAACGAAAATTTCTGTTTTTTAACTCTAATATTTTATTTAAATAATAATACTAAATACAATATCATAGCACCAAAAATTTTAGTAATTCATATTTTACCATCTTCAATAGATACATTATTCTTCTCTACTTCACGGCTTGTGGTTGATATTACAATGGAAACTAGATGACACACTCCATGACGATCGCTGCCGCTTATCGCCTGCACCACCACAAGCGTATCGCAGCGTAATGGGGTGAGCTATTGCGCGCGATTACTGATGCGGCTCACGTACCTCCTGGAGAAATTACGCGCGTCGATCCCGCAGGAACGGCCCGGATTCGGTCAATCGATGCCTCTCCCAGGGATAGGCCGATATCAGAACCTGGAATGCGTCATACGTGACGTAGTAAATATCCGTTACTGTTGTAATTGAAGAACGTAATTAAGGCAGTTCTAGAGGTTGAACTGTCAGGGTAGCTTTCGGAGACAGTTTTCGAATACTCATTGGGGCTATATTACGAATAGACAAGGTACTTGCGCATTCAGTTACTTAGATAAGTATCTTTGGCGAGCCATCATGTTTGAAGATAAGCGAAAGCGCTGGAAAAGTCTATGCAACAATATAATTGGTATTGATAATTTAACTTATTACTATAGAGGGATGTGAGAATATCGCTTAGAAGCAGTAAAACTTAGTATCCAAGAAACACATACATTAAATTACCTTTTATAGAATCTATCACAAGGCTTATGAAGATTTGATCAAGGAGGACAATATTCATGACGATCTGACAAATATTGCTCGGGAGTTATCGGCGGCAGGCTAGTAGTACATAATATTGCTAGATTAGGAGGTAGAATTATTTTTGACTATATTATGAAGGTGTTCTTGGGATTCCTGATTTTAGCGTAAGAAACCGTAAAGATTCTACAGTTTTTTTTCCTAGCCTAGTCCAAGGCAAGTTATTCTCTACAGATAACCCTTATTTCTATGACATGAGTTCTCTCAAAAGAAGCTTGAAGAGCTACGTTTCAGACAATTCTACGCTGCACAAGTTATCTTTGCTTATGGACTCCACTTACCTTTAGGTCTGTATCATACCATGTTCTGTATAAACAATTTCTCCACTCACATCAGTACATTCCCTGCTCATCACCAGGAAAATTCATACGTCTAGCAAAATCAAATAAACCATTTCCATTTTATAATAAAAATGGAGAATTTATTAAAAATCCCAAACAACTCAGCCTCGATATTCATCAAGGCATATTGCTGCCGCAATTTCTCCTTTACCCTCCGTGCGTGAAGGGGGCCCGGCTCGGACGTGCGTGACAACACTGGGGCCGAGATGGAGCTTGCTACTTATGTTGTTACATTTTTAAGAACTTGGACAGGAATTTTAATATCTTAATTTTTAATCCCTAAGCTCCAGAATAAGCAAAATCCTGATTAGTTAGGTCAAACATTTTAGACCAAATCAATACGTTTTCTGCTGTGAGCCAACCATTTTTTTTGCTTCATCAATCCAAATCCTCATTATCAATACTATTAATTCTCTGTTTCATTGTGCTCCTATTTGGGAAGGGCAGACAGAGCTCGCCAAGTAAGTGTTTTGGAACGAGGGTGTTTTTATTTTTGCTCTCTATGGCTTTAATAAGACACTCACCATCAAGCGCGTTAGTATTATTAAAGGTTAAAAGGTCTTAAGTGGAATTTAATCAAAAAGTTTTGTCTCAAAAATCATTAAGCCTCGTTTTCCTCCTCACACAAATCATGTCGTATAATACTTTGCCTGTTTATTCGGGTATCAAATTTCGTCTTGTGGAAATAAAAAGATACCAGTGGTGCAGGGGGCAGAAGGCTGTCACAAAAATAACGCGCGGTTTAAGAGATATATTATAACGAGGTACGTGCAAGGGGGCACTGTGTTTGTACTGATAGCAACATATTGAATAAGACACTGCAGTATACGATTTAGAGACATGTTTGTTTTGGTCTTAGAATAAAATCTTTTTGCACAAAAGGCAAGCAAATCTGATTTAAATTTTAATTCACATCTTTAATTTCGAATTCCAAAACATTAAACATGACTGTATGAGTTAGACCCGTTTGTCTTTTCCATATACCAGAGATATACTCGTACAATGGAAACTGGTACTATTTTGACTTGAATACGAGATAGGTAAGTATCTGATAAGTTACTTTATGTTAAACAAAATCAAAAATATTTGATCAGTTTCTCCAAGTAATTGTATGAATGTTTTTTTATTATGAGTGCTGATTACCGACGCTGCTATCATAAAACTAGGTTTAAAAAAGAGAATATTTGTGTCATGATCTTGTTTTTTCTAGAAAATAGCAACAGTTGTAAAATACGCTAGTATTATAATATCATACGAGTATTTAAGTCGAATTGTCAATGACATTTAAAAAAAATGCCGACTAAATTGATAATCACAGCATTGAAATATTGAGCAAGGACGGCCTTTGTAGTGATAATAATTTATTGTAATTAAACAAACACTGTAACACAGTCACATCGAGAAATCAAAGGAATCCTCCTGTTTGTGATGAAGGAAATCTGACTCTATTTACTCAAGTTAAGGTCTAAACTGCAGATGGAGCGTATAGTAAGGTAGGCACAAGAAATGAGAAATCTATCTGTGGAGTGGTGCGGGTAATCTTGAATTATTGATGCGGAGCGCGCGTTACGCGTTGTACATCTATTTTTACGATGCCAGGAGGCTTTTTATGGCACTAATATATTTCATGCACTCGATAGTAGAAAAAATCCGGAATCTATTCGCGGAATTGAGTCGATAACCTAAATAGTGACATTGGAGACGCGACCGCGCATAACTATACGGCTTCAGTTATTGTTATTGTCCTTTTTTGTTGACTGTACTAGTTTTATTGAGTTGGATCCTTTTGGATTTTATTTACGTAGAATTGTGGCTTCAATGGTGGATCTTGAGTGCTCGGGTTGCCTTATACAGTCATCACTATTAGTGTAATATTGAGAAATTGTTATTTAACCAGTCTACGTCTTCAAGTGAACATACGGACTGTTTATTTCATGACTCGTGACATTCCTATTGAGAAATATAACAAACAGAGACTTTTGCGTTGCTTCTTTACAACTAAATGATAGAAACTTTGAAAATGATGGTAGTGGTAAAACGAATCACCATCATCACCATCAACTGCCAATATGTCCTACTGCTCGGCACAGACCTTCCTTCATAGAAGAAACAGATGAGGAGTTTGGACCATAGTACCACCACGCGGGCCCAAAGCGGGATGATGGGTGAAAGCGGTTATATTTACAATCGAGACCAAAAGCTTCACATGCCTTTAACTAGCCCGTCATTGATGACCTTTAGGTCTGTACAGACACGTACCAGGGCGCTTCTCTCCCCACCCTTCACGTCACGACTCAACTGAGCCCAGGTGCGAGCCTTTATTGGCACCCTCAGGTTTTGTCGCTTCTTTAGTACCCTGGAGACTTTAAGGGACAGCGGAACACTTCTCATTGGTGATGCCTGACGAATAAAAATTCTTCAGAGGCGATTCTCTTCTAACTATTAAAAAGGCGCCTCCTTAATACCTCATCAGTTACGCCATTAAGGCCATTTGCGGCCAACAGCAAGAATCAGTCCAAAAAAAACTAAGAGATCCCTGTTGGAGCACAACCCTCTCAAGAAGAGAGTGATGAGCTTTAGTGAGAAAAGTTTTCAGCATACTTCAAGTAAATGTAGCGCTAAAGATCTTGTTCCTATTCTGCAGCAAGACATTAGCTTATTATATTTGGACGTCAAATGTCTTTATGCAAATAATAGTGATAATTTACCATCAGGATGGTTTTATGCTTCTGTTCCACCCTTATTAAGTACATAATCTTATAAGTGATCATATGTAATTTTCATGTAAAAATTCTTATTAGAATAAACAAATAATTCCGTTAAGTATCTGGGATGCTATCCTCCCTCTCCCCTAACCTTCAGATTAGGCCATCTACTTCATCATTGGGTAATAACAATTTATTTGTTTTGGTAATGACAGTACATTTGAAGCTTGGTAAGTAGTATTGATAAACCATGTTCATAATAACACTGTTTATGGGAAGTGGATAAAACTAATAACATTTCCGGTAATAATGTAGATGTGCCTTTGATAGAACAATGGAGGATCAGGCACTCACAATGAACATACAGAAGCTTTGCGGCGTAGACAATAGTTATTTGTTATACAAGAGTGCAAAGTTGCTTTTTAACCGCGTGCTCAATTTGCGAGGGAATCAACAGAGCACGAGTTGAAAAATCTTTTCATCCCACCTCAACGATGAAATGACTCAATGCAAAAAAAAATCATTTGCGCTTTATTAACAGTTTTAGTAAATTCTGTTGGCGTCAAATAATTCTTCGTCGCTAGAATCACTCATTCTAGGTTTTTACTTGATTTAAAGTTTTTTGTTTTAATTCATGGTTTTACAAATATGTCGTGAAAAGAAAATGGCGCGCGCAAAGCAAACTTAGTGCACACGATGTTCTAAATTCAATTTTACTTTATCGTCTAGCGGATAAAAACGGCTTTTGCACTCAAATATCGAAGAGCAAAAATACTCTTACCGAGATGGGCGATGAAAAAATTATTAAAACTTGGACCAGAACTTCAAAACCATCGATTTGAACTGCAGAATACTATTTTTAATTAATATTATTTTATTTGTTTCCGTGTCATGTACTTGTACTGCATTGTTTTTTGGCACTTATTAAAATTTAATTTCACATCATTACGAGACTTCGTTGACTATGGTGATGAAACTTTATTTGGAAAAAAATATGATGAGTTTGTATCCAAAATAAAATTTGATACCTACTTTCATTAAATCTAGGAGGAGTTCGGTGGTGTAGTCGTTTGAGCGTTCTGGTCAACCAATCAACTTTCGCCAAGGTCGGTCCCGAGATGAGTCGACGTAAATTTATAATCTCGAGAGATTGGTCGATCCTGAGATGAGTCAATCAAAGTTTCAAAGCCATCTCGAACTCCTCCGTGCTTCGGAAGGCACGTTAATCCATCGGTCCCGGTTGTTACTGCAACCGCTTTAACCTACCAACCCGCATTGGGCCAGCGTGGTGGTGCTATGACCCAAGCTGCCCACGTGTTTCTCCCACGTAGTAAGGCCTGTGCCCAGCAGCAGATCGTATGTAGGCTGGTGATGATGATAATGATTATGGTTAGGTGTTTTACATACTTTTGTGATAGTCAAGAACATATTTCAAAATCTATGATGTCATTCGTTCCTTAGCTACAAGGACCCCTTGCTCTGAGAAGAATGTGAAAGAAACTCAAAACTTGAAATGCAGGAAAGCTATGGTGCTCTTAAAACGAAGGCTTATAATAGGGGCAAATGGATGTAGTTATGTGCTTAGTTCTAAAGAAAAATAGCTTTCATCAAGAGGCGGAGAAGGTCTCCGAACACGTCATAAAAATGGCTACGTAAATGAGTATAAGGAAGTCTCTTGCACAGATTCTTTTCGCTAAAGCTAAAATTTATTTTGAAACGGTGGCTTAAACAGTTGTATTATTTTCGAGTTTGTTACATTTAAAAAGAGATTTTCCAAGCGAGCGTATAACTCGTCTGACGTTACCGATTACCGTAGTCTATGAACCCTCGTAGTAACTACCTTTGGCACTATTCACGAGTTGCTGATTATTATATTGCCGCCGCTCCTGACATTATTACCTTCTCAATGACCTATCCCAATAGGGCGCTCAAAGGTTGTGTAAAAGACACCACTATTTTTAAATTTCCGATTTATATTTTATTGTTATATTTGTTATTCTTTCAATTGTAATTAAAAAAACCAATTGGGTTTCTAAACTAGATATAATTAATTATAGTAACAGACTGACCAAGTGCAAGATAGAGCGAGACCAAGATCTCGATAGACAAGCAACAGGTAAACAAATCGCCTTATACAACAACAAGCCCAACAACATTCCCAAAGGCCTACGATATTAATTACCATTCACTTCTAGTGTTTATCAGTTCCTATTCACAATAACAATCAAGCTAACTTCTAAATTAAACTCTATTTTAGTAATTATAAAGCCTACATCAGATATCAGTGCCATTACATCGATCACTCGAGAAGCAAGTCTGATTTGTATTTTGCAGTTGACAGTTATTGAAAGAATAATTCTGTCTGTGAAAAAAATTTACTCTCAAATATTAACCGTGAATTACAATTTAGAATTAATTTCGTTGTATTCATTATAATATTGTTAATTTGTTTATATAGAGTATTATCGTAAAAGAACGAAAATATTTTATAACATTTTTATGAAATAATGCAGCCAATCTTACATTATTTCATACTAATGTCATAAAATTATTTGAATAAATAAGATGTATTGGAAAGTGGCAAATCATTTCTATAAACTAATATAGCCCATGTTTTAATTTATTGTCGTATTGACGGCATAATATAATTATGTCATCAGAGTATTAAGAAATCATCCCATGTTTTTTTATTCTAAACAAATCACGGCAAGAGTCTCAACACTGCCTAATGTGAAGGAGTAAGAAGAGTCCATAAGCGAAGACAGCGAGTGCAGCTGGAAACAAACTGCTCTAGACGCCTGCGTCGTGCCTGCACATAAAGTGCCTTTTCACGCCAATTTTATAGGAATCCATTTTATAGGAAGGAGCGAATTATTGGCAAAGACTTCCAAGTTTTAAGAAGTATGACAAAGAAGCATGCTACTTTTCTTTAGTCGTGACGATATACATATTATATTCATATTATATTCGTATTATATTCATGGATTTCTAGTGCTATATTATTGTGCTATAGAATATATAACAGAATTTATATACCTTATCAAAAGTAGGTCACTCACTAAGGTATAGAAATACAATAATGATGTATGTAACTACAGAGAAGCGGAATCTTCTCAATACAGGTTTTTAACCTGAAGATTAAAGATTAAAGAAACTTAAAGAGAGGATTTCCCCAGCAAATTGTATAAAAAAATTTGGTTCAATAAAATATTTGTATTTGTATTTGTATTTACTGAACATTAAAACAAAGTGTCATAGTTCTCAGACAAAGGTGTATAAACACTGGTGTGAGTAATTTTTTAGGAATTTTCCAATAAACCACATAAGTAAAGGCCACGTTCAAAGTATTTGTGTTTTTGTAAGAATACCGTGTCATTATAAAATTGAATTCAGCGAAGCCTTCAATGTAAAGAACTACCAATTATGCGACACAAAAGGTTTTGGTATGTAGCCTATAAAAATAGTTGCTGGATGATGCTTCTCAAAACTATTAAAGAATATCTAATAAGATCGCGGTGAACTGATGCCTAATTTAAACGTAAAATTATTTCACTATAATAATAAAAATAACATGCAGCTTTGTACACCTTTAGGAATAAGAATTATATTTAACTTTAAGCGTGAGACACTTTTTTTTTATACCACTGAGGTGGCAATCAAGCATAAGGCCCACCTGATGGTAAGCGGTTACCGTAGCCTATGGACGCTTGCAACACCAGGGGTACCACTTGCGCGTTGCCGACCGTGTAAAAACCTTTTCACGCCTTTATACAATTTACTTTAATTTTATGAGTATATTTGTTTGACGTAAGTACTTACAGACGACAGCACATCAAGTGTAGCAGTTGCACTACGAAAGCCGCCTCTATTGCCTACAGAATAAGGCCGGTCTCTAGGTCAAACTGTTACGCTCCCCCTCTGACTCCGCGTTGGAGGTTTGGGCTGACGGTCCCCCCGTGTCGGACATGGAGTTCGACATGGGGAGGGATAGGCTCCGGTGCAAAAATAGAGCACCGGGACCGGATGGCGTCCCATCCAAGGTGATGGGGATAGCTTTGGCCCCCCTGGAGGAGCGGTTCCGCGCGTTGCTCGACACGTGCATCGCGTCGGGTCGCTTTCCCAGGAGATGGAAGATGGGGAGGCTGTGCCTCCTTAGAAAGGAGGGCCGCCTTGCTGACTCGCCGTCGGGCTACAGGCCGGTGGTGCTGCTCGATGAGTCTGGGAAGTTTTTTGAGAAAATTCTCGCTTCCCGGATCACCGAGCATCTGGAGGGCAGGAGGCCGGACCTGGCAGAATGCCAGTTCGGTTTCCGTACCGGCCGGTCCACGATGGACGCGGTGGCTCGCCTCAAAAGGTGGGCTGAGGCGGCCACAACACAAGGGGAGGCTGTGATCGCGGTGTCTCTTGACATCGCGAACGCATTCAATAGCCTACCCCACGAGTGCATAGAGGAGGCACTCAAATTCCACCGAGTGCCTCTTTACCTCCGCGTCCTCGTGGGGGACTACCTTCGCGAGAGACTGGTCCTCTACGAGGGCGCAGAGGGCCGCGTTCAGTCGTGGACGATGGCGGCAGGTGTGCCCCAGGGTTCCGTACTAGGACCCTTACTATGGAACCTGGGGTACAACTGGGTTCTGCGTGGTGAGTTCTTGCCGCAGGTGGATGTCGTCTGCTTCGCGGATGATACTCTGGTTGCGGCAAGGGCCCGTGAATGGGACGAGGCGGTCCACCTTGCGTCGGTTGGCACAACCATGGTCGTCCGGCGCATCCGCCTCCTTGGACTGGAAGTGGCTCTCTCCAAAACGAGAGCCATGTCCTTTCACGCCCCGAGACGCAGAACCCCACCGGGGCTCGAAGTCCGAGTGGAAAGAGTCCGGATCCCCGTCGAGGTTCACCTTAAGTACCTCGGCCTGGTTCTGGACTCTCGGTGGAGATTCGAGGAGCACTTTAAGCTCCTCGCACCCCGGCTGTGCGCCGCCGCAGCCGCACTCGGACGAGTCCTCCCGAATGTAGGGGGGCCCAGCTCGTCATGCCGTCGGCTTTATCACGGGGTGATAAGGTCGATGGCACTGTACGGAGCCCCGGTGTGGGCAGAGTGCCTCTCCCTCCGCACACGAGCTCTCTTGCGTCAGCCGCAGAGGGTAATCGCGACCCGGGCCGTGCGGGCTTACCGTACGGTCAGTCACGGAGCTGCCTGCGTTTTAGCGGGTACGCTCCCGTGGGAGGTTGATGCCCTGGTTCTGGCCAGGGTGCATCAACACCGGGTCGCGGCAAGAGAGCGGGGGCAACGACTCGACCTAGACGAGGTGAGGCGGGTTCGTACCCTGGCACAGAGGGAGGCTATGCGCCAATGGGGTGAGGCACTCGCCACCCCAGCAGCCGGCCACCGGACGATCGAAGCGATCCGTCCGGTGTTGGAGGAGTGGGTTGGGCGCCGGCTGGGCAGCCTCACCTTCCGCATGGTGCAGGTACTGACCGGACATGGTTGCTTCGGTCACTACCTGCACCGTATCGCCCGTCGGGAGGAGACACCGCGGTGTCATCACTGCGACTCCTCCGACGACACAGCCGAGCACACCCTTGAGGAGTGCCCGGCCTGGCGACACGAGCGCCGGTGCTCGTGTCGCCTTCGTGTGGTGCTCGGCGGCGGTCACCTCTCGCTGCCAACCATGGTAAGAGCCATGGTTGGTAGCGAGAGGGTTTGGGAGGCTGTCGCCTCTTTCTGCGAGACTGTGCTCACGCAGAAGGAGGCAGCGGAGAGGGAGCGGGAGGAGGATGCTCTAGCCGCTCCTATCCGGCGTAGACGGGTGGGTGCGAGAAGGCGGGCGGCGGCGATCGCCCGACTTCCTGCGCCCTAGGCGCGGCCGCGTGCGTGGGTGGCCCCCACGCATGCATTGCACATGCCGCCACGTCTGGGATTGCCCAAGTGACTCTGGGTAATCCCCATCGGCGCGAAACCTGGCCGTAAGGTCGGGTTGCCTGGGGGTGGGCTGGTGAAATTGCTTCGGCAGAGCCCAGGCTACCCCCGCGAAGGGCAGTGGAGTTGCCGGGGAGTTTTAGTGGGTATTTCCAGTACTGATAGCGCTGGATGACCCCCACACACGCCCGCCGCTTAGCCAGCGGCGGGTAGGCCTGTAAACGGATTTCTCCCCGTTAAAAAAAAAAAAAAAAAAAAAAGGTCAAACTGTTACGCTTGATGTGTTGTCGACAGTACATTAAATATGTAGAAGTACGTTTAGTGCCTTGTTTCTTTGTCGTACTTCCAGAACTTGGAATTCATCGCCGACACGTGTGTTCCCTCCTTCTTATAATATGAGTTTCTTCAAAAGAGGAGTGAAAAAGCACCTTTCGGGCCGGCAAAGTGGAGGCGGCTAGAGCAGTGTATAAACTGCGCTAGCTGTCTTCGCATATGGACTCTTCTTACCACTTCACATCAGGTGGTGTTGAGTCATTTGCTGTGTATCAGTATAATAAATCATTACAGTACATGTATGCTATGTGCTAAAGTACAAAATCAGTGATGGAACTACACGGAAAATGACAAGAATGGCCTCAGGGACAACTAGTGTTAAATGCACAATAATTCACGCAAATCTCGAAGAAATTTCACTGAAGATTATTCAAGTGAAGTGGCCGTGGGCGAGACATCGGTCGAGACGCCGATTTAATTTTTTCCTCTTAATGTTTCAAGCTAATGAATTATTAAACAGACCTTTATGCAGAAGCTGTTATAACAGCCGTAACTGACTCCTAAATGCCTAATGAGACCTGTTATGTCATAAGTACTGCAATAAAACATATGACTTCTCGTCGTTGGAACATGGAGCAGCTAAATCATTTTTACACTAATTTTTCGTCATTCAAATGACTTTACGTACTGTGATGTGAATCACGTTACAGTGTTTAGCCAAACGTAGTATCTCAGTGCGAAGACTTAGAAGAATCTTATTTATCTGTACCCCTAGCACGAACATTTTAAAATTTCGAATTGCCATCGTATCGAGTAGTTACGTTAGCTTTTGACTGGTGTCAAATGCCTCCCCCCTTAAGATATCCATTACGTTCAGTTCTAGGCTGCACACCTCCAGGAACCTTGTTGCTGTGATGCTGCGTCTTCCGGTCCGTGGTCGTCTCTGTAGAACCTTCCCGACCCAACGTCGTTTGGTTCTACGAGCGATGTGTCCTACCCATTGCCCCCTATTCCCAGTAGTTTTACCAAGTAGTCTTACCAGTTGAACTACTGGAAATTTTCTTCCCAATAGACTTACTAGTAAGACCACAGGGAACTTTGTACCCAGTAGACTTCCCATTAAAACAACACTCCCAATAGTCCTACTCTTATGTAGGCCTAGGTAATTGATAGACAACCTACAAAGTAAACTTGAATCTATGACCTTAGATAAAAGATTAACTTGACTGACATCTTGCCACTTTAGTTTGGCAACTCTTTGGGCTATGTTGGTGACTTTGATTTTTCTACAGGCCTCCTTATTGCTGATTCGATCCCTTTAATTAAGTCCGAGCACTACTTACTCTCTTGCCCTTTGATAGTTACTTACAAAATAAACAAACTTTCATAGGTAAATTTGGCAATTTTATTGGGAGCTTCAGTGAAGTCCAGAAGTTTTGATAAACGGTATAGACGTTTCAGCGTTAGGAGACATTTTGCCTCCTTGTTTGTGTTCTACCGTTTATATAACGGGGTGTGTTCTGAGGAATTATTTGACATGACGCCCACGGCTTCTTTCAACCATCGCACCGCTCGCCATCGGCAGGGAAATCACATTCACACGTCGGAACCAGAATAGTCTCGACTTGCGGTTTTAGAGAAACTTTCTCCCGCGTACGCTCAGGTTTCGGAATCCACTTACCATCAGATGGGCCATTTTTTTTATCTTAATGGGGTAACTCTTGACGTTCATCTCACCTGATGGTAAGTGAAGATAAGGCCAACGATGGAAGCGAGCTACACCCGGATTCCTCAACCACAGAGGAACGGGCTATCTTACCTCTATCTGCCGGAACACAACAATGCCGTTAAGATTATTGTTATGGCGGCAGACTTAGGTAAGATGGTGGTAGCTAGCCAGGCGGACTTAGAAAAGCACTACCACCAACCAAACTGAGCAGAAAAATTCTGCCCCCACGGGAATCGAACCCCGGACCTCTCGATATGAGGCAGATGGTCTCAACCACTAGACCACAGAGGCGTTTGATGCGGCGTTGATGAGGCGGCCATATGCTTGATTTGCCACCTTAGTGGTATGAAAAAATCTGTACAACATTCCGTCGGGTCCCTGTATCTTCGGCCGAGCCGTAACTAGACGACTAGTTGTTTTGTACCGTAATGGGTGGCTAATTAAATTATTTCGGCTACATTCAGCCGTTCGTCGCCCGCGGCTCGAATCATAGACTATTTAATACAACATCACAACAGAAACAGCGTAGATACGTATACAATTATTGCTGTCAATCTTTTGCTTATCAGTTGAAGTGATTTGATCTACGGAATAAAAAGAAACTAAGATATTAGTCTCTTAGACTAAAATTAAGATGTCAGTCTGTTTTTTTTTTTCATTTTACTTCACCGGGGAAAAGAAAAAAAGACTCTTGGAAACCTTAATTTAGTTGATACTGAGCCGATTTATGTTCTTCAGGTAAACTTATTTTAATTGGCATGTTTTGTGACGTGCTTTGTAAAATTCCACATGACATTATTAATAAAATTAACGGGACATCTGTCCTTTTTTTGGTTGTATTGTAATGAAAGAGCACCACAGTTAGTTAAAAAAAATATTAGTGCACTAGTAATTAGAGTCATTATCTTAACAGTTTCCAAACAGTTTTTTTGCTTAGTTAGCCCAATGATATTTGTGTAGGTATGTATTACCTTTATCACAGAATATATTAATAAACAGCGCATAAATAATTTCGGTTGTAAATGTTGCCCTAACTTACAACCCTTTACGTTGCACGGTTTTTAATTAAAACTTTCAAGAACAAATTGATTTTAATAAAACTTTCCATGCATAAGGAAGTCAGGCTGGAGTTAATAGTTGTCAGGGGATTTTTCAACGCTTGTTAGCCACATTTCAATCGCGTATCATATCTGTTGAATAAATCGATACTAGTGAATCTATTACTAATTACACCAACAAAAGCAATGATTAGTCGAGAAGGCCGTGGTTTTATTGCCTCCCTACTTTTGTACGATCATTCACGAAGCGAACAGCAATTATGACATAGACTTTTTGATAAGTATGCCTATCAGGGGCGGGGGACGTATTGTTATGAAACTATGCTTAAGTAGGTGTATTGAATGAGAAATTTGCTATTTCATCATTATCTTTACTGATCGGCTGGTAGCGTGGTCAGGTCCCAAGTTCGAGTCCCGATGGCAGAGATGTTTGTGGAATGAACACAATTTGATATCTTTCTTAGAGCTGCCTCCACCATATAGAATAAGATCCCAGTTACATAATACTACAAAGTAGTGTTAAGGGAGTAAGGTCGCCAAAATTAAACGACGAGTACAGCATGGGGTTCTTCAAATAAGGCGTGAAAAGGTTTTGACAGGGTCGGCAACGCACAAGTGGTACCCTTGGTGTTGCAAGCGTCCATAGGCTACGGTAACCGCTTACCATGAGGTGGGCCGTATGCTGAAAATGAAAATATCTTTATTCAATTAGACCCCCCAAGAAGTACTTACGAATCGTCAAAAAACCCTTATTTCCATCACATAAAATAATAATAACTAACAATGTCATAATGTTTGTCTATCTGTCTTGTTCACGTAAGCTGTGTATTCACGTAAGCTAACAATGTTATAATGTAATGTCAGTCTGTTGATCGGCCTGTCTGTCGATCTGTCGGTCAGTTAGACAGTATGTGTCAGTCAGTCTGTCTGTCTGTTTGTCAGTCTGTCTGAATTTACACGGTTCCAAAAGTTGAACTACCGAGAAGATTCCGGCAAAGTCATGTAGTCACTCTTTTCAATTATTAAGTTACAATGTTTAGTTACATAGTAATAGTATTTAGCAGTGCAGTGTCACACAGAGTATAAAAATAGGTATATTAAAATACCAAGAAGTACCGAAAATGACAAAATTATTTGACAATGCAGCATCACAGTAAAGGTATTATAATACACAAAAGTCGACAGTTAATATACAAAGGCCCGATAAAGCCAAACATCTTTCATTAATTTTAAACATTTGTCTGATCACGTCATTACTATAATAATTGTATTATTAAATAATTCCTATAATGCCATATATCTACATCCCTCAAAACTGATACTATTAGTGTGTAAGTAAATTATTACAAAATCAAGGAAGCTTAGAGATGACCATTTCCACTAGTGGCATCTGTTCACAAGTGACGCATGTGCCAGCCATCGCTTCGCTCAACCATATTATTGGGAACGGAGCGACCACTAGTGCTTGATTGCCAACTAAGTGGTATAAAAAAAAATCATTTTCACTTGATAGGCAGCGCGTGACTGGTACCTAAGGTGCTATGAGCGTCCGTTCCTACTCACCGTTTACCATCAGGTGGAACGGTTGCTTACCACCCTTGTCGATAGCTTCGAGCTGTAGCAGTACCCTACACAAGGTGTTGACAACAATATGATAATAAATTAAAAAGTGAGCTTTATTAGTTCATAGAAATGTTGTGCAACTTTCAAATTAATCTTATTCATTTGATATTTATAACATTTCCATGAAATAATGCAGCCAATGCTATAATATTTCATACAATTGTCCTAAAATTATCAACAACCTGTATGTGTATAGGTATTGTCAGATATTCGCTTCTTGCTTGCAACTCGGATTTAAGCTCGTACGCAAGCTCCTACGAAAATACTCTACGTTAACAGGAAGCCTTAAAAGAAAAATAACGCATAAACAGACAAACTCGAAGTTTAGTCAAATAACCGATAAAAGTCGCTAATTGAGTTGAAACTCTAGATTCGCTGCAGCGGGTTCGAAAGTAAGTACCCAGTGAAGTTCTTGATGAAGTAAATGTTAACCCTTCTTTAATTAATAAGCATGGCGATGGCAAGAAGGGTGCAGTTTATTTTAGACGTAAATCTATGAACCAGATTGCGGGGTAGAGTATTATTTGGAGAAAAATAATAAAAATTAATTAGATTAGGTTTATTTTGTACTAGCAATCTGTAGTAGCAATCGGTATGTTTAAAATATGTAATTCAGTTGTATAAATTATAAAAATATTTGCATGCCTACAATGTCGCTCTCTCTTTTTATGTAAATATCTAGTGTACTACACAGTGTTAAGCAAATAAATGATTATGATTATGATAAGAGTTTTTTAAACTAATTAATTTGTAATACTAAGTAAAGCCCCGGCACTTATCTTCGGAATATGGGCCCAGAACCAGACTACTGAACTAAACATGAGTTTTGTCATCAAGTGTGTTGAAAAATAAGTAACAGCCTTTTAGTCTTACAATCTGTGCTGATTCTAATCATATAATTTTTTAAAATAAAATAAATTAAATGTTGTTTAATTCAGACAACTTCAAAATTAATGACGTTTATAATAAATTTAACACTTTATTGGCTATTCCTAATCAAAGGTAGTAGTTTTTAAATGCCAAAAACTACTTCGAAACTTTTGACCATAACTAAAAGATAAACCTACGCAGCTCTAGGAAATATGGAAACTTAACAGTTAAACCCCTTTGAAAGGGAACTTCATTACTATAACTAAACTTCATTAGGTATTAAATTAACTGTCAATTTGACAGGTTCACAACCCTACAATAAACAAACGTTAGTTCTTAAATAACAATGTCCATAAGTCAGGTGACCGGCTCAGCAAATACGTTCCCGAGTTGTAAATACGCAAAACACTCATTTGTATCGCGATGAGAGATGTGGGACGGGAGCTGACGCGCAAATTTCTGTAGATTTTCTTATTTGAATTCATGAATATTGTAAAATAAAACACACTTCATTGTATTTCGGCTTTCATTGGCAAAATTAAGTATTCTAAGCATCAAATCTTCATGCTTGACATTAAAATCGTCTAATTAGTATTTAGGTAATTATGAAGAAATAAATTAAATAGTGTTTTGGATACTCAAGTAAATTAATAAATCAAAACGTATACGTTATCAAATTATGATGTGAGAAAACATAAAACAATTAAGTAATAATACTTTAGTTGAAAATGAAGAAAAATTATTTAAGGATAATTTTAGTATCACATAATAAGACTGGTAGAGTTAGTTCACCTTACATAAATTCTGTTCACTGCACACTAAAAATAGGAGTGGAATCACCTGATTTGTTAAAATGTTGTAATTGTTGATTAGTTAGATAATCATCGAAAAATAGGCTTCGACGAAGCGATTCAATCAACCATTTTTATTAGTGTGATTGTGAAAATATCAGTTAATTGGTAAAACTGTAGTTTCTATAAACGCTTGGGCGCGCCTAATCAACCGTGATCATTGGTAGCAAAGCGTTTTCCTGAGCAATGATTTACGGTATTTTTTTGTATTCGTGGAAATTGCTGCATACCTGGTTACATTGTTTATCAGACTATATTGGTATAATACTACAATGAATATGATAATAGATTGATAACATAATGTGATATGTTTGGATCTCATGCACAACAATTATTTATGTAATAGTGATAGACAACTAGAAATAATAATTATATTCATATATGTTTCATGAAGCTTCGCTGATTTTGCGGTACTTTGTATTCCTTTGTATTACAGCATACTTACTACAACTATTAAATAAAACATGAAAAGAAAAATGAGACATCCTTAAAACTAAATAACATGAGAGACATGTCATAATACTTTGTTGTGCATAGGGGTGTTGCATTGAATTATCTGTGGTCACTAGCCTAGCCTGTATCGTGAAACTTATTTCACTATACAGGCTAGTCTAGTGTTTAATGTTAAGACCCAATCTCGGATATAACATGAGACAACCCACACTGCCACTTGATTTTAACTTCTGGGCCTATTTCCAGTAACTTGTTACTAATTTTTAGTATTCAACATATTTAAACAAAACAATGCAATACAATTAGTAAGATCCAATTTTCATACCTATCAAAGCAGTCACCATTTTATTTTATATCGTTCTACGAAAAAAATTCAATATTTGAATATGAATTTTACTGGGTGAGCTCCTGGCCTAGATGCACTAAGCGTTATAAATCTCCAGGCCCACGGCGGACCATAAATAAGGCCGTGGGCACACCTGGCGGCTGACGGACACCTACGTGCGCGGGGCGCCCGCGCCCCCTTGCGGCGCACGAAGGTGTGTGGACGCCCTAATTTGGTTCTTAAGCTTGATTGTGTTATGCGAATATTTTTGAGAAAAGTACTGCCATTGTTATTGTGGCAAGAGTTTGTCGAAATGCCTGTTTTGTCATAATTGATAATAATAATGACAGATAAAAGCGTTTACCTCGAACGGCTTCTCATACAAAATTTCAGGTCTAAAATATTAGAAGTGAACAAACCGAACATAATAAAACTTTACATGCATAAGCAAGTCAGGCTAGTCTAAAAAGATATCAGATAATTTTTCTAAATACAGTATAATACTTGAGTAACAGCAATTTTAATCTTTTCTCATACGAACAAAATTTTTCGACGGCTTCTTCTATGTGTTGGATGCTTTACAGTTTACAAAACAGTGGGTTAACACTTTTTATAGAGCTACATGTCAAACAAATTGATGGCCCACCTGGTGGTAATTGTCTACCGTTACCTTGCAGGTGCGTTACCATCCTGAGGTCTAAAATAAAATGTCTTCCATGTCCAGTAATACTCTCGTTATTTATCACCTGATGTGATGTGCTTGGTGGCGTAGAGGAGCTCGATGGCGTAGTGGTAAGAAAGCTAAGCAACTGTCGCCCCCGGAATGGATCAATTCCCACCAACCTGCCGATGGCCTGTTACAACCGATCGGTTATGTAGGCCCAATCATGGGAGAGTGCACTGCTATTTGCACGGGGCTCTTTCACAGCGCACTTTTCTTGACTTCCTACAAATTATATTCTTTGGCAATGTCCCCATGGTCCCTCTCCCCCATTCTGGGGTGGACTACACGTAACGCCCGGAGGATCAATCAAAATTTGTCATCTCGAACAGCTCCATGCTTCGGAAGGCATGTTAAGCCGTTGGTCCCGGTTGTTACTGCAACCGCTGTAGCCCACCAACCCGCATTAGGCCAGTGTGGTAGTGTTACGGCTCAAACTCCTCACATGTTTTTGCCTTATGGGAAGGTCTGTACTCAGCAGTGGGACGTATATAGGCTGGTGACTATGTGAGAAGCAGTATGAGTGAGGAGCTCGGTGGCATATTGGTTTAAACTCTGGTTCCGATACGAAAAACAAAGCTACTTCCACCGTGGTCGATCCTGGGATGGGTCAATAAAAGTTTGTTATCTCGGGCTCCTCCGTGCTTCGGAAGGCACGTTAAGCCGTTGGTCCTGGTGGTTACTGCAACCGCTTTAAGCCACCAACCCGGATTGGGCCAGCGTGGTGGTGTTATGGCCCAAACTCCTCATGTGTTTGTCCCATGTAGGAAGGCCTGTGCTCAGCAGTGGGAGGTATATAGGCTGGTGATGATGATGATGATTCTAGCCGCCTTCGCTCTACAAAGCGCCTGTTCTCGCCTCTTCTGAAAGAATCAATGATAACATTGATTACTATAAAGTAAGGACGTAACACATGTGCTGCAACGAATTTCTAAGCTTTGGGACAGTTTTCACCTCTTTTATTTTGGAGTTTTGGACTGGGGTAGCATCTTCCTTATAGCAGATCGCAGCTACATAACGCTGCTTTGTAGTGCTGTGTTTCTGCGGTGAGTAAGGTCGCCCGAAACCAATGAGAACTCATTGAGACGCGCCTCCTATGCTGTCAACGTTTTCTCTTGATTTTCATAGGATAAGCACAAGAGTAGTACCCAAGGTGCTACGAGCGTCTGTAGGCTACGGTAACAGCTTACCATCAGGCGGACTGTATCTACCCTTGTTCTACGCGTCTACCCGTTCACCCAAAGTGTCTTTGCAGAGTCGGGCGAAATAATGATTCACTAAAGCATAGATATAATCTTCAACCAGTAAAAAATAAGCAGACCGAAAAAAAACTTAATTCCCTCCTTATAGGTTACCTAATCAAGTGTCACAAACAACAGCGTGGCTGAAACAGAACAAGAAAAAACATACGATCAACGCGGATTCACTTAGGGTTCTGTATAATTTCAGGTTTGTTCATTCTCGCTAGTTAAGACGGCACAATACCTCCTTACAGAAGATCGAGCCAATAAACACTGACTTGAAATCTTCAGCTGGTTCACTGAAGTTCACGGAGAGTGCTGTGAAGAGCGTTTCGACTTTATCCCGCCTTCCCCCTTCCTAATCAGGAGCACGCGTGCCGGTCTTCGGAGTCATCTATTCACTGTCTCCACCTCAATATCAGACACAAAGAAATTTAGTGCCTCGTTTCTTTGTCGTACTTCCAGAACTTGGAATTCTTTGCCAGCACATGTGTTCCCTCCTTCCTATAACATTGGGGTCCTTCAAGAGAGGCGTGAAAAAGCACATTTTGGGCCGGCAAGGTGGAGGCGGCTAGTGCAATGTCAATTCTGCACTAGCTGTCTTCGTATATGGACGCTCCTTACCGCTTCACATCAGGTGGTATTGGGTCAGTTGCCGTGCATTGTATAAAATAATAAAAAAGTGAGTATGGTCACTGCTGCTCATTGAGGGAGCGTTTTTGCCTTACCAGGGTAGCCTGGTAATCATCTTCATCTGGTCTTCATCTCACCTTAACCACAGAGGAACTGATAATCCTACCTCTTGCCGATAGGGTAGTTGACAACTTTTTTTTATTTCCTAAATTAGAAGTTTAGAACTCATAAAGAATAATTGCAAAAGAAATAGTATGTTTAAAATCAATAGTTTCACAGATACAGTGGTACCTATGTTTGATATGTTCATCGTGTAATTACGCTCCATAAAGAATCTGTGGAACAGATGACGATGACTTCACATGTTGCTATAAAAATGTCCAGCTTAGAAAATTAATAATAACTATGTAATATGTCTATTTTGATTTATATTTGTCGTAATAAGAGTTGTTATAATTGATGTCAGCTATCTAGTAATTATCATTATCTATTTTGATACATTTTCGAATAAAAATTGACCATTTTTATGAATTTTCTAACAGATAGACAATCTGTTATCTGATAAGCCAATGTCTACCTTCATAATGTGGTGATTCTATGTTTTCTGGTCGTTTCTATTTCTATCTTTGAGTTTTTGTAGTCCAATAATTTTAATAAATATTTCTCTAGATATATCCTTTATACTATCAAAAATTTTGCCTACAGAACCCTCAATACGCTAAAAAGTTTTAAGAAATTCCGTTCGGATCAACGGTTCGCCATGTACGGGGCCAGCTGAACCATGCAAGTTGCTCTTCTTGCCGAGCTAGCGTGGAAATCGAAGTAAATAGTTTTTTTGTTTCATTCTTGATCGGGAAAATGTTTTTTGAACATGCAATTCTGTTTTAACGCTGCCACGATGATTTGTTGATTATTGTCAGCTAAGTAGACTTGGATAGAGTTTTATAAACCCGTTAAGCTACAGATTTCAGGCACAATTGGTTTTTAATTGTTGTAAGACTCCCGGGAGTTTTACGCGGCTTCATATATTACACTAAGTTTCATTTATAATTTACACACTTAATAAAACAAACTTATAAATAAAAAACACCACCTAAATTTTGTAAAACAGTAAGTGTACCAATAAGACTGGTCGCATTACCTCGCTTAATTTCGAGGCTTAAAATTTATGACAAATAAACATCAGCCTTATTGTCACTTAAAATTTCACATCAACGATCTACAATGTCCCTAAACAGATGATGTGCTCTTGGACCCCAAGGTCGCAATGTCTCTACCCCAAATGGCTCAAATAATTGTAATCCCCAGGTATTCAAGTAAGTAATGAGATATTTATTATGTTCAAAGTATTTTTTTATAAGGTGCTGACTTAATGTAAAGGTCAAGCACAGGATCACCCTATTTTTGAATCGAACAGCTATTTTTTATACAACTAGATGACAGTCAAGCTAACCAGGTAGGCACTTGGTGATAAGTGGTTGCTGTCACCGAAAGATATCTGCAGTAACAAGAAAAAATCTCTTGGTATTGCAGGTGTGTTGTCATCCTGAGGCCGAATATGAAATGCCGTCCATGTCCAGTAATTACACTGGCTACCTTTCTCTTCCATCCGAAACACAGCGAACTGTTTCACGGCTGAAATAAGAAAGGCGGGGGTACTCTTAGCTGACGACTCTACATACGGTCTACTTGTAGCACCTAGTATTATATCTGATCATGGTTTGAATTGTGAACTTATCTATTTAATTTAAACTGTGATCTAACTTTTTGGTAATAAAATTTATATGCTACTATTTTATGCAGTTTTTGTTTACTCAGTCTATCCCCACGTGACGCTCAGAAGCTAAATAACAGTGCATTATATCTCTTTCTGTCAAGATTGACACCAACAGTAAAATTACTAAACTTTAAAACCCTCAGACGCCATTTGAAAAATATGTAAAGAATAATAGCTGATATAAGTTTGTTATGTTCCTAAATATCAAATTATTTGTCAGCTGTCGTTTTCTAATCCATATTTAAACAAAGAGTTGTAATATACTTAAATTTAGATTTAGCGAGTATAATCCAAAATCAGACCAAATATTTCATTAAATCAGATTTAATTGCTTAACTTCTATTGAAAATGCCATTCTTATTACGCTGGATGAAGGTACAAATTACGGAGATGTTAAGCTTTATTTACAAGACATTGGTTATGCAAATGTAAGTCTTATCGCGATGGAGTAAGTTCGTCACGTTGATGCAAGGAAAAGGCTAAGTGGCGGCGACACCCTATTCTGCGTGGCACTTTAACGTAGGACAGATCTTACTCAGTGATAACAGAGGCTATTTTAGCAACGCATCTATTTCGCTTGTTTTGTCGTCGACTGTACCTCACAATGAGTATAAACAATCCTCGCGAGTAACGAGACACGTCATAATCTACACCCACCAGAACGCGGCTCACTCGCCGCTGTCACACAAATTGCATTACTTTTGGTTTGTTCCCGTTGGCTCAAATATTAAGGTCCCAACTAGCAAAGAGATCGTATAAGCAATTACTCTAACGAGTGTGGATTGGAAACACTACTTAGTATGAAAAATCCTATAATTGCAAAAAGCCGTATTTTTTTTTTTTTTTTTTTATACTAAGCACGACAAATGACTCAACACCACCTGATGTGAAGCAGTAAGAAGAGTCCATATGCGAAGACAGCTAGTGCAGTTCAGACACTGCTCTAGCTGCCTCCACCTTGCCGGCCCGAAAGGTGCTTTTTCACGCCTCTTTTGAAGGAACCCATGTTATAGGAAGGAGGGAACACATGTGCTGGCAAAGAATTCCAAGTTCTGGAAGTTCGGCAAAGAAAAGAGCTACCAAATTTCTTTGTACGTGATGTTGAGGTGGAGACGGTGAATTGATGACTCCGAAGACCGGCACGCGTGCTCCTGAGTAGGAAGGGGGAAGGTGGGATAAGGTCAAATAGCTCTTCAGAACACTCTCCGTGATATAGCCGATAGAAGGCGCTAAGCGACGCAATGTCTCGACGCAATTGCAGAGGCTCAAGGTTGTTGGTGACCTCTACATCGCCAACGATACGGACAGCACGACGCTGCAATCTGTCCAGGGCATCGAGTAGGTACTTGGCGGAGCCATCCCACAAGTGCGAGCAATATTCCACGCAAGACCGGACCTGAGTTTTATACAGCAGGCATAATTGGTCAGGCGTGAAAAATCGACGCACCTTGTTCAGGACACCGAGCTTCCGTGAGGCTGTTTTTATCACGGTTTCGATGTAGTTCCTGGAATTCAGATCGCAACATATCTCCATACCTAGCAAATTGAGGGAGCCTTGTGCTGAAAGAGTCGTGCCCTGAAGAGACGGAAGGGGAAAGCATTTTTCGTGATTTTTAACATTCATAGCTTTATGGCTCTTCAAACATTTCTAATCAACGTAGACTCGAGTAATTAAAATCGCATTTTCTCCATAAGTGTATAAAGATGTCTCTCAATTACCTTCATACAACCGTAATTCATAAGACAGCTTTTTGAAAGCAACGTAATTGCTAATTTGCTGTCAAACTAGCTTTTATAGCATTTGATTATACTGCATTATTGTAGAGGAAAAAGATGTTCATTCAACAGAAGACCATCTCAGTTACTATAACAGCACGTAATGTCATGTATAAGCGTGCTTCAAGGCTTTCATTCGACTTAACTCTTAAAATTAAGAAAATGCTTTAAAATTATCTATTATATCCCCAAAGGTGTTCTAAAAATTATTTTAAAGCCATCGTACAGTGTTCTCGGAGTAATATGAATCTTCAATAAAATTGTTTATAGCGCTGTGAAAACATTGAGCGTTCAAATAATGCGGGTTCTGTAGGAAATTTACTCTCCTATTGATTATGAAATTTATGAACAATCTACTAGTGAAGTGTGTCTTCATTCCGAAAATATCTCTGCTGATTAAGAAATGATTCTGATAGTAAGTCTGAATATAGAGATGGTAGATGATGACAATGACAGATCAGAGTTAAAAGATAAAGAAAATTGAAATGATGAGTTTAGGTCTACTTTTGAAGATAGGGAATCTAATGTAATTTAAATTTACAAAATTTTTCAATTAAAGAATTTTATATTTACTGCCAGTTATCAGTAGTTATCACTTTACATTCCTCTGGAGTATTAATAACCTATTGACAGTATTTTATTCTAATACTCATGATTAAAAATTTTGTACCTAAGGAACCTTAAACAAACTGCAGTGGTGGTCCTAGGAGTTATTGTAACGTGCTGGAGACTTTTTACAATATGGTTTTGCTAGTTGGGTACAAGTAATTTTTATCACATTTCTATTCTTACTCGTATTAAGTAATCAACTTTATAAAAAATATATAGGAAGTTTCCAATGGACAAAATATTTTCAGATACATTCCACAAGCAACAAAAATATAGTCACAATAGTAAGTTAGTTTTTGCATAATAAGTCTCATAATTATATAATGTCATAAAATTATATATATTATGCTCCAAATAAAACACATTAAATTTTACAAATAGTTTTGTCTTTTGTTGTCACGAGCACTTATTTCACGTTCTCTCTATCATACATGCTGATGCCGAAAATACGGCAATAAATTAAAACATGGGCTACATTAGTTCATAGTAATGCCTTGCCCTTTTTAAAACCAAACAAACAAACCAAACTATTAATATAACATTGGCTGCATTATTTTATAGAAATGTCATGAAATTATTAAATGACTATGATTTTATGAAAATTGCAATCCATTTCTATGAACTAATATAGCTTATGTTGTTATTTATGGTCGTATTGTCGGCACCATCCTGTATAACATTACAAAGATTTTCTTTTAAAATATATATATGTCGTAGCCTTGTAGTACCTACGTACTAAATCACTATCACAATAGCATAAATAATATTTCGGGCTAGTCATATAACTAAGATATAAAAATTATGTGCTCAAATGATCAACTCCCAACGGTAGTAAACTAGTTATTTGTTGTGCGTCGAACACCAAATTGGTGGTCGCATGCTTCGGCTGACTTATTGCTGCGAATACAAGTAAATGCTAATTCCCACCTCCGCGTATAGGCCTTGTTTAAACAATTGATGACGAGTTTATCGGAGCGAGCCGTTCCACAGCTGAAATTGAATTAGTATTATAGACAATTCTTATAAACTTCTGAAAATAATAAAAAAAATAAGCATCGTTATGAATTTAGTTTGAATGAAAAAAACTGCAGAAAAATAAAGAGAGTGAAGAAAATAGTGTTGCGCTAAGAATCTTTCGGTAGGTTAGAAGAAAAAGTATAATATGTGTATAAAATTTACGCAACTAAAAATCGGAAAAAAAATACGGATACTTACTCCCTAACGTTTACTTTCGAAATATATTAAATAAGCTAAAAATGTATTTTTGGGTATAATAACACCAACTGGAAGATTTTTGATGTGGCAAGATTATTTTTCAATGGCCAGAACTGGTTATGTTCGGCTTTTAATTTTATAATATAACTTACGCTTCACTTATAAAAAATAATATTTTGTTTATAATTTTATTTCAACATAGAAATGTACAAAGAGCCCAATGCCATGGTCTATGTCTAGTATTCAAAATTTAAGAATATGAGATGATGACTAACAGAAGAAAATACTTGAATAGCTTTGGAAAAAAGTAAAACATGTCAGAGGTACGGGTCTATAAAATTAAAGATTTGCCCTCGGTTTCTCTGGGATTCCATCATCAGATTCTGCCTTGGTGACAATGGAACCGACTCAGGAGTAAACTCTATCGAACAAAAAAAGAATTTTGAAAATCGGATGACCATTGACAGAGAAATCGTTTAACATACATACAAAAAAAAACATACTGTAGAACATAAAACCTTCATTTTCGAAGTCGGTTAAAATATGTCTTCCTCTCAGCAATGAAAGGATTAACTAACTACCATTTTTACTATGATGCGTCGTTCAAAATTACCCCACGGTGAGAATTTTGCCTTACTCCCCTACGTAACGTCGTTATTAAAGATTCTTCAGGCTTTGCAGAAGAATCTTTGCAGGAGTCACATTACCTTGTATCTTGACTTCTTACCTACCTATTGCGTTTAATCAACTATACACTGTATACATATTTAGTATAATGTGCACAATACATTGTTCGAGTCTCTCGCCCACGAGTCCACGTGTCGCACCGGAATGCAGTACTTAAGAATGCAATTTACAAACAACCAACTAAACACGACTGATTGACAAACGACCAAATGGCAACACCAGCTGCAACCCACCAGCCACATCAAAAGAACTTCCAACCGAACTTTTCAGCGTTATAACTAATACAGATGTGATAGACGATAAATCACATTGCACGCATTGAATTATAATAAAGTTAGTTTAATACAACACTATTTGTATGTAAATTTTTAATGTCCGCGAATCGAGCTATGTGGGTTAAGGTCGACATTGTTGCTGTTGTTGTATTACACGTCATGTTTTTTGACATTCATTAGGTAGCTTTCATGAATAATAATACGTTGAAATTATTTGAAGTCGTTAGAAGTAATAACAATGTAATTAGGTTTTACATCCACCGAGCGATAGAGCGAGCAATGTAAGGTGTTTCCCTACGAGATACAATCAGAAATTAGGACATCCGTAATTCAACTAAAGTAACTGACATAGCTCATAGGATTAGCAACATGAAGTGGCAGTGGGCAGGGCATTTAGCACGCAGAACGGACGGCCGGTGGGGCGTTAAAGTTCTAACATGGTGACCAAATAAAAGCGCAAATTAGGACGGTTTCCCAGTAGATGGACAGAAGATCTGGTCAGGGTCGCGAGGAGCCATTGGATGCAGACTGCGCTGAGCCGATCCGTTTGGAAATCAATGGGGAGGCCATTATTCAGCAGTGGGAATAGGCTAAGATTTTTTTATCATCATCACTAACCTATACATGTCCCACTGCTGGGCACATAATACCACCACGCTGGCCCGAGGATCAATGGTTTTGGCACGCATAAGGGACAAACATACAAACAGTGATTCTCATTGATATAGATAGGTATATTCATAGCCATTTATTATTTTCGATAAAAGCGTATTCACGTAGTGCGAATGAAAAACAATAACTACTACTTGCTCAATTATGTATCCATAAATAATACAAAAGTTTTAATTCTTAAATGTAGATAAAAATGCAAATCTGTGTAATCATAAGTCCATAAATCATAAAAATTTCTTCATAATAGCCAGTCTTATTTACATAGATGTTCGATACTTGTAATTTGGGTGTGTTTTAGCTTGAATCGATTTATTCCGATAGCTATTAATAATGTTTCGACAAACAAACTAATCCAAGATCGTTGAGCGATAATGCAACGGTACTGGCTCGCGTAACGCGCGAAATGACATGCATTTTCCGAAGCATTATGGCCGTTGTTAATATTTATTTTTATTGCTAAGATTAGGTATTAATGGCCAACATTGGTGAATGCTTCTAAATTTTGATGATTAAGCAGACACAGATTGGAATCTTGAAACAATATTGAGCTAAGTTCTAGAAACAACATTAAATTGCCAGACTTTCATTAATTATCAGGACCTAATCAGAATCGAATTTAATTTATATTGAAGGTGAATCTATAAATAATTAAAAATAAGGCATACATATTATCATCATTATTTCTTTCTATCTTCTATTCTAGCACGAGCTGTTAATGATGCTTACTTTGGGCTAGATAATAAGTAGGTGTGAGTGTATGAATATATTTAAGATGACGGAATCAAGATGGTTCTCAGGTATAGTTTATGAAGATCTGTTCAGGAATTTGATGATAATCAGCACATTTCCTACTTGACGGCAGGGTTACAATAACTTTCACAGATCCGTTTGATTTAAAATTTGGTGAGATGCTTCATTCATCAGAAATTTACGGCAGATATAGCGTGTGTGGGCTTATAAGAATAATCTCAATAAGAAGGTGTTCGATAGCTCTTAAAATTTTAATTTATATTATGATAAAAAAATCTTGAAATAAAAAATATACCAACTATAATTGATTTACCGTTACAACATAATTGTTATTATAATGTTTCGTAACATACTGTGCTGCTATCTCTACTAGGTATAAAGCATTACATAACATAGTAAATCACAAGCCAAGCTGAATCTTTGATATTTTCTAATTTACAATATATCTCCTCATTAGCAAGAAAACGGTACTTTCCTATGTTATGATTATGTTAATTCAGTGGCTAGGAGTCGACTACTGATCATAAACACACTATCACAACTGCCCTGACGACCTTGACGGACCTGGGAATGATAATTAATTCCATAAAAATGTAGCAGTAATCTTAATTTATGCCGATGTAGAGATGTTGTAAAACGTTGCTAATTAATAACATAAATAAGAAGTGATCGCCGTGAGCTCTCAGAAACTCCAAAGTCACTACCTAAAACTAGTTTAGTTTTCATAATCCTTTTTGATTAAAAAGAAATTCTCAACTTCACTAGGTGATAGACACCTGTTATAACAAAATGAAAAGATCAATTGGTATTGCAGATGCGCTATCATACTAAGACCTAAGATTTATGTTTTCCACCTACCCAGGTGGTACCTACCCAGACGACCAGTATGTAGGGTCGCCTTGGTAGGTACCACCGCCTTTCCTATTTCGACCATAAACAGTTCGCTGTGTTTCGGATTGAAAGCACAGGTAGCTAGTGTAATTACTGGGCTTCGAAGACATTTCATCTTAGGGCTCAGGACGACAACGCACCTGCAATATCAAGTGATTAATTTCCTTATTATTGCAGGTGTTCATAGGCGGCGGTAACCGATTATCACCAGGTGGGCCGTCAGCTTGTTTGTCATCTTGTTGTTTAAGAAAAATTAGCTACTTTGCTACGTTTTTCAGTAAAATCATTAATATTATGGATACTGTTTGAGCTGAGAATTCTAATAAAAATTTTGTATAACATGCCAAAATCCAATTGCAAAATTACAGGAAAAAATTGCAAAAGAGCATTCTCATATTTTATTTTTAACATCAAAGTAAATGTTTGAAAAATATAAAGAAACAAATCATAACTAGACAAAATTAATGAACTGAAATGGAGATCAAACTCGCGGCCTTTCACAATCCGGACGACTGCTCAAACTATCTGAGCTACCAAGGACTTGGGTTATCTATATTTGTAAACAAGCTAATGTCGATTTCGGTAATTTTATATAGTTATTCCAACTCCTTGGTATTGGTAGCTCAGATGGAATTTTGAAAGGTCGCGGGTTTAGTTCCCGCCCTAGGATATAGAGTTTTCTAGCTTAGATATTACTGTAGTAAAACAATTTAAATCAAAAAACAGTATATTATATTAAATAAAAATGATCTTATGATTAAAAACGTTGATTTCAGTGATATCGGATTTCACATTTCTTTTTTACTGCTTTTGAAAGAAGCAGTCAATCTCGTAGTCAACGGTGCATACCATTACAATCAATATAAAGCGCCTCCTAAAATTGGCCTTAAATCTATCCTCCCTGTCTAATTCCACCCCACTTCGCCCAGCTTATAATGGGGAAGTTAAAAAAATAACCATTTTAGGGACGGTTAGTTCACCTTACGCGAGTTGGGGCTTGCTAAGATTAAGCACCACCTATTTAAACTGGAAAGATTAGGCAATTATACAAAAGAATTGGTTTAGTTTCGATAGTCGCGCTGGGGCCGAGATGTATTGGACTGATCCGGATGAAAAAATTGCGATCGAATGTTTTAAATTTAAGACAGAGACAGTAGAATATAAATGTAAGATAATTAGGAAAGTACAAATGACATTTTAAATCACAAAAAATATCAAGTATACTGAACATACAAATTCTTGGTGAAATAATATCCGTTTTACATTCATGTAGCATACGTGATGAATGAAAATAGAAGATTTTGACAAAACCGAACTTAAAGATTACTTTTGAGTATTCAAGATGACTCATAGTCCTACTAGTTGTATAACTATGGGTCTTGAAAGGCAAAGGTAATGACATTAATTAATTACTTTTACACTATCAACTCTCAAGAAATCTAAATTAAATTAGATTGTAACATAACAGCTGTCATAAAGGCCTTACTTAAGCACCTATCACTGAATCGAGGTCAACAGAAAGATGTTATTTATTTCAAAAGCAAAGATCACTAATAGCAGGTTACAAGTAATTCGGCCTAAGTCGTCCATCATACAGCTCAAATAAATAAATCAGTAATGTTAATCTTTGGAGTGAGGGAAGTTATTTACAACGTAAGAGAAACGAACATAAAAATCTAATGTACGATTGTACACGATAAATCACTACGAATGCGAGTGCGCGCTCAAGGATGGCTCTAATAACAGAAACTTTTATTTCGGCAAGTTATTTCTCACGGTGTTTTCTAAGTACAATTAAGTGCAGCTCAAGATTGACAATTCGAACCCGATCCAATTGAATTCGATACCGATCTAATGCGGATGCATCAGCGGTCAAAAAAAAGAAATCTTTAAATCATAATACTAATATAATTTTGTTACAATAATGATAATCAATAATAAAAAAACTTCTGAACGATTGTTTTGAAATTGAATAGTGGATTTCACCCTACTATCACTTGATATAATAGGCAAGGGTATGGTCAGTAACAGCCCAGAACTCTCTACTAATTGGTAACTTGCAGAAATCCATTCTAAATATTTTGTTAGCATTGAAGTAATTCAATATCGTGCATTGAGATGGTATAGATTTCTTGAATAAATAATAGTATTCTTTCTAGCAAAGCTTGAAATTCTGGTTATCTACCTGTACCACGTACAACTTCAAGCTACTTCGGATTATATCAACATCACATGGCTTTTCATACAAACTCTCAAGTCGAAAATATTAGAAACGAACAAACTGGTTGGAATAAGTCTTTCCATGCATAACCAAGCCAGGACTAGTCAAAAAGTTGTCAAAGGATTTTTCGAAAAAGAGTTAGATGGGCAAGAACACTTTTTAAGTTTTCTAACCAAAAATCCTCTGACAACTTGTAGACTAGTCTTATTGTAAAATCTTATTAGAGTAGGTTTCTTCGTTCCCAATATTTTGACTTGAGTTTGCATGAAAAGTCGTGCGACTTTATCGCTCACAAAAAGATAATTTTTGCTAAAACTTAATAGGAAACACGATATTCACAAATGTAATACACCGACAGAATAGAAAACAATTGAATTTAACGACAGCAAAAAGTCGTTTTGCTTCGGCATGTCGTATTGGAATTGTTTTAATTTTATTTTCTACCGGTACAAATTAATTTGTGGATAAATTTACTTTTATGGACGTTTCTATTTCGCTATTCCTTGGGGGTACATTTTTTGCAAGGGGTCGAGGGTGCCGTTTAGTTTTTTATCGGATGTATTTAAAGCGCATACCCGGCGTGGGGTTAACTTGTAAGAGTTTAATACTTCCTTCTACATGTTCAGTTATTTTTGGGGTAAAAAGATCTCGAGAGAATACTAATGCGGTCCAGAGCACACAAGGTCTTCTTGACTTTTATATCTCTAATTAAGTTATAAGGTCTTTTGAAATATAATTACAGTTAAGATAAAGTAATCCATTGGGAAATAGAAAATGATGGCGTTAGTACAAATCTATCAATATGTATAGTTACTCTTTATGGAACAGTCACACACACTAAGCATAACAGTTTGTCATTGAGTCTGCCCTTATTACAGTAGCGGCTGTTACATTTCATTTTCTGCCGTGTGTACTTTCATTAGCGCATCCGAATGACAGATGAACTGATACTTAATCTCTAAGTAACAGTAATAGTAGGTAAGTACAGAAAGCGGTATATTTTCTCTCCTTTGGAGCATTCCAAACTTCGAAACATAGACTTTTATAGACAATAATAAATGAAATACCGCAAAACAAACCGCTTTGCTTTTACGTACAGAGCATTGCAAAAAACACATCCCCACAAGATCCTGGCTCACGTAAAATGTAATGGGAAATTACTCTAAAATAAAAAAGTCTCCCTCTAACTCGCAGAACCCTTACTGTTACGGCAATTTGGATAAGACTCCCCTGGTACGGAACACTAAAAATTCCACTTAGAAACAACTCTCAATATGCACTCGGTTATATTTCTGCTGTCTTCCCTGTTGCAGCACGATCTCATAAAACTTGAACGGTTTTAATCGAAACGAGGGCTTTCTGGGAAAATAAGTTTTTTTCTATTGTTAGACATGTCTCGATTCTGCTTCTCTTATCTCGTTAAACGAGTTTTATTTTTCCATAAGATGCTATTTGTGGAAACCAAATAATCCATTCAGCTTTATCTTGTCTTTCATAACGCTTATGGTGTCCATAATATTATTGAACTTTGGTAGAGCTTTTTGTCAAGAAATATGACTTTCATTAAGCTGATCCAAAGTACTAAGGATTATATTTGTTGTGCTACGTTCGAAACAGAAGCTTTTTATGGACAGTCGACCACGGTCCACTAATCCCGCGCCAAAAAACACAATAAGCCATTGCGTGGCGTCACACGAGGAATGTGAGCTAAATTATTATTCGAGTCATTTCAACCCCACGGGGTGGGCGATCTCAGCAAAGCGTTTCATAAAGTGGATCACAAAACGCGACGCTATAATATAAATAACGGACCCATAAGTGGTCCTTGCGGCACGCCAGGTTTACCCTTGCGGAGTCGCGAAAGTGGTTTCGTAAGCTAACCGTGCGAAGCGCCTTCTCAGTTGTTATTGTGAAATGTGAATTATGAAAATAATAAAAAATAAAGCTACGTTTGCTGGCGGGGGTCTAACTCGGCGCACGCGGCGGCACGCGCATCGCCCAAAATATTGAAAACTTTAACCGCGGCCCATTGTAAACCCTCCGCTATCGTGGTTATAGTGGTTTTTAATGCGACACGTGCCTCGCTTAATTTTCCTCGTGAAATTGAAGCACCGTAATTTAATTACTGGATAGGTAATTTCATACTACATTTTTTTGGAAAATAGAAAACATTCATGGCATATATTAACGCTAATATATTTTAAAGAAATAATGTTCATATTTTTCAGAATGCAACGACTGGAAGCAGCAATAGTAAACTTTGAACTTAAAGTAGGTCAATAGCAATTGTTACTTTATGAATAATTCAGTGAACTTTTCAAAACTTGCATTAAACCTGCAAATGACTGGGACACTTGTTTCACCAAGTCCCGATTCCGCCGATCGCCTCACACGGCCGCTCCATTATTCGTTCTCACTTAATAAGGATTATCTCCATCCAGCTCCCGTTCATTCATCCAATATTTATTTGACGCCGACGCCGTCGTATTAATAGTGGAAAAATTTAATACTGTTAGTGTGTGCCGCGCTCGACTATCGCTCGGATTATAGAGGGGGTAGTTTTTTAAATAGGGTTAGGTCCGCGTTTTTTCCTCCCTCTAAAGCGAGGGTTGTGATAAATGACACATGCACATTTTTCGAAATACCCAATTTCGGATTTAAGTCACCCCAAAGTGGCCTGGTGTCCAGTGTACAATAGGAGCGTAAGCCCGCGCACAATGCGATCTCCCGGATAATTTACACCAACTCGCATTGTGCGAAAGGGTATTTTTGTTGGCGCACCTCTCGCGGAATATTGGAAGCGGTTATGGATCTTAATAATGCATTTTTCTATTGGTTCGTGACGGCCTTCCATTACGTCGAGATAAACTATGCGTAAAATTGGTATTGGAAAAACGTTAACGATTGCATTGTGTTGACGGATAATTACGGATTTGGCTTGTTGCGGCCAGGATGCGCAGGGGCAGTGTAGCTTGTTTTTGCTCACTAAACTATGTTAACGCCATCATAAATCATTATGAAACGAGAACTTTCTTATATCTCTATTTCTAACACAGTCATTACTTATGCGTTTTAAGGGCATAACTCTATTTTAATTTTTTCATATGCTTTTTTAATTTCAAGTGGTTTGTGACGTTCCACTTCAGTACGGAATTAAAATGAGTCCTAACAATTCTTGCGACAGCAAGTTTTGTGTCTAATATTAAGCACACCTTTTTTATTTGCTATGTAATGGTAATGAAAAATGTTTATAAATTACGACAGTTGACCTCAGTCAACTTATATCCAACGTGTCTTCGCGGCTGTGTAAATTACAAATGGCGCTTGTTGTAAATACTTTTCTGATGTTGTCCAAGTGATGAATCGATTGACGAGCGATTAGCTTAAACTTGTTTGCTTATATTTCAAAGGCAGGCTGAATTGTAAACGAAATAGACAATGTAAGTCTTTTAAAATAATGAACAATATATATACCAATAATTCTATACGTAAATTGATATACATCTCTTGCTTCTTACTTAAAATTTTCAACTGTAGCCATTGAAACATAAAATATTTAGATCTAAAGCAAGTTGAGCCATTCTATCGCTCAAATATAGCACAAAGTGACGGTACTTAACTTAAAAATTATCAAAGACATTTGACATCTTCAGTCTTCCCGCGACCATTATCGCTGTAAAATAATCGAATCGTCGCGTGTATAATAATAATGTAACATTTAATTCAACGCGAGATAAATTCGGTAAATTGATTTTATTTCAAAATTGAGCCGTTGGCCCAGGCTAACTACGTGTTCTCTGTAAAATGAATAATATATTTTTTTTAATTATATTTTTTCTCAAGACGCGGATTAACCTCTTCACCCGCTACCGCTCATCTATAATACCAAAGAGTAATGACGCGTAGAGGCGCCGGGCGGGTTGAGCAGCGAAACACTGGGTTCCGCTGCATTACCCGACAATTTTATGTTTTAACCACTGATATATCGCCATTTGTAATTATACATACGGATCAAGTTTCAATTAACTTGGACGAATATTTAACACAAAATAATTATTAGTTTAGAGTGCAGCAACTGAGTTACTGCAGGTCAGTTTCAAATTAACGAATAATGACTAATCTTGGAATAGTACTTTATGACCCGTTTGCCCATAATAAAATGCATCAGTTTATTAGAAAGATAACTTTAGCTAAGAGATAAAAATATGTAATGTAACTCAAAATGCTGAATTTTTAAATAACATTGCTGCGTTTTGGATTGAAGGGAAAGGTAGCCAGTGTAATCACTGGGCATGGACGGCATTTCATCTTAGGCCTCAGGATGACAACGCACCTGCAATATCAAGTGCTTTTCCTTGTTATTGCAGGTGTCTATAGGCGGCGGTAACCGCTTACCACCAGGTGGGCCGTCAGCTTGTTTGTCATCTAGTTGCATAAAAAAAAAACATTTAGTAATTTGTATTACTTATTTAAAAGTTATGTGTTGGCTGAATTAACACTTACTGCCAAACACTCGGATCCGAGTGGTATGCGCCGCCACTGGCGCCGCACACTCGGATCCGAGTGTACGTCGCCAATATTTTGTTTGGTTTATTACTTGCTGATGCCTCTGGTAAACGCGCGACGTTTTGTATGTCCACACATACATAATTTGAACTCGTAAAAACTTGCATTAGTTTTGATATACCGATTAATACCTCTAAGCGAGAGAGCCGCGTTCGCGAAATAATGTGGCACCAGTCTGGATTTTCCTATCTGTATCTACTATGTCCGTGACGGTGAATGTGTTAATCTAATATTGTTTTTAAAAACCTGCAGTAAGTAAGCAGTAATCATACCTTTTCTTCAATGCGATGCCCTGGCTAGGCTCCGAAACGTCTCATGGAAGTGGCATAGCTGAAACCAGAACTAATGCTCTTTTAGCCCAAAGATGTAGTGAAGCATAAGGCAGCTATATTTTAAGCACAATAATAGTAGAAGCAGGGGAGGCACAAAAGATCCCGAAGGGTCAAAGTGCAGGTCCCACGATAAGATATTAAGACAAAATAAGTATACCATGACAAACGACACAAGTTAGAAAAGCAGTTCAGAGTGCTAGTGCACAAGTTACTCTTTTATTCACTTTATAACGTTTCTGTCAAATCATAAAAATTTGACAACCGTCTGCAATAACTGTGCGCCACTTACTTTAACTTTGACGGCGCATTAAACACGACAACCTGCAAAGCTATTGAAGCAACCGATAAAGAAAATAAAATTTTATTTAAAAACACCGCAGTATATAGAAGTCAGTCAGATACCACTTTAGTTCGTAAAAAGACGTATCTAATCAGCTACTACTTCAATTATTACTTAAGTTCCTATTAAAAATATTATTGAAAGAAAAATGAACGAGACTTGTTGATCGAAGCCGAGGCTTACCGATGGAACTTTAATCGATAATATTTAGCACGACTTTGTTGCATAATGTGTGGTAACTTTTCCGAAACTTTTTATACAAGAAGTACACCAAATGACTCAACACTACCTGATGAGAAGTGGTAAGAATCGTCTTGAACACACTGTTCTAGACGTTTCCACCTTACCGGCCCTTAAGGTGCTTTTGACGCCTCTCTTGAAGGAGGAGAAAGGACCCATGCTATACAAAGGATGTAGCTAAAGATTTCAAGGGTTTGCAAGTACGAAAAATACAAGTCACCAAATGGTTTTGAGCTTGATATTGAGGTAAATTAAAGTAAACTCAGTAAATTACTCTTTATACTGCATTGACCTCCACTTCATTGAAATAATGTGAAGCCTAGTATAATAGAAATATCACCCATTTCAATGAACTTAACTAAAATTACCTCCAACTTTCTATAACTTGTTATAAACGAACTATGTAATAGTTACAGAACTGTCTCCTATCACGAACCGTGACGGTTGTTTAAAGAATGTTTTACGGCATTTTGATTTGTCGTTCCAAAGTTTCAAACTACTTAGTTTAAAACCCTTTAAGTGGGTTATTGCATTTTAACCGCTAAATAGATGGATGAAGTTTTGATTTTAAATATTCATTATGTGGAATGTTGATAGCTTCTTGAAGAATGACGGAAGTGTAATTAATTGCGCACGCTAATAAATAAACAGCAACAAAGGGATAAAAGAAATACTAACTGAAGCCATGTTCACATAATGTCTTGTGTCTGATAGGGGAGATGCTCATTTAGTGAACTAGACATATTCGCTGACCATTTTAACCAAATATGCTTAGTAGCATATAAGTATCTTTTCAGTAGTAACGGACTTTATGCAGCATAATTTGCAGTAAATTGTCATTTTATTTTACTAAACTATCGACCTTTTATTTTATTAATTTGTAATTTTATTTGTTTTCTTTTATTTTATTACAGTAATTATTGAACATTTTTTTTTCAATTCTTGACATGATAGTTATGTTTTGATCTTGGACTACTATTGTTAAATACTTTTGTTTGTTTGTTTAAATTAACTTGCCGGTGTTTGGATGCATTATATTAGCCTGCATGTGATTGAACAAATAAATAAATAATCAGGACTCAAAGGGTGCCAGGAATAAAGAAAAAGTGTGAGAGGAACCAGTTACCCCAGAGGAGAGGGAGTCCTCAGATGGAAAAATACTTCAGTTACATTGGAGGCATTTCTACTTTTTTGGATTCATCTTTAACTGAAATCATTGCAGTATAAAACAATGCATTTATTTTATTATGTTTATAATTTTACACAGCGACATAAACTACTGGTTTTTTTACTCTTACATCTATCACGAAGCTCAAATTAAGCATTTTAATTAAAAGCTGGATTATGAATACTAGATACATAAGGGAACACATCCACTAAATCAACCAATATTTCATATTGTGATTGTGAACAAATGTTCGCGCTTACTGTACAAATATCTGCTTCAACCGGGATTCTAGCCCAGGACCGGATTTAGTAGGCAGAGACACTGCCCACTCGACCAGACTAGAGCTTACTACAGAAGCTCTTGAATGTAGGCTGCTGGTTCTGCTGTAAATCATCTTTACTACCCAAAAAATATGCATTAGAAACTTGTTGTGCTGTTACCTCATTATTGTCTGAACAAGGCATATTGTAGTGTAGACAAATAACCCAACAGAATACTTCCTAGAAAGTGCTTCTAATATCAACCAGATGTCACCAACATTTCTGCCAGTACTTTATAATGTACAGGAAAAATTACTCATCCATTTATTACCCTTTTTGCTCCAATTTCTGTTGAAAAGATGGTGCAAAAAAGGCTTTATGTTGACCACACAAGGAAAGAGTTTAACTTCAAATCAAATAACGAACCCATCTGTTTCCTTTATAGGATTGGTGGCATTCCACCGCAGCAGGGGACATGGACACACGTCAATAACGGCTAAAACACCCCCGATGGGAAAAAGAAAATGGCCTTAAGAATTCTTGGCGAACCCTTCCAGCCGTTAATAAATGTCAGGAAGCGTTGACATTTGAGAGGCCGGCTGCGCGGCCGGCTACACCGAGGTACTCTCTACAGAGTTAGCCATATCATGGTTTTAATAACACAACAACATACGATACTCTATACACTGATAGGAGCAATACATTAGTACGTGATAACCAGGACCGTCATTAAGTTTATGTGGATTGAAGAGGTCAGTTTGCAGGTTTTCTGTGAGTTAGTTAAATTGATCAGCAATCAAAGGCGTCCATAGGCTACGGTAACCGCTTACCATCAGGTGGGCCGTATGCTTGATTGCCACCTTAGTGGTATAAAAAAAAAAAAAAAAAACAAAGATTAAAAGAATGTCTCTAAGCGGAACGCGAATCCAAAACATTACACAATTCAAAGGTTGCGAGTTTATATCCCGCCCCAGTACCCTTATTCTCAACTGTCGGAAAATCTTCGAATTTCGGAAAATCTATGCCTGTCACTATTCATCGTTATGTGTCAAAGCGAGACGGCATGCGACATGCGAATCCGTGATCCGACAGTTGGGAATAAGGGGCAGGACTTGCCTTTTTACTAATCTTTACAATTTGTAAATATCTTTAGAACATTTTATTGAAAAGCAAACATAACTTATATTTAGTATTCATTGTATATTTTATAATAAAACTAGCTGACCCGGTGAACTTCGTATCTTCCTTCGAAACCTTCGAACTTCGTGATATTATTTTTATTCTTAATTTTTGATTTTAACATTATAATTTTAACATTAACATTAACATTAACATTTTTAATTTTAACATTTTTTTTTTTACATTATTATTTTTGATATTATTTTTAATACTTATTCTGCTACTCGGCACACCGGGTCAGCTAGTCAGATAAAATAAGAAAAAAGAAAGTTAATACGTCAACAATTACATTATGTCAAAAAATAAAAATTATGTTTAAATATTGACAAACATTGACATTATAATATTTATACGATACTAACGTTACTCAATTGCTTCGCTTTCCCGGAACCCCTCCACTAACACTTTGACTTTATGGTATGGTATTAAAGTTCAAATTGACTTTTAAGTATTATTACGAATCTTTTGTATGGGAGTATAGAAAAGTGTTGTTTTTAGACTTTTTCAGGCAATTTTTTAAATTTTTCTTTCCGTAAGGAACATCCTCGTACTTCAAGGAATATTATAAAAAAAGATTTATCGAAAGCGGTTCAGCTGATTTCGAAATTTGCGCTAAGGAACACATTCAGCGATTCATTTTTATGTTATAGAAGAATACTACATATTATTTTGTACTCTATCTCTCTTCTCTGAAAACAGTGGATATAATAATTACATATTTTTTATACAACTAATGACAAACAAGCCGACAGCCCACCCGGTGGTAAGCGGTTACCGCCGCTTATAAATATGTACAAACAAATTATACACTTTTTGTTGAGCTCAATAAAATTTAAATAATGGACTTTTATTTATTTTATTTTTATTTATTTATAAAAAGTACTTGAAAGCTTACAGACAGGTCCAAGCGCTAACAAGTTAGGGTTAATACATGATCAATCTAGCATTTCATTAGATATATACATTAAATTACAATTATAAAGATTATTAAAATACAAAAAAAAAGTCAAATTAATCAAAATGTCAATATGTTAATTTAATTAGTCAAAATGTCAAACAGAATAAAATAATGTCAACTATACCAATAAAAATAAAAACAACACAATTAAAATGTCAAACACACAAATTAACAATTATTAAGAAAAAAAAACAATTTAATAGTCATTTGAGTTTTAAAACGTCAATTAAGGTCTTATGGATTTTATTATATAGATCTCCGAGGCGGTCAGCAAAGATGTCAATATCAGCGTGCCGAGCGAGAATGTCCCCGAGCAGCGTAAGTGCGCGTGTAGTAGGCGCATACGCCCCAAACCTGGTGCGTGAACTAGGTCGAACCAGCAAACGCGGCCGTCGACGAGGTGCCACAGACCCCTCCCCATCGCAAGGGATATAGCTGGGAACCAATAGGCCCACCCGTTCCAAAGCCACTGGGCTATCTACCCTATGGTGGATTACAGATAGATAATGCCTAACAAGTAGCATTAACCTTCTACACTCAAGAGTCTCCATATCCACCATACCAGAAACAAACAAGGAGGGATATAGATAGGGGTAATAACCGTATTGTTTCCTATACAGCCAGCGAGCAAACTTACGCTGGATCCTTTCCACCATAAGGACATATTTGTTCTCATAAGGATCCCATATAACAGCTCCAAATTCAAGTCTGCTACGGACATACGCGTTATACAGTACCCTTGCCACTCCCAAATCATCAAACTGACCAGCAGTCCTCATCACAAAACCTAATACTTTACTAGCCTTCTTACAGATTGTTGTCACATGATTATGAAAGTCCAATTTAGAATCTAACATTAAGCCTAGGTCACGCATATCGCCAACACTTTGTAGCGGAGTGTCAAATAATTTATAAGTACTTTTTACAATATTACGCTTACGAGCGAAAGTAATCATTTTACATTTGTTATTGTTAAACGGAAGACGATTCCGACTACTCCATTCAGATACTGCGTCAATATCACTTTGCAGAGCAACAATGTCTAATACATTGTCTATGCCTAAACATAACTTCAAGTCATCTGCGAATAAAAGACACTTAGCAGAACAGACCTGCTCTGGTAGGTCATTTATGAAGATCAGGAATAGTGTCGGCCCTAGGGTACTACCTTGACTTACACCCGATCTGGTGTAGTAATAATTAGACTCGTAACCATGCGCTCTGACAAATTGTCGTCGATTATCAAGGTAACTAGAGAAAAACTGGAGCAGTTTGGGTGTAAAGCCTAAAATTGCTAATTTTTGTAAAATTATGTCGTTATCTACCAGATCGAAAGCTTTCTTAAAATCAAAATAAGTAGCATCGACCTGCCGGCCAGCATCCATTTCAGCATGTGTATGTAATCAACGTGTGTTACAAGGTTTGTGGTGGTAGAACGACCTTTGCGAAAACCATGCTGACTACAGTGCAATAGATGATTAATTTGCTTGCCAATTCTCTGATTCAAAATTGCCTCAAAGATTTTAGCGAAGACCGAAAGTACTGCTATAGGTCTAAAAGCAGCAACATCTATCCCGGCATCCCCTTTTGAAACCGGTGTGACACGCGACAACTTCCACTGCTCTGGATATTTAGAAAGATGTAGACAGAGATTGAAAATGTATAAAAGAGGTAGCTCAAAACTTGACATGCAATCCCTGGCTAAAAATACAGGGATTCCATCCGGACCACTAGTAGAACGCGGCTTAAGGCGTTTTACTGCCGTTCTCAAATCAACTACATCAACCGCTATGACGGAAATGGACGTGGCATCAATGCTCGTATAAGCCGCCTGGGCAGCATTAATGGGATCTAATACCGGTATTTGGTTATGGAACACTGACCCAAAGTAACTAGCAAAAGCGTCTGCTGCAGCTTGACCAGTCACGTCGTCACCACGATATATGTAATGATCCACCTGTCGCTTGCCTCTCTTCCTATCACTAACAAATTCCCAAAATTTTACCGGATCGTCTCTTATATTCTTTTGTATTAATTTAAGATGCTGCTGATATGCGTTGTCGATTAGTATTTTCGTATGCCACCTATAGTATTTAAATAACTCTCTGTTGAATTCCTTACCCTCTAACTTATACCTTTTTAGATTATAGTGTTTATTTTTTATATAACGTATTATTTCAGCAGTATACCACTTTGGGTATACATACTTTTTGTTATCAGTAAAACCAATTTTAATAGGTACAAACAAACTTATGCAGTCGTACAATTTAACATAGAATAATTCTACAGCTGAGTGTACGTCAATTGTAGTTAATAGATCGGACCAATTAATTTTAGCCAAAGCAGCATACAGTCCTTGGAAGTCAGCCTTATGCCAGTTCCAATTTGGACTAGCTCCCGGACGACAAAAAGGAGGTGACGTGGCTGATGGTGGCAATGTTCCGTAAGGCAGCATGACTGTCATTTCTAACGCAGGGTGATATTCATCAATGGATACGAGAGGGTCCATATCAGTGGCCACCACAATTTGATCAGATTCAAGATCACTCAGCACGATTAACACACGCACACTTACTTACGATTTAAAATAAAACTGAATATAATATAGGTTATTGTATAATTTTTGATTGTGTCATGAATGAAAGTTTTTTTTTTCATGATAAAATAAAATTCATGCAGTACTAACTCTTCGATATGTCTTGTAAGTACTATGTAATTGTATTAATCCTTTTTTTATTGTTTCTTTGTGTAAGGACACATTTTACGACGATTGCATGTTATGAGTACATTAAGGAGAATTATGTTTTATTTTACTGCAAGGACTGCAATATTCAAGATGCAAGAATACTGCACAATAGTTATGCCAGCTATTAAAATGAAATTAATACGATGTAGTAACTTTTCCATACGTCAGTATTATTCTTCTGAAGATGCATTGAATGGAGTGTTAACAGTTTGAATTAAAAAATACGAGTGTTTAAATTTTAATTCAACATAAATATTTCCAGTCATCAAATACATTTATTGACTGGAAATATTTATGTTTAATTATAATATTAAGATTTTTCAGTTATTATAAATACATTTAAAGATATCGGATACTTAAATGAATAGATTTTCTTTTTTCTTTTTATTTCTGTTCCGAGAATTTCATTTATCTATTTTCCTCCAATCCAATTTTTCCCTGTTTCTTTTTTTTACAGTCCATATATCCAATGATAACAAAAAGGGAATTTGCGAAGGATTGAACTTATTTCGAGTTTATTTATACGTTTCTTTTTTTGAATTTTTCCAAAGGCAAATGCAATCAATCAGTATCAAGCAGGCAGTACGATGGTTTAGCAAATGAAACATAGACGAGACAACTTTTTCAACATTTTTTTAATAAATATTAAATCTTAGTAACTAAATTTTGATACAGTAATATTAGAAACAAAACATACCTACGTTACGTTACCTGAAACGGTGTAATAACCTAATCAATACGTATCCTTGAACAATACGCAAAAACTCATCGAATGATAATTGCCTGTAATTTTATTGCTCTATCAAATTGCCACTTGTAGGAACGGCGGACAGTGGTCCAATTGACCGTGTCATTACTGGCACACGTGGTTGCGCAGCCTGCGTGTACGCATGTCAGGGATTGCGCGGTTTTTGCATAACCACTGAAACTAGCGAACTGGTATAATTAATTAAACTGGGTGCAGTACATGATTTTTTATTGTTACTATAAGGGTGTCCAACATATAAGCCGCCTGATGAAAGAAAGAAAGAAAGAAAAAATATTTTATTTAAATAGGCCATAAAGAAGCACTTTTAAATCGTCAATAAAACACATTCTTACAACTATCACAAAAAATATATTACTTACAACGTCATAGTCTCTGTCTATCTGTCATGTCTGAATTTACACTGGTTCCAAAAGTTGAACTACCGAGAAGAAAGATGGCAGAAAGATGGAAGAGAGATGGCGAGATGGCAGAAGTTTAAGGCGTCAAACGTCATCATCATTTTTTTTTATATACAACTAGATGACAAACAAGCTGACGGCCAACCTGGTGGTAAGCGATTACCGCCGCCTATAGACACCTGCAATAACAAGGAAAAGCACTTGATATTGCAGGTGCGTTGTTATCCTGAGGCCTAAGATGAAATGCCGTCCATGCCCAGTAATTGCACTGGCTACCTTTCCCTTCAATCCGAAACACAGCGAACTGTTTCACGGCTTAAAAAAAAAAGAAGGGCGGTGGTACTTACCTAGGCGATCCTACATATGGGTCTATAACCTAGTAAAATCATTGAAAGAATGTACCTATAATCAACGCTATTTTCATAATGATTGTACGGCCACGAACTTTAATATGGCACATATTTCGTTTAACTCAGAATACAATAAGGTTAAAAAAAATACTAATTGTGCTTAAATATCAATGAATTACATCATCATCAGCCTATACAAGTCCCACTGCTGGGCACAGACCTTTATAGATGGGAGAAACACATGAGGAGCTTGGGCCATAACAACACCACGCTGGCCCAATGCGTATTGGTGAGTTAATGCGGTTAAAGTGATTATAAATTTGATTGACCCATCTTGGGATCGACCATTGCAAAAGTTGCTTTGTTTTTGTAATCGAAACCAGAGCGCGCAAACCAGTTTGTCACCGAGCTCCTCATTTAAAAAAATACTCAAAAAACAAATTCATTTTATTTTTCAAATTATTTTTTTCTCTTGGTTAATTTGCCTAGAGTTGAACCCAAGATAAACATCCCTGCTAATTATTCCGTAGGGATCTCTTCAAGCACACCCACCACAGGAGAAATCGGGAATACCTGCTTATACTGGCTCACATGATACAAGATGTCCTATTTCGGGAGTTACCTGTTCTTGCAGTTGCAACCTCTTGTAATCAACGATTTGGATGACGTAAAAGATATTGGTTGAAATCTATATATACAGGGTGGTGCCGTCAATGCGACAATAAATTTAAACATGGGCTATATTAGTCCATAGAACTTTCAAAAATATCGTATTCATTTCATAATTTTATGACATTTGTATGGAGTAATATAACATTGGCTGCATTTTTTCATAGAAATGTCCGGAGCCTACAGTCGCTAGCAATATATAAGTATTGATCACACTAGTATTCATAACACAGGAGGAGTTCGGTGGCGTAGTGGTTCACGCTCTCTGGTTTCGATGACGAAAACAAAGCAACTTACGCCATGGTCAATCCCGGAAGGTCCAACCAAAATTTGTTATCTCGAGCTTCTCCGAGCCGTTGGTCCCGGTTAATAGGTACTGCAACCGCTTAAACCACCAACCCGCATTGGGCTAGCGTGGTGGTGTTATGGCCCATACTCCTCATGTGTCTCCTTTCTCTTTTGTGCTGTTTTGTGCAATACAAAGTTCAGAGCGTTATTCTAAATAACAATTTAATAGTTAACAAACAGTTTATTAAAACTATAAAAAGCTAATTCCGATAAGGTGTACGTTTATCTAAACACACAATCTAACAGAATCGTTTTTATTTACAGAAAGTTCCGGATAACAGAACGCAAGGAATGCAAGGGAGCGATCCTAGTGTTACAACTGTTACATCGCTTGCGAGTGAATGCGTACGCGCATACAAATGACCAACAAACAATTATGTTTTAGCGTATATTGTTTTGTTAAAATTAGTTAAAAAAACAGCAACTGTTATTAAAAAATCTTAGGAGTGTTCAATGAGTACGTGATGTTAATTTATTGCTCTGCTTAGAATTGCTTGTTTCTTAGAATTGACCTGCTTATTAGTTTGTACTCAGAATAGCAATTTATCTTTTTTTATTTTTTCATTATTTCTCCCTTAATACAAGCTCATAATTATGCTTACTTTGGGCTAGATAATAGGTGTAAATGTATGAATATTATTATTATTATTGAATCAGGGTAAACTTATGTGAAATTTTCTTCGAATAACAATTAACAATATGAACCAAAAATAATTCAATTCCCTCCGAATTTTTGAACATGTTACAGTTTTTGTATACATACAGTACAAGCGTTACACTTATACAGTTGTGCGTAGGTACAGAGCGTACCTTAATCCATTGTAATAAGGGTGATTTTCCAATTGACGTGTTACGCTTGATGTGCGGTCCTTACTAAGCACGGCAAATCTTGTGACTCTTTTTCGAAGGGACTCCACAATGTACTCGTAAAGCAAATACCTATAATAATAAATCTACCTATGTTTTACTGTTTACTGAGAAAAATATCTTAATTATACAAATTTCACGTCCTGAGGCGGGGATAGTAAAATGGTCATTTTTAATAATGTTAAAAATAAATTAAAAAATAATTGTTAATTAATTTGCGTATTTTTACTCTTAGTAGTTGTCATTTAAGGAATATTTGTTGTCTGTATCTGGAGGTTTATTCTAGGGTAACAGATATTATTAAGGTATTTAATTATTTATACTACTATCAAAGTTATTGACCTTCCTTAGTAAATTAAATAAAAGTAAAAAATTCCAAGCTTTGGATCAACATTGTGCAGTCATTATAGCTTATCTGGCTTTATTATATTTTATATTAGACAAGCTACATTGACAACTTAGTTGGAATAAAATTTTATATTATTTTAGATATATCAAAATCTACGGATTTATATTTTAATTTGACAACTGCTTAAGACTCACAGCTGCCTTATGACAAATAAAAACCAGATGTGTCTGGCTTAACAGGTAAGTTATAAATGAAGAATAAAAATGATATCAGGCTATTTTGTAACCTATTATAAAAATACATACAGTGCTCTATCTTGTATCGCTATAGAAACCGTAACAATCAAATTTATTTAACACAATACGGCCGCACTTTCCCGTATGCCTTGACCCCAGGCGTTCATTAAAAAATTGTTCCGTTCCACTTAGGAAGTTAATCATTAGCCGGTATCTCAGGATCTGAGTGTCGTCGTTTCGTTACTAATCAGTTGTTGCACGGTGCCGTTCGGGTATTATTACTGCGCGGGCGCAGCGAAGGTGCGCCAACGGTCTTGGAACACCTTGCGAGCACCTTGCGTCCGCCACCTACCGCGTCCAGATACGCCAAGATATCAATTATGACACCGCTGAAACGTCGTAACTGCAACCTTTAAATGCAATCTAAAAGCAATTTCATGCTGGTTAGATTAACGTTCAAAGTCAGTTTTTGGGTGCATTTTATTAACACGGAACCCCACCTTTAAGGTTATTTCGTTAAGTATAGCTTTTTTAAAGCGTTTTGTATTAGTGGACACGGTTGTCTTGCGGTGTTAGTGACGGCAATTTCGACTATCCGTTGAGATCTCACTCGATAACGTCATCCGGTGAAAATGAAAGTGGTAATAATCTGTTTGATGGGTGACATGTTGGTTTTGTGGTCGTCACGATTGAATAGTAACAGCGTCTATTATATTGTCTGCATCCCTTTCATCAGGAAGAAAGAGACAGGTTACATTTTATTAGCCATTCTATCGCACCTTCGAATACATTATAAGTAGTCGTTATTTGTAAAATCGCTGAATCTTACGTTTCTTACAAACATTTGCTCCTACCGGGATTTGAACCCGGGACCTCTGAGCTAGTAGCCTGTATAGTAAGTGGTACGGATCACTCAGATCACTCCGCCATCAGGTCGTCAGTCTATCAGCAATAAACAGTTGATACAAATCCAAATTATTAAACTAAGAGACGCAAAATTTTTAATGTGCAGAAATATAATTTACTATTACTAGAAATATTTATATCATAGTATTTTTTGTTGTAATAAGACATAGCATAGCATTACGCTTATCTTGACATGTATGTGAATTGCTTACAATATCACCATTGAGATCTTTATTAGTAAGCACATTTGCAATAACTTTATCTCAAGACAAAACTACTTGTAGCCACGTCCAACTTACCTTAAGACAAGTAATAATCATTTATTGATACATGTCATACTCTGAATTAATGTTATTAGATTATCTTTGCTATGCACTACGCAAATAAATTGTGATACAGCACCAATAACCACTCTAAGTAATGTTTATGTGGTTATTTATTAGAAGGAAACATGTGGGGAGAGGCCTCCCCTTGCACTATGCGTATCCAGAAATATCAGTCCGATATCTGCTAAATAAATGCCGCAGAAGTCACTAGCTTAGTTTCGACAAAAAACGGAAATATCAACAAAATTGACTCAACAACTTGTTTTAAGCAAATTGAACCTAATATCCCTGATCGGTGCGTCAGTGCTCCCGCGCGAGAGACTTGGCCAATACGTACAATTGCGTGTAACAGTATGACAGCATAATAACTACGGGTATAGTAATAAACACGTTATTTTACAGGCTACAGGACTGTGGCAACGGTCCAAATTACACTTTTACGGCCTTTATCTTCATAAACATAGAGATTACAATTGAATAAATAAGAATGCCAAATGCCAAATGATTTGTAAGCTGTATAGAGCGATGCGTGACGGCATAAGCATCATTTGAATGCTACAAACTAAGCAAATACTTGATAGGTATGACCAGGTTATTCTGGGTAACCAGATTCATGTTGAGGAGTAAAAATTATTTTGATTACTTTCCGCAATATTACTTCATAGAAGAACATACATTGCTGCCTATGTGATAGATAATATTAGTTAACACTATGTTTTGATATATATTTTTTATAGAAAGTACGACAATAAACCGAACACCACCGGAAGCGGTAAGGAGAGTCCTTATGCGAAGACAGATAGTACAGAATAGACATTGCACTAGGCGTCTCCTCCGCCGCCAAAGAATATTTTACAAAAGAGATTTTTGGCGATTCAAAAGTGCTTCTCAAGAGGCCTATTGAATAAATATATTTTCATTTAATAGTAGATGACAAGCAAGCTAATGGGATGGGAAAGGTAGCCAGTGTAATTACTGGGCATGGACAGCATTTCATCTTAGGCCACAGGATGACAACCTGCAATATCAAGTGATTTTCCTTGTTATTGCAGGTGTCTATAGGCGGCGGTAACCGCTTACCACCAGGTGGGCCGTCAGCTTGTTTGTCATCTAGTTGTATAAAAAAAAAAGCTGACGGTTCACCTGTTGGTAAGGCTATCGTCGCCTATAAATATCTGCAATAAGAAAGAAAGAATCACTTGGTATTGCACGTGCGTCATCATCCTGAGGCCTTACGATGAAATTCTTTCCTGCCCAGTAATTACACTGACTACCTTTCCTGTCAATCCGAAGCACAGCGAACTGTTGTACGGCCGAAATAGGAAAGGCGTTGGTACCCTACCCAGACGATACGATCCTACACACTGGCCTATCTAGTAATGTTGTATATATTTTCACTGGTAGACCCTCAGGCCACGACAGAACATTCAGTTTATGTTGACACTTCATCTGCGGCCGACCTCTCCGCCTAAACCACGTTCTAAACTTGAACTGTAAAGTTATATGGCGCAGTAAACACTGGCGGACGATAACCCGCAGTTAACTTTGAACCCGACTATTAGGACATCGTTGGAAGTTAAACTCATTAACACCGTAGGAAGCTTACTATACTTAGGTGGAGAAATGATGAACGCGTTAAAAAGTAATATGTTTTTGTTTGGCGAGCGAAAAGTCAAATTAATAGTCAGAACAGAAGAATCTTATAAATGACAGCGAATCATGCGCAATAAAGAACCTAATTTACTTTTCGAAAAACCGAATTCGAATTTCAAACTAAACGCAGCTTTGACTACGACGTTCTCATTTCAAAATCAGCCTATCAAGTGCTTCACTTTGGTTTGCTACTTTCAGCCAGTTACATAATTTAGTGACCCGTAGCTTTTAACCTTTTTTGTAAATCACAATTAATAATCATACTTTCGCACTAATAATATCATTTAGCATAAATTACGGGTCTTGCCTCATTAAGAGTTTGTACTTACTTTTTTTATTAAACTAGATGACAAGCAAGCTGACGGCCCACATGGCGGTAAGTGGCTACCACTGCCTAGAGACACCCGCAACCAAAGAAAAGGACGCTTGGTATTGCAGGTGCGTTGTAATCCAGAGGTTTGAGATGTAAAATGCCTTCCAATCATCAGTTGTTCTATAGCAATATTTTTAATTGTAATGTAAAGCGGCCGACTGTGGTAGCAGCTTCGCCTTACAGATTATCGCAGCCAAATAACAGAGCGAAGAAGAAGGCAGAAGGAGGCCTTGTCTCATATTCTGAGAATCTATCGCTTACTACTTATTGTTACAAGGTGATCTATGCGAATTACATAGCACCCTTGGTCATAAGAAGTCCTTTTACTATGCCATAGTATTTAAAAGCATCTATAGGCTCCGATAATATTGCAAATAAAATTTATATCAGGCACTGTATTGTCATAATATTCGTCACTGGCTTCAACCCCTAGGGCATAGAAAGAAATAAAACATGTCTCTCGATCAGGAACTTTTTACTAAAGAATTTTCTCAGCAAGGCTTGAGGAATAGCCACTATAAGCCGGGTGCAGGCGGCCATCAGATACGCATCCGCTATAAAGACCCAGGGGTGAGGTGTCGCGACTTCACACACTATCAAACGGATATTTTTTACAGAGATCATTTCGGGGTATCTTGCAAGGGATGCTATTACCATGAGGTTTATATTCAAAAATTAAAAAAAATATATAGTTATTGCTTTTGGACAAATTACTTTCAAATACTAAGGACCCCTCACATAATTCTTTACAGCTAATGACCTTTTTAACCCCCGACGATAAAGAGGGGTGTTATAAGTTTGACGTGTCTGTCTGTGTATCTGTGTGTCTGTCTGTGGCATCGTAACGCCTAAACAAATAGACCGATTTTGATTCGTTTTTTTCGTTTGAAAGCTGATGTGACTACGATGGTTCTTAGCTATAATTTATAAAGATCAGTTCAGGCGTTTGAGGACTATTAGCTCATTTTCTCATTAATAATAGGGTTTTACTATCGTTTACAGATCCGATTGATTTGAAATTTGGTGTACTGTCACTTCGGTGACATTCCCGTGACATACTATTATTGAGCTGATCTTATACCATCAAAAAGTCTGCGAAATGCTTAATTCTTCAGAAACTTACAGCAGATATAGCGTGCTTGGGCTCTTATGAATAGTCTCAATGAGATGGTGTTAGATAGATGATTAATGACGCCGGGGGTTCTTTACAATTTTTAATTATGTATTTTATTAGTAATAACCATTTTAGTACTGCTTTATGAAGTGATGGTTTCCTACCTGAGTGTGATTAATATATGAAAATTATTGATTAGTTTTTTTAATCATGCTGGTATCTTATGGTACAAAGCATTGCACATTATCATTCAATTCATTGATATGTTTTTACACAGTACAAAATTTTATAAAATAGAAATTTAGCAACAGTCAATATAATTATAAAGGAAAATATTTTATATAACGTCTAAAGTAGACATATTACTGTTACTCTAACTAGAATAATCGTAAGACGAAGTAAACTCTACATCTAATCTTTTTCTGACAAAGAAATGTCGAAAATTTATATGCAGGGTGGTGCCGTCTAAACAACAATAAATTGAAACATGGGCTATATGAGTTCATAAAATCGTTTGCCACATTGAATTAGTGTGAAATTATGTAACATTTGAAAGGTGGCAAACCATTGGCAATTTACTAGGTAGTAGACCCATATGTAGGGTCGCCTGGGTAGGTACCACCGCCTTTCTTATTTCAGCCGTGAAACAGTTCGCTGTGTTTCGGATTGAAGGGAAAGGTAGCCAGTGTAATTACTCGGCATGAACGGCATTTCATCTTAGGCCTCAGGATGACAACGCACCTGCAATATCAAGCGCTATTCCTTGTTATTGCAGGTGTCTATAGGCGGCGGTAACCGCTTACCACCAGGTGGGCCGTCAGATTGTCATCAATCGTCATTTATTGTCGTAATGTATGTATGACATGTATTTTCTTCATGGATAGCAACTCTATAAACTTTCAAACGCAGTCTGGTCGAAAGAGTAAGCGTGCAGCGCATCATTACGAGGGCGGTGGACCGAGGGCCGGGAGCCGTCCGTTTGGGACCTCCCATCTGACGGCGACACTCCATTTTATCTAAACATCTCAAACGCGACGGCAATTTTCGTGAATATTTATTGCGCTTCGGACTATGTTATGCGAGTTTTGATCGAGACAGTTCCTTGATATTTTAGTCAACACAACAGTCCGTTTGTAATAGAGACAACTTTTGTAGGGAAGCTGTTAAGTTTGATGTACTGTTGTCTGTACTTAAATAAAAAATAAGAAAGATGTACCTTATTATACAGAGGTTGTTTCTACTCAACTTTAACAGAAACGAGCAGATCAAATTTTTGTCATTTGTGCTTGAAGCTAGTTAATAGTGGAATACTAGTTATTTGAGTTTAATGCAGACCTGCTGCATGAAATTCAAATAACTAATATAAGGTATATAAATTATTAAAAATCAAGAGTGCGCTAGAAAAACTTACTAAAAAAAGGGATTTTAAATATTGATATCAAGACTCAGCAAAATCACATAGAAATTTAAATCCTCTTGATAATTGAATACAATGTCAACAATTAGCATTTCTGGTCTTACAAAAATATAATAAGGTACAGTAAACCCTTACCACCACACAGCCTTTTAAGCAAAATCCACCGTTTTTAAAAAACGTCAGCTAACCAAAGCTAAGTCCAACCTAACTCAAATTAGTCCAAAAAGGTTCGTGTTCTGCCCCGTATCAGTTGGTATTGGGCCTATTTTAATAATACACTATTAAGGAACGCAGGATGAGGTAAATTGGCATTCCTAAGTTCACCCTTTGCCGGCCGGTGGACGTCTTAAGCTTGTGCGGTGTAAAGCGCAAACTGAAGCGGTGATGACAACATAATTATGATGAACGCAAACGTTTCCAATAGGTGACAGGTTATATATTATATACAATGCATTTAAAATTCAAAGGGTTATGATAATACACCTATCACGTAATTGATTGCATCAACAATCCATCACCTCCACTACTCCTTTACCACACTACATCATCATTGATTATATACAAACAATCATCATCAGCATCACCACCAGAAGGCACAGGCCTTCCTGCGTGAGAGAAACACATGAAGAGTTTGGGCCATAACACCACCACGCTGGCCCAATGAGGGTTGGTGGGTTAAAGTGGTTGCAGTAACAATCGGGACCAAAGGCTTAATTAACGTGCCTTCCGAAGTACGGAGGAGCTCAAGATTAGAAATTTTGGTCATCACGGGATGCCATGACCATGGCGAAAGTTGCTTTGTTTTCGTAATCGAATCCAGAACGCTGAAACCACTACGCCACCGAGCTCCTCAAATCCCTACATGAAAACAATATGTCTTAGCAATATAATCTTATTTTCACATTTATTTGTACCATTAACTAGTTAATAAATATTATGATTACCATGACATGCAATTAATGTCAAGCGACATTTATCAGTTCTTTAAGTAATTCACTTTACTCTTGCAGAATTGTTGTCTTAACCTTTAGGTTGAAGTCACAATGGTCTAAGAAGCAGTAAAGCAATAGCGAGTATTTAAAGCGCAAGTGTTGAAAGCGTGTTACAGGCTCCTTCTACTCCTTATTATCAAATCAAAGTGGCAGAATACATAGCAATCAAAAAGTGTTAATGGGCCGTAATATTTCGACGGAAATCATAGCGTTGACTAGCTTCCCGCTAGATTGATGGAATAGCTGATCAAGGACACAAGGACCTGGATATGTACGGCAGTCGACAAATGATAGGCTGCTTCTACACATCAAGCACTTCAATCATATTAACGCAGCTAGAGATTCTCCCGTGACTTGTGCCAACAGCTCAGTACAAGTTGGGCGTTGTTCGTACGTCTCGCCAATAATACCTTGCGGATTATGCCCGGTGGTCAGCTCAGGCAAATACGGATTACCGGCTGTCCGGGCCGGACGGGAATTCGGACCATGCATCCTAACATGATTGGGATTGACGGTTTTGGGACGGTTAAGAAGTCTTAAGTGACATGTCTCAGTAACGAACCGGGTAACCCTAGAGATTTCTATGCGGTGTCAATTGGGTGGTTTTTACTTTTATAGTATTTCATTGCGTATAATCCATTGTTGTATTAAAAAATCTCTTGTTACTTTTTCGTTTCATACAGTCCAATTATTCGTTATTTATAGTGATCATCACATTTTGTGTAGTTTTTATTTTCATAGACGAAGGTCATAGCGTCGGTGGGCGTGCAAGACCGCGTAAGAGCAGTTTGCAATACCGCGTTAACAAAAGTCACAAAATTGAAATATCGCGCCAGCGGGCTCTTAGCTATTAAGGGCTAAGAGCCCGCGGGCTCTTATAGTAGATTCTTACTAAACAACACCGAGAGAAACCCTAAACAAGTTCAGTCAAAGAAATGTGTAGAAATATCCAAGATATTTACTTTTTCTCATCCTGCGAAATAAACAAAAACACACATACGCGGTATCAATTGCAAACTTCTCTTACGCGGTCTTGCACGCCCACCAACGATAGGTCTCTTTATCTTATTATAAATAATGTGACTATATATAGATTATGGAATTCTTGCCACCGTCATCATTTTCATAATATGAACCAGCTTTAAAAAAATCATAGAGCTTATTCTAACTTATCAATCTTAAAACTGTAAATACGAAAAGCCGTCCATTTCACATCAAAGTAAATGCACACATAATCATCAACGCTTAATTTTTTTCCAACCAACCCGTGTGGGGCTCGTAGTCCTCCAATTCCCGCTTGTTTGCGGCTCATTTGTCGCTGCGGTCACCATCGAGCTTGAAGTAACCCATTTGTTACTTTAAAGTGTTTGCCGCTTGCGGTTAACCTTAGTAACTCAATTCTATTACTTACAATGCAGTTGCTGGAATCACTGGAAGGATTTATTCGGAAGTGGTAAATTGTTGAGGAGCTCGGTGGCGTATTGGTTTCAGCGCTCTGGTTTCGATACGAAAAACAAAGCAACTTTCGCCATGGTCGATCCTGGGATGAGTCAATCAAAGTGTGTTATCTCGAGCTCCTCCGTGCTTCGGGAGGCAGGTTAAGCCGTTGCTCCCGGTTGTTTCTGCAACCGCTTTAACCCACCAATCCGCATTGAGCCAGCGTGGTGGTGTTATGGCACAATCTCCTCATGTGTTTTTCCCATGTAGGAAGGCCTGTGCCCAGCAGTGGGACGTATATAGGCTGGTGATGATGATGATGATGGTAAATTGTTGAAATTTTTGTTGAGAAAAGCAAAACATAATATGCGCACGCAGAGGTTCAAGCTTGCCGTTTGATATTAATAATAAAGAAAATGAAGAAATACAAATATTAAAAGCAATACCCAACATATTATTTCGACATTGCGAGGCAATAAGGTATAGGGATAGCAAGACTAGAACATGTGTAAGGTTACCCCAAGTCCTTCGTAGCTTAGTTGTCAGAGCCGTCATCTGAATTACAAAAGGTCGCCAGTTGGGTTTATTTTTATTTTATTTAAATACAAAGCACGGCAAAGGACTTAACACCACCTGATGTGAAGCCGTAAGAAGAGTCCATTTGCGGAGACAGCTAGTGCAGCTTGTAACACACTGCTCTAGCCGCCTCCACCTTGCCGGCCCTAAAGTTGCCTTTGCATGTTTGAAATAACCCATGTTTTAAGAAGGAGGGTACACATTGAGTTGCTGAAAATTCCATAATTTTGGAAGTAAGACAAAGAAACGAGTAACTAAACTGCTTTGTGCGTAATCTTGAGGTGAAGACAATGAATTGATGACTTTGAAGACCAGCATGCGTGCGTGTTTATTTTTAAAATGAAAATTGTTATATTTTCCTTAAACAATATATTTATCTTCATAATAAAAAGCTGTAATAAGAGACATTATTATTAACATTACTTTTAAGTGTCATTTTTTAATCTTGAAAACCTTGTTTTATACAAACTATCATCATCAACATATCAGCCTCTGAAGTCCACTGCTGAATAAAGGTAAGGCCTCCTTCATCAATTTCCAGACGAATCGGTTTTGCGCAGTCTCGTTTATGCAAATAAACAACTATCATTGCGAACGCCACATCATCATCTTTTAAAATTTTGCTTGAGTATATTTATGCAGAATTCTAGAAAGCGATCGATTTGATTAGTAAAACTGCAAAATATGCTTAAACTAATCCAATCGATGGCCGTCAAATAACCAAAAACCGTTGTACTAAAGTTATCAATCTGAAATTTACTCGCCCAACAAACAAATCCTTGGCCAACTTCAAACAAGCCCCCAAACATTCATAAACTGGCCGAAGCTTCCCCATAAATCATCGGCTGCCCCGAAACTAGGAATTCCGGGAGTGTATGAGCGCGCCCCGGCCGTATGTCATCCCGGTCAAGATGGCATTTGTCTCGCAAAAATTCGACAGCCATCTTAAGAATGTCACTCCCTCTTGTCCGACGCCGAAGAATGTGTTAGGGTTGGATAGGGACTCTAGTTGTTTGTAAGGTAATCGAATATATGAGGTTGAGGCTTGGAACTGGTGTAAGAACCAAAAAACGTTAGTTCGTTATAAATTTGTTGATTCGTCGTATATTTAGATCTTTATTTTTATGAAACGATGATGACAAATGGCGTACGGCCCACCTGATAGTAAAACAGTGGTCACTGTAGCCAATAGACGCTCGTATCAGCTCGAAGTCAAGTAGAAGCCTTATGTTAGGTCTCAGGATGACAATGCACCTGCGAAGTGATATTAGTGATATTTTCATTGTTATACCAAGTGTCTGTAGGCGATGAAAGTCACTTAGTACCGGGCAGTTGGCAACTTTTTTAAATCCATAACTAAGAAGGACACAACTCTTAAAGAAATATAGCATAAGAAATAGTATGCCTAAGATCAATAGTTTCACAGATATAGTTGTTGTTGCGGCGCATCGTCCAAAACGCTTCATAGAAAATCTACGGAACAGACTGATGACGTCATGTTTTCCTATATACTATGTAATATATATGTTTCAATTCATAGTTGCCAAAATAACAGTTGTTTTAATTGAGGTCAATAATGTAATATCAATAAAATTTTTGATAAATTTGGGAAAAAAATTACCATTTCATCATTTTCTAAACACTACAACTTTATCAATATTTCATATATTTTAAGTTTCAACAAGAATTGTTTACTTGGGTAACAGTACTAACAGTAGCGTATGTTTTCCAAATTTGAAATAGTGCTATATTCATAACCATAACTAGACACAGAAACAACTCTATTGAAGCCAAAATTCCAGCCAAATTAAAGATCCTGCGCAAATTGAATTTCATACAAATGATCCACCAAGTTTTCTTCTCAGTTCATCTTAGCAATACAATCGTCGAGTGCGTCAGAAAACATTTCACTTGTTTCCAGTGTTTACAGAGTGCAGACGCAATCAGGCCTGCAGCCCGCGCGTGTTTGCTCCTCGCCAAGATGCTGATTTGTGTACCCCAGCCTGTTTAACTTTCGTATAAACCTTTAACTGAATAACGGAGACGAGATGTAAATTCATTTTGTTATTTTTTGGCCATCGAAATATCAGATAGCAATTAATTTTCAGAACATTTAAAATCTATTGATGAAAACAGATACCGTTTGTTATATAAGCCACTAATGGTTGTCACTAGCCCATGTCCTGTCTCCATGACTAATTTTATCTAAATCGATTTAGCGGTTTAGGAGTGAAACGCAACAGACAGACAGGGCTACTTACTCATTTATATTATTAGTATGGATTGGATAAAGACTGAAGATGATCATTGAGATCATGGACACATTCAGAACATTGTTGACTTACATAGACGATATTTCATTGTCTTCAAACTCACACAAGATTCAAATAAGAATTTTGATTTAAAGAAATACTAGAAAAAGTTCACATGCTTATCCCAAAACTATTAAATCTATCAAAAAATAGTAATAGCTTTGTTATAAATAACAATATAGGTTTTAAAAGTTCACTTTCACCGCAACATGCATTTTACAACTAATTTCAAACGATACCACAAAAAGAAACCTCAAATATACAAAACAAAGTAAATGGTTGTTAAAAGTAAACAAAACAATTACCCCGTCAACGCCACTACGCCGGCGCCGTACAAAAACCGCCGCTAATATGACTCTAATTCTGCTCATTTGCGAGCATTTGCCCGGCTGCGGTCGCGGTCCCTCGAATAACGTGATATTTTTACGCGTCTGCGGTTTCGGAATGTGATATTTGAGCTTTTTTACACCTTGCTGCGGTTGAGGGTGGAATGCTTCTGTAAATACAGGTGAAGATAATGAACTTTTACGGACAAATGGGTTACAAGCATTGACTGTGGATTTTATGCCCACAGCTGCAAATGTTGCGTGTCATACCTAAAATCCACAGAAGATCATACTCGACTCTGTAGTATCTGGTTGTAGCTGCAACCACTTTCATCCACTAAGCCGGAATAGACCAGATGGATTGCGCCAAACTCTCGTGTTTCTCCACCAGAAAGGCCTGTGGACTGGGACGTAGAATAGTCTGTTGATGACACCATCAGAAGGGAGTAGTCACAAGCTTAGGCGCAACTCCAGACACAAGCTTTCTGGGAAACTAATGAAAATAAAGCTGGGTATTAATTTAATACTTTAATCCATTTTGCTTGCTATGAAGGCTAAATATGGATGCATCCTATTATAAAGTCGTTAAAATCAGCTTTCTGCTCTCAAAACAGTACTTACCTAAATTCGAATGATGGAAAAGTCAACAGAATATTTAATATTAACAAAACCAGACTATATAGCTAGTAAAGGATGCAATTTCGGGATAACACTACGTATTTTAAAAACTTTAAGAATGCTATCTTTGAATTAAATTTTAACTACCGAAATGGGTCATAGAACAGATTATTGTTTTTCATACTAATAAACTGAATTGGAATCACCCCTAGGAATATCGGTATATTTCTCTCCTGGATATATGGTTTGAAACTTAACTTGAAACAATGGCCCAAAAAGCCCATAAATAACTAGCAGTGGCAGCTTCGCATTCTCGCGAGGCTTTAGTTTGTAAAAAGGCCAATCAGAACAACCCCAGAGATTTGACCAGAGGCTGCTTGCGACGTACATCATTCCTTGTTTATAAAGCGCAAGAAATACAAGTCATTGAACGAGGGTTGTATCTTTTTAACTAGGCGTTTAGGTGTTTTAGTAGAAGAAAAGTCCAGATAACTTTCGATGCGTGTTTTATGCTTCAAAGGTTTACAGGAAACAGGGACGGTATAGAGTAGTGCCAACATCAAATAAAATAAAATAACTTAAAAATATTGTTACCAATAGATAAAATGTTGTCTATTCCAACAATCATAAGGAGTAGTAGTAGTCTTAAGAAATGACGGAAAATTCAATAAATATTTCATAATTTATAACAAATATTATATATTTCATGTGCTTAAACAGAAAACACCTAAATCGCTGAATCAACAAAAAGTGCTATTGCTTACTCGTTAATTAACACTAGCTTCCACCCGTGACTTCGTCTGCGTTATCTGATGGAAAGCATTTCAGGGGACGAAAAGTAAATGAAAATAAAAATGAAAAATATCTTTATTCAATTAGGCCCCCAAGAAGCACTTTCGAATCGTCAACAAAAAACCCTTATGTCTATCACATAAAAATAATATTAACTAACTAACAATTTCATAATGTTTATCTCTCTGTCTTATCTGGATCTACGTAAGCTAAGAATGTTATGTCAGTCTGTCTATCGGTCTGTCTGTCGGTCCGTCTGTCCGTCAGTCAGTCTGTCTGTCTGTCCGTCAGTTAGTCTGTCTGAATTTACACCGGTTCCAAAAGTTGAACTGCCGAGAAGATTCCGGCAACAAACTCGTGTAGTCACTCTTTTCAATCATTAAGTTATAATGTTTAATTACACAGTAATAGTATTTAGCAGCGCAGTGTCGCACAGAGTATAAAAAAGGTATATTAAAGTACCAATAAGTACCTAATGATAAGAATATTTACTGTATTTAAAGGCTGTCCGACAATGCACCATCACAATATAGGTATTACAATACACAAAGGTCAACAATTAATATACAAAGACATAATAAAGCTAAACATCTTTCATTAATTTTAAACACTTGTCTGACCACGTCATTACAATAATAATTGTATTGTTTTATATATAATATCCTATAATGCCATATACCTCAAAAATCCCTCAAAAATTATACTATTGATGAATATGTAGGTAATTTATTACAAAATCAAGGAAGCTTAGAGATGACCATTTCCACTAGTGGCACCTGTTCACAAGTATGACGCATGTGCCAGCCATCGCTCCGCTCAACCATATATCTATCTAGTATCTTTTCTTTTAACCCGTCAAGCTTCAGATTCCACAATTGATTTTTCAATTGTCATAGCCCTGCGGAAGGATAACGCCGCTCGACAGAATAATCCAGATTATTGTTTAATAATCTACGAAATGTCATTCGGATCCGTTCAGCCGTGTGTATATTTTATTCAAACAAACAATTATCCATCCAAACTTTCTCGTTTATGATATTAGTAGGATAGGATCTTATATTGTCAATGAATGAATAAGTTTACAGTAAGAATCTTATTGATCATCATCATTATCATCACCAGTCTATATACGTCCCACTGCCGGGCACAGGCCTTCCTACATGGGAGAAACATATAAGCAGTTGGGGCTATAACACTACCACGATGGCTCAATGCAGGTTGGTGGGTAAAATCGGTTGCAGTACCAACCGGGGCCGGAGGAGCTCGAGATACAAACAATAAACTTCGATTAACCCATCCCAGAATGTACTACAGCGAAGGTTGCTTTGTTTTCGTAATCGAAACCAAAGCACTCAAACAAACATAATAATAATAATTCTATTATCATATACAAATAAATTCCTATCTCTAAAAATAAAATTGCTACAACGAGACAGCTTGTAAATTTAACTTTACATGCACTAACACGAGGAACTAAACGTGTTAAGGAGGTCGGATCCCCCAAGATAGATGGCGGCGGTCAAAAAAACACTATGTCCCCTAATAGCCGTCCGCCCACCTTCCGCCGGACCTTCTCCGCCTAGCCGCTATTGTGCGCCGCCCGCCCTATGTCCGGCACCAAGCCACAAAATCAGCGTTCAGATGCAGTCGGATACAGTGCTAGATTACTTCGAAACTGTGAATTTACACAAATTCAGACTTATCGGGAAGTATAATATAATAAGACAAACAACCACTACACACAAACATCAATCATAAACACGATCACAAAAAAGTTAGTTATGTAAGTACATAGAGAAATTTTAAGTGTATCAAAAAATTGCGTAATAGTAAATAGTCAAAGATTTGTGTAGCAATATCCAAGATATTGATTTTTTTGTTCCTTCTGTAAAATGTACAAAAAGCTGATACGCGGTATTCGCGGTGCACACCCATCGACGACATTAAGTATTAGAAAAATTACTACCGGAAGTGATTAAATTCTATAATTGTTAGTTTTTATTTAAACTAGCTTGCTCTTGATCCCACAGCTACTTTCAGTCAGAGTAAGACTAAGACGAGACTATGTAGCAAGCTTGCCAAGAAGGTGCATATTTAATCCTGCTTTGAAGAAACCTAGGTAAAATTCAGCAGGGAACGCCGAAGCCGGCTGTACATTCTATTCTCTGGTCGCAAGTATTTAAAAAAAGTGAAAAAAGCGCTTAGAGCGGATATTTGGCATATCAACCAGGTGCCTGGAGCCTGGACTATCAGACAAACACCTGGTTCATACACCAATTATCGGCACAAATCTGGTTTATTGCAAATGCGATGAAAAGAATTTCTTGTAAACACTCCATCTCTGTGTATGTTCTCCAACTCGCCAATTCGTTACTAGTAACTAGTTCTACGTGAGTTCCACTGATTCATATTCTGTGCTGATATTAAATTTAGTTATAATCTTTGAAACCTTTTGATTTAGTAACCAAAGAGTATGTCAATAAGGTTACGTTAGCCGGTTTCGTGGCCCTCACCTCACGGTGGTCAGCGGTTCCGCAGACGTTTTATTCAGCTCTTATCTGATTTATTCGAGATTTAGCCTCCGCCCGTCGACCGATTGTGGGAAACAATTACGCTTTGGCCGCCACGGTCCATCTGACTTAACTTCCACTTTATTATGTGGACAACTTTGATTGTACTTCTTAGTGGAGTTTGCAGAAACATTTGATTGAGCTACGGTATTTTATATTCTAGAGATATTACTCAGTATCAAAGGCATTTCACCTTATGCCTCAGGATGATGATAATTCATTACGCACTTTGCTTGCTGGTGTCTGTAAGTAGAAGATGGTAGCCACTCTCAGATGGACTGTCAAACTGCTTGTCATTTAGTTTAACAAATATCCACATGGTTAGACGTGGATTTCCGTCCTAGATCTTGTTCATGTCCTTTCTCAGGGTGTAATTTATCTCCATGACAAATTCCATCTAAATCGATTCAGCAGCTTAGATAGGAAAATATTAGTACGTATGGATTAAAAATATACAGATTAGCAAATTTATCAGAGACCTTTCAGTAACACTGGATCGAAGATTCCGGAAGTTGTAGATTATTTGATTCTACTGTCTGAGAGGTGCACTTATGCTCAGTGACTGGCATTACGTCTAACCTCATTTTATTTTTCCCTTTTGCAGGCTTGTTGCCCTTAATAGTATATAAATGTACCTATTTGTTGATGAGATCCGCATCCGGAGGCGAGCCTTAAGAGGGAGTGGGCAGGCCACATTGCAAGGAGGACTGACGGCCGGTGGGGCGGTAAGGTTCTTGAGTGGCGGCCACGTACCGGGAGACGCAGCATTGGTAGGCCTTCCAGAAAGTGGACCGACGATCTGGTGAGGGCCGCGGGATGCCAACAGAAGCGGGCAGCTCAGGGCCGATCGGTATGGAGATCTTTGGGGGAGGCCTTTGCCCTACTTACCTGTGGTAATCTCTAGGCAGATATGATGATGATGATGATTTTTCAAATAGATTTATAGAGAAAGACAGTTCTAAATTGATGAATATTGTCTTTTGTAAGAGAAGTCTGGTTTGATGTTACATTAGAAAGATTGAAATCTATGATTTTTTCAAAAACTATTCCTTGATTTAAATAAAGCTTTATTCTATCTAACAATTACACAAACCAATAACAATAACTCATTCACAAGCAGACATTGATTCCTGGTTGCTACCTCGTGAAGATAAAATCGACTTATTCACGTGTTGATTGTGTTCAATGATCAATATCAGGCACGAGGTGACCTTTACGTAAATCGTGGCGCAGGTATTATACTGCTAATGATTATCCAGCTTTGTTCGTGTTACACTTGTCTCTTGAAAAGTAATTGCTTTGAACAAAACAGAGTAGAATGTTTCCGACGACCTTATCTTGTCTGAAGATTAGTTATAGATATTGGTCGAACTAGAAATAAGTTAAGCAGTTTCTAATGAACAAACACATAAGATCGGTTCGTGCAAAGGTGCAGAAATGCTGAAGTAAAATTTAGTTTTCCTGTGTTGCAGGCAAAAAGGATACAACTATGCCATAATTAATAATAAACAAAATAATCTATAGAAGTTATTAAATTTAGAAATATTAAACTACAAATTAATATAATTATAGAAAACAATAGCATTATATAAAGCCAGAGAGTTAAGAACTCAGTGATTAATCATAATTTACTAGGTGGTAGATCCATATGTAGGGTCGTCTGGGTAGGTACCACCGCCTTTCTTATTTCAGCCCTGAAACAGTTCGCTGTGTTTCGGATTGAAGGGAAAGGTAGCCAGTGTAATTACTGGGCATGGACGGCATTTCATCTTAGGCCTCAGGATGACAACACACCTGCAATATCAAATGCTTTTTCTTGTTATTGCAGGTGTCTATAGGCGGCGGTAACCGCTTACCATCAGGTGGGCCGCCAGCTTGTTTGTCATCTAGTTGTATAAAAAAAAAAAAAAAATTGGTTTGGAAAGGAGACACTGATTTTATGAAAGTAAAATATTCACATAAAGAACCCAAGCCCAAGGTCCGATAACATTATGTTTCTGCTACAGAAAAGAGATTTACATACTATAAGGACCGGCGCAGTCGTGGCGGCGGCTAGGGAAGCGAATTGGTTTCAATAGTGCTTTTTTTATACAAAGCACGACAAATAACTCAACACCACCTGATGTGAAGCGGTAAGAAGAGTCCATATGCGGAAACAGCTAGTGCAGTTCAGACACTGCTCTAGCCGCTTTCACCTTGCCTGAACAAAAGGAGCTTTTTCACGCCTCTTTTGAAGGAACACATGTTAGCCCATGTTTTGGTTATTGACTTCTTTTTAATGTGTATGATCAGGTCAAGCGGAGACATTACGAGCAGTCGCAACAGGTTGTTTGAAGGTTTTGGCGATTTACATCAAAAAATATCAGGAACAAGTTACCATGAAAACATAATAAACATCATTATTATTTCAGCCGAAAGACATCCACAGCTGGACAAAGGCCTCTCCTAAATTTGTGATCAATCCTGCGTTGCACGCTTCCAGCGGCTACCTGGGAACGTCATCAGATCGTCGGGTCACCTTGTCCAAGGCCTGCCCACGATGCGTCTGCGTCTATATCCGCCACCGTAGAACCTTCCATACATAATATTCGTACAGTAAACGACCTATAAACCCAACGAGGCAATTCCTAATAAGCCTATTCAAACTACATCGATTCAGCATGACAATAGTCCCATCACTGAGATTGAGATCACTCCGGAGATAAGCCCGCGCAATAATGGGGCACATACGAGTATAAGTCATTCAGTTTTTGCCGCGTGCGCAGCCGGTAGCTGATAGTGAATGAGCCACAAAAACACTGAGAGCTGGTGGTTTATGTCTGTTTGATGGATTTGTATTTAGATACGGGTTTTTTGAGGTGTAATACAAAAAGTATGGACAAAAACTTTTACGATTTGTTTATTTCTAGCAGCAAAATACTTTTAATTAACCGTTTCATTGCAACAAGTTCCTGGTACCATCTATTGCCAAAAAAGAGACTCTAAGGGCTTAACATATAAATATGACACTTATCCATACTAATATTAAAAAACACAGGAGTAACTTAGTCTGTCTCTCTCCTTTTGTTACGTATTCCGTATCACTGTACTCAATACTGATTCAGATGAAATCGGGCATGAAGACTTCATTCTTTCTTTCCAATTTGACATGGAGATAAATCATATCCTGGTAAAGAACACTGGTTACCTATCTTTTGAACACCATCATCTTACCTAAGTATGCCGCCATAACAATAATGTTAACAGCATTGTTGTGTTCCGGCAGTAGGAGGTAAGATAGCCAGTTCCTCTGCAGTTGAGAATCCGGGAGTAGCTCGCTTCCGTCTTCGGCCTCATCATTACTTACCAAGGTCAGGGTTAGGTAAAACGAAGGTCAGGATCTACCTCTTTAAAAAAAAGAGATATTTGTAATTAATTTTGCAGTAAAATCACTGAGAGCTATCACTTCCGGTTCCGTATAGTTTAAAACCATGCTTTAGCCACCACAAATATCTCGCTATCGAGTCACGCACGCTCCGCTGCGGTACAGCGATCCAATCATCGATAGCGCTCGCAGCAACTTATTAATTGCTGCTTACTTATAATAATCGTTTAGTTTTTGTTGTGTAAATACGCCACTAATGGAGTCTCGGCTACCGAACTTAGATGTCGGTGAGATTAACCAATCACCTACCGTTATAATGAGCAATCAATGTTTAAAACAATCTTTTTGTAAATGATAAGTGGCAACCGCGGTTTATCCGGCGTGGATAATAATGCTTTATTGACGGAATACGTGTTACAAAATTTATTTCAAAAAGATTATTTGCCACGATAGCCACTTACCACCAGGTGGGCTGTCAGCTAACTTGTCATCTACTTGTATAGAAAAATATAACTTAATAAACATAAAAACATCCATGACTTGTGAACAAAATACATATGTTTAGACTCATCGTAAAAACCACTGCCTCTAACGGGATTCAAACGCTGGACCTCTGGCTTATCTGAAAGGGATACCGACCAAGGGTACAACGACTGATCAAATTAAAGCTGTTATAATATCTTCTAAATGCATGCAATTTGCATAATAACTCCAGAATATTCTTTTTAGTTATAATAATTATACGCTCCGCACTGCAGTCTCCAAAGATAAGCTCTGCAGCCATTTCTTAAATCCAGGTTCCTCTAAGACAATAATCTCTTTAGCCATTTTCAATTTGAACATTATAATTACCAAGCTTCAAAACGAAGTGTTAACCGAAGAATATTCATACATATTGTCGCATATGAGAGGTCCCGGCGTGGGCCGCATGACTCAACACGCAACACAATAGCCATTGTGACGGACCGACGAACAACCATTGTTTTACCCACTTTCTAATAACCTTTACTACCCGTGGTTGTGAAAAACCACTGTCAAAAGACATGTCGTGCTCCCTGCTAGTGTGGGCTGATGTGGAGATGTCGGAAGTCCTGGATGTGGCATTCGGCAGCAAGGTGAACGCGACGATTATTAGAATGAAAATCTAAATTAAAAAGGCCACGCCTAGATGCTAATTATGATTATTTATTTACCAACAAAATTAATTGCGCACATAAATTTTAAAGAAGGCACTTAACTAAAAAAAGAAACCCTGATAATCGGACAGGAAAAGTACTTAGGAAAAACAGACAAATGTTTGATTTTAGTATTTTAAAACTTTTTAAGCGATAAGGGTGGCAGACAAGAGTACGGCCTGCCTGATGGTAAGCATTTGCCATAGCCTATTGTAGTACTTTGGGCGCTACTGACATGCCACTCAAAAAAATCATATTATTATATATGTTATGCATGGAAGACGAGTCCTCTGATCCTAAAATAACGCATTCTCAATAACCTGGTCTCTAAGGTGGAGATCGGTCGGGCGAAATAGATTCGAGTAGTAAATGATCACTATCTATTTATTAATATACTAGCTTTTGAGCTCGGCTCCGCCCTCGTGGATGTTGGTTATCGCCCCAAAAAGTTTCTATACCTAACCATAACTTCATATGAATCGGTTCAGTCGTTTCGGCGTGAACGCGTAACAAAGAAACAAACTGACTTTTACATGCATAATAATAGTTAAGATAATATTGTTTGTTTGAGAAGGATAATATAAAGCAAGCACATCAACATTATCAAAAAATATGTTTTTTTTTATCTCAACGGGGTAACTCTTGACCTTCATCTCACCTCACCCGGATTCCTCAACCACAGAGGAACTGGCTATCTTACCTCTAACTGCCGGAACACAACAATGCCGTTTACATTATTGCTATGGCGGCAGACTTAGGTAAGATGGTGGTAGCTAGCCAGGCGGACTAAGAGAAGCCCTACCACCAACCAAACTGAGCAGAAAATTTCCACCTCCACGGGAATCGAATCCCCGACCTCTAGATCTAAGGCAGGTGGTAAAATAGACCACAGAGGCGGTAAAATGTATCACAATTTCTAATCTACGTCAAGTTGCCTTATCCAATAATCTTCATAGCTCCATAGCTCTCAGTATAGTTCTAGTGTGACAGTGACGGGGACAATATTATATACACGTCTCTGAGTGTTCAGCGCGCAGTTAGCCACTGTTGCTTGTATTCTTGTATGTCACATACTCGAATCGGCATTATGCAAGTAAGTGACAAATATTGTTGATGGTGCTTTTTCGTTTGAATCTTTCCCTACTGGTCACTATAAGCATTTTTTTGTTTTGAACAAAAACAAATATCCGTCAAGCATCAGATTCCGGACACAATTGATTTTTCAACAGCCAAAGCCCTCCGGAGTGATAACGCCGTCACTTGTTGGTTCCTCGTAATATAAATTTTGATCGAGAAAGGGCTGAATTGAAATTATCTATATTGTCTTCACGAAATTATCAACTTTTTTTTACAATTAAGTAATAGGCAAACATTTGACCACAATCACACCTGATGTTAAGTAATGACATAGCCTACGATGATACATGTTTATCTAGAAGGTGCTTATTCACTCTAGCCTTAAAGACGTCCAACGTGAACAAGTTTTCACTGGCTCGAGGTGGTCATGGAGTATGGAGACATATCAATGTTCCCTACGGGTAAAATGTTTACTTGCACTTTTTATATAACAGTCACCTTCAAAAAGATGTACGCGATTCTTATTCGTATCGGATTGACATAAGAGTGTTTGAAAAATTTAGAAGCTGACTGTACCTTTTTTTCGGGGATGAATCCGCTTACAGACCTACCCGCTGCTGGCTAAGCGACTGGCGTGAGTGGCAGTTGCCCAGCGCCTGGTCATAGCGGCCAAACAAATGGTAATACCACAAAAACTCTCCGGTAAAGACCTGCCCTTCGCGAGGGTAGCCTGGGCCGAAGCAATTTAACCAGCCCACAACCAGACCTGATGCTGATTGTTCTTTCGTATCCACAAAATAATCATTGGGGTTGCTTAGTATTAAGTAGAGTTTTTTATACACTCACACCTATCACCTAGCCCAAAGTAAGCATCATTAAGAGCTTGTGTTATGGATACTATATAACGGAGAAATAATGATAATAGTATGTATATAAATATAGAAATATACTAAATAAACATATAAACATCCATGACTCGTAAACAAATGCTCGTACTCATCATACAAACATTTGCTCCTACCGGGATTTGATCCCGGGACCTCCCGACCAAGTAGCCTGCATAGCAAGGGGCACAGACCGCTCGACCAGCCGGTCGTCAGTAATTGTGATCATGATGATATTTAATAAAGTTACTTCCTCACTTCGAATTTATTTTGCCCAACAGGATTTATAATGTATCAGCAACATAAAATGTAGGACTTCATTTTAATCTGCCAAGCCGCAGAATACCCTTGGGGGTCTTATGACAATTTAAAACCAATTGTGTGTGGAATCTGAGACTTAACAGGCTAAAATCTTAATATCGTTGTGAAAAAGCAATAAATGAATTGAACTGAATTGTAAAACCGATAGCCCACTGGCAACTTTGTTCAAGTGAACAAAGACGAATATTTAAATGTAAAATCCTCTAAAAACGACAGCAAAAGGGAAAATCCTTAAAAAAATACATTTGTCAATTAAAGTGTTCAAAAGAATTCATATCATAAAACTTTTTCAACTCGAAATTTCAGAAATTTCTGTAACGCTCCCAGACAGTGGACGCGAGCGTGACCGATTACGTATGTACATAGATTAATGGCCAATCACAAAACAAAACCCATTAACGGTTGTCAGCGGGCGGCGATTGGCAGTCGCGACGGCCGGCGGCGCTAGAGACGTGCAGGGTCGCTGGGAATCTGGGACATGAGACTATTAGGACTCAGCATTATTGTTTTCTGGGACACGGGGCGCTGAGATCTTATGTTGTAGCCTATGACTAAGACGATAAATGCATTTGATTTATTGATGGATAGAGACTCTTAGTTACATGTGTTAGTTCCTGGTTAAGAAACCAGGGCCATCTAATAGGCTCACGGGACTACAATTTGTAAAACTGTACTGACACAGGATGATGAGACACAGAATGCTGGGACTATACTGCATTATTAGATGTCAGCAACTCAGCAGTCACAATAATATACAATTATCTGGGGCGCACTTTCATCTCAGACATGAGGAAATGTGCTAACAATTTACAAATATTTTATCTTGAAGCCTCTTCATCGCTGGTTAATGTGACAGGTATAAAAGACCGCAGCTTTTAGCTTCAGATCTCAAAGCTTCTGCTTTTGTTATGGCAAGCTACACGCAAAAGATAATCATTTAGATTGTGCAGTCAATAAGCAACAATATATACACTTTTGGTGTATTAACATCCAGTAAGTCCTCTTGCAATAAGAGGCGCTACCACTTCATCATAATAAGAACTCTAATCATCATAATTGGAACCTAAAAGTTTTGATGTAAATAGAACTTCGTTCTAATAAAAGTTTGTATCTAAGGGCCAATTTTTCAATCCTCAGATAATTTACATCTAGAGAATAATTTTGTGAGATTTTCTATAGATTAACTGTCAATCTATGGATAAATCTTTTCCAGGGATTGAAAAATCAGCCCTAAGTAGAATGCATTTAAAGGACTCGACGTAAGTCAACATGATAATAAATAAAAGGAACGAAACTCAGACAATGTGATGATAAAAAATGGAGTAGTAACAAGTAAACTTAAACCACGTTAATTCACTTTAACCCCATTAGAATCTTACATCGAAACAATCAGAACCACACTGTCAAAAGTATTTTTAATCCTTAATATTATAACTAGCAGTTTCAGTTATTTTTATTATTTCCAAATTGAACTTTATCTGTACAGTAGGTAATAATTTTATAAGCTTCTCAAATTTTAAAAACTAAATTAAATTATGATGACAATAAATAAATGAACTAAATTGATTATGCCCCAGTAAGCCACCAATGCTATTAAAAGAAACGATTAAAAAAGTAATCCAAAGTCAAAGTCAAAGTCAAAGTACTTTATTGCATCATGTTGTTACATAGATGTTAACAATACTATGGAGAATCAAACATGACCATGCAAGGGCACCGCAATATCTTAATTCTAGTATAGTTACTTAATTACATTTAAATATTAGCATTATTAAATTTATACATTTGTCATTATTAAATCAATTTCATGCATTAAGTTACATTATTATTATTAATCAATGGCTATCATTTAAAAACTCTTGCAGCGAATAATAACATTTTTCTATGAGATACTCTTTTAACATTTGTTTGAATTTGTTTAATTTGTTTTCATATTTAATTTTGCTGGGCAATTTATTATAAATTTTTACACACGTAGCCAGGGGGCCACTTTGCGTCATTTTCAATTAGCAAGTTGGTTGGGCTAATTTATTTTGTGGTCTAAGATTTTGCGGACGTTGGTGAAACGAAAAGAAGTCTGGGTGCTTTCTAACAAACTCACAAACCGCACTTATGTATAGGGATGACAAAGTTAATATATTAAATTTGGTAAAGTATGGTTTGCAACTATCCATAATACATACATTCCCTAATATTCTTATGCATCTTTTTTGCAGTGGGAAAAGCTTTTCCACCTCGGTACCATTTCCCCATAGCAATATGCCATAAGACAGCCATCTGTAATAAGCATTTTTTGCTGATTCAAAATTTGTAAGCTTTTTAAGTTCCCTTAATGCGTACGAAAATCTGGACAGTTTAATTGTAACTTTATCTATATGTTCTTTCCAATTTGTGTTTGTGTCTATACTTATTCCTAGAAGAGGGTAATTATTTTACTTGTTCTATTTCTACTCCGTTAAATTTAAAATTTATATCCAATGGTTTTCTTTGGAAAGGTCGGAATTCTATTTATTTTGTTTTTTGGAAGTTAATTTGTAAGTTTTGTTCATTTAAAGGTATTAAAAGGTAGCCAGTGTAATTACTAGGCATGGACGGCATTTCATCTTAGGCCTCAGGATGACAACGCACCTGCAATATCAAATGCTTTTCCTTGTTATTGCAGGTGTCTATAGGCGGCGGTAACCGCTTACCATCAGGTGGGCCGCCAGCTTGTTTGTCATCTAGTTGTATAAAAAAAAAAATTAACCAAACATTTACTTTTGACAACGTGCTATGTATTGTATTATTTACATCATGGTTCTGGTTATTTTCAAAATTCTCTGACAGATAGGCATCATTATAATGTCCCTTCAAATCGGGACAGACTCAGCCGAGTGTGTCGTCCCATCACTAAAATCAATTCGTAATCCAAAATACGCGATCAAAAACAATAGCAGATACGGAAACCACGCAGCATTACCAATTCCGATGTACTTGAAACTGACGGCTCAGAAATATCGCTAATACATAAGCATTTCCATGAAAGCTTTTGCTAGTTGAAGCTAACCTAAAGTAATGAATGTCTGGCTATCAGTTGACACTAAAATAGAACCATCGGTATTTGTAATTGATTAGGGCTAGACATTTTAATGGCGCACTATTAAAATAAATAAAAAAGTGGATTTAGTGCATATTATTTACATTTTAAAATACACAAAAGTTTACAATGTGAATGTTGAACTAACACCAAATAAATAGTAATTTCCAACATAACCGAATATTCGTTATTTGTATGTATAATGTAGGTACTCATTCTGGTGTTAAAAAATATTAAAGGCATTTCGACATAGGTGCTAGACTTATAACATGACAACAGAAAGTCTCAATTAAGGGGTTAGATTATTTAATTTGATTAGGAAAGACGGTGTATTCCGCCGATGTCTTTTTAATCGTAAACATTTTCTTTTGTTTGAGTTATTTGTTATGTTTTGTTTTATTTTTTAATCGTTAAAATAAAAATACTTACCACCGTATTATGACAATTTTCATTTAATCGAGTTCTTTTTTCAAACGACACATTTTTGAAGCATAAATGACTAGTGCTCGTTAGAACCCTTGGACACTTAAACGTTAAATTGCGCCTATTTAAAAGTACAACGCGTCACTGCTAATAGGCCTCTATATCTTTATTAAGCAGCGGAGGGTTAAGCTGAATTGTGCGCAATAAACGAAATGGAATAGTTAACCCTGCAGCGGTCTTCACACTCACTTTAATTTAGTTAACTGTCTCGCTGCGCCCTGGGCGATGCAACCCGCCACGGAAAGGGTTGTACAGTGATGTCCCTTACAATGCTATCGATATAAATATAAATAAATCGACATATTCGCGTCATGGCATTTTTCGTCATTTTCAACTTTAACACTTTTCTAAATCAGATTAGATTAGAAGTTATTTTAGTCCTTTTTTGTGTACGAGGATGGAAAAAGTACATGTTAGTAAACGATACCGTGTGCTCTCAACTCAATACTGTCTTGTAGATCCAAATCATAAGGTTTCAAATGTCAGCTAAGCCCTCCTAAAAGTCTTCTAAATTTGAGAAGCTACTCTACAACTAATTAGTATATTAATTGTCTAATTAGTATATTAATTGTGAACATACTCTGCACAAAGTATGGAGAGTTGAGTGTTATATAAAGTGAAATTAAGTCAGTGTACTTAGTGCAGTCCGCAAGTTTAGTCAGTAAGTAAGTAATTTCAACAAAATAATTTATTTTGAATATCAATTGTTTTCATACTCTTTGAATTTTTAGCCAACTTCAAAAAAGGTAGAGGTTATCAATTAAATATTTATACACTCACACCTATTATCTATCCCAAAGTAAGCATCATTAAGAGCTTTTGTTACGGATACTAGATAATGGAGAAATATATTGATAATAATATGATTATAAATATACTAAATAAAAAAAATATTATAAATATACATGACTCGTAAACCAAAACTCGTACTCATCATACAAACATTTGCTTTCCTACCGGGATTTGAACCCGGGACCTCTGACCGAAAAGCCTGTATAGCAAGGAATACAGCCCGCTCGGCCAGCTGGTCTTCAATTGAAACCTTATAATTTTTTTTTATATACAAATAAATGACAAACAAGCTGACGGCCCACATGATGGAAAGCAGTTACCGCCGCCTATAGACACCTGCAGTAGCAGGAAAAATCACTTGATATGCAGGTGCGTTGTCATCCTGAGGCCTAAGATGAAATGTCGTCCATGCCCAGTAATTACTTGTTATTTGTTTAAACATTATAAATTATGATAGATGCTTTAAAGTTTTTTAATATACTAACTAGAAAAAGTCATGTCCTGAGCCAGGAACCGAACCTGCGACCTTTCACGATCCGGGCGAACTCCCCAGGCAATGTCTTTTTGTCACATGTTTTTTTTATAATGAATGCCTCATACCATTCGACAGGCACCTAGCGTTCAAGTAAACAAATAATAATGTTAAAAAGTAAAATCCTCAAAACACGACGGAGAAAATTCTTTAAAAAGGTGACTTTTGTCAATTTTAGTGTCCAAAATAATTCATAGCATTGACGAAACTTTACCAACCCGACATTTCGGAAAATTCTGTAACGGTCCCAGACTTATTAGTTCGACAGTTAGTCATATAAGCGACATGTCCCATCACTATCGGGCCCGGCGTTTTCATCGCGGGCTAATTTATATCGGGCGCTGCGCCCCGCATTAAGGGCTTATAGTCGCGATGAAGTGTAACGTTGATGGATGCTGCAACTAGCTCCGATCATGTTGCATTACCGACTTTGACTGGTGCAATTAAGCTATTAACGATGTGTGTCGTTCAATTAAAAATTAGTCTTGAAAAGACCTCCACTGAAACCTTTGCATTAAGCTACCTCTGTTTTTAACCGACTTCAAACACGAGGAGGGTTCTCAATTCGGCCGGTATGTTTTTTTTTTTCTATGTATGTACACCGATTACGCCGAGATTACTGATCCGATTTACGTGATTCTTTTTTTGTTCGATGCGGAATAGCTGCCACTTGGTCCCATAAAAATTTTTTTCAAAAACAGTTTGGTACTTTAGTTTTAAATATAAAAAAACTGAAACTATGAAGTCGTCTACATATTCGTAATTGCGAATTTTTGCTTTTCCAATGACTTTTTAGTGAAACGATACGATAGTAGGAAAGAATATAAGTTGACGGTCACCCATCTAGCTTTGAACGTAGAAAGTTATCACTAAAAATTGTGAAAAAAAAATTTTAAACAAAAATTAAAACCGACTTCAAAAAACTGAAAAGGATAAAATAATTAAATTTAAGTAGGTATTCATCCCCTAGAAACATATTTTGGAGTTGGTGCTAAGTGCTTCACTTTCTATTGTTTTTGGAAACCACTTAGCACCAACTCCAAAAATATGTTTCTAGGGGATGAATACCTACTTAAATTTAATTATTTTATCCTTTTCAGTTTTTTGAAGTCGGTTTTAATTTTTGTTTATTGGATTATCCTGTCCAAAGTATTAGAACGATTGAATAATAATAATAATTAATGATATTTTTTTTTTATACAACTAGATGACAAACAAGCTGACGGCCCACCTGGTGGTAAGCGGTTACCGCCGCCTATAGACACCTGCAATACCAAGGAAAAGCACTTGATATTGCAGGTGCGTTGTCATCCTGAGGCCTAAGATGAAATGCCGTCCATGCCCAGTAATTACACAGGCTACCTTTCCCTTCAATCCGAAACACAGCGAACTGTGTCACGGCTAAAATAAGAAAGGCGGTGGTACCTACCCAGGCGACCCTACATATGGGTCTACCACCTAGTATTACTTTAGGCTAGATAAAATGTGTGAGTATATTCATATACTATATATTCATATACTCACACATTTTATCTAGCCTAAGAGACAACAGAGGAAATATTGATACTAATACATAAAATATATAAATATGTGTGCGTGTTTGTCATCTAGTTGTATAAAAAAAAAAAAAAAAAAAAAAATATATAAAAATCTTCATTTTCATGACTCGTGAACGATTGCTCGTACTCATCATACATTTGCTCCTACCGGGATCCGAATCAGAGACCTCAGACCGAGTAGCCTATATAGCAAGGGGTGCAGACCGCTTGGCCAGCAGGTCGTCTAATGTCAATGAATCAAACCGATCCTTAAATTCTCCTAAAATCAAACAAAACCTAGGAGAGAGCAGGTAAATGCATAGAGGAAAATAATTACACCAATGGTAAAGCTAAATAATCTTATATCCTTTTCTAGCATGCTACAAACGGACTCGTTCGGAGTTACCCCGCGTTCGCCACTCAATATAAGTATACTTAGATTAATTGACCTTTCCGGAAGCAGTCATGGCGCAACCTGCTTTATTTTCGTAATCGGAACCAAGCGCGTTTCTCTTACATTATTGCTATATAGCAATCTTATTGCAGTGGCGATGGTGGCCGCGTCAATATATCGACATTAGTAATCGGCCGCACCGCACCGCACCGCACCACACCGCTAGACGACTAATTATCGTTGCGCCTGGGCGTTTGGCAACAGAACATTGTCCCATTTCCCGCTAAATTATAACGTTGGCGAAGGTTTGAATTTGTGCGAGTTTAGGTTGTTGTGGTTCGCGCAGACGAGCGTTTTGTTCGACTTCCGATACAGAAGTAACGGAATTCACAAGGTTGTAGTGCAAAGTTAATTTATTTTTTGTAAAATAAATGATTTTGAAATTTTATGTTCAATTCTTTTTAGTGTTGTACCTACATAACTGATATTCAAATCAATCAAGTATCAAGGATAAATAAATACTCTTTTCTATGCTTTGCTTGTTATATCAATTTTTAGTATAAATAAAAATGCATTATCATCTTGTTTCCACAGTTGATTCTTGTCCAAAATTCATAGTACATAATTGCTAAAGAAAATTTCTCGAAGCATTGATCAATGGATACAGAGCCAAATATGGCCTTAAATTTAAGATTAACACAGACAGAATTATAACACAGTGAAATAGATAATATATTCAACAAATTATATACCTACGTTAAGTTACTACACTCTCCTGCCTGAAGCTGCGTTGAGCCACCAGAGTATGCTAGGATCGGGCGCGCTCGGATACGTACTCGGACGCAACTCGTATTTTGGCAACCGGCAATGCAAGCACACTGATCTGTGTAGACTCAGCACCCTACTGTCACGAGCTAGCTCGATAGTGAAATAAAATGCCGGCTAACGAGTAGATTTTTAGGAACTGTATGAAGTAGAAAGTGCTGGCGCGTCAAAATTTTGCTTTAGAGCTGCTTATTTTTTTTCTTGTTATGATTTTTTAATTCTTTTACTACTCCGACACTTTGCAGTAACAGATCTGTCTCTTTTGCCATATAAATGACTGTAGAAACTAGCTTAAAAGCTTATGTAGTAACCTTACCGTACCTTTTTTTCTGTACTAGTCTCAGTAATCTCTAGCAGCAGCAAAATCTACTTTGGTAATGATTTTGAATCAGAGATAAAGTTTAAACGTAAGCCGCTATCCATGTACACTTTAATGAACCTGACACGTATGAGCAGTCATACGAGAGCAAACCCCGTTGTCAACGCGGGGCGGGTTTTATCAAAACCGCTCGTCTGCCGTATCCCACGCGAGCGATCAGTCCAAACGCTCCGCCCGCGTCATTGCCCACAGCCTATCGACGATTTATCGACGCCTTCGCAGCACATTATAATTATTACGCGCTACACGTAATTGTGGAATATTACAGCATGCTGCTAAGCTGGATTACTATTGAGCTGCAGTTTATGTCTAACTCATTATTGAATATTATTTAGAGTAATTCTATCAACTTCGTAAGGTTAAGGTTCGCCTTTCTTATTTCAGCCGTGAAACAGTTCGTGTGTTTCGGATTGAAGGGCAAGGCAGACAGTGTTATTACGGGGCATGGACGGCACTTCATCTTAGACCTCAATATGATAACGTACCTGCTATACTAAGTGATTTTCCTTATCTAGTTATATACAATCAATAGTTCTATAGCCCATGCTCCGAGATCGACTTTTATATCAAAAGAAACCCTTTAATAGGAGGTTCTCAATGATATTATTATTATAATATCATTGGAGGTTCTCAATTCTTTAAAGCAATTCATTAATTAGTCACTAAGCATTATTACTTAACTGACTCATTCTTCGTTCAACAATTACTAAACCACGATTACATTTTAGACCATAAACATCAAACACACATGTTTTATTCAGACAATTATAAAATAATATTTCATATCACGCTCCAAGCAGTGAAACAAGAATAATAAATACGTATAGCCAACCTGGGAACAATATAAAATAGGTATTGTTTAGAGCGCGGTTTCGGCCGCGTCCAAAAGTCAACAGGGTTCCGCCACAATACAAAGGCATTTATTGTACGAATTTCACGCTCGCACGTGGGGTTCGTTGTACTAGGACCGAATATATTGATATTTTCACTTTAACGTGTAAGTACCTATTTTGAGTTACTCTAGATTTATTACTATCCACAAGAAGTTTTTTTAACCACTTCCGCGTGTGTCAGATCAGTCACTTACTCGAAATGCGAACTATGGTAATTCTACAGCACTATGATTGTTGGATAGATTGGATACTTTTGAAAAGTCTTTCATAAATTTCTCTAGCGGGCAATCCAACCAAATATTATTTAAAATGAAAATTGTTAAATTTGAACGATTTAATTAAACAATGTACATGTATCTTATCGCATATGCATTCATCCGTTTGGTCTAACATTTCCCCTTTTTTCTAAAGGTGAAATTGGTGCGAGCTGGAAAGAGCAAAAATTCATTCGTTTTTTGCAACATAATTGCATTTGTTGCATGTTTTTACAATACAATAAATAATAATCAACGTTTTTTACCACATGACTATAATGTATTCATCCATATATATAATGTGAACGCATATTGAGTGGCATGAAATAGAATACATATAATTGTTCTATACTTTTGTTATATACAGTTTAATTCTTTTCACTGAGAAGTTAATACAACTGATTACTAGCACAGTAGAAAGAAGAGAGAAAGAGCAATGACAGTGATTTGAACGAGTCGAGATTTAACGAATGAAACGACATCGAGTGGGGCTGAACAAGTTTCCTTTGGCATTTTCTAGTATGTTACGTTCCGTTTTTTGTAACACTAACACAAATAATTAGTTTGAATAGATTTATTTTTGCCAATTAAATTTAATGTCAAATCCAACAAGAATATCTTAAAAAATGTTTAAAAGTAAGATAAACTATTAAATCGTAACGGATCAAACAGAGTCAGTGGCAGTGGCGAGCATCCCTATGCGGCCACAGATCGTGGCGCGAGAATACGGAAGGGTTGCATCACGCTACCCCGTGCACACAATTTTCGTCACGCTCATCCCTCTGTGTGCTGCTGTACTTACACACTTAACATACACAAAGCCACAGACCAGCAAAACTTCATTTCCATCAAGTGTTCCACTGGCCTGAGTTAAAATTAAATGCGTAGGTTCATTTGCTCTGTGCTCAATTTTTCGAGGCGGTGTCGTAGTGCGCGGAGTATTCAAATGCGCCCTTTGTTAGTCCCGCGGCATATAAAAAATCCTAATTTTTATTTCAACAAAAGAGATGGATAACTAGTTTGTAGTGTAAACAAATTGTTCCATTCTGTTCTGTCGTTGTCTGCTCTCGTCGGAGCACTTGATTTTTGGCTTTTGTAAATGTAGTCAGGGTTTTGGCAAATATTTTGCAACAAATAGTGTTCTGTTTGTTAAAATTTTAAAGAAATAGTAAAGACCAAGTTACTATCGACTTTGTTGTATATGCCTAATAGAGGTTTTGTATAAGTGACTGATAGAGATTTTTTTCCAAGAAAGGAGATCTTGACGCGGGCTCGAGGTTGCCTATCGCAAACTATCATTATTATCATTAACAAATTTTGATATCTGGAAAATCTCGCTATCTCCGAAAAAATATTATTAAAATGAGTTTTGACGGTCACATCCGAGAAGAAACCAAAGATTTTACTACGATCTTCTGTAAGGTGGATGTGCTTTGAGCTTTAGTTGCTTACAGTATAAAACCGATTGTGTGTAGTCTATGAGTATTTCACAAATTAATATAAAACATCGTTTAACTCAATCCCCTTAAAATCTCATTCAAGATCGATTTATTTACCATCAATGATGAAATTAATAAGTAAAAGTTCAACTTAATTGCTGATTTTACTTTGAAATCTGATAATTGACACATAAAGATCAAATTCGATTAACACCATTCACGTTTGTAGCACGTGAAACACATGGCTTGTCCCTTTGTAGCGCGGTAGCGTTGTCAGCAAAACAGTGGAGTGACGTTTTCGAAAATCGCTCGCCTGGCACAGTTTCCTCGCAAACCCTTTACATTTACACTTCTGAGGAAACAGTCCTTATGTCCGCGTGTTAAGGTCGTTAGTCTCTGCAGGAAGTATTGGTTCTCGTTTGCTCCCTCGACTTTGTGTGTGGTGCCATTCTAGTCATTGACTCTGAGAGAGTGTCCTCTAGTGTTTACGAAGAGGTTCCTTTGATTTCTGCTTATTGTTTTATAAAGTCATCAACATGCCAAGTAGTTAAACCTTACGTCGTACGAGGAGCTCGGTGGCGTAATGGTTTCAGTGCTCTAGTTCGATATAAAATACAAAGCAACTTTCGCCATGGTCGACCCTGGGATGGGTCAATCAAAATTTCTTATCTCGAGCTCCTCCGTGCTTCGGAAGGCACGTTAAGCCGTTGGTCCCGGTTGTTCCTGCAACCGCTTTGAAAGAAAGAAAGAAAAGAAAGAAAAAAATATTTTATTTAAATAGGCCACAAAGAAGCACTTTTAAATCGTCAAAAAACTCATTTTTACAACTATCACAAAAAATATATTAACTAACAACGTCATAGTCTCTGTCTGTCTGTCTGTCATGTCTGAATTTACACCGGTTCCAAAAGTTGAACTACCGAGAAGATTCCGGCAACAAACTCGTGTAGTCACTCTTTTCAAAATAAATATTCAATTACAATGTTTGTAGTTAAAAAAAAATATAAATTTTAGCAGTGCAGTGCCGCCCAGCGAAAAAATATAATTAAAATTAGAAGAGAATCTATATCAACGTACCAACAAAGTAGGTACCCAATGTCAAAAGTATTATCGTTATTTTCAAGCTATCTGACAATGCACAATCACAAAATAGGTATACAGAGGTTAATAGTCATAATACTTACTCGTAAACATATAAACATTTTGGAATTTTAATGTTTCCACGCATTCTTATCATCTAAATATTCTTGGACCTTATAGTAGCCTTTTTTTTAATTAAAGTTTGTTTGACATATAACTTAAGTTTGTGATAAGGCAGTTCAGTTACATTTGGTGGGACTTTGTTATAAATGTGTATACATTTCCCCATGAATGAGCGACTTGTCTTGTGAAGTCTAAAACTTGGAACAGCAAGTTTATTTTTATATCTAGATTCTAGTGCTTAAGTTATGAATATCACTATGTTTTGAAAAGGTATGTTTATATTTGTGAACATAAATTATGTTCTGATATATATATAGAGAATGGTCAAAATATTAATTTCTTTAAATAAATCCCTTAGTGAATCACGTGGCTTGAGCCCGTAAATAGCACGCACAGCCTTTTTAGTTAAAAGTTAAAAAATTATAGCTTAGCAATTCAGCCACTTTAACCCACCAACCCGCATTGGGCCAGCGTGGTGGTGTTATGGCCCAATCTCCTCATGTGTTTCTCCCATGTAGGAAGGCCTGTGCCCAGCAGTAGGACGTGTATAGGCTGGTGATGATGAATCTTACGTCGGCAATTCCGTTCTATTTTTTTATTATATAATACAATGATAATGATGGTAAGCGGGTGCCGTAGCATATAGACACTCGTAGCACCTTGGGTACCAATGGCGCGTTATCACCGTAGCCTATAGACGTTCGTAGCACCTTGGGAACTACTCACGCGTTGTTACCTTAGCCTAATACGTTCGTAGTACCTTGGGCACTACTCACGCGTTGTTACCTTAGCCTAATACGCTCGTAGTACCTTGGGCACTACTCACGCGTTGTTACCTTAGCCTAATACGTTCGTAGTACCTTAGGCACTACTCACGCGTTGTTACCTTAGCCTAATACGTTCGTAGCACCTTGGGCACTACTCACGCGTTGTTACCGTAGCCTATACATATACGTTCGTAGCACCTTGGGCTTTGCTCACGCGCTGCCTGCCCTGTAGTAATCAAGAGAAAGCTTAAATTGACAGCAAAGAAGATAAGTTCTCATGCTTCCAATATAACGCTATTTTATTGAGCTCTGGTGACCTCTCTGGTGATTTTATTGAGAAAGCAGGAACAGAACAATACAAAGTGATGTAATTTGTTTTCGGTCTTCTATAAGCGGGGGGTTCTTCCACATTCGTGCGTTTTAAATACCATGCTCTCTTAGTATGAATTTATTGTATGTATTGTATGTATGTGTATTTGCCTATTTATTACACCCACCCAGTTTTAAACTTCTATGTATTAAAACTGTATTCATGCAAACAACCGTTGGTGGCTTGGTGAGTCAGTAAATCTATACTATTATTGTTCACGACTGACCGTCTTTCTAGCGCGCTTTTACCTTTTATACCATATCATTATATTTTGATATACCATGTTTATAAGTAGGATATGTCAAGACAAATTTATTTTTAACAAAAAAACCGACTTCAAAACACTAAAAAGGAAAAAATAATTAAATTTAAGCACCTTCTTAGTTACTTACCTCCTAAAAATGTATTTTTTGGAGTTGGTGCTTCACTTTCTACTGTTTGTGGTAACAGCTTAGCATACTTCATACAATGAGCAAGTCATATAAAATGGTCGACGCGGACATAGGCTAGTAATAATATAATATTCTGTTGTTTGCTATTCTTACCTACAAATATACAAGTAAAGTATTCAACCCCTTTCACTAGAAAGTCCCATTCCATCTAAAATGTGATTTATTTCCGAAGCAGTAAAGATTATTTATTAATCCGGCAATACTGTTTGAGTATCGGTCGGAATCGAATCGACGTCCCTTGATAGGGCAAAACGCGCCATATGTGGTCAATTTCAACTCCGTCTCGCTACTTACCGCTAATCCTACCATAATGTGATCATGGCGTATTAAAAATTTAGTTTACGAGCCATTTCGAGAAGCTGACGTCGAATATTAGTATTGAATCTCAGCAGTATAATGAATTTAATATTTAATAGATATTCTACTTCGGATGACTATTTACTATGAATTTTATTTTATAAATCTGAATAAAGTATCAAATATTTTTGTCTGCTTGTCTTCCCTTTAAAAAAGTATAACTATATAGTCACTAGTAAATGTCATAATTGCAAAGAATTTAAAGAGTGACATATACATATTTCCTTTAAAAAAGTAGTTTCTTTAACTAAAGGTATTTGCGTGAATATGACATTTCGATTTTAATTTCTCGGTCCTATCGATTCAACGAATTGACGTCGTAGGAATCGATTACAACAAGCCCTTGGCAATTTTAATTGGAAGCAGTTTGAGAATACTTGATCATTAATATCGATAATTAAATTTAAGGATAAAAAATTTGTATGTTATTCAATTTGAAAATATTTTTGTTGAGTTGTTCTAAATGAATTGATGAAAAAACTATAAACATGATAGTTGAATGTCTTTTTAGCATCGTGCCTTGTTAGGATTCTTAACTCAAAGGGTAGGTACCGAGAATTCCTTATTATGAACGAACGTCCCCTGTTCATCTCTGTCCATCTGTTAGAAGACTTTCTTGCAAACAGTAATCATTTGTGTATAATTATTAATTAGGCAGCAAAAAAAATTGGCTAGCAGGTAGAAATTGTATTTAGAGCGATCCATCGTTACATTGTTGACAATTAGTACAACAAAACAGCAATTTATCTTCCAGTTTTTAGACGATTAGGTATGGTCCTCAGTTAAGCAAGGCGCTACATCGAAAAAAAACGTACTTTTATATGTAACTAGCTGTGCCCGCGACTTCGTCCGCGTGGAATATTGACTTTTTCCAAACAAACTTTCATCCCCTATTTCATCCTCTTACAGCTCTTTTTTCGCATTATAAAGTAACCTATGTCCTTTCTCTGATTCTAGATTTTCTCTGTACAAAATTCCATTTAAATCAGTGCAGTAGTTTAGGCGTGATTGCGTAACACACAGACAGACAGAGCTACTTTCACTTTTTATTTATAATATTAATATTAATATACAGGGTGGTGCTGTCAATGCGACAATAAATTAAAACATGAGCTATATTAGTTCATAGAAATGGTTTGCCACTTTCAAAAACATCGTATTCATTTGATAATTTCTGGACATTTCTATGAAAAAATGCATCCGATGTTATATTACTCCATACAAATGTCATGAAATTATCAAATGAATAAGATGTTTTTGAAAGTGTCAAACCATTTTTAGGAACTAATAAAGCCCATGTTTTAATTTATAGTCGCATTGACAGCACCACCCTGCCTAATAATATATTAAGTAAGTATTTCAGCGACCTATCGCTGAAAGAACTTAACGGATCTAAAAATCTGATACACATTTATGTTTCATTTTGTGCGTTTATAACGCCGACTTTATTGTAACAATTAAAAATAAAGGACGAAAACGATGAAAAATTAAATGCTCCAGGCGAGATTAGAACCCGCGTCTACTGGGGTCCGGCTAGACGCGATCACTACTACGCCACCGGAGCACCAGGTGTAACTTACCAATTTCTTCACCGGTTGTTACCCTTTGTAGCGTTTTAATAGCAACTGTACTTTTTGTACACTTTGCAAACGTTGAAATGAAAATTCGTAACAGTTTAAGAGTAGTGACAAGGACAATCCTTGTCGCTAACCATACCAGAAAATTTGAAACAACGTCAATCAAGCGTATTAGTCTTAAAAATTTGCATTGTCCCAGCTCGCGTTTTCATCAAGCCAAAATCTACAAAGCATAAAACAATAACAGCATCAGCCACAAGGGTTGAGGATATTGACACGGCGACGACCCTGCCCGTGGTTATTGTTTCCCTGACTCCGGCCGCTAATTAATTTACTGCGGCCCTGATTGTGGGCCGTTTCAAGATTTAATATACGACATTGGCGGTGTGTCGCGGCAATATGACGTTTTAAACACAGATGTCGTCGATGGCTCGGCTTGCCCTAATACAATTTGTTAAATTGCAAAGGTAAACGTTGACGACTAGTAGTAATAATAAATCTTTACATATAAAATGCACGGTTCTGTCTGTTTTACTGTAAAGTAGGGAGCTTCAGTCAAACTTTATTTTAAATGCATTTCCTATTCTAATTTTAAATGGTTGTAAACCTACAGGTTGAGATAGTTGCCATTTTAGGCTACTATTCTTTTTTTGGTTTGTGGGAATTTCAAAAATTAAACAAGATAATTTGCAAAACAAAACTTTCAGTTTCATTTGCAGTTCTAATGAATGCTAACAGCCAAATCTAATATTGAAAGATAAACAAAATCTAAATCAAAATTTATTTCTTACTTTTGCAAATAACAATGCTTATTGGACCTCAAAAATGCCACAGACGACAGCTTGTTGAAATCAAATTACAAAGAACGGAGGGGAAGTATGATGACGCTGATGATCCCCATGATGGATGGATAGAAGACGTGAAGACTTCTGCTGGGGTGCTTGAGCAAGATAATGTACCAACAAAAGCTATTGAAGTATTACAGATACTTCGTTGACAATTATAGCTACAAAGAATTCAATTGTTATAAATATTTTAATAACAAAATTCTGTAAAACTGTCAACACCTATTTGCTGAAAGATTCATTGAATGTCTTATATTTGAATATAATTAAAATAAAAGAACTAGGATTCTAGAAGGATATATTCTTGGTTCATTCGCAGTGATTCATATCTACAAGCAACAAGGTAATGACGTCGATCTCTCATTTAATTGAACACATTGTGAAAAGCGAAATATCTTGTACAATATTGCCGAACAATTACACATAATTTCCATCACCGTGTGCAAGGGGATTCAACTTCTGCCGTTAGCGGTTGCAAATCGGCGTGTCGTTGCAAAGTTGAACATAACACTGAACAACGCTGAATGTAACGCCAAACACCGCTCAACATAACGCAACAGGCCGTTATGGCTACAATACGACTGTTTTATGTTGCCGAGAAGTTTCCCGTGTATTTGTTTTGCATTTGACACTTGGGCGGCCATTGATTTTAGGGGAACGGGGTTAGCATGGACATTAATTCGTGTAAGTGACAAACAAAATATGAATCCAATTTCGAGCTTGCACTTTGATGATTTTTGGAAAGCTTCTAATATAATCGTGGACGCTGTAGACTAAACCAGGGATCCCGAATTAAAGTCTGGGTAAGGGGTAGAAGTTTGTGGGATGTTTTCGAGTCATCGTACGTATTTATTTTTGTCGAATAATGTCAAATAAGCAAAAAAGGATCCACCTGATGATAAGTTATAACCATCAGCTATAGACACCATCAATAATACCCATTCTAGCAATACGTAGGATCCTCTACCCTGTAAGATTTTCATAGTTTGTGGCCGAGAATCCATCAGACTGAAAGAGTATTATTGTATGTTTTTGATGGTGATGTAATTATTAACTAGAAAACAATCTTAATTTGTGGAGTGACGATGACGTGACGACAGTATATTTTTAGTAAAAAGTTATCTAAAGTTTCCCAATACTCTGAAGCGTTGCTAATTAAATTCAAAGATAACTTTCAACACATTTTGGAAGTAAATCATAAGGTGAGGTTAAAATCTGAACACCGTCACAAGGCATATTGTACTATTTAGTCCCGCCATTTTCTAATAAGCCACTGTCAATCACAACTGCGTTGGTGCCATATTGTTGCATCCACCGCAACTGATATCACTTGTGGTGGATTTATATAAATTTGAAATGTTTAGTTTTATCTAATAGAAAAAGGTATTTAAAATAATTATAAAACGTAAAAACATTGTAAGGAATTGAAAACTAATAAGAAATAGAATCACACATCAACATTAAATGATCCATATAGTGTCTGGGTATTTAAAAACTACAAAGACTAGGTACTGAAGACTGCTGTTTCAAGCTGCACTAGCTGTCTTCGCATATGGACTCTTCTTACCGCTTCACATTAGTTAATTTTGAGTTCTTTCCCGTGCTTAAAAAAAAGAAATAGTTTAAAGTGTAAATTTTCAAAAAGCTGGTTTATTTTTCCAGATTCAAGAAGAATAGTAGGTAGTTCAACTTTTGGAACCGGTGTAAATTCAGACAGACTGACAGACAGACATACAGACTGACAGACAGACTGACCGACGGACAGACGGACCGACAGACAGACCGATAGACAGACTGACATTATAACATTGTTAGCTTACGTAGATCCAGATAAGACAGAGAGACAAACATTATGAAATTGTTAGTTAGTTAATATTATTTTTATGTGATAGACATAAGGGTTTTTTTTGTTGACGATTCGAAAGTGATTTTTAGGGGGGCTAATTAAATAAAAATATTTTCATTTTCAACTCCTTTGAGAAATTCTGAATATTGTTGCTTAAGCATAGAAAAAGCCAACCTAGGTGGTAGGCCCGTATGTAGGGTCGTCTGGGTAGGTACCACCGCCTTTCTTATTTCAGCCGTGAAACAGTTCGCTGTGTTTCGGATTGAAGGGAAAGGTAGCCAGTGTAATTACTGGGCATGGACGGCATTTCATCTTAGGCCTCAGGATGACAACGCACCTTCAATATCAAGTGATTTTCTCTTGTTAATGCAGGTGTCTATAGGCGGCGGTTACCGCTTATCGTCAGGTGGGCCGTCAGCTTGTTTGTCATCTAGTAGTATAAAAAAACCAGCATTGGGACCATCGCCCATTGGACCAGCATGGTAGTGTTATAGCCCAAGCTCCTCATGTGTTTCTCCCATGTAGAAGGGCCTGTGCCCGGCAGTGGGACGTATATAGGCAGGTGGTGATGATGAAACATATACAAAATCAAAACCAGAATTTTTAGCCGCATAAGTTTAGATGTGCTTTTATCAGTAATCAGCGCAAGAGAATCGGCACGCAGCTGGTTTATCGAGTGTGACTGAGTCGATTGCCGCTTTCAAAAAAGCGCACTTTAATTTCGGGAGCGGTAATGGAGGCGCGAGCGCGGCCGTGCGTGGAGCCCGCGTATTTATTTTATTACCTATAAAGTCCTAGCGTGCCACTGTCTTAAGTACTAACCCGAGTACGCCTTAAGATTTAATGAGGGTTGGTTTCAATCAAAATAGAGATAGCTTTTTCGCTCTGCGACAATTCAAGTAAATAAAGACTGTGAACGTACGAAATACGAACTATAAATAACAATATAGTCCTTTTTCGTTTATTTTAAGTAGAAAATTCGAAATGATGATAAAAGAATTATTATCCACCCCATTAAAATAGATAGTAGATTAAGTTAAATATAAAGATTCAAATGAACCTTACACCGATGAAATAAGACTCATTTTGATGTCCTAAGGCTTGATTTTACTAAACATAAGTAAATGCCTAAAGGAATATTTTTATGAGCAATAAAGCCTTAGAACTATTACAGCAGTAAGTATCAAACTACTTGAACTAAAGAAAGATCCCACAGCTCTGTTTGAATGTCAACAAGCGAAATTGGCCTCCCTTCCGAGAAACAAGGATATTGATGGGCAATCGATGGCAAAGTTTTTTCAGCCCTCCACAGACAAATAGCCCTGCGAGGAGAAATTAATTTGACAACTCCACAGCGGACTGGAGACGCCTGTATTAATTTATTTGACGGGAAAAAATTGTGGCTCGCTCTAGGGAGGGTGCGAGTGGACTAGTTTTTACATCTGTTGTTCTTGTTAGAAGGGACACGGCTACAAATTTAGTCGGTGATGAAATAAAAAAACATGATTCGTCCTTTGTTGTGTACTATCTAGTTGACTTGCGAAGTCCGTAACAAAAAAATCTAAATGGTACAAACTTTGAGGTAAATCTCACTAAAAAATATTTGTAGCCAAAAATGGTGATCATCGATTTTCTCCATTTTGTATATTTCATATGTCTATACCCTCGGGAATCTCATGATATTTAAAAAAAAATATGTGTGGAATATTGTGGTTTGACAGGCTACTGTGTCTGTCTTAAAAAGTTAACATATCTTCTTTAGTTTCTCTTTTATCAAGAAGCTATGACACAAATACTGCCCATTCACGATTGGTTTCTTGACTCAATGAAACACTAATAAAACCTTATTATCGGCGATATCACCCTCGTCGTGGCAAACAAGTAAATCCACACTGTATTTCCTTAATTCACGTCCAGAACAAGCCTTGGCCCCCGGATTCAGTTATCACACACGGCATAATGACATCAGGAAAAATCGAGTCGTATCGAGAAAATATCGATGCCGAGGGGATCGGTAACAAGTCGGGGGAACTCGATTTATGACGTTCCGATGATACAATCAAATCAAATAAAGCATCTATAAATCAATGTCCGTCTCGAGCGCGAGGTGAGAGAGATGTATGTGCCTATTTTCAGTTGGCGTCAGTTTTATTGTATTGCGCCGTTTCTAGCGGAAAAGAAAACGCTTATTCCATTACTGTCGGCAACGTAACCCATCTTTGATCGTCTATTTCTGAATATTTAGGCCAATAGACACAAATAGTTTTATTCAATTCATAGTGGTAATCTCCAATATTATGTTTTCCTTTACGCGAATATCTGCTGCTTTTGTTTATCGGTAAGCTGAGCTAGAGTTCAATTTGCAGGTTTTAATTCTAAATCTTAACCCTGATCAGTTACCTTTTTTTATTACAATTAATCAACAATAATTCATAATTTGTAGTAGCTTTTGATAGTACTAAAGCGATTCAAGAAGTTTGCCATCAGAAGAATACCGCAACCTGTTCTACACGTTATTCAAACCAAACAACACCTTTTAGACCCCAAGCATCGTACCACAAAAACAATACACGGCGACATGCCAAAATCATTTAAAGCTTTAAAAAGGCAAAATCTTTATTTCAATTAACAATGATCCGATAAGTCCGGTAATGAGTGGTTGGCGGGATTTATCGGCGAGTAACCGACAATTAAACGTCTTTGTTGGCGGACGCGACGGCGCGCGCGCCGCCCCCGACCTCACAAAATGTTAAAACCACGGAGAGTATGGCCGACGCGGAACTATGACTCTGTTGATGTACTAAATCAAGATATATTTTTTATAATGAATATAGAAATAAAAAATTATAAGCATGACGAAGATTGTAAGAGTAAAAGAAAAGAATGAAAAAGCTTCACTTGAACATGACAATAGTGAATGACATGCAGTGAATGTAATTAATCTCCCTGACAAATTTTATCAATTAGTTCAGCGAGTTAGGAGCGAAATCGTTGCTGATGGATTATTGAGGTAGACAATGGCCCTAATTCTGGTGAACACATGCTAAGTCTAAATTTAAGTTCAGTGCATTTCTTTCTATCAAAAGGAATACGAAAAGGATAGCTATCATATAATTTGACATTTAGAAATGTGCGTTCAATTTTCGACCTTATTTAACATGCTAAAATGCAGTGTTTAGGAGGCACCTCCGTACATGCCGTCTAAAATTGTGTATGGTTTCTATGAAATCTATCCAAACAAAGTGACAGCTCTAAACAGATTCTTGCTATCTTTCTTCTATTACTTATTGCGAGAAAGAGATATACTGTTCTTAAATTTAGAATTAAAGTGTGTTCCCAGAATTAGGCCCAATACCCACTATTTAGAAAGACAAACTATAACATGAGATTACTGATTACTGAGCAAACCTCTAATATTTATGCATAAATAAAAAAAACATGTTCTTTCAAAGCTACAATGTCACCTCTGTCCCAATGCTACAAACTACACGTTTCTTAATTATTATGACAGAAACCCTGTCGCGTTATCAGATCCACGTCGTTTCATACATCGGCGACGAAAGGCCCGCAAAGACAAAAAGTCGCGCCCTCACAAGACGCCGCATTGTTCGTGGACCCGGGACAAACCACGTGGGTCAACAAACATAATAACCCCAGTCATAGACGCCCTCTAATTTTATTCGGGCGATGCAAAGTCTCATTATATAAATATCAGAGTTCTTGAAGCCAACATCAATGTTTGTGCTTATTTTTCTTACTAACAATATGATTTCATGAGAATAGTTGAGGATGCATGCAATCCTTCTATATTGTAATTTTAGAATCAAGTTGCATTTTGCTGATTATAAAAATAAAAGGCACCTTATATCTCGGCAAGGTGGAGGCAGCTGGAAGAGTGAGTTCAAGTGTCACTAGCTGTCTTCGCATATGGGCTCTTCTTACCGCTTCGCGTGAAGTGGTGTTCAGTCATTTGCCATGCTTTGTAAAAAAAAAATGATCATCCGTACCATGACAACTTAGAGATTAGATTACTAATACAGGGAGTACGAGGAGATTCTGCATCCTTATTTATTTATTTAATAATTCATTGCACACAAAGAAACAATAAATGAAAGACAATAATAAAAAATGTACAAAGATGTAGGCTTATTTCTAAAAGAAATCTCTTCCAATTGAAGATGTCATGCTAGAAGTGGATTTCGCGTGTACCTACCGGTAAATATGACGTGTTATGTTACATATAAATATAATACATAAAATATATCTCCTACACGATACAATCATTAGCAACACAGCGCTAAAAACTATGTTATTGGGCTAGATATGCTTTGCAATAGACGTGAAGAGAAAACTGTTAGATTTTCTAATAAAAAAAGAGGAAATTGCAAAAGATATAAGTAAGTACAAGAATATAATACAATATCATCATGATTTTTACTATTGAGTTTTACTAATTAGATTATTGTGTATCCAGTTATAGAAACCAATCTTTAAGCTTATAACAAGAATCATCTTATTGTATCATTTATTATAATAACTTCATTGAAAATCCAATAATCATCGAAGGTATCGAACATAATCTCTGATGGTATGGAGGTGGAAATATATCGACTGATCTTAAATCGAGTATTGTTACTGGTGTAGTTCTGTATCGAGCACCATCTTTATCGCTCGCCACATGTAGTACATGACGTAGCACTTTTAGATAGACCCACATCGTGAAAAATCAGGCAGACTTTTATTACTGAGCAATAAGTCCCAATATCGACTATATAGAGATTTATTAAAAGTGTTATCGACTGTAACCCAATACGTATTGTGATCAATATTCACTGTGGAAATTTCAATGAACTGCGTTTCAACTCTCATTAAAGCAACATAAGCGATGTACGTCTGCAGCCTTTCAAGTGCATCATTCATGGACAAGACCATTCAGGTTTTGATACGATTTGTAATGTGAATGGAGATCGGGTCTCATTCACGGATAAACTACTGCCCTTATATTACTTGTATCAAGAACTTAACGTTCAAACTGCGGTAAATCAAGTAGGTCGTCCAAGCAATACGATTGTGGAAACAATACGTAGTAAAATTTATTGCTGGTAATATCACGAATAAGATAATAATATTATTATATTTTAAAGTAGCAGACCCTGGTGTTTTGATTTAAACATGAAATAGCTTTTGAATGACTCGACCGCATGAACCAAGAATAATGTCACAATCACAAAAGGCGTGTGGTAAGCCTTGCCTAAGAGAAAATTTGATAAAATTATATTTTTTTGTATCCTGACGAGCTCCTTGAAGCCTTGACTCGTAAAGGCAGAGAAGCTGCCATTTCCCGTCATTCATCTCGATGCGCAGACGCAAGGCACGGGCCACGTTGATTAATACGGCCACACCCTACCCCACCCTCTGGCTATGCTAATGCCGAGGCTTTGTCTCCACGCACGTAGGCGCGCATCCTGTGAGTGGGCACGAAAAATTGTCAATGGTTGTGACATCTCGATGGCAAGCAATGAATGAGTTGAAGCTGATTTGCATGATTTTTGTTTTTTTAATTGCTTGGTATCAAAAATGATGTCAAAGGTTCGAGGTTTTTAAATACGCCCATGTCGTCCATTGTACTTTTACAAAGTTGTAGGTGTACGATATTAAATGAAAATAATTCACCAGAAAACTAACAACAGTTCGTAATGAATTTTAAAATAGTAAATAAGAATAAATATCACAATTATTACTAAAGTAAATAAGAACACAATAGCAAGCTTATTTAATGACGATGCCAAGTCTAATCGTCTTGCTGAAACTTGGTCAGCGATTTACCTTACCGGAGACTTCCCTAACAACAGTTTCTATTGTCAACAGAAATACGGCACATTTGCTATAATTACCCCCGTAGCCCCCACAATCCGTTGTATTAACCGTCTCGCCTTTTAACACTGGGCTCGTTGGATACCCTGAGGCAAATCCACCAACCCTTGTGGACACTTGAACAGCTTCTAAACTACACTACTCTATCAAAACTATAAACACCTAACAGTCAATATTAAACGCCAGCAATGGATGAGATACAAATTGTAAAGGTTGTACCAAGTCGATAAATACAGGGAGAGGGGTGTCAAACCTATGATTAGAGCATTATTAGAGGGCCAGAACTGCGGTGGAAAAAACGATGCAATTTCAATCTGCCTAAATAAACTATTGTTGGCAGTGTGATGGAAAATAAATAACATTTGTAGCTTAACATCTCAAATAATAATATATCATAATCCATATTATGTACTTGCTGTCAAGCATAAAAATATTACTATGTTATATTATATAATATAATCATATTCATATTTTTTATTCCATCATGTTGTAATAAAAAGGTCTTAAAGCTATGTAACAGTCAGATTCTCACTATTTATACTAAAAATATGTTTTAAAAATCTTACATTGCAATACCATAAAATAAAATAAAAATGCAATACACCACCCGCTTTATATTTTAGTCCTCAAATTCGTATGCGCGCCGAACGAATGTCATGTCAATTAATCAAGTTTATCGAACCTTTCATTTCAATTAATTAATAATATTCGTTACTACCGCGTACAGCTCTTCGTGATTTTTAACATTGAGCGCCTGCTTTCAACGTAGCCATTAAAATTATCGTGTCTTATTTATGACTATCATTATTGACTGTACTATCTGCAGCCATCATGATTTCAGCAAAAAAACTGACTTGGTAATAGTTATTTATATGCTTTGTACAGCTTTTAAATGCATTTTGATTTCTACTCAGATTTTATCGGTTAAAATTCGAGAAATACCAAATTGATCTCATTTAAAAGGTAAAAAATTGTATGCTTTTCCCAGAAACGAGCAGATTACACGAAGTGATCGCAAGAAACTCCATTGTTGAGCCAATAAAACCATCTCTGATTGATGAAGTCAATTTTTTGTCAAAACTCGTGCGTCCATTTAATTTTGACCAAGAAAAAAGACAGCCCTCTAAGCGCGCAACAATAGGTGATTTTTTCATCACAATGCTAGTTCGTTCTATGCGATCATCGATTACTTTTTTATCGTTGAATATATCAATAATCTGTTTACGCCCACTGTTAATATCGACGTTAGTAAAATTGAAACTTGACACGTGTTACGGAGCGAAAATAATTTTGTGGGTGCGTGATGGTGCGCTTTTGTTACTTTTGTTTGTTTCTTTTGGGCAAACGCCTCGAAGCGCCGAGTCGAGAGGCATTTAGTGCGTGACTAGCGCTTTTTTATTGCCTTTGTGTTGAAAAAGTGGCCATATCCCGAAGAGGGCTCACACCGATGCCACCTGACTGTCTGCCTTCAGATCCACTTAAAAAATTACGTGTTCTGTCAATAATTGCAACCAATTTGGCGGAATGAATGCCTAACATCTTCATGTCTGTTATTAGTGTCACATCTGTCAATGAAGTTGTCGGGACCAGGGCAATAATTTCCGACGTTTTACTAGATCTTTCACAATTTTTTCGTGTCCATGGATTTTTTTATGGCACCATCGTTCCATAGGAATTTTTATAACAAGACCATGGGAAATTCGTTCTACAAATATTTACCTAACCAGATTAAGTATGTGTGATTCGATAAAAGTCGATAAGATCGACGCCATTTCAATGTAAGTACCAAAATTCCTATCTAATTGAAATTTGAAAATCCCGTATAAGATGTGCTCATTAAGAGAGTGAGTAGGTTCACACGGAGCGAACGTGCCCCAAAACATTCAATAACATAACTTATGCCTCGAAAACGAGCCTTCAAATTACACAAAACTGACAGCTTTAATATTTGCCCTTAGCCGTGGATCGCGGACGCCTGAACACCTCATGCTGAGCTTTTAATTTGTTCCATACATCCTTTCACGTAATTTTTTCTGTGTTTTGTTTGAGACCGGCGGTGATCGATCGTTTGCCCGCTTTTTTACCTTGTTTAATTTTGAAAGGAGCTCGCAGGTTTCGCTAAGTCATTAGTGTTACCGCGCCCGTCGACCAGACTCTTTCTCATATTGTTCCTATTTGACAGCGCCCGTTGTGTTTTGTTTAGAAGACAAAACTCACAACAAGATAGGTTTGTATAGTAATTTGTTAACATGCATCCTTCATGCATCCTGATGTGTTTTATATTAAAGTCACTCTCGCTGCGCAAGACCGACTGGCTATCAGCTAACGTAACCCATCATGATGGGAAAATTGGAGATAAATCACGGTTTAATATCTTAACCTTTACATGATTGTTGTGTCGAAATTTCTACCGATTATCTGGAATAATTCATGGGCTTTCTCGAGCAGCCCCAATGATTTTTGAGTCTCGGGGAAATGTCAATGATCGAGTTAAGGTGATGATTGATTTGCGCGCGCGCAGAAAAATGGTGGGCACAGTATATTGCGACGAGAACAAATGGTCAGGCCGCGGGGCAACTCTGATTTAAGCTCTCGAATTTGCTTCCACTTAAAAAGGTAGCTTTAGTTAACTTTATATGGGACGCAAAAAGAAATGTATCAATCGTTTTTTTATTTTATAGAAATATAAATTTTAGAGTCACACCTTTGACAGAAATGTTGGGAATATGCGTTACGAATTTCTATATCTAAATGTTTCTCAAAATATTTCCTGTTGTTATTGAAGACTAATGAAGATAATTAAATATAGTAACAATAAAGTACTAGGAACACAAAGCCTCCGCTTAGTGTGACCTACGAAAGCGATAAATAATATTTATTTAAACTATACTGTCATAACCGTAAATTCCAATGAGCTGCTATCTGAATCTGTTTAGCTGTCTTATTGTTTGTAGGTAGTATTCCAGTAGCAAAGCGAATGTTTGGTCAGCAGCCGTCGAGCTCAGCAATTTACTACACTTGACGCAATTACAGTTTCGACGCGAGTCAGTTTATTTGACTTCGCGAGTGAAGTATGTGACTAGCCCTCGCATACTTTATGGCCCGACCATGAATAATGCGTTAGCAATTATCATTTCAATATATTATAAGTTCTTTTTAAGACTGCCATAATCTTGTTTAGTGTGTTGTTCTATCCGGTAATATGTTTTGACCGATACCTAAAGAAAGTTGGCGATAAATTTATGATTAAATAATTTACAAATTTTCTTTTGAGCACAGTATAACGATAATTGCTTCCCATGCAAGCTGTATTCATATTGATTTAAAAATAATGATAAGAAGGATTTCAACAAAAATATAATCACACCATTTACGAGTTAATATTAGCTATACAGGAAGGATTTTTGAGATAGGTGACTAGGGGCAGGTAGCCTTGACCGTTATAGTAACAGGAAAACGGTCCTTGGAGACCATTAATAACTTTTTATGATATTTTCAACTGCATTCATAGATTTTGGAAGAAATACACATTCAGCAAAAAACATGCTGAAATACTGAAAAAAAATGTTTTATACCTATCGATCCTATTTCATGGTGGGATAATAGTACTCAATAAAACAATTTAAGTTTATTTAAGTATGAGATGACAGAAATCGCCAAAAACATTTTTTATGGAAAAACGATGAATCAACTTGAAATATTCTTTATTGCCAAAATTAAATGCTCCTTTTTCTTACTGTAATCAGAAGACTCTTTAAGGCCAACTGAAATTTGAGTGAAACTACGGTAAGTCACAACACCGGCTTCACATGCAGGCACAATGTTCTACATCATTAAAACTAAATAAAAATTAAATTAAATCATTTAAACATGTATTTTTAAACCCAAAAGCATAATTTGGTATTCTACGAAATAAATTGCTAAAAGAATGTTTTGAGCTGATTTATCGTTTCTCCGTACAAAATATACGAGAAAAGCTTTCGTTTATTACGTACTCATACCTGTAAATGGTCCAATAGAGTCCTTTGATCTTCACATGAAATATACTGAAATCAACTTAAGATTTCTTAAACATGTTGCAAAAATCTTTAAAATTCTTTAAAAACTTTAAAATTCACACATGAATATTTCAGTACGAATTACTCATTCTTACGATTAAAAAACTTTTTAGTAACAATTCACAGACCCGCTGGATTTTCATTTTAATCTACCACCCTTCAATTCTACCCCAAGAAGAGAAACAAACCATAAAATCAGGGCTCTACAGCATCTTTAAATTTAAGTTACCCAATCCCACCAATTGTCGAGACTTTTATCTTGGCCCAATATTTTAACCCGTAACAGCAATTATCATGTTATAAATCGTTCTGAACATCCGTAGCATTACCGATGATTCGGTCATCACCAAAACAGTGTCGAAGCTGAACGACAAAGGTCCCCCGATTTATTATGGGCCGCGATCATTACCTGACAACTGTTTCGCCACCATAATATTTTGAAAGTGGAACTTTTGCCTGTATTAATATTCTTCCAAGGGTCTCCAATTAATTTTTCACGCGTATCAATCTCCACATGGAGATAGTATCTGCTCACGTAAAGACGCCGCCGAGCGTATATTCAATTACGGTAAAGCAATCAAAGGTTATTGAAAAGAAATTACAGAATTCAAAAATATCAGCTCTGGTGGTTATTAAATTCGAAATTGTCTAAAACTCCTGCTTTTGTGGCAATAGCCATATTGTAGAAATTAATATTGAACAATAAGGACGAAGTGTTCAGTCTACTGTCTGACCAGGAGCCTAGAGTTCGAAGTCTAAAACTGGAACCCGATTCTTGACCAATTTCAGAGAAGTAACTATGTCAGTGGTGACCTGGTGACTAGTGGCGATTTCCATTCGAATCTTAATCTTCGAATCTTAAATCTTCGAAGTACCTTCAATTTACACGGCATGGTGAAAAGCTAGGTGGTGAAGTGTTTTCCGCGCTCTGGTTTAGATTACGAAAATAAAGCAACTTTCTCCATGGTCGATCCAGGGATGGGCTAATAAAAATCTGCAATCTCGGTCTCCTTCGGAAGGCAAGTTAAGCCGTTGATCCCGGTAGTTACTGCAACCGCTTGAACCCACCGACCCGCATTGGCAGCGTGGTGGTGTCATGGCGAAAACTCCCCATGTTTTTCTACCATGTTGGAAAACCTGTGCCCAGCAGTTGGGCATATGTAGGCTAAAGATGGACGGTTGGTAATGACGACATAGCTAATACAGTTTATTGTATTTCTATACAAAATAAGTCGAGATAATTCAAATTAATGCAAATATTATAATTAAATAAACTTTAAATTGTTATTTATTGCTAGGTACTCCTTATTTCATGTCAAAAATAATAGCCCAGTAAAAATCCCATGTGTCACTTTTAACGGGATGATTTCAACATCTGAAGTATTACTCCCACATTTCCCACCTTAACTAAAAGCGTTCGTCTTTAAGCTTTTCGGAAATCAGCATGATCACGCCTGTTGAAATTTCAATAAAATTACACGTTGGCTTTATCTGTGACCAGCTGTCGTGAAACACCAGTAATGAGTGGGCGCAGACGCATGCACTGGCGCAGTCGCCACGACATTTGCCAAAAGACATCTTTTTCACAGATTCAAATCTCATTTCAACCAACGAATCATTCAAAAGTTTTATATATATTTTTTTGAACAAAACACGACAAATGACTCAACACCACCCGATTTGTAGTGGTAAGAAGAGTCCATATGCGAAGACAGCTAGTGCAGTTCAGACACTGCTCTAGCCGCCTCCAAATAATAAATAAATAATAATTATGCCTTTAAAATAATTGATCTTGTGTTTTGTTAACATAAAACTATATCTTAAATTCTTGATCATGTTCAGATATATCAGATAAACAACATGGGATCACAATTAATAATATCAACATCACTCAAACTTTCGTCAAGGTTTATTTATTTTTTATAGCAAACTCGATAAAAACAGTCAACGAATAGAAAGTATCTACAAAGAACAAACATAACGTAGTACCCGATGAGCATTATAAAATTTCGGAGAAAATTTTTATGATTAAGTATAACCTTAATTGTAACTAAGTATTAAAAGATAGGACACTCAATCGCTTATACATCAGCCAACATATATAAACAATAAATGTAAAAACCACTGTCATTCTTGTATGAAGGATGAGCAAAAAACTGTAGCAAGAAAGATAGCGTGTGAAAGGGGCAACAATAGAGAAAATGACATTTGGTTTGTTTGCATTTTATTCTTTATCAAGTATAGTTAAAATCTAAGATGCAAATGTAGATATGGTGCAGCTATTTAAAATCAGACATTAAAATTGTTAGATAGTTCGAGAAACATAATAATATAAACAAGAAATATACGAACGACATTGACGAAGTAAATAAAATTACGTTTTCAGAGTTTTCTAAACATGTTATAGTCAATCTTTGAAGCTCCGGCGCTCCTAGGTTTGACTAGTCAATCCTCAGGTCTGACTTGCAGTCTTAGTCAAAGCCCAAACAAATAAAGTTTTTCGGCCTCTGACTAAAGAATTTCCGTCAAACCTAGGAGAACCTAACCTAGAGATTTCTAACCTACCACGGCCGTGTCGGGCTTCCACGGACAGTTCTGTCTGATCTCGTATAGGTACCTACCTAGATTTCGTGGTTATTTTGTTTTTCTTTGTCGACGTTTGACCGAGTCTACCAGTCGCTTCTAGGATCGACTAGGCAAAGCCCGAAACAGTTTATTTTACTATTGACGTTTGACTAAAAAGTTGTGAACCTTACATGTTTGACTAAAAGTACATTAATCAAAGGCCGAAATTGGAATTTATTTTGGGGTTAGCCCGAAGGCTTTGGTCAAACCTAGGATTAACCAGTCATTCCGCGAAGAGACTGCATATCGACCTTTGACTATGACATACATACAGGTGGTGAAGACATTGCGACCATAAATTAAATTATGAGCTCTATTACGTATAGAAATGTTTTGCAACTTTCACCTACATCTTATTCATTTGATAATCTCATGACATTTGTAGCTAATTTCATAGAATCGTTATAAAATTATCAAGTGAATAAAATTTATTTAAAGGTTAAAAAACTTTTTAATGAACTAATATAGCCCATGTTTTGATTTAGTGTCGCATTGTCGTCATCACCCTGTATATCATGTTCCTGTGGTTCCGGGTTCAATCTAGCTAAGGGGAAAATTTTGTCTGATCAGTACGATCATTTATTCACGAGTCTTGGATGTTTGTATGTTTATTTAGTATGTTTCTAGTATGTTATATACATGTTATCTATATTTTTGATTTAAGGTAGATATTATCCTTTGATAATTTAAGGTAATCGAAAAACTTTCTACAAGCTCGCTCCAACAAATCAATCCAATGTGCAGTCAAGAATTAAGATTCCTATCGAATTTGAAAAATAATTCGTCTTCGCATCAGGTGCGCTACCGTTTGAGACATGCGCCCGCTTCTCAGAAGCAACAACTAAGTTGTAAAAACTCGAAAACCACTTCTCGCTTGTAAAGTTTCTCGACGAGTTCCAACCGGCATCGACACGCAGTTTGCGGCCCACGGCCTTATAAATATCATCGAACATGGAAAGAGGAGCAGGATATTGTCCGCAGTCCATCATCGCCACGCGCGAATACTGCTGACAGAAATAGTACCGAGGGATGTCGCGGTCCATATCGATGAAATATTGTGACACGGGAATATAGTAACCAGAGAAGGAAAATTGCTAGACGCACCTTTGCAGATTTAATTTTTCAAGTTATTTTTGAGATTGCCTTCTAATTTTCAGTGTCGAATTGTTTTGTTGTGTTTTGAAGTCACTGTTATTGCTCGTCTTCCCAATATTTTTAGTCTATTTCGGCTTAATAGGTATTTGACATCTCAAAACAAGATTGAAGTTAAATTTCCACATTTTTCCCATTCTCAGCCGTTTTAATGTTGTGTACCTAATTATCAATCTAGTTTTTCTACAATAATTATCATAACGTATTAAGACTAAGAGCGCATTAACATTATTAATTATTGAATTACCGAACTGCATATAAACTAATAACAAATACAATAATCATTTAGCAGGCGTGATCCCCCTTCAACAGCTGAGCTTACAAAACGCTGAGTCATAAAACCTTTTTAGTGTCAATTAATAAATAGTAATATTATTTCATTAAGAATATTTATACACTCACACCTATTATCTAGTTCAAAGTAACGCAATTATTGCAAGTATCTCATTATTTTTTTATTTGGAGGACAATGCTCCTGAATTAAAATAAACTTATTTCAAATAATTATAACCCGATCATCCCTGCCTTAAGCTTAATTAATTTCGAGCACCTCGGATCTATTTTTACCCGGTTCGCACTCACGCGAACGGCGCGGCGCGTCGATTTATCGAGTGTCGACACCGCGGCGCAGCACTAGGGGGCCTCACGCGTTGTGATACGTCTGTGTAGGTCGTATTTTAAAATCTCTGATTTATAGTACAACAGTAGCATTAAATTTGTAATCATATATTGATTTACAGCCGCGATAAGGGCGCGCCTGCGGTCTTCCCAGAACTGAGACAGCGCTCTATTGCGATTCGAGTGAGTTTTGTGAAATAGCTTTCAGAACATGTGGGTTGACTCGGATATATGGGGGCAGCGATTGCCTGGCCGGTGCGGTTATTGTTCTCGTAAATGATATTTGAACGGCGACAAATGTTACGAGGTGCCGTATTGAATGTAAGTATGATATGTTAGATGTTACTTCGTTTTCGGAAATATTTTTCCTACGTAAGATGTGCTTAGAAAAATATTTACACCAGAAAATAATCCTAAGCTTTTATATGTTCTAGATTCTAGATATTTTGCTAAATATTTTTCAAACACTTATTATAGTGCTGAAATGTAAATTAAGAAACTAAAAGCTCTTCCCAACCTAACTAAATCGCCGGTATTTGCAAAGCTACTCGATTGAGGCATTGGAATACAATGATATTGACATTTATTCTTAATTTTTGATTTTAACATTATTATAAATGTTTGAAAAATTACTTAGTAATTAATATATAATAAAACTAGAAAAATTTCACGTCCTGAGGCAGGAATCGAACCCGCGACCTTTCGCAATCCGGGCGACTGCTCTGACCACTGAGCCACCCAGGACTTGGGATATCCCTGTGAAATTCTTCTAGTCTATCTGTATTTGCGTTTATGAGCTAACGTCCCCCCTACAATGTCGAAATATTCTATTTCAACATCCGAAACGAGTATTTTTACAAATACCAACGATTCGGTTAAGTTGGGGCAGTGCTTTCAAATATTCTTAATTTTTGATTTTAACATTATTATAAATGTTTGAAAAATTACTTAGTAATTAATATATAATAAAACTAGAAAAATTTCACGTCCTGAGGCAGGAATCGAACCCGCGACCTTTCGCAATCCGGGCGACTGCTCTGACCACTGAGCCACCCAGGACTTGGGATATCCCTGTGAAATTCTTCTAGTCTATCTGTATTTGCGTTTATGAGCTAACGTCCCCCCTACAATGTCGAAATATTCTATTTCAACATCCGAAACGAGTATTTTTACAAATACCAACGATTCGGTTAAGTTGGGGCAGTGCTTTCAAATATTCTTAATTTTTGATTTTAACATTATTATAAATGTTTGAAAAATTACTTAGTAATTAATATATAATAAAACTAGAAAAATTTCGCGTCCTGAGGCAGGAATCGAACCCGCGACCTTTCGCAATCCGGGCGACTGCTCTGACCACTGAGCCACCCAGGACTTGGGATATCCCTGTGAAATTCTTCTAGTCTATCTGTATTTGCGTTTAGTTCCTGCCTCAGGACGTGAAATTTTTCTAGTTTTATTATATATTAATTACTAAGATATTGACATTGTTTAGGTAGACGTTAGCTGATGACTTGAGCTTAAAAGCTAGCAGAAATTCACAGGAATCTCCCAAGGCTCAACAACTCAGTGGTTAGAGCGACTGCTCTACCGGGTGACTACCCGGATTGTGATAGTTTGCGGCTTCGCAAACCACTAACAAAAACCGCAATCCACTAACAACATCTCTCAACAAAAATAATATGAATAGAAATATGTATAATATCAAATTTAATTTCAGAAACTGTAACAGGCAATTCATTCAATTCAATCATTGATTCGCTTTTAAACAGGGTACATTATGTAGTTATAATTAAACATTCATTATTGCTTGGACCTATTTAGCTACATTCAATATTATAGCATGAAAATATTTAATAATTGTAACAAGTTAATAACTTTAATTAATGTACTTTACTGTACTTTACTTTTTATTAATGTAAGAACAATAATTATTAAAATAAGATTCACAATACAATGTCAAATTTTAAATATAAACAGTAACAAGTCACAATATAAAATTAAGAACTTGTTTTTTATGTCATGTCATTAAAATTACTTACTACCTAATATAACTTAATTGTCAAATATAAAGTAAATTAGTGCATCAACCACTCTAAACATTTTTGTATGTTAAAAACTCGTCAAAATGCCCTTTCCAATAACCAATTTCGCAATGCGTATTTGAAACAAAGGTAAGTATTAGGGTATATTCTGGACAAAGAGCACCTTAGCTCTTTTGGTAGAGTTCTTAGCACTTCTTGCATTAAATGGTCTCTTCTGGCCAACCACCTAATGATGCTTGGCCACTCGGAAGTAAATCTTCATAGGGGGTGTTTGTCAGGCAACTGTAACCTTTACCGCCAGGTTCACCCCAAACATCAACAAATAAAAACAATCACCGATTTCTTTTGAACGAAGATGGCAAAAATGTATGGTGACTGGACCACGTCTGTGTATAATATTGGACTAAAAAAACATCGAAAATGCTTTTCTCGTCGTTCAAAATAAGAATTCACATAACAAATTGCAACACAACCAAATATTCATCGTGGCATCTATGCCACTAGTTTACTTCGATATTGCCTGCCCTTTAAAGAACAAGGAAAACGACGAATTGTTTTAAAATTTATACGAGTAAAGTATACATAAACGTATAATATGTATTATTTCCGGATTAAGCTGATTTTATATACGACGGGAAGAGACGTTTCATACCCTGGCCGGGTTTATTAAAATTAAAACAAACGATGAAAGAAATACATATCAGTAAATAGAATCAGAAATAAACATAAATTTATCTGCTCGTAAGCAAATTTGACATCAGGCTGGCTCGGTCAGAGACCCCGGGTTCTAATCCCAGTAGGGGCAAATGTTTGTATGATGTGCACAAGAATTTAAGCACGAGCCATGTCTTATGTTTACCTATATGTTTATTTGGTATATTTCAAATATTTATATACGTACTATTATTATAAATATTCGTCCGTTATTTAGTATCCATTATACAAGCTCTTAAAATGTATTCTTCATACAATTATCTACCCCTACCGGGACTTCAACCCTGGACCAGCAGTCAAAAATTCAATTTCTTGAAACAAATTACAACAAAAGCTATAAAAAAAACCGCATATCCCTCCATTTGCGTTAACCATCACGCAGCGACGTCGACAGATTTAAAATGTGAATCGAAATAAAATGCCTCAACACATCGAGACAATAGGGTCGTAATATTAAAAATTAGTCTGTATGTCCGCGCGTGTAATTCGATTTAGTCGACACTTCCTGTGCATTGTCGAGGCGTCTCCCACAACGTCGCGGCTGCGCCGGCGCACGGGCAAAGGTTATGTACATACAGGTACGACATGTTAGCGTTAACACCTTCATTCTTAAAACTAACGTAATGAAAAATAAAGAATTTTTTGAATTCAAGCATTTAATCTCAATATTATAAGCACCAGACAGCTCTATATTTTGTGGCTGATTTTTAGGCAACTGAAACAAATGTCCAGGGAATCACCTTTACAATAAGCATATCACAGTAGCAGTTTATTGTTCAAAAGCCATCTCATCCAGTCAGCCTTAGGTGAAAGTAATAAATGAAATTTAATGACAACAAAATCGACGCAAGTATGCGTAGAAATAGAGTCCTTTGTTGTTTAATTAAGTAATCAACCCAAAACACAAATAAAACCTATTGTATTTATCTAGTGACTGCTTCACTGATTAAGCTAGTTCTAATTATTTGTTATCGGAGAAAATTAACGTGATTCCTTTTTAAACTGAGTTTCATGCTCTTTTCCGGATCCGAAATTCATTAGAATTATTAGTCATTTCATATATACTTTTTTGAATTTTCGCTCAGAGAAAACTTTTGTAGTGAATTGACATACAGTCTACGGATATTATTTTCTTTGACAAAAAGGGCCGATGCGGGATGTGGGTGTCAGTGTGACGCGGCAGGACTATGATTTGCGCCATGCTCCGCTTGCGCGCGACAAATGATTGATGCCCACTAATCTCCACCATCGAAACCGCGTGATTGTGAAATTTTAAACTTAATTCTTTTGTGGACTCGTTACTGCCATTGTTGTATGCCCCTGAATGTATCTGTTCAATCAAAAAACATTCGGAAATTACTCTTTTGGTCATTGCGTGATTGTAAATGTGCAACTTGCTTTATTTTAAAATGCGTAGTGACGGAAATTTCTCATATTGTAATTCGCTTTTTTTCAATCAGTGTGACAATAAAGGTATTGTTAGATTAAATTATAGGACTCGTGTGTACGATAATTAGACTGCAAAAAAAAACATCAGTTTGCTGTTAAATGATTTTTAAATTTATACACATAAAACAAACTTACTATGCCACTGAGGACCCACATGGAAAGCAAACTTAAAGAGAAAGCAGACTATTGGTGAAATAACAAATTTTGCTAGAGACTACGTATAGCTCATGTATTATAGAGTGATAATTGGTGATAAAAATGGACAGAAAAAAAGGTAATATGTGCCAGCGCATTGTAAATCAGCAAGCGATATTACAATAAGGACACCGCCTGTCCCTGGAGATAGCTGCTTCTCAGAACAAATGAAAGCATTATCAGTGAGACGCCGCCAAGGCGTGAAGTCGTAACCTCCAATAATAAAATATTATATATTCTCGACCACGTGCCACGAATAATGACAAAATGTGCCGCGGAGAGGAAACAAAAGTAGGTTCTCTTTGTTGTAGAGCTATACGACGTACACGATGCTTTTATAAGCGTTCGGTGCTTGTGCGATTGTGCGTTTAATGCGCGAGCGTGAAGGTTGGCTGCGATGTGCATACGAGAAACAACAAAAGTTTGTTGCTTTACGACTAGGCCGCCAAAAACAAAAAGCCCCTTGCTGCCATGTCGGCACATACGCGCTCTACTCCTGCAACGGATCCTAAAACAAAACTTGGTAAATTACGACGCGTGATATGTACACGACGCCGCGCCGTCACACTCTAAATCAGTCCTCTTTTTATGTTACGATAGCGATCGTCTTCAGAGGCTTCATTTTTAAAATAGAATAACACACCTACTCCTATGAGTAATTCCAATAGGAATGGGCGTCTTGTGTAGCTTATTTTCTATGAATTGCTGCATTAAAAGGTCAAGATATAACAATGACGTCATGCAAGGCAGCAGTGGACTTGCAATTGTGGACTTAAATCATGCAATCAAGCATACGAACCGCCTGATGATAAGGGGCTAACGTAGCCTGTAGACGCTCGTACCGCTGGCGAAGCAGCGGGCGTGTGTGAGGGTCATCCAGCATCTAAATTGACCCTGGAAATACCCACTATAACACCTATATAACTCCTTGCCTCGGAGGTGGTCAGAGGTTTTAGGAATCAAGCAATAGCTATGTATTAAAAAAATCCCGCTCCCAAGTCCCGCTTTCTCAATGAGCCCTGGCGACTTCATTCTCAGCAGAGACACAACACTACGAAGTCATGTTATATAGCTGCAATATTCTGCTAGCCCAGTCAACACTAGCCTATCTACGTCCCACTGCTAAGCACAAACCTTCCTTCCCAGTCAGGCACACAAAATACAACTATGCCATATCATCATCATACCATCCTTTGATATCCACTGCTGAACAAAAGCCTCCCCCTACAATTTTCAAATGGAAGTCTGCATCCATCGGCACCTCGCGACCCTTACCAGGTCGTCTGTCCATCTAGTGGGAGGCCGTCCTACTTTACGTTTCCCGGGACGTAGTCACCATTCTATAACTTTAACGCCCCACCCGCCATCAGTTTTGCGAGCTATGTGCGCTGCCCACTGCCACTTCAAGTTGTTAATCCTATGAGCTATGTCAGTGACTTTAGTAAGAAAAAGTTTTTATGATGGTGGCCCACCTGGTAAATATCCACTGTTGCCTTTAGATAGAAATCATCATCATCATCATCACCAGCCTATACACGTCCCACTGCTGGGCACAGGCCTTCCTACATGGAAGAAACACATGAGGAGTTTGAGCCATTACACCACCACGCTGGCCCAATGCGGGTTGGTGGGTTAAAGCGGTTGCAGGAACAACCGGGACCAACGGCTTAACCTGCCTTCCGAAGCACGGAGGAGCTCGAGATAAGAAACTTTTTGACCCATCCCAGGATCGGCCATGGCGAAAGTTGCTTTGTTTTTCGTATCGAAACCAGAGCGCTCAAACCGATACGCCACCGAGCTCCTCAAAAATAGAAATAACAAGAAGAAAATCAATTTTAATTGTAGGTACATTATCATCCTGAGGCCAAAGACGAAATGCCTTCCATATATACTACAGTGGCTACCTTTCCCTTCAATCCGTGGCACAAATAGGAAAGGTGGTGGCACCTACCCAGACGACCTTACTCTCATTGAATCAAACAAGTTAGTAGTATTGTGCCAAAAGTGAACAGGGAAACTTAGCTGCACAGAATTGTTCCCGCGCAATGCAAAACTATAATTATCTCCAAGTAAAACCCGAATTTCATGCACCTAAATTTCCCAACAATCATAATTAAATATCAAAACTTAATCGACGCGACTTCCTTCACACGTGAATTAATTTTTTCGACGACTTGTAATTACGGCCCCCAATTTGTGGACGGCGAAGCGTGAACCTGTTACGTGTCCACGGTAATCACCTCAATAATGTCATTCTATTTACGCACACCGTTTTTGTGAGCATTGCGATGATTGATAATCGTTTAGGTCTATTTAACTCGTTAAACGGAGGTAAAAGTAATATCACTAGGTTTAACTACTGATGTTTCGTTCACCAACGTTTCTTTTACTTTCAGAAATTGGACTATTATCTTGTCATCGTTGGATAAACTGCCTGAAGCCTAGACAATGTAGTATGTTCAAATAAAAAATGACATTAACAATGCGTTTTCTAACGGCACTCCGCAGTTTTTTGAGGCCAGTCAAAAATGTGCATTGGATTTTTTTTCTGAGAATTAAAATTGAAGATTGGCTTACCTAAATGTCAAAGCGTTAATAATAATGCACGAAACTAACAAAGGACTGTAAGTAATTTAGAGTCAATTTTATGTATATTTTAAAAGATTCACTGTAACAATTCATAATGATTCCAATTAATTTTATTATTTGACATAAAACCACCTTACCAGATTCATGTCACGTTAAATGGAACATCTAATTAAACGCGAGTTAAATGCGGTAAAATTATTTAATTACAAAAGTGTAGGTCGCGAAAAAAGTAGCTAAATACTATGGTCAGTTTTTATCATATCATATCTTATTTTTATGCTATCATTCATTTATTGTTTCTTTGGATTTGGCGATAGACTGTTTGCAGAATCAATAAAAAGTGAATAAAGGTTTCTTTTCATTTGATTTCAAATTGTCATATTAAGCAATATTCATAAACTTCTCTAGAATTCCCTAACATTCGACTCCCAATTCCACACTATCTCATTTGAACTCCTATTTGCCACCTCCCAAACAGTCCCGAATTCCCGATATAAGGCAGCTCATAAAACGACTATCATATCAGCATCTCGAGACGAGCTCCGAGGGTCCAGAGTTAACGGCGGGAAAGGATAAACTTGGTGTTAAGAGGGCGCGATGTCAGATAGGGCAATCACTGCTAAATGCACTACTGTAAGCTCAGGGGTGGCCAACGTGCGAACTAGCACTTTTGGAAAAGGAAAACAGTTGTGTATTTATGTTGACGATTTCTTGTCGTTCATTTTGGTAATGTGAAATGCCTAACCACATTAAGTCTTTTAAGATAAAGTTTGGTTAACCATTGCACTAGCTTCTGACCGCGATTTTGCTCGCGCTGGACGAGTGTTTGAAGTAAATGCTGTCCACCTGGGATGCCTATTCTAAATACTGATGATTTTTTAATCGGATTAGTAGTTTTTGGGATTATTCCTACATCCAATGTTACAAACCTTACCATTTTTTAAAGTTAAGACAAAAAAATAACCTATGTCTACTTTGTCTATTCTTGTCAGTTTCAGTGGCCGTATATTTCATAAATTTTCTTTAACAAGATCATTGTATGTATCAATTATCTTCAATATAAATAAAAATCATTTAGTCCCATAAGCACTCTAAAACCATCGATCAGAGTGTAATGGAACTTTAGTATTGTTTTTTTTATTTATTTTTTTATACCACTAAGGTGGCAATCAAGCATACGGCCCACCTGATGGTAAGCGGTTACCGTAGCCTATGGACGCTTGCAACACCAGGGGTATCACTTGCGCGTTGCCGACCCTGTAAAGACCTTTTCACGCCTTTTTTGAAGAAACCCATGCTGTACTCATTCGAGAAAACCTCTGCAGGGAGCTCATTCCACAACTTGAGCGTACGCGGGAGAAAATTTCTCTGAAACCGTACAGTACGCGACCACTTTGGTTCCAATTTGTGAGGATGAACTCCCTGCCGGTGGCGAGCGGTGCGATGATAAAAAGAAGCCGTGGGCATCATGTCAAATAATTCCTCAGAACACACTCCGTTATACAACCGGTAGAACACACATAAGGAGGCAAAATCTCTCATTAGGCTTAATGGTTCAATATCGCTTGTGAGCTCAGGATCGTCGACAATTCTCATAGCGCGTCTTTGGAGCACGTCAAATGGTCCAAGCTGGTATCTAGGCGCTCCCGCCCATAAATGGCAGCAGTACTCCATATGGGGCCTGACTTGAGACTTATACAGTAACAGTCTTTGCCCCGAAGTGAAATACCGCCGCGCTCTATTGAGCACACCAAGCTTCTTGGATGCCAGCTTGACTTTATCCTCCGATTTCAGGCACAAGTCGACCGCGACTTTCCTCCACAGTTGATCGAGGGGTATTAGCACGACTCGTATAGTAAGCGTCACGATTACAGACAGATCATTGATATGCAGCAGGAACAATGTTGAAGACAGCACCGAGCCTTGCGGGACGCCAGCGTTAATGTCCATGCTATCCGAGCAACTGCCGTCAACGACGGCTCTTATGCATCTGCTGGACAAAAAGCTAGCGACCCACTTGCACAACCCCTCAGGCTGCCCGTAAGTTGGTAACTTCGAAAGAAGACCCCTGTACCAGACCCGGTCGAACGCCTTTGCTACATCTAGGCTAACTGCCAATGCCTCACCATGACTCTCAATGGCAAGAGACCAACGGTGCGTGAGATACACTAGAAGATCACCTGTCGAGCGACTGTGGCGAAAGCCGTATTGACGGTCGCTGATAAGGTCGTGATCCTCTAGGTACCTGAGGAGTTGCGTATTTATAACGCGCTCCATCACCTTTGAGAGAAGGGAGGTTATAGCGATTGGCCTGTAATTCGATAGGTTTTTGGGTACCGGGTGCATATGGGCAGTCTTCCATGAACACGGAACTTGCCTGGTGGAGTATGAAAGCGCGAAAAGACGCGTCAGAACAGGACACAACTCAGGAGCACACTGCTTCAGCACCACTGCCGGTATGCCGTCTGGCCCGCTCGACTTATGAATATCCAGAGATAACAACTCACGCCGTACATCCCGCTGCGTAATAGAGATCTCCGGCATAGAGTTGCCGCACCAAGGGATGGTAGGTGGTACAGCACCTCCGTAATTCAAAGTCGAGTTCGAGGCAAAGAGAGCACCCAGTAAATCGGCTTTCTCTTGAGCGCTGTGGGCCTAGTTTCCATCAGGCTTACGCAGTGGTGGCAAGGACGACCTACAAAAGTTTCCCTCGGCAGCTTTGGCGAGCGACCAGAAAGCGCGACTCCCGGAGGGGTGTCTTGCAAGTTGATCGCCAATCCTGCCGACAAAATCGAATTTCGCTCTGGCAATCACTTTTTTACAGAACCTCGAAGCAGCGTTTAACTTACGCTTCACGTCAGAGAAGTTGGGATCCTGATTGGTTTGGGCCGTGGTCCAAGCCGCAAACGCAGCCTGCTTGCTTTCGCGAGCTTCCCTGCATGGCCGATTAAACCACGGTTGCCTCTTAACGCCTGCGGCCACTAGCAAGTTACGAATGTAACATTCGATACCCGCCAGTCTCAGAGACTGCAGACGCACAGGTGTCAGGATTATCTGACGTGAAGCAGAGCTGCTTCCACGGGTACGATGCGTAAAACTCACGCAACCCATCCCAGTCTGCTGACTTATAGTGCCAAACTCGACGCAACCCAGCTGGCCGGGGAGCATCAGGCTGCGCACTGTGCATTTGGGTCCGGACGAGGCAGTGGTCTGATGAGCCTAGAGGCGCATCCACTGAGATAGTATATCCGTCCGGACGCGTAGTCAGCAGAAGGTCCAGTAAAGAGCTCGCATGGCTCTCGATATCTGGTATTTTCGTAGGAGAATTAACCAGTTGCGAGAATCCATAGGCCAGGGCGAATTCGTGAGCAGACCTTCCCGCGTAGTCAGTGGACCGAGAACTGAGCCACTCGACATGGTGCGCATTGAATTTTTTTTTTTTTTTATACATAGCACGACAAATGACTCAACACCACCTGATGTGAAGCAGTAAGAAGAGTCCATATGCGAAGACAGCTAGTGCAGTTCAGACAGTACTCTAGCTGCCTCCACCTTGCCGGCCCGAAAGGTGCTTTTTTTGCCTCTTTTGAAGGAACCCATGTTATAGGAAGGAGGGAACACATGTGCTGGCAAAGAATTCCAAGTTCTGGAAGTTCGACAAAGAAAAGAGCTACTAAATTTCTTTGTACGTGATGTTGAGGTGGAGACAGTGAATTGATGACTCCGAAGACCGGCACGCGTGCTCCTGAGTAGGAAGGGGGAAGGTGGGATAAGGTCAAATAGCTCTTCAGAACACTCTCCGTGATATAGCCGATAGAAGGCGCTAAGCGACGCAATGTCTCGACGCAATTGCAGAGGCTCAAGGTTGTTGGTGACCTCTACATCGCCAACGATACGGACAGCACGACGCTGCAATCTGTCAAGGGCATCGAGTAGGTACTTGGCGGAGCCATCCCACAAGTGCGAGCAATATTCCACGCAAGACCGGACCTGAGTTTTATACAGCAGGCATAATTGGTCAGGCGTGAAAAATCGACGCACCTTGTTCAGGACACCGAGCTTCCGTGAGGCTGTTTTTATCACGGTTTCGATATAGTTCCTGGAATTCAGATCGCAACATATCTCCATACCTAGCAAGTTTAGGGAGCCCTGTGCCGAAAGAGTCGTGCCCTGAAGAGACGGAAGGGGAAGGAACGGCGACATTTTGGCTGTAAACGCGCACACCTGTGTTTTCTTAGCATTGAACTCAACAAGATTGTTAGAACCCCATTCAGATACGAGGTTCAACACCCTGTCGAGCTCAATGGTAAGATTCTCTCTCTCTCTCTCGGTTTCAGCGCGCCCAGCCCCTGGGCGACCGTAATATCCCCCATGCACTGTACTGTCATCTGCATAGCAATGAATGTTTACTAACGGAATCATGTCATTGATATGAAGAAGAAAGAGTGTAGGGAATAGAACAGAGCCTTGCGGTACACCAGCATTCACTGACATGAACCGCGAAGCGCATCCATCTGCGAGGACACGGATTCTTCGCTCATGCAGGAAGCCGGCGATCCAGTTACAGAGCTGAGCGGGCAGACCGTATGCCGGGAGCTTGGAGAGAAGAGCCTTGTGCCAGACCCGATCGAACGCTTTGGCAATGTCAAGGCTAACTGCCAGTGACTCACCACGTTTGTCAATAGCTTCACCCCAGACATGCATTAAGTACGCTAGAAGATCACCCGTTGCCCGGTTCGGCCGAAACCCGTACTGTCGATCATTAATTAATGAGTGATTTTCTAGGTATCGGATCAGCTGGTGGTTTAAGATCCGTTCCATGACCTTGCAAAGAACTGAGGTGACAGCTATCGGGCGGTAGTTAGCTGGGTCTGATCGGTCTCCCTTTTTGGGGACCGGTTGCACATTGGCCTCTCTCCAAGATTCCGGCACAAACCCAGAAGAGAGAGAAAGACGGTATAGCCGCGTTAAGACAGGAGACAACTCCGCTGCGCAGTTTTTCAGTACTATCGCTGGAATGCCATCAGGTCCACTAGCTTTCCGGACGTCGATGGACTGAAGCTCCGCACGTACATCACATTGCCTAATACGAATATCGGGCATTATGTGGCCACAGTGGGAGAGTGTTGGTGGCTGTAAGTTGCAGTCATCGATTCGGGAGTGAGCAGCAAAGAGTTTTACCAAGAGATCGGCTTTCTCTTGCGGCTTGTGAGCTAGCGAGCCGTCAGAACATCTCAACGGGGGCAGCGAGGGTTGACAGAAGTTGGATTGCACGGCTTTGGCCAGACGCCAGTAGCTACGGCTTCCCGTAGGATACGTAAGAAGTTCTTGGCCAACTCGTGCAACGCGCTGTGCATCCGCTCTGATGAAGGCCCTTTTGCAGGACTTGGTGGCGTTGTTATAGACTGCTTTCAGTGAGTCAATGTTGGGATCCCCGCAAGCTCGGCCCCTGATCCAAGCGCGGTATGCCGACTGTCTGTTTTCAACAGCTAAGGCACAATCGCGGTTGAACCAGAGGTTACGCCTACCCCTACTGATGAGATCGGAGTGAGGGATATAGTACTCCATCCCTAACATGATCTCATCAGCAACAGCAGTAGCGCTAGCGTTCGGGTCCAGCTCACTGAAACAGCGCTGCCTCCAAGGGACAGATGCGAAGTAATCCCGCATACCGTCCCAATCTGCCGACGCATAGTGCCAGATGCGGCGTTTGGCAACCATAGGTACCGGTGGCGACGCCCGTGGCACCCCAGCGGATACCAGGCAGTGATCCGATGTTCCTAAAGGAGCACGAACCTCTAGCCGATATCCATCCGGGCGAGTCGTCAGCAGAAGGTCCAACAATGAGGGCGCGTGACCGACAATGTCTGGAATCCTGGTGGGCTGGTTTACCAGTTGGGTCAGGTCGTGCGTGAGAGCGAAAGCGTGGGCAGTTCTACCAGCATGGTCAGTTTTAGAGGAACTTAACCACGACTCGTGGTGAGCATTGAAGTCCCCTAAAAACACCAATTCCGCGGATGGAAACTGCTCCTGCGCAACATCTGCCACCCGACTAAGATGTTCGAAAAGTCGAGTTGTCTCCATGTCACCGCTGTGGGATCTATAGAGGCACACGTAGATTCGGCAATGTGTGCCCAGGTCCACATGCACCCCAAGAATAGAGTAGGAAGGGTCCTCCAAACAGCGCAGACGGCGACAGCAAACATCCGCCCGGACAAACAAGCATACCCCGGCCTTCGCTTTGAAGGACTCTTCAAGAGCGTAGCCGGGGTAATCCAAGTAGCTAGTGTCTGCCGGGCGGAGTATTTGCGTCTCCGTCAAAAACAGCATTTCGGGTCGAGCCGTCTCGAGATGTTGGTGGACGGCATTGAGGTTAGCATGGAGCCCACGGATGTTAGTGAGCCCGACCTCAAACAGCGTGGTTGTGGTGGGGGTGTGCACCGCTGAACGACCGGAACTGTTTTTGAGCGCTGCTATAGTTGAAGATAGAAGGAGGAGAGGCGTGAATTGGGGGGACGTTACCGCGATATATACGGTCAAAGCGTGGGGCCTGTTTCCCCAGGTAATAGCCGACAGTAGAGAAGCGCTGACCCGCCGAACGGAAGGGCCCCCGAACCCCCCCGGGAATGGCCGCCGGGACCCCACCACCCGGTCACCAACCGGCACGACGGACCACCCCAAGATTATGCGTGGCATGATAGGGCAGCCTCACGAACTGGTTAGGTTCGCTTGGGCCCCTGTACTGTACCACGGGCGGCCAGCGGAACAGCCGTTTCTTCGGGTCTCCCTGGTCGGCGGGTCAATGCAGTCCACCTGGCTCTGGTTAGACGGAAGCCGTCACTGACCGCATCCATCGCCGCAACGTCTCCCCAAGCTCTGGTTGTACGCTGACTGATCCCGGAACGCGACCACAAGTGGTCACTTGGCGGGTTTTACGCCGTGCGTACGGTGGTCACTAACCAGACGGGTGTTCAGACCCTACCACCAGTCGAGCAGTTGGTAGCTCGGTAATCCCTTAGTCGCCTCTTACGACACCCACGGGAAGAAATGGGGCGGTGAATTGTATTCTTAATCCGTCACCGCACGGATAGAAATCTCCTAATATCACTAACTCCGCGGTAGGGTACTGCTCGAAGACTTGTATTCTGGGGACGTCTGCAAAGGTTCCTGGATTATAAACATTTTTTTATTTATTTTATTAAAAAATCCTAACAGTTCTCTCTTTACGGACGTTGCAAAGAATGCCGTGCATCTAGTTAAAAATTAATATAAACTTTATCTTTGCATTACACTTAACATTGTGGAATGACAATTAAGCCGTTTTAATGCTGATTTGGTTATTTTCCACGGTTGTTTATTGTTGGAGATGAAACTGGCAAGCAAAGTGTTAGCATATTCATCATTTTTCAGATAAGTGTGCGACCCTAATAATGTACGTCATTGTGTCTGCTGACACTTAGACATAGTATTATTAATTTAATTTATATATAAACGAAGAATTTTTGAAAATGTCATTTGTCTCGACAAGATACATTGTCTCGTTTGACAGGGTCGTTCACAAAAGTAATAGACAGTTAAGTCCTAATTTCTTACGTTTTCCGACAAAGGAAAGGTACTTTAAATGATATCACACAGATTACAAGCAGAGTCAATAGGGGGCGGACTTGTCAATCTATATTAGCTATTTTGCTGACCGTTGACACCGCCTTCCCCTAGTGGCGACATTAGGTAATAGTTTAAGGAGGAGGCTGCGAATGTAGCGGGGAACAAGATTTTCATAAGATGTCTATTTAGTTGGGAAGAAAATAATTTACACAATAAACTTAAAAAGTATTTATTTGTCTAATCTGTGGCACAATTTATAAGCCCTGTAAAGTCCAACTTTTGCTCATATTTTATATGAATTAAAAAGGAATAATTTAATTACAATTAGTATTTGATTCAACTAAATAAACTTATGTGGTCAAGACATAATAAATTTTATTTCTATCCGTCTAGCAAACCTTACGGAACTACTTACAATGTTATTTTGACAAATGTTTTTCTACACACAGCTATATAACAACGCTTTCGTAAGTTTTTATATAACTATAGGTAACTGAAAACGAGAAACATTATGCCAGTCGTATACTGGTTGACTTTAGGGGTAGAGACGATCGACTGAGATATTTACTTGGAATTTATCAATGTTATGGAATGTTCTAGATATATATATATATATATTTAGAACATTCCATAATATTGATAAATGATAAATTTATTATATAACATTCCATAACATTGATAAATTTATCATTTGTCATAACATTGATAAATTCCAAGTAAATATCTCAGTTTCTTTTTAAGATCTGGATATCAGCGAAATCGCTCCATTTCGAGCCACGACTCAAACAGCAGTATAAGTGTGGGGGGTGTAAAGACGTAACACCTTTTATTTCTCTGCTCGTTGACGGACTTCGACGAGGTTCTACGAGCGTATTAACTGATTTGCTGACTATGGACCCTTCAAGGGTGTCGTGTTGAGAAAGATAAGAAGATACTACTTGAGAGCACATGGCAAAGTGATATTTTCTATACAGATTGTATGCGCCTTAATTGGTAGTATATCCACTTTACAGAAAATAGCATACAAATATAAAAAGTATGTCTCCAGAGATCATACAGAAAAGGTTATGTTGAGAGCAGAGTCATCAATGCTGTCAACATGACGCCTTCTCTTCATTTTTACAACAGGGTAGGCAACGTGTAAGTTGACCCTACAGTGCTACGAGCGTGGTCTGGTGAATCTGCTTCAGCAGACCCTAGATTATCTCAGTGGGGAAAAAGCAGGGGATTTATCCAAGAATTTTAGCATGTATTTATCCCATGACATACTTCGTCAGTAGCTTCATACTTTGTCAGTGACGGGTAAGTTTTTACGTCAGTGGATTTCTCCGGATAAAAAAGGTGCTTCAAGCGTCTATAGGCTACGCTAAACGCTTCAGACCTTTCATACCCTTGCGTAAAATTTTTGCAACCAGTTCAACAATACAAAAATATTAACCTACTTATATCAAGCAGATTTTTAAATCATGTTAGGCGTGGGGCTTCATCGTGAATATAGTATATTGATTCAGTTTCCCGTCATATATCTTATAACCAAAACCTTTCTCTATAGTAATAACTGTTTCTAACGCCAATAAACCAAATAACTGAATAGCACCATCTATCACCACCGAAATCGGTCCTGAGAGAATAACGCCACAGTCAACGAAGAACAGAAGTGCGCATTTTTAAAATACAATAAATAATATATATTATACAGCCACATTCTAGTTTCCAGCCTGCTTGATGATATGCGGTTACTGTAGTATATAGACCATTGTAACACCTAATTCCCCCAGGAGCCACTGCAGGCGATAGCTGAAAATCTATGCTTCAGTCACCTGCAGTACAGTGTCGAGCTGTAGCCTGTCAGTTGGAGGTATGGCAGCCAGCTCTTCTGTAGTTGAGGAATCCAGGTGCAGCTTAATTCAATCTTCGGTCTTATCATCACTTTACATCTGATGATAGTTACCCGTTAAGAATTTAAAAAAAAACCTTTTAAGCACCACTTCGACTATTGTATTTTTTTTCTATCCACCAAATAATGTAAGCTTAATATCGTATCGTAAACCAAATATAGTATTTTTGTGTTTGTGTGTTCAAAAAAGTTTATTTCTTTCTTTATAAACTAATCTTCTATTCACTACAGTTGCTAGCATAGAATACAAGTGCACTTAGAACGCAATAGAACGCTTCCTCAATGAGTTGTATATAAATCCTAGCTTCCTTCCTTCCTTCCAACCACCACCTAACACGAGCGTCTAGAGATTTTTTATACGGAACCAGCTAAATGGTTTTCGTTATTTATTTACATTCGTTACGTACCTCTTCTTCTAAATGAGATAGGACCTATATTTTCTACTCGAAGTTTGAACGAGATAGCAGCTGAATACTACTACTTTGTAGTACCGTGTACCGACAGCAAAATGGTTTATACATTGTGTCTTATGCCAACGAAATAGAAATCAAAACCGTTTATATGCTGACTCCATTAGAGGCTGACTGTAATCTTCGGAGCAAGGAGACCTGTCTGGCTTTCCTTTTACTACACAGGATAGGCAACTCGTGAGTAGCCCAAGGTGTCCAAGGTTCTACGAGAATTTATAGTCAGTTGCTATACTGCATCTGCCTAAACACTATGGCACCGTGATCAAACCGTTTACCGGGACATCAAGCAGGTTTTTATATAAAACGTTTATTGCAGACAATGGATAAGTCCGGTGATCCGTTACCGGACCGGAGCCGTTTAATAGAATACGGAGGTAAATCCCCGAGATATACGGCGGTGGTCACGCATCGACGGAACTGGTCGGCGTGATAAGTGGCGCCGGACGGCATTTTCAATATCAATATAAACAATGAATAACCACGCCGTTCTTCATTTTGGATTTGCTTATCTGAATATGAATGAATGAAAATAATTTATTTAGTGACACAATTATTAAATTTATACAAAACAAAAGAATTTCAACTAAAAACCGAAAAGGGCACATTACAGGCCGACAAGGTGGTGGACTAGAACAATGTGGTCAAGCTTCACTAGCAGTCTTCGTATATGGACTGTTCCTACCGCTTCACGCCAGGTGGAGATGAGTCATTTGGCGTGCTTTGTATAAAAAAAAACTTACAAAGGTTACCACCCAGCATGAGAATTCCTATGCCCCTGAACCCATTGAGATGAAAGGCAATGCGATACAGTACATCCTGAGAAAGAACATAGACATTAAGGCGTGATAGCCAACATCCACGAGCTGTGGAACCGCGGGGAGCCATGACTTTCACTCAAATTAATAGTCAGCTCCTTCTAGATAAACAAACATATACCATCTTAGGCCAAATGATCAATTAACATCAGGTGTGATTGTGGTCACATGTTTGCCTATTAATCATAAAAAACCTTATTGATATTTTAAACATCGGCTCTAAGTTTCTTTTTTACAGCTGTATTATTTGTAGGTATAACATTTTCAGGAATAGGAAGGCATCTGGGCAATAAATAAAGTAGGAAGTAAAAGGTTGGCCGGCTCTGCCCATTAACTTCCGGAGGTCAGTAGCGGTTTCCTGATCTCTTGAGACTTATTTTCTAAACTTACTAATAATAGAAGATATGGACAAAAATGTCACACGGGCATATTATGATTTATAATATACTACTTCCGGTGCCAGGGGAAGTCTCTCCGACTTATCTGGTTTTCATCATGAGTAAATTATATTTGAAGTCACCAAGTCAAGTTCATATGCACCTGCAATAAAAAGACAAAAATACTTGAAATTGCAGTTGCGTTGTCATCCTGGAGGCCTAAGACAAAATGCCTTTCATTCCCAGTAATTACACTGGCTATATAGTACACACGACATCACATTAAGTGTAACAGTTGCACTATGAAAGCCGCCTCTATTACGAACGCAGTAAGGGCGGTCTCAATACCCTTGTGAAACACAGCGAACTATTACATCTGGGATGTAAAAACTATAGATTTTTTTAACTATGTAGATAGAATGTAAATTTTGTACCTACCGATTGGTACTAAATAAAAACTTGAACTTCAAATCTTAAAAAGTCAGAGAGGAGAGAACAAGAGAAAGAGAGAAAAAAAACAATTTTGAAAAAAATGTGCCAATTAGGATACAACTTATGCATCGCCTTTCTTACTCTTCGTTTACGCTAAGTTCTTTTCAAGACGAACTTATTTTTCAGCTTATAAGTTTACAGTCCTTATCAAACTCTTTTCTACTGTTGAGGAGACACAGGCTGCCTGGTTAGAATCAATTAAATTTGCGATTTAATTGCCATTCATACTTAATGATTTATAAGTTCTTACTTAACTTTTGGTATGTAATAAGCCGTTAAAGCTAATAGTTATTTTTAAAAAATCGTCGACGGTATGTTTTTTTCAAATTGCAATCTATCTATCTATCAATCTAAAAATGCAAATTTTGAAATGTTATCATGGGTCTCAGAGCACATCCCTAAGGCATTCCATAACAATTACTATTATTCGAAACATTACAGCGAAAATGGGCAGGAAAGACGCAAACGTATGTCTGAAAAATATATAAAAGGGGGTCTCTGGTTTATTTATAGAGATCTAACGTGACTTGTAAAGATTAATGGCGACGAAGCCGCATCTAAAGGGAGTTAGTGATGTATTACAGTTGGTGTTTACTTGCGCTAATCTATTGCAAAGGAGTTGAATAGTGCATGATCAAATAAAGTAATACGACCGTAAAGATGTGATCGGAATAAAATATTTGATTTGTAATTTAAGTACTCTGCAAATTTGTTTGGATTGAATAATTACAATTAATTACGAGAGAACTTCAGAAAGTAATTAACAATGAAAGACTGCCAAAAGGTTGTCTGAAACGATAAATATTTACATTAAAATAGAAATGAAATCATCAAGAAAGGTATATGAAATCTCGGGCAGGAAAAGAAAAATATGAGGAGCTCGGTGGCGTAGTTGCTTGAGCGCTTTGGTTTCGATTAAGAAAACAAAGCAACTTTTGCTATGGTCGATCCCGGTATGGATCAATCAAAATTTCTAATCTCAAGCTCCTCCGTGCTTCGGAAGGTACGTTAAGCCATTAGTCCCGGTTGTTACTGCAACTGCTAGGTCATATGTTTCTCCCGTGTAAAAAGCCCTTTGGCCCAGCAGTGTGACATACATGGAAACATGATGATGATATGAAAAATGTTTATTTGAAATACAACTTCAAAATAATTCAAACGTACACAGATCTAATTTACGTAGTCGTATCTTACCATGTAAGCGACGTTCAGAATATCTCAGTAAACACCTGTATCTCACATAATACATAGCACGCTAGCCCACCCGACCCGGATTTGTATTGGCAATCCCGGATAACTTTAATAATTACACCCGGATACGAATACTAGCTTACCTATTATGCAACTTTGAGCACCCGGATATTGTTTAGACGTGAAGTTTGGATGTTAAGGACCAAGGAGAATATAAGTATGCCAGTGCACGGTATACCGTAATCAGACTTTACGAGCTTATCTTTGAGCTGTTGCATACGGTAGTCAGCTCTCAAATCCAACATTTTTACTTGAAACAGCACTTTTATTAGACCTAATTTGGGTTAATCCAAGGATAAAAAACTGTTATGCTTGCTTATGTTTTTGACTTTATAGAAGATAGTAGTCTCAATTTTAATTACTTTCATTATTTAAAGTTTCTTGTAAATTTGCTTGCCTATATTTTAAAACAATAACATAAATTGAAAACAAGGAGAGACCACAGAGATAATGTGTGAAATCATAAAATCCTTTGAAGGTGCTCGTGTGTGATATAAACTGGTGTGAGTATGCTAAATCTTCAATGAGTAGTGTGCTGATGAACCATACTTAGCAGTAATCCGGCTATTGTCAAAACCACAATAAACATTAAACGATTTAAAAATAATCAACGAAAAAAGCGTCACAGCAGTCTGTGTTGTCACAGTCCGGCGCCGATTAAAATCTATCAGCGGCAGGAGGGAGGGCGAATTAACATTCACGGCACGCACGGTTCGTATACGGTGCGTTATCTTCGCATCGCGGCGGACGGAACGGAATCGAATATCGATACGCGGAGGCACAGCACTAGTGACCTACGCTCACAAAACTGAGACACAATTCGTGACAAGTGAAAACCGTGTGATTGATTCCTTGGTGTGCTCTTAGAAAGTTTAATATCCAGTAGTTGTTAACTTTTCTCCCAACGTTCGTCTGTTGTTATTATTATTAGCACTTACAGTCGCAATTATCTTGCTAATCACATCTGGAAAATTACCGTAGGGATATTACTGTCTGCCCGAATAATATGCATTGTCTGCCTGTAAAGCCTAGGAGAGCTTCAACCGGCACCCGGTCAGCACATCTTGACTCGAGCTATTTGATATTCTTTGTCTGAAGTTCTATAGTGCCATCAATACTTTATCATCACTATCCGCCTGTAAACGTCCCTTTACTGGACATAATCCCCTGGGTGTATCAGAATGGGACATATGGAGTTCGGACCATAATACACATCAGCATTGGCTGATGAAGTCTTGTTTGGCGTTTCGAAGAATACTGTTAGCTTACAGGTTTTTAAGTTAACAGATAAGCGCAGTGACCCTGTATACATCAATCAAAGCTGTTTGTAAAGCAGCGCATATTCACAATAACATTAGAATAAATGGAACGCGCCATGGAAAAAGTACTGCAATATTCCATGACAACCTTCACGTTTATTATTAGACTGAAACCATCTTTCCCAAATATTCCCCAAAACTAAAAGGTCGCATCACAGTCTTCCAAAGCCCGCCTTACAGCGCGGAGGCACGCGTCATTCCCAGATAAAGCTTAGCGAATTTGAATATTTTTATATGTCTATTTTATTTTGAAATATTAATGGTGTCCGCATTAAGAGCATTATGGCACCCTTGTTTTCGCTCGCATTTGCATGTGCCCCGGTATTTTGCATTCGGATCAAAGAGATGCATCATGCCAATGTATTCGGTAACACGTAAATAAATAAAGGTAAACACTGTTGATCCGTTTGTAGAGGGTAGTGTGTTTGCGTGAAAGATTTTTGGTTTACCCGCAATTGAAATTTATTGTAAACGTTTTTCATAATGATAAATTAGAGTTAACGTTTACTCCTATAAAAAAAAACTAAAAGAATTCAAAATAATATCGTAGCTGAAACTAAACCCCTTTATACCGGTGGCTCAGCCGATTCTACGGATACGGTTTATCAGAGTAATCCGTAAGCCAAAAGTCAAAAGCAATAATTTTAAAATTATTTTTTAAATGCATATTATCCTCAACAATATTATATCTACTGCGTCTGGTTAATTAGTACTCACCCGTTAAGGATACGCCTGCGGGCTAGTAAAGGACCAATGTAAACAATGAACCACATCACAATAACCATCAGAAACTTGCCTATCAAGTAACTATTTAACTAAAAATTTTCTTGGTTTTCTTCATGCTGCTTAAGGTCAGAACAGCGACGACATCTAACTGGATGAGAGTAGGATAAGTGGAGAGCAGTTTGTTTGAAGTTATAGTGGCAAAACACATGATAAGAACATGAGGAACTTATAGCATTAGAATTTATGTTAATATCAATAACATTTTTACGTTTAGTTACATACAAAAGAAAGTAAGCAAGAAACAAACGAATAAAAACAACTGCGTGCGTACAACTGGCAACAGTTTAATAAACCCACGAAAATCCGTTCGGTTAAAAGATCAATAAAGAGCCGATATGAGGCTTGGATATCTGCGCACAACAATATATCTAGCGATAGTGGAGCGATGTCTGCCCATAATATTCTTTGGGGTGCATCTCATTTGCCTTAAGAACCTGCCTTTGTCAACAAAGTTGGGGGCGGACGGAAAAATCGATACTGCCCGCAAACGGCCGACTCCGATCATCGCTGTCTTGTGAATCGCGACTCGATTTAACATTTTGAATTTGGAGTACAATGTTCTGAAGTTTTGAAATTGGAATAGTTCTGATATTTAAGTCTTTTGTTTCTAACAAAGAGTTAATGCAACCAAACTACGCACAGAACGATAAGAGCATAGATGAGAAGGTTATCAATAAAAGCGGTGCACTGTTCGTATTGCGTTTGGCCAATGTGAAGAACACCTGGCGTGGGACACAACGCATGATAATAACGGCGGCTAGTAGGATCATCTTCGTCTCAGACTCAATTATTAAACGACAAATTCCTATAATAATAATTGAGATTCTCACATGTAGGAACGTCTGTGCCCAGCAGCGGGACTTACATAGGCTGGTGATGTGAAGTTCTATATGTGGAGTGAATAGTCATCCTGTAACTTACGAGGGATTAATACTCCTGCTTTACCATAAGGAGCACTCTGGTTTCGATTACGAAAACAAAGCAACTTTCGCCATGGTCGATTCCGGGATGGGTCAGTGAAATTTGTGATCTCGAGTTTATTCCGTGCTACAACCGCTTTAACCCACCAACCCGCATTAGGCTAACGTGGTGGTGCTATGGCTCAAACTCGTCGTGTGTATTCCCGTGAAGGAAGGCTTGTGCCCAACAGCTGGACGTCTAGAGGGTTGTGAGAATGATGATACTTAACAAGAACCTTAAGCAAATTTTGATTTCGAGCCATAGATGTTAGCTATAAGTGACCACAGCTATAATGAAAATTGACCTTGATTTATCATAATTAAATAATGAGAATTTATTTTGCAAAATTCGGATACAATATTAATCTTATTAAATAATACTTCATAGTCCGTCATTATAACTAGTTGCACGTAGTCTACCATAATCTAAAATAAATTAACCATAAAACCGCAGCAAAAAATACAACAAAACCACTATCAAAAACTCGATTTGAAATTACAAGATGGTGAACAGTAGCAACCTAAAGAACTTAAAGACCAGTAGCATTACATTAAGAAAAAATGTTATCTCAACACATCGGACATGTGCTGAATTGAATATTGCATACACCAAGTACGTGTAATCAGACGATTATGAATACGGCCATTAAAACGATCACTAATCACACGTTATCTCGATGTTGTTTTGCATAAATGTGAATTATTAGCGTGAGTTATGAGCGGGCCTTTCATTAGACATTCATTGACGTTTGTTACGCGAGTGGGCGTCCTGGATAGTTCCAAGCACGTGTTCTTCCGATTAGTAATTGCTTTGGATAAAGGTTACCGTAGCCTACACGAAATATAATACTCACGCGTTGCATAACCTGTAAAACATCATCAGGAGACAAATCTATCTGCTCCTAATACAATGCTTCCGTGATAAGTTCTAATATTTCTCCTAACTAGCGGAACAGAAAACTGCAAGTAGTGATTTGGCTGAAATCTTCTGGGATGTGTATTACAACATATATTATATCTCTACTGTAGCCATCTTAAAGAATAAAAGCACCAGAAGAATGCTTGATTGCTTTTGACTTCAACAAGCACTTTGAAAAATTCCACGTTGATTAAATTATTTATTTTGATTTTGGAGTATTTGATGTCAGTCTACCAGCAGCTATTTATGCTTGGTTAGTTTAGAATACTCTTATCAAATTCAGTGAGGAGGGATGATCTCTATGAAATTCAGAAACACAGAACACTTTCGGATGATGCGTCTTGTTCATTTCGAAGTCGTTATAGTAGCCTGTGATAATAATTTGTTTGGTTGTTACACATAGCCTACCCCACATAACCCATCACCTCTAAATTGAAAACACTCCGTACTATCGGAATCCGTTGGAAAATAGTCCCTTTTGAGTAAGGAGTTATAAAACACTTTTATTTGTTTACTCTCTCTTGGTTATAAGAGCTACACCACCTAGTAAGCCGCCAACTGCTGAAACACTGCTGTTAACATTATTGTTAAGGCGGCAGACTTAGGTAAGATGCTGGTAGGTAGCCAGGCGGACTTAGAAAAGTCCTACCATCAACTAAACCGAGCAAAAATTTTTTTCTCCCACGGGAACGCAACCCCAGACCTCTAGATATGAAGTAGGTAGTCTCAACCACTAGACCACACAGGTGGCAAAATAAAATGTAATCCTAAGGATGTTGTAATGACACTAGACATACTTTTCAGTTCAAGTTCGAAGAGTAGGCTCAAAATATCAAAAACACACAAACTTAAAAACCTAAACTCTTCGCTGGCTCAAATTATTCTAACCGTTATAATGTGGAAGCAGGAAATCCCACAGCGTATCTTATTTACATAAGATAACAAACTTCAAATTACATCCGCAAAGAAGTCTTCATCAGACGAATTAAGCAAAGTTCTCGCAAAACAAAAATCCATATTGGTACGTGTTCAGAATTCAAATCAGACACCCGGCTGGTTTATTACGTCGATATGTAAATTTTGTACAGCGTCACTACCCTTATAAAGACCCTGTTTGAATTGAAAATTTAGTTGAACGAGCCAGAGTAAGCCGTATTCAGCCAGTACGGCGAGGTCTTTCAGCCAACTCGCTGCTTTTCAACGTTTCACCGCGTGGGAAAAGCCTAAAAGCATCCAAAAAAAACAACAAAACATTTTTTATCTGTGCTCGCTTATAACTAGACTTCGAAGTGTCAGTGTTTGAAAAACAAATGACAGAAAAACGCGCCAAAACTGACGCGGGGCAGAGATTAAAAACCTTTTGCATCGTACTCGTTATATCGGCACGGGGAACTGTTGCGACTGCCGTGTCACGTGGTGTTTCGATCTGTCAAAATGTGACAGAGATGGAAGATAAAGGTGGGGAGGGGCGGGCTCGCGTGCCGTGTCGATCGTAAGTAAACAAAATGATTACATTTCATAGTCGTTTGATGTGGTGGCTTGTTTTGTTTAATTCTTAGCGGAATTTTAATAAAAGCTGAAGTAGTTATATGTATTTAGAAAGAGGAATAACTCATAGTGAATGACCTCATCAAGGTTCTAGAATGGCATTTGGTATGCGTCATGGAGGACGTGACATACCACGCAGGCTTTGTCCCAGTTTAATACACGCTTAGCCATAATACTCGTAACCAATAGTATATTAAAATTTATGGTATGTGTTTGGTAATAAACTGAAAAATATCTTGTTATCTATCATTAAAGTTTCAATTTTACGCAATTTTAGTCAATATATGATTTTATCGGTAAGGGTATTTTGTAACATTTTATAAACTTCAATAAGATACAATAAAAGAAGAATACGAGAGAAACTTATAGAATACATTTTCTTTATACAACTAGATGACAAACAAGCTGACAGCCCACCTGATGGTAAGCGGGTACCGCCGCCTATAGAAACCTGCATTAACAAAGAAAAATCACTTGATATTGCAGGTGCGTTGTCATCCTGGGGCCTAAAATGAAATGCCGTCCATGAGCATTTTTGGCAAGCAAGCCAAAAGTAGTCTATGTCCTTTCTCAACTTGTAATCTATCTCCATGACAAACTTTATCCTCAAATTTTCAACAATTTAGCACTGATGCGTAACAGACAGACAGAGTTTCTAGTTTATAATATTAGTAGTGTGGATTAGTATCCAATAGATGTAATTTCTCGAGTATGTATCGGTGCCTGAATAAAGTATCGAAGTTTCAAGATGTTGAACTACCGTGTTAAAGTAAAAGAATGTTAATTTTCAAATTAAGAGTCATCGTGGCGTCATTTTGGTTAAAAGGATATATTCTATATATATATATATAAATTTATAGGGAGCTCTGTATTTTAATTAAGTGTACCTATTGTGATGAGAAAAAAAAAAAAAAAAAAAAATATTATTATTATTATTCTGAGAAATAAGAAGTAAATTTCAACGAGAATTAAGAAGTTAAAAATATCTACACTTAAAAATCACTGATCTGGCCACTCCGAGTTGCTGAGGCCTTGGAACAACCTTAAAAATTTCTGGTTTGGCATTATAAGCTAATATCTACTTTCAAATGTCAAAATTTCATTGTATTATCTACTTTTGATGTTCTCCTTTGCTCATCATTTCTTATTTATGATCATAACAAACTATGCCTTGCATCATTGAACTCCTTAAGGAAGCTTTATGGTGACATTCAAGATTACTTTTGCAAGTATATCTAAAATTCAACTGTATCTGGAAATAAAAAGTAAAAAAGATCAGGTCCAGCCGTTTCTGTCGTAATATACTGTGGGTACCATTTTAACCTTCATAGCTCCAATAACAAAATATGCGATCTGATGCTAAATCAGTATTATTTCAAAAATACTTTTTCAAATGGGATATCGTTGGCACATTGGTTTGAGCGCTTTGTATTTCAATAACGAAAACAAGCCATAATTGGTTCTGGATAGGTTAATCAAAAATCTGTAATCTCTAGCTCCTGCGTGCTTCGGAAGGCACGTGAAGCCATTGGGCCCAGTTGTAGCTGCTACAGCTTTCCACTACCAACCCACATTGGGCCAGCATGGTGGTGGTATGGTAAACTCCTCATATGTTTCTCCCATTTAGCAAGGCCTGTGACCAGCAATGGTACATGGGATATAAATTAAAAAATCATCAAAAAAGCTAAATGCTCTTTTTTTATACAACTAGATGACAAACAAGCTGACGCCCTACCTGGTGATAAGCGGTTACCGCCGCCTATAGACACCTGCAATACCAAGGAAAAATCACTTGATAATGCTAGTGAGCTGTCATCATGAGGATTAAAATGAAATGCCGTCCATGCCCAGTAATTACACTGGGGTACCTTTCCCTGCAATCCGAAACACAGCGAACTGTTTCACCATGTTTCAAGGCTGCCTACCCAGATGACCCTACATACGGGCCTACCACCTAGTGCTCTAAGATAATTAAACGATTTGAAAAAATGATGTAAACCATTTATTGGCATTTAGCCACTGTCGAGCTTAATTATTATTTTTGGTTTGTGTGGTTCAGATGATTTTCAATTCATTCCTACAACAATGATTAAAAAGCGAAAACAACACTATACTTCATTGTTTTTAACGCACAATAACTCCTAAACTTAATTAAATAGTCCCGACGATAAATTAATAAAATCATAAAACTGTACATTAAACGATTTGACGACTTCAAAACAGTAATTCGATTTAATCCACAATACTAAATTATATCACCATGAAATATAAAGATGCACCAGCGGACGGACGTAATACCAGTCATTAAGACAACCCTTCAGGGGTGCCAAGGGGTAATGTACCCGCGCCAAATATTAACTGACTTTTCAACACGAATTTCTATTTATTTATAGCGCGGTCTTTTATTTTCGCCTGTTTGTAATTACCAATTTTCGTAGACTCTTTGGGTAAGCGAATAAGTTTCATTTGTTTATTTAAAACGAGAAAATAAATGAGCACAGGACAACAAGTATTTGGTATTAAATGAAGGGAAAATTTGCCACAGTATCAACATTTCCAGATTACTATTATCATCTTGTATTCTGATTCTTGGTTTTGGACTACCCATTATAATTATTTGTTTGAACAATTTATAATTAATTTTTTGAGTTCAAATATGTAATTCCAACAGCAAAATAGATGAAGCAATATCATTTAATTGCCACAAAGAAATGGTTTTCATTATTTTATGTATAAGCTACACAATGTTCTGAAACATTTTCCTTTAAAACGTTTTTTGGGAGTCCAAAGAAAAAATGACTCCTTATTTCTCCGTGGCTAAACTATTTAACAGGCAATTAATTCTGCCATCTTCACACCTGTATGTATTACTTTAATTTATTCAATGTGTACCAAATACTTTTCACTATAATTTACAATCGACAAGGGAAAGATTGGTAGTTCAAGTGTGTTCCTACCCGCATTTTCTATTACACATCCATCTGCACGGTCTTAGAATCGATGGCCACCGATAACCGTCTTAGATGCACATGCAGCCCCTGGCCCTCGGGCAGCGATTACCATAACAAGCCCTCATTACGTACCTACGGCTATGGAGAGAACAGCACTACGTTTACACCCTAAATTGTTCTTGCTATCACTTATTACTTAAGCTGCAAAGTCGAAAATAGCGTAAGTAGCTTCAAAAACTATTTGTCCGAGTCTTTTGTTACACTGAAAACAAGAATTTGACAGCCGAATGCTTCGTTTGTCAATTTCTATCGATTATGAACAGAGAGTAGGCAGCCTGAGGCTAATCATGGGGTGCAGTTAGGTATTTTTCGTCGCTAACTAGATAACAAGTGGTTTAAAATTGGAATTTACATAATAATGCATGTGCGAGGGGTGACGAGGGCGCCTGTCTTCTGCTGTCTGCCGCTGCCGGTGGGATTGCACTTTAATTAAGTATGCATATTGACAAATTCGATTTTGATGAGTAAAACTTGACAAGTGCTTGAATGTGACGTGAATTTTATTCATAACAAAAGTTTATTACCTGTCCTTTGATCAAATAAATTTATATTTTTAGGGTAGGCAATGTATATTTTTTATGAAATAATAATAAGTAGCAGAAAAATAGCTTCAAATAAGCCGCCATCTTTCCTTTGACCAGGGTATCCTTGATGACAGTATACTTAAATTATTATTGTTTTGTGAAACTTATTAATACTGGTATAACTTGGACATGATTTACATTAATATCATGATTAATATTTCGTGATGTTTCAAGACCATTTTTAGCTGAAAATATATTAAAAAAAAACTATTTTTTCTTGTAACTTACACATGATGCATATTATTTTGTCAATGTATTTAATCTCCCAAAAATTTTAAATTCTAGATTTTTATATAATTTGATAAAAAAAATTTTTCTAATCATAAAAATAACATATCCACTTGGAGAATAATATTATGTACAATAATATATAGTTGTTTACACGTAAAAGTACTAAAACGTACACATTTATTCCTATTTTTATTTATCTATCGACAACGTGTATTTATCGGTGAGCCATTCCGCAATTTACGCAAAGCTCACAGTGGTGCCCTCTGGCGGTCGATTGTAAAAACATAAAGCGGCTAGCACGTGGTGCAAATTATCAGTATCCCATGATAAAACAAACGGAAACTGTTTGTGGGATGTTTTTTAACAAAACTCGCCATTTTGATGCGGGAAGGTATGTTTTGTGCTTTGTAAAGTATGATAATAAAATTGAAAACAAAAATACTTGTCCTGATTTTTATTTTCAATAGAAATATTTTAAAAAATAAAAAGTTTCTTTACAAAAAAACTGTCCATTCTAATAAACAAAAAGGTAAAAGTTACATAGCAGAGCGTGGTTTCGATCCACGGACCTCTGGGTTATGGGCCCAGCACGCTTCCACTGCGCCACTCTGCTTTTAGATAAAGCGATGAAATTATAGTACGTTTCCCTAAGCACCCGTCACTTGCATTTGAACAGATAAAACAATTTGAAGAAGTAAGTAAAATGCTAACTCATGAATTCATCGTGGAGTTTAAAATTTAAAAAGGAATAATAATAAATAATAATTCATATGTGACATTATTTTCGTGTGTAAATATTTTTGCATATACCTGCTTATCTACACAAATAAAAATCTTATCTTATCTTGTCTTAAATACCGACTTTGATTGGCTTAATTTATTTCAGTTATTTTGTACTCTAAATCTTATTTTACGATAGTGTTAAAATAGTCGTAGTCAGCCGGCAAAATTATTGATCCGTAAATTTTCAATGATTATCGAGTACTTAGTTTCAAAACCACTTGAAAACATTTTGCTGGCCTCTCGTATTCACGGTTTGCCCTCGTCAAGTCATCCATCCAATCCTATGGGAAATATAACACTGGTATCAGTAGCCCGAGGCGGACACTCGCTTCTGTACGAATGCTTTTGAATTGAATCATTTGTCCTGAGGTACTTAGTAAATACGCGCATGATGAGCAATAAGAACCGTTAGCAAGTGAACAAAGTGTCGTTATCAAAGCCGTCTTTTAATGTGCTTGTTTGGACCAAACAAGCGAAATTTCTTATTGTATAATATTCTTGTTTCTCGGCCGGCCTATTTTCCGAAATATTTTTTTGTGATTTATAAAGAAATCTTGCTCTAAATTTTAGTAGTGATTTTAAAGAAATATGAAAAAAGTTGTTTTAAATTTAAGTGGAAAATATTTTTACCAAATATTTTTTTACAAGAAACATTAGAAAGAACACAATACAATATACAAGTTCAATGTCGTCGGGAGGCAATTATCATACTTTAGTTGGAATCATGTCCATTTAAGCGATTTATCTGTCAAACCAATTTTTAAAATGTATCGTAGTGGCGAAATTTCAACAAAACGACATGAAACGATATTATTTAACATCTAAAATACAAATAGGCCCATCTCACCAGATGTCTATACGCTAGATGTCTATTCTTGTCTATACGCGACGGTAACCACTTACCACCGTAAGTGGTTACCGTCGCGTATAGACAAGAAAAAAATCACTTGTTATTGCAGGTGTGTTGTCATCCTGAGGGCTAAGATGAAAAACCTTGAACCTACCAATCACTCAAAACTCTTCAGTACAGACGACAGCACATCAAGTGTCACAGTTGCACTACGAAAGCCGCCTCTATTAATAACGGAATAAGAGCGGTCTCAAAGTCAATCTGTTACGCTTGATGTTCTGTTGACTGTACAAGACAATGCCTAATAAGTGTACAATTGAGCGGACTTTCAATACGCCAAGTTGTTAAGCTTTGAGTGATTCTATGCTATTGACCAAGGCGTTTGATTGGGTGCCGGCGTTTAATGAACAGCCTAGGCATTCAATTAACTGGCTAATTTAAGCAGATAGCTGCGACATCTATAAATTAAAAACATAGTCTAATAAATTTGTTACTTAACAAATACGGCATGGCATGATAAACTTCTATAACGTCACTCATTATTTAATGGCAACATAAGTTAAAGCCATAACCTTAACTGCGATCGTGTCGCGAAAATTAAAAAACTGAGTATCATTACTAGCAATAGGAAAAAAGCCTCAGCCACCAGCCCCAATAATAGTTGGCTCCTAAGGGACACTGGGTACCAATAAAACGGTACAATGGCACCCTGCGGCGGGCTACGGACCCCTAAGGTTCTCTATGGCATTAGACGCTTAATCTTGCCTGGATATAAGGGTGTCAGCTTTATTACTTTTTACCGTTCATTTGTATACGTGTAGCTACAGTCGCTAATCATGTTACGGTTATTGGAAAGCGATTGCTTTTAAAGTAGGTGTATTACAGCGGCTGGTAGGTGATTTTAGTCGTGGAATAAACTAATAAAAGTCTGCACAATACTGGTGAAACTAAACATTGACTTAACTGTCAAATTTAGCAATATATACTATATTGTCCACAACATAAAATACAAAATTAAAAATTTTATGTAACTCCCGGCATCATTAATAATCCATCTAACACCATCTCACTGAGACGTAAGTTTCTGAAGAATTAAGCACTTGGCAGACTTTTTGATGGTATAGGATCAGCTCAAGGATAGTATGTCTTGGAAATGTCACCAAAGTGACAGTACACCAAATTTCAAATCAATTGGTTGTGTAAAAGTTAGTAAAACCCTATTATCATGTACAAAATGAGCTGATAGTCACCAAACGCCTGAACTGATCTTCATAAATTATAGATAAGAACCATCGTAGGCACATCAGCATTCAAACAAAAAAAACCGAATCAAAATCGGTCCATTCGTTTAGGCGCTACGATGCCACAGACAGACACACAGATACACAGACAGACACGTCAAACTTATAACACCCCTCTTTTTTCGTCGGGGGTTAAAAAAAACAAAAAAATGTAAAATTAAAATGTGTTTCATTTTATTTTTAACCGACTTCAAATAAAGGAGGAGGTTGTCAATTCGTCTAAATTTTTCTTATGTTTGTTACCTCAGAACTTTCGACTGGGTGAACCGACATTGAAGCTTTTTTTGTTCCATGCAGAATAGTAGCTATATGGTCCCATAATTTTTTTTACAAAAACCGATTACATGGTTTGGTTTTTATATCAAAATAACTGAAATGAATAAGTCGTCTACGTAGGTATGCCAAATTGCGGATTTTTACTCTCTATGACTTTTTAACTGACTTCAAAAAAAAGAGGAGGTTATTAATTCGACTGTATTTTTTTAAAGTTTGTTACCTCAGAACTTTCGACTGGGTGAATCGATATTGATGATTCTTTTTTTGTTCGATGCGGATGCCATTTGGTCCCCAGAAATTTTTTGAAAATCCATTTGGTAGTTTGATTTTGACATCAAAAAAAGTGGGAAAATTAAGTCATCTACGTATGTAAAATTGCGGATTATTGCTTTCCTATGATTTTTTAGTGAAATCACGGTCACCCATCTAGCTTTGACCTTAGAAAGTTATTACTAAAATTTGAAAAAAAAAATTTAAACAAAAATTAAAACCGACTCCAAAAAAACTGAAAACGATAAAATAATTTAATTTTAGTAGGTACCTACTCATCCCCTAGGAACATATTTTTGGAGTTGGTGCTAAGTTGTTTCCAGAAACAATAGATAGTGAAGCACCGACTCCAAAAATATGTTTCTAGGGGATAAGTACCTACTAAAATTAAATTATTTTCCCATTTTCAATTTTTTGGAGTCGGTTTTAATTTTTGTTTAAATTTTTTTAGTAGAACGATAGTAGGACACAATATAAGCTGACGGTCACCTATCTAGCTTTAACCTTAGAAAGTTATCATAATATTGCTAAGTTGTTTCCAGAAACAATAGAAACTAGAGCACAGACTCCAAAAATATGTTTGTAGAGGATGAGTACCCATTTAATTTTAGTTATTTTAGATTTTGTGTTTTTGAAGTCGGTTTCAAGTTTTTTGTTTATTTTTTTTAACAATATAATAAATATTCTTAATTTTTGATTTTAACATTATAATAAATGTTTGAAAAATTACTAAGTAATTAAAATATAATAAAACTAGAAAATTTTCACGTCCTGAGGCAGGAATCGAACCTGCGACTCCTGCCTCAGGACATTCCTGCCTCAGGACGTGAAATTTTTCTAGTTTTATTATAATATAATAAATGTTTAAAAATTTGTAGGTAAGTACTTAGAAATTTATCTAAATTAGATAAATTCTAAATCATAATTTGTTACGAAGCTTTACCGCGTATTTAACTATTCGACAATGTTTAGCAGGTAATGTATCTCGTCTAAAGAAATATAAAATGATACGCTATTTATTAATTTTGGTGATGTTTAGTGAAAATCAATTTTACTGTGTTCATCTGCGCGCAGACATAAAGGGTCTTGTTCCTAACTATGAGCTAATAAAGAGGTCAGTTTAAAAGGGATGTTCTTATAATGTATGGAGACCCGGCCAGCGGCCAGGTCTATGTAAAGTAAATTGAAAAATAGATAGAAATGTGCAGAAAGTCTTTAACTGTCCATTTTCTTTTTATTTGCTTTGTTGTGTGGTACAAAACAAGATTTTTTATAGGAAAAACAGAACACAGTCAAATATTCTTTTTTTGACTTCTGTGTGCCCCGCCATTTTACCATACTAAATAACTATAAAATCGTCGAAAAATTTCAACTTTTTTACAAACAAACTATACATGAAAACAAATTATTAGTATTTTTCTCGGATACAGGAGATTTTCCCAGATTTTTTGAGATAGTAATACACTTGACCGGACCTACATTATACATTTCTCCGGATATGAAAAATCTCCTTTATCTGGTCCTTTACTATAAACATTTGGTCCATGCTATAACTTACGGAAATACGAGATTGTGTCCAAGACCTAATTCATTGTGAGGGACACAAAGATGGAACAACGGGTGGTACCGGACTTCTTGCAGCAAGGGTTAGTCAACGTTTGTCAAAGTTTTAAAGCATTAGAAGAAGAAATATTATTTAATTGCTTACAAGCAGGATAATACACATGAGGGTGATTTTCGAGATGTCATAAAAATTAAATATGTTCATGACCCGATTTAGCCACTTATTATTTTAAACATAGAAGTTAGTAAGATTCTATGCTTAAGATAATAAGTATGCTAATGAATTAATAGAATATCTGGGCATTACTTAAAATCCTCATATAATTTATCTTACTCATAATAATATTATAAAGGCGATGGTTTGGATGGGTGGTTGGCCACCTCACTACAGCTGAACTGTTATGTAAAAAAGCACAGAAATAGATAATAGTCTGGAATTGCTCATAGGCCTCTTTTAATTCCGTAAAAATGTACGGTTCCCTTAAGATAGAACCGACATTGACGCGTACGAAAGTCGCGGGCATAAGCTAGTAATTTATAGTTCCTCACAAAAGTAAAATTTATTCAGTCGCATGGCCGACATTTTTGAGGTACCTACTATCAAGGGCAAATACGAGCCATAATATTTAACAGGCATAATTAGGCCTGTAATTTTTAAAGAAGAATTTGCAAATTATCATAAAATAATCCTATATTATAGTGTTGCATTTCTGCGGTGAGTAAGTTCAACACTGCTCCACAAGAATCGTACCTACTGTTTGATTGGTCCAAATGGCGATTGAAGCTACGTCCGATACTAGTGTAATAATCCAAAGATTTAAAATACCGATCTTTACGAAATTCGCGTATTGAGTGTCAGTGTAAATACTCGTTTGCTACTTATAATTTATGGACCTATTTTTGTTTTGTATCATCATCATCATTTTTTCCGCCGATGACGTCCTTCTCCAAAGATTTCCTTCGATCGGAGATGATACGACCTTCACAATCATAAGTCATTTCAAAAGCAGTTTTGCGAAAGTAGGATTTGACTTGCTTTTTAAATGTAATTCTGTATTTAAAAGTAACTTTGAAAACAAAATTCAAGTTATTCAAACTAAGTTTTCTTTGAAAACGTTCATTGTATTTTACAAAGTAGGTACTATTCTCGTATTGTTTTTGTTATGGTGACAGTTTCACAAACAAGCTCGTAGGGTTCCAACAAAGGGGACATTACACTCGACCCATAAACCAAAATTAAAACTTTTCGATACATTGCGTTCTCACAATAAAGCCATCCCGCTCCTGACTAAATACCCCATATTAAGGTGTCGTTAGTCAAATGACGAAACTACTCCAAGCGTTTGAAATATCAACATAAAAGCCTCAAACGATATTGAGGTTTAACCCCTTTCATTTAAAAATAAATTTGAATTAACGCCGTTGTCACATAAAGCATTTTTAATATTAGCAAGACGCGATAAAAAAATCTTTATGAATGGGGTGGCGTGTGACGAGCTTGCCCTATTTATGTAAGCGATTTCAGTAATTTCGCCGATTGTTTTACGAGGTCGTGTCATATTGCTTGCTACTACTATAGCGCTACCGGGTAATAAAAATATTTTACTTCCTCCAGACGATAAACGTATAGATAAGAGATAAGAAATTCCAACTCGCGATGATAACCGTGCGTTGGTTGATATAATCAAGAACACTAAAAAAATCAGTAAGCATAGTCATAAAATAAACTACTACTGAAACCAGATTTTTGAAATTCACGGGAAAGAAAATGAAAACGCCTTGATGTTATATTGAATGGTAATCAACATTGGTTAATTTTTAGAGCACGTAACGCTCAGAATGACTGTCAAGGCCTTGTCTGTAAAACTAACAGAAGTAATATGTCATTTACTTTTATTCTTGATACAAATTTTCAATTATACGTCATCATTAAATTATGAAGTATTGACACGATAACAGCTTTATTTATTTTTCTTTATTTCAAAAGGGTATACATACGGCATACGGCCCACCTGATAGTAAAGGTTACCATATTCCATAGACGCTTGTGAAACTGAATAGAAAGACTTATGATGACAGCATAGGACACAATTCCCCCTTTCTACGACATAACCACATCAATCCGCTCTGGTTACCTTAATTACCGCAAAAACAGAATACTAGACCGGTAGTGTTATTTGGCAACGACTAATATATGAAAGAAGTGCTTACTTTTTTGCCTAAATCCAATATTGAAGTTCTTATTTCCCTCTAAAACAGAAAATCAAACTTAAAATAACGCTTAGTTTCTTCCGACGCTCAAAGGGTTGGTTTAAACTGCATCTTTTGATACCTTATGGCTCTTTATTATTCCTTATCGCGTGTAGAGAACGTGTATTTAAATCGCTACGTCACAGAACAGTTTACTTACTCCCCAGCACTCGCCGACATAATTCATAAAATAATAGTTGCCGTCGTCAAAAGGGACGTTTAACAAATGATACGGCGTAGTTCTATTGTTAAACCTTTTGTTGTTTTGGTCGTACTTACTCGATACTACTATTACAATGCCTCAACTCCAATCCCCGAGCTATTCAACTGAAAACTCTAAGTCCAAGTAACTAAGCCTTGTTTTGCTTAGCCCAGTTGCCAGTTTGCCTTTTTTATTTTCGCATCATTCGAAATGTGTACAGCTAATAAGTCAGATGTGTATAATTATTATTTTATTGCCTGCGATTCGAATGCAAGTCATGATCGCTTGTGTTTGGGTGCAGTGCCTCGTCTTTTTGGCTTTGTTTTCTAGGGCTCCTATGACCAAAATGAGAAGCAGATGATCGACTTTATTTTAGGCACTAAATGAATCCGTTTTACAAAGTTTTTTGTCAAGAATCTAGAATATTTTTGAAAACTTTCAATAATTTGAGGCAGTTTTCATCTAATACCTAAAAACGTCTGATGTGCTCAATGATAAACGTTTGTCATTAAATTTTAATGGTGATGAATAATAAAACTATGTTATAAATCCAGAAAGTAGTAATAAAGACGTATAAAGACGTACGGGACCACAGCTCATGAAGCGTATGCTTGGCGAATTTGCCTTTTCATCTTTCATTCATTGTTCATTGTCCATGCGTAGGAGGTATTATACTGCTAAGTGTGATATGAGCTGTCATGCTGATCGTTTTATATCTTATTCGACTTTCGTGCGACAAGACAACATCGCTTGACTTTCCTTTTGGTTCTTGATTTAATTAAGCGTACTATAATTTTTAAGTACAAGATTAAATATTTTCGCTGTATAGTTTTTTCTGCTTTAGCAGTTCATTAAAACAAAGGAAGACTAAGAGTTAAAATGTGATGATATGAAATCAAAGGAAAATAAACCTTTTTATAATGTTCACTTAGCAATATACAGGGTGTACGGGAAACGATCTCGAAAATGTAGGTAATCCTAATCACAAAAAATTCAGCTATTCCATATAAACAGGTCGTGTAGGTATTTATAAACAAACAATTTTGAAAGAAACAGCTGATTTTTTTTATTTTTGCGATTTCAATTTTTATTTTCAAAGAGTCACGATAAGGGTCACCAGCACTGCCATTTGCCTTCGTTATTGAGAGCATTCCCCAAGCACCGTAAGGTAAGGTAAAAACCAGTAAAACTTGATAGTTAAAATGATTTCGCAGTTTGATCAAAATCAGTGATATTGACTTTGATTCTTTTAGTTATCTCATTGGATTGTTTTGCTTTTGATAATTCAGTAAGGCCTTAACAAACTCGGAACCAAAATTTTGTAGGCAATAATAAAACTTTAGATTCCCAAACTTTTTAATCTCTACCATGTTTTTACTAATCTAAGCTTAGCAAGCCATCGCAGTACAGAGAGCTACAAAAGGTCCATTCAAACAGACAATTCCCACGGAACTATTAATCTCTCACACAAAAACAGCGTCATGCATTTTGCCACCATAACTCTAATGTTTTAGGAATGCAGCCGCTCGATAGCGATCGGCACGCGTCCCGGACCTTCGGCCTGGCTAGGGTCCTATGGGCACGTGCTCTTCATTATTTTCGCGCCGAAATGTTCCAACATCGCTTTGTTAAAAGATTAGGCGTGAGGGGAGGTGCTACCGTACGCTGCCATTATTTTCACTCGGCCTATTTTTATTTTTCTGTGAATGCCAGTCTAGTTAATTGTGTAATTGGGTTTTAACTAATATATTAAGAGAAAACAGTAGGTATCTCGTTTTATTGCACCTTATTCACATCAATGGTATTGTACAGTCGATATCACTCAAGCGTAACACTTTGGACAGATCCTATGCTGTATAACTAGGAGCGTATTTTGCAGATTCGTTTGCTTTTTCTTTATCTGAATTACTTATCTTGCATAGTCCTACATCGAATGATTCATCATCAATGACTTTTGGATTTTATATCATATTACATAGCCGTTTTCTAACTTCGAGTTATCTAACTTGTAAACTGAAAAATATGGTAATAAAACCATCTAAAATAGGAGATATAAACTGCTGTCAGCTTGTGGATTTATATTTTATAAATTTTTAGTGCTAATCACGACTATAGTAACCCTACGTCCCACATATCAATAGCTGGTTTGTTTTGTCTCGTTTTGGCCCCTTCATTAATCGTCCCCACGAAAATATTGAAACACGTCCGCGTAGCCGGTGGGCGGCGCCCGCCATATTTATTATTTTTGTCACCATTGTACCCGCGGATTATAGCGGGCATTTAGATGAAATTGGGGATAATGGCTAATCCTGCTGTGTTCCGTTGATCGATTTTTGGTTTGTGCAAGCGCGGGCGCAGCTTGTTTGTTATAAGCTGATCGTGACTTGTGAATCATTGTGGTCGTTATTATGTTAATAAAAGTAACCAACAGATCAGTACCAGGTTCGGGTTCAACGGCAATCCCCACAGCCTTTATGTCAGTAGTACTATTACGACAAATTGGAATAGTGAGGAAAGTATTTTTAACGCTTATCTTAATCTTAGTTTCAACGAGATGTATGTCTGTATGGAATGGAATTTTTTTAACATGACGTTCGATAAGTGTACAAATACTTATGTACCAAAGTCGCATTATTCACATTTTTTTTAATAATGGCTTTTATGACATTAATTTGTTTGTTTAACTCAAGTTTATCTTAAATTCGATTAGGGAACAAAGAAACAGCTTTTTCAATTATCACTGAAGACGAAAAGCTCAATCACATACAACAATTTCAGAATAAAGGTACTCTAGCAAGTTTATATTCTTGTGACTGTCAATATTTTCAATAAGCAAGCACAGAATACATTGTCAAATAAATATTTCCTATTTATTGTTAATATTTTTATATCGTACTATACCTACTAATGTAAACTTTATATTTTATTTTCCATTTGTGCGCCTTGATATAGGGGGCAACACTGATTAAATCTTAAATTCTACTATCTATTGTGTAATTCTTCAATCTTGTCTGCAAGTACTATCTCGACTAAGTATCTGATAATCAATTATAACATTACAATCATCAAAATTCATCACAATATTTGACCATTTAGAAACTATCGCAGGCTGGCCGAGTGCCCAATTTAATTTCATAGTTAGATGCTATCTTTGGGCGTTTTGGCAAGACGTACAGTCACGTAGTACATTAGCACTACACTATGACACAGTGCAGGAATGTAAATGGTATAAAACTTAGATCTTTAATTTCGCCTGTTAATATTGAAATCCACTATGTGGTTAACTTTTTACGATACCACTGAAGTAATATAACATTGGCTTTATTATTTCATCGAAATTTCATTAAATTATCAAACCAAAAAGATGTTTTTGAATGTGGCAAACTATTTCTATGGACTTATGTAGTCCATATTTGAATTTATTGGGCCTGATTCTAAAGACACACTCTAATTCTAAATTTAAGTACAGTATATCTCTTTCTTGCAATATGTTATACGAAAAAGATAGCAAGAATTTGTTTAGAGCTGTCAATTAAATTTAGATAGATTTCAAAGAAAACATAGACAATTTTAGACGGCTTGTACGGAGGTGCCTCCTAAACACTGCGTTTTATGTATAAATGTCAATTATATGACAGCCATTCTTTTTGTATTCATTTTGAGAGAAAGAAATGCACTGAACTTAAATTTAGACTTAACATGTGTTCTCCAGAATTAGGGCCATTGTCGTATTGACGGCAATATTCTGTATATTTATACGACAGTCTTGCAGTATCTTTTTAAATGAGATATGAAATGATTTTAGGATTTCATAATACTTTTATCTTATCAGTTTTGTTTTATATAAGGGAAGAAAAGCCATTTTAGGAGGGCTATCACTCCATCACTTTATAACAGGGTAGTTGAAGATAGTTTTAGTGATTTAGTTCATTTACTTTTAATGTTTACTGTAAAATTACTCATCAAAAGTTGTGCACTATTGTAACTGGACTTACTTATATTTGTAAAAATGTTGTAATCTGTTGTCTGTAATTGTTCCTATGAATAATAAATAAATAAATTTCAGATTTACTGCCATGTATGAGATCTCTGTGCTTTTCTTTTTTGAAGAACCCCGAGTCAAAGATTTGTGGGGTCAGACATTTCACAACTTAATAATAACACGATAAAATTAACAAATGGATCATTCCATTGAAATTGAAAGTCACAAAGGAAATAAGTTAAAGTAGTGTGTCCTATTGTAAAATAAAGAATATTTGATTGATTGATTAATTGAGTGTCTATTAGTCATAAGTTCATTATGTTAGCTTCGAACACCTTGTGTAAATCCGTTCTGGGTCTAGTAAGGAGGTTCTTTACTTTTTATAGTATACTATGCAAGTACTCAAGGACCCTTGGCAGCTCCCGCCTCGACCCTTCACCGTATCGGATCTGCGAATGTCTACTGAGAGAGTTCAAATTGAGTCCGAAACTATAAGACTATTTAGACGTCTGCTATCGTAACTCTTGGGAATATTAACTGGAAGGAGTAGCATGACTTTGACTACGAATGTGAATATTCATCCATGGTACAACAGTAATATTTAATCATCAATTTTTTACCTTTTGTTTTGGTAGCCATTTTGTTTTTTGCTCTGTTATTGTCGTTAAGTAGTCTGGTATTTTGCGATAGATGTGTCCAGTTACTTACTTACAATGAAACCACAAACAAAGACAAAAGCATACAAAGGAACTGCTTATTCCTTAAATAAATCTCTTCTATCAGAACTAACAAATAATGTTAGAAATGGTGTGTACTAAAATATAATCAATATAATATACAAATAATATGTATAAAAACATAAGTTTCCATAATTGTTTTGAATTATATATAACTTAAATTACAAAATAATAATAATATTAAAATAAGTAAAAAGAGGATTATCATCAATCAATCAATCATCATCATTTTAGCCGAAAGCTGCCTACTGCTAGACAAAGGCCTCCGCTAATAATTACCACGACGATCGGTGTTGCTACCTAAAAAAAAAATTTGATGATTTATTAAAATTTTGCATGCATTGTGGGCGAAATACAGAAAAGCTTTTCGAAAATGTCAAACATCCTTGTTCACCTGTATTTTCAATAAAATGATTTCGGTTTTTGAATTTTTGCAACGACTACTAAAAAGTAAAGACTTGACTAGTTATCCCCTAAATACGAACATGATTAGGGAGTTATTCACTAACCCGTAACAATAGATAAGTAGTATTTCACGTACGTATAGCTGCTGCCACTGAAAAACATAATTTGAGAAAAGTTTGTACAGTAATGTTAGAATAACATTTATAGTAAAAATATAGCAGGAAAACGCGAGATATATTTTACAGAATTAAACGTTAAAATAACAATGTAAATACAAATTTTCATAATCATAGATCTCTCCACCCTCATCAAAATCAACAGCTCACTAACAACTAGAGACTACGCTGAAATGGAGTTAGAATAGTCTGATAGAATTGATTCAATAATATTTCCACAATTAGTAGCAGGACTTCGCCAGGTCGCAATTGGATTGTCCGATATCTTACAACGAATCGGGTATTTTTTAGTTTGGAATAAGAAGCATATTTTATATTAAATTAATGCTACAGTTTTGTAAAAAAATTCAATTTAATATCGAAACAAGCTCAAAGAACAGACTCATTCTCAACCATATCTACGTTAAGAATGAATCTGTAGCAAGAACTTTACAACGGAATCATAGATATAAACAATATATCTACCATGTTTGTAAAAAATATTTCAACAGGCAGAAATTATAAGTTGGGATGTAGTTGGCCCTTTAAAATGATACTTACCTCTTTTTTGTATTAAGCAAAGAAGCGGTAAGAAGAGTCCGTATGCGGAATCCATATCATAGATATCGGTGACTTTTCTTTAGGAAAATAAAAATATATAAATTGTGATTTGTAATTTTCTTTATAAATGAAACACTTCCGAAGATAATCCCTTTCTCGACCTCTATTTGTACTTTACGTAAATTTTTATATTCAATCTCACTTCATGAAACGGTTCTTTAGAAAACTAAAAACTGACAAAACAAAAGTAGTCTAACAACGATAAGAAAATCCATAGACAGAAAAATCATTACGGTGGATTGTTTTGAAAAAGGCCGCCCTACGGGCCGACGGCAATCAATACAGGGCCGTACTCGCCCGGAATACTAAACAGGGCACTTGCCCTGGTGCAGCCCATGGGGTGGCGTCTACTGGCTACGTACTCGCAATTTTGGTGAGTCAAAACCTCGGTGTATTTAGATGACATTATCTATAATATCTAGATAATATTTATGGTGTTAAGCCATTTATTTGCTGCTCTAGTTTCTCACTTCAAGAGTTGCATTACCGAAATAATGTTAAACCTCCTTGAGGAAGCGAAGTTGAAAGAAGTGGCCAGTTACTGGCTTGTAACAGTAAAAAATGTGGAAAAGGAACAATTAAAAAACATTTGTCCAAGTTAAACCGAGTACGACATTTCTTAGGTTCTAGCTCACGGCCCCGCTAGGGCCGCTGCGGACGATTAGGCCTGTTTTTTGATGACAATCGATACAGGGCCGGACTCGCGTGGAATATTAAGCAGGGCAAGTCTCTATCTATTACGGTACAAGCCAATGCTTTGGGGTGTTGTTATTCGCACACAGCTTACAATATTATTGTTTGTACAAAAAAATACTCCAGCTGAGGGATTGAATTAGTATCTACACGTTAACCAGTATCAAATTTGAGCAGCGAATTATTTTTAGAATCTTTCGTCCCGTCATCGGGTGTGACGTCATTTTTATTTTTTTACGAAAGATTTGATAGTCATTCGAAAAGTGTAATGCGCCATCACTATTAACTATGTCGTCTATCGTCATCGTATCGAGCGACGATATATTGACGAAAAGAAAATTGCAAATGTTCGTGATAGGTGTACAAACAGCTCTGTAGTCAATGTTTGAATTTCCCATACTTAAATGTGTTTTTCTTTTAATCACCAGGATCGATGTCTGGATAGAAATATTGATTTTTCAAAAGTCCCATGATGCAGTTTTAGTTTACCTAATCCAAATCTACTACTTTTCGCTATTCCTCATAGTTTCGGAGCTGGCCATCCACGCCCACTTAAAAATATCACTCTGTATATGTTAATTTCTTTATAGTAGATAGGTAAAATCAAATTTTTAAATAATGTTTATTTTACACATACATACTAAGTTTCTTCGTAAGGACTGCAGAAAATCAAACACTTGAAGTAATAAAATCGATACCTGTGTAGGGGTTTTATTATTTATTTTCCATTCTTTGAGATGCAACTTAATACTCATTGGGGCACTATGAGCCACAAAAGCGATAAGTTCAAATGTGTTTAATTCAGTTTACATTGCTTATGTAGCGTATTTTGATAAGCTATTTGATGCAATTTAAAAAATTGTATTTTAATATAATTTTCCTAGAGATAGTGTTTTGTCAACTCAGGGAGAGTATAAGATTTTAAACCGAACCCGTCAAGCATGAGATTCCAGACATAATTAATTTTTCTATTGTCATCGCCCCCGGTGGTATAACGCCGCTTGACAGATTTAAACACCCAAATCGTCACCTCGGCACAGCATTGTCCTACCGCAAAAACGTCGAGCTCGCTTGATTTGCAATTCAAAATTCACCCTTGAACTTCAGCAGACGCGTACATAAATTTAGCAACTCTCGAAAGACAACAGATTCCAAAGAGTTTTGGTGATTTTGAAAATTGTAAACAGCACAGTCAGCGACATTTAAAGTATAATATGTCACAATTAAATTGCTGATAAATAATAAATAAAGCAACTAAGGCACAGATTAATAGCAGACTAAGGGCTGATTTTTCAATCCCCAGATAAGATTTATTCAGAGAAAACTTTTTACAAGTTGACGATTAATCTATAGAAAATCTGTCAAAACGTAAAAAATATTCTCTAGTTAAGAATTATCTGAGGATTGAAAAATCAGCCCTAAAAATACTAAATGGGCTACCTAAAACAATGAACTGGCATCTTATCGTTGAAATGATGCCCAAATCAGTTTTTTGTCTCATTCTCATTATTCTGAATTTTAATTTAGCATTATATAAATGCTAATATGTATAACACAATAATTAAACTAAAAAAAACCATGTCGTCTGACGGGAACCGAACCCGAGGCCTTACAAAATCTGAGTTACTGCTCTAACCATCTGAGCTACCGAGGACTTGACCCTGTGCATTTCCGCCAATCCATCTATATTTGCGTTACAAGCTAACGTTTACCCTCACAATGTCAAAAAATTCTATCTCACCATCCGAACGAGTATTTTTTCAAATACCTACCTACGATTCGGTTAATTTGGGCGTTGCGTTTGATTTATTGTTACTTTCCCACCTGAGGACATACATGATTGTTTTCTAGTTTCAAGTTTTAATATTTTTGCTCGCTTATTATTTTTGTTAGTTATGTTAGTAGGTATGATGTATGATAGTAGTTTGTATGATTAGTACGACCATTATTTTGTTCACGAGTCATTGATGTTTGCATTTTTATTGAGTCTACTAATTTTATGCATTATTTTTATACGATTGGTCTAGTTTGGGTTCCTACAGCAACGAATTCTGAAAAATTTTAGTAAGTTTTCAGCAATTTAGCAAGGGGTTAGCAAGTGTTCTGGAAATAAATTATTCACCTAAACTTAAATCTATTATGTGCAAAAAACTGTCACTATTTTCCAGATTCAAACTTCCTAATTATCATCCAGTGAATTACCAATTTGAACCCTAACTCCAGAACTAAGCTAGGCAAATTAATAGCAACATCCACATATCACATTATGTTATCTCACCCCCGAGGATGGAAAATTAAAACGGACGATCTGGGAACGTCGCTGCGCCATAATTAAAAAGATAAGGAATATTTTCCTTTCAGTGCGGACCAACCCTTCGTTCGGGGGCTGGTTACGCTTTACCAGCACCCTGGAGACCGAACCCGTTGCGTTTCGCTGCTGATTAAGTAAACTAAGATAACAGCCTATAGTGAACGTCAAAAGTCAACAAGGGAGTGAAACGTTAAGTTGATTTGCCCTCTCAAGGGTTGGAGTTGTTATCTCAGATAGTTACTGTTTGAGATGATTGGATTGGCTCCAGAGATGAGTGCTCCGATATTTGGAAAGTTATCTGATCTGGTTTGCTTAATACTATTTGTACTGCTTCTTTTCGAAGGTTATAACAAATATATTTTAAGAAAAATCCACAGAAAGAAAGAAGAGAGGACAGACAGAACACATTATGACATTGCTAGTTTACTTTTTTGTGATAGACATACCTATAATTATGAGATTTTTTTAGGATTCGAAGGAGATTTTTCAGTTTTTGATTTTGAGGTCGACATTTTGGTATGTTGAAGGCTATGCTCGGGGTTTCCCTGCGTAATCGAATCAAAAATGATGAGATCCGCAGGAGGAGTAAGGTCGCCGACATAGCCCGAATTATTACTAGCCTCAAGTGGCAGTGAGAGGCCACATAGCAAGGAGGAATGATGGCCGTTAGGGCGGAAAGGTCCTTGAGTGATGGCCGCGTACCGGAACACTACCTCAGTGTTAATAGGCCCCCACAAGGTGGACCGAAAATTTGGCGAAGGTCGCGGGAAGCCGATGGACGCGAGCAGCGCAGGACCGATCGGTTTGGAGGTCCCTCGTAGGGGTCTTTGTTAGCAGTGGGCGTCTTGCGACTCGAATATTTAACGCCAACACGGGTAGCACCTCCACCTTACAGAAGATCACAGCTAAATACTAGCGTTTACTAGGTGGTAGGCCCGTACGTATATAGGGTCTCCTGGATAGATACCATCGCCTTTCTTATTTCAGCCGTGAAACTTTCGCTGTTTTTCGGGAAGGGAAAGGTAAGCCAGTGTAGTTACTTGGTATGGGAGGCATTTCGTCTTCTCAGGATGGCAACGCACCTGCAATACCGAGTCATTTTTTCTTTTTATTTCATGTGTCTATAGGCGACTTACCACCAGGTGGGCCGTCTACTTGTTTGTTATCTGGTTGTATTAATCGAAATAGGAGCGCCTGACTGGGACTCTCCTACTTAAACAAATAAATTTATTCTATGGCATTATCCAATACGCAGCAGCTAAGTAATGCTCTTTCTAGTGGTGTGTTCCTGATGTGAGTGAGGTCGCCAGAGGTAATGAAAAAGCGATATGATTGGAGCAGGGGAACCTCGTCTTCTATGCTGACAACAGATCAAGAGAATGTGGTAACTTTCTCTTGATCTTTACTGGGTAGGCAACGCTTATTGAGTTGAGTAGTGCTCAAGGTGCTATATTATTATGTCCTTACTTGTTAAAAACGAAATTTGAGATAGCAAAAAACCTAAGACAGCTGTTTCATGCAAACTGTAAGTGTGGGTAGGTATTACAATTTTTACACAACAAACAATTTGATATATAATATGGTTTTTTTTATATTAGTGATGATAAACAAGGTGGTGGCCCATGTGGTGGTAAGCGATTACCGCCGCATATAGACAACTGCAATTACACGGAAAAATCACTTAATATTGCAGGTGCGTTGTCTACCTGAGACCTAAACTAATTGCCTTCCATGCCCAGTAATTTAACTGGCTACCTTTCTCTTCAACCTGAAACACACGGCTGAAATAAGAAAGGCGGTGGTTCCTACCCAGACGACCCTACATACGGACCTACCACCTAGTGAAAGGTGATTTTTTTTCGCAATTTCAATTTAGTTTTTAACAAGTCATGTTGAGGATCACCAACAATGCCGTCTGCCTTCGTTTTTGAGAGCGTTACTCTTATACCCGCTATAAGATTTTTCTCCTTGTAACATTTCCTTTTTTATGTTATAGAAAAAAAAATATTTAAATGAATCGCTTTTTTTCACCATAGTAATGCTCGCTGCAATTTCACTCCTGTCCAAAACTAATTTTACCGAACCATGGATGAAAAATATATAAAATAACTATTCACAGCTACAAATAGCGGGAAATACATTTTGCCGTAACGCATATCCCCCGCGTATGACAGAATCAAAACCCCTAAATCTGGTGTCAAACTACATCCCATCTGTCACGCAGACGCCATAAAAACTTAATAAGCGATCCGTCACCATAAAATAACCATTAAAAAGCCGTCGGACGCTTTTAAAAATGCATCAAGAAATGAAATCGGTAGTTAATTACCAAGAGACTTGGCGGATTGGATTTCGGTGGGGAGAGTGCCAAACTGGCCTCCCAATAACTGAAACCAAACATTGACATAAATATTTTATTTTCCATTTGAGTAAAGAAAGGAACATTAAATGACGTCATATTTATGGCATTGTGGCTATGAGTGGGAGTTTTAGTTCAAGTATGTATAAACTTGAACTAAAACTCCCACATTTTAGTAAAACGTTCTTTATAAAATCTTCCCACCATGCTTGAAAACTTATTTTCTATGATTTTTGTCAATCCTTGTAAGACCTCCAGGGGTCATTAAGACCATTAAAATTCAATTGTGTCTGGGATCTGTTGCTTGACAGTCTTTTTTTAAACATTGAAACAGAAATATTCTTAATTTTTGATTTTAACATTATTATAAATATTATTGATTTTTTTTATATTTTTATTTATTTATTATTATTGAATATTTCGACATTGTAGGGTGGACGTAAGCTCATAAACGCAAATACAAGATAGACTAGAAGAATTTCACAGGGATATCCCAAGACCTGGGTGGCTCAGTGGTCAGAGCAGACGCCCGGATTGCGAAAGGTCGCGGGTTCGATTCCTGCCTCAGGACGTGAAATTTTTCTAGTTTTATTCTATTTTAATTACTATTGAAACAGAATTTAAACATTGAATTCCGTAAAAATAACACGTTTACAATGTTATTGATAAAAAAGTTACTCTTTGGATGATTATCGGGATAGTTAATCTTTGTTTTATCATATTTGTACATGTAAGTAGCATTCAATAAAAGTAAGAACAAGACATACACACACAAACAACTGAATTGATGATAATCCTAGGAGTATTTTTTTAAATAAGGCCGATGAAATGATAAGAAGGCCGATAATGTCAAATTATGTCGAACAATCTACAGCCACAAACAGGTCGTGTAGATATTGCAATTTGTATAAAACAGCTGATTTTTTTGGCGATTTCAATTTGTATTTCTAACAAATAGTGTTAGGGTGACCAGTACTGCCATATTCCTTCGTTTTCAAGAGCATACCCCTAACAGCCTGTATATGAGAATATAATTTAAGTTCACAAATATAAATATACTTATTTTTTTACAAAAAATTAACTTCTTGTTTCAAGTTTAGACTTCACAAGACTAGTCGCTCATTCATGGAAAAATTAATACAAATTTATAACAAAGTCCCACCAAATGTAACTGAACTGCCTTTTCACAAACTTAAACTATATGTCAAACTAATGTCCAAGAATATTTAGATGATAAGAATGCTTGGACACATTAAAACTTTAAAATGTTTTTTATGTCGATTAACGAGAATTATGACAATTGACCTGTGTATTATAATACCTTTATTGTGATTGTTAATTGACAGACAGCCTGAAAGTAAAGATAATACTTTCGTCATTGGGTTACTTTGTTTGTACGTTGATATACCATCTCTTCTATTTTTAATATATATATTTTATCTGGGCTGTACTGCACTGATAAAGTTATCATTATGTAACTACAAATATTGTAACTAAATATTTGAAAAGAGTGACTCCACGAGTTTGCAGCCGGAATCTTCTCGGTAGTTCAACGTTTGGAACCGGTGTACATTCAGACACGACAGACATACAGAAATAATGTATTGTTAGTTAACGTACAGACGACACCGCATCAAGTGTAACAGTTGCACTACGAAAGCCGCCTCTATTACGAACGCAGTAAGGGCGGTCTCAAGGTCAAACTGTTACGCTTGATGTGTTGTCGAGTGAACGTAAGTTCAGACATGACAGTCAGGCAGACCGACAGGCAGGCAGACAGACGTACAGACAAACAGACAGACAGACACTATGACGTTGTTAGTTAATATATTTTTACATACAAACGTGATTTTGACAATTTGAAAGTGCTTATTAGGGACTATTTGAATTTTCATTTAATTTCACAGGCACCAAAAGTTCACTTAGTCCCTCAAGAAGTTCTTTCGAATCATCAAAAATACCATAATAATGGATGTTTATCACAAGAAAATTGTTTTATCTAGTATCCATAATAACGCAAGCTCTTTGTGATGCATAATTTTAGTTAGATAATAGGCATGAGTGTAAAAGTATTGTTCGTTGATGAATTCTATAGAAGATATGAAAGAAAAGTTCACAATCTAATTTCCAAACTAATACTATACCCAACACAAAGATAACCCAAGTAAAGATTTTTACTTGAAATTAAAATCACAGCGATCGTTAATATCTGCCCTAAGTAAGTTAAAATAGACATTATAATGGCGACGACAGTCATCTTTAACCCCTAAACGCTTATATGCAAATATTTACTATCGAAACACATAGGTATAGCCGACCCCGTTCACGAGTGAACGCTCGAGTGACTCCTAACGAATCATTCGGTCCCCCATGTTTACCCATAGATACGCCTACGCAGGTACTATAACAGGAGTATTTACCTACGGCTCTGTCTCCTAATTTGAAATTTGCACGTCTGGTCTCCGAGGACCGCGACCAAATCGTGGGGTGTCACTGTGTTAATTGGGATCTTGTGCATGATTATGATTTATGTTTTGCGCTTTTTGTGGTACCATCACGTCGGGTTCTCTCTGGTGATTTGATTTGAGCGACGGATGCGTTATAAGTAGAATTTAATTTACGGAGTAACAAAGCTGTCGGTTTTGTACAATAATTAGATACAATCAGCTCATAATATAGTAGGTAAGCTGTTGCAATGTCTTGTGAAGGATCGAGGTCCTCTACTACGGGTATTATTTCTTCAAAACCACTGTAATTGTCTGCTTTGTTAAAGAAATTAACATTTATTTTTAACTAGTCATGCCGAAACATTGCTTGATGCGTTGATGCGAGATGCTTTCTTGGGAATTTGTCTCCTATGCTGTCCACATCATCGTCATCATCACTAGCATATATACGTCCCACTGCTGGGCACAGGCCTTCCTACATCGCAGGAACACATTAGGAGTTTGAGCCATAATACCAGTACGCTGGCCGAATGCTGGTCAGTGGGCTAGATTCTCGCCATTATAAATTTTGGTTGACTCATTCCGGGGTCGACCATGGCGAAAGTTGCTTTGTTTTCGTATTCAAAACCAGAGTGCTCAAACCAATACGCCACCGAGCTCCTCCCTGTAATTGCTTCCTTCCAGTTTTGTTCAGACGGATTACACTTAAGTGTGTTTTATTTTTAAATTTCTTTCAATAAGAAACTAACAGAATTAAGTAGAAAGATCTTGTTACAAAACTTCCACAAATAAACTTCAAAACCTAAAACGGATAGCAAAAATTATTAGTAATTTAATTTGCAAAACTTAACTATACTTACTTTCTCTAATTGTTTTATTTAGAGTTTTATATTTAATATATAAAAATATAAAAAGGAAAGAATGTTACAAATAAATAATCATACACATAAGCTTTATTTACCAAAAGAAAGAGCTAAAGTATTAAGTATAATAATATCATTTCCTTTAAAAGACCCAGTTATAATAAATAATTTTTAGGACTAACCTTCCAATATTGAGTTAAGCAATCAACAGACATCGTCAATAGACGCTTTAGTGGAACCACGAAAATAGAAATATAATCCAATCACGCATCTCATTATCGGGTTGTTTTAAATAAAAGCCCGAATTGTCCCTTTGCATTGACAAATAACACCCTGGCAACTTCCTTATTAGCGAATCAGTTTGTAGGGGACAACCCGCATGTACTTCGACATGGTTCCATTAAAGTTGCACTCGTCAAACGAATCGCAAACCTAATTCAAATAACTAAGGTTGATATTCAATGTTATAGGATAGGGTTAAAAGGTCGTGTGCGAAGTTAAGGCAAGTTATTCTGCGGTGAACCAAAATGGAGCTTGTTTTTGGTGAAAGGCGTCAGCTTGTATGATAGGATTTGTGTATGGAAGTATGAACTAATCTCCCTCCGTGGCGTTTGATAACTCAATAACGTCGCATAATGAGAGGACGGCCTTTGATGACGTTCCTCCCTCGCGGGGAGGTGACGAAATCCTAATTGTAGATAAAAAGATAACTTTGATGAGTTCAGCTTAGAGGGACATGGTATTGATTAAGCACATTTGTGCATTTTGCTGTAGCGAGGTGTTTTGGTAGCATATCAATAAATTATGGACACTCCAAAACTTATTGTGAAGGTTCTAGTATAAACAAGTTGGGTCCCTTTAAATATCACACGAAGTGTTATTACATGTTGTGTGTACACATTATCTTATTTGTAAATAGTAACTAGTTTTCGTTTATTAATAAGTGTCTAAAATTTTCTAGTTTCTTCTTCTTAAAATATTGCTTTGTAGTTATACTTTACTTTGACTTCTACTATTCATTACACAAAACATTCTAGTCATAATTGGTGCTCAATATATGCTGCCGGGAGTCTAAAGCGGGTTGACAAATTACCATCTAAAAGTCATAAATTAACTATCGGTTAGATAATATTACTTTCTCTACCGAAACTCTCTACATCAAACGGGTTTGCTTTTGATGTGGAAATCTTATTCAACGCACAGGAGTTTTCTTTAATAACTGACCATTTGGTTAGTTAACGATATAGGTTAACTTATACAAATACAAACATAGTTTCCATAATCACGTCACACGGCCCAAGAAACAACTGACAATACACATCAAACGACTTAATAAAAAAGAGATAAAGTACGCTATCGCGATGAAATCTAAACAACATTCACGCCTTCCATCTGTCCGTCCGTGTGCGCGACAAATTGCAAAATTAAAAGTCCCATGATAATTTGGCAGTGGGGTTCGGATTTCATACTGAACTGAAATGTAATATGATTTTTGTGACGTCTTAATTGAAGATGAATGTTTTATTTAGAAGCCATTTCGTTTTATTAATACTGCAAATTGACACTTTAGGGACGAGGCTTCCAGAACACTTTATTCTTTATATGAAATAACATTTGAAATCAAATGCTTGAAGGCTGTACCAAAAGAAATTAAACGATATTGCCGCAACGATATTTAAGGAAACTAATTTCCAAATGAAGTTTGATCATTATTAGACGTGAAGAAACTGTATTATCTAACAGAAGATTACTAAGAAACTGGATCCTGAATCGGTACTAGCTAGTATTGTGACTAAGATAATTTTACCTCAAAGTGACCATTTACAACTACTTCCACAACTCTAAGCGCCTTCACCACCAGACGTAGAAGCGCAGTATCTAAACTATCCATTTTTTGCTGAGATGCGTGCGTTTTATTGGCGAGTCGAATTTAAGAGCGGCACCAGGCACCACTCCGCTCAACGACTCTCCAAGTTTCTTTGGGCACAGACACTTTTTTAAGGGTCTGTGTCTTTGACAGTAACACTTAACAGAGAAAACAGGAAGGGAAAGCGCCCGACGTCTTTTTAACCGACTTCAAAAAAAGGAGGAGGTTATCAATTCGTCTGTATGTTTTTTTTATGTTTGTTACATCAGAACTTTTGACTGGGTGAACCGATATTGATGATTATTTTTTGTTTCGATGCAGAATAGTTCCCATTTGGTCCTATAAAAAATTTTTGGAAATCGATTGGGTAGTTTGGTTTTTAAATCATAAAATCTGGAAAAATTAAGTCGTCTACATATGCGAAGTTGCGGATATTTGCTTTCCTATGAATTTTTAGTGAAATGATACGATAGTAGAAAACAATATAAGCTCACGGTCACCCATCTAGCTTTGACCTTCAAAAGTTATCACTAAAAATTTTGAAAAAAAAATTAAACAATAATTAAATCCGACTCCAAAAAACTGAAAAGGAAAAATAATTAAATTTTAGAAGTAGGCACTCATCCCCTAGGAACATATTTTTGGAGTTGGTGCTAAGTTGTTTCCAGAAACCATAGATAGTGAAGCACCGACTCCAAAAATATGTTCCTAGTGGATGAGTGCCTACTTCTAAAATTTAATTATTTTATCCTTTTCAGTTTTTGGAGTCGGTTTTAATTTTTGTTTTAATTTTTTTACAGTCTATACTCTTTTTGAAAAGTAGACGAATTCGTTATTTTATTTCGAAAATGACAAGAGTGGCAACCCACCTGATGGTAAGCGGTAACCGTAGCCTAGATATACTTGTAAAAATGACACAGAAGCTACAAAGAAGTTTCCAAAAGATGATACCACTATGCCCTAACTCTCTTGATATTTATGTTGAGAGACCAATGTAGCTTAGAAACACTTGTTAAAACAACAAACAACAAGCTTGTCTAGTCATGCCTTATTATTATGACTTAGTTAATAAATCATCCAGAGGTTCTGTATGTAGCTACTTTAGCGCAGCAATACAACAATCAAAGTTATTAAAAATATTTTACCCTATCTCCCAAATATAATATTTAAACCGTTATTAAAGTCAACAACATTATCCTATGATCATCTTTTGTGACAGAAACAAAATGACGAATGTGGTCCATAATCCAAAGATTTGGTCATTTACAACTTTTTAATCGAAAGAGTACTTTATAACCAATACAGTAAACATTAAAAAAGATGGCGTCACTTTAGAAAATGATTGCCATAAATCCACAACCAACCTAGCTTCACAAGTCATTCTTCCACCTAATTAATAATACCATTGCGTGAATTTGTCACGTAAACGTTACAACGAACTACTGAACACACGTTATAAATTAAGCAAGAAACATTATATTGTACAACCAAATACTGAAATGATTAAAAAATGTGAACGACCATTCCATATATAGGGCGCGAGTAAAATTCTTAGAATATATGAGTGCGAAGGAATTTGTTTATTAATATGATGATTGAATGCGATGTTGTGTTGAATTGTTTTCTTATTAGTCATAATTAAACGTGTAAAATAGGATAAAGTTATTAGTGTAAAAATGATTGACTGATATGAGGGTTAGTGGTCACGCGACGACGGACGCGGGGAAACGACCAAATTAGCCGGAAAACGAGCTACCGTTTCATTAAAATACTATTTTTATGATATTAATTTTAACGCAAGAAAAATTTGAAAAATAAACAACATTTCAGTTACAGCACACGCTTCAGCACTGCTACCATGAAATATCGATCCAAAACTTCTAAGAAGAATGAAATTATAGAATACGTAACACAAAGCTATCATAAAGTTTTGATTCAGAACCATTCATATGCTCTAATAGGAAACATTTTCAAGTCACAGGGAACAGCCATCTTTCACGATAACCATCAATCATGATACTATAATACGTAATATCAGTCCGAATCTTAGGAAAACGACTTAGTCGTTGGCCATCCTTAGGTCGAAGTGGTCATCATCATTTTTCAGATTGTAGCGTCGTACTCTCCGTATTTTTGACGATTTGATAGAACTGTAGAACTGAGCAGGCTAGTGGTGCTTGAGGAAGGACTCGTCGAACAGGTCGAGCTCGTGGCAGAAGTAGTTAGCCTAAGCCGTGTGTAACTGTGGTAGAAGGCCAACCCTGAAGATTTCCACGACGGTCGGTCCTACTCTATACGAATCCAGCGGGTACCTGCGACCTTCACGCCATCGCAATGCACATAAAGGTATTTGATCATTCTAGCTTTTCTGATGTATGGCTATTTATAAGGTTTTTTTATATAATTTTGCTGGCACTAAATATTTAAAGAATAGGTGTCGTTGGCAGAATCGGAAATCGCACATTTTGCTGCCAACACCGCTTCCTTGAGGAGATGAGCTTACTCAGCTCTCGAGCACAAGACTAAAAAAGTAGTATTATCCACTGTTATTTGACTGTGATCTGCAAGCTGCACTTCACTAGATCTTCCAAATTTGATTCGCATAATACCCTTGTGTTATGAGAGTTACTTTTAAACAAACCCCCGTTTTGATGAATCTGGTAACATTTTTCCTCCATTACAGGGCGAATCATAAACCCGAATCCTGGCGTAGTTTTATTGTGAAGGCTATCACACGTGTCCTGCTCGGGGACCGTCGAAAAAACTCGGAAAAACACGAATCGGGTTCATGTTAATATTTGAGGTATTTTTATTTGAAATTTCCATTTACACGCGGCCGCCCCTCCCCAGCCTCCCCCTCATACATATTCATGGGATGCACCCTCCATACACTTTCTCCTTGCAGTTTGCGCTCCACGATATTTCGTGTGATCTGTGTACTGAAATCTCGACTAATGGGACTGATTTATGGATACTTTTTTCATTATTCTTCTTGTCTCGTTAGATAGGAATATCAGCCTACCTTTGAATTTGTTCCAGAGTAATCGTGGATCTAAATAATCTTGATATTCAGAGGCAATTGAAACTTTTTTACAAAAAAGATCAAAAATGAATTTTATGCAATAGATTTATGAATTGTAATGAAGATTACTATTTTTATGAAAAAAATACTAGTACGTACGCATAAATTAACATTCATAAATACTAGATCACAAAAAATAGCAGAATATTAATTCAGCCGCAAACTGATCTTCTTAATTTGATCACTTTCTTTAAATAGTCGACCAATTACATTAGTTGACTAAGCAAAAATGTTTAGTATCCATTTTAAAAGTTATGGCTGCCAGATTAATATTATAAATACTATGTACCTACCGAAAATAATAGCCGAGCTCTTATAGATGCCCGAATCCAACTGAAAGTGACAATGTACAATGCGGAGCCTGAAAATAGAAAAACAATGCTCAAAGGCTGTATCAACTATTTTATATTCTGTAACTGGAACATATGTCGCGGTTTTTCATTTTGTGTGCGATATCGACGAAGCGCCGAGGTAGATTTTCACCATTCCCAAAAACAAGATTTTGAACCTTTCCATTCTGGGAATAGAGCTTACAGTTAACAGATTTAGAATCTCCATATATCTGTGTATGTTTGTGGGGTTTTTCGGTGGCTAACTTGCTGGCGTTTGTATTGCGTTTGTTTTGCGCGGTTCGGAAAGTTCTCTCGGACAAAATGTCGGAGATTCATGTGTGTTGTAAACTTGTAAAACTAAAATATTAAACGCTCTGCTCGCTCGCACGGTTGTTTGTTTATGGACGGTGTTATTTCGGTAAAGTTTGTTAATGTTACGTCTACCTTGGATATGGAATCCAATTTTAAAATATTTTTACAGACAGATAGTACAATGGAGATGTTGGAACTATCGAACTCGGTACTATTATATTGGGTCGTTCATAGCCACCTGCCTATCCTACCTGCCAGAACGCCTTACTTATTTTTGATGTCCTGGCATGCTCTTCCAGCTAGTTCATCGCCTGAGAACCTTAACCCACAATTGTGACTTTTCTTAAGTCTAATAACTGATCCTTATTACAAATTAGAAATTTGTTTGCAGGCTTTTCGCACTGTATTAATGACTGGTTAGCTAGTTGAGATCAGAATATCATTATTGTAATTAATTAGGTAATTTTGGTACAAATCAAACAAATCAAACGACTAATTGAAGTCTGTCAAAGACATGAAGGAATTCATGTCTTTGACAGACTTCAATTAGTCGTCAAGATTCATTGACACAAATACGTATTATTATTAAAAGAAATTCATAGAAAGATACACAATATCCTCGTGTACCATTAAGCAAGCTGTTCAGAAGAAAGATTATGTGATGGAAGCCGGAAAATTTAATATCACTGTTATAGTTCAACATAAGGTTTCTTAGTTAAGGTACACTGCGGCGGAAGTGCGTCACACGCGCGCCGGGTGTGACGTCACCGGACAACGGAAGCGGCCGTGGCGCCGCTCGCCGGAACCGGAAGTCGCCGCATTGCACGTTATCGTCTTGCGGAGGTCACTGGCCAACGCTAATGATGATCTAGTATTGTCCTTATGTAATAAATCGTAGATAAATCCTGTTTGGTACGTGGAATGAATCGTGATATTTGAATATAATAAAATATTATCTCTTTTCCCTATAATCGTTGTGTATGTAATGTAAACAGGCGGAACCGGCGATAGCGAAGTTGATAATCTATCTATGTAAACGATTTCAGCTTAAAGGTTTTGTAGGCAGAAAAATAGAAGGAACCCAGGAGTTTCGTCATTTCTGTCCGTTCATCCATTTCTTTCTATGGCGAGAGGGAAATACTACTAATGACATAATTCTCTTGAATAAATGAATCTTGAATAAAACCTTAGTACTTGCCTGGGTCTTTCTTAATCAACAGATTTATCACTACTTCACACTAAACTTCATTCCTATTTTAAAATTATTTTATTAATTTATATATTAGAATGGTATATCTTTTTTGCACTCGCTCTCTTTTTTACTTCTATAGTAAAAAAGACTGTCACTCCTGGTTGCCTGGGAAAGATTTCTGCTTAGCAATAAGGCCGACAATTGTATTGTTTTATTTCTTATTTTATTGTTTATTATATCTGTGTTATGTTCTGCAATAAAAGGTTTTTGATTGATTGATATAAATATCTGTGGTCTGAGAAATACCCAGGCATGCCATAAGCTAAGAAAACAAACAAATAAAACCGTAATCAATTAATAGTTGCAGAAGATAACTCACGACAAGCGAAAAACCCAAATGCACCGATGAGGAGCAGGGTTCAAGTATCAGCGCTTATTATGCTAACATTTAATGATTCTGAGATAATTGTATCATTGGTTTCTGTCCAAAAAAACAGAGAAAGTCAAAATAAATTTCAAAAGAGGAGAAACGACTATTGAAACGGTCTAGTGTCGACATAATCCGTAATCTCTCCAAGACATAAACAGCGAACACGACAGATCTCGCAAGAACATAAAAATAAACCGACAACTTACCATAAATATCGCCCTGATCTCCTCCACAGTAAAAACCGCCGATATCTCAACAGACAAGGAAAATCTCATACAATGGAGCAAAATGAAAGCAAAACTTAGTGTAATTAATTTTGAGTAGGTACGTACTCAACGCTTTTGTAATAAATCGTTTCATCCGAGTATAAATTTTATCCATCCAGACCTGAACTCCGCTGGTAGCGCTGTCCCTTTTCCGCCCTCAACAAATTTACATAATATCACGTCACCTGTCTCTTTCTCGAATTCACAAATGATTTCCACTTTCCCGCTGTTCTCTAATCACGTGACATAAATGCCTGCATCTCGCTCGATTGAAACTGAACCTTAAGAGTAATGAAATAAAGCTGACATTAGCTTTTAGGGTAGAGTTTTCCTCCAAGGGTGTCCGTGCGTTAGGTAAAGTTTGTCGAAATAATTTCACTTAGATATTGGTGAGCGAATAGTCGACGAGTTGTCGACTTAGCCCTGAGATAAGAGGTAATAATTCTTAATCTCAGCGTAGAGGGAGCGGGTCGCGGTCGGAAACGAGACATTGTTTCAGAACAACCATAATTTCATACTAAGAGTTGTGAGGAGTTGGAAATAAACGTTATTGTGGTGAATGTAAATACTGAGCTGCAACTTTGCTGATATAAAATAGATACACGTCTTAGGAACTCATAATACAATCACCCTAACTTTTTTGTCTAGAGAATAGGAATTACTTTCAAAGAAATTATATAGTCATGATATCATCCTAAAAGATTGTCCAGGAATCGTTGGATTTGCAAAATAAATCTTTTTCACTTTGACGCTAAAAAGCTCCGCAAATAATAATTTACAAAAATTTTCCTGATAGGTGAACTGATATATATTTTAGTATCTTTCAATTGCATATACCGGTTACTAATAGTAATAAAACACCGAAAGCTTTGCGTCGTCATTAACTAAATTTTGAAACTAAAGATAGATATTTATATCGCTTATGGCTTTTAATTACATGGCGAAGGTAATTACGTAAACATCAATATCAAAATTTTAGAATATGAACGATTTTTCGAACAGAACATCATACGATCTCCAAATTATGCAGTTCTTCTATGTACCAATGGATTTACCTTAATATTAAATTATCCTCTATTGAAATTTTTACGTAAATGCAAAGACTAAATGGGAAATAGAGTTCATAATACTGTGTCATATAATACTTATAAATCGCTATTCAGATTAACGCGGGGCTTGCAGCACTCCGCCAGCTCCAATATTTGTTCGAGCACAAATTGTCGGCTATTGCGCTTCACAGCGAGGTTCTGTTTACTATCTGGAATGCACACTTTAAAGTAGGTGTTAACAATAAAGAGTGAGAAGGAGCTAAAATTAAAATAAACTCTTTTATAACCAAGCACTAATTAGGAGAACCCAATGATAGTAAAAGATATGAAACTATTGATTTTGATCTATTTAAATTACAAGTTGCATTGATTTATTTCTACTTAAACTATGGCAAAAATATGCAGCTTGTTGGTGACCATAAGATATATTATCTACTAGCCACAGGCTACGCAGTCTGGAGATGTAGCCTCACAAACAGCAGGAATCAAAAAACCAGAAACCCAACCTGTTTTCGAGGATTCAATTCTTGCTATTGTAGATTTTAAGCCGTTCCTATATCTTTATTAATGGTGTGTTGAGCTGCTCTTCCCGTTTTTGTATATGAACCTTCTTACCGCTTTACATCAGGTGGTGTTGAGTCATTTACCGTGCTTTTAAAAAAATAGTTAATCAGAATGAGTGGCATATCCAAAACCAGACCACATGCTGTTTCTGCCTAATGAATGGCAAGGCTAATGGCATCTTTATTCTGGATACAGAAAGAGTAAACGCAGGGGAGGCACAAAAGATCCCAATGGGTGGAAGTGCACTTTGACTTAGTCATTGCCACATAGTAAGATAAGAGAACATAAGATAATTATCATAACTTCAAGACTACAACTATATTGTCGAATCCACATTGGACTTATAATTCTGCACCTACTCTAATAGGAGCTCAACTTCAATCGAAAGCAGTAATTGATCTAGCGGCATCAAAGTTATTGCATTGTATGTAAGTTCCAATGACTTCCTGTAGGTTTTTATTGAAATTGAGTCTATTATAATATAACTGAATGCCCAGACTAAAACATTTAAGTAGTAACTTACATTTTTATAAATGAATTATTTATTTATAATGATGATTTATTATTTGTACAAATTGTTTATATTTTTCCAATTTAATTTTGCAATCAAGTGACCTACATTATAAAATAATTTTGAATTAGACATATTAATAGCTATTTTTTAATAAATTAACGCCGTTGTGTGTGTTAAGAATGATACGATTTAAACTCGTACTACAAGTGTCGACTGTTTATTTCCCGCTTCATGTAAGCCCACCGTAAACTTAAATAGAACAATACCAACTCAGTTGCCCATGTACACACAACTACATACACTAATTCACACACACGCACAAGTACACAAACACACACACATACACACATACATCAAACGTGCAATGATAATCCTATTTTTATGTTGTTTTCTTAGATTGTTTTTAATTTGAGTAATGTTATTTTTCGTTAGGTGCTAGTAACTTATATTCAACTACCCACTTACTGTGAATTGTAAATTGTATATGAAATGTAGGCCCGTAATTGGCTTAATGTTTGTAATATATTAATGTCTGTACTATGATTTTCAAACTTTGTGCTGCAGACTTATTGATAAATAATAAAATAAAAAGTAGGTACTCTTCAAAACTATTTCTGACGAAAAGCTCTTCTACCATATTAAGTGAATACACGAGACAGTGTTTGGAGTGTACAGCAAAGCGAAGATCTTAATTCGGCCGGTTGGCAAATTGGCAAGAACGAAGCGTTACGTTTGGGGCAATTAAAGCTGAAATTTACGGAGTGTGCGTCGAAGAAGCAGACGAGGATGTTTATAAGTACAAGGTATAAGCGTTCGCGAATATACTAAATGATTAAGAATTCAATACTGCATGCTTGACATGGGTTTCTTTAAAGCAAATACATCGGAGTTTCTGACGAGATAAGGAAGCCAAAAAACCTTTCTCAAATGGCTAAAGCTCATAGGAGGTAGGGATTGTGACAAACGAGGCCGCGTTAGCGCCGGTTCAATTAAATTTAATTGATGGTAACAAATACAAACTGCTATTTTAAAGAAATACCTACTTGATGTAAAATGAGAAATAAGTATTATCTCACATTATGGAAATCTAATTTCATTAGAACCGCGTTAAAATGTACACGATAAGTTAAATTTATTGACAGTTATATGTCAAAACAAGCCGATCATTTAAATTTTATGGTTTTTTACCAAGAAATACATCTAGAAAAATGTCCTGGGGTGCTAAACGAACTGCAGTGACCAATGAGTTACTGAGGACTTGGGACAAACCTATTAGTTTCCTTTGGTCTTTCTGCTTTTGCATTTTGAGCTAACGTCTACTTTAACCATGTCCAAATTATGGTATTTCAACTCCCGAACGACTTTTCTTTGATCTGTGTTTACACCGATAAATGCTAATAGAAGAAAAAACTAACTCCAGATTCTATGAAATATCAACGTCTCTAACTTATGTCAAAGCTTAAGGCCGAATTGGTTCTAGCGAACAAGCGTCTTTAACTAGTTCCCGCGACCGCAACCGTACATGCCGTCATTACGAGCCGGGCCCGATGTTGCGGCTCCATTGAGCCTCTACTGCGGCTCATGCGAAGGTTTCGGCTGGAGTAGGCTATTAAGATTATGATATTAGGTGTGTGTGGTCTGCTCTTAGCTTACAACGAGCTGTTGCGATATCCTTAAATTTGTATCACGAGCTATTCTAGAAACAAATAATATTATCTTTACCATTCCAATCATTCACGAACTGATAATATTTACTATCGAGTCAACTTCCATCTCGTACAGTCGCCATCACAGGACACGAGATATCAAAAGGATATACATATTGTTTATACTTTGGAAATCTCATGTGACTTATTGTCTTTGCAATAAGAGTCACTGACAATCAAAAGTGTAATCGTGACTGTACAAGGAAGTTGAGGCTATTATGCGCCGGGCTTAGCATTATGTTCGTCGACAGTTTTTCTAATTTTCTATTAAGCTTACTCATTTATTAACAACGCATAATCTATTAACCAATCCGAAATCACAATACAAGCAAAACTGTATGGGAACGGAACTTAAAACATAAGGGAAAGATAAGGATTCTTTATCTGAAAGGACTTTCCTCACATCTAAACTCATTTCATTTTTTTTATTTATTTACTGAAGCCACAATATCAGCTACATCAATAGAACGATTCGCAAGGATATGTAGTGATTTGTAATTGTATTCAAGAGGTAGCGTTAGTTGACATCTCAGAGACAAGTGCTCCTGGATCTCAACACATAGCCTTTCCGGGATCAGCTCTGGAGACCTTACTTACCCCAGGAACTAAACAAAGGTGGAGGTGCTTCCATACCCGGCCGTTATAAATTCGAGCTAAAAATACCGCTAATGTAACATTATGATGTGTGGTGTGGGTTTCAATAAATAAGGCACCGAAAAACGTGACAATAGTTATGTTTAAGAAGGTAGTAAAATGAGGCTCACTAGAGCTAAAATAAACTATAGCGCTGAACACATAAAACTCTGACTAAACTGAGATACAAAATAGGCTTATAAAATAAGGTTAGGTACTTACAAAGTGGCTTGAGGTTATGTTTTTTATACTTAGTAATTAAAATATAATAAAACTAATTTTTCACGTCCTGAGGCAGGAATCGAACCCGCGACCTTTCGCAATCCGGGCGACTGCTCTGACCACTGAGCCACCCAGGACTTGGGATATCCCTGTGAAATTCTTCTAGTCTATCTGTATTTGCGTTTATGAGCTAACGTCCACCCTACAATGTCAAAATATTCTATTTCAACATCCGAAACGAGTATTTTTACAAATACCTACGATTCGGTTAAGTTGGGGCAGTGCTTTCAAATATTCTTATTTTTTTTTATACTACTGACAAAGAAGTTGACGGCCCACCTGATGGTAAGCGGTTACCGCAGCCGCCTATAGACACCTGCAATAACAAGGGAAAATCACTGGACAATATCCAGTAATTTTCCCTTGTTATTGGTGCGTTGTCATCCTGAGGCCTTAGATGAAATGCCGTCCATGCCCAGTAATTACACTGGCTACCTATCCCTTCAATCCGAAACACAGCGAACTATTCCACGGCTGATATAAGAAAGGCGGTGGTACCTACCCAGACGACCGACCCTACATACAGGCCTAACAGCTAGTAATTATGTATTTTCCATTATTTCCGTTTATAGTCTTTATGTTTAAGAACTATGACTTTGTCTAAAGACATTCAGGATTGTCAATTATTTTATCGTAACTTAGATCGCCCAAGCTCTATGGCGAGAGTTAAGACACCGCTAGTACCTATAAATAAACATCTCCTCCATCACAGGAAAAGGAATCTAGCGCCAAAACATGAATTTGGATTTAGAATTTACACTGTTTTTAAATATTGCCTAAAAATTTGGAAAAGGAAAAGAAGTGCTATAAGATCGCAATGTACCATGTTACAATACTGCCCTCTAGCTCTCTTAAAATCTTACGTTATCTGTGATATTGTCAGTTATAGCATATTTAATGGGTTTTTATTTTATTGATTATTTGACAATATGAGAGTCATTACCCACCTTTACAAATATTTGTTATAAATAGTCAAATGACGATTTAAAACTTAGAGAACTTTATTTAAACAAAGCGCCTTTCGATTTTGAGTATTTGTAATCGGTAACATTCCTAGTGTTCACAGTATTATCTACATATGTACTACACGGTACAGAGGTATGTACAGTTGTACAGCGTTGTACCCACGCAGTGAAATCTCCCGGCGGTGATGATCAGATAGCGATGGATAAGTAAACGAGAGGACTGTCTCTAGGGACTTGCTCTCACTGCCGGGCTACGGGATCCGTGGAGTCGTTTGTAAACGAACTTATTTTTAACATTTGTGCCATATTCCATCGTTGCGGGCGTAAAAGTAGCAACTATTTAACCTATTTTTTTTAGATTTTTTTTCTGCTTTTTAATTTTTGTGAAATAAATAAGAAAGAAAAATCTTTTTTTCATAAGCATCTTTCGTTGTCATAGTCCTCCGGAGGGCTAACGCCGCTTGACAGATTAAAATTAATAACGTAACACTACTAGGTGTCAGGCCCTATGTAGGATCGTCTGGGTGGGTACCATTACTTTTCTTATTTAAGCCGTAAAACAGTTCGCTATTGTTGTGGATTGGGGGAAAGATAGCCAGTGTAATTACTGGGCATGGACGGCATTTCAGCTTAGGATTTCAGGATGACAACGCACCTTTTTTTCACCAAGAGAAATCTGTTAACGGACCTACCCGCCACTGGGCGTGTGCGGGGATCACCCAGCGTCTAAATTGACCCTGGGAATACCCGCTAAAACTCCTGGATACTTCCGTGACTTTTGCGGAACTGCAGTATCAAGTGGTTTTTCCTTGTTATTGCAGGTGTATGTAGGCGGGGGTAGCCGCTTGCCACCAGATGGGCCGTTAGCTTGTTTGTCCTGATGTTATGTGTAGAGCTGTCTTGTGATCGCTTTTTTCATATGTTTTCTGATTTTCATCATAATGAACATAATCATTTTTAATACGTATTTGAGTCTTGAATTTTGTATGTAGTCGCATCTTAATGTTTATTCAATTTATAAATAAACCGTTTGTAAAAAAAAAACAAGAAAAAAATTAAGCAACGGCCACTCCATCGCGACTTTAGTCTGAGCAACATCAAAGCCTCGCTACTAAATTAGACATTTTGCAGATACTAAAAGATATTTAGCCGTGCCTTACCACCAGCCCCTCCCGTCTCGCCTTCACCTCTCCCCGCGTCCTCCTGCTAATGGCAACACTATTTTAAAGGGTTGTTTACACCCTCTCTAAGAGGTAACTCAAAATGTTCCCAAGAAATCCCCATTTACGGCTGAAAGCAGAAATACGGGGTGATTATTGCGTAATTAAGGTTTAAGACAGAATCAGTTGGCTTTTGTTGTAATCATACTTGTGCTTATTAAATACGCATTAATAAAAAAAATGTTTTATGAAATCTTCAGACCTCAAAAATTACACGCAGAAATCAGTACGCCACCAAAGAATTTTAAGGATGATAACTTGTAGTAGAAATTGTTCATTTTAAATATATTTGCCTAGTGAAAATATACAAAATGTAGGTACATAAAAAAACCCTGTCCTTCGCTATCCCCGGCAAGTAGGTAGACGAGAAAAAGAAAAATGTATTAAAGCACACACTGACTCCATAACAGGGGGTGAACATCAAACACGTTCCTAAAATATTCCATTTGACAAGTAACACCCGGCCAGCTTTGATCTTTGTCCGTATCGACCAATCACAGGCCGCCGGTGTGATTGCTTGAGGGACTCTTAATTACGGATGACCTTTCGGGAAGGCGTGTCGGGCCCTTAACACTCCAGTGAGTGCCAATTTGGTTCGCTCGTGAAATTGGACCTTTTACTCGATCTTGGTATGTGAGGCCTCTAGTTTGGTATTAATTGGTATGGGTTTTAGAAGACAATGTGATGTTATGGTATATTCTGATCAATACTAATATTTCAACCTCTAGATCAGAGGTCCAGTTCGATTCATGTAAGGGCAGAAATTTTCTGCTCTGTGGTCCGCCTGGCTAGCTACCACCGTCTTACCTAAGTTGGAGTAATTATTTTTATTTTTGGCTTAAGAGGTAACAGTTGGTAACATTGAAATGAAATTTGAAATTTCAAAGTCTAACGGGACTCATCATAAACGAAGACAGATTTGCTCGTCGTCCTGAACATTGACTTGTTAAAAAAACAGATTCATATTAAACTGTTATACCCACACGATCTATTAAAGAGCATCCGATTTATTCGCGACTTCAAATATTTTTTAACAGGTCTTGTTGGATGACCAAGAATACCGGATGCCTTCTCCTTACGCCCTGCATGATAAGTTTTACTTGTTATCGTGGTAAAAGAGAACAACTATTTTGACTTAAATTCTATTCTAAGACTTTTTTATGTCTGTACGTTATCATCAGTTTTTATGATATAAGTGATGGAAAATGATGCTGTCTCTTCCAATTGATTGACATAATTTTGAAGCCCTTTGTCTCAGATGACCTTCGAGGCATCGAACCCGCGACCTTATTGTTACTGTGCCAACACCTAACCATTACGCCAACGAGGTTAAGGCCTTTACACACATTGCTGTACAACATTATAGTCATAGACTAAGAGCTATACTTCGAAATTTCTTTAATATTAAATAAGTATGGAAATTAAGTGGAAGTGTTCGCTAACTGAATAGGAGTTAAATTTAAGTCCTATTGCTCCTCTTCTGTGAGATTTGGTAACTTTAGAAAACGCAGGAATAATGCAGCCAAAAACCCTACAAAGTGTGTGTTTTGGCTACGATCTTCTGTAAGATCTTCTTATGTTCTTCACCATTCAAGTACTATAAATATGAGTATAAATACCACTCTTGTCTTTATAAAATTTATTCCCTTACTTAGTTTAATCTGTAAAATACCTTATATATCCGATACAACAGATATCCTATTGTGTGTGAGCGCCAGCAGGCTTATGGCAAAAAAAACTGATTCGTCTATAAATTCATTAATTTTCTACGGAGCAATTTCGATGCAAAGCTCTTCGACTATAAACTTGCTTAAGCATTGGAACTTCTAACTTTTTCATAACGTTGCCCCTATTATATTTGATCTGGTACCGTTTACGTTGGAGGCAGCAAACGTTCTTTCAGCGGCTATTAGGAGAGGTCCTCAGGGGCCATCAGGCCTGTGATTGGGGTGAATATCTCCGTTAACACACGCTGCGGACTATTAGAAAAATATCACGATATCTTAGCTTTTACTCCTACTTTTATGAGTAATAATTTCCGGAGTGAATGTGTTTCTTCGGGAATCGATTCTTAAGAATGGTACGTATTTTATAAATACTAGACAGGGGAATTTCTTTTTATTTAATTAATTAAAAGTTACACCAACAGCATAATAATTAATGAAGATCCTAGTTATTTTTAAGCATTGTCAAAGTCATTGCTAACACCCGAAAAACATATAAGAGTTGTTGTAGTCTACAGATGGAAGAAGTACGACGAACTCTAAAGATTTGTTCGACGATCAGTCTTTTTTTAAGTTGAATACTGACGATGATGGCGGTGTAATTTTTTTTATTTGAAGGTATGCTGTGAATTACGATAAAATTGAAGGGGCAATTACAATCCCCTGCACCCCTCCTTATGCAAACCACGAAAAGCAGTTATTTTCTTTTGTTAACGATATGTAAAAACAATAGAAATGTCTATTTACTATATAAATAAAGAGTGTACGGACGCGCGACTTGTTGTCCCGCTTGGGTCTAGATGTGTTAGTCTCATGCCGATAGCACTGGCTCGCGTGCCTCCGCAACCACATACAGGATGCTCCTGTTATTGCACGTGCGTTGAACTAAGCTTATAATAATAAAATAAAAATACCTTGAATGTATCTAATAGGACCTAACCTAGCACGATTTTCGGTTACATGTTCACCATGGTAGAATTTTAACTCAACGCAAACAGCGTAATATCACAGGTAATTTGTAGTACTATCTTATAGTACGTTGATTAGGTAATTCCTACTACCTGTCAAGTGTAACATTCCCTTACAAGATGCGGATATATATAAGCTAGATTGTGACTCCGGCCTCTCGACATGAATAAACATAATTTAAACAAACAGAAGCATAGGCACCCGGGTGAAAGAACATATAACTGACGTAAAACACAGGCGCAAAACGAAGTCGGCAGTGTGTGAACACGCCCTTGACGGACCCAATCACTACATCAGATTTGATAAGCCCCGAATCCTCGCCAAAGAACACCGCTTGATTCATATTGGAGTATACCACCAGCTTGGGATCCCATCTTGCGTATAGTAAAATCCCAAGCCCGTCCTCACACTGTTAGACAAACTGACACTGTGAGCTCCGTATGCGTAATTCAGACTGCTCAAAATATAACACAAAGTGACGGTAGTTAACTTAAAACTTATTAAAGACTTTTGACATCTTCAGTCTTCCCGTAACCACGAATACCACGATCGATGTAAAGTAATAGAAAGTTCGGGTGTGTACAATAACGTAACATTTAATTAAACGCGACGTAACTTAGGTAAAGTGGTTTTATTTCAAAGCGAAATATGTACTATAAAGTAGGCGTTTAAACGCATCAAAAACATTGAAATGAGTCGAAATATGTGTTTTATTTCTATTTTATTCTTGCAGCCCACTGTATCTAAGACGTACTGCAGACAGACAGCTGATGGCTAAGATCAGTCCTGCTCAGACGGGTTCTGTCCTCCTACATATGCCACACTCGTCTTTTTTTACCACGACTCAATAAATTCCTAACTCGGCACCGATTGTCCCTATAAAAGCAGACATTGTCTTGAAGAGGGTTTTTGCTGCGTTATTGTCTGTCCGAATTAGACTGGACCCTTCGAAATGAGGAAACAGAAGGCTTAAATTGGCAGAAGTGGATTTAAATCAAATCATCAGAGTAGATATTAGCGAGTTCAAAGATTTTTTTATGTCCAGATGTCCAGCAAGCTGGCGGTCCACCTGGCTACCGTCGCCTATAGACACCTGCAATAACAAGGAAAAGAATCACTTGGTATTGCAGGTGCGTTGTCATCCTGAGGCCTAAGATGAAATGCCTACCATGCTTAGTAATTACACTGGCTACCTTTCCCTTTGATCCGAAATACAGAGAACTGTTTCACGGCCAAAGATAGTAAACTTTACTGTTGTAAAAGCATATCATTTAAAACGATTTCAGATTTTAAAACCTTTGCAGATAGTGTAAGTCAGACTTGAGAATGAGTATAACTTTCTGGTAACTTGTTCATCAGACCTTGTATATATTCCGTCTTCGATTGAGGAAAATTTTACCATACTTGTTTTCGTTCAGATTCATTTGCAATCCATATTTAAATCTGGGCGAAATATTATGTACATTTTTCGGATTCTTTTAAAAAAATATGGTATTCGAAAATGGTTTAAATGCAGCGGTTTGGCGTAGTTTCAATAATTAATAAGGCTATCTATAGTGAAGATAATGATTATAATGTCTTACTCCGTATTACAACCCACTTACGTTCGATAAGATAAAAGAAATTCAACCATCAAAAGGTTACAGACTAAATAAGTTGTTTAATAAGTTAATAAAGTCTTTTCTTAAAGGCTTGCTTTATCAAGTATCAAGCAATAATTTTAGGGATCATATTGCAATACACATGAATACCATTTAAAGCGTCACTAATACCATATCTGCTTTAATCAGAACGATACCGTTATTTGGTAAACCAAAACAGACTCATTAACAGGCCGATTGGCATTCCAGAGATACGGCAACATCGCTTACTAAAAGCAACTCTGTGTTCTGTGGAGGGCGCCACCTTGGCTGTGATTAACGCGGCGCGCGCGCATGTTTCACTTAATTAGCTCAAAGACACGCGGCTCTCACACTCCCCCGACTAAAAAGGAGATCTCAGTTAGCCTTAAGTAGACGCCTGTGTTACTCGATTGTTCGTTTTGTATGCAAGCTTGTTGGCATTTCTGGGGGTCCGACGGTTAAGACATTACGGACGCCGTGTTGAACCCGATTGGGGTGCCAATTAGCAAGTTACCCAGCTCAAGGAGTTATCGTAGCCATACAACGTGCTCTCCATAACTTCCAATCGTAAATTTTACTTTTAAGTATCTCCTTGATTTCACTTAGACTTTTGCGGGTGCTAATCTGCTGACATTACTTTAAAAGTAATCAAATCATTTAAGAATCGTTTAGTTCGTTCGTTCTTTAAGTTAGATCAACTCAATATAAATAAGCTCAATATAAATTCGGTTTTTTGATTGACTGATACAAGAATTATCATAGTATGGATTTATACAAAGATAATTCTTGAAATTTAAAGTAAGCTTTTTTTACTATGGTAATTAAAACTCTTTGGCATCATGGACCAATAGATTATTTTAGACCAGTATTTTGTAAAGCCTAAGAATATCTATAATGTAGCAAGCTTCAATTACAAAACAATGAAGAGAATATATCTTTTGAGTCGTTCAAAGCTGGCATGAATATGAAACTAAACAAATCTCAAGATAATCACAACACAATACATTAACAATCTAGCAGAACAATTCAGTGTACTCAACAAAAACCCGACGCATACAAATATGACAAATTAATACCTCTCATCCGTCGTTTCAATCATGCCAAGTTTAATTGGAACGCATTCGCAATTACATATACCCATCGAGATCATATCACACTGGCACGTTACATCATACAGAAGCAGGCCGAGGAAAAAACTTGACGGAAAAAACAGACCAGCAAATACACAATGCCAAGGAGTCCTGGCTTGCACTACTTCATTCCGTGAGCAGCTACTGTACGGGCGAAATGCGAGCAAAAACAAAACGGACGATGCAATGTAGCCAACGGTAGCGAAATAATAAGATCGCACAACAAAATAAAGAAATGCCCTCGAAACAAAAGGAAGGCTAGTGAAATAAGGCGAAAAGGTTTAAGGAGTGACGCGGTGTGGGCCCGCGCTCATTGTCTTCGGGACGGCGGAATAGGAATCGCTGGATGTGATGCCGCTTTTATACAAAATTACCTTTGATTTAATGTATCTAAAGCATAATCTAACACCCGCACTTATAATCATTATAGAAATTAAATTAAATTATCATTATAAAAATTATAGAAATTACATGAAGTCGTACTCGTCATAAAAACATCTGCCTCTCGAACCAGAGGCTTTTGGATTAGTAGATAGAGGTAATGCTGACTACTCGACCTGAAGGCCGTCGTTGTATCATTTTTTTTAAATGACTAAGAAAAAGACTTGCTGTTACCACTGAATTTGTTAATATTAATAATAACTAAAAAGAATACTAAGTCAATAATAAGTAAGGGGGGAGGATTATTTTTATTTGTAACAATAAAATTAATGAAATGCTTAAAGAACATAATATTATTAACAAAGAAAAAGTAGAATAGAATATGAAAATCAACTTTCTTAGTTATGGTAACAAACCCGTATTATTAGCATTATTTAAAATTAAAATCTAAGCTATCCGGAAAAATGAAAAATTAAATTGAATATTTTAAGGGTACACCGTATCCAAATATTCGCGACTCGTCACAGCCGTCAGTGAGGAGCCTCGCGAAAAAAACTCTCGCAATCGGACTGGCCGAGGTACATCATTGTTGCTTCCGATACCTGCCACCGTTCAACCTCGGCCTCCGCACCGCCTTATAGCAAACACATAAAGTCGATAATTCCACAACGCAGACTATTTCGCAACGAATATACTATTTTTGTTGTACAAGGCAGCTGACAAACGGCACGTACGACTCGCCTGTTAAGGGAAAGAGGAAATTTAAAACATTTTTCAGTTACAGCAACGTTTTTGTGGCACGCTTTAAAATGGGCATTCGGTTGCGTCGTTAATGTTTCTTGTGGCGGATGGTTGGAGTTGACAGTATTGCAATAACAATGATTATTTTGACGATTTCATTCCTGAGAAAGTTGAGGACACGTCGTTAGATATCACTGATATTATGTTGTTAAAAACTGAAGGAGATTACTACAAAAATCACACAGCCTTTAAACATGAAAAATGACTTTTAATACTAATTTATGTAATCAATAGAAGTATATCAATAGATTATAAAAATAATTACAATGATAAAACTTACTGAAGCTGCTAACTATACAAGCCTGCTTAAAGAACGATACAATGTAAAAAATAGGTTATAAGCTATTCAATCAGAAGAAACAAATCCAGTACCAGCTACCACACTGACACAATTAAACGTCAGTGGAACATTCATCTACACGACACACGAACACATGGAAGCAGCATGAACTTTTTGCCTCGACCAGTAATATTACTTGAACCGTCTATTTCAGTAACGATTGCATCAACTAACCTGTCTTGCACAATTCCTACAATATTCCCGTCTCTATTACAGTAGCTACATTAGAAAGGGATACAAGATTGTCAATTCTGTATTGCACTATCAAAATTCTTGTTTGATGCTCGGGTCGTGTCCGGGCCGGGTCGCATCTCGCTCGATCCGGCCCGGTTTTACATTACAATTGTCGCTCCAACCTGTGCACGAATATGATAAATCAACCGATGCATGTACTTGTACAGTCGTCTACGTCGTACGCTTTATTCAAAACCGAAATTACTGCATTGTGTGTAAGGAACTTCTGTTGTGGGATTTAAACATGAGGGTTTTAAAGATTTTAAACTTTCACCCTAACCAAAAAACCTAAGAAGAATTTGTGTCTTTAGAATTTGTGCACGTAAATATATTCCATAACATCCTGTAATACCATGTTTTAAGTGAATAAATGATTATCTTATCTTAGTTTTTCGAGTAATTCTTAATCATGCGATCATTTGAATTTTTGGCAAAGAATATATTAATAATTACTTAGGGTTGAATTTTATCACGTATAAGAATGTTTATAGATTTCTGTAGATTAATTTGTTATGTGTCAGGAGATGGCGTCTTACAATTATCGTGCTAATAATTTAATACAGTGTCACGAGGAACAAGTTGGCGCACAACAAACTTCTGCGGTAGAATTTGCACGGGAACACGCCGTGATTCACGAAGTTCATATCAGTTGGAATCCACTAACTTGCGGTAACTGGTAACATATAAGTCTGTATTAGCTACCTCTGCATATTTGTGAATCGGCGCAGATCTCATTATAGGATTTTACTTTTTGGGAAAGTTGGAAAACAATTACTTTTACATTGAAAGAGAACTAAAATCAATAAAAATTTATGATTGATTACTAAAGTCATATAAAGTTACGGATACGCAGGGTACTATATTCGAAGCCCATTGATTTTCGAAACAATGATCGTAACAGTACCTATTCATCATCAACATAAAGAAAAGAAAATCATATAATTGGCTTATAATTAAAATGATAGAACTACTTACTACTATTTAGATAGTAAGCACATAAGTATAAAGTGCTATAGTATGTAAGCACATATCTAAAAAAAAAATACTTTTTATTTCATTAAAAAAAAATATATTTCAAATTTGACAATCTTAGGCAGAATCTTTAAATTAAAGATAATTAATTAGCCTAGCTCGATTAGTATTTAGTATGATAATATTATATTTGTCAAGTCGCATAATACTCTCGGGAGTCTAAGGACAACTAAGCACCAATGGTATCTGGAATTCGATACCAGTCAAACACTCTCAATTTGTCAAGCACATAGGTGTTTTAGATTGCTCCTGAGATAGCTGAGGACTTGACATCAATTAGCAAATTTTTTGCAAAATGTAATTATTCAAAATTAAGATAACTGTTGGTAGTTGCGATAGTTACTAGGATGAAATTTCAACTTGAAGATAATTATGCTTAGGATTGTACAGCGCTACTGGAGCGCAGGCTCAAAGCTCAAAGCTCATATCAGCAGAATTCACTAACTCCAACACAGATACAAGCAATATATTGCTTGAAATGTCTAGCCGCAGCTACCGTTTTGCTGCTATACAAATTAATACGATGCTTAGGCAGAGGGATTAGAATTTGTGGAGCATTATGAAGAGCGAATACCTCAATCTTAGTAATGTATAAGCTGATGATTTGAAATTATATTATACTCTACCATACTTACCATTGTTCTAAAACACGATACGGCACAAAAAAAAATATTGTGGAATGAGCTTCCTGCATAGGTTTCCTCAAGAGTATATAGCATGGGGTTCTTCAGAAAGGGCGTGAAACTGTTAATAAGCCAGTGATACTACTGACTTTGTAAGCGTAAGTAATTTTGAAAGACTACGATAACTACTTACCTGATGCTTGTTTACCACATCAATGTTAGCTATTAAAAAATGTATGATTATGATTATGATTATGACAACGTTAACAACGTCAAACCCTTTGATAGAGTGTGTCATGTTATTGAGATTCTTAAACAAAACGATACCATAACAGTGAATAATCGATAGTGAAAATAGACTTATAATATCTTCACTTTACCTACTGTGACCATCCATTTTCCTGTGAAGGTTTGCATAATTTACTAACTTGTGCATCTAGATTAAAGAGAGTAAAGGTATTCAAAATGTATCACCAATTTTGAGTGCCATTGTCTAATCGGCTATTTGTTTTGCTCCAACTCCGTCGTGAGAGGCGCGCGCACGTTCGCGGAAGCCCTAATGAAGATCTTAATTGGAAACTCGTGTGCCCACGTCCTTATCAGCTCGTTTCACATAACGTATGATATAGAATTTAAAAATATATGTTCACATTGATACAGTAAGTATTCCACTAAATAATTGATTATTAAATAAGAGCGAAGCTATTTTAAATGAAAAACTAAGCCTAAGTTGATGTTTAAATTACTGACAAATTAAGCATACAAAAAAATATATAAGGAAGTAACAGGTATTTGATTGTATTTCTAATTACAGTCACCCATCCAAGTGTCGACTGTCCCCAGTCGAACATTGATTAACTTTTGCGGTTGTTCCGAGAGACAAATTGTGTGAAAATTATTTTTTTTCATGCTTTATTCGTTAAGTGTCATAGGTAACAATTTTGTTTTTAAAAGGCACCCAGGGAGATTTTAGTGCTTCTTGATAAAAAAAGAAATGTCCTAAATCATAGCTAATGCTAATAAAAAAAATTGAAGCCAGCACCAAATCAAAGCCTCAGCACCTTATCCCGAATACCAACTATAACAACAGTATGAAACGAAGCCAACTTGTGAATGGGTATCGCGAAAGCCGCCGCCGCCGGCTCGCACAAAAAAAATAACAACAAACGAAAAAGTCGAAAAGCTCACGCGAAAGGACCATTACAAAATAACTCCACCGTGTACCAAGTGATTCGATTTACCAACGCAAATAGGAGAAGCGACTGACATAAAATCAATCGGCTGGCACGCGAAGCTTAACACCGAAATAATGTAAATTATTGCTCGTAAAAGTGTCATTTTCGACGTACACGTGACGTCATTGCTTGACGGAGAACGACGCAACTCGTAGGAGCAGATGAAACAATTTGTAACCTTACTGAATTGAGTTACAGTGTATAATAGCGTAGACTCTAAAGCTCTTACGACTAAAAAGCACGCGACGAACGTTTTTGCTCAAACTGCCCCCGCTGTGTTATCTTTGTCATCAGTTAGAGGTAGTATTTGCATGTCTACCGTATCACGGTATTACCGAAACTTCGGCTGCATCGGTTGCTCGCGGACAAGTTATGGTAAAACGACACCCTAGATCCGCGTCTCGGACGTCATCGCTTCAAATCCGAAATTCGTATTTAAAATAGGACAAAAGCCGTCAGGGCAGTAAACCTCAAACGTCGTGTGAGCGTGTGGGGGTGTATACCGACGCACACACACAGCAACGCGGAGACGATCATTTACATACGCGGGGGATGGGGGGAGCGGTGCGCGAGAGGGACGCGCCCGGCCCCGGGGACCGCCGCGACGCCCGGGATGGCCGCGCGCCAGACAGAGACCACTATATTATTATCCCGAGCTAAAAAAACGAAAAGTGGGCGGGGGATTACGTTATAGTAGCGAAAGTAATCGATATTCTGTTTTAGTACGAGGTTGTTAGACCTGTGCACCGCTGCAGCCTAAATACGTAAGGTGGTTAGGTCACGGAGCAAGTCAGGTGGCGCGCCGTTTTTATGAAGCTCGCTGGAGGCTCGAGTGAAGGGTGGTTCAAGCCTACGGCAAGATTTTAGAGATCATAAAACCGGCCTAGCTTTTACGGCTATGCAGATAGGGCAATATTCGGAGACAGGGATCGTCATTCGTTATTAATACGCGATTTGAAAGGGTCAATGGGGTATCAAAGATGCAGTGTTTAAAGTAAATGAGCCATGAGGCATTTTGCGAGTAATTTCACGAGTCCCTTTAGGACGTGGTCACTTCCTGACAAAATGGACGCATCCGAACCGGTACATGATAAACGGCCGCCCAATTCCTTTTCGTTTTACAGGAAATCGAAAGCGGCGGTAATTTTATAATTTTCATGTGCATTAATAACCATTACAATCAATTGGAGCTTCAGTTAACGACAATACCTGTGGGTGCCCGGCAGTTATGAACTTTGGTTCTAGGGATCTAAGATTGAGCTATCAAATCGTCTAGCCTAAAGTTAAATGGCTAAAAAAAGTTTAGTATTCCAATGGATAATTTTGAAAATCTTGCAACTGAATTTTTCAAAGTCACCAAAATAGTAGAACATCGTCACTCCACACTATCGCTGTCGACATCATTTCTTTTTGTGTATTTTTTCTCAATCAAACATTGTGCTTACATAATATTAGCTTCTTATTTTTACATAAGTGGCAAGATATAACCCCAAAGCGTCTTTCGACAAACGGGCCAAATGAAGATTTTTTCTACTCTTGCCACACCAACTATATTCATGAAACCATCTAATATTGTGTGTGCTTACAAAACTTAAAAATCCATAATCTTGGTAATCGCTACTTATTACTTTAAAACAAATACAGAAGAAGCTCTTGACTCTTGGCCTTCATCTCGCCTGATGGTTTCTCAACCACAGAGGAAATGGCTATCTTACCTGCAACTGCCGGAACACAACAATGCTGTTACCATTAATGTTATGACGGCAGACTAGCCAGGTGGACTAAGTAAAGCCCTATCGCCAACCAAAGGTTTGTTCTTGGTAAAAGATGACCAATGGTCTCGGCAAACCGGCTTCGGCTGGCTCCAATGCTTTAGAAGAATTGCAATTTTAAAATACTGTATTCATAAATAAGCTGACATATACAAAGTGTAAAACGATGAAGAAATTATTTTCTACTATACAAATAAAGACGGACTAGCTATATAGGCTGGTAATGATGATTATGATGATGATGATGATACAAATGAAGTCCAGATCCAGAATAAAGTTTTAGAACTTTGTCACCTGACCAAAGTAGAGTAGAGTAGTACCGTAGTAGTAGTAGATGACCGAGTAGATGACCAAATTAGGATGGGGATAAATAATCACAAGGACAGAGAGTGAAATAATTAAAATCATAAATACCTTAGACAGCCATAATGCTATCCCTGGTTTTTGAAACGAAACTTTCCACATATTTCTCATCTCACCTCACACATTGGCACAGCCCATCCAAAATAATTTGCAATAAATCTTAATATCACATAATCTTAATGCGTTCCACGTGATTCTGTAACCACCCATACATATAGTGACGTAACGTTACAACGCGACGTAAATGTGGGGAGATATTTATATGGTGATAAAATCCATTTACGAGACCGGCACAATGCGGGCCGAACAAACTTTATTTCCATAGCTTTCATATCTAGGAGAAACCCGGACGAGGAAGTGCTGTAGCTGTGTCTATTGACTGAATGTCGATAAGCATCGAAATATATTTTTTCGTATTAATCGACTTTATGCTAAATTCCTTATTGAAAAAAAATGTTAATACTGTTTTGCTATTATATCACCAGAAGGTAAAAAAGTCTAACTTACTGGATTATATTCAGAGAAGAAAAATTTTATAATGGAAAATTTGTGATTCTATATTTAGGTTTGATAGTAAGGTCAATATAAATTGAAATATTTTTAAATATTTCTGTAACCTAATTTGAAAGTGACATCGATGTGTCCTTCTTAACGATTGCGTCCCTTCCCTACAGTCCGAAGCCACCCTCAGTTTTTCCTTCAATTTTCCTTTTGCTACGATCTCCACTCACTTAATTGACGAAGAATTTTGATTGGTCCCGGTACCTAGTCGCCATATTTCTATGCATCCGCCGCGGCGGAATCTCTCTTTTTTTAATTTCAGCCTTCATTTATTATTCCGTTCTTATTTTAATGGTTAGCTTCGTTATTGTTCGTCTCCCGACTTCTCAATATTATTTTCGAGTCTAATTGCTCGTCGTCCGCGTTTTTACGAAGGTTTGTTCGATGGAATACCTACTCTGATGTTTATGTTGCATATATTTAGTTCTGGTTTATTTCTGTTTGTTGAAGTGGTTGGTAAAAGATTGTCGTTGAATCAAAAACTCTCTGTAAGACAGCATATTTGATGAGTATAATTATATGCTTCATTTTAAATATCATCACTCTGCCGCTTCTTAATAGCTGACATTATTTATATGCAGAGTAATTTTTCCAAAATGTAGTCATTGCGTTGACCACTACTAATTTTGCATTGGTAGGCTAAAGATTCATCATCAATTTTTCTTTTTTGTAGTTTTTGCGAGGGTTAAATTGGCATCTCAAATAATGAAGAGCTGAGTGGATCGTGTCAAAATAAAGATAAGTGGTGAGCTGGTAACATTTCAATCGGCAGCAATTACTCGTCAAAGGCGGTACAGCTGAATGCAGGCTGATTAAACAGTAGTGCATTGGACAGTATTGACAAAACGCTGCGCCCGCGCAGCGAGCAAATTTCCAGAATGGCTGCCCATTGAAACGTCCTCGAAGGAGCATTGTGCTATCGTCTCGGGTGCTAGTGCCCGCTCAATAGGATGGACGGTGTGTTTTTGGTATTCCCGTGAATACAACGCCTTATTTCTTATGTCGATAAACCTTGAATAGCTCTGGATGGCAATGAAAAATTTGTACGCCAATATAATTTTATGGAAACGAAACATGACTTTTATTTCAACCTACAGGTTTTATTCTTGGAACTGATACTCCCTTATTTTTCAATAACTTTAGGACAGCAAATGAAGAATTCTGTAAAATATTATTTGGCTATATCTCTAATTGCCGGTATAATGTCTCTTCACTTTTAGAAAGCTTTATCAATAAATACTATGATTTTACATGGATCGAAATAACGGTTCAACTTGATAAAATATAAAAAAACACTAAGCCAAGAAATCGGCCTAATCTAGAAATAGTTAGACCTTATCTTGGTGAATTGCAAGAGATCTGTGACGAGGCACTCAAATGCCGATTCTTGCACACGAAGCCTGATTAATAAGTATTAACATTCAGAGCGCGCAGCTCCCGGCGCCGGGTAAGACACGCGGCACAAGAATTTAGCGACAGGATCATGAAAATTTAAATTTAATCAAAAAATAGTAAATGCAGGGTTATTAAGTAACTCAGTAGCACTAATTTAGTAGTCAAAATTTTTGGAATTAAGCAGATAAACACTAGAATAAAAATATAGTATAGGTAAAAAAGGTTGTATGAGACGAATAGCTTTGTACTTGTGTGTTATGATGATCCAAATATTTCAATAACTAGTTTTACTACAAGTAATAACTAAGCAATTGAAAATGTTAGATTGTCTAATGATAAAATTTCTTATCAGAACTTTGACTCTATGTCGTACTCTTTCATTAGACTAGATAAGTGTAATTTTTGGAAAATCTTTTATTCTGTATTCATAATTTAATCGACTTCTTGACTGCGTGTCAATGATAGATAACACACGTAATGCCAGAGTTATTCAAATGCCACAATTTGTGTACAGCACCATATTCAGTTGCAATTTTTCCTTTTTCCATTAGACACGTTTATAGGCAATATTAGAATTTAGGAGAGATTTTATTGACTGGGTTTTATGTTAATTGAACTTACGAAACAAATGTTTGTCCTGTAGTATAATCTCTATTACATTGACGTAAACAAGAAATTATTCGCGCTGGATACTTCATTGGCTGTTTATTTTTGTAGGATTATATACATTATCCAATAATGTTTCGTTTTTACCAGCCTGTTGGCGTTGACATACAGAAGATAATCTATTTCTACTAAGTACTTCGCAGATTAAGCAAGAAAAGGTCTGGAGTACTAACCAGAACCAAGAAGGTGAAGCTTATATGCCACCGACAAGATCTGATAAACAAATCATGGTTATTAAAAACCAAGATATAAAAGTTGTGACAGTAACCCACAGTCATCGCAATCCTAGCTCCTATATCTATCATGTCATGAGCCATTAGTGATAAGATAACATACTTTTCCCGATGATGTACCACTAAGATGTGAAGTGGAGACTTACAATAGCGCATTGATTGTTTCAGATGCTACCGGAGAAGAAACTGTGCATCCTGGGGCGAGAGCTGTCGAGGTGGGACACATTCGAGCGGCTACTGAGGTTCGCGGGAAGTGTTGGAAGCTTAAGCTAATCAGTGTACATCAAATAGGTTTGTACTGAAAACGAATGCTGATAATCTGTCGGTAATAATGAAGAAAGAAATGCTAAGTTAGTAGGATATATTCGTACTGGTACAATATATATATATATATATATATATATATATATATGAGTATCTAGCCTTGCTGTTAAGCCTAACACTGCTAAGACAGCACTTAACAAAACCAACTGAAAGGTGAACAAGAATACTAAATTAAACGATAGTGAACCGTGATTGTAATTGTTACTGTAATACAGGTGACAGCACTTGTACTCGACGAGACATAGTAGAAAAAAAAATTCAATATCAATAATAGACTGGGTATTTCCAAACTAAATTCACATGAAATGATCAACATTTCCCAAAATTCAAACTGGAGTGGCGTTATTCATTCCTGCTGAACTAATATTATTGCGGGGCGCCCGCAGACGTGCATCCCCGCAGGTTCATTAACCGCCTCCCCATCACCCCACTCCAGTACTTCCTCCACCTCCCAGAGCAGATAAACACTAGAATATGGCTGGCTTATTAAATAAGATGTCGATGAAGTGAGGTTACAAGTGGGAAATAGTTTTCTTTATATCAATTGTATGATTGCAGATGCATTGTGACCAACGCACAATGAACCAAAATCTAGCAATCTTTACGGAAATTTGAAAAGATGTGAAATGAATGTAAAAAAGACAGTAAAAATTCATTCTTACACAAAATACCAATAACTGCAAAAATACCAATAAGAGAGGTAGGGCATAGCGTTAATTCGCTCGAACTGGAGCAGCCCGACTGGTGTAATACCTCCACCTTACAGAAGTTCGCAGCCAAATGACGCTGCTTTTGTAGTGTCGTGTTCCTGCGGTGAGTAAGGTTTCCAGAGTTCCTCAAGGAGTCGCCGTATTGGCAGCGGGTAGACCTGTGGTGTCTTAAACACCGTCATTTACTCGTGTGGGTGCATCGCGTTGGCATGGCGGTCAGGGAGACCCAGTGAAACGGCTGTCCGCTGGCCGCCCGCAGGCTGAACGGGTTCCCGAACCCAGGGATTACTTAATCTCCGCCCTGGGAGGCTGAACCGCCAGTTTGTGCAAAATCCCTGTGGTAGTTGTCGTGCCGGAGGAGGAGACCGGAGTGGACCCGGCTACTGCCACAGGGGGGGACTGGGGGCCCTTCCGCCCGCCGTGCCAGCGCGCTGCAATCCCTGCGATGTACTTTGACGGGTTCTAGCCGCAATTTTGTCCAATTTGCTGCCAATACGGAGATTCCTTTTTAAAAAAAAAACCCTTTTCAACCCACAATAATGGCCCGAAAAAAGAATAATAGAAATGGTTTGTCAGCGGCTTCCTTTTCCACGCTAGGAGTGGATTTTTGCAACATCAGGGGACTTCACAGTAACATCAACGCAGTCCACCAACATCTAGAGACTGCGCAGCCGACCCTACTTTTTCTTACGGAAACTCAAATATCCTGCCCGGCCGACTCATCATACCTACTCTACCCCGGGTACAAGCTCGAGCACAATTTTGTGCGTCGTGCCGGGGTGTGCATGTATGTCCGGGAGGATATTTGCTGTCGCCGTCTTCACGGCCTTGAAGACAGGGACCTGTCGATTCTGTGGGTTCGTGTTGATCACGGCGGCCACACCCGCATCTACGCGTGCCTTTACAGGTCCCATAGTGGTGATTCGGACACGACTCGACTCTTTGAACACCTGCAATCGACGACCGACAAAGTTCTCGAGCAGCATCCTTCTGCAGAGTTAGTGATATTGGGAGACTTTAATGCCCACCATGTCGAGTGGCTCAGTTCTCGGTCCACTGACTATGCGGGAAGGTCTGTTCACGAATACGCCCTGGCCTATGGATTCTCGCAACTGGTTCATTCTCCTACAAGAATACCAGATATCGAGAACCATACGAGCTCTTTACTGGACCTTCTGCTGACTACGCGTCCGGACGGATATACCATCTCAGTGGATGCGCCTTTAGGCTCATCGGACCACTGCCTCGTCCGGACCCAAGTGCGCAACGCGCGGCCCGATGCACCCCGGCCCGCTGGGTGGCGTCGCGTGTGGCATTACAAGTCAGCAGACTGGGATGGGTTGCGTGAATTTTACGCATCGTACCCGTGGAAGCAGCTCTGCTTCGCGTCAGATAATCCTGATACCTGTGCAGCAGCAGTCACCGAGACTATACTGGCGGGTATGGAATGTTACATTCCTAACACGCTAGTGGCCGCAGGGGTAAAGAGACGGCCGTGGTTTAATCGGCCATGCAGGGAAGCTCGCATTAGCAAGCAAGCTGCGTTTCAGGCTTGGACCACGGCTCGAGTCAATCAGGATCCAAACATCTCTGACGTGAAGCGGAAGTTAAATGCTGCTTCGAGGTTCTGTAAAAGAGTGATTGCCAGAGCGAAATTCGATTTTGTCGGCAGAATTGGCGATCGGCTTGCAAGATACCCTTCTGGGAGTCGTGCTTTCTGGTCACTCGCCAAAGCTGCCGAAGGAAACTTTTGTAGGTCGTCCTTGCCACCACTCCGTAAGCCTGACGGAAACTTGGCCCACAGCGCTAAAGAGAAAGCCGATTTACTGGGTGTTCTCTTTGCCTCGAACTCGACTTTGAATGACGGAGGTGCTGTACCACCTACCATACCCTGGTGCGGCAACTCTATGCCTGCGATCTCCATTACGCAACGGGAGGTACGGCGTGAGTTGTTATCTCTTGATATTCATAAGTCGAGCGGGCCAGACGGTATACCGGCAGTGGTACTGAAGCAGTGTGCTCCTGAGTTGTGTCCTATTCTGACGCGCCTTTTCGCGCTTTCGTACTCCACCAGGCAAGTTCCGTCTTCGTGGAAGACTGCCCATGTGCATCCCGTGCCCAAGAAGGGCGACAGATCAGATCCATCGAATTACAGGCCAATCGCTATAACCTCCCTTCTCTCAAAGGTGATGGAGCGCGTCATAAATGCGCAACTCCTCAGGTACCTAGAAGATCACGACCTAATCAGCGACCGCCAATACGGCTTTAGACATAATCGCTCGACGGGTGATCTTCTACTGTACCTAACACACCGCTGGGCTCTTGCCATTGAGAGTCAAGGTGAGGCATTGGCTGTTAGCCTAGATGTAGCGAAGGCATTCGATCGGGTCTGGCACAGGGGTCTTCTTTCGAAGTTATCAACTTACGGGCTACCTGAGGGGCTCTGCAAATGGGTCGCAAGCTTTTTGTCCGGCAGATGCATTAGAGCCGTCGTTGATGGCAGTTGCTCGGATAGCATGGACATTAACGCTGGCGTCCCGCAAGGCTCGGTGCTGTCTCCAACGCTGTTCTTGCTGCATGTCAATGATATGCTGTCTATTGACGGACTTCATTGTTATGCGGATGACAGTACTGGTGACGCTTACTATACGAGTCGTGCTAATACCCCTCGGTCTACTGTGGAGGAAAGTCGCGGTCGACTTGTGTCTGAAATCGAGAGTTCTCTAGTCAGAGTCTCCGATTGGGGACGACTAAACTTAGTCCAATTTAACCCGACGAAGACACAAGTCTGCGCGTTTACCGCTAAAAAAACCCCATTCGCTGTGTCTCCACAATTTCTTGACACACCCCTTTCCATCTCTAAGAGTATCGGGATCCTTGGTGTCGATATCTCTAGTGACGTGCAGTTCCGCGGACATTTAGAAGATAAAGTCAAGCTGGCATCCAAGAAACTTGGTGTGCTCAATAAAGCGCGGTGGTACTTCTCTTCGGGGCAAAGACTGTTACTGTATAAGTCTCAAGTCAGGCCCCATATGGAATACTGCTGCCACCTATGGGCGGGAGCACCTAGATACCAGCTTGGACCGTTTGACGCAGTTCAAAGACGCGCTATGAGAATCGTCGACGATCCCGAACTCACAAGCGGTATTGAACCCTTAAGCCTAAGGAGAGATTATGCTTCCTTATGTGTGTTCTACCGGTTGTATAACGGAGTGTGTTCTGAGGAATTATTTGACATGATGCCCACGGCCTCTTTCTACCATCGCACCGCTCGCCATCGGCAGGGAATTCATCCTCACACGTTGGAACTAAAATGGTCTCGTACTGTGCGGTTTCAGAGAAACTTTCTCCCGCGTACGCTCAGATTGTGGAATGACCTCCCTGCAGAGGTTTTCTCGAACGAGTACAGCATGGGGTTCTTCAAAAAGGGTTTGAAAAAGTTTTTTACAGGGTCGGCAACGCGCAAGTGATACCCCTGGTGTTGCGAGCGTCCATAGGCTACGGTAACCGCTTACCATCAGGTGGGCCGTATGCTTGATTGCCACCTTAGTGGTATAAAAAAAAATAAAAAAAAAAAACTGCACATAAATATGAAGCAGGAAATGGTATTTCAAGTGCTTACTTGATTTTTTTTTTGGTATTGTAATATTATTTACTTACAAATTGATGTACCCACGCAAACAAAGAAAAAACCATGATGTGCAGATTTATTAGCAAATGAGTACATTAGGAAATTATTTACTTCTAAATAATTAACCCCTCAAGACACAAATACCAGACTTTAATTGTCACAATACAAATTGAAAACACTTTATCAGCAACAAAAATAATAATAAAGTATATACCTACTTATTTCATGAAACTGAGCACTTCCGCAATTAGGAAGAAGTTGAACCATTAAACATGACACAGGCTGTTGTAGACTGACGAACATAATAGCTGCCATCTTGAGGCGGCTACAGGGATGTGTGGCTTGTCGCGCTTTCATAATAACGATGCGTAACGTTGAGCCATTACCTATAATCTACTATATCATAATCAAGTGAGCGGTTTATATCACTTGACCGTTCGGGATAGATTTGGAATCCGAACGGTCGAAGAGTTTGCTTTTAACAAGTACAAAGTTACCATTCTGTTGCAGTAATTAATTTGAATCTTATCAATATTTTCTCTTTTTCAATAAAAGTACATAACGAGATTAGACCAAGGGAGAAAATACTATTTTGAGAGTTTAGTATTTTCACATTTTCTTTGATGTTCAAGCCTAGATTAAACAGGGTGCAGGGCAGGGTGGACTGACTTCGCCCAAGCTCTTCAACCTTTATGTAAATGCATTGTTAGAGGAGCTTAGCAGCACGCATGTCGGCTGCCATATTAGTGAAACGTGTCTCAATAATATTAGTTACGCTGACGACATGGTGTTGCTGAGTGCCTCAGCATGCGGCATGTCGAGATTGCTTGGCATTTGTAAAAAATATGCTGATAACCATGGCTTATCATACAATTTAAAAAAGAGCGTATATATGGTCTTTCGGGCCCGAGGAAGAAATCTTGATGATGTACCAGCTATGAAGCTTAATGAGTGTCCTCTAAGTAGAGTAGAAAAATTTAAGTATCTGGGACATCTGGTGACCTCGGACCTGAAGGACGACGATGACATTGAGAGGGAGCGTAGGGCGCTGTCTGTAAGGGCTAATATGATAGCTCGCAGGTTTGCTCGTTGTTCGAGAGAGGTCAAAATAACTCTTTTCAAGGCCTTTTGTACATCCTTTTACATGAGCAGTTTGTGGGTGAGCTATTCGTTAAAACAGTACAGCGCGCTACGTGTCCAGTATAATAATGCATTCAGGACGCTGTTGGGGCTGCCAAGATTCTGCAGTGCATCTGGGATGTTCGCCGAGGCGCGCGTGGATAGCTTTCACTCCATCATGCGCAAACGGTGCACATCCCTGGTGCGTAGGGTGAGGGCTAGCCACAGCGGTATCCTGAAGGTATTTGCAGAAAGGTTTGACTGTCAGTACCTGAACCATTGTAGCATGGTTCACCTACTGAGAAATGTCAAAATATTATTTTGAAAATATAACTTGTGGTGACTTTGACAATATTGACTGTTATTATTTCATGTGTGCTAGACTTATTTAAATTTAATTTTTATTTAAATTTGTATTTTGATTTTAATTTTAATTTTAATTTTATTTTTTGATTATCATATTGATTATAATTTTAATTTTGATTTTATTTTTGATTTTATTTTTGATTTTAATTTTGAGTTTGATTTTGATTTTAGATTTTATTTTAATTTTACTTTTAATTTATTTTAATTTTAAATTTATATAATGGATTGGAATTGTTACTATATGGGTGTAATTTGCCTGAAGTAAATAAATAAATAAATAAATAAACCAATATAGGTGTATGTTAATGTCTTTGTAGATCAATGGTTATTTATAATGATAAACTTAAAACCAAATTCAGTTCTAGTAAATTTCAAATTTTCATCAAATTGACATTAAAATACCGAGACGTAATTTTTTTACTAAATTTTCAATGCGAACTTGATGCTAAAAATAGCATATACTCCAAACCCACAATTATGATAATGCATAAAAAGTTCAACACTCAACGGGTCTTCTGTATTTCAGATCCTGGAGAGCGTGCCGAAATGGTAATGAAGGCAAGTCGAGCACCCAAACAAAAATATGCAAGGCGCGAGCGGCCCTTGACTCGGGCCTACTTCAAGACTTCATTATATCCCGAACAATACCCGTTAAAAGTTACTGGCACTCACACACCAGTGTTTACAAACATCTAATTAGAGCGATGTGTGGAGGCTCCTAGTAATGACGTCTGTGTGCGTGAGGTAAGGATTGTTCATTGTGATGGTCAGTCAGTAGGAACTGAGATAACGGTATTATATCTGTGTAAAATGAAAATAAGTCATGTTATGTACAAAACTATTGACATTAATAATACCTTTAATACGATTGAGCATGAACTAACGGAATTTAGAAAGCAATATAACGTAGATAACGTAAAAATAAACGTAGAAATTGATGTTCATTTTTATTGACAAACTATTACAAATCGATTAATACTGATTTTTCCACTACATTTTGGAGCACGTCGCTATGCTACTTCGATGTCTATCTCAAGGACACCGCGGAGTTTTCATACCGAACCCCGCCCGTGTAGGGATGGTGCTCATGTAAAATGCATAAGATACGCTTTCATACCCTGCCCTGTCTCGCGATTGTCTCGGTACGCGCAGATGGGAGGTGAAAGCGCCCGGCATGACCGTGAAACTGCTGCTGAAATTTAGAAGAGGCCTTTATTATTTAACACCGACAACCATTTCGAGTCCTTGTAGTGTTTACTTCAGAATTTATCTGTATCGTTACGCTGGATCTTTTTGACTTTGAGAAAAAGGTACTGGACACACATATTTTAGATACGAAACTATTCCGATTATCTGTATTTATTCAATCAATGTGCTTTCTATTTCAACAAGCTCATGAAAACTGAAAAATGTACAGTTATTTGTCAGTTTTATGCCTATCTATAATCTCATCCTACACAGTAAAAGTGGGTAAAAAGATTTTTTTTCTGAACAGGGTTTTATTTGATGTTAAATTTTCAATACATAATACCTTAACGTATTTGTTATTTGTTAAGGCAGTGGTCTCCAGAAAGGTTAAGGACGTTTTACGCGTATATTATTTCCTACAAAAGAAGATAGAACCTCATCCTGACATGCACATCGACGCAGCTAACCCACATCCTGAAAAAGCAATGAGTGTGACCTTATTCCACGGACGACAAAAGTGCGGGCGTGTACCGCATCGTAATCACAAGGTCGTCGCTCCCAACATTCCTGGAATCAGGAATGTCTTCCAGCTCTTTGTTAATTGTTTACTATCGCATTATGGTATGACAGACCAGGGTCGATAGAAAGAACATTATATTCAGCAGTGTAAAAGCGGACAAAGTTTTCATTTTTATAGGACCTTTCGATTCGGGTTATCTTAGCAATGCTCTCGGATTAGTTTATTGTTGGAAAATACTATTGCATCAATTACTAGAAACATTCATTATTCCATATAAACAAGCAATATCAATTGAGAGCAGTTTTTTGCCAACGACATTATGAAATAATTTATATCAAGTGTTGTTCACATTAAAGATAGAGTAATAAATTGCAATGTACACAGTATTGGTTCTAAATTTCGTAGCAGATAAAGATAACTTTTGCAATTAGCAAATACAATAATAATATTCTTTTAGAAATCAATACGTTTTGTCATAATAGTTCTAGCTGGTTAGCTGCTAAGTCAGAAGTAGAGATAATGGAAAGTAATAAAATCCTACTAGCATTCGCAGGCTGCTATTTCTAATAAGTTAGTATCTAATAACATCCAAGAAATCCAAGCCTGTGCGTGTGACCTTATTCGGAGGCAACAGAAGTGCGGCGCGTGTGCCGCATCACAATCGCAAGGTCGATGCCCCAACGAATTTAGCGAATATTATATATTTCTGCGAACACTACATTATTATTTATTACGTTTATGTTTATTTTATTAAGATTAGAAATATTTGGAACATTGCTAAGTGACTATTGGTGAAGCTATCTAACAATATGAAATTTATAGAACAAAATTAAGTAATTGAAGCGGGATATAAGACTTTAAGGCTCAATCCTCTAATTCCTCAAAGTTGTACACTGAAGATCTGCTTAGGTGCCAGCTGATTTTTATTCGAATTTTGCAAAGAATGACATAAACAATATAGTTACAGTCCTGTTTTGATAATTTGCCAGAAACGCAAACTAATTTATTATTAAAAAAAAAGGATAGCAAAATTTTGCCCTGTGAATTTAATGAAATAAAATAGTACAAAAGCACAATTACTTATTTATTTTAATTTTCATTTTCAACAAATAATAATAAAAAAAAACAATTTCAAAGCTTTGTTTATTTTAAGCTTCCAATACACAGAATTTTAAAAATAATAGCGTTCGCACATAATCACGTTGGCAAAGCGAAAATGAGTCACATGAAAAGTTTTTAGTCATATACGTAGTTTAGTAACCCTGAACTAGTTTTTATATTTAATTTTATGCCACACTGAAACAGAATAAGTATAAAACTGTAAATCATAGACTCCAGTGTGAACACGCAAAGTTCTAATAAACTCATAAATTATTCCTAAACGTCAGAGCGAACGTCACATTGCGTGTGACAATATCAACATAGATAAACTTGAATCAGTTTTGAATTTACCGACTAAGAAAGAAGGTGTCTAAAGAATTTAAATATCAGCATTCATATGTTAATATTTACAATACAGTACGTACAAACATTCTTTAGTGCAGAGAATAATACTACAGTACTAAACAAGAAAAATATTCGTATAAAGACCGCATATTGCTTAAAAACAATCTCTTCCAGGCTACTTTGACCGAATGTATAATTTACGCGGAAATATAAAAAGTATTAAGTCTTGTTTTGAAGATACACATTAAAATTAAATTTAAGTGCAAAAGATATAAGCTATCTCATTCTCTCAATTGTAGTAGTGCGAAAGATATAAGCTATCTTATTCTCTCAATGTGTGTAGGAAGAGTATAGCAAAAATTTAGGCAGCGAAACCGATTTTTAGACAGCTTTGAAAGAAGCCATAGGGAATTGTCGGAAGTAGGAACGTACTTCCTGAAACCCTCATTTATCTATGACGTGCATTAAGATCGAAGTTAGGACACAGCTTTTTTGATTTCATATTGAATTATTTTAAAGCTGTACTTTTTGCATTTACATAGACAAAAAAGGCAAATATATATTTAGTAAATTTGAAAAAAAAAAAAAACTCTAAATAAGTAACTTCTATTTCTGAAAATAAGTTTTAAGAAATTATATCGATAGTTATAGTATTACTATCACATGGACGTTCATTATATTACAAAACATTTTAAACTATTTCTTTAACAGTATACAGGGACAATAAATTAAAACATGGGCTATATTCTTAATTTTTGATTTTAACATTATTATAAATGTTTGAAAAATTACTTAGTAATTAAAATATAATAATAAAAATGGGCTATATTATTTCATAAGAAATGGTTTGCCACTTTCAAAAACATCTCATTAATTTGATAATGCAGCCAATATTATATTATTTCATACAAATGTCATGAAATTATGAAATGAATAAGATGTTTTTGAAAGTGGCATACCATTTCTATGAACCAATATAGTCCTTTTTTTAATTTATTGTCGTATTGACGCCACCACTCTCTATATAATCGGAATTATTTTAAAATAACGTTTATTAACGTTAATAAAATATTATTTTAAAATTTTCACGTTTAGATCAAAGTAGATAACATGTCTGAATCAACGAAATGCGTCGCAGCTTATCATAAAATTGGCAATTCTTGTTTTTTGCGACTGTCGTTGGGTGTTAAATACATTGAGGTTCAGGCATTTAAATTATTAAATTCCCCTTTAGCTGTATTAAAATTCTGTAATTACTTTCCTAAGGCGATCATGGAAAACGATACGTCTATACCATCAACGGCTATTTCTGCTTCGCCCTCAATATTGGTGTCAAGATCAATCAATTTCAAACGTACAACGTTCTAACCACCTACCCTTATATCGGTTTTAAATATAAAGACATTAAAGGTGAAAGCGTGGCTTTAAAATAACGCATATAGTTGGACGAAAACAGATTTGTGTTATCTTCAAATCTATGAGAACTGTCATTTTTTTTCTTTTATAACTAGATGACAAACAAGCTGAGGGCCCTTCTGGTGGTAAGTGGTAACCGCCGCATAGACACCTACAATAACAAGGAAAAATTCATTTGGTATTGCAGGTGCGTTGTCATCCTGAAACCTAAGCCGAATGCCTTCCATGCCCAGTAAATTCACTGGCTACCTTACCTATGATATTACATCTACATTGTAACATCACAATTTTAAAACTTTATTTTTTCAAATCGTAAGTGACCAATTCTCACACTCACATACACGTAACTACGGCTGCATTTAATTATAATAATAATGTGTGATTACTTGAACTCAAACGAAAATGAAAACTTTCAAGAAAGGTAAGACAAAAGGCGTTCACTAATCAAATTCAGAGACTATGACTGGAGTAGTATTTCTGCCTTTTTTATACAAAGAACAGCAAATGACTCAACACCACCTGGTCTATTGTAAAGCTGTAAGAGTCCATGCGAAGATAGCTAGTGCAGCTTGAAACACCCTTGTTCTAGCCGCCTCCATATTGCCGACCCATGTGGTGCCTATTTACGCCTCTTTTGATGGAACCCATGTTATAGATGGAATTCTTGCATGTGCTGGCAAAGAATTCCAAATTTTGGAAGTACGACAAAGAAACGAGTTACTAAACTTCTTTGTGCGTGATGTTGATGTGGAGACAGTGAAATGATGACTACGAAAGCTGGCACACGTGCTCCTGAGTAAGAATTAGGAAGGTGGGATAGGGTCTAAAACCTCTTCAGAACACTCTTTATGACAAAGCCGATAGAAGGCGCTAAGCGACGATATGTTATGACGCAATTGTAGAGGCTCTAGGCTATTCGTTTCCTCTACATCGCCGATAATAAGGACAGTACGACGCTGCAACCTGTCCAGTCTGTCGAGGAGGTACTTGACGGAGCCATCCCACAGGTGCGAGCAACATTCTACACAAGACTGGACTTGAGTTTTATAGAGCGGGCATAATTTGTCAGGCGTGAAAAACCTATTATGTGTGGAGCAGGGGAACTGTCTCCTATGTTGGGAATTGTCTCCAAAGTATTGCGTCCTCTTGATGTTTTAGACTAGGCAACACAGGGTGGTGTTACCAGCGTCTATATGCTACGGTTTCCACATGCCGCTTGCTTGCTTGCCACCCTTGCCAACTCAGAAGTTCAAAATTCCCCAAAAAATATTTTTGCAGAAATATCATTATCGTCTCTAGAGAGATCATTTTGTTTGATGTTGAATGACACTATAAAATCAACATCATCATTTGAGGCATAGGCACAAAGAATCTCCAAACCGATCGAAAAAAAAAACTAAAAATAAATTATTGACATAATCATCATCATTTCAGCCGGAAGACATCCTCTGCTGAACAAAGTCTCCTGTGAACTTCACTAGATCGTCGGTTCACATTGTTGGAGGCCTGCTCACAAAATAAGTAGGTACAATGACATATCAAATACTGGAAACAGTGAACAAACAAATTTCAGCCAGGACATGACCTGTTTCTGTCTATTATTATCGGTTCACTCATCTTGCGCCATTTAATGTTGGCAACATCTTTCAGAATGTAAATTGTCCAAAGGCCTTTTTGTATGTGGAAGTACCTTTCTCCGGGCGGACAATGTACGCGCACTAACGTCGGGCGGTGTGCGACACATCTGCCTGGTGACGGCCCTGGCATAGTAATAGGTTTGACGACTCAACTTTCCATCGACACAGCTATGCAGTACCGTAGTTTTGTACAAGAATACAGTTTCAATATCAGCAGTCAATTATTGTGTGATTGAGAAGTGAGTACTGAGAAATTCTAGTAAAGTTGACCTTGAAACCAAAAACAAAATCCACGTTGCAAAAGAAGTAAACTTAGCATGATCTAATTTGTTGAAATCAAGAATCTGTCATATCCATTATTTATAATCTGATACATCTTTATTTTCCAACCAAAACGAGGTATTCCAATTTATTTAAGACTTATCTGACCCAGAGATGCGCGCTGAAAGTATTCCACATCAAACTGATAAAATCTTTCCAATGATTAAATCAAGTATGTCACGAGTTTAATTATGACTATAGATGCCAAAAATTTTAGCTACCTACGTGAATCACTGTGGGATTTATTTAAAGAAAGTAATATGTTCACTGTTGCTTCTTAATACAAACTTAAATGAGAGTACATATCTATATGTATCTCTATGTTCACAAATATTTACATACTTTTTCAAAACAGTGATTTTCCATGGTCAATCTCGGGATGGGTCAATCAAAATTTGTAATCTCGCGCTCCTCCGTGCTTCGGAAGGATCGTTAAGCCGTTGGTCCTGGTTGCTACTGCAACCACTTTAATCCACCAACCCGCATTGGGCCAGCGTGCTGGTGCTATGGCCCAACATCTTCAAGAGCTTCGCCCCTTTAGGAAAGCCTAAGACATTTAGGCTGGTAATGATGATCATTTTCATAAGCTAAATACTAGAGGTGGTGGTGATGGTAGAGGTGGTGAATACGATGGTGAAATCCATTCTTTCAATAATGCGTAAAATTAGACCAACATACGCTACTGGTCACCAGTTCTCCATGGCATCGTTTCGTATGCCAATGGGATAGGGCCCCACAATAACCGCCGCGACACCGATTGTCTTAGCAACGGCATTGTTATTAAAAAAAGGTTTTTGTTCCAGGCTCGGCGACGGAACGTGACCGAACGACTCCTGGCGACACAGGCTGTTCTACATACGGTCGATAATAGACGATGGAAATTGCTACCACTAAAGCTTTAGATTACATTCTAAGTTATAATAGAAAATCACAAGAATATGTATGGACAGAGACTGTGCTTGAGGGTTAGTCTTAAGTCAAATGTATCAACTCTCTCAATCAAGGGGAATCTCTAAGAAATGAGAACAGATTTTATACAGCAGAGTAAATAAACAGTTGAAAATATGAAAAACATATGATTAATTAACATATAAAAAACATATAATAAACCTAAACAACATTCTGAAAAGTAATGAAAAAATAGCAAAAATGTTTTGATTACTTTTGGTTCCAAATAGCGATGTGTCACTTGCACCATCTGTTCTTTCTCTTCAATCAAGAGAACTTCATTCTTCTAAAAAGATTTCCACCTAGCAACAACAAAGTTCACAGGCAGGTTGCATCAACCGATTGCATTGGTAAAATCGCCTATTCCGTTGCACTCAGCGTTGCATAAAATTTTTTAGATCCAGCTAATGCAATAAAACAGTCACCCGTTTCGATCCGACCAGTGAAATAACCAATGAATCGTGAATTAAATGGATGCATGACCATTTACAGATGTGAAGAAAAGTAAAAAGCTATCTAAAAACAAGGTCAATGCTTAAAGCGTGGTTATGCTTGCATAGTTTGATGTCGGAAATAGAAAATATTTATGTCCACATAAAAAAGATATTCTTGGTTCTGGGGTATTTACTCCGGCGGCTATCCAAATACCTTACCATGTAAGGCAGATAACTTAATGAAGTAGATCGAGTCCATTTAACATACATATTTGTAATTTCGAAGAAGGCATTTAAAGATTTCAAGATTTAGGACACTTGGAATAATAGACTTTTATATGATGACGTCATGATACTGGCGGACAATTTTAGAGCATTAACACTTGTTCTTAATGATTATGGTGAGATTATTTCTCACCATAATCATTAAAAACAAGTATTAATGCTGAAAATAGATTGATAAATTACATTTACAACCATTGCAGAAAAGTAGCTCTCAGTTGGAGTGGCGACTACTTAACTCCATTAGGAATAATCTGGAACATGCTATGAATCGTAATAAGTCGAGAACACCTAAGTATAACATTTAACTAGAGGCCGAACAACCGTCTTTAATCGAAAGTCCTGTGTAACAGGCTTTTGAGGTGTGCTCTTCACTTACGACTTGGGATCTTGTGGCGTCATAACTTTTATCTTGATCCCTATGGAAGTCCGCATCCGTCACCGTAGAACTAAGGGAGCATCCCAGACTCAGTGTTTACCCGAAAGAGAGCTCTCTCACAACAAAATCGGTAAAACTTAAGGGGGCGACGACACCGCCCGAACTGCGCGGCTCGAAATGTATTCAAATATATGCGCGATTAATTCAGGCTGCATAGCCGGTGGGACGGTGTTAGTAGTGGCAGCCGGTCTCACTTTCTACGTCGGATCGATGGGGCCGTGACCTTCGCAATGCCTCTTATTGGGCTCCTGGATCGATTTTTTTTCTTTACACTTTGGGGGGCATACGGGGGCTGTCGTCCAGAAGGAGCTGTGGTCCTGCCTTCGGGCGAGCATTTGTTGGAACTCCCAGTTCCTAATTTCGTGGAATTGATTTGAGCCACCACCTAAGAAATTCAATTAAGCTTTTATTCCCGTAACTTATGAAACCGGTGAATATGGTGCCCGATATCCATATTATTAAAAGCATACAGACAATTCCTCCTTGACTTATTTATGAATACAAATTACAATCTTTTGATAAATCGGGATATAAGTCTTCTCTATTTATAATATATCAAATATCTTACTCACATCATATTTTTCCTGAACATTTGTTGATTCAAGATTTTCTATGTTGATTTAGCCATCAGTAACCATAAAACTAGCATGAATTTTATTGATTAACTAAAGAAATATAATCGGCTAAAACAAACTGTGTTTTATTTCATAAACATACCTCCATTGGTTTAGCTCTTTAAAGTCACCAGAAGATACTCTGTTCTCTCATCACTTATTTAATGTTACAACTCGTGAAAAACCTTGACAAATAAAATAAAATATTCACAAGTTCCAGTGACTTACTTATCCTTTAAGTATCATAACACCAGTTTATAGTGCACTCAAGGTGAAGTGCCGATTTTAAAGGAATATGGATTTTCACCAACTTTACGATTACGACCGGGTACTCCCCGGAGATGCAAACTACAAAGGAGAACCACTAACTCGTATCAATACATCCCTTTATAACGGTAAAGAGCCGCCGTTTTACAGCAAAAGGTTTGCGTTCAAAAGAAAAGACGCCCTTGTAAAATTCCTTTTCAGGTCTCTGAGGAGTTTTCGAGCGAGTGTGTACACATAAAAATACCTACAGAGCTGTCGAGTGCTGGGCGTAGAGCCGCGCGCGTGTGTGAGTGCGACGTGACACGCACACAGCGGTGGGGCTTGTACGGTGCGGGTGTGTGAGTGGAATGCGGTACGCGGGAGTACGGTCGAGTACAGTGCGTCCGCAATATTAATACAGGTGGCGTGACGTCACGGGCGAACTGACGGTACTACGGAATATTAATATGGTTATTATGTAACGCGGGACATATTGATAAAAATATTACAACTGAATTTTCTTTAGATTTTTTTGAGGTACTAATATATTTTTTATACTGATAACATTATTTTAATATGTATTATTATACTAATTTAATTTAATTGCTAAAATGTAATTACCTCTTTTTAAATGGCAATAAATGATATCGTAACATTTCAATGTAATATTTAACTTTTTTTAACCGACTTCAAAAAGAAGAGGCTATCAATTCAACCTGTACCTATAGGTATATGAAATATTGTCAGAATTGCATAGGTTTGGTGTATGTCAGTCTATACCAGCTTCTTTCGAATGCAGTAGGTAAGGGTCTAGCAAAATAAATATTTAAAAAATGAAAAAATAAACCGGTTAAAAAAAGGGGACTTGTCTCCTATGCTGTCAACATAAGGCTTTTTATTTTTATTTTCACAGAGTAGGTAGTAGTGGCCAAGGTGCTACATAGCGTCTGTAGGCTACAGTAACCGCTTAACATAGTAAGGCTATGTTTATTTCCGACTATTGTTGTATATAAAAATGTTGGAAATTAATATATTTCTTTCAAAAATGGTACTGTCGACCGCACATCAAGCATACCAGTTTGACCTTGAGGCCGACCTTACTTCGTTTGAAATAGAGGCGGCTTATTTAGTGCAACTGTTACACTTGATGTGTTGTCGTCTGTACATATATTATACATATAACTTGAACATGTTATAAAGATAAAAACTTCTGTAACATGTTCAAGCTGATTTTCTTGTCCAAATTAAATAGACAGCTGAGTTTATTGAAAGGATCTAGAATTAAATTGAATAAAATAAATTCTACACAGTAAATGATTTAAAACAAAATGGAAAAAATATTATTTGACTTTTTATTTTCGGTTTTCAAACTCATCATTATTGCCGTGCTATAATTATTTTTAAGCTGCTTTGAACTTTATACAAATATTATTTATTAAATATTAAATCACATTTATATTAAGTTGGACTAGTATTGTTCAATTATTTAGAACATACGAAAATTTAGACCACAAAAAAACATGTCCCGCTCCAATAAATCATACTCAAAACTAAAACAACATCTCGGAAAATTTAATACGGGAAATGGGCTCGACTGTATCGGCACGCACACACAGGCACGCGCGTACGTGCCGTCGTCTTGGCAACGGCGCGCATGCGCGGCGCCGCCCACCTCCCTCCCCCACTGGCCGCTGCCAAGTCTAGCGCATTTCAGTATGATTGGCCATCGGAGGATAAGGTATGGTGTAATTACCCCTTTTTGCTGACCGGACAGTTGTCACTCGAACGCATACACCGATAATTGAGACAAAAGACGCCACTGGTATTAAAGCCGCGTATTTTTATGGCTATAACTCGACGATGAATTACAACATTAGCTGCTAATATTCAATCATAAATTTAGGTAGGTAATTTAAAATTGTATTCTTTAATATAGTACCCAGCTAATATATTTATTAATCGAAAAATATAATTAAAACTACTTTAGAAGTAATGTATTTTAAAAGTAATGTATGAAACGCCTAAGCCTTCATGAAGCTGTTAATAATAAGTAAATTATTATTTATAAAAAAATGTTCATAATTTACACTCGCAAATTGAGAAATAATCTAAGATCTAGATATGTATGTATCTACATAACTGCTTTTCTTCTACGTATAAAAATTAATTTTATTTATTTAGGTAAAACATACCAACAGCCATACATAAAAATAAATTCAAACGATGTAAAATTTCTTTAATAACTTTCGCATAAATGACCATCAATTACATAGAAGTATGAATTACATACGTACAGAAATTAAAAATATAAATTTAATTTAAATTTTAACAGTTCAATATTTGTATAATAAATGGAAATAGTGTATATGTATCTACTTATTTAAATCCCTCAGTTATTATATGAAATATTAGCATGTAAAATTATAACAATACACAAGCGTTTAGTGGAAGGTTTAAAAATATATTAATAATAGAACGTATAGTTTTATTATCTTTTAAATTCCTTATACCTACTGAAAATAATCGTCTTATACTTCGCTAAGATAACTACTAACTCGTTAATTTGTAATTACCTACAGTTATTTTAGTAAATGTTAATTAATCGAGTTGAGTTTAATATAACAATTCATTATTAAGGCAGGTAGGTACAAACAAAGTACTTTGGCTAAGTAATTTTTCGTCTGAAAAAATAAGACAGTATATGGATAAATTAATTTCATTAAAAACACTTTGTATTCATTCATTCAATAATATTCATACACTCACACCCATCATCTAGCCCATAGTAAGCATCATTAAGCGCTTGTGTTATGGATAGTAGATAACGGAGAAATAATGATAATTATATGTAACATATAAATTATTAGAAATATACTAAATAAACATTTATCTTGTTTATCTTTATTTTAAGTGTAAATTAATTAGTAGATATATTTTAGGTGTTCTATGTAAAATAGTAAGTTATGGCATCAAAAAACAAGGCAGAGATTGTCAAATGAACGCGTATCTTGTATCCGTGAAAAAGTATCCACCGCTGCCGTGACCCCAAAATTTAGCATAACAAAACAAGAAGGTCAAACTCCTGTTTGCTCTGAGACTAATACCTCCCCAAGCGATATTACGCGGGAATCATAAAACTAAATCTCAAACTAATCACGCAGTCATTTACCGAACAGGAGTAAGAACTATAATGGACTTCTAAACAACATATAGCGGGGTAATAGATAACTATATGTCAGGACGCGACAAGTCGCATAGCAACGTGTGCGAGGGAGACAGCACAAGCTGCCAGAGCGAGAGGTACCACCACCCGCACTCACGCTTTTCAACACACACACGCAACAGCGGGAAAATCTTAAACGCACACGTGGAAACGCTCGTGTGTTCGCGCTATGTGTACTTGAAACGGAATGTAGGTATTTGTGAACCCGACGAGCGTCAGTTGATAACGATTGTAACGTAGAGATATGATTCGTATACGTATCCGTTGTATAGTACACCAGGAAGGGTTGTAGTGATTACCATATACTTTCGCAATCGGATAATGGAAAATATTAATTAAGGTGCGGCGGAGGCTGATAATTTGCTTGTCGTTTTCAACGGGTTCAGTTTGTTTTGTCGGTTTTAATTTTAATTGGCAGGGGAGGTTGCCGCGAATCGGAAATTCCCCTTTTGTTTGATGAAGAAAGGACTATCACAGCAGAAAGACTTCCGACATTAAAAGTCAAAATAAAATCAAGCCGCTACGTAGGACCATCCTCAACACAAAACACGCAATATAATGTTCGAAACCAGAATCCATTCACGAGTGTATAATTATTTAAATTAAAAATGTTGCGATACGCGTCTGTCTAGCCAGACAAGCGGCGACGTTTAGCATTAAACACAAAACTAAGTTTTATCAAACCGTCTACGTCGCTACGTGGCCCGCGTGAAAAATTCGTAGTACACGAGTCTACGCAACGACACATCTAGCGCCATCTCTCGGCGAGTAGCGGAACTACTCACGATAAGGTTTTTATCTAAGTACAAAAACTGTGTGAAAAAGCAAATTCAGCGTCACCCAATGCCGTCGAGCCCCTAATGAAAATGTTATGTAACATTATACTAAAGCGCAGTGTAAACGCACTCGAAGGAAATGAATCCAAATGACCTTGCCTCATTAATGCCGAGCGATATAAATTAAACATGAGAACATTATCATTGTTCCGAGTTTTAACAGCTTTTTATAGTGTTTACACACACCTCCATAACCGTAAGCCAGTATTCATTTATCATGTTTTTATCATAATATTCACAATGTTGTAAATATTGTTATTAATTTGTAAATACTTGATAGTATTTGCATGTTCAGACAGATTACAAGTTATGAGCTTTACTGACTGAGATTGAATCCTTTCAAATATTACTTGTAAAATAATAAAATATATCATCAACTCGTCTTGGGGGCGTAAAATGAATGGCTTCAATTTATATTATTTGTCTAATGTCTATAGTTTGCATAAGTTTTAATTAAAAATAGTTTGTGGTGACTGAATATAATACAAGTAGGTATTCAGTAAGAAAATTTTTAAAATTTTACTATGAAAATTAATATGTCAGGGGCTAAAAAAGAAAAATATTTAAACTACAAAAAATCGTGCCTTCAGGTGGGGACTGAACCCACGACCCCTCACAAACCGGGTGACAACCATCTGAGCTAACAGAACTTAAAATGACTATGTGAATTTCCTTTATTCAATTCATAATAATAATTCATAATTCATTTATTTATTCATAAGCATGGGTATTACATTGATTTTAAATATAAGAAAATATCAGTACAGCCATGATTCGCCATATAGGCATATGAACATATTGAAATGTAATAAAATTAGAATTAATGTCATAATCAAGTCAACGTCAAATAAAATTATTAATAATATATTAATTGTTATTTATTATATACAAATAATTATTGATCATTAGTTATTATTGTCTTATCATCTAAAAATATTTTTATGTCATAATATACTTTTTCAGCAAGGAAGCCATTGAGAGCAGTTTTAAATCTTTTGTTGTCATTAATTCTTCTAATATCTAGTGGAATTTTATTGTAAATGGTAGGCGCTATGCAATTTACACTAATTTTACGCAGAAGAGCCTTACATCCCTGAGTTACTTTCAAATTACCCTCACGACGGCTTCCAATAGGATATGACTCAAAGTAATGCGGATAGTTTTTAACGAAATTTGCAATTTCACTTATATATATTGATGGCAGTGTTAAAATTTTATGCTTCAGAAAATATGGTTTACATGAGACGTCTTGTTTTAAACCGAACATTGATCTCAAACACCTCTTTTGGGCTTTAAAGACATTCTCTTTGTCAGTAGTGTTACCCCAAAATAATACACCATATCTTAGTGCTGATGCTACATACCCATGATAGGCTGTTAGAATAGTTTTAATGTTGGCAACTTTTCTCAATTTATGCAGTGCATAAGAAAACTGGTTTAGCTTATTCACTAAACTACTAATGTGAGTTTTCCATGTCAACTTGTTGTCAATAGTCAAGCCTAGAAATTTTGTAAAATCTACTTCTTTCACTGAATTGCCCATATAATTAATATCAACATGTAATGGAATGTTATTTCTTTGTTTAAAATTCATTAAAAAGGTTTTGGTTAAATTAATTGTCAAATTATTAAAAGTCAACCACTTTGTATCTTTATGAGGAGCTCGGTGGCGTATTGGTTTGAGCGCTCTGGTTTCGATACGAAAAACAAAGCAACTTTCGCTATGGTCGATCCTGGGATGGGTCAATCAAAGTTTGTTATCTCGAGCTCCTCCGTGCTTCGGAAGGCACGTTAAGCCGTTGGTCCCGGTTGTTACTGCAACCGCTTTAACCCACCAACCCGCATTGGGCCAGCGTGGTGGTGTTATGGCCCAAACTCCCCATATGTTTCTCCTATGTAGGAAGGCTTGTGCCCAGCAGTGGGACGTATATAGGCTGGTGATGATGATGATGAATTTGTATCTGTGTAAGAAGGTAAAAAGAAATGAAGAATCTCAGCCTTCGAGTCGATACTTATGCATAATTTTATAATCAATACGCAAAGTTTTCTAAATTGATATGAGTTTAAGAATAAACTTATTATAGATGTAAATAGACTTATCATTTTTATTCATCGTTCATTTCCTATATTTTCCGCTTTCATCACTAAATATAGAGCATGGTGCTGTCAATACGAAAATAAATTAAAACATAGGCTATATTAGTTATCAGAAATGTTTTGAGAGTTTTAAATACATCATAATCATTTGACAATTTTATAACATTGCTATGAAATAATGCAGCCAATGTTATAGTATTTGATACAAATGTCATTAAATTATCAAATGAATAACATGTATTTGAAAATGGTAAAACATTTCTATTAACTAATATAGCCCATGTGATAATTTACTGTCGTATTGATAGTTTGTGTGTACTTCACAGTTAACTTACGTTTAAACCTCTTAAGAACTTTATGTAATTATTTTTAGCATTTTTACCTAGTAGTGTACAATGACTTTGGCCTCGTCTGTTAACCCGTCAAAGCATCAGATTCCGGTCAGAATTAATTTTTCAACTGTCGTAGACCTCCAGAGGCATAACGCCGCTTAGCAGATTAATATATCTACCGTATAAAAATTAAATAAAATACCCAGATATATATTCGTCGTATCATATTTCATATGTAGAGTCTACTTTCGCAATAGATAAATCAGATCACGATCTAATAATTAATATACGTTATTTTATAAGACATTTTTATTTACTGCGACATATACAGACACTACCATATCAAATATAATGGGTGCTCCTCAAAAAAAGCTTCTATTACCGCTGAATAAGATCGTTTAAACTGTCACGTTTGAAGTCCGTAGTACAGGCAGACAAAATGAGTGGCGGCGTCGCAGTGTCGTGACTATTTGCGCGGTGGTTGGACCGTGAAATGAATGAAAATAACAGGCTACCAGCCATGGTTGGCCACTGGAAACACAAAAGTTGCTAAATTGTATATGCCGCCATTGACACATAAACGCAGGAGACAATAACTATAATAAAATGTGTGTGATATCATGAGTGTCTTCTTACAATGATAGATAAATACGATTCATATTGACTTATTTAAAAAAAGAAAGTTTTCTCAATTCAGTTGCATTTCTAATTAAAGTCATAGAAGTTTACTTACACATGACGTACAGATTAACCATTATTGAGCTTAATTAATTGTAGTACCCACAGTAGACAAAAAGAATTTATTATTGGTAAATATGGCCATTTTTTACCAAATAATTTTAAATTAATGTCTACCTAAAATAAATCAGTTTATTTTTAGTTACAGCGGCAACAATACAAGCAGGATTTTACGAATGAAATTATATTTTTTTAAACGAAACTAGAGCTTGTAGAATATGTAGACGATATCAATGTTAATATAGGTATTTATTGTAACTATTTTCTATTATTTTTTACTGCATTATTTTTCTTAAGAACGTCTTAAATTATCCACTAATTTAAAAAAAATCGGTCAAGCCAATTTCAAACAAATATAAAAAACAAAGTATCGTAATTCAAGTATGCACAAAGTACTTCATACAAAACGATAGTTAGATCAATAATAGCGGCGCGGCGTAATCGGACGCCGATGATTTCAAATGATAACGTAACTGTGACTAGCAAGGGAGACAAGTCCGCCTACGGTACAGATGAAATTTGTAATGTGATGATTAATTTATGAGGATTACTTATTTTTATTACTCTTAACAGGATATTAAGCTTTTGGCCTCCATGTCACCTGATGCTAAGTGATGTTAAGCTACACCCGGATTCCTCAACCACAGAGGAACTGGCTGTCTCACCTCAACTGCCGGAACAAAGCAATGCTGATAGATTATTGCTGTGGCGGCACACTAAGGTGAGATGGTCTTAGCAATACCTACTTATTAATAATAATAATATCATTGTACCACCTATTATCTGGGCCAAAGTAAGCATCATTAAGAGCTTGTGTTATGGAAACTAGATAACGGGGAAATAATGATATATATTAGGTATATAAACATTAGTTTTAATGTTGAAACCATCTTGTCGAAATAAGACAAAAAAAGCAACAACATCTACGTTCAACGGTACCAACTTATTTTATCACACAACTCTGTTCCCAAAACTGCGTACACGCAGCCTAAGTACTCCGCGACGATTTGCGCGCATCCCGATGCGTGAAATGAACGCGTCGCGGCTCGCGGCGCACGCACACCCTTTGGGAAAACGCAAGGAGGTTATTGGTGGGCTTGAGCCGACGTTATTAAGCAATTTTTCTTCAAATACTATTTTTAGTTCCATAGACAAAAGTTACTTTTCTGCCGGGCCTTCTTTCTAAACGTTGTTTTGCCATAAAAAAAAATGTCAAAAAAAAATCATAGTATCCGATTCTCAGACCTACTGAATATATATATAAAATTCCTAGCTGAACCGGCAAACGTTGCTTTGCCATAAAAAAAATGTTAAAAAAAACAGATAGCAGCCGATTCTCAGACCTACTGAATATACATATAAAATTTCATGAAAATCGGTCAAACCGTTTCGGAGGAGTATGGTATTTTATATATTAGATAGACAAATGGCAAAAGGAACTCTTGCTGCCTGATTACGAAACGTGATGAAAATTTAATACTAGTTTAAAAATGATCTGTCTCATTTATGTCCAGGCAGATTGACTCTTCCACTCGAAATTCAGGTGGTAGAGGGCAGATTGACCCAGCATCAGGTTTAAGCTAAGCTTAAGTTAAACTACATTTGGAAGTAACCTTTTGTTGTGACTGTCTGTTTGTATGGCAGAGCTGATTTATGACCTTATTTTCCCTTTTAAAGGAAAATTAAGCCTTACTAATGGAAGCCTACTTATCTAAATAAATTTTGGATTTTTGAGGTCAATATGATGATCATACCAAAGATCAAGATAAAGATATTTTATTTTTAAAAACATGAGCGTAAGTACATAAAATCAGATGTTACAAAGAAACACATGATGTACTAGCATGTTTTTGCCGTTTCTAGCATGCAAATTATAATTGAGCTATGTCAAATTTATAGTAATGATACATAGTCAACAACAGTCATTGAAAATAATTCTAATAAAAATCCATTAAATAATAATTAGACTCATTTTTTTTAAAAAATCACAAATATTCTTAATTTTTGATTTTAACAATATTATAAATGTTTAATTACTAAATCACAAATATATTATTAAAATTTGGAAATAAAATATAAATTTAAATTATTAACACAATTATTAAGTACGTCACAAAATTATAACTATTGTAAGATACGTTATACGTTTTCAATGTCAAGTTAAATAATAATTTCAGTCAAAAATAATTGGTAGGTACTAAAAAATCACAATTTATTATACATATTAGTGAACGCCTCTTTTACTCTCTATCTTAAATAAATTAATAATACTATGGTTTTTGGTGGTAGACACTCCGTCGCAGGATCTGCAAAAAAAAGTTGCACGGTCTCATAGCCGATCGCCGCCTTACGATGCGTAGACCGCGGATCTCAAAATGAAATTGTGCAACACTAGGGTATGTTCAAATTCAAATAGTCCGTCAATCTTGGAGCCAATGTTCATCGGCTGCGGAGTGGTCGAAGTTACCCAGGAGTACCTACATAGATTTGTGCATGCAATTATAAACCCTAAGGTTCTGCAATTAGGTACATACAACTTTACTGCTACCCTAACTAAAAACATGTCTTAGACGATATTTAAAGTGAAAAAAAAATATCTACAACAGATTTCATTTTTCACCTCACTAATGAATTCAGCCACGAAAATCAATAGTGCCATAGGAATTTATATAAAATACAAATGTAATAAATCCGGGGTATCCGGAATACAATTAAAGCGATCCGCACAATCCAGGCTCGCGGCGAATTATAAATTCCCTGGGAAAGGCGACAGGTGGCGCGGTAATCGCATGAAGCCTGCCGAATCATACCTGCGCTAACTATTGCCAAAGAACAAGGTTTCATTACGTAGACCTGACATCTCGCTTAATTTTATAATATAATTACACTGTAAGGTTAATTAACCAATCACTTAGGAGAGGCGGAATTTAGTAGTGTCACATAAAATTACACCACCAGCCTATAAACGTTCCCCTGCCGCACACAGGCCTTCCGACATGGGAGAAACACATGAGGAGTTTGGACCATAACACCACCACGACGGCCCATTGCTGGTTGGTGGGCTAAAGGTTGCAGTAACAATTGGGACCAACGGCTTAAAGTGCCTTCCAAAGCACGGATATTCGACTATCCTTTTCAGGCATGACGTCCACGGCTTCTTTCAAAATTACATCGCGTTCGGAATTAGCGCAATATCTTCTCATACTGACATTATGCTGACAGCGTTAAAAACAAGTCCTTCGCTCCTCCATTAGGTATTTCAGTAGCACAATAGCTTATATGCAGTAGTGTTACTTGGCTGCAATCTGTATGGTGGAGATGTAACACGGAGGTATCGGAGGATTCGGGGGCTCTAGAACTTGGCCTTGTATATTATACTTAAGTGCCTTGTCACACTACGTCATACGTCATTCACAGTGGTCATCAAATAGTCAAGAGAAGCTATGCCAATATGCTATTATGAAAACGTACCACATTAGTGTTGATCGACCTCTGTTGCTGGTGTACTAAGCCTTTCTGATCAACAATCAATCGTTTGAAGGTTCCTTCACTTTCCTCGCAGCCCACATTATTTTATCCAACTTTTGCCATACTATGCTCACATGTTTGGAGTTATAGCCCCATAACAACAAAAACTCCGTAATGAAAGCGAGTGCGTAAGTAATCAAACAAATAAATCATCTTATCTCCGGCTACCTTCTCTATGCGCGGTTATATGTATAATTGTGGCGTAGTGACTATTTGCGCAGTTCGCCATGCGACGTGAAATAACAGCGGAGAGATAACACAGGCCGCCGCCATTGTTTTTACTGGGCACGCCGATGTTTCCGCCCGGGATGATTTATTTTTATAAAACTATTTGGATTGTAAACTTGCCTAACGAAATTCTGAGGGAACGCCTTGTTTTGACGTATCGCTTTGCTATTTCAATTGTTTGCGGAAGTAGCTTTTTTTTAATTTTTTTTTTGGATAAAATATAGGATATCCGTAGAAGTGTGTTTGTATTCGGATTCCATGGTTTTTATTTTATTGTAGTACAAAGCTGGAAAGTAGCTGAAATTGCAAATAGACACCTATACTAACGAGGAAAAGATTACTGGGCATCGCAGGTACTTTGTCATGCAGAGGTCTAAGATAAAATGCCTTCCATGCCCAGTAATTACATTAGCTGTCTTTCAATTCAATTCAAAACACAGTGAACTGTTTTACGGCCGTTTTACTAAAACCTTTCCAGATGACCCATACGGACCTACAACTAAGAGTTCTTCAACAAAATATTAATTTCAGTATGCTATTATCTATAATCACCTCAATATGTAATTCTTGATATGTCAACGTAGTACGGTCCATAAATACTACATAAGTACACGCATAAACCGTAGCACCCTTCAATTAAGCGAGTGTGGTTGTTTGTTAGCCTGTGTCTAATGACGGCTGGTCACGCACTCTGTGTCCTGTAAATGAGTTCGGGCCACTTGGGGTACTTTTGTACCTAAGTAGTGAAGATCGTGGATGAACTACTACAAAATATTACTACGCGAACTAGTTCAAAATAGCAATGAACTTAGTGTAAGCTATATAAAATTTATAACAATATTTCTGTATAAAGCGTCACATCACATCACAGCTACATCATAGAGAGTGCTCCGGAGAGCTTTTTGGCCTTATTCCACCTTTCTCCTTATTACTCAGGAGCACGCATGGTGGGCTTCAGAGACATTAATTCACTGTATCTACTTTACATCACGTACATACACTGAAGTATAGTAAGTCGTTTCGTTGTCGTACTTTAAAAACATTAAATTATTTTGTGGCACACGTGCTGGGATATCTGATTCTTCCAATAAGGCGTGAAAAGTCACCTTAAAGGTAGCATGGTGGAGGCGGCTAGAAACAGTCTGCTCAAATATCATTAGCTGTCTTCGCATAAGGACTCTTCTCGCCGCTTCACATCAGGTGGTGCCGTGGTTTGTATAAAAAAAATACAGCTGAGACGTGTCGCCTTGCTCCCAACATAACGCTTTGCACTATCAAGATGTGTTATTTAGTTTCTATGTAAGGTGGTGTACTATCCCAGCCAGGAACTTTAAAATGGTAAATACCACATGCTCTACTTCTAAAACAATACTGAGCTAAATTGAACTAAATTGAGCGGATCGCACTGTGAACTAAATGAACATAACTATACCCTACTGTACAGTTAGGGTTGCTATCACCCCGATGCGTTCCAGACGGTTGGAACAGCTCTCATTGGACAGGCTGGTAACCGCACATCCTGTCATATAACCTTTACGGTAGGGGTGAAAAATATAATAGCGGGAAGCGTGATTTAGATTGGTTTGATGGTTTGGGAACAACGCACCTGGCAAAGCAATTTCATTCAATACATAGTAGATATTTGTTTCTACATAATCCCAAGGAAAAAACAGACTATACTATGTAAGGAGAGATAGTGCTCTTTTATTCTTTTTAAAAAAAAAGTAATTGACTGACAGTAAAGTACCAGAGGAGGCAGAGAGTTCCTCAACTGCATGAATAGTGATGGAGTCGAAAAAGAAGTCTTAACGAGTGGATTGCGAAGGAAATTTGAGCAAAGGTACGTCGAAAGGACGGCAAACTCAAATCGCTCACGAAGATAGGCAGGATAGACTGTCTTATGCTGCATTTACCGCAAAGCTGACGTTTAAGAGAAATACTTGGTACTGACCCTCGATGTTGGTTATCGCACTATACTTGAAAATTTTCAGGTTTTGGAGGGGGACCAAACGCGCGACCTGTCCCAACCCGGGAGACTGCTCTGACCTCTCAGTTATCGAGGACTCTGGAAAACCCTTTGAATCTGTCCTAGAATTTTCCTTTTTTGTGTTGTGAGATAATGTCATAATTCAAAATATCGTATCTATAATATTACAATACATGAGATTTTTTAACAATACCGATGATTCAGTAAAGTAAGGCGGTTTTTTTATAATGTTTTCTTGTTCTTTTATGAAAAGAAAACAAGAAAACATTAAAAAAAACCTTTAATCCCAAGCTAATATTTGAAATGGGTGACCAGACGAGTTTGCTGCCAGAGTTTTCTCGGTAGTTCAACTTTGTACACCGGTGTACATTCAGATATGACAGACAGACAGACATTATGACATTGTTATGTAATTGTAATATTTATATTTTATTTAAAATATTTCATTGATAAAATGAGTGAAATATTTTTTTTATACGACTAGATGGCAATCAGGCTGGCGGCCCACCTGGTGGTAAGTGATCACCGTCGCCTATAGAAATCTGCAATGACAAGGAAAAATCACTTGTTATTGCAGGTGCGTTGTCATCCTGAGGCCTAAGATGAAATGCCTTCCATGCCAAATAATTATCTACATTAACAGTAATTTCTTTAGTAATTCAAATTAAATGAATTAAAATTAAAATAAGTATAATAAATATTCAAAATTTTAATTTGTAAAATTACTAACATTAGTCCTTTATGTATTAGAGTGTAAGTACTAACTGCTATGGATCCAATTGTAGTCTGAAATAAATATTTATTTGTTTATTTAATTTTAATAATAATTGATCGTCTTTTTTATGATCGACGTACATTTTTGGATTTCCGATGATACGAAACAACTTCGTAAAAAATATAATATTTTTTATTTTATTCCTCAGTAGCTCACTGGTCAGAATATTCACCTGCATTGTGAAAGGCCCCAGAGCATGAATTTTTTTTAATATTTTTTAATAATTATAATGTTAACTAAGTTGCTTAATTAACATATTAATGCGCCGAAAAACAATCAAATATTTCAATTACAGTGCGCCCAGTGATTGACCAGTTATTATTCAATAATTGAAATGCATTAACAGCAATTAATTTTAACAACCCAACGCAGGCGATCAGACGCCATTAGGTGATTAACTTTGCATACATTAGCGGTAATAAGTATTATAATGTTGTAAGTTATATTAATAGTAAGTTATGTGATATTTAGCTTGATTTACAAGCATGCGTCCGAAAAGTAGTAAGGAGCTCCATGGCGTACTGGTTTGAGCGCTCTGGTTTCGAATACGAAAACAAAGCAACTTTTGCCATGGTCGACCCCGGGATGGGTCAACCAAACTTTATATCTACAGTACCTCCAAGCTTCAGAATGCACGTTAAGTCGTTGGTCCTACTTACCCGCATTGGGTTAGCGTGGCGGTATTATGGCCCAAACTCTTCATGTGTTTCTTCCATGTAAGAAGGCCTGTGCCCAGCAGTGGGACTTATATAGATTAGTGATAGTGGTGATATGATTATGGCCGAAAAGTAAATATCCGAATGCAGTTTTTACTTTGGCAGTAACCACTTACCACTAGGTTGGGCGTCAGCATGTCTGTCGTCTAGTTGTATGAAAAAAAAACATTTGTTTAGGAACCTACAGTTTATCTGTAAACACAATTTGATGGCCGTCTGGTCAAGCAGTCAACATCCCTGTCTATGAAGCCGGGTTCGAATCCCAGTAGGGGCAGATGTTTGTTTGATGTGTACGAACATTTTGTTGTAAGTAAGTAATCATTTATTTGTGAAAACACGAGTGTACATAGTTTTACAATGTAGGTCTTAAAATAATCATTGCCCTACGTGTTTCAGCTATTGTGGCGTACAAATATTTATAAAGACAGGAAATTTGTGACATGCAGCAGAAACAAAAAGAAACTCGAAATTTCTGATACGGTTATAAACAATAATTAGTAAACCAAGATATTATTGCCTGTTTGAGAACATTATGAACCTATTCTTAAAACTAAATCTAGCTATCATGCATGTAAATTATCAATAAAAATGTGCCAAATGTGTATTGGAGTCGATAGACTCATAGTATCTATTATAACTTCAACTCTCTACGCAATTAGAAAACAATTCTTTTAATTCAAATTAATGTAAGCCATGTCAGAATGTCGGATTAAGATAAAAAATATACGAATTTAAATTAAATAGTCAATTTATAACAATTATCTAATGATTAAATTTAAATGTCAATTCTAAAATCAATAAACTTATAATAATAATATTCTAGTCTAATCATTTGCATCAAAAAAATAATAATAATATAAATCTGTAGTCAATTATGATGCTACTAATAAAATGTCCTTATCAAAAGATCAAAGAAGTTTCGTCATTCAGGAAATCTTTAATATTATAGTAGCATTTTTCAATTAAAAAATCTTGCAGTCTCTTTTTAAAAATGTGTAAATTAAGATCCTTTATAGGTCTTGGCAACTTATTATAAATAATCGGGCCCATAAAAAATATACTTTTTTGTAGCAGTACTGTATTAACCTTAGGTAACTTAATTCTGTTATTATCTCTAGGTCTAATATCATATTCAACCACACTATATTTAGGAATCAAGTCAGGATTAGTTTTTATAAATACTGCTATTTCATATATGTAAATTGATGGAAGAGTCATTAATTTATATTTAATAAATAATGGTTGGCTTAATTTATATTTAATATTTAATAAAAAATCTACGGATTTAATTTAAAGCATTGCTCGAATACATCTCTTGAATTTTAAATATCGTTTCTTTTTCTACTGAGTTCCCCCCAAAAAATTATTCCGTAGCGTAGTCTCGACAATACCATGCCATAAGCTGCAATAAGAGCATCAGTGTTAAGGATAGATGCCAGTTTGTGAAGTGCATAGGAGTAACTACTTATTTTTTTGGATAATTCTTCAATATGGTTTTTCCAATTTAATTTTTTATCTATCAATAGGCCAAGAAAGTTTGCGGCTTTTGTTTCATTAATAGTTTGTGAATTGTGGTGAATTAATAAACTAGGAGTAGGAAGTCTCTGGCTAAAATGCATTATTTTAGTTTTGAGTCATAGAGGTTTTTGTGTTTATTTAGGATATTTCTAATAATGTAAGGTTTCACCCCGAGCTAATATTTAAAATAAAATTTGAATAGAGTCTGAATCCGCTCTTGCTCTGAGAGAAGTAAAGAGGGGTCGACGATGTAACGAGTGTACCCAAAAGGTGTTATTTAATCCTGCTTTGAGGGAACTCAGGTTATATGCACCGAAGCCGGCACTCTGTGGCCGTGGGCATGACAAAAATATTTGGTATATCAACCAGGTGTGGGTGGTGGCCCACCGAACATCTTGAGCAGGCTCTTCGAAGTTCAATCTGTGGAAAACAGACAAGCTAGCAAACTTACGGTGGTGGTCCAGACTATGAAGCTTAGTCTCCACCAATCTCTTGTCGCTATTAAGCCTACTCAAATGAAATGAAATGTTTTTGATTATTTAATTTATATTATAGAAAGCAGGACAAATGACTGAACACCGCAAAATGTAAAGCGGTAAGAAGACTCCATATGCGAAGACAGCTAGTGCAGTTTAGACACTGCTCTAGCCGCTTCCACGTAGCCAGCCCAAAAGGTGCTTTTTCACGCCTCTTTTGAAGGCATCCGTGTTATTCTAAGTTTTGGAAGCAACGAACGACAAAGAAACGAAATACTAAATTTCTTGGTGCGTGATGTTGAGACAGTGAATTTATGACTCCGAAGATCAGCACGCGTGCTCCTGTGTAAGAAGGGAGACGGTGGGATAAGTTAAAAAGCTCTTCAGAGCACTCTCCGTGATATAAACGATTGAAGAAAGGATTGTGCGCACGGCTTGCCTGATGGTAGACGCTTGTAGAAGATCAGACATATTGTTACAGAGTCTTTGGACGCCGACACTAGCCGGCATAGAGTGAAGTCTTTGATGGATCGTTTTGAGATGAACATACGGGCGATTATAAATCTGGCTTTCGGTACCGGCTTTGTGTTTGTTATTTTATTAATAATTAGTAAAGGTTGGGTGGAAGAGTCGCTTTTAAGGACGGCGTCTTCTTTTCCTTTTCAGGTATAAAGATAAAAACAGGAATTCTGTCAGGATCTGATGATTAGTACATTTCAAAATGTGGTTTCTATATTGCGCACGCACCGCAATCATTCACCACGCATTATTGCGAAACTTTGCGTGGTCACGATTCACTAATTTTGCCGTTTTTCAGCGGATTTTCGAATAAAATCCCGTCAGTGATCATTACGGTATCGAGACATCAATATTCATAAAGTGCGTGTAGAAATCGATTATTTTTTGTGCTTGTAAAGTGCGTTCGCGCCAATCTTGCGTTACGCACGTCACTAGTGATGCGTGTAACTTCAGGTATCGATAAAAAGGTGCAGCTAATCGCATTCTATCTACAATTTTAAATACTCCTGTTTACAATATCCACAAAACATTAGCTTGATAACATTTCAAAACTATGTTTATTCAACGATCTATAAGAAACCAGACGGTTCCATTACGAGACGAAATACGATTGCGTCTTTATAGGCTCAACTTTACGATACTAATTTACCGAGCGTCAGGCCTTCGATACGCGTGAAAGACCGGCAATATTTCATAGTGAAAATGCGCATTTAAAGGCGTTGAAATAATTCCTCCCGGCTTGTCTATTACACAAAGCGTTTTTGCGAGGAGCGCGCACGCACGTCGGACTATGGAAGTTCTTGACATGGTTAGCTTTGTGCGTACGAGCACAAGTCTTTGTCCGTTGGGCAACGTACGGATGCGTAATGGCGGCGTAACTAAACTGTCGATATTCGGGAAATAACAGTATTTTGCATACCATTTGTATCAAAATCGTTTATGAAGAAATTGTGGATTAGGCGAATGATGAATGTTTTTATAAAATGAAAATGAAAATGAAAAATGAAACTTCTCCTAACATGGGTTCCTTTAAAAGAAGCATGAAAAGGCATCATAAGGACCGTCAAGGTGGAGACAGCTATTACACTATATTTTAAGCTGCACTAGCTGTCTCCACATGTGGCGATCTCCGCTTCAGATCAGATAGTGTCGAGTCATTTGCAAAAATAAAAATATTTTTTTTATCAAAAATTAATATCATTCGAATAACTCAGGGCATCTTTCTAACGAAAGTTTAGGTGTCAATGTCAATAGTATTTTTTTTTATAAATTTATAGACATAAATTTGACCACAATCACACCTGATGTTAAGTTATGACATGGCCTACGATGATACATGTTTACTTAGAAGGTTTTGTAAATAATGAAATCACCACTTGATGTAGGCAATAATATATTCTCATAAACAAACTGACAGTGATATAATGACAAGTAAAAGGGTATATAAAATATTTTGAGTATAGGAGGTATATGCTGCCAGTATTAAAATACCAACAGAAGGTGCCTATTCACTCTAGCCTTAAAGACATCCAAATTGTAGGATATGGAGTGTTCATACAATCCAGAATATTACAATAATGTTCATTTTTCTGGAATCACTTAAGTATCTCTTGTCTTATTTTTAACCGACTCCAAAAAAGATGAAGGAGGACGAGGTTCTGACCAAATCGACCAGACGGCTATCTGGTTTAGTGGTCAGTATAATAATGCCTATATATTATTTTATTCTTTGATATATCAGGTAGGTTTTACCAGGTTCACGCCTTTAGAAAATACCTAAAAGTCTTCAGTTTGTTGAAAATTTAAAGATTTTTATTGCGTGGTGGAATTAGTACTCAGTTTATGTTGTGAAATTATTTTTTACATTTATATTGATTTTTAGAAGTGCATAAGTTTAAAAAAAAGAAGTAAAATAACACTCCATACATTGTTCAATTGTATTAGTATTTTTTTTACTATTGTTGAATGAGCTATTAAGTACTATTTTCGTGCGATGCATATGTTTAATAAATCTTACATCATCAAGAAATTTATTAAGCTTATAAATTTCTTGTTACAGTTAGGTACAGTTAAGCTCAGAAGTAGAGTAACATTTTATTACCATGTCACACGAATTTCTCACGTATGACCGTTCAATGACAGTATCAACATGTATAAACGCAACAGTTGATGGGACGTGGTAACTACTAAAGTGTCAATCTGCTTCTATGTTTGACCGTACAGACGGCAGCACGTCAAGTGCAACATTTACAACACAAAGTCCCCTTTATTACGAACGTAGTAAGAGCGGTCTCAGGGTGAAACTGTTACGCTTGATGTGCTGCTGACTGTAATAATATTCATACACTCACACCTATTGTCTAGCCCAAAGTAAGCATCATTAAGAGCTTGTGTTATGGATACTAGATAACGGATAAATATTGATAATATACATATTAAAAATATACTAAATAAACATATAAACATCCATGACTCGTGAACAAATGCTCGTATTCATCATACAAACATTTGCCCCTACCGGGATTCGAACCCGGGACCCCTGACTGAGCAGCCCGTATAGCAAGGGTACAGACCATTCGGCCAGCCGGTCGACATAACCTGTACGGTCTGACATTAACAGAATTACTCGTATTACTTATTATTTCAGAAACTGTCGTGCCAATATATTTTGTGGTGATGTTGTAATAAGAAACGTCGCTATATGTAATGCACCGTAGTCCAATCAGATTTTATCAAAGCATAGTACGTTTCCCGGCTCCACTCGGATTAATGCCACTGTTTTATTCGGGAATTAGCGGAACGACCACTGATAGCATCTGCGGGGATGTAATCCACTTTCTTTGCGCGTGCTTCGCGTTAATTTCATTTGGATTTGGTTGATTGGTTTTGGTTGAATGTCACTAGTCCACATCCATGGAGTATGTATGTATTTTACCGTTTCCTAAAAAAGTACAGAGTACTACAGAGACGTTTGAAAATAGAGATAGAGAGATGCGGCGCAACTTTAATATGCGTTTTACATTGGGCTGCAGTCCATACATGTAATGTAAAGTAGAGATGGAAGTCAGTAATTGCGGCCAAAAGAATTCTATGACCTTCCCAAGGTCTCAAACTATCTCCATAGAAAATTACTTCTAAATCTGTTGCGCGGTTTTTTTCATCTAAATCGTTTCAGCGGTTTAAACGTGAAGAGGTAACAGACAGACAGACAAAGACACTTTCGCATTTGTAATATTAATATATAGTATAGTATATACTACTGTAAGGGTTGTATAAGTATCTAGTATCTAAGTATATATTCTTACACGTGTAACCTCATTTCTTAACAATATATAACCAATCATTTTATAGAATAAATGATCAGTACTTATCCAGACGCTGTTGTTTGAATTGATCTCCGATACCTCCCGTACATGGCGACCCTGCCTAGGCGCCTCGGTTTCGCAAGAGCGGTAATTCGACGCGGCTTTTACTAAATACAGAGTGGAAATTTTTTTTTAACATGTAGTGAGATTTGTCGAAGTGAACAATGAATAATTTATTCAAAGATAGTTTCGTAGCCGAATCGGACAATTATTACAAGTGTTCATCATGGGCAGCAGCAAATCAAAAGGAGAAGTAATTATTGCTCAGAATGCTGTAGGAGGGTCCAACGATGCATCAGCGACGGATTTGAAATATCATATGACCAGGACCAATATTATTTTAACGTGCATCCTATTGATTATTTTGATGGGCATACTATACGTATCCTACAAATTTTATAAGAAATGCCATTATAACTGGATTACGCAACACATCAACAGAGCGGCGTTGAGGAATTCCATTTTTCGGCGGGCCCCGGCTCCAGAAACGTCTAGTGGTCCCAATTGTGCGTGCCGATTTTCCAAGAAGTCCCCCCCTAGTGTGGTGTAAAAAAAAAATATAAGTGCGCGATTCCCCAATAATAAATATATTTATTATCGTTCTCTCAAAAAATACGGCAACGATGCAAGCAAAATAATATGGACTTGAACTTTTAATACTATTTATAATTATTTACTCTTAGTGAAATAATAATAATAAAATTATAATCAACTATATGTACTCAGGTATGTACTCATATTAATTCAAACTACATTATGGTGGTAAATTATGGCAATTGTTTTGCAATCTTTATATAATGAATTAAAAGAGATACGTACTTATTTAATTAAGATAGGTCCAAGGAGAAGGCAAGGAAATATTTTGATAAATAAATTAGAGGCAGCTAGTAAAGTTTACGACAAATATAACAATTGGTTAAGTGAATATAAAGGAAGTGACGCTGAGTTATTAAATTGTTGTAGACATATTTCAGCCCTTTACCAAGAAATTGTAGATTTGTGTCAAAGTGATACGTTGACAAGTGGATCAAGTATAGCCATGTCGACTTTTGAATTAAGAACTGCTTTGAATTTATTGCCCTGTATGACAGATACAGAGACCAATACAAAACAATTAATTGACAATATAGAATACTATGACTCTTTACTAGAAAATGAGCAATGTAAACAGAATTTAATTAATTTCGTCTTAAAAAGTAGATTGTCCCAGACTGCCAAATTGAGGTTAAATTCAAGCTATTTAAATGTAAAAGATTTAGTTATAGACATTAAAAATGAACTCTTACCGCGAAAGGCTTCAACTGCGGTTTCTGCAAAATTAGAACAAATCAAACAAAATAATTTGTCTATCTCTGATTTTGGTAGGCAGTTAACAGAACTTTTTGTCGATCTTACGATATCCCAGGCCGAAGGCAATTCCAAAAAATACGAAGTTTTGAAACCATTAAACGAAAGAATTGCGATAAAAAAATTTGCGGACGGCTTGCGAAATCGTAGGCTAAGCACAATAATTGCAGCTAGGAATTTTAGCTCCCTAAAAGACGCGGTTCAGGCGGCGCAGGACGAAGAAGTATCCAGTTCGGCAACCTCAGGCGAAATTTTGGGTATGTCAAAATATAATAACTTTAATTCTAACTATAGGGGAAGACGGACCAATTTCAGAGGCGCTCGAGGACAATACAGTACTCGTTATTTTTCACATAAACCTCAAGGAAGTGGTTTTCATGGAAATCAACAACAGCGTGGGAGAAACCAGCAGACAAGTTCACCAGGTAATTCGGTGCGAGGTCAACCTTTTGGAGGTCAGTACAGAGGCTTCAGAGGTAATAACTATAGAGGTACTTGGCGAAATCAAAGGGTGGAGCATCAACCTAATGTTAATTTTATAAATGAATACCATCACGTGCCTCAAAATTGTGAACAAAGTTCAATAGCGACATCAAATAACGCAAACCAAACATTTTTTCGTGACTAAACGGGAACCGACTATTATGTCATGCGATAGTGATTTTTTTACATCATTTTCACTAAACGGAAAATTAGTTTCATTTTTGATAGATTCAGGTGCTTCTTTATGTGCTATTAAAGAAAAATTAGTGTTAGAACAAAATATTCCGATCCATAGAGAGAACATAACTATAAATGGGCTAGGTGGCAAAGTCCAAGCAATTGGATACGCTTACCTACAGTTACAGGTCAATGATTTTATTATGAATTATAAGTTTTATGTTTTTAAAACGTTACCAATTTTGTCGAACGGTATAATAGGACGCGACTTTTTGAGAAAGTATAGGTCATTATTAAATTTTGAGGAAAATACTATGATTTTACGAGATGATTTTAATAGGTCAGTGACTTTATCAATAACAAATAATTGTAATATGTTATTACAAATACCAGCGCGATGCGAGTCAATTCATTTCATTCAGACTGATTTTCAGGAAGATTGTTTAATATGTTCAGACGAAATTCAAAATGGAGTTTTTCTAGCTAACACAATAGTAAAACCCATTGACGGTGTGATACCTATAAAAATTATGAACACAACGGAAAAAGATTTATCATTACCAGCATTTAATATACAAATCCATAAGCTCAATGAGTACAATATTTGTACTTTCGGTCATAATAAAAATAATGCCAATCGGGTAAAACAATTATTTTCTGTTATGAAATTTTCCCACGTGAATGAAGAGGAACAAAAATCTATAGAAAATTTATGTGCCAAGTATGCAGATATTTTTTATTTACCGGGAGATAAATTAAGTACAACCGATGTTTACACACACTCTATATCATTGAAACCGGGCACGACTCCAATCTTTTCAAAATCGTATAGACTACCACATTCTCAAAAATCGGAAATTCAACATCAGATAGATAAAATGTTAGAACAAGGTATAATAGAACTAAGCAAAAGCGAATGGTCAAGCCCTGTATTATTGGTACCCAAAAAAGTAGATCTTACAGGTAAAAAGAAATGGCGATTGGTAGTAGATTACCGAAAGTTGAATAATTGTATTGAAAACGACAAATACCCGTTACCAGACATAACTGAGATTTTAGAATCATTATCAGGTAGTATTTACTTCAGTCATTTAGACTTACATCAAGGTTATTACAACGTGAAATTAGACGATAATAGTAGAAAATTTACTGCATTTTGCTCAGGGCAGTACCAGATGACTAGAATGCCTATGGGCCTAAAAACAAGTCCTAGTTCATTCTCTCGTATGATGAATATTGCATTATCAGGTCTAAATTATGAAAAATGCCTAATATATCTGGACGATTTAATTATTTTTGGAAATAAACTGGATACTCATAATAAAAATTTACAGGATGTTTTTGAACGGTTAAGAAAAGTTAATTTAAAACTTAACCCGGAAAAATGTGATTTTTTGAAGAAAGAGATATTATACTTGGGACACGTGATATCTGACAAAGGTATTTTACCTGATCCTGAAAAAATTAACACTGTTAAAAATTATCCACGACCAAGTAATAGTGACGAATTAAAAAGATTTGTTGCATTCGTAAATTATTACAGGAAATTTATTAAAAATTTTGCGGAAATTGCTTATCCGTTAAATTATCTTTCTAAGAAAAATGTACCTTTTATTTGGGATGAAAATTGTCAAAATTCTCTCGAAACACTTAAACAAAAAATCACATCGCCACCAGTATTACACTATCCAGATTTTTCTAAACAAAATCAATTTATTTTACAAACAGATGCATCAAATTATGCTATCGGCGCAATCTTATCAAATAAAGACGGTCGACCCATTGCTTATGCTAGCAGATCTCTTAATAAAGCTGAGAAAAATTACCCTGTTATAGAAAAAGAACTTTTGGCGATAGTATGGGCAGTTAAATATTTCCGTCCCTATTTATATGGCAGATATTTTAAAATTCAAACAGACCACAGGCCTTTGATTTATCTTTTTAACATGAAAGATCCGTCTAGTCGATTAATGAAATTTAGATTAGCTTTAGAGGAATATAGCTTTGACGTTGAATATATAAAAGGTTCGAACAATGCAGCAGCTGATGCGTTGTCTCGAATTTCTTTAAACGAACTAAAAGAGATGCACAAAAGTGTAGTGAACGTTATGACGCGTGCACAAGCTAAGAAGTTAAACGATATTACAAATAATCATTCGGTAGATATTGTACCTTCAGATGATTGGCCTGATCAACCAAAAATCGTGGGAACTAATATTAAACCGAAAGATTCTGTATTACTAATGTTTATTAACGTAAAAAATTATAGAAAAATGAAAGAACTTAAGCTTATAAGTTTTGAAAGTGAAGTATTGTGTTATGTTGCAAGTAAAAAGACAATTTACATTAAATATCTATATTCTCAATCGCGAATATCACGAGCTGAATTTGTGAGAGAGTTAGATACATTGTGTGAAATAATAAATATAGATGAAATATGTATAATTAAAAATAAAGAAAATGAAGATTTCATAGAAAAGTTATTAGAAGAGATAAAGAAAACTAAGGATAGGTCCGGACCACGAATATGTGTATTAAAAGACTACCTAGTAGTGGCCATGCTGGTATGAGAAGGATGTCAAATAATATTAAAAAATATTATTATTGGACTGGGTTAGATAAGGACATTAGAGAATTTGTGAAACGATGCGATAAATGTCAGCGACAAAAACATTCTACACCGACTAAAGAACCGATGGTTATAACTACGACAGCAAATTCGGCATTCGAAAAAATATTTTTAGATCTTGTAGGACCGTTAGAAACGGATAACGAAAATTACTCTTATATACTTACTTTACAATGCGAATTAAGCAAATATGTTGAAGCTTACCCTTTAATTTCTAAGAAAACGGAAGAAGTTGCGAAAAGTTTTGTCAATAATTTTATCCTTAGATATGGTGTACCCAAAGAGATAGCAACAGACAGAGGTAAGGAATTTTTATCATCTACTTTTCAAGAAGTGTGCAAATTATTAAAAATTAATCAATTAAATTCAACTGCATATCACCATCAAAGTATCGGTGCATTAGAAGTATCTCACAAAAATTTAATTTCTTTTCTTAGAATTCATACTGACAACCACCCAGAAACGTGGAGCCAATGGCTACCATTTTGGTGTTTTGCATATAATACCACAGTACACTCAGAAACACAGTTTACGCCCTTCGAGTTAGTGTTTGGAAAGAAGTGTTTCTTACCTAGTAACTTGAGTAAAGTAATAGAACCCATTTACAATTACGAAAGTTATCCTTATGAGTTAAAATATCGGTTGCAAGTTTCACAGAAAGAAGCAAGAGACAATTTACTTAAGACAAAAATTATAAGAAAATCGAATTATGACAAGTATATAAATCCTGTAAAATATAATGTTAACGATTTAGTGTTAGTAAAGAATGAAACAACAAATAAATTTAAACCATTGTATTTAGGTCCTTATAAGGTAGTAAAAATTTCACCTCCAAATGTAGAAATTATAAGAAATGGAAAATTAGATGTCATACATATGAATAGAACTAAATTATATTGTTCGTAGAAATAAAATACTTATATCATAATATTAATGTGTTATGGTAAAAAAAAAAAAACATAAGAATGTATTTTTTTTTTCTGTTAAGGGGAAGATGTAAGGGTTGTATAAGTATCTAGTATCTAAGTATATATTCTTACACGTGTAGCCTCATTTCTTAACAATATATAACCAATCATTTTATAGAATAAATGATCAGTACTTATCCAGACGCTGTTGTTTGAATTGATCTCCGATACCTCCCGTACACTACAATATACTTTATAATAATATTATAGTATAGTATAGAAGTATGCAAATGGGAATACTAATAGTTTTGTAAATAAAAGCTCCAAAAGATTTTTATCACATCTTATGATTTACAGTTTAAAAACTAACTGTTCAATGAAATCTGTTCAACACCATCTAGTAACAAAGTTTTCGTTTTCCACTTTTCTCTGCATGTGTATAAAATAATTCTTATATTGCCACTTCACCTTCTATCTTCGGTTCTAACTCTAATTTCAAAATAAATGAGAATAATGTTCTTATTTCAAAATAAGTACCCACATACTGCATTTGTTCGCGTTTCCACTTTTGAATGCAGCTAGAGGTCTTTCTTTAGGCCAATGGACTCGATAACCAATGGCGATTTGGTAATTACCGCGTTGGTAGCATCACTTACCTTCCTGCCTCTTGTGTTCCTCCTTTTCCAAAAGGTACACCAATCTGTCGGTCTTTGATGTTACTACGACCACCTTTAACCATCAACTCACAAGGTCTCATAAAATCTGACTCTTGCGCCGCCATTTGCAGTCAGACTGAAACCGCTTTCATTTTTCGAACCTTCAAATCCACCTAGCGAAGTCACTATCGCAAATTTCATTCTTCCAAGTCTATCTGCCATCTAGCTTTATGCCAACGGTATTCTAACCGTCACCCAACCAAAATGGGTCACGTGGAACGTAAAAACAAAGCCAGCAGATGACGGTGGCGTAATGAGATGCAAATGCATGTATCCCGCGATCGGAGGGCACTTCCTTCCGCGGGTAATTATGCGTGTGCGCTCGCCCTACGCGCCCTGCATGACTGGAAAAATATGTGGAACCGCTGAGAATGCTCGGGAGTTGATATTTTTTACGCCATAAACATTACGGTACGTTCGACAAGAATTTTTATTGGTCTGGTTAATCAAATACTTATGCGAAGAAGACCATTTTATTATATTGCTCGACATTTTTAACCTTGCAGTGAACTGCAGCTCGTGAGTATTAATCCATATCATAAGAACTACAGGACCGATTGTGATGAAATCTTTACTGTTACCTAAATCATCATCATCGTCATCATTTCAGCCAAGAGACGCCGGCTGACTGAGAAGACTGCTGGGCATAAGCCTCCGCTTGCTTCACGCGACCTTCACCAGATCGTCGATCCACTTTGTGGGGGCCTAACAACGCTGCGTCTCCCGGCACGTGGCCACCACTCGTGGCCCTTTTTGCCCTAACGATCGACTGACGGCAGATTTTCAATGTAGCCAGACCAGTGCCAAAAAAAAAATTGCTGCAAATTGCAGTGAATGTACACATAAAAAAGATTTGAGTAGCTCAGTGATGTAGTCTGCTTTCGATTACGAAAACAAAGCAACTTTCGCCGTGGTCGATCCCGGGATGGTCAAAAATTGTCAGCTTAAGCTCCTCCGTGGCATGCTAAGCCGTTGGTCCCGGTTGTTCTGCAACCGCTTTGACCCACCAATCCGCATTGGACGAAAGTGGTGGCGTTATGGCCCAGCCTCCTCGTGTGTTTCTCCCATGTAGGAAGGCCTGTGCCCAGCATTGGGACGTATATAGCCTGGTGATGATGATGATGTCGATAAAAGATTTGTAGGGGTGTCAGGTAGCATGTTATCCATTGCTCTATATTATTAAGTACGGAGTTAGTCAGTAGCTTGCCCCGCTAGCCGAGCGACGCGACTGTGGCGGTCGGTGTTATGTTGTATGTACATTCGGACAGTCAGAATAAACGGAGTTATGTGATTTAATATGATGCCATATCATTTGTGATCTATATACCTATACCTACCTTACGAACTACTGACTAACTCCGTACTTAATATAGAGCAATGGATAACATGCTACCTGACACCCCTACAGATTTATCACAATCCGCTCTCTAGTTTTGGAGAAACTTATAAAATTTTGTTAATATTTTAAAATCTCTATTAGGTAGATGCTATCATTAAAATTTATGTAGTCAAATATTTTGCGGTTCCATTACAGTTATATTTTTAATTATTAGCTCTTGGCATTCATTACACCTTATGGCAAGTGATGATATAATGGAAGCGAGCTACACCCTTTTTTGAAGTCGGTTAAAAAGTCAAAGACAGGTTTAGCCACCCTTTTGCTTGTGATTTTAGGTTAGAAATAGGTCAAACGCAAATTCTCCATAGATATCATTACACTCTCCGCTTGCTTGCCCTACGAAACTAGACAGGTGTCTAGTTTAAGAAAAACACTGATAGGTGGATTATCATCTTCGCCTTCCTACATGGGTTCTCCCATCTCACACACGAGAAGTTGGCCAAATGGCCCAAACTTCTCGTGGGTGGGTTAGAGCGGTTGTAGTAACAACCGGAGCCAACGGCTTAACGTGCCTTCCAAAGCACGGTGGATCTCGAGATTATAAATTATGATTGACCCTTCTCGGGATCGACCGTGGCGAAAGTTGCTTTGTTCTAGTAATCGAAACCAGAGCGCTCACTATACCATCGAGCTCCGTATTTTTAGTAAGAGATCGGAGCAATCAATTCGACTCACTTAAACATCAAAACTGTTTTCATAGCCTGAATGATTACTTTATTTTTTTAAACCACTAAGCTGGCAATAAAGCATACGGCCCACCTGATGGTAAGCGGTTACCGTAGCCTACTGACGCTTACAACACCAGGGGTATCACTCGTGTGTTGCCGACCTGTGAAACCTTTTCACGCCTTTTTTGTAGAGCCCCATGCTGTACTCGTTCGAGAAAACCTTTGCTGGGAGCTCACTGGGAGCTCACCTGAGCGTACGCGGGAGAAAGTTTCTTAAACAAAGTTACTTTAATTTTACACGGGGACATTTTACAAAACAATTTCATTAATAAGTATCGTTTTCAGTATATTTATTGTAATTCAATTAATTGCTGAACTATAGCTATACAATTTTATTATATCACATTTTCGCAAAATAAATTATTCCTATTTTTGAAAAAACTTTTTGCAAAAGCGTATAAACAGCAATTCATCTTCGCTCAATTAATGGCCATCCATTAATTGACGAAATTCTATGCATAGTGGCATTTCCTTATGAAGTTTAAAGCATGAAGCAAACTATGAAGGTGTATGTTACCTTTAATGTCATTGTAATAATAAATCAATTTCTAATAGCATTAATAAATTCCAAAGATCGCCATTCAGTAAATACTTACCTCGATAAATTCCCGTATCATATCGGAGGCAAAAACCGCTTTCGATCTATTTCGATACCTGTTAGTTGTCCATGGATTATTTATAGTGAGGTGTTGAGACACTGACAAGCAGCCGGACGAGAAAAAGCCGGACCGCAATCATGCCGGCCCGGACGGGCTAATGACTTAGGACATGTCCTATTATGCTCTGTTTCAATTTTATTCCACTTATTGACATGATGCCCACGGCCCCTGTGGAATGACCTCCCTGCAGAGGTTTTCTCGAATGAGTACAGCATGGGGTTCTTCAAAAAGGGCTTGAAAAGGTTTTTACAGGGTCGGCAACGCGCAAGTGATACCCCTGGTGTTGCAAGCGTCCATAGGCTACGGTAACCGCTTACCATCAGGTGGGCCGTATGTTTGATTGCCACCTTAGTGGTATAAAAAAAACTTATTTTCGTTTTCAGCGCTCCGAGACCGAAATAAAATGACATCTATTTAAATTAGAGTTATATACGGGATATTTACCATGTAATCATGGCGCATGCAACTGCGCCGAAATATCGGGAACTCCCAACTATGAAATTACATGGTAAATATCCCGTATATAACTCTCATTCAAATTTTAATAACCACGAAAGTATAAAGTGTGACATTTATTTATTTAACAATTCATGTAAAGATACATCAGGTGTAAGTTGCACTGCAAAAGCCGCCTTTATAACGAACGGAGTACGGGCGGTCTCAGGTCTACACTGTTACGCTTGATGTTCTGTCAACTGTATACATACATACAAAAATGTTACATAATAAATGGAGAGAAAGTACAAGTGGACATAATGCAGCCAATGTTATATTTCATGGAAATCCACCACTGTCTCCACCTCAACATCACGCGCCAAGAAATTTTGTGCCTCGTTTCTTTGTCGTACTTCCAGAACTTGGAATTCTTTGCCAGCACAGGTGTTCCCTCCTTCCTATAACATGGGTTCCTTCAAGAGAGGCGTGCAAAAGCACCTTTCGGGCCGGCAAGGTGGAGGCGGCTAGAGCAGTGTCTGAACTGCACTAGCTGTCTTCGCATATGGACTCTTCCTACCGCTTCACATCAGTTGGGTCAGTTGCCGTGCTTCGTTTAAAAAAAATATTAAATGAATATAATGTAGGTACTTAATTGAAAGTTGAAAAATATTTTATGAAGAATTTTTTTTTCATACCACTAAGGTGGCAATCAAGCATACGGCCCACCTGATGGTAAGCGGTTGCCGTAGACTATGGACGCTTGCAACACCAGGGGTATCACTTGCGCGTTGCCGGCCCTGTAAAAACCTTTTACCGCCTTTCTTGAGCGTACGCGGGAGAAAGTTTCTCTGAAACCGTACAGTACCTACCAATATATCCCATGTTTTAATTTATCGTCGTAATGTCATCACCACCCTGTATATTTCTAAGCTAAAATAAAGTAAGTAAATATGGAGGTAACTATGTTTGTCTGCTAAGTTTTCTTAGGCTGCTGAACTGATTTAGATATATTTTATACCACTAGATGACAAATAAGCTGGTGGTAAGCGGTTACCGCCGCCTATAGACACCTAAGCTACCTTTGGGGCGGGAACCGTAATCCACGCCGGTGGAACTACGGTCGTCTTAGATCTGAAAATTCCAAGTGCACTGTGACATAGTCATAGCCCTATAATAAGATAAGCTACCAAGACTACATTATTAACAGTTTATTTCTATACTATATATAGGCATACTACATATAGTACTAAAGCAGCAAAACCTATGGGAAGTCAATAATGCTAGAAAATGATCAATCACTTTAAATTTTGCTTCAGACTGTGTTACATAAATTAAAAGTGTGAAAGAAAAATTTTCTTTTAAAACTATTTTCATTAATTGGATTTCTAAGAATAGCAACAATCGACCGTTTTGATCTTTATTGCTTTAATAAGTCGCTTGTCAACCAACATGCGTATAAACGTACATACAAACAACAACACACAACCCGTAACAATTTCACCGCAAAAACCGCTCTTATCACGACTATATAACGTCTGTGGGAATTGTAAAGTATCATGAACATTGTGCTGCCGCTGTACAGAGAAATTTAGCGAAAAAACTGGTGTAATTAAACAGCGTGACGGTGTGGCACCATGGAAAATATCCGGCGTATATTTACCGCGGGTGTTACTCAATAATGGCTCCTAATAACAGTTGTTCCGTTCCTCCCATATCGACTTAGAACTGTGTCATGGATAACGCGGCCGATAAATAAGTTAAGGTTCTTTCACAGCGGCGCGTGTAATACGCTGACACTGCAAGTGAAATGCGTCAAAATTTCTATGTACCTATGAATTTCTATGAACCGTGATTCCTATGTAGGTGTACGTATAATTTTAGGCCACTTCACAACGGTGCGTAACATACGCTGACGCTGCAAGTTGCATGTGCCAAAATTTGTCGATCAGTAAACGTGATTTCTACGTAGGTATAATTTTAGGTTCCTTTACAGCGGCGCGTCAAATACACTGACGCTACTAGATTTATGTTTCATAATTTTGTCATTCTGTTATCCGTGATTTCTTTGTGGCCTGTATGCATAATTCTAAGGCTGCGTCCAATGCTGCAAGCAAGATGCGTCGAAATTATGTCGAACAGACAACCGTGATTTATTCGTAGGTGTATGAATTATTTTTAAGGTAACTAATAAACTTTACTTTACTTGTTTTTATACGACAAAGGAGGTAAACTATAGATAACTTTTACTGGCCTAAAAGTGGATTTTAAAGTTCTGTTGTACACTTTGGAAATGCTGTTGTCATCCCTAATAAATGTATGTTATTAGTCTTACTTAATATCTAAATTACAGGCACTCAAACACAGGACCTTCAAGTAAGTAGACAGGATATCTGGCTACTCCATCAAAGGTCGTAATACTCTCCATCAGTTGGTTATCCAATTGTTGGTGGTGATAACTCATTATTGAAGGTTGGCGTCATTAACGCACAACCGCCTCACCACATTATTATCGCGTCGTCATATTTTACGTGGCTGTGTGGTGAATGCTTTAAGAGTAATTATAGTTAGTCGTAAAAACTGTGCTACTGCGTTTTTATTTGTTTTTTTTTTAATAATTGTAAAAAGTATTCATCAAATGCTACAACCATGAAAGTATAATCTATAGGTACAAGGCGGAGGAAAACTCCCACTGAATATTCTTAATTTTATTTTTAACATCAATATAAATGTTTGAAAACTCAGAGCAATATCTAAATTACAAAAATTTTAACGTCCTGGGCCGAAGATCGAACCCACGACCATTCACAATTCGGGTGATTGCTCTTGCGTATACGTAAGCATGTTAGCTTACAACGCAAATATAGATACAAGAAGATTTTCACAGGGTTATCCTAAGTCCATGGTGGCTCAGATGGTTAGAGCAGTCACTCGGATTGGGAAAGGTCGCGGGTTCGGTACCCGCCTCAGGACGTGAAATTTTTATAGTTTAGATATTTTTCTCAATAAACTCCCAATGTAGTTTCATTTGTACTTATAAAGGAGGTCCCCGATTATGAGCCAGACGTTACACAATCAAATTATGTACCAAAAAATTCATCTATTTTTGCTTAACCCAAAAATATATAGGTAAGTAAGACTGAATAGCAAGGGCGAAATGGAGAAAATCGCATTTTATCTCCTAAACTACAAACTAAGTCTTGCTTTGTAAACGCACCTAATTTTTGTAATGTACCTACCTTTTGAAATAAAAACAATATACTTAAATAAGCAATATGTATTGAGATTCGACCACTTGTTTCCACATTTTTGTTTTATATTTTAACTCCACAAAGGGACAAAATGACGATCTATCGGCTAGACTTTATTAAACTATCTTTGTAAATGAATTTAGTGTGAACGACGTTTCCATCGTGCTTTTCCCTTATTGAAGTAGCAGTATCATTATATGGCGCCGATCCCACACAGCCGTATTTCATAGCAATAGAATGGAGAAATATAGCTCCTTTGCCTTCCTTTCTATACCGAAAACCAACCAAAAAAAATTAATCACATTTCAGTAAAATAATTGGTTTCTTTCATCTTTATTCTGATACAAACGATTTTAACGGTTGCTTAACTAAAATTGGTCATTAATTATTTAGAGATCTGCACAAAAGAATGTCATTTATTAAATTACGCATTTAATAAGCTAAGTCAAACTCAACCTATAATAATGCTTATGTGTATCATTTTATGTATTTGGCCATTGCTGTTAGACGTGAAAATTGGGCTGACTAAACCTTTATGAGCTCTGTAATTTTAGACCAATTTCCAGTCCTGCAACATCAGGCCCAAAGTTGTGTGGAAACCGGTGGTGTCCCTTGATCGTTGTTACACAGATAAACAAAGTCTATCTGTGTGCATCTGTTGGTTCGTCTATCGGTAACTCCTAAGCAGTTCATCGAGTAAAATGAAATTTGGCATTTATTGGGCGCGAAAATTTATATATTGCATTATGTTTTTAACCGACTTCAAAAAGGAGGAGGTTCTCAATTCATCCGGTATGTTTTTTTTACGCTGTGATTACTGATCCGACTTACGTGATTCTTTTTTTGTTCGATGCGGAATAGTTGCGATTTGGTCCCATATTTTTTTTTAAATCAATTGGGTACTTTAGTTTTAAATAAAAAAAACTGAAGTCATTCGTCAAAATCGTCAAAAAAAATCAATCGTTCGTGAAATTACTGTCGTGATTGTCGTCTACGTATGCGAAATTGCGAATTTTTCCTTTCGTATGACTTTTTAGTGAAACGATACGATAGTAGAAAACAATATAAGCCGACGGTCACCCGTCTAGCTTCGACCTTAAAAAGTTATCACTAAAAATTGTGAAAAAAAAATTAAAACCGACTTCAAAAAACTGAAAAGGATAAAATAATTAAATTTAAGTAGGTACTCATCCCCTAGACACATAATTTTGTTCAATATTTTTTGGAGTTAGTGCTAAGTTGTTTCCAAAAACCATAGAAAGTGAAACACCGACTCCAAAAAATATTGAACAAAATTATGTTTCTAGGGGATGACTACCTACTTAATTTTTTTCCGTTTACTAATATCTATGACACAAGCTATTAATAATGCGAACTTTGGGCGAGATAATAGGTTTACTTTTAATATTATTGGTTTTTGTTTTGAGGTCAGCTTTTAAGTTTTTGTTTCATTTTATTTTTCTTAATCATCACTCAATAAAACCATCGCGACGTGTACATTCACCGGTGTCCTTCACACAGCCATAAGAAGCCGTTTTCCCACAGAGTATACGAACCAAGAAAAATGTGAGTGGCAAGTCATGCCCGACATATGGGCATTTCGTTCCTCATGCATATTTATGTGGGCGACCCCTCACGCACCTAACGAACGAGCAAATGAACAAACCTCGCCATGATACTGGCCGACTGTTTGTGGTGATTGGAAAGATATAGCGTATGACTTTAGCTTACATTGATGCGGTGTTTATCTTAAACAGACAATGGAACTGCGAAAGTGTACCCTAAAACAATGATTCCATTTGCTTTCGAGGCGTGAATGGCTTGGAGAGTTAAAAAGAAATTGAAATAGAGAAAGCCAAATGTGTCTCAGCATCATCATTATATGCTCGTATACGTCCCACTGCTGGATACATGGGAGAAACATATGAGAAGTTTGGGCCATAAAACCACCACGCTGGCCCAATGCGGGCTGGTGGGTTAAATCAGTTACGGTAACAATCGGGACCAACGGCTTAACGTGCCTTTCAGAGCTTGGAGGAGCTCGAGATTACAAATTTTGATTGACCCATCCCGGCATCGACCATGGGGGAAGATGATTTGTTTTCGTAATTGAAACCAGAGCGCTTATCCCTACGCCACCGAGATGCTGCTCGTAACTGGCCTCAGCCTGTGTAGTACACATGCCGAAATCATAGCCAGCAGGAGATTTTTTTTACACAATCACACCTATTATCTATCCCAAAGTAAGCATCATTAAGAGCTTGTGTTATGGATACTAGATAACGGATAAATTATGATAATAACTAGCTGTGCCCGCGACTTCGTCCGCATGGAAAAGTGACTTTGGGCAGCATATTAAATTTTTTAGGCTAATTATTTTGCAAATAAAACAGAGACATACATTAAAATAAGCTATAAGTTTTATGATAATAAGTTTTATGACTCCGTAATTCTCTGTATTTCTTCTATATTTTTATTTTCTGGGCCGTAATCTTTTTTGCCAACCTAATCACACAAAACTTTCCTCCCCTATTTTTACCCCTTTTAGGGTAAAATTATTCCAAAATTTGAATGTCGTATTTATTTATATCTAATCAAAAGGCTAAAAAATAAGTTTCAAGCTTCTATCTTGAAAAATGACGTAATTTCCATACAAACTTTCATCCCCTATTTCTACCCTTTACAGCCCTTTTTTCGCATTAAACAGTAGACTATGTCCTTTCTCAGACTTCAGACTATCTCTGTACCAAATTTCATTTAAATCAGTTCAATAGCTTAGGTGAGATTGCGTAACACACAGCCAGACAGAGTTACTTTCAGATTTTTAATATTATAGTAAGGAGTAAGTAAGTAAGGATAGTAAGGAAGTAAGGATGTGTATACAGGGTGGTGCTGTCAATACGACAATAACTTGACACATGAGCTATATTAGTTGATAGAAATGGTTTGCAACTTTTAAAAATATCTTATTCATTTGATAATTTCATGATATTTGTATGAAATATCATAACATTGGCTGCATTATTTCATAGAAATGTCATGAAATTACCCAATGAATAAGATGTATTTGAAAGTGGCAAACAATTTCTATGAACTAATATAGCCCATATTTAAATTTATTGTCGTATTGATTATTAGAAATGTACTAAATAAACATATAAACATCCATGACTCGTGAACAAATGCTCGTACTCATCGTACAAACATTTGCTCCCACCGGGATTCGAACCCGGGACCGATGGAGCACAGACCACTCGGCCAGCCGGTCGTCAATATAGTTTTGTCTGCCTTGCAGTGTTGAGTAAGGTAGCGGGAGCTCGTTAAGAAAGCGTTATGTTGGGAGAGGTTGCGAGCAAGGAAACTTGTCCTGTATGCGTCCAACATAACGCTTTCTTCTGATTTTTTCAACATTGGTCAAGCGTGAAAGTGTCCAAGGTGCTACGACGTCAAGGTATAGAGTCCTACGTCCAGAGTACGAAGATGGCGACTTTTTCATTACAATTTTAGTATCGAATGATCTTATATATAAAATTCTCGACTCACAAATTTAGTTACCATAGTCCTCCTAAACGGCTTAACCGATTTTCATAAAATTTATATACCTATGTATATTCAGTAGGACTGAAAATCGGCTACTATCTAATTTTTTTTGGTATTTTTTTTATGGCAAAACAATGTTTGCGGGGTCAGCTAGTATTATATAAACATTTCAAGGCAAATGAACTGCAAGTTAAAACGAGCGTTGAAAAAATAAATTTTTCTTTCCAATAACGTCAAAGGATATAATATAGGTATCATTTTGAGTGTATGAATATTATCATAGCTATCCTAAAACACCTATCCTACCTATTTGTAAAAATACTCGTTTCGGATGTTGAAATAGAATATTTCGACATTGTGGGGTGGACGTTAGCTCATAAACGCAAATACAGATAGACTAGAAGAACTGGCTCAGTGGTCATAGCAGTCGCCCGGATTGCGAAAGGTCGCGGGTTCGATTCCTGCCTCAGACCGTAAAATTTTTCTAGTTTTATTATTTTTTAATTACTATAGCTATCCTAATTTATTAGGTACACACAAATCAAACGCAATTGACATTCTGTTATTGAGAAGTCGCCGGCGAGCTACTAAGAGACAGTAGGTCAACTTAAATCAAGTTCCTTCCATTCAAGAGTTGGTAACTTTTAATCATCAAATCAATCCTAAATATAGCTAAAAGAATTTTGATAATGGGAATGAGTAGTTTCCGGAATTTCTTCCTACATTTAAAAAAACAGAAAAAAGCGCAAAAATAATAACTGAAAATCCAGCTAATTTCTTATTGTCTCGAGGGATTATTAAACTGAGGTCTCTTTTACAGATCTTACTGCGCTCATGCACAGGTTGCCCTTAATACCATCAGCCGGCATATAATAGGATGTATCTATGGCAAGGGTCTTAGTGGGTGTGAGTCTTACGTATCACTCATGTAGAACTCAGAAGTAAGCGCATGCTTATGCATCCCTTGCCAAAATAGAATATGCGACAGACTTCATAGGGTTCATAGGGGACTCGATTTTCGTATCCGGTTCAATACACATTTCGCACCAATTAAGGTCTCACCACTCAATTACATTGCTTCTAAGCATAATAATTAAATACCATTTACTCTATGAAAACGTCAGAATCAACAATCATACGTCCAGGAAGAATTCCATAGTATTCATTATTCATACGGCGTGGTGGTATAAGAATAAATTTGCCTCCATTAGCGCACTGCGAGCGCTAAAAGGTGTGTTTAGACAACATTTTTTGTTTGATTAAACCGTGTAATTGATAACTGGCTATTTGAGGGGCTGGACATTGAAACGGTATTCGCAGGGTATTTGGGTAATACCTGATTGAAGGACTAGGTGGAACGTCTTTTTCATTTTGGCAAGTAAAATAGATAGGTATTTTGGAATGAAGGGAAAGGTAACTAGATATGGAAGGCCTTTCAACTTAGGCCTCAGGACAATGCACCTGCAATACCAAGAGATTTTTCCACGCCATCCCAGGTGTGTTTAGGCGACGGCAGCCACTTACGACCATGGTGGACCGTCAGCTTGCTTGTCATCTAATAATAGTATAAAAAAACCTTAATAATGGAAAACATATTGTGCACATTTTTTATTTAGAATATGCTGTATATTTGACAGTAATAAAACTGTTATGAGGTAGGTACCAAAGGAGTAATGTTAATGGTATACTCTTCCAATTACTTTTGAAAATATATAAATGTGGTTTTTATATAAAATTTTTATACTTATATTATTATGACATATAAAATGAAGCCAAATATAATTATAGCATTGAAAAAACAGTCATAACTCAATCACAATAATTGAATTTTTAATACAATTCATTAAACAAAAAATTCATTAAACTTATTTAGTGATTGAAAAGTTTCGTGTTTTTGGTATTAGTAGTAGAAAACTTATGCCAACAATGATATTAATATAATGTCTGTAGCGCCATCTAGCGACAAGTAGCAAAATTACAACACACAACTTTGGCATAATATGGTGAATTTTGAGTTACTATTTCATAAAATGTATCAGATAAAGTCGAAGAATGGATTTGTCAATAACAGAATATTGGAAATTAATTTACTTAATTATTATGTGGTATTATTTTGTTTAAATGAAAATAAAGAAGATAATAGGTGTTTTGACCTATCTCGTGAGTTGCCGAAATAACATCTCCTTAAATATAACATTTCACAATGAAAGCTTGTTTAATTTTGTAGAAAATAAAATTCAGCTTCCGAATTTTAAATTATTTTAAACAAAAAGAAATTGAAAACCATTTGTCCAATTTCTAGCTATTTTTAGAGACCGAGCTTCACTTTTCATTCTTTCTAGAATTACCAACTCCAAAAAATTATATTTTGATATTTGAAGTAGGTACCCAAAAACCAGACGGTAGGTTTTCTATTGCTGAGAAGTAGAAACCCGGCTTCATCATCATCATCATCATCATTTCAGCCGAGAGACGCCCACTGCTGGGCATAGGCCCAGAAACCCGGCTTACTGGTAACTATTATGGAATTGCAGGTTAGTGAGATAAGTACTCACGTTTATTTATCTTTTGTCTTTTTCATATTTTGAAGTCTGTTTTTACTATTATTATTATTCTTATAGTTTTAAGTGAATAATCTCCTAGTTAAAAGCTTAGATAGGCAGCCGTTAGCGTGATCGTAATATCGATCTGTCAGTCGCTGGTTTAAATATATTATATTGTTTTAACTAAGTACCTATCGTTTGACTGTTGTTTGTTGAAGAGTTTACTAGGTGGTAGACCCATATGTAGGGTCGTCTGGGTAGGTACCACCGCCTTTCTTATTTCAGCCGTGAAACAGTTCGCTGTGTTTCGGATTGAAGGGAAAGGTAGCCAGTGTAATTACTGGGCATGGACGGCATTTCATCTTAGGCCTCAGGATGACATCGCACCTGCAATATCAAGTGCTTTTCCTTGTTATTGCAGGTGTCTATAGGCGGCGGTAACCGCTTACCACCAGGTGGACCGTCAGCTTGTTTGTCATCTAGTTGTATAAAAAAAAAGTTCTATTTACTATTTCGGAAAGTCTTCGCCAGATCACTATCAAAAATTATTTTGTTCAACAAAAACATGATCAGGCACTCTTGAATTAATTTTAATTAATCATCGTTTGAAAATCCAGTAAGTAATTATTAGGGTACAAGTGAGCATTTACTATCTGTACTTGTTTCTCTTCACTGGCACTTTTCTCTTCAGATCGAAATGTAATAACACCAATTGGTTTCCATGATATAGCCAGTGTTACCCACGTGGTTGCGGTTTGACATTGTTTGACACAAAAAATATGAAAAGGTGAAGCCCGTCACAGACGTAGCTATAATATATATTAATATATCGAGATATATATTATATTATAGCAAACTACCACAGACGGGAGCTATACTATAATATATAATTTGCCCTCACTCGGTCTGCGGTCGTAATATGCCAAAATATACCGAGATATATTTGTCGACATATTTTGATGACGCCATAGAAATATATATTATAGCTGCGTGTGCGGTCACTCAAAAATTTGTGTTAAAAATATGTTGTAATATACCTTGCTACGATTCATATTAATATATATTATAGCTACGTCTGTGACGGTCTTTAATCTATGATTAAATCAAATAAGCGGCACTACCAAGATTGAAAACTATAGGTAATAAAAATCTTCTATTCCACTTATAAATTAAAAACTTTCTAGAGGCAACCAAAAACTCTAGATAACTAACAGCCTAAAGGTGTCAGGCGGCAACCGTTGGAAAGCGAAACGTAGAAAAAAGTAAAAACAACGGTTTTAAAAAACCGACCCATGTGCGTCTAATTTTATTCCCCTGCTCACTGGTTATGAAATAAATGCAAATTTATGCGCTCCGGCCGATCTGCGTGTGCGTTTATCGTCCCATCGTCGATGTGGGCCGATACAGCTTTTTCAAACCTACACGTATGCCTCCGTGACCTACGGGGCCGAACACAACCGCTATGCAGTATGCTAATGGTTTCACAGTTGTCAAATTCAGTTTTTCTTTTGATTTCTTTGTTATCCTGGTTACATAGACATCTAATTATAGAGAACTAGTGACCACAAGTGGCTCCACCCGAGTATATATCGTTCATCGCTCCAAAAAAACTATTTTCCCTCCACAGGAAGATGTCAATTTTGCCCCAACCTAAGTTTAATGTCCAACAAAATAGTATTTCTAATAATACCTGATAAATAGAAAGATTATTTTTGGAAATAGTTTAAGTTAATTTAAAGCTAAGGTTTTGACGACAACTTAAAACAAAACTTCAAAAATCTTTCATTCCGTTTTGTTTCATATAAAACAAATACTTGTTTATGCTTTGAAAACCATAAAAGTTATTATAATGTATTTATTATGGATTTTTATATTATTATTATTTTATTACAATTATAATGAGTAATAATTAAATACAGTTAATTGGATTGAACAAGTTTATTACCTAGAAAGAAAATAACAAAACACACTTTAACAGATGACAAACATTGCTAGTGTTTTACACGGCGACCGATAATAACATGATACAATCCGGTTTTGTTTTACGTCTAACTAAGAAAGCGCATCTTTAAACAAAAATGTATTGGTGGTACTAGGTCACAATAATATTTGATTGCCCCCTGAGTCACTTTTGAACATTTCAGTTTATAGGTGGGGCAAGGCTTCATATTAAGATTGGCATCCTGCATTTATCAAAATAGAATCCATAGTTTAGGAGTGAAGACGTAATACCTACAGAGCTACTCTAGCATCCATCTTATATGCCAAAGTAACTTTGACTGTCTGTCTGTTACCTTCTCATGCTCTTACCGCTGAACCGATTTCTATGAAATTAATTTTGGCAGTAAATGTGTATGTACCCTTGGGGAGTTAAAGGATACTTTTTGAAGTCATAGCCCACATCTACGCATGCGAAGCCTCAGGTGGACACTAAATAATATTTTCTTAGATAAATAATATTTTCTTCCAACTACGCAATAATTTCATCATAACTAACCTAAATAGCGAGAACAACGCGACACTACCTGCGTAAAAAGGTGTAAAAGAGTGTATTAAAGTATGTATGAGACTCCATTACTATGGAATACATTACATTATGGAAATAATGGAGTTTCATACATATAAAATTATAGTATTCAGAAAAGTAGCAACTCAACAAGTATACACGACTTTGCTGAGTATGATGTGGGAGTCAAAAATCAATAGAGCATTTTAGAACCAGAATGAGTCTTTTGGAAGTATCACATCTAAAGATATAGTGAATCAGTGCCTCAGAATGATCCTGATCCTTCACGCTAATCATCAATGGACGACAGAAAAATAGATTCTATTATCTATTTTTCTTTCGTCCACTTGATGATTAGCGTCGAGGATTCAGATCTTAAGTAGACTGTCCATAAGTGCAGCCATTACTTCTTTTGCACACTGTCTCACCCACCAACCCTCGTGGTGATGTTATAACCCAAAATGTTTAAAGGAAGACTACAGAAAGGCAAATGTCCAGCATTGAGACGTCTCAGCTATTGGATGAAGATGACTTACCTACATAAGAAGGCTACTTTCTTCTACGGCGATATGTTAAGCGTCCCACGACAATAGCATCAGTCGCCATCTTCTGATCGGCACGCGGAGTGAATACAAAACATATAAATGTTTTGGTTAAGTGTTCACGTCCCGGTAACCGTTATACACCGTTCTGTTCTGACATTGTTCGAGGTGAACTGAGCCTGATTGCGCTGGCAATCTGTGCTTTGGGTCGAACATGACAAGTATTTTTAAAGGTTTGTCTGAACATCATTGTAATATGACATTTCCTGGATACAACAATAAAAGAGGCTTCGGATGGCGCTGACATTACGTGTATAATATATTATTTACTTTGATTAATCTTAAGATAGGTAAGTACCATAGTATGTCGCAAAAAAGACGCTTCTGAATGATGCATAGATAATTATTTTTATATACTTGGAACAAATAGCTGCATGTATCTCTGCGATCTGCGATTATCATAAGTTAAACTATACCTACTATCACGAATGCCTTGAAAAGGTCAATTTGTCACTAACAACTTACGAAAAACATTTTACTTGTACTAATATGTTACAAATTCGAAGTGATTGAATATGAATAGGCGATGCATAACTTGTAAAAAAAAGAGTAAGCATTCTATTGAATGATAAGAATTCATTATAGAATCCGTTTATTAATAAATCTCTTTAGTTTGCCTGATTTTTTTTTAAATATGTATTTAAAAAATTCTTAAATTTTGATTTCAACATTATTAAAAATGTTTGAAATAGAATATTTCGACATTGTAGGGTGGACGTTAGCTCATAAACGCAAATACAGATAGACTAGAAGAATTTCACAGGGATATCCCAAGTCCTGGGTGGTCAGAGCAGTCGCCCGGATTGCGAAAGGTCGCGGGTTCGATTACTGCCTCAGGACGTGAAATTTTTCTAGTTTTATTATATTTTAATTACCTATGTTAAAGTTGGTGCTATTATAATCAAGTTGTATAATAAGATTGAATGCATTTATGCACCTGAATGCATTTATTTTCATAATTATCTCGCTAGGGATGTCACCGCGATATAACTATAATTTAATGATAAATTTTAGTAATTCAATCACTTTTTTACAGAAAACATACAACAAACAATGTAATGAAGACTTAAAAATATATCTAAACTAGAAAAATTTCTTGTCCTGTGGCGGCGACCGAATTTGCGACCTTTCACACTCTAAACATCTGAGCTACCGAGGACTTGAAAGCCCTGTGAAATTCATCTGTCTGTATTTGCGTTGAAAGCTAACCTCCCTAGGCTAGGCTTCCCTCACAATGCCGAAATTTTCTATATCAATATTTTGTTTAGATAAATAGTTTCCAACATTTATAATAATTTACACAGAAAAATATCTAAACTAGTAATATATGATATTTTTAATGTAAATACATTTTTCGCCCAGTTGTAATAATGTTATACTAAAATTAGGAATAGCTAATGATGACATTTTGATAAATGTGAAGACTAAAAGAGACATAATTATCCTAGGCGGGATGCTAAACTGTGAACTTCCACAATCCGAATGCTCTAGCCACTGAGCTATGGAGGATTTGAAAGAATGCTGCGAATTTCTAGTCTTTCTGTTTTTAAGTTATAAGCCAACGTCTATCTTCACAATCTAAACATTATTATATTACGTCAATATTAATGAACATTTTTTTAAGTCTAGTCCCTTATTATAATAGCAAAATATTTTTAATATTAGAAAATCGCCTACGATTCATCACCTTAAGTTTCACATGAAACTGAGCATTTTCAAGGAAAAGCTTGTTTTTACTTTGAGAGATTTGATTCATTTTCAAAAGCGATGACATCGCCACTTATGCGGAACGCTTTCATGTTTTTCATACTGTTAAAAAAAAAGCGCAAAATATATTTAACTTTCGGCTATTTTCATTATTCAAATTAACGTGTATCTAAGTCTGAATGAGGAGTCCCTCAAAACTTTTCAATTTACCGGCGGCGGACGAATATATTATCGTGGACGTCAAGAAAATTAATAAACGGGAAATTGAAAAAATCCGAACCTGGATAATGGACGGACAAACAGAAACTTTTAAAAAATTACAGTAATATATTCAAATTTAAAAAAGCGGGCCGCCCGTCCCAATGTCAATTTAAAAGTCTAAGTTAGTGGAAGTTTTGAGTGACTGTCGTCGAGTTTGTTGTATTCCTTACGTTTTATATTATATTTTTCTTCTCGTCTGTAAATGCGTGTATATTTTGAATTCACCAGTTTTAAGAACTTAAAATATGTGCATAATTACCTCCCCTCCCAATACAATCCCGCGAGTTTACCGCGCGAAGTTATTAGTTCAGCCACTCGACGATAGATGTCGCTCCCATTACCATATCAAGGCGCCTTCCGCAATTAGCATCGCCTTTGATTCCGACTACTGTAATCTTTTTTGCTAAACCTTCTTAAATTACTTTGGGTGTTGCCAGCGTTGAGCGGAGTTTTGCTTGAATATTCTCGTTTGAGTCCATATTCTTTGCAAACAAGTTTATGAATAAATGTAAAACCATTGCGCGTGTTTTTTTTAAATTGTCTTTGAAATAACATTAAAGTTTACTCAATTTTTACTATTTAAATCTTCAGTACAATAATGGATATTTACTGGTCTGCAAAACGCTTATCGCCGAATAATTATTATATTATATTTTCACCACTCATAAACCTTTTTTACTTCTTGTAAAAACATTAAGAAAAAAAGTGTTAATTAAAAATTACAAAAAAGGTATACTTTTTTATTGAAACTCACACGTGTGCGATCGGACAGTAAAAAATTAAATTTACCAATAATCATCTAACTTCCAAAGCACAGCAACACTGAAAAGTGCGCCAAACTCTCCGGCTTTTGTAAGAATGCAAATTCGAAGACATTAGCCTGTAAAAGATAAGAAATAGGATTAAGCCGCTCATAGCCGAGCCCGAGGGATCGTATGTTAATTGGTGGGGTAATTAGTTGCAGATACTCGCGCGTGTCGAACGGGCTTAAGACTTTTACTGGGTGCGAATCTGTTAGTGAAATATAATGGCGTGAAACAAGTGTGTGAAACTTATCGGGGATGGTAATTCGGTTTTGGTTTGTAGGTAATACGATATTGTATATCCTATAGCATTTTTGTCCAGTTACGTTCTTTATTGTGTATGAAAAAAAGGTTACAGATAAAAGTCTTCAAAATATGAATCATGGTGTCAGTTAATTCTATCTTTTCAGGCGTATACACAAAGGTTGTCAAAGCTATTCCGTAATAATAAGTCTATTTATAGTTCAAAATTCTTGACAACTATAGAAACAATGTTTTCCAAGCCAATTTCTAACTATTATTACATGGTAAATATCCCGTATATATAAATAAATAAAATAAATGAGTGCAGAGCATTATACCAAAATTATCTGACCGACTGTCAGAACTCCGAATGGTCATTTCGCCGATGATAAATTCTACGAACATTCGTTCCACCGGTAGTCGTTGAGTATTTATGTCACTAAATAAGGCGGAATGTGGCGTTAATGGTCACTGTTCTAATATCTGACCCAATGATTCACTAATATAAATGAGACCTATTACGAGTTAGCAACTAAGCAAGAATAATGCACACTAGAACAATTATTTTTCATCGACTAGCGTTGGAACGAAAACGTTCATAGAATTTATCACCACCGAAATGACCATTCGGAGTTATGACGGTCAGTCAGATAATTTCGGAATAATGCTCTGGACTGAAAATAAATATTCCTTCATGAGACAAATCAAACAATACAAAGTAATATGCACAAAGCAGTACAAATGGGCTAACTTGTTGCTAGAAACATTTTTTTCCAAGCTACCTAAGGTGATATAAACGTTAAGAAGGAGAATACAGAAAGGAATAAATAAAATATAAATAAGTTTGTATGTAATGAAAGTATAAGACAAAACATATAATAAGTATACAAATAAAATCAAATATACTTAGATATTATGTGATACAATAGAAGCGAAATAAAATACACATCTAAAGAGATGAACGTAAGAAATGACTTTTGAATATAATTCTAATTTAAATGTTAACCATGAAACTATTAAATGCTAAATCTCTAACTACTGGTCGGAACTTACAAAACTTAAAATCTTTAAACTCTTCGGGTACTTTATTTTAGATACACTTTATGAATGTGTTTTTGGATGCTACTGTTAGTTTTGTTGCTGGTCTTTATACTTAGTTAGTTTCTATGAACAGAACAGCGATTTTGACGACAAACCAATTTTTGAACAGATCCTTACTTTCATACACAAAATAATAAGCACATGTCCAAGACATACAGACAAGGTAAAAAACCGACTTCAAAAAACTGAAAAGGATAAAATAATTAAATTTAAGTACGTACTTATCCCCTAGAAACATATGTTTTGGAGTCGGTGCTTCACTTTCTATTGTTATCGGAAACAACTTAGCACCAATATTGATATTTTTTCCGTTATTAAGTTGATTAGATATGTATTAAAATGTGATGACATTAAATGAAATTTGTAATTTATCTTCAATTTTAAAATAAATGTTAATCGCTACATTATTAATAATGTAAAAATATGTCATTGTTATTATTTAATATTATTATTATTTTCTGAATACTAAGAAGTATTAAAACCTGAATACATATGAATTATTCCAAGTTAGATACTGAAGCAAGATACATACCGTAATTCTATTTGATTAAAAGAAAGCTCACATCCAATCAATCGTCGTCCCTAGAGTATTTTTATCAATAAATGTTACTAGAAAAATGGCACATTGATAAAATAAAAGGCTGGCAATAACAATAAAACATAACGGTCTATAAATTCCTTTTATTTTTGTGCCCGCGGTCCGGCAGGGTGCATATAAAGTAGCTCGGCCTCTAATTTGGTAACAAGAGAGCAAGATGGATCGACTACTCCGCCGTAATTTATCAAGTATCGAGACGATAGTTTGTGTAATGGATTTAATTAACTAAACGTCTGATTCGCTTACTCGAAAGTCGAAACTAAAGGAGGAAAGTGCAAAACATTGCCAAGAATATTCAGTCAAGATTATGTCCTGTGGATTTCAATAAATACTTACCTACTCGAAAAATAAAGAAGAAAAACTTTGTTGATTCTTGGTGAATATTCAATAATCATTTTTAAAATAGACCAGAATAAAAAATTCTTTGAATTCAATTATTTTCTAAGTTGGTTCATCAGCTTACTATTGAAAATTTAGAAACAAAAATTGACAAGATGTGAGTCTGACTCGTGGACTGAGAATCAGCTTAAACTTGTAAGAGAACATTTTATAAGATGAGTCAGACTGTAGGCACTCTTCAATTCGTATCATCACACGAATTTAGAAGACTATCTAGGTATACGTCACGGTCGATACAGTCCGTCAATGTCAGTTTCAAATCGCAAAAATGTACTTAACAATTTTTGAATTCTTACCTTTGTTTGGATTGTAAGACCTTAATGCTACTTGTTAATTTTCATGATTCTAGATTAACAAGACCCTATCGGTTTTGATTTCGTGGATCATAAGATTAACTATTTAATCTTAATTGGAATTTAATACCTAACCGAATCCCATCTTTTTGCAAGAAAATCATGCAATATTTAAATGATATTTAAAGAAAATGATTCCAAGTTATTTTTAAATCAAACACAATATAATCGAAAGCCACTAAAAAGTGATGTGTACCTGTATGCTTATCTAAAGTGCACATGTATATGACTCATATACACTAATAATATGGTCTCACCAATTTCTCATTTTCCATCCCTCGCCCTCCCGTTCTTCGTATACACACGAAACACTGAAAATTACAATATTTATAGAGTGCCAGTGATCTTTCATGTCTCGTGTTCAGTCGATCGAGTCCAATTTTTCCAAGATGCCCGTATAAAACATTTAGGCTTCCTGTCCCTTTGACCACTCGGCCGTGGTCTCCCCTCCACCCTTCACCCCCGAAGACGTGTAAATACTGTTTTTCCTACCTATTTGTCCGTTTGGTTGCTGTAACTCAAATATATTCTGAAATGTTTGTCAAAGGGAAGTGGATGTTTTGTTTTCGTTTTTATACGGAGATGTTGAAATTATAAAAACAGTACCTAATCCTATTTATTACAAAGAATCGCTTTCTTTAGGACTATTAGGACACTCATTCCAGTCCTATATCATCAGTGTTAGTATCTAGTATACATACTTACAATGTTGATGTAGTAAATTAATTAACTGTTTTTTTCTTAAAATTTAATGGTATAAATATAAAGTTATATTTATTCCAATAAAATTTAAGAAAAAATGTAGTGGAGGAGACAGTTACAATACAACATTAATTTTTAACACACTTCAAAAAAGGAGGAGATTATCAATTCGTCTGTATGTTTTTTTTATGTTTGCTACCTCAGAACTTTTGACTGGGTGAACCGATATTGATGATTCTTTTTTTGTTCGATGCAAAATAGTTTCCATTTGGTCCTATAAATTTTTTTTGAAAATCCATTGGGTAGTTTGGTTTATAAATCAAAAAAACTGGAAAAATTAAGTCGTCTACGTATGTGAAATTGCGGATTTTTGCTTTCCTACGAATTTTTAGTGAAATGATACCATAGTAGAAAAACAATGTAAGCTCACGGTCCCCCATCTAGCTTTGACCTTAGAAAGTTATCACTAAAAATTGTAAAAAAAAAATTAAACAAAAAATAAAAACGACTCCAAAAAACTGAAAAGGATAAAATAATTAAATTTTAGGAGGTACTCATCCCCTAGGAACATATTTTTGGAGTTGGTGCTAAGTTGTTTCCAGAAACCATAGATAGTGAAGCACCGACTCCAAAAATATGTTCCTAGGGAATGAGTACCTACTAAAATTTAATTATTTTATCCTTTTCAGTTTTTCGGTTTTATTTTTTGTTTAAATTTTTTAATTCATGTTATGTTCGACAGCTATTTTAAGATTACCTTTTTATTTATAAAATATTTACCAATATTGTTATAGGTATATCTAATTTAATAAAAATAAATAATTTTGTAATGCTTGATGTCTTAGACCTACGTCAAATCGGTTTTCATTGCTAGTTTAGGTACGTGACTTCAAATATACATTTAAGGCGATACCTCGTCGACACAAGCGACACCACTTGATTTATGTTAATTGTGGTGAATATAGAACATAATAAACAAAAACGCTTTAGTCAATGACTAAAGAATGGTATTTGTAATTTTTTGAGATGTGCTCGGTATAAGATATTCCTCTACATGTAACCTATTATTTCATTATTGCCGAAAGTGGCCACTTTTAACAATAATAAAAAATTTGGTTACTTATAGGTAGACACTTTATACAAGATACATCTTTAAAAATTACAAATACCGTTATCTAACAATTCTCTAAAGCGTTTTTGTTCTAAATTCACCATAATTAATAACAATCAATTGGTGTCGCTAGTTTGCACGAGGTAGCCCCTTAAGGTTACATACGTACAATGATTTCGTAATTATTTTTGAATTATCAAACAATCATTATTATAATGTAAAATCATCAGCATATTCCATTATTTGTTTTTTGTTGTTGTGGTAAGAAAAGATGATAAACTTGCTGAGTTTTAGAAGCTAGTGAACGTCTTGTCACAGATGAGCATATAAGATATCAACGCTTTCAAAAACCTTCCTTTCATGTTATGCAACACATAACTATCAAGTACAATGGTAGGTACTTGATAATGATCTAGATTATAATATGATTATGATTTAATTTAATTGGATATCAAAGTAAAGTAACAACGATTTTAAATAACAAAAATGACGACAGCTAATACCTCAAAAAGTCTATGTAAAATAAATGCCCATTAGCTTTAACTGGAAGCCAAATCCTAAATTAAAGCATAAAGCGATTAAGACGTAACCGTTTTATCAGCCCATTCTTTGCCGCAATCTTCAGACTCATGTTGCCAAATTTTCGTAAGAAAACTGGGGCTAAAAGCAGGAGCGTTCATTACGGAGGGTCATCAGTATGCATAATAAATGAGTAGAGCGCCATCCAGCGGCGAACAGCAGAACTAAACAATGGCGTAGCAAAATGAAGAGATTGATTACGGCGAGTCCATGACGAATGGCCGACGCGGTGGTTCAAGATTTATTGTTTTGCACGTTATTAATATATTGTTTGCTAAATTATTTTTGATTCGTTCTAAATAAACAAAGCGGAGAGCTTGCTCGAAGAATAGGCATTAGATGAGCAACAAAAACCAACAGAAACGAGGATAATTAAGTCACAAATTTATCATAACGACGACATAACCGCGGCCATTACTCGGTGCTTGCAACAATATCTCCCTCTAACTTTCCTGAAGGTACTAGCACAGGCAAAATAAGATTCACACCAAGAAAAATCGTTTTCAACCTTATCGCAACTGCTTAGGGGTTAGAAAGATATTCCGGGGGCGCATATTTAATGCTGTCGGCTGGTACATAAGGGGACAATAACTAACAGGAACGAAAGATGTCGCCAACGCGTCCATTTATCACGGCGTTACTTATGACAAGTGCCCTGTCGCCGTCAGGCGCCTCCGAGATGCTTTTTACAGCTCACCTATGTTATTTTTGGCTTGGATCTACGACGGGTTTGGAGAGGATAAGTGTATCGTAAGTAAATTATTATAGGACACGTGTAGTGATATCTTACACTCGGATTCTAACTTTTTAACTTTGTTCCTGCGGTAAGGTCGCCGGTGCTCATCGAGGAACCTGGTTGTGGGAGCAGGACAATACCGCCTCCTCAATACAGCAGGATAACCAACGCACAAGCAATACCCGTGGTCTTACAAGTCTTATCGACATATGTTTCATAGGGAAAGGCGATCTTTTACTCTGTCTGGTCTGGACTCTGGACACATCCTCAAAAACTATGTAAGTAGCTGTATGTTTAAGGAAGACACCAAAAAATTATTCAAATATTTTTATCGTCCGAATGTTGCTTAAGAAAACCTTCAATGCCATACTAAAAGGATACTGGACGAAGTATTAAATAAACAATTGTAATGTACTGAAAGAAAAGTTACTTTTATGTTAGTGAACTTTCGAATACTTAAAAAAGTGACTATGTCGACTAACGCCGGCATCCAATTGAATGCCTAGCCCGATAGTTAATTGAACTAGACTTACTTAACGTTTAACAACTTGGCGTATTAAATAGATCGTTTTGTACTGAAAAGTTTTGTATTGATTGGTAGGTTCAATGTTATTTTTTTATGACCACTTATAACCGACATCGTTTTGGTTCTAAGTGGTCATAAAAAAATAACCTTGAACCTACCAATCACTCAAACAGTAACACAAAAGCTCTTCGATTGAAACGACCCGCCTAGGCGTCCAATTGAATGGCTAATTTAAACCAGACGGCTGACATGACGTTCAGCTATCTTCATTCCATCATCGGATGGTTCTTAGCTATAATTTATATGAAGATCAGGCGTTTGATGACTATCAGCTCATTTTATTCATGATAAAAGGATTTTACTAACTTTCCACAGAGCCGATTGATTTGAAATTTGGCGTACTCTCACTTCGGTGACATTCCTCAGAAACATCATTCTTCAGAAACTTACAGCAGATATAGCGTGTTTGGGCTCATAAAAATAGCCTCAATGAGATGGTGTCAGATAGATGATTAATGAGGCCGGGGGTAACTTATAATTTTCAATTTTTTATAGTATGTGTCCCAATATAGGGATCTCTCACTCACACCTATTATCTAGCCCAAAGTAAGCATAATTAAGAACTTGTGATATGGATACTAGATACCGGAGAAATATTGATAATAATATGTGTATACTATAAATATTAGAAATACACAAAATAAATATATAAATATCCATGACTCGTGGACAAATGCTCGTACGCTCATCATACAAACATTTGCTCTTACCGAGATTCGAGCTTCGAACTGTCAACACCATTATTTCTTTTGATTTTAATAGGTTGCAGTGTGTGAGTTAGTAGTGCCAAAGGTGCTACGAGCTTTTTGTCCCATCGTCGTATTAAAAACCTAAATTGATTGAATTTGTTGATTTAAAAATTGACTATCGTTTTGGAGGATAGACAGGAGCTTACAGCAATCGCAAGCAAAGTATCGCAAGGACGTGGTTCGAAAGCATGTTTCATAATTACATCCTTAGTTAGGAGCTCATTAGGTTCATATTCGTACTCCAAAAATCGTACTCCAAAGTACATTTCATCATCATCAGGTGATCACCAGCCTATATACGTTCCACTGCTAGAGGATTGACACAGTACACATTGCCCCATAAATATAGATCAAATTGAATCAAATCAAATTTATTGCATGTCACATTAAAAAAATATGGGGTGGTAGGTAGATCAAAAAAGGTATAGATGTGACGCCCTGCAGGGGCATGGCAATTTATACAGAGCTAGGTATGAATTACTCACTAACATCATAAACAGTGTAGGTATACAAGTTAGAAAGAACAAATTACGTCATTAAAAACTCATTTATGGAGTAATAGCATTTGAATGTCAAGTAAGACAGTAGTATATTTTAAAATATTGTTCGTTTTTAATGTGTGCTGGTAATTTATTCAATATTCTTCATCCCCCCATCTCGGAAAGAGTTTTTTGCTCTTTGATATCTGAGAGCAAAAGCCGTTTTTATCCGCTAGAGGATAAAGTAAATTTGAATTTAGAACATCGTGTGCACTAAGTTTGTGAATTCAAAACATCATTAAACCTATTTACTTCTACCTCAATGGTGCCGTATTTATCATAGAACCTTTTTTAGAATCCTTCGCTAGCTCGGCCATCAAAATTGAGCACGCGGTTGAAAAGCAACTTTGCACTCTTGTATAGGGCTGGTATTTAACATTTTGATTCTAGACTGCGGTAAGTATAGCCTGTCCATATCTAGTATTAACATTATGAATATCTTTTACTTTGGTAAAGTTTTGTAAGTTCTTGAAGGTAAATATGCATATGTCATAAATGTATATGACGGTAGTGTAAGTAGATAGTTAATAAGCAACTGAAGCACTAATAAATTAGTAAGTAAACATCTCCAGCCGATAGGGAATAACTAAATCGACGTAACAGCAACTCTGCAAAGTTTCGGGATATCTTGTCCAGATTTCCGACATCGTAGCGAACTGGCAGACTATGTTAATGATGTCGAGGGCAGGTTTTTGCTGCTCAGCGATTTGAATACTGCTCCTCAATCGTCAGCACCTCCTTCAGTTTGGACCATATATTGCTTGCTACAGATTGATTTAGGAGTGTTCGGAATTTTAGTAATACGTAACTCAATGTCGGAGTTTTTGTCAGATTGAAGGCTGAAATTTATTTGATGGTCTAATCATTTTCGTGTGTATTTTTAATGTATTGTTATTGATCTGTTTGTCAAATAAACTTTTGGAGCTAGTTTTTGTTTCATGTTAACATTTTTAGTGAGGATGTTCATTAATTTCTGAACACATTTCCAACATTTATGAGCATTATGAGCTGATGTAATGATAACTATCGTTTATAATAATTGTTATACTTAAGATTTCGTCAAACGAGATCCCCTAAATACACATAAAACACCCGATATCTTCAAATACTACAAAAATATTACTGATTAGTTTGTTGTTCATACGATTGGGCGTTTGCAATGATTGGTAATTCGGACCTCGAAATATTACAACAAAGGAGATGTTTCATATCCGGTCAAGTATATGTATGTACACTATCTCAAAAAATCAGCAAAAAATCTCCTGAATCATTCGAGTCCCTTCTCGCAACTAAACCGAAATGCATCACAAACAGAAAGCACACACCACAAAGAGGCGATAAAACGTAACGTCTTCCGCGCGAGTTGTCACCATAAAATTAATTAGTAGGGGATACGTGCAAGCAATTACATTAGCGGATGAGACCGCCGATATAAAAGTGGAATGATAATGTGGGAGGAGTCTGTGATTTTGGCGAGGTCACTGTATACGAATGAGCTCGTACGTACTCATTGCTGGGGACGTGTAAAACGTGGTAACTGGTGCTGATTCCAAAGTACGTACTTACATTGTAGAAAGCTAAAATATCATTTTTAGTTAAAATTTTAAAAAATAGGTTTTAAAATGGATGAATTATTCCTGGTAAATGAATATGTATTTAACAGTAGGTATAGTATGTAATAATAAGGGTAATTATATGTAATATTATCATATTCTATAAGAATTAAAATATTATTTATGTATAAGTATGTGTAAAATATTATTACACAATTTCATTTTTTTTGCATGGTATTTTTTCTTTATGTTGAATGCATGATTGTTACCATTTTACACTATTAAAGTAAATATAACACGAAACCATATATACCTAGTGTAATTTAATCAGCGAATGGCTTTGTTTGTTGTTTGTATCTGTCAATATCATTTATGGTTAAAAAGAAAAAAAAATAGTTTTGTTTTTGTTTACTAGCACCAACAACGATATTATGGTTAATTTAAGGAAAACCTGTTATTGGCCTTACAATTATTTAAGTAATATTTGATATTAGAATAAGTAAACGCTGTTGGTTTTCGAAATAAATAAATAAAATAGTCTGTAGTTGTATAGGTTGAAATGTATGTAACTAATACGCTAAGCCTGAAATTAATGTTGTTATTATTATAAACTTTACTACATCTCTTGTAGATAGAGGTAACTAATGTATAGCTAGCACTTTAGCCGGTGCTATTTTTATGCGGCGTAATGATTTGAGCGCTCTATTAGTTTCGATAGCGAAAACAAAGCAACTGTCGCCATGCTCAATCCTGGGATGGGTTAGTAAAAAATTTGAAATCTTGAGTTCCTCCGTGCTTCGGACTGCACGTTAAGCCGCTAAGGACACAAGGAGACATAAAATTCATCATTAAAGTTTTTTACGTAAAATTTTTCAGTCAATTTTCCTTGTTATGTATATATTTTAAAGCTAAGCGGTCCGATTGACGCATACGGAGCTCACGGTGTCAGTTTGTCGGACAGTGTGAGGACAGATTTGAGACTTCATTATTCGCATGATTTGATCCCAAGCTGGTGGTACACTGCAGCCATCTTCTCTATTGAAATTAGGATGTTTTTTTTATTTCAATAGCCTCACGTAACATTCTAGGAAGGAAGCGGTGTTCTTTGGCAAGGATTTGGGGTTTATCAAATCAGATGTAGTGATTGAGTCCGTCAAGAGCGTGTTCACACACTGCCGACTTCGTTTCGCGCCTGTGTTTTACATCAGCTATATGTTCTTTCATCCGGGTGCCTTTGCTTCTCTTTGTTTGACCTATGTGTGAATCTAACTTGTATATGCCCGCATCCTGTAAGGGAATGTTACCCTTGACAGGTGGTAGGAATTGGTTAATCTTCTTCGGCGGCTTGAAATAAGTTTTAATTGAAGCACTCTTCAAGATGTTGCCAATCTTGTCAGTGACAGTTTTGGTTATCAATGAGTTGAATCCGGTGAATTGGGTTTTATTTCAAATGAGTAGTGCTCGCGAAAATATGAGGCAATACTATTAGTAACATCAGTTAAATAAAACCAGTTACGGTTTCCCAGCGTCAAACCAACATTGCTTTCAGAGAAAACGAGGCATGCACTCGAGTCCGTTCCGCAGTAAGCTGGAGGTATCCAAGTGGCATGAATAATCATGGAAAAACCACGGAGTTTCATTAAAACTCTCCCTCTACCCCCTCTAGCGGCGTCTGTTTGTGTTTGGTGACCGACACAACCGCAGGTGTTGTCGACTTTTACGCCTTTGTTCTCGGGCAAAATTGTCGTTTACGTCGGCTCAGCTTTTAGCAATAACTTTGGAGTTTGTGCAGCGTGGTCGAGGAAGTGAGAAGTAAAATGAAATTAAATTATTTCTTGTACCTATTTGTACTTATTTATTTAAATATATTTTAATCCTTATCCTTATTTACATGAACAAATATTCTGCGTAGATATTTAAGGTCGCTAACTGTTTCAATCTTTCTTTCTTTTCATAATGCAAGTCTGCTAGAAAAATATCGTTACGAAATAAAACGTCTTGTTGCTTTCATCCCATTGTGGGCAATAATTATGAATCGTAGTGGAAATAGAAACCCCAAAAAAACCATTATAGTAATTGTTTGTTTTTATATCTCTAACTTAAAGTCTATCAAATATTGAAAGAAGTTATTGACACATTTTAAACAGAAGAAAAACTAAATCGAAAAACATCGATTGTACTCTACATGTCGTATCTCTATGACAGCGACAAACTTACACAGCCAAGACATCGACGTAGAGATTAGCGAACACGCTTACGCGCAGAGCTGTAGTGTGATTCACAAACAAAGTTATTCGACATCGAGTTTGACGTCTGACAAAGACGACGAGCTGCCATTGGTTTTGACGTTTGCGCACTGCACTGCGCGAAAGCGTATTCACTAATCTCTACGTCGGTCTCTTGGCTGTGTACGATTGTCTCTGTTTTAGTTATACGACATGAAGGTGAAAATGAAATGAAAAATATCGATGTGAGAATGAAATGAAATGAAAAATATCGATTGTACAAACGATATTTTTTGATTTCGTTTTTGTTGTGCTAAAATTGTATAGCAATGACTTCATTCAATATTTGATTCCTTTTTACAAAATAAAGATATATAAATCAACGACTTTTTAGTTCCGGTTCACACCGTGTTCGTCGCCGGAACGCTTGTGTCGCCAACGGTTGTCAAACAAATGCCAAAAGGTATGACAGCGCTGCCGACAGCCACGAATCCGTGGCTGCTGACTTTAGAGAATCGTATAGCTGTGCTCAAACGTCAAAATCAATGGTGGCTCGTCGTCTTGTTAGTCGTTAAGTTCGATGTCGAATATATCTGTTAGTGAATCGCACTGCAGAAATCTTTTTTCAGATTTTTTTTTTTCATGAATCAGGCTTTAGACCTATACCATACCTAGTTTGTACTTCAAACTGTAATATAAAAATATAGTAACATTAATTCATTACTCCTTTAAACTTCACTTTTTCCAAATAACTTGATCCCAACCACTTTACAGGATTTAAGTCGCGTTTGATTAGATTTTTCTTTATTATAGCACTAGGTGGCAGGCCCGTATGTAGGGTCGTCTGGGTAGGTACCACCGCCTTTCTTATTTCAGCCGTGAAACAGTTCGCTGTGTTTCGGATTGAAGGGAAAGGTAGCCAGTGTAATTACTGGGCATGACGGCATTTCATCTTAGGCCTCAGGATGACAACGCACCTGCAATATCAAGTGATTTTTCCTTGTTATTGCAGGTGGTCTATAGGCGGCGGTAACCACTTACCATCAGGTGGGCCGTCAGCTTGTTTGTCATCTAAGTAGTTGTATAAAAAAAAAAAAAAAATATTATGTACCCGACGTTTCCATAGGTTTTGGGTTTGTGTAGTGCTCGCGAAAATATAAGACAATGCTACGTAACCCTTCTTTTGAAAAATAAATTGAAATCTTCAGATAAGTTGCAGTATTTTAAAGTCGTTGTATGAAAAGATCGCAGCACGTATATAATCAACTACGTGGTGTAGGCGGCACCAATCTGAAAGGCGGGGACTTGAAATACATAACAAAGCAACGCCTGGATTCGCTATCATTTCAGTGGATTGCTTTTCCTTGTTTGTTATCTTCGTGAATTTGCAAAATACGCCGACTAACTTCATATAACTTTTGAGATAACATCCTCCCTGTGTTAATTGGTAAATGCTATTATATTATTTTAGAATGTTACTCTCCTCTCCTTAAAGCGAAACATTGAAGAAATTCGCACTTTTATATGTAATTCCATAGGTCTAAAATGTTAAAGATCTTACAGATATACGTTACGCCGTATCTTTATCTAGACATGTGTACAACAAAAACTCGATTAAAGGATTTGGAAGTGATACATTTTATTTACGAAAAAAATTTTAAACAAAAATTAAAACCGACTTCAAAAAACTGAAAAGGATAAAATAATTAAATTTAAGTAGGTATTCATCCCCTAGAAACATATTTTGGAGTTGGTGCTAAGTGCTTCACTTTCTATTGTTTTTTGGAAACCACTTAGCACCAACTCCAAAATATGTTTCTAGGGGATGAATACCTACTTAAATTTAATTATTTTATCCTTTTCAGTTTTTTGAAGTCGGTTTTAATTTTTGTTTAAAATATTTTTTTCACAATTTTTAGTGGTAACTTTCTACGGTCGAAGCTATATGGGTGATCGTAAACTTATATTGTTTCCTACTATCGTATCGTTTCACTAAAAAGTCATTTGAAAAGCAAAACTTCGCAATTTCGCATATGTAGACGACTTCATAATTTAAGTTTTTTTAAATTTAAAACCAAAGTACCCAACTGTTTTTGAAAAAAATTTTATGGGACCAAATGGCAGCTATTCCGCATCGAAAAAAAAAAGAATCACGTAAATCGGATCAGTAATCTCGGCGTAATCGGTGTACATACATAGAAAAAAAAAAAAAAAAAAAAAACATACCGGCCGAATTGAGAACCTCCTCGTTTTTGAAGTCGGTTAAAAAGACCTCTTAAAAATAAGAAAACTTAAGATTGTTGGCAAACGATAAATTGCATTCAATAGGAAATTACTTTTAATAGTAGACATCATTAATATACACAATCGTGTAGATAGCGAATGATATTTAATAAAATTAATTTATTCATGCAAATAAACAATTAATTGTTACGTATTTCGCTTTCTTAACACGCGCGATCGTCTATTTGCGCTATTTTGTCTTCTTTCCTTCCGCTGAGTCAGTCAAACCTCTATCCCTATCTATCTCGGTCAAAACAACGTTTCGATAGATCGCCCTAAATTATACATAAATAAGAAAAAAAAATTTAAACAAAAATTAAAACCGACTTCAAAAAACTGAAAAGGATAAAATAATTAAATTTAAGTAGGTATTCATCCCCTAGAAACATATTTTTGGAGTCGGTGCTTCACTTTCTATTGTTTTTGGAAACCACTTAGCACCAACTCCAAAATATGTTTCTAGGGGATGAATACCTACTTCAATTTAATTATTTTATCCTTTTCAGTTTTTTGAAGTCGGTTTTAATTTTTGTTTAAAATTTTTTTTTCACAATTTTTAGTGGTAACTTTCTACGGTCGAAGCTAGATGGGTGATCGTTAACTTATATTGTTTCCTACTATCGTATCGTTTCACTAAAAAGTCATTTGAAAAGCAAAACTTCGCAATTTCGCGTATGTAGACGACTTCATAATTTAAGTTTTTTTAAATTTAAAACCAAAGTACCCAACTGTTTTTGAAAAAATTTTTATGGGACCAAATGGCAGCTATTCCGCATCGAACAAAAAAAGAATCACGTAAATCGGATCAGATATCTCGGCGTAATCGGTGTACATACATAGAAAAAAAAAAAAAAAAAAAAACATACCGGCCGAATTGAGAACCTCCTCGTTTTTGAAGTCGGTTAAAAAGACCTCTTAAAAATAAGAAAACTTAAGATTGTTGGCAAACGATAAATTGCATTCAATAGGAAATTACTTTTAATAGTAGACATCATTAATATACACAATCGTGTAGATAGCGAATGATATTTAATAAAACATACCGGCCGAATTGAGAACCTCCTCGTTTTTGAAGTCGGTTAAAAATTAATTTATTCATGCAAATAAACAATTAATTGTTACGTATTTCGCTTTCTTAACACGCGCGATCGTCTATTTGCGCTATTTTGTCTTCTTTCCTTCCGCTGAGTCAGTCAAACCTCTATCCCTATCTATCTCGGTCAAAACAACGTTTCGATAGATCGCCCTAAATTATACATAAATAAGAAAAAAAAATTTAAACAAAAATTAAAACCGACTTCAAAAAACTGAAAAGGATAAAATAATTAAATTTAAGTAGGTATTCATCCCCTAGAAACATATTTTTGGAGTCGGTGCTTCACTTTCTATTGTTTTTGGAAACCACTTAGCACCAACTCCAAAAATATGTTTCTAGGGGATGAATACCTACTTAAATTTAATTATTTTATCCTTTTTAGTTTTTTGAAGTCGGTTTTAATTTTTGTTTAAAATTTTTTTTACAATTTTTAGTGGTAACTTTCTACGGTCGAAGCTAGATGGGTGACCGTAAACTTATATTGTTTCCTACTTTCGTATCGTTTCACTAAAAAGTCATTTGAAAAGCAAAAATTCGCAATTTCGTATATGTAGACGACTTAATAATTTCAGCTTTTTTAAATTTAAAACCAAAGTACCCAACTGTTTTTGAAAAAATTTTTATGGGACCAAATGGCAGCTATTCCGCATCGAACAAAAAAAGAATCACGTAAATCGGATCAGTAATCTCGGCGTAATCGGTGTACATACATAGAAAAAAAAAAACATACCGGCCGAATTGAGAACCTCCTCGTTTTTGAAGTCGGTTAAAAAGTCATGGCCTGGGGCCCGGACCGAACCTGCAATCTTTCAAAGTCCGGGTGACTGCTCTACTTCAACACTTAAACACGTATTTTTAACCGACTTCAAACGAGGAGGTTCTCAATTCGGCCGGTATGTTTTTTTTTTCTTTGTATGTACACCGATTACGCCGAGACTACTGAACCGATTTACGTGATTCTTTTTTTGTTCGATGTGGAATAGCTGCCTTTTGGTCCTATAAATTTTTTTTCATCATTTGGGTAGTTTGGTTTTTCACGGTCAGTGCTTCACTGTCTATTGTTTTTGGAAACAACTTAGCACCAACTCCAAAAAATATGTTTCTAGGGGATGAATACCTACTTCAATTTAATTGTTTTAATCTTTTCAGTTCTCTGAAGTCAGTTTTAATTTTTGTTTAATTTTTTTTTTACAATTTTTAGTGAGAACTTTCTAAAGTCGATGCTAGATGGGTGACCGTCAACGTATATTGTTTCCTACTATCGTATAGTTTCACTAAAAAGTCATAAGAAAGCAAAAATCCGTCAATTTCGCATACGTAGACGACTTAATAATTTCAGTTTTTTTTCATATAAAAAAGCACCTCCTTAAATTTAATTATTTTAACCTTTTTCAGTTTTTTGAAGCCGGTTTTAATTTTTGTTTAAAAAAATTTTCTCACTAGCCTAAACTTCTTACTTACAATTAGTGCATACTTTAACTGATGTTTTCGCACTATTATAGTTTAGACTGAAAATTTATTGTGACTTGCTTATCATTCTTAAACACGACCCTAAGTACTACAGAGGTTAGTGATCCTGTTAGAAACTTTTTTAACTTTCAAATTATTAGTTATTGGGTAATAAGTATAGGTATTAGCTTTTGTTTGAAACTTTGAACAGTCATCCGCGGTTAAGATTGAGACATAATGGCATAACATTAATAATAAGGAAATGTCCACTACAATCATTAAAAATTGGAAGAGATCCTAGCGCTGCTTCTTCTCCACACCTAATTATATAAATACTTTTTTCATCCCCCATTTCGAAAAGTGTATTTTGCTCTTCTATATCTGAGTGCAAAAGCCGTTTTTATCCGATAAAGGATAAAGCAAAATTGAATTTGGAACATCGTGTGCATATCCTTCGCTTGCTCGGTCATCAAAATTGAGCACGCGGTTAAAAAGCAACTTTGCACTAATAACTATTACAAATAACTATTTAATTTGATTTAAGTTGGTACCATGGCAGCTCGAAAACGTTCACAGGAGATAAATCACACGATTGTTTCAAAGTTCATTCTACACTTTATTAAAGCCCCTAAATATTATCTTTTACTTATATACTAAGATGAGCTTAACCTTGCTTGCTAACGATACTTATTGCAAATAGGATTTAAAATGGACAACTGTGGCGAGTTTAAAATAACACTTGCTGCGGCGAGTATACAATACTTTATAATAGGTGTGGCAAATTAACTTCCAATGCATGGGTCTCACAGAAATATGACGATATTACAATAACCCCATGCTACACACTATCTACCTAATACAATTATCATTCAGTTACTAAAATGTCCGACTTACTGACTATTTCTAACAAGCACCTGACAAAGGCGTCCACATACGACGGCATAGTTACGATTCGATCGTGCCAACATAGCCACTTCTAGTGCAAGACCCATTGTATACGTAGACAGTACTGCCAACTTAGAAGTTTGTAAAAAAAGATTTACTTTGAAAAATATCTAAGCTAGAAAAAAATCATGTCTGGGATGGGAACCGAACCCGTGGCCTTTCACAATCCAGGTCCTGACTTACCAGACTGCTACGACCGTCTGAGCTACCAAGAACCTGGAAAAAGCCGATGAATTTCATCTAGTGTAATTGTATTTGAGTTATAACATAACGTATTCTCTCACAAAGTCGAAATATTCTATTTCAACACCTGGACGAATATTTACTGCGATTAAGTTAAGTTGGGCAGTGCTATAAATATTCTTAATATTTACTATCCAAACTGAAAGCAAATATTTGAACTTGACAGTTCAAATATCTGCTAATAACTTATATTCAACTTCAACTTATCACTTTAAGGCAACCAGTCGTAAAATGAAAACTACCATTTCAGATAGGCTTTGCAGAAAACAGTCAATTGTTTAAATAAAAGGTTTGTATATAAGGAGGGAATGACGTCATAAAACCTACATTTATCACTGTCGATATGGTCGAAAATGGTACACACCTGTCTAAATGTTAGATTATTTGACTTTTTATCTTTTTTACATCAATATTCAGCGAAAGGAATATTAAACAGATATTTCATTATAGTGAGTGTAATTATAAATGTGCCTAAGCTTATTAAAAAGTATTTTGAAATCCCGGCAGGATTAGGTTGGCAACACTGGTTCTGACTCAAACGAAATGTTGTTAAAAGAAGGAAAACACCACCCGCCCCACCCCCACCCGGGACCACTCCAGATCTCGATTGTTCATGTATGAATTCACCACATTACGAGTCAAGTAGGATAAAAACAGGACGCGAGGAGAAAGCTTTGAGATATACCCCGGCATTGAGTGATACTCTGCCGGGTCTTAAGTGTGCCTTTTTATTTGTGCCTTTTGAATTCGTCCTAAAGTAAAGGCGAGCTCCGAAAATAAAAGGTTTCAGATAAAATTGAACGATTGGGCAGGTTTGTCACGACGCTTCTTGTGGTTTTTGGTTTAAGAATAGCTGGAGTGTTGGAGCTGATCCCTCATAAATGTATCAAAGATAATAAATAGATTAGGTAACAATAATAAAGATTATGGAATTGTTTTTTTCACTAGGAGGAAATTTTAATTAAGTTTCGTAACATTGTCTGTCTGTCTGTTACCTTTTTTTATATATAAAGCACGGCAAATGACTCAACACAACCTGATGTGAAGCGGTAAGAAGAGTCCAAATGCCTCCACCTTGCCGGCTTATAAAATTTATTAAATTATATTTTCTCTTAACGGCTGGATTGATTTTAATTATATTTTAAATAGATATAGATTACATCTAAAGAAAGGGCATAGGTTTGATGCTATCCACGCAGTGGCAGCCACTAGAAAAGTATGAAAGATCACACACAAATAAATTCAATTACTCACTCTTTTGCATTTGTCAAAGGTATGTACTTCTGAAACTTGGAACTCTTTACCAGCAGATGTGTGTTGACCTTCCTTTATAGTGGGTTTCTGCAAAAGAGGCGTAAGAAGGCCTCTAATAGGCCGGCAAGGTGGAGGCTGCTAGAACCTAAAACAGTGTCTACATTCAAGCTGCATTAGCTGTCTTCATATCTCAATTCTTCTTACCGATTCTCACTATTTGTTATTGAGTTATAAATCGTGCTTTGTACAACAAAAAGCCTTGCAACATATTAATATAATAACGTGGATTGCTTGTCAGTTAACCTGTCCAAAATTAAAATACAAAAAATTCTAACCTTTCATTGCACTTCAATTTGGAGTATGTCCTACCTCCTTTAAAGCCACATAAGTATTTATTGTAACAATTAAAAATAACGAAATAAAACGATGAAAAACATATATGCTTCAGGCGGGAAATGATCCCGCGTCTCCTAATGTCCAAAAAACTTTAAGAAGAAGGATAGAGAGCGGTGAAGAAATTAGCAGGTTATACCTAGTGCTCCGGTGGGGCGTAGTGGTAATCGCGTCTAGCCGGACATCAAGAGACGCGGGTTCGATTCCCGCCTGGAGCATATATTTATTCATCGTTTTCTTTCTTTATTTGTAATTGTTACAATATGTTTAAACGCACCAAAACATTACCATGTGATTACATAAGTACCAATTTATAATAATGAAATTCAAATTATTGGTGTTTTAGAAAAAGATACACATTTTTACATTGAATGCTTTATCTAAATTCGATAATGTTTCCAAAAAACTGAAACAAAAAATATTCTAACCATAAAGAGCAAGCAAGCACTCTCTCGTTCACCTCATGATACCCTCCCATGGCGATGAAGATATAATCCCCAGAGGAGGCAGTAAAACGTTATTACGCATCTTTTGTATACAATTAAACTGAATACTTTGTACTCGAGATACATCGCCACAGTGTAGCGATGAAACCGTAGTATAATATTTTTTTCATACCACCTACTCAAAACTGACATATTGTGTCAAGTAAACTCAACTTATAAATTTTAAATGTATGTATGCATGAGAGTTACCTAACCCAGAGCTGTTTTATGTTAGTGCAAGACGATTGAAAAGGTATCTGTTTACAAAGTTATTTTGAATTTGACTACAGTATGTTACCTAAATATCTATATTTTTATTAGATCAAACAACAGCTGTTTTCACTAAAATCATACAATTCTGTCTCACGAGTTGGACACAGAGTGTAAAGGGCGAACATACAAACAAACAAAAATATACAGTGGAACATAGAACCTCCTCCTCTTTGATGTTAACAAAGCCAGAGAGCGGTGCTGGCCGCTTAACACGATTTTTTGAAAAAAACCTCAAATCGCAAAAACAAATCAGCTGTTTCATTCTAAATTTGAATACCTACACGAACTGCTTGTATGGAACTTATGGTTTTTTTCGCGACTTTTCCAGCAAGTCGTTATACCGAACCTTCAGGGGAGTGGATTCCGGACGTGGGGTAACTTCGGTCAATGCCTTTACTCAATGCTAGGCACTAGGTATAGGTGCTTTGGGGTGGACCCACCTCTAAATATCAGCAAATGGTTTATCAAGTTTTATAGATTCTTAGAATACGACTACACATTAAATGGGATTACCGAAACATTTATCGCTGCGCCGTTTGTTGCCGTAACGTGTTGTCGCTGTAACGTTTATCGCTGCAATGTGCTGTCGTTATAACGTTTGTCGCCGTAACGTGCAGTCGCCACAATGTTTGTCGCCGCAACGTGCTGTCGCTGTAACCTGCAGTCGCCACAACATTTGTCGCTGCAATGTGCTGTCACTGTAACGTTTGTTGTCGTAACGTGCAGTCGCCACAACATTTGTCGCTGCAATGTGCTGTTGCTGTAACGTTAGTCGCCGTGATGTGCTGTCACCACAAGGTTTGTCGCCTCAATGTGCTGTCGCCGCAACGACTGTCACCTTTTTGTTTGTCGCGCTAATTTTACCAAGTTATCATTTATCATTATGTAAACGGCTTTGTGCGCCTTTTTTTTCGAGAACGTTCCCTTTACACTCTCTAAAATTGAACGTGACAATCACATAAAGGTAAACAACGTACAATATTTAAGTTGCTGCCCCTTTACCTGTACTGTCTCATCATCTCAGTATCACGCCCGTGTGTTATGGTAATTTGGTCGGATCTGAGGGCATTTCACCCGGCCCGGGGTAAATTATTGCCTTCTTTATAATATTCCGAGTGAGTGTAAATTTGATTATTGGAACGTTCCGGAAAGTAGTGAGCCGGTTAGTGAGAGGGTTTTGTATTGTATTTAGATTTTTCATTGAATATAAAGCTGCAGGAATATTTTTTTTCAATAAAGATGATGACGTATTGGTCATGAATGGTATATTTTTTCTTGTGAGAGGACATCATGATGCCGAGATTTTTCGGTTTTAATAATAGGTTGGGGAAAAAGTTTTTTCGCATTTTTTAAGAAAATTCAAAACATTTTTTAATATGGTTTATTTACATTTAACTAAAGTATGTAGGTACCATTTTGTTCGATAACTTTTTGCCATCTTGTAGGGAGGGACATGATCCCATTGCTATAGAAATTTTGGGGCTTCTGATCAAAATACCGCGACAAGTGGTTTTGGCAGTCCTCTCGTAATGTTAACCTGACACTGCCTAGAGAATTCTGAATAGAGCGAAACAGGTGGAAATCTGAAGGTGCAAGGTCAGGCTCTTAATTTTTGCTGAGTAGCTAAACATGTGTGAGGTCTAGTGTTATCATGATGAAAAACCATACCCCTTCTGTTGATTAATGCCGGCCGCTTTCTCTCAACTTCTTGCTTTAATCTCATCAGTTGTTCGCAGTAGAGTTCAGAAACGATGGTCCTGCCTGGTGGTAACAGCTCATAATGAGTAATGCCCTTCCAATCCCACCACACACACAGCATCACCTTGTTGCGACTTAACCCGGGTTTCGCCATAGTCTGTGAAGCCTGACTGGCCTTTGACCACGACCTTTTTCTCACGTTCTTGTCGTACGTGATCCACTTTTCATCACCAGTTATCAGCTTCTTCAAAAATGGTTCGGTTTCATTACGTCGTAATAAATAATCACAAATGAGTACACGGTTCATTAGGTTTTTTTCAGTAAGCTCGTGGGGTACCCAAATATCGAGCTTTTTTCTGTAACTATTTTTTTTTAAATGCGCAAAAACTGTTTTTTGGTCAATTCCCAGTTCTTCAGCTACGTCGTAACTACTGATATGCCGATCTTGCTCCAGTTTTTCAAAAATGGCATCAATTTAATCCGTAATAGGGCGACCAGAGCGATGTGCATCTTTGACATCAAAATTTCCGGATTGAAAACGCTTAAACCAAATTTGTGCTACTCTCACAGACACTGCACTAGGTCCATAAACATCGCAATTTTTTTTTCGCGGCTTGCGTTGCATTTTTACCTTTTTTGTAGTAAAATTTTAAAATGTATCGAATTTCTTCATTAGATTCACTTATCTTGACAGTACGAAAAACAAATGAAAAACACACATTTTCCTAATTTGAATTTGGAATTATCTTTTTTAAAATCTAATCTTTTAATGATACCAAAACCAGCCAGATACAAATAGTACAGCCAAAGAGATTTTATTACAAGTTCATACATACTATAATGCGAAAAGACTTTTTCCCCAACCTAATACATCAAAGGTTTAAGGAGGAGCTCGGTGGAGTAGTGTTTTGAGCTGGCTTAGATTACGAAAATAGAACAACTTTCGCTATGGTGGATCCTGGGATGGGTCAATCAAATTGGTAATCCTCCGTGCTTCGATTGGCACGTTAAGCCAATGGTCTCGGTTGCTACTGCAACCGCTTTAACCCATTAACCCGCATTGGGCCAGCGTGGTGGTATTATGGCCCAAACTCCTCATTTGTTTATCCCATGCAGGAAGGCCTGTGCCCAGCAGTGGGACGTATATAGGCTGCTGATGATGATGATGATCGTGATGATACATTTAAGCACCACGATGACGTATACGTTGTGTTGTTTTCTGTACATATCGTTTAGACTTAACAAGGTAAAGACGGCCTATCTATAAAATATGAATGAAAAGCGAACAAAGTAGATAAATAAAATTGTGAGTGGATACCTATATAGAAATATGTATTAGTACCTACAATATATATGACAATAATAGTACAACACCGCTTACCATCAGGTGGCCCGTCAGCTTGTTTGTCATCTAGTAGTAAAAAAAAAACAATATTATGCTTAATCCAGCAATTGTGTCTCAGATTTTCGTTTATTCGACAAACGATACTTAATTAAACTAATTGGCGTTTTGGGAGTATTAAGTTAGCCTACAATTGTATGTAAATAATTAAATAAAAAAGCTTTCAGTTTTTCGACCAAACTTTTGTTCGATCAATGGTATAAATATCAATCGGCCAAACATCTTTTGGTCAATTGTTTATTGAATCCATTCTTTTTTCGACCATAATTTAAGCGTTCAAATGAATTTTGACCTCCAGTAGTAAACTTATAGTTATGGTATGTGCCACTTACCATTGAAAAAAAGAGAGGAAGTATAAATTAAAGAGAAATATTAAATCCTCTTTAAAATAATTTAATATATAAAATACTTTTTTTTTAAATCCATTTAAAAAATCTATTAACAATTGACTTGACTTGGTGAGCTTTCAACTATTTTCAGTGAACATTCAACGGATTTGGTGCTCGATCAGTTTATGTGGTTGGCATAATAGTGAACAGTAAAATACCGGCCAAAACAAATCGTCGGTGGGCGTGCAAGACCGCGTAAGAGCAGTTTGCAATACCGCGTATGTGCTTTTGTTTATTTCACAGGATGGAAGAAAAAAGATAATATCTTGGATATTTCTACCCATTTCTTTGACTGAACTTGTTTGGGGTTTCTCTGGGTGTTGTTTAATGAGAATCTGGTATAAGCGAATCAGCGCTGAGAGCCCGCTGGCGTGATATTTCAATTTTGCGACTTTTGTAAATACGCGGTATTGCAAACTGCTCTTACGCGGTCTTGCACGCCCACTGACGAAATAACTTTCTTTAATAAGGTCATCCGGATTATGTTAGGTCAGTTCTTCGAATTCTACCTATTGTTTTAAAACTAGTACAGTGGTTGCAGCCTACCGCAATGGTGTTCACAATTTACAAGTATGACAAAATGAAATGGTGTCAGTTAAATACAACTCGGGATCTCGGGTTTTTTTCGTCTATTAAAAATATTAAATAAACAAACCTCTCTAATATTCCGTAAGATCCGGTAACAAGTTTAAATAAAGCTGCTAAAGTTGTGGACGAGTTAATCCGGACATGAATATGGAGGAGTGGCCCGAGAAAAGAAGGAGGTGTTAATCTTAATAAAACTTTGAGAGATTCGCGTTTTAATTAATACAATCAAAACAAACAGCCGCCCGCCGGCTTATAACGCGCAGGGACGGGCCGGGCAGGCAGACATTATTATATAAAATAATTTTTTGAAGTTTTCAATATAAACATTATATTTGGAAAGGCAATGAAATGATTCAAATATTTTTATTACAAATGTGGTAAAAATTGGCCATTGGAAAAAATATTTATTATTCGAACAAAGTTCTAATCATACGTGTGAAGCAAATGATGATCGATTGAAAGATCAATACACAAACAAAAGTCAAATGGACCTACCAGCGAAAAAACAGATTCATCAGAACAAAATTAATTATAAATAGTATATGTGAACTAACCATTTAAAATTTTATTTCGAATTTATTTTTAGTCAAATGAATTATCGGACTTATTTAGTAACAGTATAAATAAATAAAAAATTGATTGTTTTTCAAAACAAAGCACGACAACTAACTCGACACCACCTAAAGAAAAATTTAAAGATGAGTCCATAAAATATGTGAAGTCAGCTATTGCAGCTTTACCACACTGAGATCCAACTGCCTTCCAAAAATACAATTAATAAACTAAGTATGTATTTTAAAATAAATAATATAATATATCAATTTTTCATTGCTATTGGTGGTTACCAGCATCTTCTTAAACATAATTATATTTCATATACCAGACTATACCTATTAAAAATTAATATCTGTACTTTTTGTTTGTATTTTCTGTGTAAATTCACATAATACTGCCCTTTATTTTTGTTAATAATGAACTCCGACTCCGCCCCTGTCCTACCGGCGACCCTTGAGTCTTTTATTAACCACTGCCTTTCATTAGAACCTTGCCTATTAATCTCCACTGTAAACTTATTTTCATATTTTATTTTTCCTCGATTTGGATCTATCGTTTAATATATCCCATCCATTTAATATAACCCACCAACCCGCATTGGGCCAGCGTGGTGGTGTTATGGCCCAAACTCCTCATGTGTTTCTGCCATGTAGGAAGGCCTGTGCCCAGCAGTGGGACGTATATAGGCTGGTGATGATGATGATGATGGTTTAATATATAATTCAATATGTTGTCCAAGAACGTTCATGTTATATTATATTATTGCTGCACGTTGATAGACTTACGTAAATTTTACCCTATTTATTTATTTATTTATGTATACAAAAGCATGTTGTATGTATCTATATGTATTTATGTGTCTGTATATATAATATAAATAAAAGTAGTACTCTTATTTCTAAATAATGTTTAGTAAATTAGCTGATTAATTTATTCACACAATTCATTTTGTTTGTTTGTTTTGTAACCAATTAGGAAAGAAATGCTTGCTCTCTAAGAGGTGGAGGCCTGGTGTCTTGTATGACAGGTTATTTTTAACCTATTTCAAGCTCCAGTCTTCACAATAATCATTAGTTAAAATTAAAATATAGTATTTGAAACGTATTGTACCTACTTTAAACAAAAATGTGAATTGTGAAGAAAATAAAGATGATTATTATTATTATTATTACATAGCGACATACGTCTGTTACTTTTTAATATTATGACATAGAAAATATCTAAGTTATTCTTGCATTGATGTCGCGACTTGTCTCAAATTAAAATTTGATAAAACTATTTTAACTGATTTTTGAGCTATCGATATCACAATGATACTGGTATTTCGGTTCCTGGTGGACAATAATTTTCTGCAACGTATATCAGGTCGTCCTATCTAGTGAACGGTTATCTTTTGTAAAGATTTCTATTGTGATCTCCATTAGAAGACCTTCTTGCCCCATCATCTGTTAGCTATGGGTACCACTCACTGCCTCTTCAAATTGTTTATTTCCAGCTACGTCAGCAGTTTAGTTTGTCTATAACGGATCTCCTCATCCTGAGAGGACGAAGGAAACAGTATGAAATATTAAGCCACTTTATGGAATGCTTAGACTAAAAGAATCGAGCTTCTATGCATCTACTTATATCGCATGAAATTTGTGTATTTTTTTACTTAGTGTGTTGATTGAAACTCATAAAAATGGCTTCGCTAGCGAATTTTTATTCGATGAACGTTTTGCAGACAAATCCATAATACAAATAACAGTGTTTGACAGCAATATTAAATAAATAAATAAATAATATTCATACACTCACACCTATTATCTAGCATCATTAAGAGCTTGTGTTATGGATACTACATAACGGATAAATATTGATAATAATATGTATATAAATATTAGAAATATACTAAATAAACAAATAAACATCCATGGCTCGTAAACAAATGCTCGTACTCATCAGACAAACTTTTGGCCCTACCGGGATTCGAACCCGGGACCTCTTGACCGAGTAGCCTGCATAGCAAGAGGTACAGACCGCTCGACCAGCCGGTCGTCAATATTTTATTATATAAAGGCATTTTCACAAAAAAGCTTGTTAACTACGTGTCTAACGTGCGTCTTTGCTGAACATGCCTGCCGCACGCTTCCTACCCGCGCCTCTGCTGCGCGCGCTTCTGCTTGCTCCTGCTGCGTGCTTCTGCGTGCTTCTACGTTGTGCCCACTTTGGCTCCTCGACGCATTCACGACGGTCTTGGCCCTCCCTTAAGCCGTTTTTGTGTTCATTTTAACTTCTCGTGCAAGTGGGACGTGTTATTTTAGTTACCTCTCAATAAATCTTTGAAATTCTAAATTATCTATAAATTACGAAGAGTCTCATGAGAGAGCTACTCCGTGCTTCGGAAAGCATGTTAGGCCGTTGTACCCACTAGTTACTGCGACCGCCTTAGCCAAGCAATCAACCCGCATTGGGCCAGCGTGGTGGTGTTTTGGCCCGAACTTCTCATGTGTCTCTCCCATGAAAAAGGCCTGTGCCCAGCACTAAAGAGGCTGGTGATAATGATATTACAAGTATACGCTAAAATCCATATGCACCGTGAAATAGATAAACTACATTAAAGTGTACTAAAGTAACCACCAGATTTCTTCCTCGTATAAAATCTTCCCGGAGAAAAACAACATTATAGAACCTACCTAACCCCTATATTTAACTAAGAGCCGTCTATGAATACGAAATTCACAGGCAAAACTCCTGAAATATGGCCACGGAATGACTGAAATTTACATGAAACATTTTAATATTGGCTCGGAGGCACACCTGCCCTTTTTTCTCACGACCGTAAAAAGGAAAAGCTAAATTTAACTGACTTCTAACCCGTTACCGCGGTTATATAGACCCGTTGATGATCTCCACAAAGAATTTACACCGAATACTCGAGTTCGTTTTGGGGTATATTTTTATATTATACAATTATTTTTTGACGACCGGCTGGCCGAGTGGTCTGTGCCCCTTGCTATACAGGCTACTAGGTCGGGGGTCCCGGGTTCTAATCCCGGTGGGAGCAAATGTTTGTATGGTGAGTACGAGCAATTGTTCACTTGTTTGTATGTTTATTTAGTATATTTTTAATATTTAAGTATATACATATTGTTATCATTATGTCTCCGTTATCCAGTATCCATAATACAGGCTCTTGATGATGCTTACTTTGGGCTAGCTAGATGATAGGTGTGAGTGTATGAATATTATTATTATTATACAGGGTGGACGGCACTACGATAGTAAATTGAAGCATGGACTATATTAGTTCATATGGTTTGCCACTTTCAAAAACCTCTTATTCATTTAATAATTTCATGACATTTGTATGAAATAATATAACGTTGGCTGTCGTTTATCTGTTTAAAACTATACTTATCAAAGGAGGCCTGGAAATATGCCCAAGGCTTATCAGTGTTTTCCAGTCGATGCGCCCGATTGGGCGAACACTAGAGGATTCTAGATTTATTGACGGTAAGAAGCAACTACAGAGCTTACAGTAGAAGCGTTTTTATTGGAAAGGACATATCTCCGAAGCTTTCTCTTGCGAACTGAATGTTTAGTGCGTCCTTTTTAATGATATTTTGTATTTTTAAGGAGTTCTTTTGTTAAGATATGTGTCAGTTCGCTGTCTCGGGCCGATTCTTTTGCTTGTGCTTTGTAAGATTTTGATTCTTTATACTTTTACCAATAAACGAATTTTCCTGTTTTTAAAGTCGTACAACTTCAGTCAGTTATTTGATTTTTACATGCTTGGTTACAAGCATGAGTTACAAGCGGCTGCAAGCTTCGAGTACGGTAGCCGCTGAGCATCAAACGAGCTGCTTGCTTGCCACAGAAACAGACCTACTGGCAATCAGCTAAAAATATACAATTTTGAGTCATAAACATTTCTCAGCACCCGGATATCTTGCAGAGGCTAACAAACCACCAATTACAGCGCCCACTCATCCCGTCAAAGATGTCAGCCCGCAGCTCTCCGCGTAATGTATGCACATAGCTTACTCGGAGAGCACTCGCGCCAGCGACACGGCGACGCGTGAAAAATACAACAACACTTGACGCAGGGTTGCTAGCGGTGAGGAACTATTTTTCCTATGATTTGGTAACATTTTAGCGACTCCACGGATTTTTGAACATATTAGTTGCCGATTCAAAATCATATTTTTTTTCACTTAACTATTTAAGACAGGATTCAATGAAAATTTGTGCTATTTTGGTTTTCTAAATTTAAATTTTCATTCTATCCCTAGGGATAGAATTAATTCAGTACAACTTTCTCTCCCTAAATATGTAATTTTTCAGCAGATATACCTACGTCCTACTGCTGGGCACAGGACTTCCTTCCTCCATGGGAGAAACACAGGAGGAGTTTGGGCCATAACACGACCAGGCTGGACTAATGCAGGTTGGTGGGTTAAAGCGGTTGCAGTAACAACTGGGACCAACGGCTTATCGTGCCTTCCGAAGCACGGAGAAGCTCGGGATTATAAATTTGTTTTACCCATCCCGGGACCGACCATGGCGAAGATTGCTTTGTTTTCGTAATCGAAACCAGAGCGCTGATGTACCGCTGGTCTAGCAGACCGGCAATCCACGAGCTGCAGCCATACGTCACAGCTCCGCGGGCCCTGATATGGGCCCTTGTGCATTTTGACACTGTAGGAGAAGAGGAGGCTTGGGATGACTCAGGCCTCACTTCTAGCGCTCCTACAGCATCGCCATGCCGCAGGCCTTAAAGGCCCGCCATTCCCCGACCCCGAAGGGTCACTGTCCCTGTACAACGCAAAACGAGGATGTGGGCCGAGGCTTAGCGGGGATGGGGCTTAGGTCCGGAGCACCCCGCTGTACGGGGTAACAGCAGACCGACATTCGGAGATGCCCATCCCGGGGATCACCCACTCGAACCTCGTTTCGTGTACGGCTGGTCTTGTATACTCACCAACCCCGACCCCAACACAAGTTGGGGACCTCTGTCTGCACCTCAGACACCGCAGGAGAAGAAGCTTGGGAGGGCTTAAGTAAAGATTGCCTCCACCCCTAGCGCCCCTGCTGCATGTCAAGGTGCCGCGGACTGATTTATCCGTCATACCCCGTCCATAGGAGGACTCCGGCAACGGTCTAAAATAGTCGCCTATCCGTCTGGGCCAGGACTTACACAGACATTTGGGAGAAGGGGACGGCTTACAGGTTGACGCGGAGCCCCAGAAGGGCTAGCAAATGGAAGTTGATACCTAGGCAAAGTCATTATGAAATCTTAGCATGTCTTTTTCAAGGTTTATTACAATGATTTTCAATATTTCACCTAGATCACGAATTCACTTTTAATTTTAAAACGCAATGTTCGCTGAGACACAATTTTGTAATGATTGGATAAAAATCTTGACCGCCACTATTAAATGGCAAAAACTCCATATTTTTTATGATGTCACGGATAGTTCTAATGGAGTCTCCTCATGTCAATAACCATTCACGAGTAACATTATTACCATTAATATATCCTGTAAATACTTTGAAGCATTTATCACCGCACAGTAGCAATATCGCGACATTGGCGAGTAAATCCGGGATCAGAGGAAGTATCGCGTAATGCATGACAACACTACAGGACCCCTGACACGTGAGCGTTCTTTGACGTGTATTTACTCGGCGTTAGAGGGTGTTGGATACCTTTGTCTGAAAGTTTTTGGAAGAAAAAAACGTAAATGCGAGATGATATGAAACATTGGTCAAAAGCTACCCCGTTATGAATGAAAAAGAATTAAAGAGCGCGAGTCTGACTCGGCCACCGAGAATTCCATACAAACTTGTGTGAATGTAGATTGTATATATCTTTTTTTTTTAAACAACTAGATGACAAACAAGCTGACGGCCTACCTGGTGGTAAGCCGTTACCGCCGCCTATAGACACCTGCAATAACAAGGAAAATCACTTGATATTGCAGGTGCGTTGTCATCCTGAGGCCTAAGATGAAATGCCGTCTATGCCCAGTAATTACACTGGCTACCTTTCCCTTCAATCCAAAACACAGCGAAATGTTTCACGGCTGAAATAAGAAAGGCGGTGGTACCTACCCAGGCGACCCTACATATGGGTCTACTACCAAGTAGACCCATATTTATCATGGGCATTGGTCTGTCTAAGTATGTACATACATGTGAAGGCGTACTGTCACGTCTAAAAAGATATGCATATTAAGCCTTAAAAATATGTCCTATACAACACCTTATTCATACTATAAAAGAGTTCATACATGAACTTTTTGATGCCATGAGTGTGTACAGGTAATTCTACAACTACGACTGTTTATTTATTTTTGCAAAAATAATCAGCCTCATTGAAAAGAAAACTTTGTAGTAAAAAAACCGACTTCAAAAAACTGAAAAGGATAAAATAATTAAATTTAAGTAGGTACTCATCCCCTAGAAACATATTTTTTTGGATTAGTGCTTCACTTTCTATTGTTTTTGGAAACCACTTAGCACCGACTCCAAAAATATGTTACTAGGGGATGAGTACCTACTTAAATTTAATTATTTTATCCTTTTCAGTTTTTTGAAGTCGATTTTAATTTTTGTTTAAAATATTTTTTTCACAACTTTTAGTGATAACTTTCTAAGGCCGAAGCTAGATGGGTGACCGTCAACTTATATTGTTTCCTACTATCGTATCGTTTCACTAAAAAGTCATAGTAAAGCAAAAATTCGCAATGTTGCATACGTAGACGACTTAATAATTTCAGTTCTTTTTTTTTTAAATCAAACTTATCAACTGATTTTGAAAAAAAATTTATGGTACCAAATGGCAGCTATTCCGCATCGAACAAAAAAAGAATCACGTAAATAGGATCAATAATCTCGGCGTAATCGGTGTACATACAAAGAAAAAAAATATGTAGACGACATACTAATTTCAGTTTTTTTTATTTATAAAAACCAACTACCGAACTGATTATGAAAAAAATTTTATGGGACCAAATGGCAGCTATTCCGCATCGAACAAAAAAAGAATCATGTAAATCGGATCATTAATCTCGGCGTAATCGGTGTACATACATAGAAAAAAAAAACATACCAGCCGAATTGAGAACCTCCTCGTTTTTGAAGTCGGTTAAAAAAATGGATACGATTCGATTTAAATGAAATGAAATCAAATCAAATATATTTATTGCGTATCACAAAACAATAGGGGTCTTATCCTGTGATACCCCGTAGGGGCACTGCAATTTAAGAGGGTACATTATTTACTTAAAATCTATAATCTTAATCATATTAAACAATAGCTATAAACCATAACATAAAATCAATATATAAACAATATTTTTACAAAACCCTAATGCTTGTATTGTATAAAGTGTATGGTAGTTGGTTGTATGTAACATGTATAATTAGGTAGGTATTATTTAAAGTAGCATTAAATTTTTATCGCATTTTTTTTTATTTATGTCGCAGTTAAGACAAATGTATTTTTGGAATCTTAAAAATATGATACCTATAACGAAACATGAAGATTTCCGGATTTTACTTGTGCTATGAGACTATAAGACCTAGCTTCTTGCTACATTTCATGCTGGTAGATCAACGTAAGTACCTTATGGTTTTGATTTAATGGCCGTATTTTTCAATAGCGTAGATTGGAGCATTTTTTTATACAAAGCCCGGCAAATGACTCAACACCGCCTGATGTGAAGCGGTAAGAAGAGTCCATATGCGGAGACAGCTAGCAACACAGTTTGAAACGCACTGTTCTAGCCGCCTCCACCTTGCCGGCCCATTAGGTTTTATTTCACGCCTCTTTTGAGGGAACCCATGTTATAGGAAGGAGGGAACACATGTACTGGCAAGGAATTCCAAGTTTTGGAAGTTCGACTAAGAAACGAGTTACTAAATTTCTATGACTCTTAAGACCGGCACGCGTGCGCCGTAGCAGGTAGGGGGAAGGTGAGATAAAGTCAAATAGCTCTTTAGAGCACTCTCCTTGATATAGCCGATAGAAGGCGCTAAGCGACGCAATGTCTCGACGCAATTGCAGACGCTCAAGGTTGTTCGTGACCTCTACATCGTCAATAATATGGATAGCTCGACGCTGCAATCTATCCAATGTATCGAGGAGGTACTTGGCGGAGCCATCAATAAAGCGAGCAATATTCCACTCAAGACCAGACTTGAGTTTTGTAAAGCAGGCATAATTGGTTATTGGCATAAAAATCAACGCACCTTGTTCAGGACACCGAGCTTCCGTGAGGCTGTTTTGATATATCTACATACCGACAAGTCCATTGTACAAGGGACGGTAGACGTAAGTATTTAATATTAATTTCAACCTGATCATTTGGAACTCCGGATGTATTACGCGGCTTGACAAGCCATCATAATTAGTTGCAGCGTTAATCCATACTAATAATAAAAGTGCTAAAGTAACTTTGTCTGCCTGTAACATTTTTACTCCTAAACCGCATGGCATGAAGGTAGATTATATCCTGAGAATGGACATAGGCTATCTCTTGGCGTGATTATAAACATGCATGCCACTAATATTATAAAGCTGAAGAGTTTGTTTGTTTGTTTGATTGAACGCGCTAATCTCAGAAACCACTGGTTCATATTGAAAAATTGTTTTTGTGTTGCATAGTCCATTTATCGAGGTATTATATAGGCTATATAACATCACGCTACCACCAATAGGAGCTGAGCATTAATTAAAAGTGTTGCAAAAACGGGGTAAAATATTCCTTTTTCAGCGCTTCCGTCGCGTGCGTAAACGGTTAAAGTTACGTATAAATGATGTATGCAGGAATTATTCTCCTTTAAAAGTTATAAAAAAAAGTCCGTGACAGCATATGTCTATTCTTTGAAATTGACTCTCTAGAACCATTTTTTTGGTAATCAAATTTGTTCTAAAATAATGTACTATCTGCGAAGGTGTTTTTGTAAACATGATATTATTATTTATCGAAATAAATACATTATTCACCACAAGTATTTAATTTGAGCAAAATTGTTCTTGACATCATTTGATTTCAATGAATATCTTATGGGATATCATAGTTTTAAAATATCATGCACGCATTTATGATTTTCAAGGCGGGCGGGCGCGGGCGAGGCGATCAATGCATTAATTGCAAGCTATCTACCCCACCGTTGTTATTTTCCGACATCCACGCGAACGAAGTCGCAGGCAAAGCTAGTTTACTATAAAACAGCTTATCTTTGTTACACTTTTTTGTCTTCCATTGAATACGATATGGGGAGTATAAACCCTCTTATATTGATGGAGCGGTCTTTCGGACCTAAAATCCACATAACCCTTTCTGTCAGCTGCACAATACAGACTTGATTGATTGGTCGATCAATTTATCAACAATGTATTACTGATAAGACGTGCCACAATATTGTGAAGAATAAAGACATTATACAGGGTGGTGACGGCAATACGACAATAAATTAAAACATGGGCTAAGTATATTAGTTCTTTGAAATGTTTTGCAACTTTCAAATGCATTTTATTCATTTGATAATTTCCTGGCTTATCTAGAAAATTATTATGTAGTAACTATGAATAGACTTCGTTCTGGACACTATCCATGTAACAAGTTTGGATTTCTGATGAAGAAAATAGAATCCCCTAATTGTGAACTGTGTGGCGTTTTAGAAGATATCCAACACTTGTTAATGGAATGTGTCCGGCATCAGGAAGAGAGACGCGCGATGCTCACTACATTACAACAGAATGCATTTAATATAGGTATATTTCACAGCATTTTGGCTCAACCAGTGTCGGGGGAAGCCAAAGTGGTGTATCGTTTTATATGTTTGCCGCGACTGGCTTCCGACCAGCAATGATAATGTTCATGTAATTTTAGTAAGTTCTCAATAGGACTGACATATCCGTTAGGATAAAAGTCCTGTAAAAAATAAAGAGAAAAAAAAAAACTAGAAAATAATCATTGGTTGCATTCTTTCATACAAATGTCATAAAACTATCAAATGCATAAGATGTATTTGAAATATAGCCCATGGTTTTATTTTTCTGTTTTATTTGTATGTCAGCACCACTCTGTATGCTCCATCAGAAATCGGCATAAAAATTGATTTCATAGCAATTTGTGCTGATTATTTTACAACGATTTAGTATTTTAATCATTAACTGAATACAAGCTATTTTTAAAAACAGAGCATTTCGAGTTTTGTGTGGTAAAATGAAATTAATTTGCGATAGGTAGTTGTATATCTAATTGTATAAAAAAAAAGGTGATCAGCACGATGCTATGAATTTAGCTAAGTTTCTTTATTAGACTCGACCATAGCTTTCAGTTGAATACTAGGCTGTTGGCGAAGCTAATAAACGCTGTTGCCTTTGATTGACATTTATAAAATCAAAAGCCTTTTTACTAGTGTTAATTAATGCTGAAATGAATCAAAAAACGATAAACTATTTACATAAAACCGGCTAAGGACTACTTTTTTCCAGACAATAATGCAAAGACACCTTCATAATAATTTAGATTCCAAATCAAATCAAATCAAATATCTTTATTGCGTATCACAAAACAATAGGGATCTTAAACATAGGCTGTAAGTAGTTCCTGTGATACACGTAGGGGCACTGCCATTTAAAAGGGTACATTATTTACTTATAATCTTAATCATATTAAACAATAGCTATAAACCACAACATAAAATCAAAATTTAAACAATATTTTTCCACATTTTATATAAACTTATATGACTACTGCTAGTACGGTCAGCCTAAAAATCAAATCAAATCAAATCATTATATTTCCTCAGATGTATTGGCACTTTAACGACTTACTACTATGTTACACTGCATTTATACAGTACTACGAGGATTACCACTATTTATACAATGGCAGTTAGTGTGACATGGTACCTACTAGTTTTAATCTACTTCTGGGTTCAACTACACAAATCTTACAAACTCACGCATTTATTTAGCCTTAATTAAGCATAATTATTAACGTGTGCCAAAGATAAAATGGAAAAATAATAGATGGTAACTATATTTTATGTAAATATCTTTCCTATTTGGGCCATAAAACAGTTCGCTGAGAAGATATTTCATCTTAAGCCTCATGTTGACAACGCACCTGCAATATCAAGTGATTTTTCCTTGTGTGTACAGGTGTCTATAGGCGACGGTACAAAAAAATTAAAATATTTTAAATATACCAAATTTCTATGTGCAAAATAAAAATTAAACATTCATTCATTCTCAGTGAGGAACTAAAGGATAGGGAACCAATCCTACTAGTAACTATCTACTTAGTAATTTTTCAAACATTTATAATAATGTTAAAATCAAAAATTAAGGATAAGGAACCTATTACGCTGAGGTACTATTACACTTTTTGTGCCGACTGTACAAACAGCAAGAGCAAACTCTTTTCTAAAGTTTTCAGTTCCTTTACTATGAGCTTAAATATTTAGATTGATTGTTTACTTCAGACTTGTATTGACAGATCGTATAAAAACCGACGCAATTACAAGAAGACGATCGAAGCCCTCCAAGAGTACCGTCTGCAAAATAACCGCGCAATCAGTGCTGAGCTGCGGAGCGGAGGTTTTTGCGTTACTTATTCATGGACATTACTTATGCATGCAGCAGCGAAAATATTACAAGATTTTAATGAAAGAAATATTAATTTTAAGGTAAGTTTTCTTTGGCGGGGTCTAAATTAAGTTCGCGGCTTTCGTAGGGGTTAGTTGGGCGGTGCACACCGTTCTGGCTTATTGGTAATGAGGGAGCTACTTCTATGACATTTTGTTGCGTTTTTTAAAGATGTTTTTTTATCATTTTTTTTTTTTTATTGTCATAGCCCTCCGGTGGGATAACGCCGTTTGACGGATTAAGGCGATACATTGAAAAAATTAGTTTCGGATGTTGTAATAGGATATTTTAACACTGTAGGATAGACGTTAGCTTATAACGCAAACACAGTTAGACTAGAAGAATTTCACAGGGCTATCCCAAGTCCTGGGTAGCTCAGATGGTTAGAGCAGTCGCCCGGATTGTAAAAGGTCGCGGGTTCGATCCCCGCGTCAGGACGTGAAATTTTTCTACTTTGGATATTTTTCAAACATTCATAATAATATTAAAATAAAAAATTAGAACTATGAATATTATACAAACTTAGTAAGTACATAACAATATGGCACGAGCTATGTAATCGTATGATGACTGATTGGCGTGATGAAAGGAGTCTCTTGGATACCCCACACTTGCAGCGCGAAAACTAAAAGAATTTTCTTCTTAATATTCATCACCATATACATAATGGAGGGCACAGGTCTTCCTAAATGGGAGAAGCACATGAGACATTTTGGGCCATAGCACCACCACGCTGGCCCCATTTGGGTGGGTGGTTTAAAACAGTTGCAGTAGCAACCGAGACCAACGGCTTAACTCAAGATAAATGATGACCCATCCAAAATCAACCTCTCTACATAACGATAAATCTCACAACATAACGATTTCCCAATGAGATCTATGGCGTACCACAGGATCATAATACTATAAAGTAGTTTAAATTTTCTTTTTAATATTACATAAATGTCTGAAAATATTAGAAAAGTATTTAGACTAGAAAAAATGCATGGCCTCAGACCCCCGCCATTTTACCCACTACCTCACCATCTGGGTGGCTACTCTAACCACCAAGGACGTGGAGTGACTCTAGCTAGTCCATCTCTGTATTTGCGGTAAAAGCCAACGTATAAGTACAGTCGACCACAGAAGTATCAGAACACTTTAGTGCCATGTCACAATAAAAATGGTGTCAATATAGTAAGGTAGCAACTGTTAATTATGTTCGCAGCAGAGGTGTCATGGTACTAAAGTGTTCAGCTACTTCTGTAGTCGACTGTACCAACATTCGGGCGCCCTAAAACTTCGAATAGTGAAATTCGATATGTTAAACCTCTCTTCTTTTATTTTAAAGCGAAAAGAAAGTAAATTCGAACCCGTCATTCAATTATGAAGTTGACTTTTACATTTAATAAAAGATTAAGTCTACTGTTCAATAAATAAATAAATAAACTAAAACGTCATCAATTGTTTTCTGGTGTTAAGGATGATAGAAGGAATGGTCTGTGCTGGAATAAAAGGCTACTTGGACGCCATCAAATCTTTTAAATACCAAGCAAATCAGCTCATTTTCTACAAAACATTTGGACAGTGTAATTAATTAAACTTTAAATAAAGTTTTATGAAGTTGTTCAGCTCTTTACAAATTAATCACTTTTCGGCAACTATCTTTATTACGGTATGGGGAGAGTGGGGTTATTCAGAATACGGGATAGCTCAAAATAAGACAGTTTCCATTCACCCAGTGCCTTGCTTGAGCATGAGCGCAACTTTCAGCTAGTGCACTGTTTGATTTTTTCCAGAAAAAACTAATTACTTTACTATTCGATTATGATGTACACATGCAGCTATAGGTATCTAGATGATCTCTTCTATTCTCGGTTAGAAACATTTGTGGTTTTTGAACTTCTGAAATGTCATGTTTCGCCTCGCTTGTGGAATACTAGCGTGTTCTTTATTAAATTTATTGCCAGAAACCCATTTCTACCTTAAATTAAATTTAAAAGCGCTCTCAATATGAAAATTTCATACTTCACAAAATACTCTGGCTGACATCGTAATGCGAAAAAGACACAGTCGAAGCGCTTTATTCAAATCCGTCGTCGGGAACAGTTGAAGCGTAAAAAATATGAATATGATTTCCTCACGCACTTAGAGAAGTTTCTTCGCGCCAAATGAACCATATTTTGGGCCATAACACTCGCATTATTCAACGAAATCTTCGTAAGGCTTCCTAGACAGTGTACGACTATAATATGAAAATTTGCAAATCGAAATTCCAAAACATTGATAGATACTTATATTCTTCTCTGTTATCACTTACATAATAATTTTCATTTTCGCTCAAAAACGGATTTGTCATTTTTTAAATTACCTAAACCGAATTGAGTTGTCTCATGTAAAAAGGCGAAAGGGTGTTTTTTACTTCTTTTTTTAACTCGATTTTAACGACCACCCTTAACAAAACAAATACAATAATTACAAAAATTTAAACATTATGAAGGCTCTTTTTAAATTTATAAGTATTATCACCACGCCCCAGTTTTCCAAAAATTTCAGCCGCAGAGTTTTTTTCTTGTAGCACCGTGAATGGGCAGCCTTTATTCAAAATAGATCTTAAAAACAGTTGAAGAGGGAGTCGCAACTTTTTATATATATTTTGGAAGCTAAATGAGCTGAAATGGCTTGCAGATGCTGCGAAATATATTTTCGGAAATTGTGTCAAGTTTTTGGCTATTTAAATGACACGAATACTATAAATCGAATAATAAAATTGCATGATATAGGTAATGGTAAAAAATTTACAATTCTTAAATTGTAAATTTTTTACCATGATTGTATAATCATTGATGTATATATTTTATGTGACTTCTATGTGACCAGCTATATAATTATATACCCAATTTTGAGATTTAATCATTTAAAGTTATTCAAATTAAAATAATGAATAATAAATTTAAATGTTTTTATTGCACTTATGTGGTACATAGATATAATTATAAAATCAATAGAACCAAACACGAACCCTGTTAGGGTATCGCCACATAATAATAATAATAATACTAAGTGGAACTAACTAAATTACGAAAAATAAACAATTATTAAATTTTTTGTTACATGTGTAACTATGTAATTTAAAATTTACATAGTTACACATGTAACTTTTTAGTTACATTATATTTTATTGGAGTGAAACAATAAAGTTAAAACTTATGTAAATTAAAACACAACGCTAAGTAAATACATAATATTGCTTGTTTGTGACTGTACACAATTACTACTGAAAAGGAATATTCTACGTAGCTAAGATTAGTGAAACTATTTATAATAATTTATTTAGGAACTCGATTTTTTGTCGTAGGTACTCTTTCCTATAACATGGGTTCCTTCAAAAAAGGCGTAAAAGGGCACCTTATTTGTCAGCAAAGCCGAGGCAGACAGAACAGATACACCAGTAGTCTTCGCATGGACTCTTCTTACCACTTCTCATCAGGTGGTGTTGAGTCATTAACCGACTTCAAAAAAGCAGGATGTTATATGTTCCTTTGTTGTGCTTTGTATTAAAAAGTTTCTTCGTTAACTTTAAGTCCAAACTGTACTTCAATTAATTAAACTTTAAATAAAAATTGATTTAGTTATTCAACTCTTTACAAATTAATTACTTTTAATTTGTAAAGAGTTGAATAACTAAACGGCAACTATCTGTATTACGGTGAGGGGAGAGTGTGGTTATTCAGAATAAGGGATATCTCAAAATAAAACTGTTTTCGAATGAAAAATGTCTTATTTTGAGCTATCTCGTTATGTTCGTTGCGCTCATGCTCAAGCAAGACACTGGGTGAATACCAAGTGCCTTACTTGAGCATGAGCGCAACTTACGGCGTTTTAATTCCCGATATTATTAACTTTTCTATTATCTCATGATGTTGATAGCCTAGTTCAAAATCACCTTGCATTCGGACCCACCCCACTCTCCCCTATTAATATTTTTGTGACAAAAATTTTAGTTTTCTTGATTTTTTGTATGGAAATATGGACACAGTAAAGTAAATATAATTATTTCATTCAAAAGTAAACTATTTTCACCCTTTCATGACCTTTCTACAGATCGTGTGGATCGTATGGATAATACGATTTAGCATGAGGTTATTTTTTCCTCTTTTTTTATAGTTTGTGTTTAGGGTGACCAGGCACTGGCCCTAATTCTGGTAAACACATGCTAAGTGTAAATTTAAGTTCAGTGCATTTCTTTCTATCAAAAGGAATACGAAAAGGATGGCTGTCATATAATTTGACATTTAGAAACGTGCATTCAATTTTCGACCTTATTGAACGTGCTAAAATGCAGTGTTTAGGAGGCACCTCCGTACATGCCGTCTAAAATTGTCTATAGTTTCTTTGAAATCTATCTAAATTTAAGTTACAGCTCTAAACAGATTCTTGCTATCTTTTTCCTATTACTTATTGCGAGAAAGAGATATACTGTACTTAAATTTAGAATTAAAGAGTGTTTCCAGAATTAGGCCCACTGCCATCTGCCTTTGCTCACGACAGCGCTCCCGTTACACTCTATATAACGCGAGTTACGTCCCTGAGCCAACTGAACATTTTTTTAACCTTTAATTAAGAAGTTTTAATAAACAAAGGCCCCCTATTCCGTCATTACGCGCCCACTTGCCGACGTAACAGCTCCAATAGCAGACAGCAAATTTTAAACACGGTTTAAGGTTTTCTTTATTCCATCCTGTTTTATGTAAATTATGATTGGGGCGCGGAGCTCTGTGTACTCGGAGTTTACTTCAAATACTAACGATCTCTTGTAAAAAAACTGTCTAATGAAAGCGTAACTGAAAAAATAAGATTTTACGTTCATGTTTTGATAATATATGACATCTTTTTTATTTCATAAACAAGAAGTTATTACTTGTAAACAAATGTTGCTAAAGAAATAGAATGTTTAAAATCAATACCTTTACAGATACAGTGGTGTTTGATATATTTGCAGCCCATCGTATAAAAACACGTTGCTATAATAGTAAAAAGTGTGAAAATATCTATGTAATTTTTATGTTAGGATTCGTATTGCCATAATAATACTTGTAATGTAATCAATCTAGTATCTTTCTAATTTTTTATTTTATTAAAAAAATGTGTTTTTTTAATTTTCTAAGCCGTACAATTTTGACAATATTCTATAAGGTTTTTATATGAAACAATAGCTTATAGTTTCCGAATTTGTGAAAAATACCTACAATATTTGTGTAATAATAGTGTATTTATTTGTTAATACTCATTCAACTTTTGGATTGGCTGTAGGCATGTCTTTTGTCAGCGATCTGCTTTGCTAATATTTTCCTGAACTGGGACTCATAAGTCCTAGTGAAATGTAAAATACTAAGAAAAATAAATGAAAATACTTGGATATTAACACCTTTCTTTCGTTCTGTGGACATATTGGCTGGCTTTCGACTACAACGCTTTTATACCAGCCACTGTAAATTATGCAGCTCTAACGGTGTTATTACTGAGTAGGGAAGGCATTTCATCTTACGCCTTACGCATCTGATTTTTTCCTTATTAGTGCATATTTACTACCAATTGGGACGTCAGCTTGCTTGTCTTCTAAAATTTATTGTATTTAAAACGTTGACAAGTAACTGAACTTTAAGATTGTAACCTATCCTTAGGAAAGCTACGTCGGTCGCACGGCTTTGCATACAAAAGAGATGTTCCAAAAATGTATGGAGACCCGGCCATGTGTGTACACTATTCTGAAAAATAGGTAAAAATGTATATAAAAGTTTTAAATTGTCCATTTTCTTTTTATTTGATTTGTTCACGCAAATGGACTATACAAAACATGAATTATAGAAGAAACTGCAACAAAGTTAAATATTCAACATGGCGGCTATGTCACTTTGGTGACGTTTAGTTGACTTCTATATCCCCCGCCATACTGGATTTACTGTGAAATGGACGGAAAATTTCAACTTTTGTACAAACAAACTATGCATGACAACGAATTATAAGTTTTTTTCCAGGATTTAGGAGATTTTTTGAGATAGTGTACATACAGGGTGGTGCCGTCAATACGACAATAAATTAAAACATAGGCTATATTAGTTGATAGAAATGGTTTGCCACTTTCAAAAACATCTTATTCATTCGATAATTCCATGACATTTCTATGAAATAATGCAACCAATGTTATTTTAATTCATACAAATGTCATGAAATTATCAAACGAATAAGATGTTTTTGAAAGTGGCAAACCATTTCTTGAACTAATATAGCCCATGTGTCAATTTATTGTCGTATTGACGGCACCACCCGTATACTTCGCCGGATATGAAACATCTTGTTTTCAAGTCGAATTATTGGAAACGAACAAACTGATTTTAATAACACTGTACAGATGACAGCACATCAACCGTCACAGTTCCGTCACTGATCTTTAGATCGCCCTTATTTCGTTCGTAATAGAGGCGGATTTCGAAGTGCAACTTGCACGTGCACTTGATGTGCTATTGTGTGTACATGCTTATGCAAGTGAGGCTTAACAGTCTTAATGTTGAGTAAGAGTAATTGTTAGCTTTTCATACAAACTGAAAATCGCCCGTAATTTCTTTATTATTATTTAGAAAAATTCTCTGACAACTTTTTAAAATAGTTTGACTTGCTTATGCATGGCAAAGTTTCGTTAAAATCGATATGTATGAAAGCCGTGCCAAATAAACGCTCATAATAGCAGAAACTGTACTCTCACGAGCATAACATGTACCTACCCACTTCTCACTGCTCCATTAACGATAAGAGTACATAAAAATAATTTCGTACTTCATTGATTATCACTCAATAAAGTTAAGTGTGTCGAAGCCAAAACAACCGCATCCCTTCCATGCCGCTATCTTTACTGACCAAATACACTCGAATTTCTCTGATCATCCATTTTTCATTCAATAACAGTAATGTATAAAGGTAACCTTCGGAATATCTGCCGGCGATCGGGATAAACATAAACAGTGGGCCCGGGGTGCTCGCCGAATTAATTTGAATACATTCCCTGTTTCCTTGTGGAAATCCATCATTTTACGAAATATCAGGCCCCATTTATTCGTATTTTCGGCAACTGGTGTTGTAGTCTTTCTGTGAATTTTTGAGTGAGGTACTTGAGTAAAATTTTGCAGAATTTTAGGCTTGAAATCAGTCAGAGCATAACAAACGCTACTCCCCTTCACAGAACAAACAATCATTTTATCAGACAATGTATACGCTTTTGCAACAAGCTTTCAATCGATATTTGAGAATTACTAAAATAAAGAGGAAAGCGTTTAAGAAAGCTTACTATAAAATAACTGACTACACGATACTCAGAGCATGGGAGTGAATAGTTTAAAGACAATTACTAATTAATTTTTAATTAATGTATATATATATATAATAATTTTAATACCTAATAATGATATAACGCTTTCTTTTTACCTAATAATGATAAAGCGTTTAAAATGATTTAAATGCTTTCTTTCTTTCTTTATATATTGACACGCAATGGCACAAATAATTTGCAATTGTCATTGGCCCTAATTCTGGAGAAGACATGCTAAGTCTAAATTTAGGTTTAGTGCATTTCTTTCTCTCATTATATATACGAAAAGGATGGCTGTCATGTGATTTGACCTTTAGAAACGTGGTATAAAATGCGGTGTTTAGAAGGCACCTCCGTACCTACATGCGTCTTAAATTGTCTATGGTTCCTTTGAAATGTGTCTAAATTTAATTGACAGCTCTAAACTATTTCTTGCTATCCTTTTTCCATCACATATTGCAAGAAAGAGATATACTGTACTTAAATTTAAACTTAGAGTGTGTCTTCAGAATCAGGCCCATTATGCATTTCATAAGTACAGTGTCTTGAGCCGCTTCTTCTACACAGCTAAAGTATATTCGTCGAAGCGGTGGTAAGGTTAACTTAAGACGATTTGAAGGAACTCAGTTTGAATTTATTTAAGTAAAAAGCATTTTGTAACTCCCACCAAATATCTCCATTCTTCTTGTTGAGAGATCTCGGTAAAGGTACTTGAAGAAACTGACAAATACTAGTATTGCAAAGACTAAAGACAAACTCTCTGCTCTTACGACAATGTCAACTACCTCGTATCGGTACTGGTCGGCATTACTCACCACTAGAAAAATTAAGATGGGCTACAAATAAAATCAAAAAGCTCTTCATTTAAAAACTCTTTCAAATCGTCATAATTTAACCCAACCACCGCTTAGAAGAAGCGCAAGAATGTCCTCCAGCTTTTAATGTTTGTGACATTTACATTATTAATGCCATTACGAGTCAATATATCATAGGTATTACAAATATTATTTTTCAATGTATCGTCTTTGAGCAATTCATTCCCATGCTTGTACCTATCAGTAAGATGATCGCTTACTTTAAAGTATGATTTCTTGCAGTTTTTCATTGATTAGAAGCTTTATAATAAAAGGGCATTACCCCGTTAAATCTTTTTTTATTTTTGAAATATAGTAGTATAGCAAGATTATGCTATTTCCTTCTATTTACATTACCGACTATCTTCGTACAATGTAAGGAGAATTTGCAAGGTGAATCAAATTCTTTAGCTCCAAGGTAAAAACATTATTGATATTTTTTTAACCAAACTTCAAAACGTCCAGTTTGTCAAGATCTTTAAGTAAATAAACGAAACACTTCCTCATATATTAAGGCTAGAAAATTTTCCAAAGTCGGTGTATATGATTATCTCGGCCGATAGGAGCCCGCCCTTATTTATCGGGAACATGATGGATGTTCCCGGAAAAATGTTGCGGCTAAATCAACTGGAAACATGGCGAGGTGGGGAGGTAATTATGAAGATCTGGGCATCTGTGGTCCGGGTGTGGAGAGATATTGATATTGTTATAGTTTTGGTCAAAGAATTATGCTCTAGAGTCAGGGAACATAACAGTTGCAATCTAAAGGGTAAAAAACAAAGCCGTTTATCATCAATAATTAATAACAGGTCACAAATCGACGGACTGAAATCTTCTAGAAATAATAGGTTCACTCAGAAATAAACAGGGTCATTACAATACTTCTGTACTCACCACTTAGAGATGGCATTGGACACAATATTAGTCGGTTTTTGAAAATACTCTAATGACGCGTATTACAAATAAAACCTTATTGTGGCTGGAATCTGTAGCTTGACTGGTTATAGGATCAGTAATTAAAACTTGGAGTCATCCCTATGTATCAATTTTACGTATCATTAATGTTCGATGTTGAAAAAATTTGACTTTTATACTTTCTTAATGTTGCTTCATATTTTCAAGAACACAGAATTTGAACCACTTTACAGGACGTAGCTCATTATTACTTATGCCACACGTCGACGTCGATTATCGCGTATAAAATAATTCGGTAAAGTGTCATTTTCTCATGGTTATGTGTATAGTTTCGTTCATGATTTTGACCCCGTAAACTATATCGTGCGAGTAATGTGTGCAGTCCTACTTAATAGACAACTGCCAGTAGTATCTATGTTAATTATTTGTTCTGCCTCCATTACAGCGTCAACCAATTAACTTACAGACCAGACGATTCAATTTACTTTATCTAAGTCTATAGCTACACGGCGACAAACAAAAGTCCTTTAATTCACTCCCCTCTCGCATACATTAGGAGCTATTTGTTTTTGCTACATTAACATTTTTATGGCTAGACTGAGAGAAATCACTTACAGCAATCGTATCAAATTTCATGTGCGGTTGCAATTGTCGAACACAAGCCTTATTGCTTTGGTAGAACGACGATGGAATGATACAGTGAGTGAAAATATAATGTTGTAAATGAATTTACTGTAGCCAGTGACACATTAGAACGACTGCTCGGAAAATCTTAAATAAACGATCTTATGAAAATAAATCTGACAGTTCTAGAGATATTGGACTTTAATGCTTTTTATGATACATAATTTGATGGAAGACAATGTATGGCAATATTGTATACTGACTACAGTAAAGAGAAAAAATCAATTAGGTTTATTATCGTTTTGAAAATGAAGTGTTTAAAAGACTTTTTTTTATTATAAGGTTGACAAAGAAGAATATTTTATAGACACCGATGTACACGTTGAGGACCCCAGTTAACCTGTGGTTACATTGACTTTTAAATTAACAACCTTACTCTCTAAAAAAACTCATTAGTGTGAAATATAGTTCCACTTTCAAGTCTTTCAAATTTGTAATTAGTATGTTTTAATAATCAAAGTGGTACAATATATAGATCCAGTGTCAATATAGTGTCACTAAATCTTTACACTTTAAAATACTCAAATACACCTGACAAAATTACTTCAAACTGAGGATCAAAGGAAGTGTAAAACATAAAATATGAAAACAAGTTTTGTCACGATGACTTAACTGCTTTTATATTAGCATAAAGAATTTTGTAACTCTACGAATGCTCAAAGGTTGGTCCACAAAGGACCCAAAGCTTGCATAAACAGCTCTGGAACGCCGCAAAATTAAGTTCTCAAACCATTTAAGTCCAACCAAAAATCACGTTACGAAGTTGGGTGCGATCTTCACGCATACATTAGGGTGTGCGGGCTAAAACAAAATCATTATTCAAATCTCCTGAATAATGTTTTCAGGAATCGGGACCCGAGTTCGGTGCGTCGTTTTTGAATTTTAATACGGACTCTAACAAGTTTTCAGTCAAAGGAGATCGGTAGTACTCGTTGGGTCTATTGCTATGGAGGTAAAGGACGCGACACCTGTTCAAGATAATTTACATTATTGAGACCAGGATTACCACTCGGTATATTTCAAGATATGATGCTTGTGCTCAGTATTTAAAAACTTGAGCATAGTGCTAAAGCTATATTTGGATGTCTACTGATTCTTTATCACTAACCAGTCATCTTTAGAACAACATAACACAAAGCATGCCCGAAGTATCAAATGTTTGAAATAAGTTTTTTGCTCACTTGATTCTTCATTAAATTACATGACAGTACATATTCCACCGACCCACCAACTCGCATTGTGCCAGCGTGGTGGTGTTATGGCCCAACTCCTCATGTATTTCTCCCATGTAAGAAGGCCTGTGGCCAGCAGTGGGACGTATAATAGGCTGGTGATGATGATGACATATTCACAAAAAAAATAACTATCAATAGAAAGTATCCTTAATTAAGCTTGTGCTATTTTATTAACGCACAATTCGTTGTTTCTGTTTCTCTTCTTGTTATTGGTACTAACACTAACACTAACACTAAGTAAAATCTCACGAAGAACAAGAAAACCTGTCTCAGTTACTCCATAGTTAGCGTCACGTCGTGTCGGCGTCCGATCAAAGCGGCGGTGATCAAAGGACGTCGCCGGAGTGTCCGGCCAGGGTAATTAGACACCTTCGCCAGGGGACGGGACGGACGTGACAACTTCCCTGATTGGAGCTGAAACTGTATACTTTATTAAAAATCTATCGAATCTCTGTAAATCTTGAGTTATATAATAGTATAATCTAAAACTAATATTCCGTGCTTCAGAAGGCACATTAAGACGTTGTTGGTCCAACCCATCAACCGGCATTGGGCCTGCGTGGTGGTGTTATGGCCCAAACTTCTCATGTGTTTCTCCCATGTAGGAAGACCAGCAATAGGACGGATGTAGGCAGGTAATATGACTAATTTTCTTCTATCATTAATTTAAAAACTAGGAAGAAACGTCGTTGTGAATTTCCAATATCGGCCGTGATGCAGTTTTGATTTGATTGGAATCAAAAAGTAGTCAATAATATTAAAGTTTATACGTTACAATTATAATGTCCTATCTCCATAATATCTTAATGTGGTGGGTTCGTATGTAGGGTCGTCTGGGTGGGTACTACCACCATTTCTATTTCAGCCGTTAAACTGATCACTGTGTTTCGGAATGAAGGGCAAGGTTGGCAGTGTAATTATTGGGCATGGAAGATGTTACTTCTTAGGCCTCAGGATGGCAACGTACCGGCCAAGCGATTCTTTCGTTCGTCAGATGGCCATCAGCTTGCTTGTTATCTAGTTGTATAAAAATATATACGCCCTAATAATGCCAAGTATAATCTTGATATTTGCCTACCATCAGGATACTGTATGGTACAAACTAAATATGGATGTATGTATACGTAAGGTACAAGGAAAATTTTCAGGATCATCACATTAGTAAGCACCTGCCTCTGTTGGAGTTAAGGCTGATTTACACTTGCATAAGTACAGTAGCGAGTTAACTTGCGGTCTTGGCGAGTTAAGTTCTTAACATTGTTTGGACGGGAATTTGAACTTAACTCGCCAAGACCGCAAGTTAACTCGCTACTGTACTTATGCAAGTGTAAATCAGCCATTAGAATTCGATACCTCTAGTAGTCGTGGACAACTTCAGTAATAAAATCACTAAATTAATTACACAACTTCTTGTCAATATTATCACATTTTATGTATCAGTTAACTCAACTGATGATATCATTTATATCTTCTTCAATGATATCAGACGGAAGACAAACTTTACAAAATGATGGTCCCAGTAGACCTAAAGATGTTCTATGTATTATTACGGTTATGACGAATATTATATTGAAGGCGTTACATCGTTAAATCACTATCTCAACATTATCAGCCAGTAACTGCTAGCCACAATTTCTTAGCTAAAATCAAACCAATGCAGTTTACTTATAGTAGGTATAGTTTATTCTTAAAATTTGGAACAAAGCTGTGTTGTTTAAATATCTAAAAATGTGCGATAAGCACGTTTGTGTTCCACAAGATTTTATCTCTAATTCACAAGAGCCAAAGTCTTTTATAATCTGTAAAGTAGTCGCTAACATAGCAGATACACCGGATTTTCGGTTATGAGCGCAGCGGCAGCGAAACTCTGGATTAACCTACGTTTGATAGAAGTTTTTTAAAGGTTTAATTTTTGGAAGGTATTTATGTACCTATGTGTGCGTGTGTATCTGTAACCATAGTAGACCAATCAAGTCTGAAAAATAAAACGAAATGATTTCTAAGAAAGACAGTGTCCAATTGAGAGAAAATCTGAGCGGTTGCAAAGGATCGCCGACGAAGCTATTACGCATCTAACGACGAGAGACGTTATCTGAGACGGCCAATCGGCGCGAGCGGCGCGGCGGTCACTCGGTCATTACTGCCCTCGTGCTCTATGAAATATTTATGACGACTGCCATAATAACGCCGGCGACGATATCATTATACTTTGTGATGGGGGTGTCGGGCGGGGCGGAATTTCTGAACGCTCCTTACCATTGCAAAGTCGCAATCGCGGCCAGCGTGCACGGCGCCCGCCGAATATGCTCAGGCGAACTTCAAAGATTTCGCCGCTCAGGTGAATGCAATTACCCTCACAAATTTTAAAGTCGATTTCGTATCTCGACGCACCATTTCAGAAGCCGAATCGATGCATTCTTAAACGGCCGAAATCGGAGACCGCATTGGAAAATCGGCGTTCTGTGCGCAGACGCGGCACCCCCGGATCGCCCATATTAACTTGTTAATTAGGTCCATAATACGACTTGCAGATGAGCTACAGAATTGTGAAGTTGAATACATAAAAAGCCCTTTTTCAGCGATCGTATGCATTGTCGCGGCGTGTGCGGCGGCGGCGGCCGCGGGGAGGCGCGCCTATGCCGTGTTTCGTCCCACCAGCTACCAGAACTTTGCCTGTTCATAAATAAACGCGAACGGTATTCAACAGCCCTTGGTGCTGTATGCATAACGAATTTGAAGGAGGCAAACTTGGAGGCTCTGCTGACTGGGATGGAGTATAAAATTCAGTAACAACATGGTGGAGGTTTTCATTCGACGGTTCGCTGTCGCCGAAGACATAGCTCCGTTATCGTAATTAGTGAGTTTGGTGTAATTAGCGCACGTGAGCGATAGCCTGCTTATCGCTGGTGATCGGAGCGAGTCTGCCGCGAGTGAGGTGTCTTGGAAGTTTATGAAAATGAGTTTCAATTTCGTGGAAGTTGGGTGGAAAATGCAGTTTTGTTGCGATGCTTTGTGCGATGGAGCGCAGCGCCATCTTGCGGATGCTGACAGCGCGTGAGTAAAACCTAGGTGGCGTGCGTGTCGCGTTTGTTTGTCAAAATAATATGGCCGCCTAAACAGGCCGCTTTGAATATTTTTGCATGGGATCTGCACATTTTTAAAAAGGAAACGACGAGTTATGTTCGTTCAGCTGTCGGTTTCACACGACATTTTTCATCCTTTGTTATTGATTTTCATTCTGTTTTACTTAGCTTTAAGTCTTTTGTTATTGGTAAGTATGGTATAGAGAAAGAGTAGCTTATGATGATGACTGTGTAGCAAGGGATGTAACCAAGGATTTTATAAGCTAGTGACTTTTGATTTCATCTTATTATTAACTCTGCTTTCTCTAGATACCTGTATGATAGGTGACATACAACTAAAAGGATTTTAATTTTCTCTACCTAATGAAAAGATTATCATTGAACTGTGTGAAGAAAGTAGGAGATTTTAGCTTAATTATCCTGAATTATGCCAAAACCTGCTACTTTATTACAATGATAACACACGAGTGAAACTGAAACAAAATTAAATTATAATTCATTTTGGAACAAACAGTTACTAATAAAGTCTTATGTAATACTTGTAGTTACTTATTTGTAGGTAAATATTTTATTCCTTTAGACAGTTATTGAAGATAAGATGAGGTAATAAATTTGATGTAACAACTATAAATAATAATACAATAATTCATTTTACATTTCAATAAGCATTGCACAAGTGAGATAAACCACTTAAAAGCAAAAGTAGTGTAAACTCACTCGTAACTTCACAGTATTTATAGCACTTTTTTTAACCGACTTCAAAAAGGAGGAGGTTCTAAATTCTGATGGCTTTTTAAATAACGTATCTATTACCCGTACACCGATTACGCCGAAATTTCTGATCCAAAATATTTTTTTTGTTTGTGATCTGGAATAGTTTCCATTTGGTCCCATAAAAATTTATTCGGGTCGGGTATTAGTTTTTTAAATCAAAATAGCTGATCTATGCGAAATTGCGGATTTTTTGCTTTTTTAGGACTTTTAGTGAATCGGTACGATAGTACAAAACAAATAACCATCTAGCTAGATGGCTATTTGTTTTGTACAAATTGTGTAATAACACAATTTGTGTTTTTCTTAAGCATTACTTAAGTGATACTGGAGTTACGATTAACATGTAGGTACTGTTGGGGAATTTATATGTTTAGCATGTTCACGAATATCCGCATTTAGTCGTATAGTAGCGCTAAATGAACTGTTATTAATAAAGTCAATAATTTACTCAATAAATCTGTCTATCAATTTAATCTGTCGTCTCATTTGCCGTTTTAAAATGACAAAATCACAAAATCTTTTACCTGCTTAATAATTATTTCCCGACTATACAGAATCGTCTTGATAACACTGAATTGAATTCTGTCTACACCAAAAAAAAATCGCGATTATGTCGAAATTTGTCGCCTTAATATCTGATTTTGTCGGACCATGGTTCAATCAATCGTTTATTTACATGAATAAAAACATTAATGGTACACATGAATAGCAGTACATCCCAGGGTATGAGCTATTTATAATCCATAAGAGCATTAAGTCTTTCAGCAGCAGACGTGCAAATATTAATATTTAATTAAGAAGACACATTTCCACCTTGTCAAAATAATCATGAAATTAGGCAGTATTACATTAAGCTTTAAAGTACCTACACATACTACATAGTTACAAAATGAGGCAAGTTTGTACACTATTATAAAACTATTATTATTGTTAATTTAAATTCAATTGTCAACATTATAATTAGTCAATTATTGTCATAGTATTAATACAGTATTAAAAATGGTCATATTTGTTTACAATATTAAATGTTATTCTTGTCAATTCAATTCATAATATTGTTTAATAAGTAGTATAGAAACATCTTTTCGCTAACCATGTGGACAGAGCTTTTTTTTTAATATTTTCTCTCAGAGTAATTTCAAACTGACTGGTAACATCGTTCTATAAAACTATGCACATATTATAAACGTTTAAAAGTTCTAAGGATACTTTACTTTGGTTTACTTTTAAACCATTTTTAAACAAGCTGATGGCCCACCTGGTGGTAAGTGGTTACCGCCGCCTATATAAACTTGCAATAACAAGGAAAAATCACTTGATATTGCAGGTGCGTTGTCATCCTGAGGACTAAGATGAAATGCCGTCCATGCCCCGTAATTACACTGGCTACCTTTCCATTCAATCCGAATCACAGCGAACTGTTTCACGGCTGAAATAAGAAAGGCGGTGGTACCTTTTTTTTCGGAGTGGAATCCGCTTACGGACGATACCCTAAACCGCTGGTTAGGTGGACCAGCGGACCGTCGGCTAGACGTGGGTCTGTGCAGGGGTCGCCCAGCACCCGATCATAGCGGCACTGTTAATACCTGCTAAACCACTTCGGTTTCCCCATGCCCATAATGGAGACGACCCGGGGTTTGCCGAAGCATAGCCGACCCTAGAACCGACCAGAGCCAGTCCTAGGGCGGGGCACCAGGTCTCACCCCGGGCCGGTCGCGGCCATAGCCGCGTCCGGTCCCGGTGTGAGGCCCACTCAGGAAGGCGGTGGTACCTACCCAGACGACCCTGCATAGAGGCCTACCACCTAGTAAACCATGGTCCGACGGTGTTGGTAACCGACCCAAGGTTCACACTCACCAGCACACACTTGATATTTCGTGTGCTTTATTATCTTTGCAATAAGAGTAATAAGATCTATCTAAACAGTGACCGTTAAAAGTTTATGTACCAATCCAGTCCGCAGCGCCATGTTGTATATTGATTAAAGGATTTATTAATTGTGAATTCGGAACTTTATATTATCACAGGAACCAAGAGAGAAAGCTGCAGTCAGTTTTTTATTGTTATCATAAAAGAAGGATTAGAGACAGACAGCCACGTCGTATGAACAACAATATCTTGGTGCACTTGCCTGTCACGTGACTTACATGTGACGCACAAAATTGTCGTTATTCTAAGAAAACAAGTCCCCAATTTAGCTTCCTCTTCCAGAGAATTCTCTTCTTTCTTGTAGGTAACTTTTATTTGCGGACTTGCGGATTAAACGCAGTGGAACAGCTTTATTTATGCACCCTGTTTCGCATTTCAAAGCGGGCTTTTTCTTGCACTAACTTTTGTATTCCGAATTTACTTTATAAAGATGGTGCCTATGGCTTTTATTTTCTCTTTGAGTATAACTTATTGCTTATTCAGAATTGCTTCTTATATAGCTAAACAATTAAGACCTCAAATATTAAACCTGTTAATCTCATAAGCTGTGTATTTTAATTGATTTGTATTGTATCACATAACATGTAATTTTCTGCTCGTTTTCGCTAACATTTGCTCAGCGTTGAGAGTCTCTTAGCGATTTTTGACTCAGTCTATCTATAGGAGATAGATAGAGACAAATGAGAAATAAGTCACCTAAATTAGTTATTAAGGCTTATTAAGCTTAAGTTATTAATAGCTATTAATGTAGCTTATTTCAATTTCTGGCACCCTTTCTGCGTTCTCCTTCTTTTTCATATTTTTATCACCTTAGGTTGGCTGGAATTACTATTATTAAATAATTGATCTAATCATATTTTAAAATTTAAAAGCGTTTTTGTATGATAAACTATTCTCGTTTGTAAGTGTGAGTTTAGAGATATATTAATGTCATAAGTGTATCTATTATGTTTTAAGTATGCCCGGCGTTGAACCCGGCGCATTTAATAAAGCGGAGGCTCCACTAGTTTTCCGAATATTATATTTATGAAATGTCAGAAAGAATTTTAAACTGGAATCTGATCTAACAAAAAAGAAACCCAATTCTGTTATTATTAAGTAATTACAATTGCTATAATGACGCTAAAAGTGTGAGATTAGCCTTTACCATCCAAAACACGTAGTTTTCAAATATACCAACAATTTTACGGTGTTCTGACATCTCTATCAAAAGCCCGCAGAATATTTCGCGAGCACTTGACGTCACATTGAGGTGCTCACACCAGCGCGATAACCCGTAGGTGCGACGCGACGTGCAAACTGACACGTCATTTTCCACGCTAGTGCATAACCATCCGAATTTGGATATGTCACGCGCAGCGGGGAAAAACCGACAAGTTTTTACGTCAGCTCACTCCGACTTTAACACCCTTGTCACCACTGCCTACAGCTCAATTTAGTGTACTGTAAGTGCACAGATAACTTGGCCCGAGTTTGTCAGGTCGCGTTGTATGGTTATCCAATCTCTGTGATGAGTACAGAACGGTGCTTTTGAATTGAATATAGGATAACGTAACGTAATTTGAGGTAAATTTAATAATGGCTGCTTTTACCAGAAGCGTAGCGAGAATTGGAGTAAATATAATAAAATAAATAGTCGCCATACGCAAAGGAATTATAGACTTCCCGTCTTCCCAGCACTCAAAGTGTTTCTCCCATGTAGGAAGGCCTGAGCCCAGCAGTGGGACGTATGTAGGCTGGTGATGATGAACTCAAGGAGACGGCAATGAGATAAGATCTAATGTCCATTTTCACTAACCATTCCCTAAGCTTAGGTGACTCTTATCGACATTTGTCTCTTTCTATCTCCTTTAGTTAGACCGAGATAAAAATCGCTAAGAGCAAATGTTAGTGAAAACGAGCATGTCACTATTGGTCTTTTTGAGTTACATGCCTTAACTACAGATTTCTTTTTCATTTATGCACTGGATGTTTGGTACTCACCATGACAATTGGACTTGCCATGTTAACATAGTCATAGTATAGTGTAAAAAATATTCAAAATAGTAAAATCAAAATTCTTTATACAAATAGTTAAGTCAGTTATAAACAAAATGTATAAGAAATTTCAAAATAAGTTTTAGTATTTTGAACTTTTGATAACACCATAAGTATGTTAACATTGCAAAAGCTATATGCAATCTATATACGTACTTAAGTATAGCGCAGAAATAATATAACATTGGCTTCATTATTTCATAGATACGAGTATGTCTTGAAATTATCAAATGAATTAGATGTTTTTTTGGCAAACCATTCCTATATTTTTTTATACAAATAGATGACAAACAAGCTGACGGCCCACTTGGTGGTAAGCGGTTACCGCCGCCTATAGACACCTGCAATAACAAGGAAAAAATCACTTGGTATTGCAGGTCCGTTGTCGTCCTTAGGCCTAAGATGAAATGCCTTCCATGCCCAGTAATTACACTGGCTACCTTTCCCTTTAATCCGAAACACAGCGAACTGATTCACGGTCAGCTTGTTTGTCATCTAGATGTATAAAAAAAATTACGTCCCAATTTCCATTAAAACCTAAAATCTGAATCTACTTAGTCTTCATGTTATTTTTTTACTAATAATAATAAATATTTTTAATATAAAAAACATGACAAAAATTTACAATTAAATATTTTACAAAAATTAAAATACAACGATAACTTATTATACTTAGGTAGTAAGGAAACTTCCACTTAATATTGCGGGCTTAGATACTTGAAAGTTTACTTGGTACTATACCATTAGATACCATTTATACATTTTAAGAATGTACGCTGGTCAAAATAAATAAAAAAAGCAGCAGTCAGCTTCAATCTTTTCGGTGGTAAAAACTAAAATTTATTTTCTATTTTCCCCCGCTGTGTAAACAAATGAGAAAATGCAAATACCTCGAGTTAACCCTTAATTGGTATTGCGTCGCGTGCTCACCTCACTGCCACATAAAAAGTTACTCTATGACATAAACCACGGCTGGGCCGCGGTCATAACATAAGCTACGGGCTTAAAGACTTGCTCGTATTGTTAATTACAAACGCCAAATGAACAAAGAAAATCATTTCAGGTTTGATTTCTGAATGCCAAAGACACGACAAGGTTAGTAACCAAACACCCGCCTGTAGGTAGGCCCGCCCCTAGTGCAAGAATCAATCAAAACGAAACGAAAACCATCATCGTCATGTTCACCTCTCAGATCCATGTATAAAAAGTGGTTTCCAATAATTCACAACTGCTGCCGTTTTCATACGATTTGAAAGTTATCACGACGACACATGTTTTCGTTTCAATTCCATGGAAATGTACACTAGGGGCACTGATAGTTAGAGATCACCGTAGACTACTAAGTAGTGTCCAAGGGTTACGAAAGTCTCTCGTAGAACCTTGGGCAGTTCTCACGCGTACCATATCCTGTAAAAATCAAGAAGAAGCGTCTGAATGAAGATAGAGTAATCCTTTTTTCAATCTTTACAATAATAGACAAGGATTAAGTAAAATATTGTTAAGTCTGAGATAACAAAAGATGGATCATTCATACCGCATGCCAAGAAAATGCCATAATGTATGTCTCAGAATATATAACATTTGCACTTCTAAACACATCATGTCCTGAAGTGGGAACCTACCCTGCACCATTTCTCAATGAATGAATGGGGACTTCTCTGACCACTGGGCTACATCTTTTAACCATTTACTATGATGTAAAGAATAAAACAAAGAAATTGTTGTAGTACATTACAACAACTTTCGCCATGCTCGATTCCGGATGGTCCAGATGTGTCAATCAAAAATTTATTTGTAATCTCGCGCTCCTCGGTGTTACAGAAGGCACGTTAAACCGTTGGTCCCGGTTGTTACTGCAACTGCTTTAACCCTGGTGGATTATCCGCAACGGGTCAGCATGGCGGTGTTATGGCCCAAACTCTTCAGGGATGTATGATGCCTGTGCCCAGCAATGGCACGCGGTTACCAGGCTGTTGATAAAGAGCCTGGGAAATGTGCATACTAGTTTGATGTAAATTCTTTGCTAAAAAATTTTAGTTGATAATTTTAAGAAAACGTTTGCAATGTTGCAGTCCTTATATTCAAATTAAATGAAAGACTGCCAAAGTTAGGTCAACATAGAATTGTTTTGTTGTATAAAACTAGAACTGCTTCACGGTGAAATAGGAAAGGCGGTGGTACCTACCCAGACGGTCGTATACACAGGCCTAACTATTTGATGATCCATCACAGTTGTGGGTTAGAAATAAGCTAGACAAAGCTTCAGTTAGTTACTTATAGTAGTTCATTTTACTCGTGATAATACAGTCCGTATAATACTAACATTAATTCTGAAATAGTTCAGTAGCAGTGTCAAATGACTGCGCAATGCAGTGGGCGTCGTACCTTAATGAGAAAAACCATTGCCAACATGAGCTCTGCCAGCTGACGGTGAGAAGTGACTGTGGAACAAGACTCATTACCGTCCTGACACGGAACATGGAAATTAGAAATGAACATAATTGAAAACCATTGAATTTATTTTGAAGTTTCACGTCAACATTGTTAGCTAACGTAAATGAGTTTTTACGAGCTGTAGTTTTCTTTATGAGTTTTCCTTATAAAGCCCTATACAGGAGCTAACACAGATAGGTGTAAATTGCATTGCGATACGCGTGTACCATAGTCAAACGCTCAAGATTCAAGTAGTATTACGTACATTTCGGATTAAAAATGTCAAATCGTTTGAGTATTGTTGATTAATGTTGATTAATGATCTTTGTATTCTAGAGTATTTGTACGCCATATTGGCTAAAGCACGTAGGACAATTATTGTATTTAAGATCTATAAATTTATGTATACTCGTGTTTTGACAAATAAATTATTACTTACTTACTTATTATTAAAAATTTTAGGACGTACTCAGTAATTTTAATAATTTATTTTTTTATTTATTTTATTTATTTATTTCCATATAAAAGTTACAATTCAAACATAATTTCTAACGGTCTCTGCACTAAGCAATGCTTGTATCGCAGTGACCAAAACTATTTTTACCAGAGAATTTAGACAATACGTTTGACAGCCTGATTAACCAAATTACACATTACTTATCCAGATTAACATTATTATTTTGTATTTCACATTATAAATGAAGTTTAGAACAGAGTAAAATAACAATCTACCTAATTTCAATTGAGTATGTGTTTTTAGTTGTTTATTTATGTGCGTGAGTGTGTGTTTGTGTGTAAGTGTTTGTGTGTTTGTGTGTAAGTGTTTGTGTGTGCGTGTGTGTGTTTGTGTGCGAGTGTTATTGTGTAAAAGTAGGTATGGAAGATGGAGGTCTATGTTGGTAAAAGTTGTTCTGTCTGCACATAATCCAGTCCTTTTAACCAAGTTTCAACTTTCTGTTTTACACGACTAGTTGATAATTTTTTTAATTGTACATTACGACAGACAATGTTGTAGATATATGGCGGAAGAAAAATTGATTGACGCTTAGCAAATAAATAAAACTGGTATAAGTTTTAAATGTAAAGAATATTTATGGCTTCCTAAAACTTAGTTCATTATTTATTCAGAATATAATATTTAAAGCATAATTATGTACCTAATGGTGTACTAAGAGTTACGTTCACAGTATTCATAAATTTTATTTGATTTACACATTGGATAAAAATAAAGAAATTTGACTCAGTTTAATTAACATATAATTACCTAAACAGTTTATATTATAATAGATCATAGAAACAAGATTAAAAATTCGTAAGACTTTCGTATTTACGTGATTTTAGTAAATAGAATGATTGATTGTATTACTAAAGTGTTCAAAAAATGTGAAAAAAAAAAAAAAACCGACTTCAAAAAACTGAAAAGGATAAAATAATTAAACTTAAGTAAGTATTCACCCCTATAAACATATTTTTGGAGTCGGTGCTTCACTTTATATTGTTTTTGGAAACCACTTAGCACCAACTCCAAAAATATGTTTATAGGGGATGAATACCTATTTTATTTGACTACAGTTTATTTGATTTAACTTAACGGTGACACTGTAAGCAACTTTATTTTTGGCTAGATGTTACCCTAAGTTATGTAGTGACTTTTTTGAGCTACAGGTAGTCGAAGGTTCAGTTGCAATTTTTTTTAGTGTATCAAGCGGCGTTATACATCTTGATGTTTATGTCAATTAAAAAGGAAATTGGCAAAAAAACAGTAATTTTAATCTTATATGAATGACTCGTTTAAATCAAAGAGCTTTTGTGTGACGGGAATACTTCTTTCCTTTCTTTCGGGTCTTCCCGTGACCACGATCGCTGTAAAGTACCTAATCGAAACGTCGGGTATATAATAATAATGTAACATGTAGTTAATAGCGAGTTAAATCCGGTAAATTGGTTTTATTTCAAATGTGTTGTGCTTGCGAAAATGTAAGACTATGCTATGTAAACAGTCCGATTACGGCGGGAATAAAAAACAACGCCTATTTCAGAGATTTTTTTTTATTTTCGTTTGAAAGCCTTTAGTTTGCCGATTATCAAAGTGCGTTGTGTAAATAGAAGGCTTGGAATTCTCTTCAAACCTTGTTTTAGAGAATCAATAGGCTTTCCCTAAACTTACTTCCACCCGAAAATTGCATAAAATGTACGCCTTGATGATTCCTAACCTCAAAAATCAATCTGTTTAATATTTCTGAAACTATGCGTTTGCTTTGGTGGGAGATGGTGGTGGTTTTATTAACCGACTTCAAAAAAAGGAGAAGGTTATCAATTCATCTGTATGTTTTTTTTAATGTTTGTTACCTCAGAACTTTAGACTGGATGAACCGATATTGATGATTCATTTTTTGTTCGATGCGGAATAGTTTCCATTTGGTCCCATAAAATTTTTTTGAAAATCCATTGGGTAGTTTGGTTTTTAAATAAAAAAAAACTGGAAAAATTAAGTCCTCTACGTATGCGAAATTGCGGATTTTTGTTTTCTTATGAGTTTTTTTTGTTTGGTCCTCCAATCTATTTACTGCAGGCTTCGGTAGATTCCCGAACTAGCAAACAGGTCGTAAAAGTCAGTTTCTTTGCTGACAACATTTCTCATGGCTATAGATAACTGTGGGCGTTAGTTGAGGCTAGATTTGCTGCATCTCCGGGTAAAGTATGTGTATAGAGCGAAAGGCTATGGTTTAGTCTATGGTGCCAGCGGCGTCGGGTCCCGCACGTTCGCCGCTCGGGAGCTAGCTCTCACGGTTATTTACGTACAGGATGTTTAAAAATTGTCTCCAAAATACTTTTTAATCGGAAGTATTTTTTGTAATATGCTTCGGAAGGCGTTGGTCCCGGTTGTTACTGCAACCTCTGTAACTCACCAACCCGCATTGGGCCAACGTGGCGGTGTTGTGACACACACTCCTCATCTGTTTCTGCCATGTGGGAAGACCTGTGCCCAGCAGTGGGATGTATATAGGCTGGTGATGATTTTTTGTAATAACCCACGGGCTCTGTGTAAAAGGCAAGTGAAGAGTGAAGGGGAAAAGATCGGCTGGTGTAGTCTGAGACTATGTCTATTTAACCTGTGAAGACACAGATTTCATATACCATTGGTTATTGTCTTACGTGGCTTGACACAGTCTATTAAGCCAAGACATTGCGTTTATACAATGAACAAGAACACTTAGTCTGGAGTAATGGTTGTTTCTAATATTTACAATACATTACGTTTTATCAAACGGAGCCTACTGCTCACAAGACCTTTTATTCTTTTGACAGCTTAAAAGGACTCCCGCAGCTCCCAATAAAACACTGCATCAATGAGCTAGCGATCTTAACACCGCAGGAACACAACACATGGTAATGCTATTTGACTGCGATCTTTTCTAACCCGCACAAAAATATGAGGCACAGAAAACGCACGTAAGTAAAGGAGATGTTTCATATCCGGCCAGGTATATGTAGGTACACTATCTCAAAAAATCAGGAAAAATCTCCTGAATCCAGGAAAAATACAAATAATTCGTTTTCATGCATACTTAGTTTGTTGGTACCTAAAAAATTTGAAATTTTTCGTTTTTTTCATCATTTTTCAATTTGGCAATATGGCGGGCGTCATAGAAGTTAACTAAATCACCAAAGTGACATAGGCGCCATGATGATTATTTGACCGTGTTGCAGTTTTTTATAAAAAATCTTGTTTTGTAACACGTAACAATGCAAATAAAAAGAAAATGGACAATTGAACACTCTTCTGCATATTTTACCTATTTTGCAGTATAATGTAAGACATAGACCTGGCCGGGTGTCGATACATTTTGGAAACATCTCTTTTGACACGAAACTTCGATGTATAATTTCAAAGTAGACCGGCAGCGGTCAAATGTGGTCTAACCCTGTTCAGTCTAGGTCACCTCAGTAATCGAAGTTATAACATTAAAAAGCCGTTAGAAAACATCCTGTACATCGTACGCGGAGCGCTCTCGGTGCACAATTCGTGCCGCGAGACTACTTGCGGCGCGGCGCGGCGCGGGTGCGATTATCGAGTAGCGATCGGTAAAGATCACGAAGCGCGCCCATCGACTTGCGCGCACAGTGAGTCGGGTGCGATTATTGCTGGAACAAAAACCGGTAGGTCCCATTTGTTCTATGGAACATGACGTAATAGGACAATTTGAGAAAATATTGTCCCTATTTGTACTATAGAACTACATACTAGCTTTTGCTCCTATTTTTATTTGTCTGTGAATACACAGAACTAAATGGGAATCGCTTTTCCCAAATTATTCCATGATGAAATTTACGTTTATTTCCATTACGATTAGCAAAGATCCAATCCAATCATTGTAATCAAACAACAATAAAGAAGTGAGTACCCTGCGACTGCAGCTCTCTCAAAATCCATTATGGTGCGTTTCGGCATTATAATTTCTGTCAATGAGTAACCATCTAATCATCAATGTCACTAGCAAGTGGAAGCAAATCATTCTCGAGTGGCCACAGTTTACATATCAACTTCAAGAAGTTTATATTACTTAGTTAGTTCTATGGAACAATTTGAAACAAAAAGTACAAACTGTTCTATAGTACAAAGAGGGACAATATTTTCTCAAATTGTTCTATTACGTCATGTTCCATAGAACAAATGGGACCTACCGACAAAAACAGTATTGATTTAACAAAATAAAGATGATAAAACAAATTAAAAAGAAAGTGAATAAATCATTCGATAAATCTTTGTGTCTTTGTTATGTTTTTTGGAGAAGTTTTTTACTTTCATCTTTTTGTTTGTTTACACAATCACACCTTTTATCTAGCCCAAAGTAAGCATCATTAAAAGCTATGGATACTACATAACGGAGAAAGATTGATAATATTAAGTGTATAAATGTATGAAATATATTAAATAAACATAATTATAAAAATCTATAACTCATGAACAAATGCTGAAACTCATCAAACAAACATTTGCCTACCCGGATTCGAACCTGGGACCCCTAACAGAGTGGCCTGTAAAGTAAGGGGTATAGACTACTCGACCAGCCGATCGGCTTTGTTCTTTATTAACCGGCGACCGATAATAACATAGACGAGTAACTAGCCCATCCAAAATGACACCACCAAAGAGACTCCAAAGTGGGCGGGGCTTAAATCGCACTCCGCGCCATGATTTAATTTGTCATTGACTGCGTCACGGTGATGTACTCGTAAAAAAATAATAAAATCTCAGTAAATATGTCCAAAAGTGAAGTAAAATGGTGTGTCAGTCGCGTAGGTGAACATAATAAGAGCACTGGAATTAAATTTTACATGTAAGTCTCTCCTAAACCTTTATAATCGAGTCAAATATAAACAAAAATATTGGCCGACATGTTGGGCCAATATTTGTGGACAATTTGAACAAATACACGAGTGGATGATGTTATGCAGTCATTTGTGTGTGACAGTATTTATTTATTTTCAACTCAACTTTTAACTCTGCAAACTTTTATGACAACTTATTGTTATTGTGTTTGTTTAATAGTTAATTTACCTACTAATAATCAATTATGGCTTTATACATCGTTGCCTTATATAATTTTTGTTAGAATGATAAACAAACCTCCAATTTATGGATATTTTGCCACAGTTCCATACAATATGATGCCATTTTTTACACCTTTCTCAATAAATTTAAGTATTATTATTTAACATGTGTATGTTTAATTATTACTTTAATAATTTACATTTACAATATGATGTGGAAATAGTATAGGTATCTATTTTAAACTGTTAAGGATAAGTCGTAGTAAGTAAAGTTGTAAACTGGAAGATAGTTTCGTGAGGTTATTGAAATAAAACAACATCATAATTTGAATAGAGAAGATAGTTGGACCACACCAGCTTGGGATCTTATCATCCAAATTACAAAATCTCAAGCCCGTATTTACTCTTCCTTCGGACACTGTAAGCTCCATGGCGTGAATCGGAACACTCAAAATATAACTATAAAAAATATGACGGTAGTTAATATTAAACTTATCAAAGACAACTGACATCTTTACTTCAGTCTTCCCGAGACCTTGATCGCTATAAAGTAATCGAAACATTGGGTATAAAAAATCATAATGTGACATCTAATTAAACGCAAGTTAAATCCAGTAAAGTGGTTTTATTTCAAGAAATAATTTATTTCATTAAATTTATTTCAAGAAATAAAACCACTTGATGACATTTTTTTTTTCTTATGTCCTTAATACAAATAAACAATGTCATGTCAGATATTTAGATTTTTTTTATTTAAATGAATGAAGCGAACCCATTTCATTTCTGATCTTTAAAAATAGATAATTAAGACATTACGTTAAATTGACTGTTTAAATCAGTATTATTCGTCTCAACTCTAAAATTGAATAAGTGGACCGATTTACAACATTGCTATATTTATTAAAAATGACGATATATAATTATGAAAGTCGTCATAAAATTTTGCATGGTTACATTGTGCATATATGACCCGTCCGGCGCGTGTAAATCAGAAGACCGAGAGGGCGCTATACAATTTCGATATTAGCCGATTTTATCCAACGTTCTCTTCTAGCCGCCGAGGGTACCCATTTTACGACGAGTTTTGTATGAAGTTATGCTTCTAGGCTCTCTACGTTCGCCGTTATTAACACTATTTAGTTATGCTACTAATTGCTTTTTGTTGCCTAAATAAAACGATGAATAACTTTAAGAAATTACCGTCGTCTTTGCTTATTTACGAGTTTAGTAACTAAAACAGAACCTTTATTTAATATATTTTCGTTGAAAACTCCCCCCGTCCTCCATTTTCCTTTTACTTTTTATTTCCTTATTTTGAATGTTCGTCTTACATGCTTGAGTTTTTTTAGATGTTTAAGTAATGATACCAAGTTCTAATAATTATGCATTGAAATGATAAAGTTAAAATTAAAATTGTATTTCGCATGATAAAAACAAAAATCTCATTCAATTATATTGGCTAAATACTACGGCAATAGGCAATAGAGTATAAGGATGAAAAATATATAAAACAACATGAAAAGATTAACATGGTCAGCAAAAATAACTACATTATGTCCCTATAGTATTATATATTACGCGTCATACATATTTTTTACGAAATTTTATAAAGTTATTTTGTAGACTTTTTTAAATAATGTATTTTTCTAACTTGGATCAATTTTCTGGAGTGTTCAACTCACTGTGCGTGAAGCGGTCTCGTTGTGGCCGATCTGTACCAATCATAACATTGCATAACAACCTAATAACACGACGCTGTGCTACATTGACCCCTGCACTTGCTACCACGGGTTTGTTAGAAACTCACAGTTACGTGGTTAGGGGAAATTATCACTTTCTTTGGAGAGTTTATAACGTCAATATACTGCGAAAATTAATAAATAAATAAATAAAAAAAAACGACTTCAAAAAACTTCACTTCACTTTCTACTTCACTAGCTTCACTTTCTATTGTTTCTGGAAACAACTAAGCACCAACTCCAAAAAATATGTTTCTATGGGATGATTACCTACCTACTTAAATATAATAATTTTATGCTTTTCACCTTTTAAATAGTTCTATATATTATTTTTATTTTATGATTTATTTTTATTTCACCTTATATGTTATATGATTATTACTATGTACAATACGTTTTGCGCATAGTAATGCCCTCCGAATAGATATCCACGGAAGACCAGCGTCGTAGTATCCCAGGATGCTTCGGCTTATGCTGAGTGGATTTCTTTTCAGTGACATATTTATATTGTTGTTGTTTTTTGTTGTATTGGACTTCTGCAGTCATAATTATGTGTTACTGAATAAATTATTTCATTACATTTCATTTTTTGAGATCGGTTTTAATTTTTGTTTCAATTATTTTTTCACAATTTTTAGTGATAACTTTACCGTCAGCTTATATTGTTTCCTGCTATCGTATCGTTTCACTAAAAACGTCACAGGAAAGCAAAAATCGTATACGTAGACGACTTACTCATTCCAGTTATTTTGATTTAAAAACCAAACTACCCAATCCATTTAAAAAAATATATGGAACCAAATGGCAACCATTCCACATAGAAGATAAGAATAATCACGTAAATCGGATCAGAAATCTCGGCGTGATAGAAAAAAAATCCAAACGAATTTAAAACCTCCTCGGTTTTGAAGTCGGTTAAAAATAAAAGTTATATCTTTATGTCCTCGTTCCTGCCTCACATACAGGAAGCTCCATTAAGTACCCTTGTCTTAAACGAAAACAAAAAAAACAACTCGAAATCCCGAAAGAAAAGCGGAAAAAGGACAATCTCCTCCCACGTCCTGTTTTTTGTCTGGAACGCGGACATATTTTATTTGCTAAGTGGCTGTTTTGAATAAAAATGCGGTTTCCTGCGCGCCCGTTAAAAAGTACAAAATGTTCAATTCGAAGTGCTCTTTCTAGATTTATGAGTTCCCTGTTTATTTATCTCCTGGGTAACAATGCCTGGTATCTCTTGCGTAGAACTAAACAATTTGTTTTGTTTGTTATACGGTAATTTTTTGTTGGTACGGAAATTCATTGAGAAAAATTATGGCCGTGATTTGGTTTGCTTTGTTCGGAGTAGGTGTTCAAATGAGGGTTAGGAGAAAGAAATACGAAGACTTTATGATCGCAGTAGTAGACCTCCATGAATCTTTAGGCACATCTATTGTAAAGTATTGTGTGTGGTTCCTTTGGGAATAATATCCAATAACAGATTTAATGTCCAATTAATTTCAAATCAAATCTATTTTCTTTCACTAAGATTATACCACTTCGCACGCAAATTAAACTGCACTAACTAATTAAAATTAGCAGGTTATACCTAGTGCTCCGGTGGCGTAGTGGTAATTTCGTCTGGCCGGACATCAAGAGATGCGGGTTCGACTCCCGCCTGGAGCATATATTTTTTCATCGTTTTCTTTCTTTATTTGTAATTATTACAATAAAATATGCGATTAACCGCATCAAAAACATTAATATGTGATTAAAATTAAAATAATTATAGCAAGCCACATTGGTTTAATTGCAAATAAATAATCATCATCATCATCATAAGCCTATATACGGCACAGGCCTTCCTACATGGGAAAATCACATGAGGAGATTGGGCCATAGCACCACCACACTGGTCCATTGCGAGTTGGTGGGCTATATAATAGCGGTTGTAGTAACAACCGGGACCAACGGCTTAACGTGCCTTCCAAAGCACGAGATTATAAATTTGATTGACCCATCCTGGGACCGACCATGGCGAAAGTTGCTTTGTTTTCGTAATCAAAACCAGAGCTCTCAAACCACTACGTCACCGGGCTCCTCACGCCACCGTGCTCCTAAAAATAAATTACTTACTTATTGAAAATTGTAGTCAAAACAAAGTAGCTTAATAATGTATTAAACCTACTCGGCACATAAATGGTTCCAAATTCAAATTTATTTATTTACTAATATGACATACATTATACAAAATAGAATAATTAATTAATAGTCCGGACCATACTCAACCAACAGGCATGCAAATAGTACATAATTGTGGTAATAAAAAATAAAATAACAATGTCAATTCAATAAATTCTTTAGGATAAGTCAACATACATAGTCTATTTTCCAGACATTTTAAACATCAATAAATATTATTTTCAGTCAGTCAATGATTATTTTAAGGTCAATGAAACATCATTTACTATATAAAGTCAATCAAATATTTTTATCCTCCAGATATTCTTTTACTTAGTAATATGCTTTTTCTGTCAAAATCCAATCCAATCCAATCTTTCCAAGATTAGAAAGAAAATGTCTTTGATGTTCTGTGGCAATTTAATATACAGGATGGTGCCGTCAATACGAAAATAAATTAAAACAAGGGCTCTATTAGTTCATAGAAATGGTTTGCCACTTTCAATAACATCTCATTCATTTGATAATTTCATGATATTTCTATAAAATAATGCAGCCAATGTTTTATTTCATACAAATGTCATAAAATTATCAAATGAATAAGATGTTTTTGAAAGGATCAGACGTTTTCTTTTGCGCATGTTTTAATTTATTGTTGTATTGTCGGCCCCACCCTGTATAAGGCTGAAATGAATTAATAGTTATTAAACAGTCGAGCTAGAAGATCTGAAGGATCTGTCTTGTAGTATACTTCTTGCAAATAGATATTAATTTCAAGCTGGGCAGATCAGTTATTAACCGGCTTAAAAAAAAGGTGTAGGTTTTCAATTCGACTGTATTTTTTTTATGTTTGTTACCTCAGAACTTTCTACTGTGTGAACCGATATTTATGATTATTTTTTGTTCGATGCGAAATAGTTGCCATTTGGTCCTATAATTTTATTTAAAATTCATTGGGTACGTTAGTTTTTAAATCGAAATAACTGGAATGAGTAAGTAGCCTACGTATGCGATATTGCGAATTTTTGCTTTCCTACGATTTTTTTGTGAAATGATACGATAGTAGAAAACAATATAAGCTGATGGTTTCCTATTTAGCTTTAACCTTAGAAAGTTATCACTAAAAATTGTAAAAAAAATAATAACAAAAACTAAAACCGACCCAAAAAACTGAAAGGGATAAAATAAATAAATTTAAGTAGGTATTCATCCCCCAGAAACATATTTTTGGAGTTGGTGCTAAGTTCCTTTCAGAAACAATAGATAGTGAAGCACCGACTCCAAAAATATTTTTCTAGGGTATGAGTGCCTACTCATCCCCTAGAAACATTTTTTTTTATTATTTTTTTTATTTCTGGCTATGCAACAATGAAATATTATTAATTGTAAATGAGAAATATAATATGCAATAGAGAAATATCATTTATTGTAATTTATAAGAAATAATTGTTTAATTTTTATTTGTACATTTTACTGCCAAGGCCAATAAAATTGTACACAATTCAACTTATAATTGATGATTAAACGAACTTACCTATAAGTGAAGTTCTATCATAATTATACGAAGCGCCTCGTCCGAAGAGATTAGTATTTCTTATTTTATTTGTTACCTGTAGTATCGCACAGATGTCACCACTCCTGCACTTAGTTGAGCATAAAGTTTTAAATTTTTTTTTTTTTTTTTTTGCTTGTGGGTATCTTCTACTATCTTAGTCGCACCATGATGGAGTAGGTATTGTCATTGAGTTTAGAGACCTAACTTTATTGTTATTATTGATTTATCCCTAGAGAGATTAGTAACGGGTGCAAGAAGATATTCAGGGTGGGCGGGAGTTACTAATCTCTTCGGACGAGGCGCTTCGTATAATTATGATAGAACTTCACTTATAGGTAAGTTCGTTTAATCATCAATTATACTTCGCGCCTCGTCCTCGAGATTAGTATTTCTTATTTTATTTGTTACCTGTAGACCTTTAGAGTTCCCAGTCAGTGTGGGATAATAATCAATAATAACACATTCTCTTTTGAATCAACAAAATTTAATAAGTATACATTTTGTGAACACTGAGTAATATTGTATAATCAACATTATTTCTTGAATAACGAGGATGAAATACATTAACTAAAGTATCATTATTCTTATAATAATCATAATAGTTAAAAAGGATAGTAATAGAATACGTACCTGATATACAAATTCTAACAGGAGTAAGTATTTTAATCACCAATAATTGATCGGGCTAATAATGAACAATCATCGTTCAAAATATTTTGTTTATAGAATCGCGCGAACACCGTGGAGTTGCCGCTCCAACCCGCGGTGTTACGGATGGCATCGATACTAACGCCGAGCGTGTGCGCGCGCGTCGTGCTGGCGTGACGCGTGCTGTGCGCTGTGAATATGGACGTATCGATTCCGCACTCGCTTAGACTATCTTTACCCAGCGACTGAGCGTCTGTGTCCCGACGGCTTTGTGTGGTTTTTTAACTCCTATGAATAAACTGTCAGACTTTCTCAAAGTGGCTGTTTTATCAATGTAACATAATAAAGTTTTTGCAGGGCAAACATTGGGCTTATTTTCGAAAAACGGTATATAAAGAATTGGTTGTTTACAGCCCGGTTTCGATGTCTTAATTATGTCGGGAATTTTAATGGTAATGCGGTTACTAGAAGTGTGAATATTACCAATATATATTTTGGCCAGAGTTTGCATTCTATGAGCGGTTGTAAGGGCGAGTAATGTTATAGTCTTTTTAGTTAAAACGTTCAAAGACAGTTCTTCATTGGGATATTGCTGAGCTAATGAATCTAGAACACAATTTGTGTCCCAGGTACTATTATATTTAGGCAAAGGGGTTCGGAGACGAAATACGCCTTTAAAAAATCTTTGAATTCTGTCATCCTTGGAAATGTTAGAACCTAACAATAGAGCCAGAGCCGACCGGCATGAGTTAAGAGTGCCATATTGACAACCATCGTTGTATAATTCCGTTAAAAAGTATATCACTGTAGGAACTGAGGCAACAAACACATCGGTAGCATTATGATTGCAAAAGTTCCACCACTTTCTAAAACATACGTCATATTGTCTCAGAGAGCTTGGAGACAACGAGGCCAGCATTATGTCAAGGGAGGATTCTGGTATGCTCCTTCTTGATAGCGCGTCCCTGATAAGACGGCTGCCACCAGGGTAGTGGACTCGTGTATCCGGCGAGAGCTAGAATGTGAAATTATTGTGCGTTTATGAGGTGCAAACGTTAAAATCCTGGAAACTACAAGGTTTTGGAATACAGGATACCATGGTTGTGTCGGCCATAGGGGCACAACCATGATACCCGTCGCTCTGTCTGAAATTATTTTTCTAAGAGTTTTTAATATGATTGAAAAAGGAGGAAACGCATAGAAGTTTAATTTAGTCCATGATACAGTAAAAGAGTTGATAGCTACAGCGTCAGGGTCTCTACGCCAAGAAATATAATGTTTACATTTTTTATTGATGCGGCTAGCGAATAAATCGATCTCTGGCATTCCGAACAAGTGAGTTAAGTATTGAAAAGCCCAGTCTGCTAGTTCCCACTCAATATCTGGGTGAGATTTCCGTGATTCGGCATCCGCAATAATGTTATCACTCGATTTGATATAGGATGCGTAAATAAACAGCCTACGACCTTCACACCACTGCCAAATATCTCTGGTAATCTGTGTAAGGTGTGGGAACTGAATCCCACCCATTCGATTTATGTATGCAATCGCTGTTGAATTGTCTATGCGCATGAGTATTTGACAATCGTGTAAGTCTTTGGTAAAAGTTTTTAATGCTAAGAAAGCCGCTAACAATTCTAAATAATTTATATGCGTTTGTTGCTCCTCGTATGACCATTGACCACTTGCCGTCTCGTCTTGACAAGCAGCGCCCCAACCCGTTGTTGAGGCGTCAGAAAATATTTCAATAAAATATTCGTCGTTCCTAATGAGGCGCACTGATTTGTTAATATTGTACAACCACCATTGAATATCTGGGTAAAGTGAAACAGGGATATTCATAAATTTATCGTAATCATCGTCTTTTCTCAATGCGAGAAATTTGCAGCGTTCTAATAATTTGGTGTAAAGTAGACCATACTCAACAGCTGGGCACGCTGACACTAATAGGCCGACTACTTGGGCGAGCTTTCTTACTTTGCAACGTTTCAACTTCAAGAAATTTGTTAGTTCTGTTGCAATGTGTAACTTTTTTTTCTATAGGAAGACTTAGGTGTAGTTTATGTGAATTGATAATAGTACCTAGAAATTTACATTTTACAGAAGGCTCGAGAACACTTTTTTCTTCATTAATAAGGAAACCAAGTGAAACTAAAAGGTTTTTTGTGACGTTTACGTTTAATAAGCACTGCTCGTAAGATTGACCAAGCAGAAGGAAATCATCTAAATACAGAGTGGAAAGTAACCCCGCGGTTCGTAAGAGTTTCACAATAGGTTTCGTTATCTTTGTGAAGATAAAGGGTGCTGTATTGAGACCGAACGGAAGAACGTTAAATTCATACAGTTTTTTGTCATAAATAAAACGGAGATACTTTCTGGATTCTTCGTGGATGCTTATTAAAAGGTACGCATCCTTAAGGTCTAGTGTTGCCATATAGCAATTTTTCGTTACAAGTTTAATTGCAGTTCTCAGGTCCTCCAGTTTGAAATGATCGGTGTTAATGAATTGATTCAATTTTTTAAGATTTAGGATAAAACGCATTTTTCCGTTCGGTTTCGGAGTAAGAAAGACACTTGATATGAACTGACCTTCGCATGGCTCACATTCAGATATTGCTCCAATACGCAACAAATGACTTATGGCTTCCATGAAATAAATGTTGTCTTTATTACTCCGCACCGGAGTTATCGGTATTGATTTTTGGACTACTTGTTTGATAAATGGAATTTTATACCCGTTTATCCAAGAGAGAATTGTGCGGTCTTGTGTGATAAGCGACCATTGTTTTTGAAAATAGTGTAAACGACCAGCGTACTCAACTGTGTTTAGTAGCGGCGACGCGTCTGTGTCTGCGCCGGCGCCGGCGGCGGCGGCAGTTGACGCCACGAGCGTCTCGACGAGTGTATGGGCGGCGGCAACGGACGCGGTGCGCGTGGGATAGGGAACACAGGCTCGTTGCTCCTCTGCGACGGGCCCGGCTGCCTGTATGCTGGACCAGGAGCTTTGCGGTTTAAACTTTTCTGATTTAGTGTTTTCGATTGCTTAGGTGCATTCTTATTGGACGAATCAGCTTTTAGTTCAATTCCTGATTTATTTATTGATTTTGCCATTTTGAGGGTATCTGCCAATGTCTCACTGAATAGAAGGCCGTCAATCTTAGTATTGCTAAGATGTTCTCTTAGATCTTTTTTTAACGAAAACAACACAAAGTTCCTTCTTGTGACGGAATCACCGTGTTGAATGTCGCATAGTAAGCGACTGAGGTCCATAAGTTTTTTAAGCTTTTCCTTATCGTTATTGTTACAGTTAAGTTCGGCAGTAATTATCTCTCCAAGGCAAGAAATAGCACTTGCCATTTGTTTTTGCTTCAATTCTATACCTCTATCCCGTTTTAATAGGTTTTCTGGTACAGCGATCTTAATTTCAGGATTGATTTTAGGGGCATCAATACGCAAGCAATTGGCAGGAATAGGGTATCTCGAGATCAACTCTTTTCGCGTCTCTTTAGTAAGTCCCTCTGTACTTATATGTTCAATACGACAGGAAAGCTCGTGTCGAACTTCTTTTCCGTGTCTTTCTGTAACCGACGGGTCTTCGCCAAGAATTTCAAGGACATCATTGTCCAACTCATTATTAGTAATGGCCTCTACATGTGTTTGTAGTTCTGACGCACCGGGCGTCTCCTGAGGGACTATCGCGTCAATCAAGTCAGCGTCAGAAGGTGCCCCGACATTACTGATAATGTCAAACGCTTCTGGTTCCTCAATGCCAAGCACTTCTGATAACCAATCAGACGGTTCCAATGTAGGCATGTCTGAAAAAACGAATATCAAATGAGAAATCGTTTTTATCTACTAAATATGCTTTTGCTTATATGTAGCTATTTCAATATGTGGCGAAACAGCCCCAACGGCAGTTCAGTTACATGTTCGTGGCTAACGTAAATACGTTAATTTTATTACGGTACATTCAAGCATAATTCATGTATGCGGAGAGAACAATTAAATAGCTCTCTTGTTAGATAACGATTGTTATCTTATCAAGGTTAGGTAACAATCCCCAATGAATTGAACGCCAACCGTTACATTTTAAATACGTTGAAGAAGCCCCAACGGCTAATTCTGAATGTATTTCGTACCAAAAATTAAACACCAATATAAACACTGTCATAATAATGTCACTAATTACCTACCGTTTTCATGTTCAATGGGCGGCGGTGGTGGAGGCTCACTTCCTTTGATTTTTCGTTCTAATTTGCGCATTTTGCGCATCAGATGTTCCATTTCTTCTTCACATGTCCTAGAACTTTTCCGTTTCGACATTTTTAATTATGAAAAAATATATATTTTAACTATTCACTTTGATAATTAAGTAGTTTTTGTAGTGACCGGAGTGGACGAGCACTAAAATGCGAATGACAATACCTACTCCATCATGGTGCGACTAAGATAGTTAAAGATACCCACAAGCAAAAAAAAAAAAAAAAAATTTAAAACTTTATGCTCAACTAAGTGCAGGAGTGGTGACATCTGTGCGATACTACAGGTAACAAATAAAATAAGAAATACTAATCTCGAGGACGAGGCGCGAAGTATAATTAGAAAATCATACAACAACGCGGAACTTCGAAGAAACACCAGATAGTTCAACATTGAAATTGAATAAAACCAAATTATTATTTTGGTAGCTTAGTCTAATACAGTTATAGGTTGTTGGAGCTTCCTTTTGAGCAAATAATTCTACTTGTTTTATGAAGCACCACTCTTCCATCAGGGTTACAATAGACTGGTTATTACCGCGAGTTGTCTCGAGGTGCTGCGAGCGTCTACAGGCTACGGTAACAACGCGTGAGTAGTGCCCAAGGTGCTGCGAACGTCAGTAGGCTACGGTAACAACGCGTGAGTAGTGCCCAAGGTGCTACGAGCGTCTATAGGTTACGGTGACAACTCATAAGTCACTACTCACGAGTTGTCCCAAGATGCTCGGTGCGTCTATAAGCTACGGTAACAACGCGTGAGTAGTGCCGAAGGTGCTACGAGCGTCTATAGCGGCCTTAGGCGGTAACCGGAGCCTGCATATAGGCTTCGGTAACCTTATACCATCAGGCGGGCCGTAGGCTAGTATGCCATCTTTGCCATATTAAAAACCGACAGTGTCAAGTCGTTTCGTTATTAGTGTCTATAGCTGATGTTTGCTACTTACCACCAGGTAGTATTGGCTGCTTAATATCTTGATTTACATTCTTTCACAAAAAAGTCAGTATTTGGTTTAAGAGCAACATTTTTTTTTACTGACTTGTTCTAGGCATTTCATTAATCATCTAGAATTCTAGAAAACTATAACAACTGAAAACTGCGAATTTTATTATTGCTTGGGACCACCTACCCTCTGTTAGAATTGTATTTTTATATGTATGAAATTTTAATTGTAAAATCTGGTTAGCAAATTATTAAATAATACGAGAAATAATACAATAATACTAATAAAACAAAACAATAATTAAAGCAACATTGAGATCTTTACGCAATAATTTGTAACTTAAATCAGCTTGGTGCTTTTTAGTGTACCCACATAAAAGTTAATGACGAAAAGTCGTAAGTATGAAAATGAATAATTCAAGGCACCAGATTATATAAAATTTATAATGTTTTTTTAGTGTGTAGACAAATATTTTTAGTTTAAATTTTCTCTTGCTAAATTGAAATAATTATAGACGTTGCTACATTGATGTATGTCATTGTTTGTTTTGTTACCTACTTTGTAATTTCGTTTATCTATGTTGTAGGTACACTAGACTTAATATACAATGTATATTGAATGAATTGTGGCATATACATGAGTATAAATGCAAGTTTAAACTCGGCATTGTTATATAGGTGTAATCTTATAGTTACTGTTATTATTATTATATTTTTTATAATAAAATGCACGAGTGTCACTTTCTAATGGACATTAGAACTCCCACGTGTCCATGTCGAGTTATTTGGAATAGATTTCAAATACCTACTGTAATTACACATTCATCATCATCATCACCAGCCTATATACGCCCCACTGCTGGGCACAGGCCTTCCTACATAGGAGAAACATATGAAGAGTTTGGGCCATAACACCACCACGCTGGCGCAATCCGGGTTGGTGGATGTACTCATACATTATTTTTGAAAAGTTCTAACTTTTATTACCTATATATCATTTATTACTGAAACGTTGAGAAAAAAAGGTCACATAAAAATCTGTTAAATTCAGTCATTTATTTTTGTTTGGTATTTGGTGCAACAAAGACTTATTACTGTACTTGATAAAATTTTATTATTCTAATTGATATTAAATAAGAAAAACGCTTTTATGAAGCATTTCAATTAAGAAAACAGATATCCTTTTACCCACCGTAAACCTAAGATACAACGTAATAGGTACCTGTCCCAAAGAGACATTCGCTACGGACACAAAGACACGGAGTCCGTACATAAAGTCTATGTAGGTACTATGTAGCACTCACTCTAATTATTTACTTTGTGGCAAAATCCCTATCTACGTAAAATAGGAGCAAAATTGTTTTGGCGATATAAACGAGAAGGGAGGATAATGGTCCCGGGACCCGCCTACCGCAAGTAGGCGGAGCGGGAACACGCCTCCTTATCCGCCTTCCAGAGCCTTTTTCCCTGGATCTTATATAATATTTTCCCAGGGTGGTGGGTGGACAGTGTCTTGGGGAAGGACGCCAGATTATTAAATCTACCCCGGGCAAGATGGCCGGCGTTATTTATGTACCATGTATAAACTGCTGAAAGTCCCCTTGGATACTTTCCAGGGACCGTTAAAATGGATATAGTTCCCACAAGTACCTAACTAGAGCGGAGATTTGAAAATATACAGATCTACAAAGCAAACTGTAAAGTCTTGTTTTATAAATTATTTTGTTGATTAAGGTTTGCTAATACTTCAGAGAAGTTATATCTGGTTGGATTCTTTTAGTAATAATCCCTGACATTTACTCGAGGTTTTTCAGAATCAAAGTTAATTTAAAATTTGACTTTGAAATCCTTAAAAAGCCACTGTGTAATGTTGTGTTTATGCAGTGAGTAAGGTCACCAGAGCTTATGGTAGAAACGCTATGTTTGAAGAAAGGGGACTTGTTCCCTAATCTGTCTACATGGTGGATAACAGTATCCTTGGTGTCACTAGCGTTAGTGGGCTACGGTGACCGCTTACTGAAAATGGTCATCAAACACTCACAATGAACAGTTGGTTTGTTTCAAAATGAAAAACAATAACTGCTAATTTATCTTCAGCAACGAACACATTATAGTATCTATGTTGTAATTGTGACAATAATCTAATTCTTATTGAATTTTGTAGTTTATTGGTTATACATTGAGTAAATCACTGATTTTCAACCATTCAAAAAGTCACGTATTGGGATAACTTTTTTATCGTTGTGAGTTTTTTATCGTTAGAATTAAGGATATTTTACTAGGACAACGTGATAAACAAGTGGTATTCAAATGTATTTCCTATAAATATTTATGTCCTGAAATATTGAAAAAATAGGGTAACATTATAATACGACTATGACGCCGAACCAAGCGCGGCACTATAAAATCATGGGAGCGCGTGCGCACGTCGCACTCGGGCGGTGAAGCGGCACGTGAGTAATTAACATATGTACCACCATTTTTCTTTCGACGCCATCTTGTTTTACTTCATTTTCCCATCACGTGCTAATTTTTCTTGAATATCTTTTGTCACTGAATTGAAACTTGTTGCGACAAAAGTAAAAAGTACATAAATAGGTTAGGTATAGAAAAGTCTAGAATCTGTGGCCACGTGTTCTAATGTAAGACAGTCACCACGTGTTGCCTAAAGGATTGATAGCTCCTGTAGTGTTTGGCTACGATTATCTATCCATTTATAGATTTATTTTGGTTTTCAGTGAGCCAGGGTGACCGCTTTTCCGAGGCCTGCAGCGGTATGGTAAGTAACAATAATTATAATATTCATTTGTTAGAACATGGTTCAATATTAGTAGTATTGATTGTAGTATAAATTATGCTGTAATTTCTAAACTGTTACAATATTCCATTGATGTTTCACTAAAAATGTTGACTTAATACCTTGCCAATTCAGAAGCCCTTCGCCGTACACTGGTACGTTAAGTTTTATATCATTAAGCTATCAAGCATACGGACCACCTGATGGTAAGCGGTTACAGTAGCTCGAATTATTACTGGTCTGGTCTGTTTTGAAGGTCTTAAAAATATTTTTAATAACAATAACTCTATGGAGTTAACTTTTAATTAAAATATTTATAACGAAACCCTCTGGTAGTCTTTGTTAGTTAACAAATCTTAATTTATGCTTACCTATTAAAATTTATTATCCACCTTTATTTTCACCAATCTAGAATTAAATTAACTTGAGTGTATAGTTAATCTACCAACCCGCATTGGGCTAGCGTAATGGTGTTATGGCCCAAACTCCTCATGTGTTTCTGCCATGTAGGAAGGCTTGTGCCCAGCAGTGGGACGTATATGGGCTAGTGACGATGGTAGTTACAGGTTCTTTATACATTATCTTGAACGTGCATTATGTTTACAGGCAGACTTAGCTGCCAACGGCGGCAGGCCCGGCGCGCCCGGTGCGGCGGCCGCCGGCGTCGAGCGACGCCGCCCGACCGCGACGCTGGCTGCGCGGCTATGCCGGCTCCCGACGTACCGGAGTCGACACTAGCAAAACGTGCTTAGACTATATTCTATATTAGGTAAGGCCACTAATCTATATCCCTGTAAAAGTCTAAGTTTAAATAAAATATTCATTTCGGTTTCTAAATCAACATCTTTCACGGTACGAAACGCACGATCATTTGGAGCCAAAACTCTGATTCTATTTACTAAGTGGCTGTCTGGGTAGGCACCACCGTCTTTTATTTCAAGCAGTTCTCTGGTTAGCTGTGTTTCGGTTTGAAGGGTAGCCAGTGAAATTACTGTACTTGTAAGACATTTCATCTTAGGATTCTTAAGTCTCAGGAGGACAACGCACCTGCAATACCAAGCGATTTTTTTCCTTTTCAGGTGTCTATAAGTAACGATATCCCCTACCGTCAGCTTGCTTGTCATCTAGTTGTTTAAAAACATGGTAGGCCGACTGAAAATCTGTGTACACCTGATCCACAGGACTCATCTTTCTAATAACTGCATCTTTTTCTTGTTTGTGTATGAGTTCAGTTGCGAAATTATGTAAGGTGGACATACAACCCCACTTAGTTACATTTGAATAGTAAATACCTCTATGCACTACCTGTCTTAATACTCCCTGTAGTAATGAGGTATCTGCGCTGTAATTACACATAATTTGCAAGTCTCTGTAGTTTTTCGTATAAGACATATTCTGTTTAATATAGTTATCCCCCTTCTTCTATTGAGAAAGAACAAAGACAAAGCATTGAGGGTGTTCTTCTTTTTCAGTTCCCGGAACTTCCAGCTCCATTGCATCGGGACTGATGAGACAAACGGAGAGTCAGAGCGTCAGTCAATTTGACACTACCATCGTCTTTCTGCCAACTGAGACGCTCTAACATTTATTTACTTAGGTAAGGATGGTTCTAATTAATTTCATATTTTTTACGAAATCTAGCCCTACCAAACAAATTAAATATAAAAAAGATATTGTTCAAAAAAAAATGCAATTAAAATAATAACCCCAAAACCCCCAACCCACGGTAAATGTTAAGAAGATTATGGCACCGCATTTGTGCATATTATTCACCTCCCTTAAGTTTTAATGTGTTTTGGCTAAGTTTAATACTTATATAAATAAATTTATCTTATCTTACTATCTAGGAATTTGCCGCTATTTTTTAAAGCGACTAGTCAGACAAGCGTATTTCTAAGGCCCGCCTAATGGTAAGTGGTTACCGTAGCCGAATGCTCTCAACACCGCCCACGTGGATGTAGGTTAAGTGTCCTTCGAAGAATATTTATACTTAATTTAAAGACTAAAAATAAACATCTTTTTGTCCCCTATGCAATATTTACCGCCCCCTTTCGCCCTCCTAGGAGCTGAATTTCGAAAAATCTCTTTTTAGGTAGTTAGTCTCTAAATAACAAAAGGAAACTTCAAACTCGTTCACGTGATGCTCCTTGGCAGAACCACCTTAGCTTTAACGAATATAAATATGTACCTAGGCAAATATATATGTTACAGTCTATCGAATGCTAGTACGATTTTAAAAAAGTCGATATCTCTAGTTTGGTTGAAAACTTCAATCCAAAGTGGTTGTCTGCAGCCCTAGAACCAACCAAACAAAGCAGAAAATTACTGCCCCCACGGGAATCGAACCCCGGACCTCTAGATCTAAGGTTGTCTATTGACATAGTAATAATAAATAAAAAATGTTGTCAAATACTTACCCTTTAATAAATCTTTTTTATTAGAATTTAAAGGTGATTGCAAATAAGCTTTCGGTAATGTTTATTCAAGTGATAGTTTCTGATACTAACATGGTGTTTTCCTTCTGTTTCAGGTTTAGTTTGGATAACGATAATTTACATTAGAAACTATTATTAACCATTATCAACACACCATTGGTTTAGTATATTATAAGTTTACAACGTTACTCCGTTCCGTATGTGTGTAATTCGTTCACCAGATCATAGCAACAACATATTCCTGCGCATAGGCTGCGGGTCAGCGATGATAGGTACATACTTTTCCGTTACAATAAAACAGGATTAGTATCTTGTTAGACTTAGCGATAATAAATTAAGGTTTTTGTACTTTAATCTTTAAGTTTAGCTGTAAAAAAATAAGTTTTTTGTTTTTGTTCTAACATAGCAACAGTCAGCTTGTTTCAGTTAAGAGTGAACTATTAAAGTATTTGTTTTTCTTTAATGTCACATTGTTAAGATGAGGAATAGTAGTGTTGTGTCCTTACGTTTCACATTCTAATAATTCTTTGACGTGTATAGTTGTAATTAAAAATTTAACTCAGTATAAAGGGGACCATAGCTTAGATCTTGCGTTATAGGTATCTCCTTGTTAGAATAAGCCGCCTCCAAAACTGTTAATGAACATTCAATAAATTACATACTTACTTCAATAAACTCCATTTTAAGTAAGAGTATAGTTTTAAGTGCATTTTTCAAGTTTGTTACATTATGTTTATTAAATTTCTTTCTACAAAAACTCTTTTAATTAAAAAGTTCAATTTTGTCTCCATTTCCTAATGAGATTTATTTTGAATTTGTCATAATACACAAAAACTACTTAGGAATTGCTATAACGTTTTTTAATACACTGAAGCCTAGCCTATAAATTAAAGATCCTGGGTTTCCTAATTCTGCCCGCATTAAATGTGTTCTCCTATTTGATAGACCACAATCAGATTTTTCAACGACGATAGCTTAAGTATCTGATTTATTTATTTTACAGGTACAGATACAGAATACAGACGACCCATACATATATTATTCTCTATAAATAACATGGACTAATCTGAATTCCTTTTGTCTACTGTACACATCATTTAGACAGACATTACATTTTGTAATAACAGGTCTTTAAGTATGAAATTTTCGTTTTTTCCAATGTCGTTTTTTTGCATATAATTTTAAATAAATGTCTTTTAAAATATAACAGTTTATATTCAACTTGCAGTAAATATTTTGCACAAAATAATTCATATAAAACTTTAAGTATGAAAAATAATTTCATACTTAAAGGAAAATATAAAGACGTTTTCATATACTAAACGAAATATCAAGTAGAATATTCTTAATTTTATTTTAACATTATTATTAAAAATGATTGAAAAACGACGTAGCTAACGTCGTTTTTAACTCAAATTACAAATAGGTAGGCTAGAAGAATTTCGAAGGGTTATCCCAAGTCCTGGGTAGCTCAGATGGTTCGAGCATTCGCTCGATTGTGAAAGGTCGCGGGTTCGATCAGTAGGTACGCGAAATTTTTCTATTTTAGACATATTTCTTTTATTTTTAAGTAGAAATTAGGATTAAACAAGATGCCGGTAAGGCCGTTAGTATAGAAGGTTAGTATCACATCAGAATGTGAGGCCGGCCGTAAACACTTTCAGTAATGTAGTCGCTAAGTGGCCAGTCTAATCCCACGATATTGACTGCGACCCGCATCTCATTGACGCCACACGGGGCGAATTTTGTACCTATAACTAATCTTATTTAATTATGTTATTTAAACTCATCTATCACTTGTAACACAGTCTTTAAATAATCTGTAACACCATTGTATACACCTATATTCGCAAATAAATATGATTGATTGAAAAAAAAACAGGTACTTACATCTTGCAACTAGTCAACAGCATTAATGTCTACAGTCGGTAGAAATTGTATTGATCCTGAAATTCGAAGTGATTTTGAAAATTTTTATTGCGCCAAAACGTAGCTTATATATGTTTTATTCTCAGGGTGTAATCTATCTTCATGATAAATTATATCCAACAAGGCTTAGGAGTGAAAGCTGAACAGACAGACAGTCTAATAAGAATCAGTATGGACATCACAACGGTAAGTTGCAAGTATTATTACTTAACACAAATTATTAGCTTTGTAGGTAATTTAGAGCAATCCCATTACATTTTAACTTACTTGATTTACTTACTATATTACTTTACGTAGATACATTTTGAAACTAGAATCAAGTATTTATCACGTAGCCCGTAGCACTACGGCGTAGCACAGCTATTATAGTAGTGATATCATCGGTGGGCGTGCAAGACCGCGCAAGAGCAGTTTGTAAATACTGCGTATGAGTTTTTTCTTCCTTTTACAGAAGGAAGAAAAGCGTCAATATCTTGGATATTTCTACACATTTCTTTGACTGAACTTGTTTGGGATTTCTCTGAGTGTTTTTCAAAGAGAATCTAGCTAAGCGAATCATCGCTAAGAAACCGCTGGCGCGATATTTCAATTTTGCGACTTTTGTAAATTACATACTCGTAAGTTGAGCGGGATGAGGAGTTTGTGCCTTAACACCACCACGCTAGCCCAATGCAGGTTGGTGGGTTAAAGCGGTTGCAGGAACAACCGGGACCAACGGCTTAACGTGCCTTTCGAAGCACTTGGAAGTAACCAAACTTGGATTGACCGATCCCAGGATCGACCATGGCAAAAGTAGCTTTGTTTTTCGTATCGAAACCAAAGCGCTCCAACCAATACGCCAGCAAGCTCCTCTACTTATGTCATTGAAAGCATTCGTTATTATTTTTATAATATTCTTTTAACATGTACGGTAACTATGGTAACCGCCTGATGGCAAGCGGCCACCGTAGCTATATTGCACTTGTAGTTTGTACTAAAAAGTAGTAATTAATGTTGCCTAGACTGAAAATAAATCAAGAGAAAGAGTTACGTTGACAGCATATTATAAGACAAGTCTGTATATAAAACATAAGAGTTCTCTGATCTTTGGCGACCTTACTCACCACAGAAACAACAATACAAGCAAGTGTGATTTGACTGCAAACTTCTGTAAAGGAGAAGTGCTTCCCCAGTCGGGCGTTACATTCGATTTGAAAATACCCCCCCAACCTCTTCCTCTCATTTTATTTAATCACTTTGACATTTGCAGTACGTTACCTCTTTGTATTAAGGGTGATTTTTGAGGTATAGGGTTACGTCAGGGTAAATAAATAAAATATGCATTATCCTAAATCAGCCAATGAACGAAGCGTATCAATAATTAAAACGTTCAGTGATTAATATCTTCACTTATCTTCGTAATTGTGTACTGTAATATCATACAATATTATCAGGATGATTCATTAAAGGGCTGACTTTCCCTTGATTAGTTTTTGAGTTATGTTTTCAGTTATGATAAGAGATTGTTAGGTACTAATCTTTATTGTGGACTTCATTGTCTGGTAATGAACAATTTTTTATTTTATTATTATTAACTTTATTACAAAGTCACCCCGTGTGTTTGTGCTGTTTTTCCTCAGCTAAGCGCCCCCCAGTGTCCCTCCAAAATATTTAAATGAAGATCATCTGTTACTTGCCGCGTTTTTTGCTCGCGCCATCTTGTGACCGCCCCACAGATAATATTGTGTCAAATAACATAGATAGAACATATATTTTTTAAAGTAGAACGGAAAGAACTGACAAACTATTATGTATGGTTAAGAATGGTATCTATTAAAAACGAATTAAATATACTACGATCAGTTAGTTCCGAAGCTTGTTTACTAGCTTTTAATCTCTCAAGCAGCGTTATACCTCCAGAGGTCTAAGACAATTGAAAAATTAATGGTGTCTGAAAGTTGACGTGTCGATACCTAGCGAAATTATGGGGAGCAATGTTATAATGAAAAAACCAAATTAACTTACGTGCCTATTTATTTGATATAAGCTTCTGTGTGATGTACAGTCGACATAACATAAACTGTTACAGTTGCACTACGAAAGCCGCCTCTATTACAAACGGAGTACGCTTGACGTTTGATAATTTCATGACATTTCTATGAAATAATGCAGCCAATGTGCTAATTTGTATTTCATACAAATGTCATAAAATTATGAAATGAATAGATGTTTTTGAAAGTGGCATACCATTTCTATGAACTAATATAGCCCATGTTGTAATTTATTACCCGTGCCCACTGCTGGGCACATGCTTTCCTACATATAACAAGAAAAAAAATGCAGATGCGTTATCATCTTGAGCCTTAAGAAGAAATACCTTCCATGCCCAGTAATTACACTACCTACCTTTTCCTTCAATCTGAAACACATCGAACTGTTTCACAGCTGAAATAGGGAAAGTGTATCGCACATGTCTTCCCTCCTTCCTATAACATGGGTTCCTTCAAAAGAGGCGTGAAAAAGCACCTTTCGTGCCGGCAAGGTGGAGGCGGCTAGAGCAGTGTCTGAACTGCACAAAGTACTTAGCTGTTATCGCATAATGGACTCTTCTTACCGCTTCACATCAGGTGGTGTTGAGTCATTTGACGTGCTTTGTATAAAAAAAAGTTGGTGGACCAGACAACCGTGCATACGGGCCTGCCCCCTAGTACTTTTGGCTTATTGCTAAAAGCAATTTCTTCCAACCATTGAAGGTTATATTCTTTTTAATTAATTTTCGATTTTCTGTCTCATGTTATCTACGAGTTTCATTACGTTATGTCTTTTTAAATAAAGGTAAAAAAACCTTTTTTAAAACCAAACATATTTTTACCCTAGCCGATGAAACATGAAACTGACATTAGCATAGAGACAACATTAGACAGGTACAAATGCCTTTACAAAGCCGACGCCGCCCATAAATTGAAATGAGAGCGAATTAAAAAATAAATCAAAAGAGGATTTTTCTCGACACGTCCCCGCCGCGCCGGTGAAATTGGAAAAATGTGCGACGCGGGCCGCGTGTGCGTTGTCACGCGGCTCACGGCATTCACTAGACGATTTTTTTTCTAGCTGTATAGACTACACTGGACTACACTGTGGAGCTCGGTCCCGTAGTTGTTCGTGCACTCTTGTTTCGATTACGAAAACAGCAGTGGGACGTATATAGGCTGATGATGATGTTTTATAGACTACGTCATATTAGATAATGGTTTCGTCGCACTTGGTCCATTTCGCGTGCATTCGTGATTAGCTTAAGGCTTAAGGCATCAAATGTCAAAAATTGAATTTTACTGCTTGATAGTTAATCTATGAAAATACCTTTATACTAGGGCTTGGGATTGAGACACGGCATGATGCTTAGTAGGTTTTTTATGTAACTAGATGACAAGCAAACTAGGTACCTGCGACCTTCACCAGATCTCCGGTCCAAAAGGGCCAGTGCCAACCTGACCCATTTAAGTATCTTACAACAGCCCAATACTCACAACTCTCCAAATACCTACTAATTAGCTAAGCGTATTAAAACGTTTCAGTATTATGAGAAAATAATACACACTTACTTAATAATACACAAGCATCCATAGGCTACGGTAAAACCTTAGCACCAGGTGGGTGGGCCTTATGCTTGATTGCCACCTTCATCATCATCATCAGCCTATGTACGTCCCACTGCTGGGCACAGGCTCCTACATGGGAGAAACACATGAGGAGTATGAAAAAACCATTGCACAGCAGAGAAAACCCGATCACATTCAATGTTCAACGTTTTCGTCGCCGATTTCCACAAAACGAACCGTGGTACAACGCGAAAGCGTATCGGAAAACATAATAAGAATGTTCCCGTACATTATTAAAAGCGTCTCGCGACACTCCTCACTGTAATACAAACCTCATTTAAATAAACATGATGAAATTGAAAGAATTACCGGCACAAGGGCTTTATTGCCATGACAAAATTGTATAAAATATAACGCACTCGGAAAGATGTTCGGTTCGCGTTTGCATAATTAGATGACGTATTACAAAGTAGATACGTCATAAGCACGAGTTAATTATGAAAAAGCTTTATTTAAAGCTACTTTTTACGTTACTAGCTTCCGCCCACAGCTTCGCCCACGTGGATGTCGGTTATCGCTTCAAAAAGTATTCTATGTTCTTCCCCGGGACTCAACGTATCTCCATACGACATTCTATCTTAATCGGTTCAGGCATGAAAGTGTAAGAAACAAACAAGCTCACTTTCGCATTTTTGATATTCAGTTAGGATTACATTAAAATCATTTGTGTAAGACTGTTATCACTATTGTCACTGCGAACTGAAAGATCTATTTGTGATTGCGTCATGTCACTGTCGCCATTGTTTGTTATATTTAACCAACAGGATCTATTGATCCAATTTTCCATAGATTTCAGGATTAAGTATACTTACCAGCCTTTAAGCTTTAAACGATGTGAACAAAGCACGGTATTCTGCTACAAACCGAGGGCTTCTTGCTTTAAAAATGTAACAGACAGAAAAGACACTAAATAAAATAAGATACATAATAATAATAAAGCAACTAATACGTGAAAAAAAGTTTGATTAAATTTGTGTATGCTTGATAAGATACCTATTTACAAAGCAATGTCCAATGTTCTTAACCACCAGTGAACAGAGATAGTAGTTCAATTTTTTTTTATACAACTAGACGACAAACAAGCTTCAGACTAGAAAACTGTCATATCCTGGGAACCGAATCCATTCGGGTGAATGCTCCGAGCACTAAGCTACCGAGGACCTGGATAACCCTATGATTAATTTGTTTCTCGTCTTTCTATTTTTGCAATATATGTTTTATTACACAGGCTGGTACTGTCAGTACCACAGTAAACTAATATATTGGCTATATTAGTTCATAGAAATGGTTTGCCACTTTCAAGTAGGTACAGCTTATTCATTTGATGATTTCATGCCATTTCTGTGAAATAATGCAGTCAATGTTATATTATTTCATACAAATGTCATGAAAATATCTAATGAATAAGATAAGATGTTTTTAAAGTCAATGAACAAACCAAACCAATTGTATGAACTATTATGCTCGTTTTTACTATCATAGCTTAGCGTTAAGAGGCTCTTAACGATTTTTATCTCAGTCTTTCTGAAGTAGATAGAAAGAGACAAATGTCGTTAAGAGTCATCTAAGCTTAGGGAATGGTTAGTGAAAATGGACATAAGAGTCCATATTCTTAATTTTTGATTTTAACATTATTATAAATGTTTGAAAAATTACTTAGTAATTAAAATATAAAAAAACTAGAATTTTTTTTTTAGTTTTATTATATTTTAATTACTAAGTAATTTTTCAAAATATAATAAAACTAGAATTTTTTTTTAGTTTTATTATATTTTAATTACTAAGTAATTTTTCAAACATTTATAATAATGTTAAAATCAAAAATTAAGAATATTTGAAAGCACTGCCCGAACTTAACCGAATCGTTGGTATTTGTAAAAATACTCGTTTCGGATGTTGAAATAGAATAATTCGACATTGTAGGGTGGACGTTAGCTCATAAACGCAAATCCAGATAGACTAGAAGAATTTCACAGGGATATCCCAAGTCCTGGGTGGCTCAGTGGTCAGAGCAGTCGCCCGGATTGCGAAAGGTCGCGGGTTCGATTCCTGCCTCAGGACGTGAAATTTTTCTAGTTTTATTATATTTTAATTAATAAGAGTCCATGTTTTAATCGCGTATTGTCGGCGCCATCCTGTATGATAATTCTTATGTATACATTTTATATACCGCTACATGATAAGCAAGCTGATGCAGTCGCAGACCGTCGTCTACCTGTAAATAACAAGGAAAAAATCAATAGGAGGCAGGCACGAGCCTGGTACGAAAGTGGTAGCTTACCCAGATGACCCAGCATACGAATGCAGGGTCATCTGGGTAAGCTACCACTTTTCATATTCGTTTCGATGTATTTTAATTTTTGTAAGATAGGTATTTAATGTTAATGTTTTTTACCCGTTTTTATGAATAAATATTTATTATTATTATTATATTTCGGCCATAAAGCAGATTTCTTTTTCGGATAGAAGAGAAGGTAGCCAGTGTAATTACTGGGCATGGAAGGCATTTCATCTTAGGCCTCAGGATGATAACGCGCCTGAAACACCAATCGATGCAGCAAATAACATATTGCGTCTATGCGACGACGGTAGCACTTAAAACCAGATTACTTATATTTATATAACACATAGCAATGTATCCAGAAACAACATCTAAAAGCTGCTACACGGAAATTATTTTAGCATTATCCCATCTGCCATTCTGAGAACATTAGCTATACACTTCTATAGCTCATCAGATCCAAGTACTGAAGTGTTCTTAACGAAAATAATACAGTGAAGCCACTTGACTCACTTTGAGGACACGCCCACCGCCCCGGGTCACGCCCACCTCCCCCTACGCCCCATCTCCCACCGCCACTATATTTTATTGCTAGGAAAGTTCCAATTTATACAATCTCTTTGGCGTCTTTTTATCTGGAGTAGGGTTTTATGGGAACGGGTATAATGGTGGCGTGGAGGTACGTAGTTATACACGTAACGTGCAAAGTTTCAGAAGGTATCAAAAGGAAATAAATAGCAGGAATTCTCTTAGATTGTTATGAGGAAAATATCAATGAAAATACATAATTATTAAGTCTCATTAAGTCTTGCCAAAAAAACAAAAGTATCTAATTTCATAACTTAGTAAAACTCGATCCTTGGATTGTTTAAGTTTTCTTACTATAAGCACGCGGTTTACCTGTTGTTACGGTTGTTACGATCAACTATTTTTTTATACAACTAGATGCTATATAAGGTAACAGCTCACCTGGTGATAAGCGGTTACTGCCGTCTATAGATACCTGCAATAACAAGTCAAAATCACTTGATATTGCAGGCGCGTTGTCGTCCTGAGGCCTAAGATGAAATGCCGTCCATGCCCGGTATTACACTGGCTACCTTTCCCTTCAATCCGAAACACAGCTGATACACTGTTTCACGCCTGAAATAAGAAAGGCGGAGCTACCTACCCAGACGACCCTTCATACTGATTTTATTGTTATTAAGTACTCATAATTATTTAAATATTATTGATTTTTTACTTAACATTTGAATAAGTATACCTATCTCAATCTATTTGGTGAAACATATAGATTTTTTCTAGTTTCGTTACTTTTCTTATCTTTCAAACATTTATTATAATGTCAATTATAAAATGAAGTATATTGATTATTGTATTATTTTTGTGACATCTTTTGGTACTCATATGTGTAAACAAAATTTTATCACATTCTAATTAAATTTAGTCTGATGAGCCAGCGTGGTGTATCCCCCATTTAAGAAGGCCCATGTCCAGCAGTGGGATCTGTATATGCTGCTGATGATGTACTCTGAAAAACAAAACATAATCTATGCACATATCAATCGGCTTCTGTTAAGACCGCAACACACTTCCCATTTGCATTTACGTCATTCGTGATCTCGAATTGGAATACAAAAACGTACCTATCCATGAACTGACAGATGTCTTTTAGAATCAACAATCAGCACTAAAAACTGTGAAAAACAAAACGAGAATGATAGCTGATTTTTAACCGACTTCAAAAACGAGGAGGTTCTAATCATAATCATAATCATTTATTCTGCTTAAAACATGGTAAATACAGATGTTGACACTAGATACAATGAGCATACATGTTTCGCCACCGTGACATGCAAAAATTCGGTAGGTACTACTATTAACATTCATTATATGACAATTATATCAAATTATGCAAATCAACCACAATATTAAAAATAGTCAAATATTAAATAAAAAAATGACAAAATGTATATTTATAAGTTCTTACATATCATGTTAAGTCCATTCATTCATAATAATTATTTAAATTTAATATCTAAATATTCCTTTACATTATAAAATACATGTTGTCGTAACAAATTCCCTAATCTATATTTACATTCTCAATTTGGTTAGTATGTTTTTTTCTATATATGTACACCGATTACGCCGAGATTTCTGATCTGATTTATGTGATTCTTTTTCTGTTCGATGCCATATCAGTTACCAATTGGTCCCTTATTTATTTTTTTATCGATTAGGTAGTTTAGTTTTTAAATCAAAATAACTGGAATGAGTAAGTCGTCTATGTATACGAAATTGCGGATTTTTGCTTTCCTGTGACTTTTTAGTAAAACGATACGATAGCGATAGCTTTGACCTTAGAAAGTTATTACTATGAAAATGAAAATATCTTTATTCAATTAGGCCCCCAAGAAGCACTTTCGAATCGTCAACAAAAAAACCCTTAAGTCTATCACATAAAACTAATATTAACTAACTAACAATTTCATAATGTTTGTCTCTCTGTCTTATCTGGATCTACGTAAGCTAAGAATGTTATGTCAGTCTGTCTATCGGTCTGTCTGTCGGTCCGTCTGTCCGTCAGTCAGTCTATCTGTCTGTCCGTCAGTCAGTCTGTCTGTCAGTCTGTCTGAATTTACACCGGTTCCAAAAGTTGAACTACCGAGAAGATTCCGGCAACAAACTCGTGTAGGCACTCTTTTCAATCATTAAGTTACAATGTTTAATTACACAGTAATATAGTCTAAGAGGTCACGGGATTCTTCATAACGACCATGGACATGGTCAGACTTACTTTCACAGCTTGTAGAGCAGTCCCCCAAGGCGAATGACGTCAGTCCGCCTGCTGTCAGCGGCCGCAACCTCAAGTTACAGAGCTTACAAGAGGCTTAACCGTTACGAAAAAAAAAACGATCAGGGAAACGGTCAGCTCCAGCACATATTCAAAGTATAGCATCTCCGCAGACGACACAAGTTGGCCTGGCGGCCCCCAGCGGCCGCACTTCAGAGCCATAACGCGCGCAAGCCACAGCACTGCTGCGAAAAAAAAAATTGTGAAAAAAAAAAGTCAAAACCGACTTCAAACAGAAAAGGACTTCTCTCCTAGCAACATATTTTTGGGAGTTGGTGCTAAGTTGTTTTTTATAGTCCATTTTAATCTACATCTTCTCATAAATTCAAATAATAAAAAGCAAATGCGTAATATAGTAAATAACTTTTCTCTATTTTCATTATTTCCGCAATCAGTGTTTCATTTCTGTAAAACCCCTGACGAAAAAAGAGGTGTGTAATAAGTTTGACGTGTCTGTCTGTATATCTGTGTGTCTGTCTGTGGCGTTGTAGCGCCTAAACGTACGGACCGATTTTAATTCGTTTTTTTTATTGAAAGCTGATGTAACTACGATGGTTCTTAGCTATAATTAATGAAGATCAGTTCAGGCGTTTGATGACTATCAGCTCATTTTCTACATCATAATAGGGCTTTACTAACTTTTACAGATCTGATTGATTTGAAATTTGGTGCACTGTCACTTCGTGGGCATTCCCATGACGTATTATTATCCTTGATCTGATCCTATACCATCAAAAAGTCTGCGAACTGCCTAATTCTTCAGAAACTTACAGCAGATATAGCGTGTTTGGGCTCGTATGCATAGTCTCAATGAGATGGTGTTAGATAGATAACGCCGGGGGTTAATTAAAATTTTTAATTTTGTATTTTAATATATTTTAAATAAACATTTTTTGTATAAAATTATTAACAACTAATTAAGTCCACCTTAACTTTTCCTATTCCATGTTATGTGCGATTTCTATAAAAAATATATATTTTTATAATTATACTTGATTTGTCACATTATCTTTTGTAATAAAACAATAGCGCTTGTCGAAATGAGATTTTTATTTCATGGTCGGAAAAATGAATTACTTTTTTTAATAGATTTATTACATATAAAAAAATATCGCCAATAATAATTTTAGAATCTTAGAGGAATAATTTTGTATTTAGAGTTGCAAGATCCATAAAAGAATTTTCCTCTAATTTATGATTAATTTAATAATGTTTTGATTTGAAAATGATAATGAAGGATCTAACTAACCTTATTTTTCATAAACAGAGGGGTGTATGAAATGTTTGTAAGTACCTATATTGTTTATTTTTTCCATCTCAGTATCAATATTTACATCATAAATACGGATCACCAAAGATCAACAAACTCCTCTGTATAAAATAAAAAAAGGCATAATAAAGATATAAAGCGGATTACATCACATATAAAACGCGTCGAAATCCCTCAGAGCATTCGTAATAAGCACCCCGCCGATAATACTATACCCCAAAAAGAACCCACAATAACCGACTAGTCAGTTCCTCTATCAAAACATTTTAGAAGTACCTACCTACGAAGGATACAGAGAAATATATCCGCCGATTGCCAGCTTTCATCCTCAAAGCGAGATATCAAAAAAACACATCGGCCAACCTCTCGCCGCTTTATTAAGAATAAATTTAGGGCGGACGCGACGTTGCTGGTGTTGGGTCTAAGTTATAAAAGGCTTGAAACCACAGAAAAAATAAAAGAGTTTGAAACTGTATACACAATAATACACATATGTGGGGAGTCACCAAAAATGTATTATTATTTACTTTAAAGTGCGGAATATAATTTATATTAATGAAATAATATTAATACAAAATAGTTAATCATAGGAAATACCTAAGTAGCTGCGTCCGACGCTCCATAATGGACCATTCTTAATGTAACTACATGGAATGCAAAATTTTATTTTTAAGATCCACCTAAGCAGTTATTGTGAAAAATCAATAAATGAATTATAATTCAATGGTCACCGACGCCTTTAGATAGTTATTTAATAGTGATTACAATCTCTTTGGTTACATTCATATATTACTTTACTTCTTTAAGTTTTTTGTGTAAAAAATATGTCAAGTAATAAAATTAGGTTTAATGCTTTTCACTGGTATTTCTTTATTATTCTTTTTGTGGTAAAATTTTTGTGTTTAGGTTTGGAAGTTATGTGGGATCAACGAACCACAAAAAATCCGTCTGGAGCTGATGATAATCTTTGAAGTTAGCGAACGAAACTCCGCAATAAACACCAGTCAAGTTAATCGCCAAGTCAAACGATAGTAAAAACAATATTATTGTATTTCAACCAACTACTGAGATACAGACAAGTCAAGTATGATGACGGTCACCCATCTAGCTTAAGCCTTAGAATTTAAGTGGCTATTATAGACACCTGCAATAACAAGGAAAAAATCTCTTGATATTGGTGTGGTTGACACCACACCATCAATATCAAGAGATTTGTCCCTGAGGCCTAACATAAAATGCTTCCATGCCGAGTAATTATACTGGCTACCTACCCCTTCATTCCAAAACAACATGATTGAATGCATGTTTACTATACACGTACCTAACCCGACGATCCTAAACACCCTTAGACTCGACCCTGATATATCACAAAGTGGTGTGATCTTTTTAACAAAATTAAAACTGAATTTAAAACACTGAAAAGTAATGAAAAGATATTTTTTTGGAATTGGTGCTAAGGCTTTTTTTAAGAAATAATAGGAAATGAGGCACCGACTCCAAAAGAAATCCTTTTTTATCTAAATGTCTGCAAAAAAAATATAACATTTTTTGAAGTTTCAGCATATTGACGTCGGATACAAATTTACCACAGGACCACAGGTAAAAAAATATCTACATATTGTGCTCCGTTCAATCGCCTATAACTTGCGCCCACGATAGTGCGAGGCGCCTATCTTCAGGCTAATGCATTTATGCAGGAGCCTGCGCAGGATCGATACAACGCGTAATTTGACCAAATATTGCAAGGTGCCTTTCTTTCCCAGCTGCTGTCGAAGCTTTGCTTATTTTCAACATGCACTTTACTCAACTTAGTAATTACTTACTTAGTTACTTTTTTATAATTTATATTACCATTATTAATTTATCAATTTCAATTCAGTTGGTTTTGTTTTACTGTTTGCTAATTTAAGCCTTTATTAAAGATGTCAAAGTCCTGTATATCTCCCATAACATAAGTTTATGCCTAGTTTAGGGCCTAGAATAGTTAGATCTGTATTTATAACTTTAGGGTTTATTCAATCATTAATTTTAAAATTTAATTTATAAATTTTATTCAGCTATCAAACGTGATTAACTGATGCAATGTTATCATCAATATTGTAATATGCTATTAGATAATAAGACACGCTTTGAAAAATCTTGTCCCCGCACTCTGCGCGTGATTTTCCCACGGGTCGGCTGAGCTTATGAAAACTATTTTGGACATAGAAAGATGCCTCGACATCTTTTTCGACAATCCCAAAAAATTTGATCAATTATGCAAAGTAGAAACAAAAAGAACAAGGTAACCCAATGGCTGCACTTCCTCCCATTCAAAGTATTCCTCACCAATATCCTAGGTACCTATACACTCAAATATCAATCCGGTCCATCACCACCTGGAGACCGTAAAGCCGTATTATTCCTTACGGAGAAAAATCACTACGGCTGCAAACGTGGCGTACCTCAACTACTCGTCCTACACCCTTGAGCATAAGTTCAAAAAACAAGCCGGGGTCTGTTTGCACGTCCGCGATAGAATCTGCTGTCGTCGTCTCCGCTGTTTTGAGCACTCGGGTTTTACAGCCTTGTGGGTTTTGATAGACACCGGCATAAAGAAAACTGTCTAGCGGTCGCAAAGCAGTATACAGGAGACAACCAGACTATTCAATTGACCAACCTAGCCCAACAATGGTACCTAACTGCGGAGCTTGTTTTTCGTGGGGATTTTAATGCCCATTCCAAAAAATTTTTGTTTGCGTTCGAGAAAACTGAACACGCTGGTCTGGCTGATCAGGCTACCAGACACACAACTTTTTGGACACTTTCTGGACCAGACAGACACTCAGTTTTGACCTCAGCTCCGCTGGGAACGTCTGATCACTGTCTGGTCAAATCTGTGTCGGTCTGCACCCCTCCGGACGATACCCCAAGTGGTAAGAAGCGAGTGTGGAAATATGCGTCAGTCAATATATTGAGATGAGACGCGGCATTTCTTTGCGTTTTTTTTTCCGTGGCACTGTATTTGCTTCTCTTCTGGCGACCCGACGTCCTGTGCTGACGCGATTGTGGATGTATTACGGCAGAGAATGGAATATTTTATTCCTTTCTCCGACTTACCTACCGCTTATGTTCAAAGCTCGATCATGGTATAATTCAGACTGCGCATGCGCTGAAGCGTGCAAAGAGTCTGCTTAACACGCCTGGATTAAACCCCGCGATCGCAATTTCAGAGCACGGAAGGGTCGTGCTAAGAAGATCGTTTAATTCCGCCACTAAATCCTACAAGCGGGTACTACATGAGCCACGTCTCAAAAATAGTGACCGTATAGGAACCAAGCAGTTTTGGTCCCTGTCCAAATCAGTTAAACCAAATTTCTGCCGTTCTAGTATACTTCCAATGCAGAACCCCGACGGATCACTGGCTCACTCCGCAACTGAGAAAGCAAATTTATTTCTCACACGCTGGGGATATGACAATCTGGTAACGTTCAATGCCTCTACGACACAGGCGTGTCTCTTCACTGCAATGAAAAGTCCGTTCAATGGGACGCTTGTTTTTCGGGATGCATCTCTTCCAATCACCGACCATTTGGAGCTTCTTGGAATGGAGTTGACTAACCTCAACTTCGGTGTCATCATCGAACCCAAAGCTCAAACTACGGCCAAAAAACTGGGCATTCTCAATAGGATGAAGCGGTACTTCACTGCTGCACAGCTACTTGCCCTTTGTAAAGCACAAGTCCGTTCGGATAGAGTACTGTTACCTGATGAACTCGCCATTCTGGATTCGGTGGAACGAAGAGCCAAGAGGCTTATTGGCGACGAGAGATAGGTGGAGACTAAGCCGCCGTACGGTTGCTTTCTTGTCGGTCTTCTACAGATTGAACTTCGAAGAGTGTGCTCAGGAGCTTCATGAGATTATACCGCCTAGCCCATTTCACCAGAGGACTACTAGGCGTTCGGCGGGCTACCGACACCTGATTGATATACCAAATATCCACACTAAGCGCTTTTCGTCATATATTGTGATGCGCACGGCCCAGAGAGCAGAATACATTGCCGGCCTCGGTGTTGCCTACTGCTTACAACCTGAGTTCCTTCAAAGCTGGATTAAAAATCACCTTCTGTTCGCTCGTCGGCCTCCTGTTAACTCTCGAAGCAAGAGTGGGATATAAGCCTATTTAATAACAAAAATTCTCTTGACGCACACTCTCTCTAACCTATATTATATTAGAAGTTTCCGACCATATTAGAAAATTTCTTTTACAATTACAAAATTTAAGCATCAGTTTCTAAGAGAATCGTTCATTAGCTTCATACGTTCCATTCCATCCACTGCAGGCTTTGGCACAGGACACGAGAGAAATAAGTACACACGACAGCACATCAAGTGTAACAGTTGCACTACGAAAGCCGTCTCTATTACGAACGTAGTAAGGGCGGTCTCAATGTCAAACTGTTACGCCTGATGTGCTGTCGACTGTACATGAGGAGCAACGTAAAACTGACCCACAGCAGATTTAAGGGTGAAAATAGCAGCTGTAACAAACGGAAATAGGATGCACCCTACAAAATAACCTTCGTCACCCCGCGGCTCCACCCGTTTGTATGTCGGTTATTGCACCAAAAGTTAGCCCATGTTCTTTCCATTTTCATGCTAAATTTTCATCTGAATCATAAGATACATCAATCGGTTCATTGGTACAGGACTGAAAACGTAGCAAACGTATGGACTACTTACGTATTCTAGAAAAGAAAAACGTATATCCTTGGCTGTTTCTAATAAATAAAATTAAAGAACTTCACTTCTGTTAGTTCAGGGGCCCAAACATCAGCATTTCTTTTGTTCAAACTTTAAGACACTTAGGTATAACTTTTCTTTTAACAACCAAAATAAACAAAATCAACACGAAAGAAGGGAACAGGGAATTTAAACAAGGCACTTTTAACAAGTTGCAAGTTAATCCGATTTGTCCGCGCATTTGAATAAGACGAAACGCATTTGAATAACTTTTGAACATTTTCTGATGCATTCACCTGGAGATAGTGTAGATACGCTACGGATTCTGAGAAAAAACAAGGAAATAAATTACGTATTCTGCATTTGACGTAACGTTAATTAATTTGATAAATGAAATAAAAATAGGGAGAAACACTAACAAACAAGGATGGTTACGTACGTTATAAGTGGAAGTCCAAAGAAAAAATAGATAGGTAAATAGTGAATGCTGATATGGAATTGTGTGGAGATATTTATATACTTATTGTAACTTTTATTGATCATTATATAAGATAAAATATGGCTGCCTTAATAACCATTAACAACTTAATAGCCATTCTCTACGAGTCAACGAGAAAGTTATTAAAAAAATCTAGTCTAGAAAACAATTAATGTTCTGTCCCAGAACTGGAATTGTTTTAAGATATGAATTGACATGGCATGCTATTGCAAACAAAAAATAATATCGAATTTGGTCTAACATTGATGGAGATATCGCTTACCTAATACATACAACAACGACGATGACAACGCACCTGCAATATCAAGTGATTTTTCCTTGTTATTGCAGGTGTCTATAGGCGGCGGGCGGTTACCGCTTACCATCAGGTGGGCCGTCGGCTTGTTTGTCATCTAGTTGTATAAAAAAAACATCTACAGACGTATTGAAAACCTCCTCCTTTTAATTCAATAGAAAAGTAGTGTCTTGTTTAAACAAAGATGGACAATGACTAAACTAGACCTATCTCGACCAACGCATAGTTAAGTCAATGTGTCAAATTGCAATGGGGAGCACATTTTCCCAACCTTCATTGTATTAGTCAAATTACTTTCCAATAACAACCACGACTTTGAATGTACATTATTACCTGAATAAATTAGGTCAAATACTTCTAAAACCAATACGTTTGTCGAGCAATATTCTTTACAATAAGTTTAATATCGTAATGGACGACACGGTGGGCTAAAATATGCCACAATGGTGGAACACTGCCGAGTCACTTCCCCCTAATATGTTCGTACAACATATGTTGGTTGCGGAAGAAGGTCTACTCAAGGGTCTGGTAAAGTTTCGCTGACAAGATTCTTCATATACGGGCGGAACTACCGAGTAATTAAATTGTAGTGTTGCCATACCGAGCAAGTTGTGACCTGAAGAAAGGGAAGGAGAAGGAACGGTGTCATTTTTGGCTGTAAACGCGCACACCTGAGTTTTCTTAGCATTGAACTGAACAAGATTGTTAGAGCCCCATTGAGATATAAGATTCGGAATCCTTTACGTTGAGATTCAACAAGTCGAGCTCAACTGTAAGATTCTCTCTCTATCTCTCTCGGTTTCAGCGCGCCAGTCCCTGGGCGACCGCAATATCCCCTATGCCCTGTACTGTAATCCGCATATCAATCAATTTTTTCTTATGGAAGCATGTCATTGATATAAAAAAGAAACAGTGTATGGGATAGAATAGATTCTAGTGGTACACCAGCGTTCACTGACATGAACCCCGAAGCATATCCATCAACGAGGAGACGGATTCTCCATTCATGCTTGAAGCCGTCGATCCAGTTGTAGATCTGAATTTCAATCAGTACGTTACAATACAGAAATTATTTTATGTAAATTAAAATAAGGAGAAAGCGATAAGTTAACAGCATAGAAATAGAGAACCCACCTCCCTTACCACTTAATCCTTTCTCAGTGAGCTATGGCGACCCTACATTGCGGGAAGACACCACTACAAAGAAGTGTTCGGTAAGTTGGAAATGCGGAAAAGAAATCAGGCGCTAAAACAAAACCTTCCTGTCGTAGTTTTTCAGTTCAGGTCATATTCAACCGCCTGAACAACCTGACACACAGATGGATTACCTATATTCGCATCCTCTCATAAAATATAAATAGTAAAACCATAAGTAAATTTTGATTACACCTCCGTTTAATGTGATCCGTCGGTCGCCATTGTGCGAAACATAAAAGTGTCCTTTGATCGGGGTTTCCCCTGTAACGCCCGTCAATGGCGGAATATCGCCCGGGCTCCTCACAAAGCTTGGGAATACAAATATTTGTTGTTGAGTCACCTTTATAGGCGATTACCTTTTCTTCGATACGTGTCAGGGAGGGTAGAAAATTTGGATGAGCTTTGACAACTTTATTGTAACGATATACCTACGAGTGCTTACTCCATGTCATTTACCTATATTTTAACACTATGCACGGCAAAAGATTCCACATTGTCTACGCTGCCTGATGACAAAATGTAAGAGCAGTCCATAGGCAGACAACATAGGTACTGCCCTTGCTGTTCCATAAGACAAGGCACCTTGGCACCTGTTTTTAAAGCATCCACACGGGTGCTAAGTATAATATTATAAAGTGGGGGTTCATGTTCATGTCTCTTTCTTACTCGTAAAAAAAATCTTTGTAGTCTTTTCACCTGATAAGCAGCTGTTCCGCCTGTGAATAGCATTTGCCTCTAATATAATTTTGGATGGCTAACTAGAACCCAATCCGATTAATAGTTTATTTGACGCTGAAAACACCAGGTTGCTTTAAGCTACAGTACAATTAATTACGGCTCAGCAAAGGACTCAAGTCCCTCATATTACCATGCCTTACTTTAAAAGGTAGTGTATTTGATTGCGATTCTATAAATGATATTATAGCTAAGCTCGCTGAATAATAGTAGGTACCTACTGGTTAGAATTAAAAAAAGGGGATGTTATTTGTATATCGACAAAGCAGTGACGTTCTTCACACAATATGTGATAATATTATGACTTACTTGCGTTCATTCTATAATAAATTGGAACATTCAAATACCTTAACATATGGAAATCTTTTCACAGTTCCTTGTTAAGTCCCCAAAAAATTGTCAAATCACGTCGATTAGCGGCTTGTGCTCTACAAAACTCATTGTTGTCGTCACCACAATGCTCCGAAATGATCCTCGATATGCCTGTTATACAATCTAATACTGTTAATATAACACTGTCCATTTGTATGTGTCAACTGGGCTGCTATTTAAAGGAAAATCGGCAAGAAATTACGACAGTTACACTTGAAAATTTGGAAGGAAACCTTATAACGTGATAATAAAACTTAAACACTGTAACACTAATTAAAATCCAAAGCTATAAAATAATGGACACCCAAACAGAGCCTTTAGATCTCTCAGTAAGGAGTAGTGAAAAGAACAAGATCTTAAACATAATAGACTTCAAATTCTTGGCAGGACTGAACAATCACTTGGTAAGGCTGTACGAGAGGACGAATCTGATGTGCAGGAGAGAAGGGATCTGTCTGCCTCAGAAGAGCGTCAGCGTGAAGAACATCCTGCCATGCCAGGTCTGCTTGAAGACGTTCGACCGGCCTTCGTTGCTGAAGCGTCATATGAGAACTCATACTGGTAAGTGATATCTATAAGGACCTTCCAATGCTCTTTCACTTCTTTGTTTGTTTTTTTATAATTTTCCCCGGAACAAAACCCAAAGTGGAGCTTGACTACCTAAATACTGATATTATTGATAATGTAAACAGAATACTAGCTAGATTGTTTTGTTAAGAATCAAATTAATATAAGCGTTTGAATCATAAAATAAATGATAGCTTTGGCACATAACTAACCACTCACAAGAGATTACCATAGGTAACTTTAAAGGGTAAAAACAGACGGCGAGTTATGTTACATAACTAAAGAAAAGATGGATATATGTCATAATATGTTCTCAGATGGCACGTTGAACCGTTGGTCCCGGTTGTTACTGCAACCGATTTTACCCAACAACCCGCATTGGGCCAGCGTGATGGTGTTCTGGCCCAAGCCTCTCATGTGTTTCTTCCACTGGAAGGAAGGCCTGGGGCCGGTGATGATGTTCTCAGATATTGAAGTTTGTCCTAGATATTATTGGCTTTATTATTATTACATATATCATGCGTGGCAAACAAACGTATGCCCTGCCTGGTGGTAAGCGGTTAATGTAGCCTATAGCCCGTAGCACCGTGGGCTCTACTAACGCGTTGCCTGCATCAAAAGCACGCAATATAATTTATCGCTATCTCAATGAGCTCTTGCGACCTCACCACTTAGTCAATTTATACTTTATTATTTGAAACCCTACTTGCACAAAATTTAACTACTGAGCTTTAATAACGATAATGTCAATAGGATTTGTTTGAAGTGCGTTACAAAACATCACAGTTATATTATTAGAGTGAAACAGTAGAAAAAAAAACTATTGTGGAGTTTTGCATTTTTAACCGACTTATAAAACGAGGAGGTTCTCAATTCGGCCGGTATGTTTTTTTTTTTCTTTTTTTTTTCTATGTATGTACACCGATTACGCCGAGATTACTGATACGATTTACGTGATTCTATTTTTGTTCGATGCGGAATAGCTGCCATTTGGTCCCATAAAAATTTTTTCACGGTCAGTTGGGTAGTTTTGTTTTTATAAATAAAAAAAAACTGAAATTACTAAGTCGTCTACGTATTTTTTTTCTTTGTATGTACACCGATTACGCCGAGATTACTGAGCCGATTTACGTGATTCTTTTTTTGTTCGATGCGCAATAGCTGCCATTTGGTTCCATGAAATTTTTTTTTAAATCAGTTGGGTAGTGACAAAAACTGACATTATTAAATCGTCTACATATGAGAAATTGCGAATTTTTGCTTTCCTATGACTTTTTAGTGAAACGATACGATAGTAGGAAACAATATAAGTTGACGGTCACCCTTCTAGCTTCGACTTTAGAAAGTTATCACTAAACATTGTGAAAAAAAAATTTTAAACAAAAATTAAAACCGACTTCAAAAAACTGAAAAGGATAAAATAATTAAATTTAAGTAGGTATTCATCCCCTAAAAACATATTTCTGGAGTTGGTGCTAAGTGGTTTCCAAAAATAATAGAAAGTGAAGCACCGACTTCAAAAATATGTTTTTAGGGGATGAGTACCGACCTACTAAAATTTAATTATTTTATCCTTTTCAGTTTTTTGAAGTCGGTTTTAATTTTTGTTTAAAAATTTCAAGCTAGCAAGTTCGGTACTTTAGGCCTGAGGAGAGATTTTGCTTCCTTGTGTTGACTTATTTGACGTGATGAACTCCCTGCCGGTGGTGAGTTCATCCTCATAACTTGGAACCAAAGTGGTCGTGTACTGTACGGTTTCAGAGAAACTTTCTCCCGCGTACGGCCAAGTTGTGGAATGAGCTCTCTGCCGAGGTTTTCTCGAACGAGTACAGCATGGGGTTCTTCAAAAAAGGCGTGAAAAGGTTTTTACAGGGTGCCGACACAGGTGCTGTAAGCGTCCATATGCTACGGTAAACGCTTACCATCAGGTGGGCCGTATGCTTGATTGCCAACTTAGTGTTATAAAAAAAGTTCAACATTTGGAGCCGGTGTAAATCCAGGCATGATAATCAGACACACATTTGACACTGTTAAGTAGGTAATATTAATTAGGTAGTTCATTTCAATTGTTTAATTTTTTGTGATAGTCGTAAACAGCTGATTTTTGTCGATTAGAAAGAGCTGCTTGGGCCTAGCTACTTGAATAAATATATATTTACTTGATTTGTTTTGTTTACTTGGGCATTATGTGACGTATCTCCGTGTCTCGAGTAGGTACCTATTCATTGCTAATAGCAAGGATCATATACTATTACTAAAAAATGTATGGGTATATTGTCAAAATTAATAATAACTTTGTAATAAGTATGTTTTTATTTAAAGTAGTCATAAGAATAGTTGTTTTAATTGATGTAGGTAAGCAATCTAATATAATTATTAATTATTGATACGTTTGGAAAAAAAATACCTTATTATTACAAATTCAAGAATATTCTATAACTGTTAAGTTTGAATTGTTTTTATGGGTAAAAGTAGCGTATATTTTCCAAATACTTATGTGAAAAAAAGAGCCAATAGAGATATTTCCTAAGATTGAAACTTTATCGCATAATCGATGCCATTATTGGCCATTATGGCGTAGCCTCTACAAGCACAATGAAAGTTCAATTGTCTTCAAGATTTGTGAAAGTTCTGTACTAACATACCTACCTATATTTTGTGCGCCAAAAGTTACCCTCATAATTTTTATTTCAGGAGAGAAGCCTCACATCTGCAATATCTGTAGCAAAGGTTTCAGCACATCGAGCTCCCTCAACACACACCGCAGAATACACACGGGTGCGTATTTCTATCTAATAAGCTTAATTAACCCCCGAAGAAAAATGAATGTTATAAGTTTGACGTGTCTGTCTGTGTATCTGTGTGTCTGTGGCATCGTAGCTCATTAACGAATAGACCGATTTTGATTTAGTTTTTATTGTTTGAAAGCTGATATGGTTGGGATGGTTCTTAGCTATAATTTATGAAGACCAGTTCAGACGTTTGAGTCATCAAACGCCTGAAAGAACTCATTTTCTATACGATAAAGGGATTTTACTAACTTTCAAAGATCCAATTGATTTGAAATTTGGTGTACTGTCACTTTGGTGACATTCCCATGACATAGGTACTTAGGTACCTTGAGCTGATCCATCAAAAAGTCTGCGGGATGCCTAATTCTTCAGAAACAAAGCAGATATAGCTTATAAGTATAGACTCAATGAGACGGTGTTAGATAATAATAATAATAATAATAATATAATATTTATACACTCACACCTAGAGATAGAGAGATGATTAATGAGGCCGGGGGTTACTAAAATTTTTAATTTGATATTTTTTTAGACATTTTTGTTCACAGCCCTAAATCTGAATGAAACAAAGCAATTCAAATACTACAATATTAGAATCGTATCTAATGTTGAACTAATACTGTTGCTTATATAAAACATCAATGTCATTTTTGAGCACTAAAAAGTTCAGACAGTTCTGATGATGATTACTATTGCTAGACCTTTCATAGCTTTCTTTCAGTGGCGATTCAAATGGTTTCTCTTTTCAGGTGAAAAGCCCCACAAATGCCCTGAGTGTGGTAAATGTTTTACAGCCAGTTCCAACCTTTATTACCATCGGATGACACATACAAAGGTAGATAAATATAATTATCTTTTTTTTAACCGACTTCAAAAACGAGGAGGTTCTCAATTCGGCCGGTATGTTTTTTTTCTTTTTTTTTCGTGATTCTTTTTTTGTTCGATGCGAAATAGCTGCCATTTGGTCCCATAAAATTTTTTTCAAAGTCAGTTCGGTAGTTTGGTTTTTATAAATAAACAAAACTGAAATTAGTAAGTCGTCTACATATTTTTTTTCTTTGTATGTACACCGATTACGCCGAGATTACTGATCCGATTTACGTGATTCTTTTTTTGTTCGATGCGAAATAGCTGCCATTTGGTCCCATAAAAATTTTTTCAAAATTAGTTGGGAAGTTTGGTTTAAAATTAAAAAAAAAGAAATTATTAAGTCGGCTGCGTATGCGACATTGCGAATTTTTGCTTTCCCATGACTTTTTAGTGGAACGATACGATAGTAGGAAACAATATAAGTTGACGGTCACCCATCTAGCTTCGACCTTAGAAAGTTATCACTAAAAATTGTGAATAAAAAAATTTTAAACAAAAATTAAAACCGACTTCAAAAAACTGAAAAGGATAAAATAATTGAATTTAAGTACCTAGGTACTCATCCCCTAGTAACATATTTTTGGAGTTGGTGCTAAGTGGTTTCCAAAAACAATAGAAAGTGAAGCACCAACTCCAAAAAATATGTTTCTAGGGGATGAGTACCTACTTAAATTTAATTATTTTATCCTTTTCAGTTTTTCAATACTTTAATCAGAATAGGTATATAGATACTTTCAAGGTTCACCGAAAAACCTTTCTAATAAAGGTTAAAAGCAAAAATACTTTTTTTAAAAAAAAACCTTTAATTTAAATGCTTTTAAAAGAAGAAAATAAAATTTTCCTTTAAAATTCATTTGATACCCATATTGCAGAAGTGCATAAAAAATAACTATTCCGCCATCTTGGATGTTCAGCCATATTGGATTTAAAATGACGTCACATTAGTTTTCGAGTTATTCTCAACAAGCCCGTTCATTTGATACCCATATTGTAGAAATGTATAAAAATAACTATTCCGCCATCTTGGATGGTCCGCCATATTGGATTAAGAATGACGTCACATTATTTTTCGAGTAACTCTCAACAAGCCCTTTCATTTGATACCCATATTATAGAAATGCAATAAAAATAAATATTCCGCCATCTTGGATGGTCCGCCATATTGGGTTTCTTGGATGAACGTCACACAGCTTATCGTGTATTGTCATCCAAACTAAACGTGTATACAAAATTTCAGCTCAATCGGACAGGCATCACTTTACCCTACCCTTTAAAGAACTAAGAATGCGTAGAGTAGACCGGGGTCAATTGGTACATCAAGCACAAAGAAATTTAGTGCCTCGTTTCTTTGTCGTACTTCCAGAACCTGGTTTTTTAGCCAGCACATGTGTTCCCTCATTCCTATAACATTTAAGAAAAAAGCTCCCTTTGGGTCGGCATGGTGGAGACGATTAGAGCAGTGTCTTAACTAGCTGTTTCTTAATTTTTAATAACACCATAGTATTTATATGACGATGTTAACATAGGATTCATATTCATATTCATTTATTCGCCATATAAATTTGCAACAATATTGTACAATGATATAGTAAGTGTCTAGGTCTTAAAGGTGTTACAAATCAACCTTGTAAAGGTATTGCGATATTTTATACAATTTACAATTATTATTTATCTAGATATATTAATTGGATACATTTTTCAAATCAATATCATAATCATAATCATAAAACTTAAGCTATTTCATCACATTGACTTGAATTCAGACAGCATAAAATAGAAAATATTCCTAAGTCAATTCCTAATGTCATAGTTACTAATTTCTATAATCAATTAAATTAAATATGTCATTTAAATAGAATTACATCATAACATATTATATCTACTAATTAACAATAAATTAATAACTAATAATTAATAGCCCTATATATCATGTCCTTTATGGTTAGGTGCTCGCTTGTTATACCATGTAGGCAAACACCTTGTATATGTAAATCGACGAGTGAGAACCCTACGCTTTTCCCGCCAAGCCGGTTTCGAGTCAGCGGTGTCCAAAGGAATATGAACGCTCGTGTCACATTATAAGTTTCAATGTCGATCGTAAGAGGAGGCTTTATACCTGCAAACCTCCTCTTAACCGCCTCTGTGGTCTAGTGGTTGGGACCACTTGCCTCAGATCTAGAGGTCCGGGGTTCGATTCCCGTGGGGGCAGAAATATTCTGCTTGGTTAGGTTGGGGTAGGGCTTTTCTAAGTCCGCCTGGCTAGCTACCACCATCTTACCTAAGTCTGCCGCCATAACAATAATTAACAGCATTGTTGTGTTCCGGCAGCTAGAGGTAAGATAGCCAGTTCCTCTGTGGTTGAGGAATCCGGGTGTAGCTCACTTACATTACATCGTCGGCCTTATCTTCACTTACCATCAGGAGAGATGAAGGCCCGTTAAGAAAGAAAGAAAGAAATACATTTATTCAACGCCACACTAAGTAGGTTTACACATTAATCATATTTTTATGTAACTAAATTACAACTAGGTGACGTTGAGAGGACCCCACTCAGCATAATGTCGAGGCACTGGTTGGAGCCTCGACGCTGGTCTTCCGTGGGTACCAGGATAAGTTGTCTGGATGCAAAAGGTGGAACGTCACTGTGTGCGCCAACGCCCATTATACATATTATTATAGCATAACTAGTCATAAATATCTATGAAAAACTAAAAATTTGGTATACATAACTACTCCTATTATTATTCTATCAAAATAAGTGTATGTCAACATTTTAAGTATGTACATAGATCCGAACTTAATCATATTCGCCCATTGAGTATATAAATAAAATAAAATAATAACACAGCTCTTATTAAGATTTTGCTTTCTGTATGTTCAAGATTATTCTTTAAATTTACGTTTATGTTCCAATATTACAAATATTTCTATAAGGTGGAGGTATGTTATTCCAGCATTTCGTGGCGGAGTAGCGAAAGCTACCACGAAATGCAGCTGTAGTAGATTCTGGGCAAGCCAGGCGAGTAGCCATCCTCAGTGGACGACATGAAAAAGCAAGTTTCAAGTATTTCGGCGTCTTTTTCTCTATTATACCAAATAAAAGACATGCAAAATGAATAGTGCGTCGCGATTCCATTGTCATCATATTATTCTGAGATAAATAAGGAGTAACGTGAGCTCTACGTGGTATAGAAAAACAGAATCGCGCGCAGGCATTCTTAATTCGCTGGATAAGTTGCTTAGTATAACCAAAGATGCATTCTCCCATAACGGTGTCAGCATAATTAAGTTTAGAAAGTATTAATGACTCACAAAGATTAACTCTAACATCAACGCACAAAAAGTTACGAATTTTATATAATACTTTCAGTCGGTAGAAACAACAGCTTCTACAACATGGTTATGAAATTTAAGCCTGCCATCCATTAGAATACCCAAATTTCGAGCCTCCATTACTTTCTCAATACAATTGTCTTGAATTTTTACAGCAGGGCTGTAGCTATTTATTCCACTGATCTGTGACTTAGAACCTAATACTAAAAATTTTGATTTTAAGGTTAAAAAAACCTGCCTTTTGTTAGAGAGTGAACCTTCTGTTGTAGTAAGTTATTCCGTGTCCTGTGTCAGAACAAGCCGCACAAGTGCATGTGGTGCCCGCGCTCGTTCCCGACGCCGGGCGAGCTGCGCGCCCACGCCGCGGCCCACGGCCCACTGGCCCACGCGCCCAGGGCCCGGAGACTCAACGCGCACTACGCTAATACTTAGGCAAGTAACGAATAAGTGTTCACGTAGACTCGCGGGCGCGGTGGCGGGCTCGGTCACGAAATATGAAATGCCGTAATATTCAAGTGTTCACGTACAAAACGCACGTGCGGTGTAAGTAGCGGGCAAGCCAGAAGCTGGCGCGCGCGGCGCGCTCGCGACATTATCAAACGCGTGAGACGTTTGTTTGTGTTCACGTCGAACCAGCGGCGAAGCGCGATTCATCCGCGATCGCGACGTCAGGTAAGTTCAACCAGTTTGAACTTATCGCTTGCGCAAACGCCTGGCGGCTAATTTGAACACGAGCTCGCCACATCTTCGCGCCCGCACCCGCCACCGCGCCCGCGCGTTCCTACGTGAACAAGCACTAACACACGAGTTTGTTGCCGGAATCTTCTCGGTAGTTCAACTTTTGGAACCGGTGTAAATTCAGACAGACTGACATACAGACTGAGTGACACAGACTATCGAACTGACCGACAGATCGACAGACCGATCGATAGACTGACATTATAACATTGTTAGCTTACGTAGATCCAGACAAGACATAAAGACAAACATTATGACATTGTTAGTTAATATTATTTTATGTGATAGAAATAAGGTTTTTCTTGACGATTCGAAAGTGCTTCTTTTAATTAAATAAACGTATATTCATTTCATTTACACCTCTAGCGGCCCCCATAGGTAAGTTTTTTTTTTATACAACTAGATGACAAACAATCTAACGGCCCACCTGATGGTAAGCGGTTACCGCCGCCTATAGACACCTGCAATAACAAGGAAAAATCACTTGATATTGCAGGTGCGTCGTCATCCTGAGGCCTAAGATGAAATGCCGTCCATGCCCAGTAATTACACTGGCTACCTTTCCCTTCAATCCGAAACACAGCAAACAGTTTCACGGCTGAAACATCAAAGGCGGTGGTACCTACCCAGAAGACCCTACATACGGGCCTACCGCCTGGTATAGTAAAGTTTAAAGTTTCGATCGAAACGAAACGAAAACTATAAATGTCGCGTTTCTAACTAAAAAGTGGTTTCCAACAATTCAAAACAGAGGCACTGCTGCCGTTTTCATAAGATTTGACAGTCAACACGACGACCAACGTTTTTAATTCAATTCGATGGAAACTTACACTGATAATAACTAACACTACAAGGAAAGAATTCAGTAGCCAATTTGGTGATGTCGTTCGGAAGTGGTTTATATAGATTTTTTATAATATCGTACATCGCGCGCACACCATCAGCCTTTCTTATTTCTCTTTATCTTCTCTTTCATAAAAGGACACGGTCATTTTTGGGCTTTTATTCCAATTTTTTTTTTGATACCTCTTTACAACGCTACTCGATTGCTGTTCAAAATCAAAATTGTTTTAAGCCCAGGCTTCATACATTTTATGGTCCTATCCTGTAAGGAACTATAATTTACGCATTATGCTGTAAATTACGAATGGTGAGGTACTGATACATCCAGGTTGGGCTAGCAACGAACCAGCATTGGTCCATCGTGGTGGTGTTATGGCCCAAACTCCTCATGTGTTTCTCCCATGTAGGAAGGCCTGTGCCCAGCAGTGGGACGTATATAGGCTGGTGATGATGATGACTGATATCTCTGCAATATTATTTTACAGGTCTTTCCAGGATCATACTGTTTTTCGTTCTTCTTTATTGTGCTATTTGTAAATACTTCACTATTAAATTTGACATAAAAACTTAACTGTGTTTAATTTACCACTTCTTAAAATTATTAAGAACATTCCAGAAGTGTAAGACATGAGAATTATTATATTGTATATCTTTTACCTCACTTACAAAAGTGGAGAAGCAACTCCACCACAGAAAATGGCAGCCAATCAACATTTATAGTGGCGTGTAGTACTTAAAGTGGGGTTTACAAAACTCAGTGAAAGTGACACTGGCCCTAATTCTGGAGAACACATGCTAAGTTTAAATTAAGGCTCAGTGCATTTCTTTCTCTCAATATGAATACGAAAAGGATGGCTATCATATGAATTGACATTTAGAAATGTGCGTTCAATTTTCGACCTTATTGAACGTGATAAAATGCAGTGTTTGGAAGGCACCTCTGTACATGCCGTCTAAAATTGTCTATGGTTCCTTTGAAATGGGACCAAAATTGGGTCCAAAATTGTAACCACCTATGTAATTTTGGCAACAATAAATATTGAGTATTGAGTATTGAAATCTGTCTAAAAGTTGGCAGCTCTAAACGAATTCTTGCTATCTTTTTTCTATTACGTAAGGCGAGAAAGAGCTACACTGTACTTATACTTAAACTTAAAGTGTGTCTTCAGAATTAGGCCCACTGTAGTCGGACGTTAAGGAGATTGTAATGTATTATTGAGCCAGCTCATGTGCACCATTTCAGATTGTAGACAATTAAATTGTTTCTATTAAATAATACAAAACTCTTTTATTTTTTAGTAATTAAAATAATATAAAACTAGAAAAATTTCACGTCCTGAGGCGGAAATCGAACCCACGACCTTTCGCAATCCGGGCGACTGCTCTGACCACTGAGCCACCCAGGACTTGGGATATCCCTGTGAAATTCTTCTAGTCTATCTGTATTTGCGTTTATGAGCTAACGTCCACCCTACAATGTCGAAATATTCTATTTCAACATCCGAAACGAGTATTTTTACAAATACCGACGATTCGGTTAAGTTGGGGCAGTGCTTTCAAATATTCTCAGTGGTCAGAGCTGTCGCTCGGATTGCGAAAGGTCGCGGGTTCGATTCTTGCCTCAGGACGTGAAATTTTTCTAGTTTTATTCTATTTTAATAGGGTAGTTGACAACTTTTTTTTTATTTCATAAATAATAAGTTTATAACTCATAAAGAAATATTGCAAAAGAAATAGTATGTCTAAGATCAATAGTTTCACAGATATAGTGGTATGTTTAATGTGTTGCGGCGCATCGTCCAAAAACGCTCCATAGAAAATCTACGGAACAGGTGACGTCACATGTTCCCACATTACTAAGAAATGTATGGGCATAGTGACAAAATTGATAATAACTATGTTTTAAGTATGTTTTTATGAATAGTTGTCATAATAATAGTTGTTTTACTTGATGTAAGCAATCTAATATCATTAAAAAATTTGATAAATTTTGAAAAAAAAATATGACCATTTTTTTTATTTTTAAATCAGTACAACTTCAACAATATCCCATATCTTTTAAGTTTGAATTGTTTTTATGGGTAACAGTAGCTTATTATTTTCCGAATTTGTGAAAAATAGCGCCAAATTCAAACTTAGGCAACATCCCAATTACTAAATTTAAATATTTTTGACCGCTTCTATCAGTTAACATTTATGGAAATGTTGATAAGATGAATTCTTACAAATATAACAGCACGAAAAATGGTGCTCATGAGCTTACCAAAATCCCATAGAAACTTTACTTACTCCTTTGTAAGGAGCTCGGTGGCGTAGTGGTTTGAGCGCTCTGGTTTCGATCACGAAAACAAAGCAACTTTCGCCATGATCGGTCCCGGGATGGGTCAATCTAATTTATAATCTCGAGCTCCTCCGTGCTTCGGAAGGCACGTTAAGCCGTTGGTCCCGGTTGTTACTGCAACCGCTTGAACCCACCAACCCACATTGGGCCAGCGTGGTGGTGTTATGGCCCAATCTCCTCATGTGTTTTTCCCATGTAGGAAGGCCTGTGCCCAGCAGTGGGACTTATATAGGCTGGTGATGAAAGAAAATCCTGCATGTCACTTTGTCCTTAGAATCCCTCTAGTCATGCATGGTGGAGCCACTCACAGCATATATAGTTATAGAATAGAATTCCAAATCTAATGTAGGTAGCAACACTGTAATCTCGATATACTGTAAACCTCTGATGTTAATTAGTTAAGTAAAAAATAAAATAATACAGCTTGTCATCCACGGGAGCCACTGCCGACAAACTGTTATACAGTTTGGCAGACTGTTGAATGTAAACTCAGTGTATTATTTTGAGATAATATTTTTTTTTTAAAAGCGGCCACCTTCCCATGTTAACATGTCATATAAATAGTACAATGTTATCAAAAATTCAAAATTAATTTTAAAATTTCTCATACATTTAGTTTTACTGACCGAACTATTTGTATGAAGAAATTATTTTACAATTTAGAATTTTTCATAACACCATAGTATTTATATGAAGGGTAGGTGCCCGCTTGTTATGCTTTGTACCAAACATCCTGTATAGTAATAATATGCTGCCACTTTGACATTTTAGCATCATTATTATCTTCGCGTTATTAAGGGTGCTGAAATGTCAAAATGGCTGCGCAAATAAATGTCAAAAGTGGGTATGTAGCTGTACTGAAGTCTGAATGCTGATGTCTTAGCAGTATAGTGGCTCAGTGCTCAACACTGCTTTCGATTGCGATAACAAAGCAACTTTCGCCATTATTATTATTATTATTTTTAAATCTGGAGCTCCTTGCTTTGTTATGCACGTTAAGCCGTTGGTCCCGGTTGTTCCTGCAACCGCTTCAACCCACCAACCCGCATTGGGCCAGCGTGGTGGTGTTATGGCCCAAACTCCTCATGCGTTTCTACATGTAGGAAGGCCTGTCCTCAGCATACAGACTTCTTTAATTTTGATTTTAACATTATTATAAATGTTTGAAAAATTATTAACCAATAAAAATGTACTTAAACTAGAAAAATTTCACGTCCTGAGGCGGGGATCGAACCCGCGGCCCTTCGCAATCCGGGCGACAGCTCTAACCATCTAGCTACCCAAGACTTGGCATATACCTGTGAAATTCTTCTAGTGACTAGAATCTCGTCTACCTGTATTTCACAGGTATATGCCAAGTCTTTTCTAGATTAAATACATATTTATTAGTATATAGACTTGTGATGATGTAAGTTAAAACAAAGACTTTAGTAAATAAAGTGACTGTATTTTACTGATCTTCATCCGTCTTAGCCTTCTTCGTTTCCACGTCCTCTTCTCCCTCCAGCTTCCTCTTCTCTCCATTCTCCGTTTGCGTCGTGCTGTCTCCCTCCAACTTCTCCCCTGTGTTCTCCCCCTGCTTGGTGCCGTCTCCCTCGCTCGCGGGGGTCTTCTTGTGGTAGTTGTTTTGTAGTGCTTGGTTGTCTCCCGAGGTGTCCACCTTGAGCAGTTCTCGTAGCGCCATGGTGGCATAGCAACTGGCTGGCAGGGACATAGTCAGGAGAAGGGCCTTGTATTTGCCGTCTGGAAATAAAAGATAAGAAATATATATAATAGGGTTAACTGGTTCCCCTGAAATCCAGCGTCAAAGGATCTAACATCCTTTGACTTATAGCTGAGTGGTAACCAATTTGGTTACATATCATTTCAATAAGTCATCAAATGTTACATGTAAGAAGAGAATATTTGTAAACATTCTGTGCCTGTATTAATTTTACTGTTGTGTATACTTGTGTGTTTATTATATTTATATTTCAGTACCTTTAATGAATAAGATTGTAATCTTAATTAAATCTATTACCTACAATATCATAACGTAAGCCACAGACAAGAGGGGACTCTTCTAATACAGGTTTGTTTAAACTTAACAGAAGGGCTCCCAAATCATGTAATATTACCCTGTAATAGCTGAAAATAAAAGTTTTTATTTATTTATTTATTTTAACTAATGATCATTGTAAAGACTGGAGCTTGAAATAGGTTAAAGATAACCTGTCATACAAGACACCAGGCCTCCACCTCTTAGAGAAGCCAGAAACTGTACATTTTCGAAGCAAACCTTCTTTAGTCTACGAAATCAACACAAACTCTTTGATTAAAGCTATGAACGACATGCTGTCTTCGAAGGTAGTTTCAAAATACACTGACGACGTTGCCAGAAGGGCAGCTTGGGTCTATAGGACTGTACAAGATATTTAATAATAAACGGTTTATAATACTTGTGTGTGATATGTGCCAAATAAACGCATTTTCTTTATTTCTTTCTTTCTATACCTTATTATAAATTAATCTTCTTAAGTATTAAAATGAAATGCTGTTCGTAAGTCTCGCTAATACTCAAAAACGGCTTGACCAGTTTCAATTATTCTTTTACTGTTGGGGGTATTTCAAAGCAGATATCACTTATTGAAATAACCTTATTCTGGGGACTTCTATCTAAATATACAGGGTGCTTTCGAATACGAAGGCAGGTGGCAGTACTTGTCAACTTAAACACGATATGTAAAAAAAATTTTTTTTTTTGATGATATTTCCTTAGATGAGGCTTCCTTTTATCACCGCTCGCCACCGGCAGAGAGTTCATCCTCACAAATTGGAACCAAAGTGGTCGCGTACTGTACGGTTTCAGAGAAACTTTCTCCCGCGTACGGCCAAGTTGTGGAATGAGCTCCCTGCAGAGGTTTTCTCGAATGAGCACAGCATGAGGTTCTTTAAAAAAGGCGTGAAAAGGTTTTTACAGGGTCCGCAACGCGAGTGATGCCCCTGGTGTTGCAAGCGTCCATAGGCTACGGTAACCGCTTACCATCAGGTGGGCCGTATGCTTGATTGCCACCTTAGTGGCATAAAAAAAATCAGCTGTTCCATACAAACAGGCCGTGTAGATTACAATTTGTATGAAACAGCTGATTATTTTTCCGCGATTTCTAATTTATTTTGTAGCAAGTCGTGTTTAGGCGCCCGCCATCCACCAGCCAGCCACCAGCACTGCCACTTGCCTTCGTATTCGAAATCCACCCTGTATAATAACTACCTGTGTTAGTTTTTATGAGGATTATATATGGGCCCTTGCTTAGCTCACACACTGATATGAATGACCTGATGGTTCTTGATAATAACAACACTCAGAAGTTTATACTCTTGATTTATTATGAATCATGTGTATACACAAAGAAAGGCAGCTATGAACTCAATTAATGAGACTAAAAATAACTTATTACAACTCGCATTGCGCAATTATGTTTTGCTTATGCAAGCAAGCAGGAAATAACAGTACTTTGTACATATTCCCGGGCGGGAGATGCCTAGGCAAAAACTATAGAATACCTCCTTTATCGTGGCGATATCCTGAAAAAGAACATCGTTGTGCCGCAGTCATATTATAACGAGGACGTACCTTGGACGACGCCCCACAGTGTGTTTATTTTATTTATTTATTTGTTTACAAAAATCCACAGCACTTTGTTACACTTATTAATATTATACAAAAAGTATATAAAATTAAAACTTCGCCTAATGCCAATGACGGATTTACATTATATAAAGTATAAAGCCGGGGCTCGATCGCGAAATGAACGAGGTCATTAATGAGTCCTCCTAACTCGCAACGATAATTTTCATAGTTACACCGCTCCGCTAGCCTCTTTCGCGGTCGAGCCTCAACTATGAAAATTATCGTTGCGAGTTAGGAGGACTCATTAATGACCTCGTTCATTTCGCGGTCGAGCCCCGGCGTAAGAGACTTTTAATACACAGTGAATTTCGAATACATATATTTTTGTTTAAACAGCGAAGCCAGAGTGAGTTAATACTTTGTGTGTTTGTGTGTGTGTGTGCTTGCGTAACTACCGTGTTTATGGTCATATGACGAGGCCGTACCTTGGAGGACGCCCCTCAGGGTGACTTGGTCCAGTTCATCTCCGTCTGACAGGATGAGGTCGGCGTGGGGGTCGCTGTACCGGACCAAAGTCCAGCTTACGTCCATCGGCCGAGCGAGCACTAGTCTGTACGCGCCCGACATGCTGTAACTCCTGGAACATAGTCATTGGTATTTTTAATTTTATTAAGTGAATAGAAAATTTAATTATTATAAAGAATGTATGTTTCAAGTATATTGACTTTATTTAAATATTTTTAAATTGTAATTAATATAACTATATTGCATGCTATTGTAAATGGCTGAAATGGTGAAACTATAAATTTAATACTCCATCTACAGTGTACCCTTTTCAAGGCAATAAATGAATATTCTATTCTGAATATTCTAATCGGTCTGTCATGTCCGAATTTGCGAAAGCTAACAATGTCATAATGTTTGTTAGTTGTGTAGGAATTTACGTTAGCTATCAAAGTCATAAGCTATCAATGTCTGTCTGTCCGGTTCCATCAGTTTAACTAACAGGAAGATTTCGGCTACAAGACTATAATGCCCTAATTTTAATTTACTTACTTGATTTTATGCTTCAACGTCAGATCCAAGTTATCTTTTTTCATCAGCTCCTCGTAATACTCTTTCATATTCGGTGGATAATCAACATTGTACCCTGGTAAAGGCATTATAACGTCGAAAATCGTATAACGTCCGCTGTCCACATCGTCCTGTGTTAGTACCTTGACTGGTATCTTGGGTTTGGGTATGTCTTGTGTATTTTTCAATTTTTCTTTGGGTTCAGTAGCAATGTTATGTGAAGATTCAATCGCAGGTTTTTTCTCATCTATGTTTTGTTCCGATTCTTTCTCGCTAGCGTCCTCTTCGTCAGATTCTTCTTCATCGAATTCTTAAATACGTTAAATGTCATTTATAATTTGAACACATCGAATAGAAGCTGAAGATATGTTGATTTTCAACTTGTGGCGAAATTGCGAAATAAAGATATTTTTTCTGAGAAAAGAATATTGAAAAATGTCAGAAATAAATGTTTGGGAAAAAATAGTATTTATATTTACTTAACCTTTTTCTTTCAAGTGATTTGGTAACAAACAAATTAACAAGCAAATTACAAACCTGACATAATGAACATTACATTTTCATACATTTTATTCTAACCTTACTATTTTATTAGGTAGTCTATTGTTGAGGAGACGCCGCACACTGGGGCGAACATAAAATGGAAGATGAGTCATAAAATCATATTTTTTTGGATATTACAATAAAAAAATAAGGCTAGAGCCTCCGTTTTAGCATGGCATTCGTTCCGCTCTTCCATAACTAAACATACCATAAGTAGTTACCTATATTAGTATTAAGTGCTCATAATAAAAACGAGCGAATGAGTGGAACGCCTGTAGAGAGTTAAGTAAGAAATTTAAATTTATATAAAACGAAAAACTCAAATCTAAATTTTAGTTTCAAGTAGCGCTACTTGAATATAAAATTTAGATTTTTAAGTCTATGTATATCTACATAAATATATATTCTTTTATAACTTCATTCCTATTCAACCCTATTTACAAATGACATTCCAAGCTATGGGCGTTTTTATCTCGTGAACTAGTGAAAAACGAATAATTTTGTTCCAACTGTTCTTGTAACTTTCGAAAGTAATACGCTAGCGAAATATGAAAACAGCTGAAAGGAGATAGTAAAGTTTTAGGAAGAGGAAGGAACCCTATTTCTTGGTTTTCTTTAAATAGCACAAAACATTTTTTATTTGAAAAAAATAACAAAATAGAATAATAACTATGTAAAACTGGCAACATACAAGTCGCAAAGTGCCCAAAAGTGTAAGTATCTACAGCCTTGTGGCTGTTAAAAAGTTGAAATTATTGTCATATTGACATTAACACATTAATTAACATTGTTATTATGTATTTCGACCGTTAGTGCTTTTAGGGTGAGATTGAGTGTTTTGTGGATTTTCAAAATTGTTTGACCCTGGCCATGAAACAATAAATCAACAATATTCAACATAATATAGTCGTAAAAAACTAAATTGCATTTTCACATTCATTGATTGATTTTCTTTTATTCAAAATGTCTGACCTCTGTGATGTCTTTCAGCAAATTAAAATATTTTTTGCCGCTTTATGGAAATGTTAAGATGTTTAATGGTTTCTTATATAAATAAATGTACGAGAAAAGGTTCTCATGGGCTTGCCAAATCCTATGAAATTTTTACTATTTTCTTTTACGCTTTTTATCGATAGCTTCAAAAGTTATTTGCTACCATAATATTTATTTTATACATATAAGTAAATAAATTACCAACCTTCCTTCTCAACGTTCGCTAGAGGCACAAGGTCCCCAACCGCGGGAGTTAGTCCATGCCTCTTCAAGCGTTCAGAGACGCAGCGGTTCCATACTAGCGACTGGTACGAGTGTAGGTACAGCAACCTTGTGTTTCTAGGGAGCTGTAATAAGTAATATATAAATATAATTCTTGTATAATTAAAATCATTCCAATTTCGAAAAAAAAATCGTCATTTTTTAAATGTGATATAAGGACATGGCCAATTTCTGCCTAGGTAACTTTCCAGCATTTACAAGAACACCACTAAGGTATCAAATTATAAAAATAAAATAATGAATGTATGTATTGCTGATTATGGAGGCTGGGAGTTACTGCTGATCGAGGCGGGAGTTGCTGATTATGGAGGCTGGGAGTTACTGCTGTTCGAGGCGGGGGTTGCTGCTTATGGAGGCTGGGAGTTACTGCTGATCGAGGCGGGAGTTGCTGATTATGGAGGCTGGGAGTTACTGCTGATCGAGGCGGGAGTTGCTGCTTATGGAGGCTGGGAGTTACTGCTGATCGAGGCGGGAATTGCTGATTATGGAGGCTGGGAGTTACTGCTGATCGAGGCGGGAATTGCTGATTATGGAGGCTGGGAGTTACTGCTGACCGAGGCCGGGAGTTACTGCTTATAAAGGCCGGGAGTGCCTTACTGCTTATCTAGGTGGGGGGTTACTGTAAATGAGTGTTAGTGACCTTGTGCAGGGCCCCGAGGTAGTCGTGGGGCGCGCGCGCCAGGGCCCGCAGCAGGCGCGCGTCGTGTCGCGCGGGCCCCGACGCGGGCGCGGGCCCCGCCGCCGCCGCCCGGGCCCCGCCCCGGTCCGTGGGGCCCGCCCGCTCCTCCAGTATCAAGTCTATGGCCTGCAATAGACAAATATATTTTTAAAACCACTTGATTTGCAGGTGCGTTGTCATCCTGAAGCCTTAGATGAAAGACGTCCATGCCCAGTAATTACTGGCTTCCTTTCCCTTCGATCCGAAATACATCGAACTGTTTCACCGCTGGAATGAGAAAGGCGGTGATACCGAACCAGACGACCCTACATACGGGCCTACTACCTAGCCAAAATATTTGCACCGCTATAAAGTGATTATTTTTTTTAAATTATATATGAATTGTAACACCTTGAGTAACGCTGAATCAGCAAATAAATGAATATGAACATTTTGTTGCCTAAACCAAAGGTACAGTGAGCTATACAAAATAAATAAACAATGCAGACACAAATTATTTCACAATCATTATTGTGCGTAATAACTCTATAACTCATTAAATATCTTCAAGGACCTAGTATTGTATAATTCCACTCGAGTGAAGGAGTTGTTGAACCACTCAAAATATAACACAAAATGACGATAGGTAGCTCACTCATAAGCTTATCAAAGACAACTGACATCTTTAGTCTTCCCGTGACCACGATCGCTGTAAAGTTATCGAAAGGTCGGGTGTATAATAATAAAAAATATTATTAAACACGAGTTAAATCCAGTAAAGTGGTTTTACTCTAATTGGGTAGTATTCGCAAAAATATAACACAATACTATTAATAAATAAGATTGATATTTTACTGTTATCAAATTTTCTTAATGTCCAAAATCATAAACATATCGAGAAGTTAAGTTGAAATAAATCAAATGGGAAATTTAGCTCAAGTCTTTACTTATTGAGGGCTTTATAATAAATAAAGCTTACACTAGTGTCATAGACTTTGAAAGAGATTAATTCTTTCAAGAAAAAGATAGCCTTTCATGCAATCAAAAGCTTTGCCAAAATCTAATAGAATTTAAGACAGTCGCCTCACCTCCTTAAAGTTACCCTGGAGCAGTTTAACGCCTATTTGGTAAGTGGGGGTGTCGATGCGGGTGCCGAACCTCTGGAGCCCGTAGTAGTTGATGAACCCGCGTTCTTGTAACAGCTTACAGGCAGCTTCAACTAATTCATCTTCTACAGTCACGTTGCGGAGGGCGATACGGAACCTACGAGAATAATAAGATTTTTAGTTTTTCATTACGGTTGGGCTAGATCTAAACACCTCAAACGCTTTACACCACAGAATTACACAACTTCCTTTTCCGTCCCTCCTGTATATCTGTCAAAAACCTCTCACCTCGTTGAGGTTATCGCCTCTCGTACCGCTAAGCGCTATAGCCTGCGGAAAACCAATTAATATCTCCCGCATGTGCTACGAAAAGTTCAAGTGAGTGAAGAAAGCCTCCTCGAAGAACGAAGTGAAGAGACAGAGAACCAGTAGCAGGTCAGGGTATTTCCTATACAGTCCACTTCTATAAAAATTACACACCACATTACAAGATAGTCTCTAACGATTAGAGATCATCATGTTAGCTGAAGGGCATATTTAACCGTCTCTGTAGTTTAGTTTTTGACACCTTCCTCGGTTTTAGCTTTATCTAATTTCGCTAGCCACCACCACTTTACCTTAGTCTGCCGCCATAGCAATAATGTTAACAGCATTGTTGTGTTCCGGCAGTTGGAGACTGGCTATCTTACAGCCAGTTCCTCTGTAGCTTCTATCGTCAGCCTGATCATCACTTACCATCAGGTGAGCTGAAGGCCAAGAACTACCCCCTAAGAATTTTTTAACTATATATTTGGATTGGTGGTAAATAAACATATAAGGACCAGCAAAGTAATTTGCAGCTACAACTCCAAGGTCTGATCTCAATACTACCCCGATGCCTGTGGACAGCCCTGAGTTTATATAGAACTCTTTCGCCGCAAATCTAGTGGCGGTTCTCCCACCAAAAATAGTCTCTTTTCCACTCAGGAAGCTTCTTACGAGGAAGCAGACGAGGGACTTTGTAGTTGTCCGCATCCAGTCCCGCAGATCAACTATTTCTGGCTGTCGCCTTTTCCCGGATAGATAAGGTGCTGGCCTAAAAGCCTCGCCCTAACGGACTAGCATAATAATATAACATAATTATGTCAACCTTACAGCAATTTGTATTTATCTATTCTTTAGCATTGAGTTAGGTACCTATATGATAATAATAATTAGGGTTGATTTTTCAAATCTCAGATTTAATTTAACTAGAGAATAATTTTGATGTTTTGATGAGTCTTAGGTTTGAATGTTGATTGCAATTTGAACTGGAAAATACATGTTGACTCAGTATGCACTAAACTATCTCAATTCTCCTATGCTTTGTACATGCTTTCAGGAGTGGTCAATATATCGACTGTTGTGATGGCATACCATGCTTATGTAGGTTCAACAATGAATTATGGAGTAATCTTCTGGGGAAACTCTACCGAGAAAGATACTGCTTTCAAAGCTCAAAAAAGGTGTGTGAGGGCTATGATTAAATTAAAAACAACTGATAGTTGCAAACCTCACTTTATATCGTTAAATATTTTGACACTGCCAAGCATATATATTTATAAAGTTGCAATATTTGTTAGGACCAACTTAAATCTCTTCCCAAAATTAAACAGCAGTCGGTGTATTAATAAGATAAGATTTCCCCCCAACAAAACTATCCAATTCAACAAAAGTATATTTGGTATGTCGTCGAGAATATACAACAAACTGCCGAATAATATAATTCACAGTCAAAATATTAATGTGTTTCAACAAAGACTGAAAAAGTTATTGTTAAAAAAGGCTTATTACCATATTGACGAATATTAAAATGACAAATTTTTATGATGTTGACATTATTGTGATATTATTATTAATGTTTTATGTATTAATTTTTTTTTCAATGGAATTATTTTGGTATCGTTTTATAATTATAAATGTATAACATGATTTGGAATATGTAGTATGAGTTTGGCTTTATTATATTATGAATACTTAAATTAGTAGTATTAGTTGTAGTGTTTAAATTTTGCATGGCGAAAGGTAAAATGTGGCAAATGTACCTATATTATATGTAAGATCAACAATGTACCCATATTTGTAAAATAAAATATTTGATTTGATTTGATTTGAGTATACTAACAGTCTATGTGACGCCAAGTAAGTAGGTATATATTAATTTGATAATTTTTTTAACATCCAATTGTGTGAATATGATGGTATGTTTTTTTTATACAATTAAATGACAATAAAGCTGACGGCCCACCTGGTGGTAAGCCGCCTATAGACACCTGCAATAACAAGGAAAAATCACTTGATATTGCAGGTGCGTTGTCATCCTGAGGCCTAAGATGAAATGTCGTCCATGCCCACCCAGTAATTATACTGGCTACCTTTTCCTTCAACCCGAAACACAGTGAACTGTTTTACGGATGAAATAAGAAAGGCGGTGGTACTTACCCAGACGACCCTACATACGGGCCTACCACCTAGTAACTGTTAACTGCATACTCTTTTTAGTAACATTTTTTTGTATATTTCCTGTAATTGTCAACTTGGAATTCTTTCATGGCACATGTGTTCCCTCTATCCTATAACATGGTTCCTTCAAAAGAGTCGTATAAAGGCACCTTTTGGGCCGGCAGTAGCACTGTGTTTAAACTGCACTAGCTGTTTTCGCACATCAGGTGGTGCTGAGTCATTTGCCGTGCTTTGTAAAAAAACTTAACCGTAATTTTTTGTCGAATCTTCGTTGCTACTTACTTGTTCCCTTTGAGCATTCCGAGCCTCAAGGGTGCGTCTGCAAAGGTGAAGTTGCCGATCCGCAGACATCGGACGGCGTCGGCGGCGCGGCTTAAGCGGCGCGGGTCCACGCGGCGCAGGCTGAACCACTGCGAGGTCTTGGCGCGCCGATCCTTGGTACCAGCGTAGCCGAGTAGCGACGGTCGCAGACTTCACAATACGGTAGTAGACGACTTTTTTTATTTCATAAATAAGAAGCATATAACTCACAAAGAAATATTGCAAAAGAAATAGTATGTGTAAGATCAATAGTTTCACAGATAATGGTTTGATGTATTTTGATGTACGGCGCATCGTCCAAAAACGCTCCATAGAAAATCTACGGAACATTTGACGTCAATGTTTCTAAGTTACTAAGAAATGTATGAGCATATTGACAAAATTAATAATGACTATGAAATATGTATGTTTTTATTCATAGTTGTCATAATAAAAGTGGTTTTAATTGATGTCAGCAATCTAATATCATTAACAATTATGATAAATATTGGAAAAAAATTGATAATTTTTTTTATTTTCTAAACAGTACAACTTCAACAATATTCCATATTTTTTAAGTTCAACTTTTTTTCTGAGTAACAGTAGCGCATATTTTCCGAATTTATGAAAAATAGCACCAGATTCAAACTTAGGCAACATTCCAATTCATTCGAGCACACACAGCGCCAGAATCATCCCCCCAATAATATTTGCATTGATTCAGAAAAGCAATACTCACAGGCGGCAATAGCCGACGAACGATTCCGTACCCTATACGCTATCGACGGCAATAATAATAATAATAATAATAATAACAGCCAATGATTGTCAATATAATAAAGCTTGGTGGCGTAGTGATTTGAGCGTTATTGTTTCGATTTCGAAAACAAAGCAACTTTCACCATCGCGATCCTGCATGGGTCAATCAAATTTATAATCTCGAGCTCCTCCGTGCTTCAGAAGGCATGTTAGCCCGTTGGTCCCGGTTGTTCCTGCAACCGCTTTAACATACTAATCCGCATTGGTTCAGCGTGGTGATGTTATGGCCCAAGCTCTTCAAGTGTTTCCTCCATGTAGGAAGGCATGTGCCCAGCAGTTAGACGTATATAGGCCGATGATGATATGAGGTCAGAAGGTCGAAGATACATCGAAATGTTGTTTCGGCTAGACATAGAGGGATAGAGACATGCCCTACTGTGTCTGATGACTTCTTCGTCGTTTAGTACCATCGAAAATTCTGTAATTTATTATGCACGAATATTTCCGGAACTGGCCAACTTGCTACTTACATTAACAATATTTAAAATCTAGCTTCAACATTTCAAAATGGAAGTCTTTGGCTTTAAAATATTGTGAGTCTACAGTATCATGGTTTTTTTGTAGTGATATAAAGTACAATCATCAATTTTATTGAAACATATCATGTAACTTTTTTAACATAGAGAAAGGCTTACTTCATCCTCAATTTTTCAGCAATGAGTATAGCTGCATCCATCGTGTCGCAATTCTCCTTGTGAACTATGAAATATACATATTCGCCGGGCCATGTCCACTTCACTCTATTGTCAATGCGGACTGTAGAACAACGTGAAATAAGATTTTATTATCATATTAGTAACAAGGACTACACTTCTTTCATCATTTAATAATGTCCTGCAGGGTGGTGGCTGAAAATCAGTATTTTGCCTTGTGCTAAATATTACACTTAGCCTACACCCTTACTTGCTGTACACACTAGCTAATTATTTTCGTTGTTGTGTATTATTTTTAACTGTAGTGATAAGTGTGTTAGAGCAAAATAAATGGTTTATCTATTGATGAATCTATCTAATGTTCTTACACTCACATCTATTTATCTAGCCCAAATTAAGTATGACCAAGAACTATTATTATAGATACTAGACAACATAGAATTATATACTACCATGTATGACATATGGAGTCTCTTGTCAGTGACATCTAACTAGTTTCTGCGCTAACCTAGCAACATAATGAGCTTAAAACTTTGTGATAGAATTAATGCCTCAAAAATTAGATCAAAGACGAAAATCACAAACATACTTGCCAGTGTAGACTCTATAAATGATGGTGGGAGGTCATACTGTATGTTGTAAAGTGGGGGAAAAGTATAGTCAGAGGCGAATTTACTGGTACCCTAGAAAAGGAAAAGAAGGAGGGAAGATGTGGGAAGATGACCTCAGGCTTGCTACCGGTCCATATTGGACAAAAGGGGCAAGAGATAGGAAGGAGTTGGAGAAGGCCTATGCTAAGAGGCACACTGAAGTGAGGAATATAATTTAGTGGAAAATCATAAATACTGTTATCATATTTTCAGAATAAATATCTATTTTATTCATTCGTAAGTTTTCTGTGTAAAGATAGGCTTAGCCACTACATTACAAATGTAAAATATATTCTTCATATATTTAATATTCCATTCATCATCATCATCATATCAGCCGAGAGACGCCCACTGCTGGGCACAGGCCTCCACCAAGGATCTCCAAACCGATCGGTCCTGCGCTGCCCTCATCCAACGGCTTCCCGCGACCCTTACCAGATCATCGGTCCACCTTGTGGGGGGCCTACCAACGCTGCGTCTCCCGGTTCGCGGCCGCCATTCGAGGACCTTTCCGCCCCAACGGCCGTCAGTCCTCCTCGCAATGTGACCTGCCCACTGCCACTTGAGACTCGCAATTCTTTGGGCTATGTCAGCGACCCTAGTTCTCCTGCGGATCTCATCATTTCTGATTCGATCACGCAGAGAAACACCAAGCATAGCCCTCTCCATTGCTCTTTGGGTGACTTTGAGCCTTTGTATAAGGCCCATTGTAAGCGTCCAATTATATTCAATTCAATAACTAAATATTTACCTCCTTTCCTATATTTCTCGAAGCGCACCAGTTTCTTATCATCTATGTTGACAGTACTGCCAACTATGCTGTCTCCAAAAGCTTTTTTAACAGCATCATGTATCTTTGTCCTCTGTTCTTTTGTCATGCCTGTCACATCTATCTGAAATAAGATGATTGATTGGTCTAATAATTGTCAATATGACACAGAAGAATACAATATTTAAGTAATGATGCACCTCTATGATACCTAAGATAGCAGCCAAATAGGTCTACTTTTTTGTTGCATCCCTATAGTGAGGATGGTCACGACTTCATTGGAAAGCATTTGTAGAAACGAGGAAGCTGTTACAAACATAATACTTCCTCTGGACTTCTGATGGTGTAGTTAAAAGCATTATATAAGTTATGGTAACTGCTCACCATGGTGAAACTATCACAAGCATTCCTTATTAACTATAGAATCTTATAAACACATTCTGTTTGCAAATGTAGACTTTACTAATAGAATGTAAGATTGTTTTTTTTATTAAATTTAAAAACCTTCACCTCCACTTTTTCATTAGAAGCTTCTTTGGATACAACCAACTTATTAATGCTATCCCAGGTGTCCATCGGCAAAATTTCCACATTATACTTTGTGAGGAGCAGGTCTTCATCTTCGTCGACTGTGTCATCAACAGGAGTTGGAGCGGTCATATCTGTCAATTTGGCTACTTCACCTTTCTCATTAATTTCTGACACTTGAAAGTCTGAATACCTGCAATTTTTCAGGAAACAAAATTAGAGTTGCAAAGCAGAACATTTAAATATATTTACTTTCCTATGAGCAGGCGCTGGCATCTTGCTTGTGGGAGGATATTTAATTTTCTATGCCATAAGTCATAACAATAGCATTTTTTTTTAAATCATACATTTGTTATAATAATTCTAGGAAACACAGCTATAAATAAAATTAAACACTTAGATGATTGAGATTGACTGTCATCTTGTATCTGACTGAGAGATTCTACACATTAAACCTATATACACCTACAAAAAATATGATATACATTATGATAATAATTGTACAGTCAGATCTAAAAAGTGAATATCAAAAAGTGTATTACATTTACAGTGTCAAAAAGACATATTTTAATTCTCTAGCCCCGGGGTTTTTAGTAAATGTTAGTCTTGGTAATTAAAATAATATAAAACCAGAAAAATTTCACGTCCTGAGGTAGGAATCGAACCCGCGATCTTTCGCAATCCGGGCGACTGCTCTAACCACTGAGCCACCCAGGACTTGAGATATCCCTGTGAAATTCTTCTAGTCTATCTGATTTGCGTTTATGAGCTAATGTCGACCCTACAATGTCGAAATGTTCTATTTCAACATCCCAAACGAGTATAAGTGTTAGTCTTAGTTTAAAAGTAATGCTGTCATTGTCTTTTTTTTAAAAATAAGTGTGACAGCATCAGTATAAGCCCAGTCTAACTTTAGTGTGTGCCTTATAATTAGGGGGTTTGCATTTGCATCTTTAAAGATGTAACTCGAAAAGGGTGAGCTGCCACTTCCAGCTAATCCTAGCCTTAGTTTATTATTGCATACTAGTAGATTATATTGCATATGAAAATAGGATTTTTTTTGTTAGAGATTATTATTATTCGGCTTGATCTATGCGTAATATTCTCAATAATTTTTACTACATCGAAAAGTGTTGGGCATTTTGTTGACATTGTTTTACTACTTTTACGGTCAAAGTAAATAAGCTTGGTTCCCCAATTAAGTTACATACATTAAGAGTTAATGTATGTAATATGAGTTTCAAATTGTGAGGATTGTGAAGACTGGGCATGCCACCAGGCCTATCACTTTAAAAAGCTTTATCATACTTCGCCAGAACAGGTAAGTAAGTAAATATAACAAGAAATGTTGAGTAGAAGTACAATTTTAAATAATCTATTATAATGTAATTTTATTGTTACCTTGACTTTATGATTCCACTGAATCCTTCATGGTCACTAACAAACTCAGTGACACCAATATCTTGTTCTGAAAGACGTTTTCCTGGCGTTTCACGCTTGGGATTATTCTTCCACTGCCAATTCATATTGCGATTGCCGTGACCGGCATAGCCTTCTTGATTCCAATTAGGACCCCCACGTATCCCGAATGGTGGCATTCCTCTAAAACTCTGACCACCCCAAGATCCTCTATTTCCTCGTCCAAATCCTCTTCTGTTTTGACCACCGCGTCCTCTGCGGTCCCAGTTGCTGTTATTCCATTTAGAAGGTTTGTTAAAACTCATTTTCAAATGTGCCGACTCAAATGAAGAAACAGTCTAACCTATCAAATTACTGCATGAAGTAGTGAATGCGAAGAATGAAACTAGGATTCAACTACTTTATTGCTATATTGTTTTTAGGTGCAGTATTTAATTTTAAAATTTGAATTTAATTGAGATTTTATTTAATTTCTCCAACAGAAGAAAACGCGAAAACCGACAAGAAAGGCGCATGAAAACACAAGTGACAGAGACATTGACAAATTTGACAATAGACCCTTACAGTCCGCAATAAACCATTTGTGCTGTTTGTGCACATACACATAGCAGCGCGCTTATTCGTGTCAACGAGATTATTTATGACCAGCGTTGCCAACTTCGACGGTCTCGATTACCCAAAAACGTAACTGAAAATCCCCAATTTTGGGGGTAAAAAAATCAATATTCCCCACATTTTCCCCACAAATTTTTAGGACAGAAAAAAAATGATTCTATAAATCAAATATATTTATTACCTACGTATACTTATTAAGCATTTAATGATTTTCATCAAGGTATTTATTGCAGTTCTTTATTATGCCTTTGTTTTGTCAAAATATCATTTGAAGGATCAAACTTTAGGCTTCCTCCTTTCTTCTTAATACCTACCTTCTCTAGTGGTCATAAGCGCTACTACAGTGGCCCTAATTCTGGCGAACACATGCTAAGATTAAATTTAAGTTCAGTCTACCTCTTTCTCTCAATATGAATACGAAAAGGATCGCTGACTTAAAATTTGACATTTAGAAACATGCATTCAATTTTCGACCTTAGTGAACGTGTTAAAATGCAAAGAGAATATAAAACGCTACGCTAGAAGAGACGGGACTTCAAGGAAAAAAAAATTTCTATAGAACGTGCACGCCAGACTCATACCAATATAATAAAAATTCAGCCAACAGTCTGGCAACAATAATGCCAACATAAGCAATAAAATAGGGATGTCCTTAGTAGGGACTACAGATATACTTTAGATTTTTTATCGATAGTTATAGGTGTTTGAAATTAATAAACAATGGTACTTGAAAAACTTTTATTCAGTATAATATACAATATACCAAGCTTGACTACTATGACAACATGGTAGGTTGTTAGGTTGACGGTAGGCGTGTGAATCGTCCTGGATCGGCCATCAACACCGATTTGGATTCCGACTACACCAAAAATATGTCGCGATTTTGTTGTCGAATGGTACCTACACCAAATCCTTCCCTGTCAATTGAACCCACTGTTTACATCTGCGAAAAAAATAAAGTGGTTTATTTAATGGGCACGACATCGATAGGGAAATAAAATTGTACAGACAGCACTATTTTTTACTTAGGTCGGTAGGTAAATATTACTTTTATGTACAGAAATTTGTACTAAAATCACTATTTAAACAATAATAGCTTTAAAATAGAACTAATTAACAGTCATTGGTACTTACCGATCATCATTGAGAGGAAATTCAGACATATGTTCGTTTTACATTGGCCGCCGGCGTGTCTTTAAATTACATATTTCTTAACTTATTCGTTTACTCATTTAGTTCACTTCACATCACACACAATCCTTTTTGGGTCAAGCTTAATTCTTGAGGCAAAACACTCGTTTTTAATAATAACCTATTAATTTCTGATTTTAGAAAATTCTCCAACACAAGTAAATGAAATGTTAAACGTTTTGAAAACAAGACAACAGCGACAGAGACAGATGACAGAAATAAATCACCTGTTTATGAAGAGCGTCGACCACCATATTCATTGTATGGATATTGCCTTCTTTCGGATTGAGGCGGATTATACCGCCATTAATGAGCGTGCACGTTTCATACATTTTTTTCTTCTTACGAACTTGCGCTAGACTGTTAAAATGCAGTGTTTAGGAGGCACCTCCGTACATGCCGTCTAAAATTGTCTATGGTTCCTTTGAAATTTTTCTAAATTTAGATGACAGCTCTAAACGAATTCTTGCCATCTTTTTCCTATTACATATTATATAGAATTAGGCCCAGTGTCATTCATTATGCAGGCGATTACGATTCTCTGTTTTCAAATTCTTTATAACGCTGAATTTTCTTTCGACAGATGCGTTTGAGAAAGTTCTCTGCGATACTCTGTCTAAGTTTGATGGACATAAATGAAATGTTGCCATAAAATAAAATGTAAAACCTTCCTGCCGGTGAAATTGCTTTAAAGAATTAAATATTCTTACATAATTTATAAATTATACTTACTTCTTATACTACTTTTATTACTTCTAAGTTCAGTTCTAGCGGAAATGTCTTAATTCCCCGCATTTTCCCCACATAAACGCTCTCCCCTCAAATTACCCAATCGAACTGAAAATCCCCGCAGTTTGGGGAATTCCCCACAGATTGGCAACGCTGTTTATGACTTCAGGACACTGCTCAGTGCAGTGTGTGCGCTAATGTCAAATTTGTTTATGTTACGACCTAGACATAGTGAAAAATGTTTTAAACATTTTATTTTTGAATTGATAAAAATTTCTTGTCATACTTTATTTGCTACAAATACTTTTAAAAACTCTTTGATTAAAACGTAATAATCTTAGAAAGTTTTTGTTTGGGTCAATGACAGGAGTACACATGAAAGAGTGATCGGAATTAATTGCACGCAAACAGAGAACATCGCACCATATTCAATTCGGCTCAAGGCGTTTGCAATTTGTAACGTTTGCATTATTTGTGTATTTTGGACCGTAAGGGACAATATACCATGGTCCATAATACACAAACATTGCCAACGTTACCAACAGTGCAAATGCCTTGGGCCGAATTTGTATGTAACAAACTTGTTAAGCACCATTACCTCTTTTCGTGAGCAGTGTTAGCACGGCTTCATGACGTCACATTACTCTCGTTGGCCAGGAATCGATGGAACATCTTCTGTGTCAATGCGATGCCCTGGCGAGGATCCGAATGAGTGTTCTGGAAGTGGCGTATCCAAAGCCAGTAAACTATAGACTCTTTCACGCCAAAGATATAGTGAAGCTTATGGCAGCTATATTCAGGACATGGGAGGAGTGAAGGCAGGGGTGGCACAAAGGATCCCGAAGGGTCGAAGTGCATCGTGGCAAAGTCACGGCCCCATGATAAGATAAGATAAGATAAGATACTCTCGTTGGCACGAATACGTTCACGGTTCGTTTTTAAGAGGACTATTTGCGCAAATTGTTCATTACGGTGCGATTTTTGTGTTCGTTCTCCATGTAATGGGAAGGCAAGGGGAACTAATAATAATAATAATAAATCTTTAATGCCCATACAACTATGTCTTCAATATTTCTTCTTTTACTGCATTTCAATGCATCTCAGGAGTATTTGACGCGAAATATATAATGACAGTCTCCATATGATGCTACTTGATGAGGTGGATAGCCACAAAAAAGTACTCGTCGCCTTTCACTAAGTGATTATGGTTAATCACTTTTATTCTAATAATCTTTTAGTTGCATGTCAACACAAACATTTAGTTTATAAGACTACACCGCTTACAACGAGCCTCATAATAAGACTCACTGACCTCACTGTCACCCAAAGGGCAATGGAGAGGGAATGATGATGATGAACAGATTTGCCAATACCAATGTTCGAAGTTCCCCAAAACGCGCGGTTCCGGAGATAAGAAATATGGGATTCTACCCAGATTTTGTTCAAATAATAAATAAGTTTTTTATAAAATCAACATTATTAACTTATGTTTAGAATTCAAACTTAAGTAAATAAGAAAAATGTTTAATTCGGTTAATGGTTACTAAAAATCGGTCTTTAACAGCCACCTATATGTGCGAGGGGCACATATTTAATAGGGCTACCCACTACAGAGCGTCGTATTATGAGGATGCTATGAATTTATTTAAACGAGGGAACCTTTTTATAATACTTATTAAATAGATTGAATTATAAATTTTAAAAATTTTAGTCACCCCCCGCTTCATTGATGATCTATCTAACAGCATCTCATTGAAACCATTCTTATGAGCCCAAACACGCTATATCTGCTGTAAGTTTCTGAAGAATTGAGCATTCCGCAGACTATTTGATGGTACTGGATCAGCATGTCTTGGAAATACCACCGAAGTAACAATAAACCAAACTAATCAATTGGATATGTGAAAGTTAGTAGGACACTCCTCCTTTTGCGTCGGGGAATTATAACTTTTCGATCAACAATTATTATAGTAACCATAGATTGTTGAAAATCGGGCGGGAGAACGAAGTCGCTGACAAACATGAATCGAGACATCGCATAGTCATGTTAAATTTTGTAGTTTTTTCGCGACAAAAAAGTTGTAAGCGGGGTGACTTTCATGCCGCTTACGAAATCTTAATTAAATAATAATTTCAAAGTACAGCGTCAGCTTAGTTGCACTAGGAAAGCCGCCTCTATTACGAACGGAATAAGGACGGTCTCGAGATCAAACTGTTACGATTAATGTGCTGTCGGCTGAAAATTATAATTATTAAAATTTTTTAAGATAAATTTGTAACAAAGGATGATTGTACGCAATAATAACCACGAAGACCAGTCTTGTAAATGACATGTAATTTATAAATACTGTAAACAAGAGATCTGATATTTTAATTCCATTACAATATAAAGGTACATAAAGTTTACATACGAAATTTCCAAAACGTACGAAAATAAACATTGAATACGCATAGTAAAATTATACATATGACAAATATTTTAGATGCTTTTGTTCTGTACTAAATTGTAAAAGTAACTAGTATATATCGCCGCCATTTGGTTGAATTCGCCACTTAATTGGATGCCTAGCCCGTCGATTAAACGACGGCATCCATTCAAATGGCTAGCCTAATAGTTAATTGAACTAGAATCACTCAAACGGGCACACAAAAGATTTTCAATCTCTTCGACACGACCTGCCTTGGCGTCCAATTGAATGGCTAATTTAAACGTTGCGCTCAATGGTTTCATTGGATGCCGGCGTTCAATCAACGGGCTAGTCGTGCAGTTAAGTGACTAATTTAAGGCAGCTGCGACATATATATTGATTGTCAACATTAAAATTTGTTCGTCGAACTATAAAATCATGGCAATACTTAAATAATTCGATAAAGCGTCATTGTTTTACTATATAACACGTTCAAAACCAGAAAGGAATGGTAATATTCTGAACCGAGACAATAGTTTAGTGTTTACAAATTATTCTGGCTACCCATTATTTGTACATGCTCTAAAAAGTACTCAAAAGAAAACACAAGAATAATAAATAAATAAAAAACTTTTTCAATAGTTCCACTAAATTTCAAAATTAAGCTGCCAGCCCACTATAATGCTCCATAGTATTACATAATTTCCGGAATATGCTGTCGGCTTTGACGGACCAGTCTAGTGGGTGGTATTTCATATTTGGCGCAGACACATTTAATCTCAATTTCATGTCTTTAAAATCGTGTGCTAATTTATTTCAATATGAATGCATAAAAAGTTGACAAATTATGTGACATTTAGAAAGGAGCGTTCAATTTCCGACCTTATTACACTCTACTAATGTAGGTTTTAGCAAGCACCATCATACAATTTTCTAAACTAAATTGATTTGACATTTATAATTCTTCCTGATTCTATTACTTAGTGGGCTTAATGGGGCATATGCATCAATTTTTTGGGTTCTAAAATTTATTCCACACAGTAACAATTTACAAAACTGAAAGAATTACTAACTTCCAACCAAATAAAGTTGCGTGTTAGACAAAACATTCATTTACCTTCAAATATCATTATAAATTACCAAGTAGCCAGTCTCCATTTAAGTATAAAATACTTGTATCAGAAGGCACTGGTCTTCACATAACAGACAATGAGATCCGATATAAGTTCAGACGTCACATTACACTCCCGCCATTCTTACATATTTTAAAAAAAAAAGTTGTTTTAGAAAGAGACACGAATGTTGCAACTTCTAATTCAAATAACTCTGTATTTAGTGGTCAAAATTAATACTGTTTTCACTATTAGTATTATAATTTAAAGTATTTTCTATAAATGTACTAAACCAGTATATTTTTTAATGCATATTCCCTATTCTACAAAACAAACTCTAAAACTAAAAGAGATTTTCAAAAAATGTATGGAGACCCAGCCAAGTCTATGTATGTACTGAAAAATAGGAAAAAATATGCACAAGTGTTCAATTGTCCATTTACTTTTGCATTTTTCTTTAGCGTGGTACGAACAAGAATTTTTATAGAGAAAACTGCAACAGCCAAATATCCATCATGGCGCAAATGTCACTATGGTGACGTTTAGTTGACTTCTATGTCGCCCGCCATATTGAATATCGACATAATCAACAAAAAATTTAAACTTTTGTACAAACAAATTATGCATGGAAACGAATTATTAGTATTTTTCGCAGTTTCAGGTGATTTTGCTTGATATTTTGAGATAGTGTTTTTTTATACAAAGCACGGCAATAGACCCAACACCATCTGATGTGAAGCGGTAAGGAGAGTCCATATGCGAAGACAGCTAGTGCAGAATAGACACTGTTCTAGCCGCCTCCATTTTGCCGGCCCAAAAGGTGCTTTTTCACGCCTCTCTCTCGCCGTACATATAGGTACCTGGCCGGTTATGAAGCATCTCTAAGTTCAGTGTACCTCGATCTCTCTTTAAAAATATAAAAAGGACAGTGGTAATATAATTTAACATAAGGTGTGTTAAATTTTCAACATTAACCATGACTAAATGAAAGTACATGGAAAGTACATGCAGTCTATGATTGTCTATGGTTTCTAATTTTCTATAAAAGCTATACAACAGCTCTAATTGAATTCTCGCTATCTTTTTCATACTTATTGGGAGAAAGAGATATACAGAACTTAAATCTAGATTTAGACTGTCTTCAGAATTAGGCCCAATGAGAGAAGGAATGATTTGACAGCTGTTCTTTTTGCACATTCATATTGTAAAAACAGAATGCACTGCACTTTTCCGGCTTCTAGCAAAGGAACTGGAGAAAAACTCTCTTGCCTTACTGATTGTGAACGCGTCATAAAAATTAAGCGTCTATAAAATTTATTAAAAGGAACGCAATTGCAAACTCAAGTGAGTGAACTGCCGAAAATATAAATGCTAAAATTATATTATTACATCTAAAACTTCATCATAGTCGAAATGAGGAATACTTCTTCAAGTAAAAGTAGCACATAAAAAATATACACATTTTAAGAAAATAAATGCAATTAATTAATAGTAATACAGTTATGTGCGATTGCAATTCGTACTGTAAAACATATCACACAACTCATTGGCAATACAGGACATTAAAATCATTATATAGAGTGATAGCATCCCACAGCTTTTCATAGAAACTCTATTCGAAAATATTGGAGACAAATATACCGATTCCAATAGGCTTGTCATACATAAGCAAGGCGATTTTGGTTTGTGTGATACAGAGAGCTAAAAAAAGTGAAAGGAAAGCAGAAATCCGAAATTTCGCATAAATAGATGACTTAATTATTCCAGTCATTTTGGTTTAAAACCCAAACTACCCGATAGATTTTCAAAAAAAATTTTAGGACCAAATGGCAACTATTATATGGCAACAATCGGATCAGAAGCCACGGCGTAATCGGTGTACGTATATAGAAAGAAAGAAAAAACATACCAACCAAATTGAGAACCTCATTGTTTTTGAGGTAGGTTAAAATTGGTCTTACTCAACTACAATATTGTTTTTTGAAAAATAATCTGACTAGCCTGATTTACTTATGCATGTAAAGTCTTATCAGAATCAGTTTGTTTTTGTTGAGTTTTGTTGTAATTGTTTGTGTTCAATATTTAAGACTTGAAAGTTTGTAAGAAAATATGTAAACATGACATGATCACTCTTAAAAACATTCCATATTTACTATAGACAATCAACCACACAATATTCTAATAATTAAAAACTATCTTCAATAAAATATGGTGCGCTTTGATTTGATAAGCGTACTGCAATAATAAGAATAGGTTACAGCTCTTGCCAGATCTAGTAAAACAAATATAACAAGCATTTTCAAATACGAATCATAAAAATTACGAAATTCCAACTATTAACAGTAAATTAAAAAATAAAACTATAATTAAATAAATAGTTATGAGAACCAAGATAATTGCACATGGGAAATAACTTACAGTAGCACTGGATCATTTACGACTGACTAAACAACCATTTATAAAAAAACTATCAATGTTTTATTACTACTGCTAAACATTTGAAATTTTGTGTTTACAGGTAGAGTTCGGATACACAGGATTAGAAAATACGTGAAAAAGTTGTAATACTTTGGCAGTGTTTTAACATTTATCTTAGACAACAAACATGGATTTACACAGTTAAATAAGAGATCACATTGCTATTAAATTAATATGAAATGCAGCTAGATAAAATTCTTAGGACGATTCAAATGAGCAGTATAGTAAAAAAATTATATAAATTCTCAATTCGAATGTTTCAACTTGAAAAGATTTAATTTTATAAAATATTGGCAACAATGAAGTACAGCAATATACAAAATTCAATCATCTCGTAAATTTGCCATGTGGGCTTGGCTTCACTTCATTCAGATATACAGCGAGAGTTTTAGAAAATACACAACCGTTTAAACTAATTGAATCTTTCACACTGCATGCACACAATTTAAACGCTGATCATATTTCTTTGTAAAACAAACTGTTATATTATTATAATATTCATATAATTTAACAAGACATTTATCGTTTTATACGTATTAAATAAGTCACATAAAACATCTGGATTTATGTCAAATATCTTAATACAAGGGACAAAAATAGCAATATTCCCTCTTTAAAGTGTGATGCCAAAATTGTAATAGCAAATACACAATAATCAACAGCATAAGCAATTCAGAACTGCTCAGCTTTACATGATTACAAAATAAATTTGACTAGTACTGCTCTAGTGCAATATTGCTAAGTCACATCCCAATATTTAATATAAACATTCCACAAACAGCATATAAGCAAATACATGTTCAAATTTAACTGCCATACAAAATTGTTTGTAAAAGCTTTATACTTATGAGCTTATTGAGCTGAGAGCACTTGTATTATTATCACATATTTTATTATCAGTCGTATGCAGAACTAGTTTCTGCACTGCATCTAGAATAATTTTAGAATTGTCATCAAGTTTTAATTCTTGATCTTTGCTTTTAGCAGTAGCATCACTTTTGTTACTTGATTCAGAATTCTCTTCAAGTTCTTTATTGTCAAATACAGGGAAAAAGTCATAATGAGATTTACCATTACTTACTTGCTTGTTAGATTTTTCATTTTTGATGTATCTCTCTTTCTTCATATCATTGTCATTGCTTATTGATGATATGTTACGCTTGGAGAACTCGTCCCAGCCTTCTGTTGTTTTCCCATGCACAGGATTCCAATCTTTGCGGAAAGAACTTGACGGTTTTGTGTTGTCACTAGATGAAAATTTCTGTTGTATATCATTTATTTGATTATGGTTCTCTCTACTTGATACAATTTGCCCATAGACAGGAGTGCAGTATGTTGTGTCTGCATCAGTATTGTTACATCTACTGTCCCTGTTTGAATGACTCTGACTTATTTGACAGTTATTCATACCGGAATCAAACTCAGACTTTTGTCCAGCATTCATTAGTATTTGTTTAGATGATTTGACTGTATTCTTTTTGTCGTTGCCTTGTGATTTGCTTGGAGAAGTATCATTTTGCTTGCAGTTCCTAGAGTTCATTCTGTCATCTTCACAGAGTTCTTCACCACCAATACCATCAATATCATATACCTGGAATTATACATTTTAAAGAATGAGTTTTCATCACAGTGCCGCTGTACTGTATTAAATCACTAAAAATAATTAGCAATTGTAAGGTATGCTGCTAGAAAATTTAGCAAAATTGGACATGAAAATTGAAAACTTGTAGGAATCAACCTGTTAAAAATATAAAAAAGTTTTCATTTTTATAAATTATCATTTGTGGCAATAACTTATACATTTAATGTTCAATAAACTTATATGTATCAACAGTACCTTGTACATTACATCCTGATTCATGCCCTTTTCTCTCTCTCGTTTGTTCTGCACAGCGAGCCACACATCCTTTAGCTCTCCAGCAAGGTCCCTATCCTTGAGGATAACTGGAGTCCGTGTAAGTAGCAGTCCTGGGTTCATAGCCTCTACAAAGTCACATAGCAGACTCACTAAAGCTTCTTTATCCTAGAAATATAATTACAACAAATGTTAATAATTTATAAAAATGTCCTGTAAGTCAGAAGTGTAAATGTAATATGTTTAATCTATATTTATTTTGTGATTCTATTAACACCTAAACAAGCATATTTCAAAATACCAAACTAAATAATTATCTAAAAAAATGATTAGACAATGTAGTCCATTGAGGTTTGTAATAATCAATTATCTTAAACAATAACACATTAAAATTAAAGATACCTTGTTAAATTCAATACAATTATAGCAGCCGTGGACATTTACCTATCAGCCACCTGAAATACTCATCAAACCACTGTTTTGTAAGATATGCAGTGGTGAATCTTCCAATCCATGGAGATGGAATGTCGGGCTTTTGATCTTTATTACAAATGTCAACTTTTGACAACTTACAAACCTGTCACCATTCATTCAAATATAAAATATCTAAGTCTAGAATGAGATTGAAGTAGATATGCAAATAACTACTACATTATTTTAACAAGTATTTAGAGATTTACTTCAATATATCTGAAGATTTTGTTTTCAGAATATTATGTCTAGCAAACTAATATTTAAGGATGCAATAAGTTGCTATGTAATATTCTAATCTAAGATTGTTTTTGTTGTTTTTTTTTGTTGATTTCTCATTGATTTTTTGTTAATACTAATACCTACCCTACCATACCTACCCCAATTAATAATAAGTATCTAGCGACAAGAAAAGTCCCACCAAACAGAATAGTTTGAATATTAAGGAATTAAAGAAAAGTACTTACAGTTGGATTCAATGCATTTTTTCCATTTGCCTTCAAAATATCTGGGTTTACCATCACTGCAAACACTAATAGCGGTGGTCTGTTAGTGTTTGGTCCACACCCTTGCGGCACCTTAAATATATTTCAAAAATTTGTTTTACTATGTACACCAAGTCATCAAAAATTTCTATAATTCTATTGTCTACAGCAGTAAAGACTTGCTGCCAATATTGAATAATGTTTTGTGCGTGACTTTTCTCACCTGCATTCCTCCATATAACGGAATAGGATCGTTGTACTGTTTAGGGTTTGCTATTTTCTGCCACCCCAAAACATTTATATACAATTTCTCAGCAGTATCCTTTATAGTGTCTTGAATACACATGTGTGGTTGCGGCGGATTTTTGAATTGACGAAAAGCCCTTGATCCTCGGACATACTGCACAGGAGCCGTCTTTTCTTGAGGATTGTGGCTTTCCATATCAACAAATCGAAGTCCCAAATTTATTCACTACCTATCTGTTAAACACAAAACATTTACAATAAAAAACACCACAAAAGCAATAGTGACATTTCTTCCAAGCCTTGACGTTAAAAGTTTATTGAACTCTCCCCGGCTGCTTCAATCAGGACGTAGGTAGTAAGTAATATTCTAACTGAATGTTATCAATCACTCAACACACGGTTTTATTTTTAAAGTCTAAATAAAGATGTAGGAAACACTTTGAACAAAAACTCGAGAAATGAAATTATAGATATATCCCTTGATCCATCAATCAGATAAAACTAGTTGAAAGAAAGAGACAGTCGCCGACACAGATTATTATTTCTATTCTAAGTCATTCCACGGATTCCACAACACAGATTAGAAAGTTCCACAAGATCATGTCGCAGACACCAGGCCACAGATTACAGAGAGTTGTCCAGCCTGTGGAGTATGTCAGGAGAGAGTGGCACAGACTCAGAACAATAACTAAAGCAAAGAAACCTGGATAAAATAGCAACTGAAATTACTATATTTGCTATACTTTGACTTATAGAGCCTATAATGAGTTAGAGAAGGACACATATACATAAACCCCCGTATTCATAAAAACAATTGAACTTATATGATGCTTATAAAGTGTTTTGTTTCTCTCAATCGTATGAGAAAGGAAAAAGATAAAACATATTTTAGCAGTGTTTTATCTAAAGTAGATTTATGAGCGTTTATGAATATGGGCGAAAATTTTGTAAGTTGTCACTAGAAAAAATGTCGACGGATGTAACTTTGGATGTCTTATAATACCACCAAATTAAGTATGTCTCGTAATGGTTTAATTGTACTAATAATGTCCGTTGCGTGTAATTTAGTCGCGTTATAATGGTTAATACATTTTCTAAAACCTCTGAGTGAAATTTCGTGGACTTAGTGCAATTCCTCTTTGAATTCGGGAAAGCATACTTTATCATTGTTTGTGAAACTGTTTTAATATTATAATGAAAATGTCTTGTGTGATTGAGGGCTGTGTATCGCACACAGGATGGAAACTATGGAAAGAAAATAACCACGCAACTATAACATTTCATCGGTGAATTTTAATAGCTTTTAATTCTACTAAGTTCTTGTCTGTGCACTAAAAGTGAGTGTAAATTTTAGTAGATGTTGTATAATCATCATCGGGTTGAATTCTACACCTTTTTCTCCTGTTTTATGTAGATTTTCGGCCGACTCATAGCGGTTATGTATTTCGTATAGTGATGTACTAAATCGTGTAATGGCACTTTTCGATAACACGAATCGTCTCTTTTCTTCTTCACCCCGAAAAGATTTAGCGCCTTACATATATTTAAGATTATTATTTGGCCTACTTCTGGGAACACACTTTAATTCTAAATTTAAGTACAGTATATCTCTTTCTCGCAATAAGTAATAGGAAAAAGATAGCAAGAATCTGTTTAGAGCTGTCAATTAAATTTAGATAGATTTCATAGAAACCATAGACAATTTTAGACGACATGAACGGAGGTGCCTCCTAAACACTGCACATTTTAGCACGTTCAATAAGGTCGAAAATTGAACGCACCTTTCTAAATGTCAATTTATATGACAGCCATCCTTTTCGTATTCGTTTTGAAAGAAAGAAATAGACTGAACTTAAATTTAAACTTATTATGTGTTCTCCAGAATTAGGGCCATTGTCTTAAATTTACGTAGGGAGTTCTAAATATCATTTTCTTAACATACAAGTTATTTACCTGTTGTCATCATTTTGATATTTATAAACATAAAAAAACTATACAGCATGGTGCTGTCAATACAAAAATAAATAAAAAGACATGGACTTTATAATTTCATAGAAATGGTTTGCTACTTTCAAAAACATTTTATTCATTTGATAATTTTACGACATTTCTATGAAATAATGCTGTTATTATATTATTTCATATTCATACAAACATGCAATTATCAAATGAATAAGATGCTTTTAAAAGTGGTAAGTAAACCATTACTATTAATATGGCCCATGTTTCAATTTACTGTAGTATTGACGGCACCACCCTATATGACAAACAGCTAAACAAGCTGACGGCCCACCTGGTGGTAAGTGGTTAGCGCCGCCTATAGACAACTGCAATAACAAGGAAAAATCACTTGATATCGCAGGTTCGTTGTCATCCTGAGGCATGATACCTATGCCTTCCATGCCCAGTACTATTTCACGGCTGAAATAATAAAGGCAGTGATACCTACCAAGACGACCCTACACATGGGTCTACCACCTCATGAACATTCATTTAAGTAAATAATTATTAGGTTTGGGTAGGCTGAGGCCACTGCTACGATTTATTTTTGCCCCTATCCATATATTTTGCTAGATCGATATAGTTCAGAAATCGACACAGCACACCACTTGCAAAGCAATAAACTAGTGACAACCCACACAAAAAAGAATGTAACTGATATATTTACATCTCTCTCTAACGCATAAAATTTGTCATAAGAGTTACAGGGATAGGTATATGTCTCCGCCTACTATTTTAGCCAGGTATCCTCAAAACAATCAGGATTCTATGCTTTAGTTATTGTTCTGAGGGCACAGATCTAGAAGCATTCTGTGGACAGATCTGTATCACAGACGAATAAGAGATATCTGAATCAAGGAGCTTATAAGCTAATAAAATATCGCGTTTGGTAGTAGGCGTTTGCATACGGCCTAATTCCAGTGTAATTTTATTTCATAAGAATAAATAATAAATCAATGTATTTTTAGCAGTCACTCAAACTGGTCGTTTCTTTTCCACCTTCTACTCGACCTTTCTCGAATTATTCATACTCTTCCAGCATAGCAGTTATAGCATCCAAACCCTCGGCATTTGTTAATGTTAGAGTTACACCCAACATACAGGCTGTTGCCGTCAATACGACAATAAATTTATTGAAACATGGGCTATATTAGTTGATACAAATGGTTTGCCACTATCAAAAATATCTTATTCAGTTGATAATTTCATGAAATTGCTATGAAATTATGCAGCCAAGGTTAATGTCATACAAATGTCATGAAATTATCAAATGAATAAAATGTTTTTGAAAGTGGCAAACCATTTATATGAACTGATATACCCCATGTTTCAATTTATAGTCGTATTGACGGCACCAGACGGCACCACCCTGTCTAGTTACAGAATAGGTAATTGAAATGAAAAAGTCTGAAGTCTTTACTATAGATCCACCACCAAAAATATGTAAGTTTGAAGTAAGTTCTTTAATGTTAGCGATGAAAGAATACAAATCGTCAAATAAAAAAAATATAGAAGGCATACGCCTCAGGCATACGCAAATAAAGATTCTAAGGCATGTCAAAATTCGAAAAATACAGATGTCAAATACAAGATACAATGATGAAAACTAAGAAAGTTAATAAATTATTAATAAAATATAATTGTTTAAGACGAACTATTCAGTACAATTGAAACTTTTTTGAATAAGGCTCGATTCTGTTATTTTCTTAGTAAAGTGTAATAGCTGTAGGCCCCTTTCAAAATCTGAAAGAAAAAAAAACGATTAAATTAAAGTATTAGATGATATTAATACAATATTAATTTTATTGATGAACATATTAATTTTATTATTTAACTAGGTGGTAGACCCATATGTGGGGTCGCCTGGGTAGGTACCACCGCCTTTCTTATTTCAGCCGTGAAACATTTCGCTGTGTTTCGGATTGAAGGGAAAGGTAGCCAGTGTAATTACTGGGCATGGACGGCATTTCATCTTAGGCCTCAGGATGACAACGCACCTGCAATATCAAGTGTTTTTCCTTGTTATTGCAGGTGTCTATAGGCAGCGGTAACCGCTTACCACCAGGTGGGCCGTCAGCTTGTTTGTCATCTAGTTGTATATTAAAAAAAATGAACACATTTATTTGAGGAAAAATTTACAGACATAGGACCCGCTTTTTTCTAAATGAATTCTTTTTTTTTGGTTAAATTTCCATATAAAGGGAAGGCAAAGGGAACTAATGCCCAAACAGTACGTCTTAAATATTTCTTTATTTCTTATTTTATTGCATTAAAATGCTGGTGTAACACATTTCAATGCTTTTTGGGAGTATTCGTCACGAAATTTATGATGACAGTCACTTTATGTGCTACTTGATGAGGTGGATAACCACAAAAAAGTTCTCATCGTATTTCACACCATAATCACTTTTATTGTAATAAGCTTTTAGTTGCACGTCAACACAAACACTTGAATAATAAAACTACGCCACTTTCATAACTCAATGTTCGCTCCGACACAATTTTTAATTATTGTAATAAAAATCTTGACTGACACCACGAAAACCCGCCAAACACCCTCTTTTTTTGGTTAATTCTCCCTATAAAGAGAAGGCAAAGGGAACTAATGCCCATACGGCCATGTCTTCAGTATTCCTTTATTTCTTCTTTTATTGCATTATAATGCTGGTGTAACACATTTCAATGCTTCTTGGGAGTATTCGACACGAAATATATGATGACAGTCACTTTATGTGCTACTTGATGAGGTGGATAACCACAAAAAAGTTCTCATCGTATTTCACACCACAATCACTTTTATTCTAATAATCTTTTAGTTGTACATATGTCAACACAAACACTTTGTATATAAAACAACACCACTTTTATAACACAAAGTTCGCTCCGACACAATTTTTAATGATTAAAATAAAAATCTTGACCGACGACATTAAAACCCGCCAAACACTCCTTTTTTTCTAAATTTTTTTTATCATATAAAATAAATTAAATAACATACCTAGTTACAAGTGTTACAACAAAAACTTTTAAAAATAAGAATTACAGCGCAGTGGCTTCTTAAAGGCTCTAGCTTTATTATACGGCGGGCGGCCAATTACTTCTTTCTCCTTAAACATTGTCTGTCCAAAGAAGTCGGTTGTATTAATAAACGACATTAATATAAATATGTTCATAATTTATCGACATACAGACCGTTACAAAAGTGGACAGGGTGAGATTTGTGAATGGTCCGGCTGTGAACACTTGGCGCGTACGAAGCTGGCCCGTTAGAAGTAAAATGCTCTTCTTTTGCTTCACGCTCGCTGTCCACCATTGGCTTTCATAAGGACCAATCATCAGGTTTTCATTCTATAATTGTAATTTATATAAACAATTTAATAATATCAAAGAGGGGTTCTGCAGAAGTTTACACATTTGTTCACGAGTGACGATCGAGTCATGGATGTTTGTGTGTTTATTTAGTATCAATATTTTTCCGTTATCTAGTATCTTTAACACATACTTTTGGCTAGATAATAGGTGTGAGTGAATGAATATTACTATGCCACATGCTGTCGGACCCTGGCATAATAGCAGATCTATTGTTTGTCGGACAACTGGCAGTCGTGAGCTCAATTTCGAAAACAAAAATTATCTTTTTTAAACAATTATGATCGAGTTAGAATTACCTAACTCGATCATTATTCATTTTTAAATTCTTTACTTGCTTATTTATGCTGTGTTACTGTAAACGAAGCAAAAAAACACAAAGACATGAATAAAAAACAGTAGGTAGGTCGTCGATTTGACTATAGATTGTCAAACTAATACTAAGACAAGATGCTTTTCGATAATGGCTATCGCTATCGCTAAGCGTATGTGTGAGATTTGACTTAACCCCTCAATTGACTTTCGATGGTAAATGTCAAATGCCATCCATTTTCTATTTAGCGATCACGATAGCGATTGTCAAATGGTATCTTGTTTAGGCGTTCTGGTCAGCGCACTGAGGGCTATCTCAGAAAAAACATGAAACGCAAATGCAGCATCAGACTTTGATTGTTTTGGATGTGCGATAATTAATTTATACATGGTAGGTAGGTACCTATAATGTCAAAGTAATTTAAAAAATACCTTACTTTCAAAAGTACGTCATTACTATGCCAACAAAATATAAAAAGTTGCGCAATGCCAAATACGAGGTATTCCGCCATCAAAAGTTTTTGGCCAGCATCGGTAGCAGACTGAAAAAATATACAACCGCTTTTAGTAACGACACAGGCACCTAATGTTGGTTTTGAACTATTTAATAACTTACAGTAAGTTGGTAAGCACTTGCGCATAACATCAAAGAACACATAATCATATAAATAAACATGACAGGGGACAACATTGAGTTAAACAATCTAGAATATCTGAAAACAAATAATTATAACATAAAGTATAACACCTACTAACTGTGTATACACTTAGCAAAATAAATATTTGACTTTGACTTTGACTATATTGGATATTAACTAATGAGAACAATATTTAAGCTAGAAAAAAATAGGGCGGGAATGAACAAAAAAAAATTCGTTACGTTATGTAAACAGATATGCCCTTTACTTGGATGGTAAAATAACTTCCAATGAGGTAGGAAAATAACAATGGTTTTTATTTATTTTTCTAAAAATAATTTGTTTCTTTTTCGAGGTTTAAATTAAAACTATTATACAAGCCTCCGTGACTCTGGCTTAGGTATACTATTTTAGCCTCTTTTATTTCTCAATTATTTCAGGAATCAGAATTATTCAATAAAATATCAAATCGTCATCATCATCATCATTTCAGCCGAGGGACGCCCACTGCTGGGCATAAGCCTCCCCCAGGGATCTAAGCCGATCGGTCCTACGCTGCCCACGTCCATCGGCTTCCAAAAGGCGGTGGGCGGCCTGCCAAAGCTGCGTCTCCCGGTACGTGGCCGCCACTCGAGGATATTTCCGCCCCAACGGCCCAACGGCATATATCAAATGATACATACTAATTTTACTCCTTAGAATTTACTACACTGTACTGACCTCATTATAAGGACGTGAGTTTTATGTAGTTGGCGCACTCTCTCACCAAACACATCATCAGCCACACCCAGTCCATCTGTACCCAGCATTTGTTTGCATCTCTCTCGTAATAATTCCAGTTTTCCGCCAAAATATACCATAATAACCATAACACTGGTGTCGAATGACGCCATTGACATAGCTCCATAAATACAGACGATCACGTGCCAGATTACAGTTATCCAGCAACCAGGAGAGTGGTACTTATCTAAAGGCATCCACGAACTAAATATGTGCGGGAATAACTCTGTACCATTGCGTAATTGCTCTCGATATGTTCCAGATGTTAAATAATTCATTAATGGCTCACCAACTGTCGTCAGGAAGGTTATGAATACTAAGACCCAATAATGGTAAGTCATACGTCGACAGTACTTTGTGTAGGAATCCAAAATTCGCTTCCTGCTTGGATCAGTGGTTTGTCGCTCATATCGGTCAGCTTCAGTCACATAATTAATGAGGTCCTTCCATCTCGTTTGCCAAATCATGAATGTATTCGATTTTGCTACGCAAACAATGCTTAGCATAGAAATTTTTAGATTAGTTAGCACTAAATCTAAATTGGACCTGATTACATAAAGTTCCATGTACTGTGTGAAAACAAACAATGTAACGATTTCATGAACTATAACAAGTACTATCTTACCCAATTTGTTATCAGGTAATATGAAGCCATTTTTCTTTAAAATCCAATAATTTGGGCCTAAAAGTGGCATTTCAGTGCTTTCTAAGCTGTCGAGAAATTTTATCATTTTCGTTTGTCGAGGACAGGAAAATACAACAGTACCTACGTAAAAACTGTTATTAGGTTGCTTATATAGTCACTCCTTTACATACCTCGTTCAATTATTGAATGTAATATAATTGAAAGATAATAACACCGACACCCGTATGACAATATGTGATTTTAACAGAAATCAGTAATGTCTTCATGCATTTTTAAAATAAATAGCCCGGTTTTTTAGCTTACCTACTTTGATAAAAGACATAGGTGCTATTTTATGAATAGAAATGTTGGAGAATTAGGGTAATTTACAATCTACACTATTAGGTACCACTTTAAAAGACTTTATTCCAAGTTGTAAATATTATAATTTTTTTAACTATCTACCTATGTAGTCAGGTTTAGACTTCCTTTTCTCTGTTCCAACACTTCCAACCATTAAATGTATTTTTTTATAATTTCGCTTTAGAACAAATTAGTCGTATCGAATGGTGGAAAAATTTCAGTAGGTAGATACAAAAAAAAAGAAATGGTTTCTGCGATGCGGTTACAATAGCTACAATAGGTGTTCGCTAGAGTATCGGTCCTTAGCCCGACGTATAGGACATTTACGAAGCTTCTAATCTAATACCTATACTACTGTTATTAATCTGTGGTATAGATATTAGATTAGAAGCTTCGTAAAAGTGATTCAGGCATTCGCATCACGTACTGTCATATCGGCTTTGTTGATCAACCGTTTCTCCCTTGAAAATATATGCCTCTCGTAATTTATGTGTCCCGATTATTACGCCAAATCCTCTGTGGCTGAGGAATCCGGGTGCAGCTCGATTCTACGAGTATTTTCGGCCCTATTACCACTTAACATCAGGTGAAATGAAAGTCAAGAGCTACCTCGCCAAAAATTAATAATCGTAGAGTTCTCCCAAGCCCTCAGTAACTCAGTGAGTGGTTAGAGTAGTCTCCTGGATTACGATAGGTCGCGGTTTCGTATCCCGCCCCGCCCCAGGACATGTCCTTATTTTATTCTAGTTATTCCTCTTAAAATAATTCAAAAATTGTTTAAATTAAAATTGAAAGAAAATTAAAATAATATAAAACTAGAAAAATTTCACGTCCTGAGGCGGGAATCGACCCCACGACCTTTTGCAATCCGGGCGACTGCTCTGACCACTGAGCCACCCAGGACTTGGGATACCCCTGTGAAATTCTTCTAGTCAAGCTTCTAGCTTCTTCTTCTTCTTTTAGTCTTCTAGTCAAAGTCAAGCTGGCATCCAAGAAACTTGGTGTGCTCAATAAAGCGCGGCGGTACTTCTCTTCGGGGCAAAGACTGTTACTGTATAAGTCTCAAGTCAGGCCCCATATGGAATACTGCTGCCACCTATGGGCGGGAGCACCTAGATACCAGCTTGGACCGTTTGACGCAGTTCAAAGACGCGCTATGAGAATCGTCGACGATCCCGAACTCACAAGCGGTATTGAACCCTTAAGCCTAAGGAGAGATTATGCTTCCTTATGTGTGTTCTACCGGTTGTATAACGGAGTGTGTTCTGAGGAATTATTTGACATGATGCCCACGGCCTCTTTTTACCATCGCACCGCTCGCCATCGGCAGGGAATTCATCCTCACACGTTGGAACTAAAATGGTCTCGTACTGTGCGGTTTCAGAGAAACTTTCTCCCGCGTACGCTCAGATTGTGGAATGACCTCCCTGCAGAGGTTTTCTCGAACGAGTACAGCATGGGGTTCTTCAAAAAGGGTTTGAAAAAGTTTTTACAGGGTCGGCAACGCGCAAGTGATACCCCTGGTGTTGCGAGCGTCCATAGGCTACGGTAACCGCTTACCATCAGGTGGGCCGTATGCTTGATTGCCACCTTAGTGGTATAAAAAGAAAAAAGAAAAAGAAAAGTCTATCTGTATTTGCGTTTATGAGCTAACGTCCACCCTACAATGTCGAAATATTCTATTTCAACATCCGAAACGAGTATTTTTACAAATACCTACGATTCGGTTAAGTTGGGGCAGTGCTTTCAAATATTCTTAATTTTTGATTTTAACATTATTATAAATGTTTGAAAAATTACTTAGTAATTAAAATAATATAAAAATGGAAAAATTTCACGTCCTGAGGCGGGAATCGAACCCACAACCTTTTGCAATCCGGGCGACTGCTCTGACCACTGAGCTACCCAGGACTTGGGATATCCCTGTGAAATTCTTCTAGTCTATCTGTATTTGCGTTTATGAGCTAACGTCCACCCTACAATGTCGAAATATTCTATTTCAACAGAAAACGTATCAGATAGCCAGGTATAAAGTGTCCCTTGGTAAGTCTGGCCTGCACAGGGTTCCTGAACCATCCTTGCGTCTGTCTGAAGCTGATCAACGTCGCAGCACAACCCAAGGTTAGTGTCCACTTCATTCGTGTACAGATTTACATTTTTGTGCTACCTTGTCGCGTTTTATCGAATTTTAAATATCGTAACTTCGTCTAAAATACAGTCCACTTTCTTTCTCGATCCATAACATTGGTCTTGAAATTTTTCTAGTTTTATATTATTTTAATTACTAAGTAATTTTTGAAACATTTATAATAATGTTAAAATCAAAAATTAAGAATATTTGAAAGAAAATGTTAATAAAATATCAATTTTATAAACACATTACAATTAGATCTTCATACAATTACCACTAGATATCTTGATACTTTTTCTTACAAATATGGAACTGTGTTCTAATTTATTTGTGGGAGGCATCTACTAAACCTGTGGTACACTTTCTCTGGAACCTATTTCAGGAACTAGTCTCTTCACAAATTTAATAGTGCTACTTATTTAAAACATGAGACTAAGATTAATTTTGGGAAAGAAAATAAATACAATTTATTAGATAACATATTTAGGTTGTAAATGCTCGGTTTTCGATTCTTTATAATAGTAAGGGCCAACCTAACGACAACATTGATTCTAATGGCGTATTATTACGGTAGGTGCAGTATTATTTGATATGTCATTTCTACGTGTGAAATGTGGGTGTGGTGGTCATGTCATGCTGCGTAATGGCGATCGGTTCTCCACATTTAATAAACGATGTAGCTCCTAGATATTGAGAAATCTAATAAGGTAAAGGACAATGATGTTATTAGTTGTGTTAATATTTGCATATAATTAAAAAAAATATTATTTAAAAAGACTCATACTCAGTTATTTTAAGGCGTCATTATTTAAAGCTACTACCACATCTCGCGTAATTAAGCATCTTTGCTGTGATTTTGCAAAGAACATATAACTTCTAAACGATCTTGTATAACATGGATAACATTCTCTAACATGTGTTACGTTTGTAAAGTTATTAATTTAAGAATAAAGTGGTCAAACTATGTTTTTTAACTCTTTCTATTTTCAACATAAACAAAATACACAGGCAGACAGAGTTACTTTCGCATTACTTTCGCATTACTTTTGCAACCACAGAATTTTAAATAAGCAAAATATATCTGTATGTTCCATATATTAAAATTTAAAAGAAACGATTGCCTACCTACTTGTTATTCCTTTTATTTGGACACCCATGAATACAACATTAAATTTCATAAGGATTATAAAATTGCAGCACGGGAGCACAAATAAGACACAATAGCTGTTTAGATCATCATCATCATCATCAGCCTATACACGTCCCACTGCTGGGCACAGGCCTTCCTACATGGGAGAAACACACGAGGAGCTTGGGCCATAACACCACCACGCTGGCCCAATGTGGGTTGGTTAGTATATTAACTGGTATATTAACTGTTGACCTTTGTGTATTATAAATATTATAATACCTATATTGTGATGGTGCATTGTCGGACAGCCTTTAAATAAAGTAAATAAATTTGTCATTTTAGGTATTTGGTTTAATATAGGTACTATTAGGTACCTATTTTTTATACTCTGTGTGTCACTACACTGCTAAATACTATTACTATGTAACTAAACATTGTAACTTAATAATTGAAAAGAGTGACTACACGAGTTTGTTGCCGGAATCTTCTCAGTAGTTCAACTTTTGCAACCGGTGTAAATTCAGACAGACTCACATACAGACAGACAGACTGCCTGACACAGACTGTCTAACTGACCTACAGATAGACAGACAGATCGACAGATAGACCGAACGACAGACTGACATTATAACATTGTTAGTTTACGTAGATCCAGACAAAACAGAAAGACAAACATTATGACATTGATAGTTAATATTATTTTATGTGATAGAAATAAGGGTTTTTGACGATTCGAAAGTGCTTCTTGGGGGGCCTAATTGAATAAAGATATTTTCATTTTCATTTTTCATTTTCAATACCAAGTGAGTTTTGCATTGATATTGCCGGTGTTTATAGGTAGCGGTGACCACTTACCGCCAGGTGGGCCGTCAGCTTGTTTGTAATCTAGTTGTATTAAAAAAAACACCAAAGAAAAGTTTACGATCCTATGTCCAGCGGCCAGTTTGGAATCGATCCACTGTGCACCGTTTCGACAAATAGTTACGTAAGTACTTTAGTGACGATAAGAAGTGACACAAGAAACACCTCCAGCTCTCCAATGTTTGTATAGATATTTTCAATTTAGTGGCGTTGTGTACAATATTATTAAATATTAGCTATTATTAATATTGTAGTAAGTATATGGCGTGCCGCAGGGAAGTGTGTTGGATGGACTTGGACCTAATGCTTTTTCTAATTTACATTGGTGGTCGGTCTAGTAGATAACGCCGGGTGCTATTCATTGGAAATAGCTGGGCTGAATGCAAAACATGACATGAGCTTACTCGTGAAATGTAAAACACAAGAAGAAATACACCAGAGTACACCAGAGTTCTATGCCATAATTAAGACATAGTTGAAGACAAGTGTACCAGTACAGTAGGTACAGCAACGAAACGAATGTATGTCTCAAATTCTCAATGACTGTATAGAAGGTCATTGGTAGGTAGGTACGTCTACCTACATGCTACATGATATAAAGGCAGATTAGTGTATTCTATTTCAGCCAGTTGCAGAGAACATATTTTTATATATCATTATATGTTAATTAATTTTAGGTAAAAATAAACAGTTGTTATAAGTCATTTTTTTTTTGAACTTTGTAATAATAAACAAACCGATTTGAAAATATTTTTTTATTCAAATGAGTTTACTCACTTTTCGATTGGTCCCATTGAATATTTATGACAATAATTGAGTAGTTTGGTTTTTAAATTAAAATAACTAGAATAATTATGTCGTCAATTGTAAGCGTAAAGCGCATTATGTAATAGAAAAAAACCGGCCAAGTGCGGGTCGGACTCGTGCACGAAGGGTTCCGTACCATTATCTATAAACAAGCGTCTACCTGTTGCCGTTAACAATATCTAGCAAAAAGAAATAAAAAAATGAGGTTTATTTATTGTTAAAGCTGCAACCAAAATACATTATCTGTGAAAATTTCAACTATCTAACTATCACGCGGTGCATGATAGCAGATAGAACCAAGATATACAGCCTGGTGAGTACGGACGGAGTCTTAGTAATAGCGTCCCGTTTTACCCTTTGGATACGGAACCCTAAAAAGATAGCAGGATTTTTTTGAAGATCTCAACTAATTTTAGATAGATTTTAAAGAAACCAGAGACAATTTTAGATGGCACGGAGGGGCTTCCTAAACTGCATTTTATCCGTTCACTATTATGGTCGAGGAGTGTTTGGCGGAATTTTGTGGTGTCAATCAAGATTTTTAGTACAATAATTAAAAATTTTATAAACCTAGTGTCTTTGTTGATACAACTAAAAGATTATTAGAATAAAAGTGATTATGGAGTGAAAGACGATGAGAACTTTTTTGTGGTTATTCAACTCATCAAGTATCATCATGTGGAAACTGTCGTCATATACATTAAGCGTCACAAACTCCTAAGATGCATTGAAATGTGTAACACCAGCATTATAATGCAATAAAAGAAGAAATAAAGCAAGACATAACTGTATGGACGTAAATACCCTTTGTCTTCCCATTGCAGTGAGATTGAACAAAAAAAAAGCAAAAAAAACTTTACGGTGCTGAGTGACAGTGACAGTGACATATTATTTCTTTCTAGTCTCTGGTTGAATTGATTGATTCTTGTTGTTTATGCATGAAATTTTAAATAATTTGAGAAATCAATTTTAGTTAAAATTGTTTCATTTAAGTCTAAATTAGAATTTTTAACTATGGTTTCGTGTGTTGTAAGTAACTGCAAAAATTGTTCTGGTAAAATTTCAAAAATCAAAGATGGAATTTCATTTCACAGGTATGTAAGTTTACTAAATATTTAAATGTACATGCGACAGCACATCAAGTGTAACAGTTGCACTACGAAAGCCACGTCTATTACGAAAGCAGTAAGGGCGGTCTCAAGGTTAAACTGTTACGCTTGATGTGCTGTTGATAGTACTCAGTGAGTATATTTTTTTCATGCATATTCCCTATTCTCTACTTCTCTAATTTTATCCAATACCTACAATATTTGAGATAAACAAGGTATTTTTTTAAATTAATCTGTGGAGTAACCACATATAACAGGTCTGGATGTCTACATGTATATATTGAAGGATGTATGTTTGTTACTCTTTCACGCTAAAACTACTGAATGGATTTAATGAAAGTTACAATAATATAGCTCATATGAGAATATCACCCTTCCTAACCCACATACATACAAGACACAATTAAAGTTTAATTGTTTATGACATAGATCTATGCCGTCTGGTAGTTGATTTTGTTAAAAATAGGCTACTCAAAGTATTAATCCTAGACAGACAACGTCACAGGCAGAAGGGCCTTCAGGACGAAAAAATAGGTAAAACCTAAAGAAAAACAAAAAGTAAGAGCTAAATTAAAACCTTATATTTTTTTCAGATTCCCACGCGACAAAGATAGACAAAGACAGTGGGAGTTGGCAGTGAACCGTGAAGAAGACTGGTCTGCAACGACATACAGTGCTGTCTGCTCGGACCACTTCATGGCTAATGATTTCTACATAACAGAAAGTGGTCTTCGCAAGCTCTCGTCAGACGCTGTGCCTTCAATCAATATCTCTGTGAGTATTGTTTAATAATTAAATTTTGGCATGAATTTATGCTACCCTAAATTCAGCACCCATAACATTCCACAGTTTATGCTGTTATTGTTATTGGCTAGCTAAACTATGTAAGTGTATGTGAAATGAGACAGTGGGCCTGATTCTGAAGACACACTCTAATTCTAAATTTAAGTACAGTATATTTCTTTCTTGCCATATGTAATAGGAAAAAGATATCAAGAATTTATTTAGAGCTGTCAATTAAATTTAGATAGATTTAAAAGCAACCATAGACAATTTTAGACGGCATGTACGGAGGTGCCTCCTAAACACTGCATTTTATCACGTTCAATAAGGTCGAAAATTGAATGCATGTTTCTAAATGTCAAATTTTAAGACAGCCATCCTTTTCGTTAATTTTGAGAGAAAGAAATGCACTGAACTTAAATTTTGACTTAGCATGTGTTCTCCAGAATTAGGGCCAGTAACCTATAATATATAGGAACTATATAAGATGTACATAATTGAAGTTCTAAATATTTTCATTCTTACAGCCTTGTCAACCAGTAGAACCAACCATAAGTAACATTCAACCTGTAGATATCAAATCGACAGACTCAGATGAAGTAATAAATCTTAAATACAAAGTCCGCAGACTAGAAGTAATCGCTGCAAATAGAAAACGGAGGCTGAACTTAATGTGGCAGCGAAAGAAAAGACTTCGGAAAAAGGTGGAGCGCATGAAGTGCATGATCAAACACTTGATTAAGAATAAAGACATAAAACAGGCACATAAAAGTTGAAACTGTGAGAATGAGATGAGAAATGGTGTATTGTGAAGAAAGAAGGTCAGTGTTAACACTAAAATGTAATCAACCTTATCTCCTTGTTAGACCGCTGGTTTAAACACACTTGAAAATTGTCTAATAAAGTCTGTGTAAATACTAAAATGTAATCAACCTTATCTCCTTGTTAGACTGCTGGTTTAAACACACTTGAAGGTACTTCACAGATTAGTGAGGTTGGGGATCTCGGTGGCGTAGTGGTTTGAGTTCCCTGGTTTCGATTTCAAAAACAAAAAAAATTGCCATGGTCCAACCCAGGATGGGTCAATCAATGTTTGTAATATCAAGCTCCTCTGTGCTTCAGAAGGCACGTTAAGATGTTGGTCCCGGTTGGTACTGCAACCGCTTTTACCCACCAACCCGCATTGGCCAGTGTTATGGCCCAAGCTCCTGTGCCAAGCCAAGCAGTGGGGCATATAATAGGCTGGTGATGATGATTTTGAAATTCTAATGGAAGAATTATAATAATGGAAAGAAGCAAGATTAATTTAGCTTTTGTAGTGTCAGATAAAAATCAATAAAAACATGGTTTAAAGTGATTGTAGAAAAATGAAAGAAAATTTTAAATTGAAATTCGAGTAGTGAGTGTAAAGTGATTGGTAATTTTAATATATTAGTTGTAGCAATTTGAACTTTTCTAGGGTCAGTTTAGTAAAACTGATCCTTCAAATATCATTGTCTAATTACTCTAATTATAAAAATAAAAAATGCATAAAATGTATCATGTATTAATTAAAATACATATATCAAAACTAGAAAACTTTCACGTCCTGAGGCGGGGATCGAACCCGCGACCTTTCGCAATCTGGGCGACTGCTCTAACCATCTGAGCTACCCAGGACTTGGGATATCCCTGTGAAATTCTTCTCGTGTATCTCTGTTTGTGTTAGAGTGTTGTAATTGTTCTAGTTTAGATATATTTTAATTAGTAAAGAATTTTTCAAACATTTAAAATAATGTTAAAATGAAGAATGTATCTAACATGTATTAACAAATACCAAGTTTTTTTTTTTTTTTTGTACCGCTAAGGTGGCAATTAAACATGGCTGATGGTAAGCGGTTACTGTAGCCTTTGGACGCTTGCAACACCAGGAGTATCACTTGCGCATTGAAGACCCTGTAAAAACTTTTACACGCCTTTTTTGAAGAACCCCACGCTGTACTCATTCGAGAAAACCTCTGCAGGCAGCTCATTCCACAATCTGAGCGTACGCGGGAGAAAGTTTCTCTGAAAACGTACAGTACGCGACCACTTTGGTTCCAATTTGTGAGGATGAACTCCCTGCCGGTGGCGAGCGGTGCGATGATAGAAAGAGGCTGTGGGCATCATGTCAAGCCCATAAATGGAACAGTATTCCATATGGGGCCTGATTTGAGACTTATACAGTAACAGTCTTTGCCCCGAAGTGAAATACCGCCGCGGTCTTAAGCACACCAAGCTTCTTGGATGCCAGCTTGACTTTATTCTCCAAATGACTGCAAAACTGCACGTCGCTAGAGATATCAACACCAAGGATCCCGATACTCTTAGAGATGGAAAAGGGAGTCAATGAATTGTGGAGCCATATATAAAAGATATGTACAGAACTGTAGTGGGTAATGTATTGTAATATGGGTTCACAAACTTTAAATAGTATAATTTTTGTATCATTTTTATCTAGCACCCACACTAAAGTTACAGTCTTAAAGTAAGGTCCATCTACAGACAGCAACTATTGTAAAGATGTATATTATAGAATGATACATTTTAACAGTGGCGTAGCTTGCTTTAGATGGGCCCTGTATCAAAAAAAAATTGGGGGCCCTATGATAATTATGCAAAGTGTCGGGTTTCATGTGGTCTAAGTGAAGACCTCTGAAGATTCTCTGTACTTAGTTAAACTTTTGGAACCGGTGTAAATTCAGACATGCAGACAGACAGAGACTATGACGTTGTTAGTTAATATATTTTTTGTGATAGTTGTAAGAATGTGTTTTTTTGACTATTTAAAAGAGCTTCTTTGTGGCCTGTTTAAATAAAATATTTTTTCTTTCTTCTTTCTTTCTTTTACCATCGATGAAAGGGCTCATGTTTTTTTGAGAAAATATTTAAAGGATACGTTTTTAAAGTATGTCGTTTTGTGCTATGTGGTTTTTCGAAGTGAAAATCTCCTAAAATAAGAATATAAATATCATCCAAATTGAAAAAAAATTATATTTTCCCCTACAAATTATTAGTCCGAATTAAACACTGTATTACTAATCTAGCAGATTTATTCAATATTCACACAAAAAAAATTAGGCCTGTAGAATAACAGAAATTTAAAAAAGTATGCAACATTTCGGGTACTTATTATCGACAAAAAGAACAATTTTCTTGAAAACTAAATTTCTGCAAAACATAATGGGGTCTTTTGGATCACATTTCATTTTTCTGAAAACCACGGCCTAATATTTTACAAATTTTCTCTTACATGTTCGGGGGCTCGGGGCCCTGCAACCCGGGGGCCCCGTATCATTGATACGGGTGATACGGCGGTAGCTACGCCCCTGCATTTTAATACATCTTGCCAAAAGATGTATCCATACCGTGTCCTGACCTGAGATATAGTATACATTTGAGGTCTCTGATGGACTTCATTCTGCAATAACCAAATTTATACAACTATTTTTTGTAAACTATTGAGCCCAAAATATGTATTTTGTGTATTGCAATTTTTTTCTGCTCAGAAATTTTAGAGATGCATTTTTTAACTACTTTTAATCTTTACTTATAGTTCTTGAATAAATAATATTTGAACTGAAATTCGTATTTCACTGATGAATGACAAAATATAATAATAGTATATAATATAATAATAAACTAAAGGCCCTGGCTACAGACACAGCCTCATCTTGGGCAGCGGATAGCCTCTCTATTGGCGCCTACAAAACTATCGATGTCTGTTGTATTATTTCGGAGTAGCATAACAGAATACTTTTATATACTACAAATTATGTTCCTATTAAATTACCAATTTATGCAACAGATGAAACGCAACGACTTGCTTCAAACAAAATCAAAACGATCTATAATTTCCTCCTCTAGAGAAATGAAATGAGCCATTAGGCTGACCGCAGTTTTCTCCGATAGCTTATCTGCTATCGAGCTATTAGAAACCTAAGCGGTTCTGTTTCCGATAGCCACCGCGCGAAGGCTGCGCGCGCGCAGTGGGGAGGACCAACTCCCACTACTCGCGGCTCAGTAGTCCGCTAGCACTGAGCAGCGCGTGTGTCGCATCCGATTGAAAATCTAATTCGATCCGAAAACCATTCGATTTCACTCTCGATGTTCACAAGTCTCTAAAAACATCCAACCGCTTCTGTGTTTCGTGTTCGTGTTATGTGAATTAGGAAAAGTGAATGAGTTTTCCAAACAATGTCTGTGTTAAACGTATGTCATTGAAAGAAACGCGTTAGCCAGTTGCAATCGGCGAAAATGTGACTGTTAGGCCGATCGCACACTGTATAGATGAAAATGGGTATTAGTGACGTTGTCCGTTGATATATCGATGTATAAAATGCAGGAGTTTTTAAGGATTACACTGGTATGTTTGTGCGCGTTTTTGGTGGTTCGTGACGGGAGATGTGACAATGTGGATCCAGGGCTGGACGTAGATGTGGATGTCAACAGGCCAGAAGAGCAGGGAGACCAGAGGAAGGATGGCAAATCTAGCTTTTTACCAGGTAAGTCTTCTACGTAACAATATTGTTTTCTTTTCGAACTAAATAAACAAGTTTTTGATGTGTTTGTTTACATAATCCGACTAAATCTAAAATACACAATCTATTTGTAAATCAATGATTGATTCATTGCATTTTAATCATATCTAAGTAGCTAACATTTAGTAACGTGTTTACTATAAATTGCGCTAAAAAATTGTTTATATTGAAATTAGTTTATTTAGACAAAACGATTGAAAGTCACAACCACAGGTACAGTAGACAATTCATCAAATGAAACAGTAGCATAGCAAACTGCAAAACTGTTCTTACTATGAAGTGATTCCTTGACGACAGCATTTAAGTGATAAATACTAAAAATATGCTTAAAGTCACTCCAATTACCTAGCCCAAATTTAGCATCTTGTGCTATAAATACTATAGATGGGTAACGGATCATTATCATCATCATCATCACCAGTCTATATACGTCCCAATGCTGGGCACAGGCCTTCCTACATGGGAGAAACACATGAGGAGTTTGGGCCATAACACCACCACGCTGGCCCAATGCGGTTTGGTGGGTTATAGCGGTTGCAGCAACAACCGGGACCAACGGCTTAACCTGCCTTCCGAAGCACGGAGGAGCTCGAGATAACAAACTTTGATTGACCCATCCCATGATCGACCATGGCGAAAGTTGCTTTGTTTTTCGTATCGAAAACAGAGCGCTCAAACCAATACGCCACCGAGCTCCTCACGGATAACGGATAAATTACGTAATAATTTAAATATTATTTCAATAATAAGACATTCTCCTACCTAAACAAACATACAGATATCCTTTTTTCGTGAAATATGTGTCCCTACATGAATAGACAGGGGTACTGGCCATTCGACCAGTCTCGCCGTCTGTCAATGTTTCAAAGCAAAAAAATATGGCGGTAATTTTGACTAATGAGCGCAGGCCCTTATGAAAATCTCACACAATGAATGTAGGTAAAACAATGACCGAAGTACAACGAAACAAATGTCTGTAGGTATTTATTTATACCACCAGCTTCCGAATAAAGATTTCACTGACGTCCTGTCTGAACATAGATCCGAATATTAATTTAAGCATAGAGTTTTAGTTATTTATTACTCATTAGTATTTCTATATAGTCCTACAAAATTCAACACACTCGTGGGTTGGCTGGAAGAGATCTTAAATAGAGATAAGTTCCCCTTTCTAACAATTTTAAATAATGTATTCTTATAACTGTTATAGTTAAGTGCAATGAAGAGTAGACATGTAAATTAAAGTTTTATAAAGTTAACGGTAGTAGGTATACTACGTACCTATAGTACAATCTCAAACTCAAATCATTTATTGCATACCAATGATAGAAACGAGATCGTATAAGCTAAAATATTCCATCTCAGACCCACCATACCCCTAGCCATTGGACGCTGTCGGCCACAGCAAAGACAAATGAGAGGATAGTATTAGACGTAATATTAGTTAACTTTGTAACAATTACTTATTTAATTCACAAAAAATTGATAAAAATTAAACTTAAATAAAAAGATTTCTTGAAATTATTTCTTGTAATTACTGGGCATGGACGGCATTTCATCTTAGGCCTCAGGATGACAACGCATCTGCAATATCAAGTGCTTTTCCTTGTTATTGCAGGTGTCTATAGGCGGCGGTAACCGCTTACCACCAGGTGGGCCGTCAGCTTGTTTGTCATCTAGTTGTATAAAAAAATAAAAAAAAAATTTTTTGTAAAGTTTATGAAAAAAAACCTTTTTTCTATTAATTCCAGTCTATAAATTAAGTCAGTACTTATAATAAATAAATAGAATAAATAGTAGGTATAATACGAGTATTCCACCAACTCCACCTTGCGCTAGTCCTAGCAATGAATGCCCCCTTTCTTTCTTTCTTCTACAATCAACAAGGAGTCTAGAGTTCTAGACCATAAGAACAAGATTTTATTCCTTAGTTCTAAGAAGATTTAGTTTAACATTTGAGCTATTTGACGACCGGCTGGCCGAGTGGTCTGTACCCCCAGGCTACTCGGTCAAGAGGTCCCGGGTTCGAATCCCGGTAGGAACAAATGTTTGTATGATGAGTACAAGCATTTGTTTACGAGTCATGGATGTTTATTTGTTTATTTAGTATATTTCTAATATTTATATACATATTATTATCATTAATTCTCCGTTATCTAGTATCCATAACACAAGCTCTTAATGATGCTTACTTTGGGCTAGATAATAGGTGTGAGTGTATAAATATTATTATTATTATTCCGGGTATTAATATCATTAATGAAATCACTATTACCTTATGTTGTTTATATAGCTCTACGTAAATGTTAATGTCCTTTTGATGTCGTCGAATTTTTATCAAAGTCCAAAGAACTGCTTTTGCGCATAAGATTTTACCTGTTTTATCTGACAACACCTAAATTGGTATGGCCGCCAAAACGTTAAAATAAAAATAAAAGATTGTTTGTTCAAAATATGGTTCTGAAGACTGATTCATATCAATATGTAAGTGGGTATACCTACTTAATACATACCTAGGTATACGTAAGGGAGTAAGTTTAAATTTTTAACCGACTTCAAAAACGAGGAGATTGTCAATTCGGTGGGTAGGTTTTTTTCTAAGTATGTTTACATAATTATGAACTGCCCTCTGACCATAGGCTGTTAAAGCATAATTAATAGCGTTGTAATTGGGTAGGTAATTTTATTATAACTTGGTAAAAAAACGAATAAACGTAGGAATTTAAAGTTACTATAACTTTTAATTATTCATTTTACTATCCTATCAATAATATTTTTGAATACTTATTCTGATGAGGAGCTCGCTGGCGTAATGTTTTGAGCGCTCTGGTTTCGATACGAAAAACAAAGAAACTAACGCCATTGTCGATCCTGGGATGATCAATCAAAGTTTGTTATCTCGAGCTCCTCCGTGCTTCGGAAGGCACGTTAAGCCGTTGGTCCCGGTTGTTCCTGCAACTGCTATTAGTCTATAACCCACCAACCCGCATTGGGCCAGCGTGGTGGTGTTACGGCCCAAACTCCTGATGTGTTTCTCCCATGTGGGAAGGCCTGTGCCCAGCAGTGGGACGTATATAGTAGGCTGGTGATGATGACACTTATTCTGATAGCTCAGACAATTCTGATGCTTACTGTAGGTACCTAAAAACGTGTTTCAGTGCATTCATCCAATGAAAACAACGTTCACCATATGATTGAAATTCCGCTTGATAATAATAAGTACCTATCGTATAAAAATACGTGATTTAAACAGATACGTGTCACGCGATAATAAATAAAAAGCAGCGGCGTGTATCTGAAGTCAACACAAAATTATGACGGTTGCACCGCAAAAATCGTGCTTATTACCACGGAATAAGGGTGATCAAAGTTAATAATGTTCCGTTTTTTGCTGTGTGCTCTATGTATGTCAGTGTACGCGTAACAACACGCTATGCGGTTCGTCTTTGGTAATTGGAAAGTCAAGAATTAACTTAGAAACTATTCATAATGTTTTTATTTTAATATTTTATCAAAAGTTGGAAAATATTAGAATAGTATTTAGGCGGGGACTGAACTGGACATCCCTATCAGGGATGTTGCCTACATTTGAATATGGCGCTATTTTTTATAAATTCTGAAAATATTCTTTGTTTTTCAAACTTTAATAAAGTTGTGGAATATTTGTGAAGTTCTACGGTTTAGAAAATTCATGAAAATGGTATTTTTTTAGAAAATTATTAATGGTATTATATTGCTCATATCAATTAAACAAATATTATTATGACAAGTTCGTGATAAAAATACACATATTACATAGCTATTATTGATTTTGTCAATATGCTCATACCTTTTGTAGTATTAAAGAAACATGTGACGTCACCGACGTAGATTTTCTATGGAGCGTTTTTGGACGGTGCGCCGCTACGCTAGACATCAAACATGCCACAGTATCTGTGAAACTATTGATTTAAACATACTATTTCTTCTGCATTACTTCTTCATGAGTAATAAACTTCTTATTTATGAAATAAAAAAGTTGTCGACTACCCAATTCTGAGCTACCAAGAATGGATGGCAAATTTATACTGATACATAAACATTTTGTGTTCTGTTGGATAACCCTATGAAATTCTACTACTTAGCCTTTGCGTTACAAGCTAACATTTAGGTAGTTCCAGTCTCCGTGTCTAAGTTATGGTAAGTAGGTATACATATAACTTAGAAACTTTTAACTCTACATGAAAAGCCTAAGAAATTTTCTTGTGATACCTTGTGAACTTTGTTTCGGCGGAGGCAGAGGGATAGATAATTTATAATAATAATACTCAATATTCATACTCACACCAATTATCTAGCCCAAAGTAAGCATCATTAAGAGCTTGTGTTATGGATACTATATAACGGAGAAATAATGATAGTAGTATCTATATAAATATTAGAAATATACGACATAATCATATAAACATCCATGTCTCGTAAACAAGTGCTCGTACTCATACTAAAATTTGCTCCCACCGGGATTCGAACACGGGACCCCCGACCGAGTAGCCTGCATAGCAAGATAGCATGGGGCACAGACCACTCGGCCAGCCGGTCGTCTAATTACATGATTTCTCAACGCGAGGAATAAATACAACTGCGTAACGTATAAGACAAATTGAAAAATAATTTATTTATAAAAAAAGTAACTGATTTTAGGATAATATTTTTAAAATTTAACCCAATAGTTTACGGCCCTTCTTATATACTTAGTTTGGGTTTTAATTATTCTCCCGTTTACTGGAAAAACGAAAAAAAAAGCATGAGAAGGACGAAACTGATCACGTAGCTGTGGCTTTTTTTATTTAGAGGAAATTATTTCCACTCCTGTACACACATCTAAAAACTAGAATTACAGTACTTATACAGTAGGAATATGTTTCCTACCATGTAAGTACTGTAATTCTAGTTAAATCTTCATTAAAAATGTTGAATATTGTGCCATAAAATAAAATAATTTTCGTACTTATGCGCGAGTAGGTAATTTATCTAACCATAATTAGGTACACTGTTCGTAATATTGCTTCTTTACATTAAAATTCTCTTAGAAACGTATAATTTTCGTAATGCGTAAACTATGTACCTACCTAAGTAACAATTTTCTTTTCATTGCACTCCTATACGAGACAGCACTGTAATTAATTAAAGTAGATTAATTTAATATTCCACGTTTTCGTTGATGATTACATAATTATCCATTTTCTAAAACACGAATAAAAAATATCTATGATACCTACTTACTTAGCCTAGAAATAATTATTTTGTGAAAATATATTTTATGTACGTGAAATAAGAGACACTGTTGACAGCCGGTGAGTCTTATTGCTGAGAGAATAAGGCACACGGGATGCCAATAAATTATGCCTTATTGCACGTGACTGTTTGTAGAGTATGAAAAATTTGTTAATAATGTTAATGACTCACGAATCTTTGACTGATATGATTCTGGGAGTCGTTTTACTGCACCAAATGAATTGGATCGTTAAATTAGTGATACATGCAAATGTCACAATTGGAACTAGATCTCGGCCGGAAAATAACCGGTGTTGATCTATTAGACTCATTAGAATAAAGCACAGATTAGTGAATCATCAATATGGGACGTTTAGCTAAACCTGAATCCAAAAGGTTGAAATAATAAAATATTGTTACTGGTTACTCCCCTTCTGATTTCGCTTCCTAATTCAATAAAGTCTTTTTACATACTACAATGTTCATCATTAAGCATACGAACGACCATCTTGATGGTAAGCAGTTACCTATGGCTTTGTAACACCAAAGGGACTATTCACACGCTTCCTACCCTGTAAAACACAAGAGGAAACGTTATGTTGGCAGCATATGGACAGTCACCTGTTCCCAACATAACGTCTTATCGATGACAAGTCCTGTTCCCAATATAATGCTTTCTCGATGAGCATTGGCATCCTAAATCACCGCAGAAACATAACACTACGAGGTGGTGTTTGGTTTGGATGCAATCTTCGGTAAAGTCCGCAGTCGAGCGTTCAATCTATAAGTGGAATATGCCTATATCTTATCTCTCGTTACAGGCTTTACTGGTAGCATGTTACCTAATATTTCCGGTTATAAGTCAAAATGTCTTTCAATAAACTGGATGAAGCTTCTAAATTCTTAGTCCCATTCTTTTGTCTCTTGCATTTTCACAATTACTCGTATTTATGAAGCTTCCTTCACCGGAACGCCCTACGCATTGTGCGTAGACTCCATAACCAAAGTAATATATGCGACGTAATCTCCAACTTTCTTCTCGCAGCTCGATGTAAATAGATGGCTTTAGACTTTAGTAATACCATAATTATTGTTCCGAGAAATGTTAGGAATGTGGTATCGAGAAGTTTCTTCAATAACTTACTTGTAACATGTTATGTATATCTTTGGCGGCTTATATTCATTCACCTTTTCAATTAATATTTTTTAAATTACTAAAATGTTGTTACCTATATGTATAGTTATTTATGATACTAGTGTGATAAGTTGGTTTTTACTAACGAGTAGACGAAATCGAGGGCTTACCATAGTCACAAGTTTGTAAATACCGATATCGGCACGTATGTCATATAACGTTTTTCAGCTTTGTGAGAAAACAGTACAATAGTAATATTATTTTGTTTTGAAATATCAGTCTGAAAGCTGCAACAATCTTTGACGTTGCTAATATGAAAATGGCGCACATTTGCGAATGGCGCCTTGTGCGCGTGTTGAAAATTAAATCTTCTTTATATTATAGTATATTTCATCTCTTTTTCTCTTTAGTATTAAAATGAGACATTTGTATTTAGCTAAAGCGCTTCCAAGGAGGTTCGATAGTTCAGCCTATTTATTCTCATAATGTGAATTTCCTTGGTGGAATTCTTGTAATTTTTTTAAGAAAATAAAAAAGAACTGTAAGAATTACACACGGTGGGTAATATATAATTTTCGAAAATGAATTTTATGAGCAAATGTGCAGAAAAGTCTTTATTTAATCTGAGTAATGGTTTTAAATTCGTCCAATTCATTACTGTCGTCGATTGTTTTACCGAAATAAAGTCTTAAATGTAATTTGGGATAATTCGTATTTTGTTACTAGAAAGTTCCTTTAATAATGCAGTGTTGAATGCTTTTGTTTTATTTATTTCAAATACAGTTTAAAAATCTTTTGTGAGCAACGTTTATTATTTCAGTGAAACAAAAATCAGGATACTGGACAATGCGGCCGTACTCACGCTCGTACTCGAGTCACGTTGGTACGCGAGCAATCTCATTGTTGTATTGTACCACCCGTATAATTTCATTTCCATACTTCATAACATCCCTCATTCGATTCGGTCTGCGGCTGTGGTCATCGTTAAAACGTTAATTTGTAATAACCAAACATTTTCCAACCTATTCAACATAAGAAATAATTAGATTCAATTATATACGGTCCTACAGTTTTTGATTATAAATCCTTACAATGTCAGATTTAAAACCTTGTCCCATTTAAATTCTTTCTCTAATATTATACGCATCTTTTTTCAAGTCACAATTATTGATTGCAGTAACATTCTCGTCTCATCAATCGCCTATTGTCGGGAGATTTCAAACACATATTCGTATCAATTGGAAAAAATGACCTCTATCTCATTCTGCGTACCTTATTGATTTGTTACACGCATTTTCTAAGAGTTACAACAACATGAGAAGACTTTTCATAAGCGTTAGATACCCTTGAACGCATCATACATATTGGCATACACCAATTTTGTTAGTTGATTTTGCTACAAACGATTTGATTACTTAGAATTTTTGAGACGGTGTGGTAACAAACGGGGAGTCCTTCAAGTTGCTACGTGGTTCGTAGAAAATATTATTTTAATACGCTTATTTTCAATTTATGACCTAAACTATATTGGATGCGTGATGGCAAGTTCGATTTTAACATGCTACGTCGTTAGTAGGTACATACTCATGAATTAATCTTTCTATTAGATTTTACTGTCAAAAAATTAAGATGTTATGAAGTGATGCTCAATTTGATAACTATCTGCTAAGATATTTTTTACAATACAACTCATGGACTTAGTCAATAGAACACTTGGTTTAGTTTTGTTTCGAAGGAAATCTTTCAGAATTTAGCAAAGTTTTCCACTCTTATTTGAAGCTTTGTGTATGCAAAGCATAGATTTAAATATTCTGTGAACTATTCTATCGCAAACATAGAGCAATAGCCGATTATAATTGAACACACAGTATTATCCAACAGTCGATATGCATTTTCCTGTTACGGGTACAATGGAAGCGGCGTTTCCTCCACGGAACAATGCCAATGCGCATGGGATCGTTTTCACTGGCCTTTTGTACAAACAAATACTATGCATGCATACTGTGGCTATTGTGCTTATGTTACCGACTGTGGGTATTTTATCGTATGGGCTTTTAGCTTTTAAGCCCTTATTAGCAGATTTATTTTTGTGACTCAAAATAATCATTTGTTCACTAGAGTACAAGAATATGTCACTTAACTTCGTGTTTCGTATTTAAGAGTATGCCATTTTCTTCATATTTGCTTTTTATATCTTCTACCTTTATATTTCTAATAGATTTTTTTAAAATTAATATGTCATTGTCAATTAATAGTGGTTTTTCTTTATTTGACGCAGCTACAAATTAATAATATAGTTTAAGCGTTGTGTTATAAATAGTAGTGCGTTGTGATGTGATATACATTTTACAAGAATGACATTAATGTAACAATCATTAGTACCTAAAGAATAAATAAAATCACGTTTTTCGGTGAAAACTCTTGAAATGTGGGCGAGCAAAGGGGTGAACGCTGTCCATCAATAACTCCTGAAGGTTTGGACTGAGAAAATAAGATGTTTATAAAGTCTGAAGAGACGATGGAGTAATTCTCGAACGGATTCGAAACCTTCAAAAATGAATTTGAAGCCCGATAACATGACGGGCTATTACTTAATATGTATCATTTTTCATATTTTAAAACAAAGTTTATCAGTTTCTAACCCACTTATATAAAACCAACCGGTATCGTTCTGTGACTGTAAGTACCTATACGTCGAAACCTTGGTTATTGATTTATCCAATCGATTCATATTTATGTAAATTTTTATATGTGGTATGTAACCGATGCCGGTTATACGCATTAGTTTACGTTTGCCTGTCCAATACTTCAAAAAATATTTTGGACAGGTCAGTTTCGTAATTATTGACTGATTTTATATAATCAACACGAGTAATTGTTGATACTTTAATTGAAACATACTTACTTGTCTTATTAAATTTCATCCGTCTCTCCTTATTGTTTGCTTTCATTGTGGACTTAAGTATATTATTGTGCCTTATTGTAACAAATTTAATAGTGAATAAATGAATATGAATATGAATATAAGTAATAGATTTGGAAAATGTTTGCGTTTTCACATTAAAGAAAACATAAGTCACCCAAGTATTCGGTTTCGATACGGCGCCCGCGCACGGTTCTTAGACACGACTAAGTTGCGTAAAAACTGGTAAACATACGTCTCTACATATTAATGACAGTGGTTCGTATTACGTTGATTTAAGTGTGATAATTGCTTGAAGGGTTATTGTTTTGGTTGTTACAGTAGGGTTACATGACCATTTGTTTGTGGTAATTAGTTCGGCAAGTCGAATGGCTTTAATTGCAATCGCAGAGGTTATTAAGCAATATCCTATCTCGCTTGCTAAGTGTACATTTTATTTATTATAAGGATGCTAACAATATTAATTGTAGAATAATCTCCAACTAACGTTAGCATATAGTTTTATGCCAGTAGTGCAATTTTTGGGCTGGGAAACGACTTTACTGTTCGACTAAACCGTAAGGTTAACTATTCAGGTGTCCTCGTTAGTCCAATGGCCAGGAATAAAATATGTGGGACTATCTACCAGTAAGCAGCTGAACCAGTGATACCGCAAAGTGATTTTCAGAAGGAACTTTTGCTTGCCAAGCTCTAATTCCTCTGTTACTTGTTTATCATAATATGTATATTTATTTTTCAATCACCTACATTTTTAGTTCAAAACAAGTTTGGCAACCCATTTTTTATCAAACACACACGACCTTAAATTTTAATTCCAAGCATGATCTCTGTAACATTAGGATGCGACGGCGCAAGCGTTGTTAGAATCAAGATCTCAGTCAAAAGAATGCCGGTCCGCCCATCCGTTTCTTGACATTGCTTTGGACCTCTAAAGCTTAATACAATAAACATTTACATATGTGCCTACGTGTATATTATGTAAATGTTTATTGGAACGTGCGTATGACGCGTATTGTACATAGGACTATTCATAACATAAAAGAAATCAGAAGAGGTCACGTTAAAGATATTTTCAAAAGCTTTAGAATTTTATAATTATATTCCAGAATTTTATAATTATGAACTCACTATTAAGTCTTGAATCAAATTATTAAAGAAGTTCCCCCACCAATACACCATTTTAGCAAGAAATATTAAAACGAAATGAAAATTCGAGACTATACTTGAACACTTTTACTTTATTATTACATATTTCTAATTTATAGATAACTATAAATACTAACGGAAACCTTAACAAGAACGACTTAAGCTACACTATATTGAGGACTTAATGCCCTAAGCAATCCACGCATGTGGGCCCCCTATCCACAAGTTTTTTTTAATGATTAATAAGCAAATATTTGACCACAATGACACCTGATGTTAAGTAATGAGATGTCCTATGATGGTACATGTGTCTATAAGGTATAGCCTATTCACTCTAGCCTTAAAGACGTCCAAATTGTAGGTTTCGGGAAACAGTAGATGGGAAGGCTGCGAGTTCCTCTCGCATGTTCAGATGTGGTAGTTCGCATTAGAAAAGACGTGGCGAAATGCTTTATTGCAAGTTGAATATCTGTCAGATTCCATGAAAAGAAAGCTCAAAAGAGCATTTCTAGATTTTAGGTGACAATGATTCATCAAATATTATTCGCGGAAAACGCGGAATGGTGGTGGTCATTTCTGGGACAACCGTCGTTAGCTTGGATTTTTGTTCAAACTATACATACATACTTTTATCGTTTAAGCGCACTATTTAAATGCTAATAAATATAACTGGAAATGAAACAAGAATATTTATCAAACGTTTGAAATATTTTTAAGGATCACATTTCGTGAAATCAAAAATCATCTATGTTTCCCACTGCTGGGCACAGGCCTTCCTTCATAGAAGAAACACATGAGGAGATTGGGCCACAACATCACCACGCTGTCCCAATGCGGATTAGTGGTTTAAAGCGGTTGCAGTAACAACCGGGACCAACGGCTTAACGTGCCCTCCGAAGCAAGAATTTTTCACTGTTAAAAATATATTTCAAAACAGCATCCGCTATACCTTCTGATATTGTATTAAGTTCCGCTTCCTCCGAATCAATGATGATATTATTAAACAAACTATTATGGTACTTTACTCGTTTTGAAAGACTAACCGGAAGCATTTCAGTTTCATAAATATTCTTCATGGTTTGAATCTTTATTATAATTATCATCACTTGTGTTTAACCTTGAATGAAGCTGTAATCTTAAAATTACAGAAAAAAATATTTAAAAAAACTATAGTTCTAAATAAATAAATTGTACATTTCAGGAGCATCTTTGAACTCAATTCATTGTTAAGAGGGATATAATTTTACTCGTACACTTACCTAATTATATTGCAGTGAAAGAATTTGAATTTAACGTGGTTAAGGAATTAGGTTCTTTCTGCGTTGTAAATTAGGATTTATTATACACAAGTACACACAAGGTTAAAATAGTCTCTAAGGTAATGATAGCTTAAGAATACAAATGGTTTGCAATGGTTAAGATTAAACTTAGCTGAGCTCTCAAATACGAATGCCGTCGCCCACATCATGTTTCATAGTATTCTTCGGCAGTTAATTTTATATTTTTTATTTTTATATATGATTTGTGGGCGATAATGAAGACTGTTTGGTAGCACTTGAGAATTTGATAGTCAAATAAGAAATAAATACTGTATCTTTGTCATGTTATTTTGAGTTAATCAGCTAACTTAGTTCGGTAATTAGGTCAGTATTGATTTTCAAATAAGTTTTAGACATTTATTGCACATGCATGAGTTTGTTTTAAAGTTTACATGCTTAAACAAAGTAAATAAAATTAAGATAAGTAATTAAGTTATTAACATTGAGTTAATTTTTAGAAGCAAAGAAAGATGTTGATGAAGTTGTGGTTGAATACGTAGATACGGTATCTAATAACTCTGCATTAATGGATATGGATATATCTGTGCATAAAGCATACAATAGGTATGCACTACTTGCCTTCCTTCATGAAAGCATGCAGTACATATAACTCGGACTAATACCAGTAAGCCAGAGAAAAAGAGCCCATAATTAGTAGTTCACAGTAAACACAGGTACTGTTTCTGAAATTTTCTTTAGATTTAATCACCTCGCCTTTATTTATCCCTACTATCATAAAGTCCGTTTGATTTAAGCAGTCATCGAAATTCACTGCATTGTGTTATTTAACTTAATATTTGCTTAAAATAGAACATGAGGTCACAGATTCGTTTTATATAAATCGCGTTTGTTGATTTGCCTTCATTGCTTAATAAATAGTAAACAAATAGATCCAACAAAAGTTATTTGTTTTGCAGCTTTTGCTATATTCTGTAGTTTTTCCTGTATGCTCTCCAAGAATGCTGTTTTAATTCAAAAACACCGTTCTATGTATACCAACATTGTATTTTTTTATGTTCGTTTCTTGATTATTTATTGTGCTGTGATATGTTTTGCAAATTGCTTGGGTATTTTACATAGAATGAGATGTGGTTATTGAGTTTGATTTACGACGTGTTTATATTAGTTTAATATTCTTTGTGTAATTGTGTACTTGTATCATTAATCTTAGAATTGTATACAGTTCCATCAAAACTTGTTTAAAGCATGTGACTATACATGTGCTCTGTTCTAGGTATATAATTATTTATGTTTAGCGATAAACTTTAGTGGCGTCTCACGCCTAAGTAATACTTTTGTTGGTATTCTTGCAATAGTTAGCTTGCATATTATGGTGAAATAAATAACTATTTATGGATCTGTAATGCTATTTAAATGCCTCGTTTCAAACTCTGTCTCAATCGTAACACATGTCGCCAGGAAAAACAACTTTATCTTCAATGTGCTTAACATCTCTAATATAGGTATGTTCCAAATCTGTGTTCCAATTCACCACGTGAAACGATTCTCTGATCTGAATCTCAAAATTAACATATCAATTTAGCGGTTCCGCACTAGTCAAATGGTAGCCTATGCTTTTTCTAGGATAATCTATCTCAGTAATTAAAATAGAATAAAACTAGAAAAAATTCACGTCCTGAGGCAGGAATCGAGCCCGCGACCTTTGCAATCCGGGCGACTGCTCTGACCACTGAGCCACCCAGGACTTGGGATATCCCTGTGAAATTCTTTTAGTCTACCTGTATTTGCGTTTATGAGCTAACGTCCACCCTACAGTGTCGAAATATTCTATTTCAACATCCGAAACGAGTATTTTTACAAATACCTACGATTCGGTTAAGTTGGGGCAGTGCTTTCAAATATTCTTAATTTTTGATTTTAACATCATTATAAATGTTTGAAATATTACTTGGTAATTAAAATAGAATAAAACTAGAAAAAATTATTTCACCTCTCGCAATCCGGGCGACTGCTCTGACCACTGAGCCACCCAGGACTTGGGATATCCCTGTGAAATTCTTCTAGTCTATCTGTATTTGCGTTTATGAGCTAACGTCCACCCTACAAAGTCGAAATATTCTATTTCAACATCCGAAACGACTATTTTTACAAATACCTACGATTCGGTTAAGTTGGGGCAGTGCTTTCAAATATTCTTAATTTTTGATTTTAACATTATTATAAATGTTTGAAAAATTATTTAGTAATTAAAATAGAATAAAACCTTAACCTTTTCCTGCCTCAGGACGTGAAATTTTTCCAGTTTTATTCTATTTTAATTACTAAGTAATTTTTCAAACATTTATAATAATGTTAAAATCAAAAATTAAGAATATAATCTATCTCCCTGACAAAATTCATCTAAACCGGTTAAGCGGCTAAGAAGTAAAATGAAAACGTAACAGACAGACAAAGCTAATTTCGAATTGATGATATTAGTATGTTTTATCTACTGGAATCTTGAAACTCGTTTTTAACATGTGCCTGCGCATGTGCTTCGTAGTATGTTATTTAATTACCATAGAGCAGTAATACCTTAATGACTTCGTGACTGGTATGTTCACGTGGCGGTCGCAAAACTACAGCCAGTCCTTCCAAATGATGGGGGTCTCGCCACATGTTTTCTGCTTTAGTTTTACGAAGTGTGAACAGGCACGTTTTACTTTACCACCAGGGTATAGACGGCTCGGAAAGTTTTACGTCACATATTGTTATTACGTATATCTTGTTACCGCATATGGATTCCTTAAAATAACTATTGATGCAAGGCATAAAATAGGTGACTAGGTGGTAGGCCACCGTTTTATTGTGTAGGTACCATATAGTGGGCACCATTTTGGATACATATTACCGAATTTGCTTATTTCATGATATTATGATTAAGTGTATCGTATTTAGAGGCTCCAAAGAAATATTTTTCATTTCCTTTTAATATCTATTTTGAATGTCAAATTAAGGTAGCAAAGCAAATAAGACCACAGGGAAGGTGCAGTCATTTGCCCTGTCTAATAAAAATATCCCAATTTAATGATAGTATAATTAATACTAGGTTACTAGGTTAGGCTTTTTTTACTAGGTGGTAGACCCATATGTAGGGTCGCCTGGGTAGGTACCACCGCCTTTCTTATTTCAGCCGTGAAACAGTTCGCTGTGTTTCGGATTGAAGGGAAAGGTAGCCAGTGTAATTACTGGGCATTTGGGCATGGACGGCATTTCATCTTAGGCCTCAGGATGACAACGCACCTGCAATATCAAGTGCTTTTCCTTGTTATTGCAGGTGTCTATAGGCGGCGGTAACCACTTACCACCAGGTGGGCCGTCGGCTTGTTTGTCATCTAGTTGTATAAAAAAAAAATACAGTAGCATCATTTCTCATCGAGTCAAAGCAACGTCGCGTAAAATATTATTTAATCGACAAGCCGCGTGCCAGTTGCGATCGCATTGCGAAACTAGCTTTGTATTACACAGTTTGGTCAGTTATTAGAGATAGTAACCAATATTTGGGCTTAAATAACAAGCCAGTGGTTAGATTCCAAAGGGGTTTCAGATGGTAGATGGGTGATAGGGGAAATATTGATATCTTAAACAAATGTATTGGGTTGAAAACTTAACGAGATATTGTTGCGTTAAAATTAAAGATTATATCGACTGTATTACGTTGCATCTTTCTTTAAATCAGCTCGAACATTGTGTTGCTGACTCTAATGTGGAAGGATTATTCCAGACACGAGCTTTTATGTAAAATTTATCATCAAACTAACTCACCAAATGTGGTTCTATATCCATATTTTAAGTTGCTTCACTTGGAGATAATAGACAAAAACTTGTCGTGACAGATGCATTTTACTTTCAACTCTCTATCAGACATTGAAATTTTGTTTCTGAAATAATTCTTCCACATTAGCAATGTTCGAGTGAATTTAGGCCCAATATCATGCCATTTGTTTTTTCACATGGCTGTGATATAAGTATTTGACTTGTTAATACTAATCTATAGTAAGTACATGACTTTTTTCAATTTGGATAGGAAAAGTAAAGCAAGAATATTATTAAAGTACATAGCTTAGAAAATTTTGGGAAGCATGTTCTTCCTATATCCTGCATGTATTGCGTTCCGTAGGTTTTAAAATTGAACAATCCTTTGATAATGTTCAATTATTGAACAACGGTCCTTTACCTATCCATGTTAAAATAAGATAATGAACTATCCTTAAATTTAGATTTTTAAAACCAGAATCATGTAAAAATTGTATTGTGAATTAACCAAAAATGGGTAATTTTTCGGTTCACAATACAATTTTTAGCTACCTCTACCGTCGTGCTAAGGTTCAATTCTTGTGTTCTCGTAGTTAACATTATTATCATAAACAACATTCCGCTATATTATTGGGATCTTAATGTGTTCTGTTAAAGGACTCAGAATGTAATCTTATGTAATTTGCCAGTCTTTAACATCCACACATAGTTTAGAAATGATTCATCAGTTGTTCGTATGTCAGTCAATCACGACTTATACGGTTCTTAGACTATAATTATTTTAGTTTTATAAATCAAAGATTAATTAGCAATTTTTGAGAAACGATGCCACGAAATTTAATTTTATTCGTGCCTAAATACAACAAATGTTTTAATACTTTAAACGTGTTTCTTTTCTTACAGTTATCAAAAAATTTATATGTAGTTTTACATCGAAACAACTTTGTGGAATGTTAGCTGTAGTTGGCCACATTTTAATGATGTTAAACTTATTTGGGTGGTTGGCATATAAATGGATTCGAATGATTTGAATTGACAAATTTATTCATTAGTCCACTGTCAGTTCTATTGACGATGAAAAGGTTTATTTGATAGATGCAGAACCAAACGCTCTTGAATATAATTAAGATCTGGTTTTCACTTTCAAATCGCATAAGCAAGTTGTTCCTACTAGTTTAGAAGGCATAGCGATTTCAAGTTGGGTTAACGAGACGAGGTAACCGCGCAATCAGTAGGTCACTTCAAGGATTTTAGATTTACTACAAAACGAGGTGCAGACGTTTGTGAATTGTAAAACAAACGTTTAAGAATCATATGTAAATGAGATCTTGCTAATATAGATATAGGGTCATCTGCTTACGTCATATTTACTTTGGAGACTATTTCTTTTAGGAATGTGCGATTGTTTGACGGTAAATGAAATGAAATAAAATGAATTTCATTTCGCTTTAAAGGTTACAGAGATGTTACTATAAAAAAGTTAGATCGCACATTTAGCTGTTTCCAGCGTGCAAAATTTTAATAAAATTTATAAGATAATTATTATTAAGTTCGTGTCCGAATATTTTTCCTGTATATATTTTCAAACATTTATTATCAAGGTAAAAATAAAATTTAGATTTGTAAGTTGATTCTAATCATAAACAAAAATAATATAGGTAATTCATTTATGAAAAATATAATGATTATATTCAAATTCCCTAAATAAGAAAACATAAAAGACCAAATCAAAACAACAATCGTGCTATAAGTACAATTTGCAGTCAAATAATTCGTTATATATTTTTAGATTTTATAGATGACAGTTTGCTAGTTATCCCTCCCTCATTTCTATTAGAAGCTTTCTGTTGATATGCTTACATATAAATCATGTCTTATCTATGTGTTATTTAATTGTTTTTCCTAATATCGGTTTGTCAAGAGGTGTTACTTGTTATTTAAGAGACTAAGACTAACACTAATAGCAACAAATTACACAACCACTTACAGCTAACACAATATGCAAATAATTAATCCAGTTATGTGTTTTGGGATGGGATTGGATGTATGATATTAATGTCATCAAAAATTTGGATTCCACTTTCGGCTTAGCACTGTCGTATTTAAGATGGACTAAAATTACATTTACTATCTATAATCATCATCACAAGCAAGACGTGTGTCGCCAAAGACAGTGTCAATGACAAAGTGTTTTTGCACGACTCTTAAAGCTAGGTTTATTCTTCCTCCATATTATCTATCTACATGCGAAGGTGATCTAACTTTACAAAAACTAACAGTAATTGTTTTAGGTGCCGCGTTGCTTTGCTACTACCACTCGCTCTTCGCAGCCTTGCTGATAAAATCCGATTTGTGCAAACGAATACGCACATCGTTATTCCTTTTAACAATGATGTAAGTGTTATTTTGTTTAGTTACATTAATTGTGTAAGACTCCGTAAATAAAACCTTAAAAACTCTGTTTTCTGTATAGTTTAAGAAAAAAAATAATACAATATCCTCAACTGAAATACAAGGTAATTCCATTAATATTTTTTTATTTCAAACTCGAAAATCATAATGAATTAATCGAATATTTAAATATTTGTCGGGAAAAAATAATAACTTGCGTGATTGATGAATGTCTAAGTTCGACGGTAAAGAATTTTGAGTATTAAAGACTTAAATGGAATGTATGAGTATACGTTTACCTGAGGACAATGTACTAAAATTAACTTAAACTTTTTGCATTCAAGGTCATTCAGATAAATCCCTCAGGGAATAAGTGCTAATAATTCTTATCAATACTATCCAAAGAGTTCATTTTTAAATACTTCATGAACAAAACTTGTTTTAAGTTTCAATCCATATGCTTCAAAACAACTTAAAGAGAATATTGAGCGATGTTTGTTTTTACAATGGTATGATAAAGATTGCTTGCATTTCAACGAAGTATATATTTTTTTTTTTTTGATTTATTTTGGCATCAAACAGTCATTTGTATATTGAAATAGATGAGTATACAAACAGTATTTGATAAATCCCATCCCTCTATAAGTTTATCTCACAGCTTTGGTATCTTTGAGTTTTGGCTTTAAGAATTCGTAAACAATGGTGTATAACATTGCTATTACCCTTGACTTAATCTTAAATTCTTCTTTTCTGTTACATCTAAGACGCTGGGTAACTTAGGCTACTTTTAAACGAAACTTACTTAGGGATAACAATCTCCAATTTTAGCTGCTTCTGAAGATTAAGAGATCATTTTGACTGTCACTCATTCAGCCGTGATGTCGGTGAAAGTTGCTTTTGACTCTTAAGCAATAAAAAGGGGGACCTTATTTATCTGATTACTTTGAAATTGGCCTGTAGGTACGTCTTGAGTTATCAGGCATTGTGTTGAAACTAAAAACATCAAACAAGCTATCTTTGCATGTTTAAGTAGCGTCGGGCTATTAGGGAAAGTGTTATCTAAGTATTCATCATTCATGGCTGTGTAAGGCAGAAATAGACACAGGAATGCGCGTGCGCCTATTTTGGTTCATTTCCTTTTGCGTTGTAGAAAGTCGGATGTTCATATTTTCCGGATTTTAGTCGTTATTTTATATGATGATTGTCCGAAATATGTAGTTGATGGCTTGGTATCTTACTGAAAGTATTCTTTTTAAGAATATTATACTTATGTCGTTATGAAATGTATGGAAAGTAAACTTACGATTGGCTTCAAAGTAAAATAAACTTTGTTAAGACGCAGCGAAGTCTAATATTAATTGTCATTAAATCTTTCATGTTATAAGCATACGAGCGTGCATCAATTAAAACTCCAACGCTTTTCCAACTGCTTTCTAAGCGCAATCACACCGTGACGGGTCGAGGCGTCAGACATATATCTATCTCTTTATATCTGTTTCATACTGTTAGGACTTTGGATTAAAGCAATTGATGATAAGTTTAAGTTTATAAGAACCATTTAACACAATCACAGTCATAAGTACAACGTAACAACAACTAGAGCTTAGGAGCGAGCAATGAAGATGGCTACCGCCAGACCAAGGGATAGGGCGCAAACAGCCTAATGGACACTTATATAAATAATTTATTGTATTTCACACATACTAACTGTAATAAGGATTAATAAAACAAAAATTAAAACCGACTTAAAAAAACTGAAAAGGATGAAATAATTAAATTTAAGTAAGTAGGTATTTATCCCCTAGAAACATATTTTTGGAGTCGGTGCTTTACTTTCTATTGTTTTTGGAAACCACTTAGCACCAACTCCAAAAATATGTTTCTAGGGGATAAATACCTACTTAAATTTAATTATTTCATCCTTTTCAGTTTTTTGAAGTCGGTTTTAATTTTTGTTTAAAATTTTTTTTTCACAATTTTTAGTGATAACTTTCTACGGTCGAAGCTAGATGGGTGACCGTCAACTTATATTGTTTCCTACTATCGTATCGTTTCACTAAAAAGTCATCGGAAAAGCAAAAATTCGCAATTTCGCTTATGTAGACGATTTCATAATTTCAGTTTTTTTTAATTTAAAACCAAAGTGCCCAACTGTTTTTGAAAAAATTTTTAGGGGACCAAATGGCAGCTATTCCGCATCGAGCAAAAAAAGAATCACGTAAATCGGATCAGTAATCTCGGCGTAATCGGTGTACATACATAGAAAAAAAAAACATACCGGCCGAATTGAGAACCTCCTCGTTTTTGAAGTCGGTTAAAAATTAAATAATATTTAATACTTTCAATATGTATATCTTTTGGAAACGAGTAAATGGTAACATTTTACACTCCACAAAATATAGAACAAGTAGGTATAGTATATTAAAATCGCAATGTTATTTCTCTGTCAATATTATCTTTTGCCATGGTCGATCCTGGGATGGGTCAATCAAAGTTTGTTATCTCAAGCTCATCCGTGCTTCGGAGGGCACGCTAAGCCGTTGGTCCCAGTTGATCCTGCAACCGCTTTAACCCACCAACCCGCATTGGGCTAGCGTGGTGGTGTTATGGCCCAAATTCCTCATGTGTTTTTCCCATGTAGGAAGGCCTGTGCCCAGCAGTGGGACGTATATAAGCTGTTGATGATGATGATGACGGACAACCCCCTCCTAAGACTTTTAAGTTACGTTTCTAGTCATATCGACGAATTCATTTGCATAACTCTCTTTACCTCTGGCATTTAGCTTAATGGGCGGTGAGTTAACGGAATGCAACCATGAGTGTACGCCTCTCTAGAAAATCTCTCTCGGCATTTAATATTTGTATAAAGCCTTTATCGCGATTTCTCGCTGCCGGGTGTAATAAACATTGTAGCCAGTTTACACCAGTCCGTTTGTTTTGAGACCCGTTCACATTGACGGCATTCCGCCATCTGGCCTCAGGGGGGTACAGACAGCATCGGAATAGCGACAAGTGAAATGTAGGTTTTTTACTTAAATCTCGAAAATTTGGGTGAATAAATAAAAATATGATGCAAAGTAGATTTTTTGTATGATACGCAAACTTATGCGGCACAAGTTTGTCACGCTTTAAATTACGAAATAAATATTTCAATATTCATTTTACCGTCTATACTACTGACTGTTTACATGCATAGTAGGTACGGTCGACCACAGAAGTAGCTGAACACTAGTACCATGTCACAATACCTATGGCGTTATTGTACGAGTAGTACGGTAGCGACTATTAGGTGCAAGCGCAATAATCGGTGAGACATGGTACTAAAGTGTTAAGCTACTTCTGTGGTCGACTGTAATATGCATGTTAACGCATAAATTACAAAGATATCATTTATTTTAAAAATAAAACACTAATGCTTCTCAAAAGTAACTACCTATGATGCTTAGAAAAGCCGCACAGTATTACAATGGCTTTTCATTTGTGAAATTTACAGTCGACAGCACATCAAGTGTATTACATAGTTTAACCTTGAGACCGCCCTTGCTGCGTTCGTAATAGAGGCGGCTTTCGTAGTGCAACTGTACACTTGATGTGATGTCGTATGTACAAACAATACCTATATCTACCAACGATTCTATCACTGGTTGCCTTATTATTCAGGCTTTATTTAGGTAAAACAGACTGACTGTCATATTGTCAATGTCACCTACTAACATCATAAATTACAAAGAAGTATTAAACACTATGAATATTATGACAACATGCTAAGTTTAAATTTAAGTTCAGTGCATTTCTTTCTCTCAATATAATTACGAAAACGATGGCTATCATATTATGATTTGACATTTAGAAACGTGCGTTCAATTTTCGACCTTATTGAATGTGATAAAATGCAGTGTTTAAAAGGCACCTCCGTACATGCCGTCTAAAATTGTCTATGGTTCCTTTGAAATCTGTCTAAATTTAGTTGACAGCTCTAAACAAATTGTTGCTTTTATTCTGTTACATATTCCGAAAAAGAGATATACTTTGGAGTAAAAGTGTTCTGTGGATTTACTGTTCTTAAATTTAAACTTAGAGTGTGTCTTCAGAATCAGGCCCAGTACCTATATTTTGATTACTCTGAGAGTTTATACGATTGTGATGCTGACTGTAGTTATTTTGACTGAGTAAATCATCCTTTTTAATAACTCTAACCCTTATTGCTATCAAAATAGGCGCTGTTTTCCGACTGCATTTGTACGGTGTTCTCGTCATTCGAGTGTATTTTACTCGTTATTATTATTATAATAATTTAAGATTGACATTTCGATTCGACTGTTTGGATGGCTGTGTGTTAACAGGGAGAGGTTATGAGTTACGCAAGGAGTGGTGTTTCAATGGAATTTAAATCGGTCATTTTCCTAGACCACGGTGTTCTAGGTAATGCTATATGATTTTCCTATTGTTCGAATAGTTATTTATCTAAATTGGGAGTGGTTGAGAAATTACAGAGTCTTGCTTTCGGCTTCGATAACGATTTTCAAAATATTCCAGTTGTCCTCCAAAATATATCTATTAGGTATCTAAGAATCTATACTATAACGGAAATGAAACTTATCGAAAAAATATCATCAAGTTAGTAGATACTTAAGTATTCAATCCAAATAATTTTAAAACATTCTTGATGGACTTACGAAAATTGTGAATTTTTAGTAGGTAATAACTCAAATTTCTTGTTTGATCTAAAAATAAAAACAATAGATAATATTTCTAATATGTAACCGCAGGATTTAATTTTAATTTCAAATTCAAACTTTTCTAAACATACTTACCATACAAAATATCCAAAATTTTTCTTTTAAGCATGAGTATTAGTGATTTAAGCTGTCATATTCCTATTGTTCCTATATGTTAACACTTTCCTTGCCGTGATGCAACACAACATAAGAGGTTTACCGGTAGTCCTAATAAAAGGTATAACAGAATATAGTAAAGAAACAATCAGTATGATACATTTAGTCTGCAGAGTATTCATGTGTTAGTTAAAAAGATCGAAGTGTCTTTTGTTAGTAAAGACTTTATTAGAATCTTTAAAGCGGCGTTATGTCTATGGAGGTCTATGACAATTGAAAAATCAATTGTGTCTTGAATCTGATGCTTGTCGGGTTAAAATGATCTTATCACAAATAAATACATCAGATTTGGTAAAGGTCTGTATTTAAGAACCTTTTGTCTTCTAATGTTCTACAGTTATCATAATCATAATCATGTATTTATTTTCGATACACAGGTAAAATTAAGATGTCAAGTAAAATACAGTGCAAGCTGTGATCAGCCTTATTGGCATACAAATGTTACACTTAATATAGCTAGTAGCTAGGTCAACATTTAAATTCATAATTACTAAAATTAGAATTAAATAATACCTTTTAATAATTATTATCTTACTGTAGTTAAGTTTATCGTGTGTAGTAATAACAATACTCTGAATGGCGGCCGCAGCGGCCGACCGGTCCCGTCCACTTTTACTTTCGCGGTGAAAGCGGCGCCCGCGCACGCCGTTATTGGATTACCCGCCGTCACCGGATCAGGGTTGATACGGATTCGATATCAATTGCGATTTGACAGATATGAGTCAGTTCCAATGTTTGTAGATGAAACATTTACCATGTAGGTGCGATGCTGCTCGTTATGCAACTTTTCTTAAAATCCAAGAATTCCTTTTATATTTAGAAACATAAGTATTTAATTATTTCCATCATAAATAACTGTTTTCTTTACACCTTCTTATTATCATAGTTTCCCCTGATAGAATCTAATCCAAGTGGCTTAGTTTTGTAAAATCTATTCTGATAATTGATATTTAACAAACAAGTGCATTTTTATACTCTTGTCTGTTAATTCTTAATTCTGCATTTATCTTGACTAAGACTTCAATGACGATTATAAATGAGATTGAATACACTTGTCTTTTTATCATAAACTGTGCTACAGAGTTTATTGAACTATAATTTGCTTTATTTGTAACAATAATTAATAGTGAGATTAGTTCAACTGAAGTGAAAAGAGTCAATTCATGGTCCACGCGCACCAAAAAAGAAAACAGCTCCTTATCAACATAAAACTGTTTCGTTTTCGATATTTTACAAAGAAACAACTATTAAATGAAATTACATAATGTTCTGTGCTGTAAAGAGAAAAAAAAAATAGATTATCTGACAGTGATTTAGTTTTTGTTCGCAATTTCGTTCGTGCGTGATCGAATTGTTCTTCCATGAGATAGGCATGTTTCAGTGAAAGAACTATTATTGACTTCGATACAGGCTGCTTATGTGCTGGTTTTGATTAAGATTTTTTTCTGACTGCATTGATGCTACTTTTTGAGTTTTAGATTAATCTTTTTAGATTAATCGTTTTAGATTAATGCCCACCATGTCGAGTGGCTCAGTTCTCGGTCCACTGACTACGCGGGAAGGTCTGCTCACGAATTCGCCCTGACCTATGGATTCTCGCAACTGGTTAATTCTCCTACGAGAATACCAGATATCGAGAGCCATACGAGCTCTTTACTGGACCTTCTGCTGACTACGCGTCCGGACGGATGTACCATCTCAGTGAATGCGCCTCTAGGCTCATCAGACCACTGCCTCGTCCGGACCCAAGTGCACAGTGTGCTACCCGATGCCCCCCGGCCAGCTGGGTGGCGTCGAATGTGGCACTACAAGTCAGCAGACTGGGATGGGTTGCGTGAGTTTTACGCATCGTACCCGTGGAAGCAGCTCTGCTTCACGTCAGATAATCCTGACACCTGTGCGGCTGCAGTCTCTGAGACGATACTGGCGGGTATGGAATGTTACATTCCTAACCTGCTAGTGGCCGCAGGCGTTAAGAGGCGGCCGTGGTTTAATCGGCCATGCAGGGAAGCTCGCGAAAGCAAGCAGGCTGCGTTTAAGGCTTGGACCACGGCCCAAATCAATCAGGATCCCAACATCTCTGACGTGAAGCGGAAGTTAAACGCTGCTTCGAGGTCCTGTAAAAGAGCGATTGCCAGAGCGAAATTCGATTTTGTCGGCAGGATTGGCGATCAACTTGCAAGACATCCCTCCGGGAGTCGCGCTTTCTGGTCGCTCGCCAAAGCTGCCGAGGGAAATTTTTGTAGGTCGTCCTTGCCACCACTGCGTAAGCCTGAAGGAAACTTGGCCCACAGCGCTAAAGAGAAAGCCGATTTACTGGGAGCTCTTTTTGCCTCAAACTCGACTTTGAATGACGGAGGTGCTGCACCACCTACCATCCCCTGGTGCGGCAACTCTATGCCGGAGATCTCCATTACGCAACGGGAGGTACGGCGTGAGTTGTTATCTCTGGATATTCATAAGTCGAGCGGGCCAGACGGTATACCGGCAGTGGTGCTGAAGCAGTGTGCTCCTGAGTTGTGTCCTGTTCTGACGCGTCTTTTCGCGCTTTCGTACTCCACCAGGCAAGTTCCGTCTTCATGGAAGACTGCCCATGTGCACCCGGTGCCCAAAAAGAGCGATAGATCAGACCCATCGAATTACAGGCCAATCGCTATAACCTCCCTTCTCTCAAAGGTGATGGAGCGCGTTATAAACACGCAACTCCTCAGGTACCTAGAGGATCACGACCTTATTAGTGACCGTCAATACGGCTTTCGCCACAGTCGCTCGACGGGTGATCTTCTAGTGTATCTCACGCACCGTTGGTCTCTTGCCATTGAGAGTCATGGCGAGGCATTGGCAGTTAGCCTAGATGTAGCGAAGGCGTTCGATCGGGTCTGGCACAGGGGTCTTCTTTCGAAGTTACCATCTTACGGGCTGCCTGAGGGGTTGTGCAAATGGGTCGCAAGCTTTTTGTCCAGCAGATGCATAAGAGCCGTCGTTGACGGCAGTTGCTCGGATAGCATGGACATTAACGCTGGCGTCCCGCAAGGCTCGGTGCTGTCTCCAACATTGTTCCTGCTGCATATCAATGATATGCTGTCTATTGACGGACTGCATTGTTATGCAGATGACAGTACTGGTGACGCTTACTATACGAGTCGTGCTAATACCCCTCGGTCTACAGTGGAGGAAAGTCGCGGTCGACTTGTGTCTGAAATCGAGAGTTCTCTAATCAGAGTCTCCGATTGGGGACGACTAAACTTAGTCCAATTCAACCCCACTAAGACACAAGTCTGCGCGTTCACCGCTAAAAAAACCCCATTCGCTGTAGCTCCACAATTCCTCGACACACCGCTTTCCATCTCTACGAGTATCGGGATCCTTGGTGTTGATATCTCTAGCGACGTGCAGTTCCGCAGTCATTTGGAGGATAAAGTCAAGCTGGCATCCAAGAAGCTTGGTGTGCTCAATAGAGCGCGGCGGTATTTCACTTCGGGGCAAAGACTGTTACTGTATAAGTCTCAAGTCAGGCCCCATATGGAGTACTGCTGCCATTTATGGGCGGGAGCGCCTAGATACCAGCTTGGACCATTTGACGTGCTCCAAAGACGCGCTATGAGAATTGTCGACGATCCTGAGCTCACAAGCGGTATTGAACCTTTAAGCCTAAGGAGAGATTTTGCCTCCTTGTGTGTGTTCTACCGTTTGTATAACGGGGCGTGTTCTGAGGAATTATTTGACATGATGCCCACGGCTTCTTTCTATCATCGCACCGCTCGCCATCGGCAGGGAGTTCATCCTCACAAATTGGAACCAAAGTGGTCGCGTACTGTACGGTTTCAGAGAAACTTTCTCCCGCGTACGCTCAAGTTGTGGAATGAGCTCCCTGCAGAGGTTTTCTCGAATGAGTACAGCATGGGGTTCTTCAAAAAAGGCGTGAAAAGGTTTTTACAGGGTCGGCAACGCGCAAGTGATACCCCTGGTGTTGCAAGCGTCCATAGGCTACGGTAACCGCTTACCATCAGGTGGGCCGTATGCTTGATTGCCACCTTAGTGGTATAAAAAAAAAAAAAAAAAAAAAGGTGTTTATAAGCTTGTGCATAAAATAGGACAATCACATTTTTTTTGGTCTTTGTGTTGGTGACTTGGTAACTTCTGAATTTCGCGTCAATCGAAAGCTGTATTGACTATAATACATAATTAGTATTTCTTGCTTTCGTAAGTATTGGTACTTATTTTAGGTATTCTGTTTTCTTTACTTTAACAGCATAAATGAGACGTTTTATATCCGGGCAGGTATATATCTATCTCACAAAAAATATTTAAACAAAAATTAAAACCGACTCCAAAAAACTAAAAAGGATAAAATAATTAAATTTTAGTAGGTACTCATCCCCTAGGAACATATTTTTGGAGTCGGTGCTTCACTATCTATGGTTTCTGGAAACAACTTAGCACCAACTCCAAAAATATGTTCCTAGGGGATGAGTACCTACTAAAATTTAATTATTTTATCCTTTTTAGTTTTTTGGAGTCGGTTTTAATTTTTGTTTAAATTTTTTTTTTTCACAATTTTTAGTGATAACTTTTGAAGGTCAAAGCTAGATGGGTGACCGTGAGCTTATATTGATTTCTACTATCGTATCATTACACTAAAAATTCATAGGAAAGCAAAAATCCGCAATTTCGCATATGTAGACGACTTAATTTTTCCAGTTTTTTTGATTTAAAAACCTAACTACCCAATGGATATTCAAAAATTTTTTATGGGACCAAATGGGAACTATTCCGCATCGATCAAAAAAAGAATTATCAATATCGGTTCACCCAGTCAAAAGTTCTGAGGTAACAAACATAAAAAAATAAAAATAAAAAATAAAACATACAGACGAATTGGTAACCTCCTCCTTTTTTTGAAGTCGGTTAAAAATCAGGAAATATCTTCTGAATCCGGGGAAATTACTAATAATTCGTTTTCATGCATAGTTTGTTTGTACAAAAGTTGAAATATTTCGTCAATTTCATCGTTATTCAATATGGCAATATGGCGGACGACATTTAAGTCAACTAAACGTCACCACAATGACATAGGCGCCATGATGAATAATTGGCTGTGTTGTAATTGTTTTGATATAAAATTCTTGTTTTGTACCACACAACAAAGCAAATAAAAAGAAATCGGACAAGTGAATACTGTTCTCCATATTTTTAAAAAAGCATATGCACCATTACTCAGATTCTATACGTCAACTAAAAGTCGGAATGCATTGAATGCATAGTTTGACCGCCCAGCACTCAGCACTCCTAGTTTCAATTTAAATTCGCTGCGCTATTTCGTCAGTATGCGCTAAAGAGTCAACAGTCATGCGTGGTTAATTTGCTAACAAGAATTCTACTAATGACATGTAATTGGACGTTTAAGTAAGCCCTTACTGATTTTGCAATATCTACGTTTATTCGTGGTTAAGGGTTTTTGGTCGATAACTGACTGCAGATTTCTTGTTAGGATTGTCATTCAAATCTCTGAACTTTAGTGCTATGTAATTTTGATGAGCGTTAAGTGTTATTATTTATGTTAATTGCATTTCAATCGTCTTTACATTAAATTTTTGATGTAAACATATGGTTAGAGATAATTATGGAGTTTTGCCTTCATTAATAATTTGTGATTATAATTATAATTGAGCTCTCCTCCATGTTTGGTAAGATACGTAAGATCAGTTTGGATATCATTGTATTTATAACTAACTGACTATTACTGTTTAGGCATACAGTTTATTGTTTTTTTCTAGTTTTATATTATTTTAATTACTAAGTAATTTTTCAAACATTCATAATAATGTTAAAATCAAAAATTAAGAATATTAAGTTTATGCTTATAATTCATGCTTGCTTTTTTCTATTTTGAATATTTTATTTGGTACTTTCATAGCAATATAGTAGAAATGGTCATAACTAGTAGGGTAGGTAAGGTAGCCAGTGTAATTACTGGGCATGGACGGCATTTCATCTTAGGCCTCAGGATGACAACGCACCTGCAATATCAAGTGCTTTTCCTTGTTATTGCAGGTGTCTATAGGCGGCGGTAACCGCTGATCACGGATTCGATTCGAAAAGTCACAGGCCGTCTCGTTTTGACTTCCGAGAATTCGGAGATTCCGAAATTCGAATACTTTCCGACAGTTGAGAATAAGGGGGCTGGTGGGCCGTCAGCTTGTTTGTCATCTAGTTGTATAAAAAAAACTAACATTAAAACTAACTCAACTAAAAGGCACCAAAAAGCCTTCGCTCGGCATATTGTCGCGAAAGGGACTGTCACTGTTTGCTTTCTTTATTATATGAGTTCAATGTATTATTAAGTGGCGTTGTAAGTATTGTAAAATTGATAGAAGCACGTGCAATGGTGTGTTGCAGTATTATTGTCATTGGAAATCAGGAACAAACTTCTGACCAGCAGTTTCTTTTAGTGTTACCTATGGCGTTGCGATATATTTTGCAAGTGACAAAAAATGTATTCAATACAGAACAAAGCTAAGGCCGGTTTTGAAAAGCAGTTTCAATGGAAATACTTTTTGAAATCCTTTTTTAGGGATGTCAACGACGTTATCATGTCTTTGGATTTATGTTGTTTTATAAATTGAGCAACTAAAAATACTTAGTGGGCGAAATAAATAATGAACTGACATCTAATCGTTAAATAGATGCCCAATTCAGATTGTTTACATTTCCACTTCGTATTTTTGTTGATTAGGTTAAGAATGTCTTGATTTCGTAGGATTATGTGATTGCAATAAAGAAAATACGTTAATTGCGATAGTCCTACTAAGTATCAGGTATTTCAATAGCTTACAAACAGATCCTTTTACAACCCACTTTCCTTTATAGTATTTTTCCTATCATTCGATAATGATATGAAACTTATTCTATTGTCAATGTTGTTGTTCTTTCGAACATAAACAGGTGACGACTGTACGACTTTATGCGATCGCAATAGAACTTATTTTTGTGAAACAATTATTATAAATGTGCTGGGCTGTAACAAAAGCAGTAATCGCGTGACTAAGTAATATGAGAGCTTCTGCGTTTTCTAATTTCACCTTTAAATGGTTGTATCTAACTTTACGAGTAAAATATTACAAGTCATCGTAGCGACTTGTAAACTTACTTTCAAATTAGCTTAGAATTATTTCTAAGTTGATATTGATGTATATATAACTAATAAAATATAATGCTCGATTTGATTTTATCGATTCGGCTGGTTTGTGTTTGAATTACGTATTCTTGCATAAGTGAAAAATTACAAGTAAATTAATGATAGATGGACTGGGTAGTCTAATTTGTATTACAAGCTAATTACTTGTTACCAAACATTACCTACAAAGATATAAGTCTGTCATTTTGTATGATGACTTACAATAGTAGGTAGGTAATATTGTAAGTTTCTTTGGTAAGTATATTTAAGTGATAGAGCCAAACGATGCTTATAATAGTTATAATCTTAATTTAAAGTTGAATATAAACTGTTAAATTATTATTTATTTCGCTTATTTGATGAAAATTCGCACCATTGCTTTTTTATTTTATTGCATTAATTGAAAATAATAAAATACCTATTATGTCTGATATGTGATACCTATATGGATTCGTCATATTGACGAACCAAAATTGAAAAAAAAACAAGATTTTGATGAAATTTTGCCGTATTCCCTTGGGAAATAGTTATTTGTTCAACAAATGAGCAAAGTTATTTTTTGCTACTGTGTATTTTTTTTTTGAATCACGAACAAGCGAAGGAGTCTAGAAGTCACGAACCTAGCGTGTGATTCTAAAATACACTACTGAGCACTGTGAAAGAAACACGAGACACCAAGGAGGACATCCGTAAGAAAACCAAAGTCACTGAAATAGCTCATAGGATTAGTAAGTTGAAGTGGCAGTGGGCAGGGCACATAGCACGCAGAGTAGACGGCCGGTGGCGCGTTAAAGTCCTAGAATGGCGACCACGTACTGGAAAGCGCAAATTAGGACGGCCTCCCACTAGATGGACAGACGACCTGTCCCCCATTTCTGCTATTGTTTTTTGATCTGAAACGCATCGGAAACGCTTAAGTTACAACGTTTTTGTATTCTGCTAACTCAACACAATCAAAACGTAACCGAACCGCATCAGTTTGGTATTCTACTAACAAACACGTAACGGGAACCGTTCGGTTCAATCATAGTTTCGGCTAAATATTTAACATTTGTGGCAACCGTAACGCATCGATAGTTCTTTGTTCGAACTGTCCAAAATTACCAACTGTCTAGTCACTAAGCCAAAATATATTTGTTTCTTCCAAAATTGCTAACAATTATCGAGCCGAAGTTGAACCAACCGAGAGCGTTTCGTTAGCGTTCCGGCTTTCTAAGCAATGTTAGTGGAATACCTTTTTGTATTACAACCGCATTGGTAACGATACCGAACCGCAGCCGATCCGTTCAGGAAAATAAATAGCAGAATTGACCCACTGGTCAGGGTCGCGGGGAGCCGTTGGATGTAGGCTGCGCAGATCCGTTACATTTGGAAAGCGATGGGGGAGGCTTTTGTTCAGCAGTGGCCATCACAGGCTGATATGATGATGATGATATATCTATTAGTGGATGTCGGTTATCAGGCCAAAAAGTCTTTCTCAGGGTCTCAAACTATCTTCATGCCAAATTTTATCTAAATCTGTTGAGCGATTATTGATTCCCCATACACCATCGGCGCGAGTTCGATTCCCGCCTGGAGCATATAATTTTTTCATCATTTTCTTTCTTTGTTTGTAACTGTAACACTTATTTTTATTGATATTGAGAGAAAGAAACGCAGTACACTTTTTAGTTTCAGCATGTGTAGGTTTTCTACAGAATAGACCCTATAATTGTGAGTAAATATTGACACTGAGATAAAATCGTTACAATAACGGAAGGTCGTCGGTTCGATTCCTGCGATAGTACAAGGCTACAAAACAACAATTAATCACCTCTATTCCACGTAAAGTGAAGTAAATGTTTTTCTGTTTGTACACGCTTGCAGTAATCATTCAAAGCATGCGCTACACAGGCGCGGCGCAGATGTTTATTTTCTATATTAAATGCAATTTAAGGTGACAATCGCATTTAGTATTTTAATGAGAATTTAATATAGTTTTATCCCCCGACGCAAACATAGATAATCAGACAGGACAAACTTATAATACCTCTATAGGTGTTATAAGTTTACGTGTCTGTCTGATTGTCTGTTGTAGGCCATCCATGGCATGGCATCGTAGCTTCTAAACGAATGGACCGATTTTGATTCGGTTTTTGTTTGAAAGTTGACGAGATCGAGATGGTCTTAGCTATGATTTAAGAAGATCTGTTCAGGCGTTTGATGACTATCAGCTCATTTCTACTTGGAAATAGAGTCTTTCACATAAGCGTTTCATTTAAAATTAGTTTACTGTTACTTGGACAATATTTCCAAGTCATGCTAATCTTGAGCTGATTCTGTACCATCAAATAGTCTGCGAGATGCTCAATTCTTCAAAACCTACATCAGATCTAGCGAGTTTAGGCTCATAGAATAATCTTAATGTTGGTGTCAGATATATTGATTAATGAGGCAGCGGGTTACTTATAATTTAAAATTTATTTCTACTACTTGTTTTTAAAAATGTCAGAGTTGACTAATTAGTTAAGTATTTTACAAAAGTCGAAACATAAATGGAAACCATTTTCTTGATTGAAAAAAAAAACTACTAAAATGATCCTCTCCTTTTTTTAGTTTTTTAAAGACCCAAACTAAGTTAATTAAAAAGGAAATCGACCGTAAACAAAATCTACGCCTATTAAGGGTTTTATTCATGTTTTATGTTTCACCAAAATAAAATAAGTTTCAGATCTAAGGTCTTACTGTCGTGTTTTATGTCCGTTTCCACTAACCATTCCCTAGGCTTAGGTGACTCTTAACAACATTTGTCTCTTCTATATCCTTCAGATAGACTGAGATAGAAATCGCTGAGAGCCTCTTAACGCTAAACAAATGTTAATGAAAACCAGCATTAGTCTCTTTTGGTACAAATAAATAAATAAACAAGAACAAAACACAAAAACAAAAATATCTCCGTAATAGGCATGGATTTTGACCACGGGGCATATAACTGTGTACGTTATTGAAAACATTCTGAAAAGTTTTTGAAAATCAGTTAGTATTCCAATTGGTGGCTAACGTTGCATGTGTACTACTGTCGTCCTTTTCCTCTCGCTGGAAAATCTTATATTTTCATCCCTCTTCGAAATAACGTTCAAGGTATCGCTTTTATTGAAACCAAACCGCCCGCGTCTGTGTAACGCGGACTTGAGCTGTAACTTCTGTTTGTCAAATACAAACGAGTGACATTAGCGCATTCTCAGAATAAGGTGACAGCAATAAATAATACTCGAAAATACAACCTGATTACGAGGAAAATGTTTAATTATATTAAGTCTTATTTCCTAAGATGTAGAGTTGAAAGTAAGTTTCACAGTACGATATTGATTTGATAGTGCGTGAGAGTTTGTTTGTAATTTTATTTAAGTGGCTACGAAGGCTGTGTTCTTAGAAATAATAAGATGTTAAAATATCACGACTATCACACTATCATTCAATCGGAGTTAACTGTTAAAAGGTTTTCTGGATGAAATCACTATTTAGCGATAAGACCGCCTTTCTACAGTGTAATTTTGACATATTCATTGTGTACAGCAAAGCATATTCTATCTATTGTTTCTACTACCAATTACCACTACCATTTAAAACTTCTTACGCCACGCCATCTAGTGTTGTAGCTAGGAACTAATAAGATATGGTTTGACAATGCTGTGTGCGCGTTGATGTCTTTTACGTTGATCTACTACGGTAACAGCATTTTTCGGAGCTTTTGTTACTTTATTTATAGTAAATACAAGACGACAATGTTTAGATTATTTTTAATGCTCATAAAGCATGCGGGAGTGGATCTTGGTTTGATCCCCGTCGTGCAAACTTTCTATTTTATATATTTTTCTCACATTTATTATAATGTTAAAAAAAGGTTCAGATTATAAATATAGCTATTTGGCGCCAAATTCTCCCAAATGAATTGAAATATATTAAATCCGCATTTCAGTATTTATGAAATCACAGCAGCCATGGCTGTGTGGGCTTGATGCCTTTTATTTTGTTAATGAAGACAAAATAAAAGGCAGATAGCCCTATTACAGCCACTTAATCATGTAATTCGAACAGATTGCTATTGGAGTTACTTCATTGGCTAACTATTAAATACCTTGTTTATTCAATAAAAAAATACCTAAGTATTTATTTAGTAAAATTAATTTCACAATCTCAATTTGAAATGTAACAGTTGTATGCATATGTTATTTATTTATTAAATCTTTATTGCACCAAATTACTAATGGCGAATTCAACGCCTAGTGGTATTCTCTACCAGTCAAGCAGGGGCTAAAAGGATACTCAAAAAGCGGAGCACAATATAATGAATAAATCAAATTAATTATTTTGAAAAAAAAAATATAAACAAAGTTAAAATATCCATACCTCCTTATGTGTAGAAAAGAATAGTCATAATGACAGGCAGATGATTATGCACAAGTATTTGAAAAACTTACAGGGAAAAATATAAATATCTACTTACCGAATTTCCTCAACAAAAACATTTTGAAGATTCCACAATCATTTCATAGTCACGATCACTAAGAATATGGCTTCCTTAATACATGCGTTTAAATTATCAAAACATCACTTATTGTATTGTAAGTAGGAAACATCAGTTAATTACAGTGATTATTATACACTTAATAATTAACCCGGACTCGAACCTTGAACCTCGTGCATGTGATTCGCCTGTCATATCTAAGTTACTTATTTTTTTATTGTTAATTGATTTGTAAGGTTGTTTGCTATTGAATTGTCTGTTCGTTCATGTAACAATAGTCAGTGTGGTGTAATAATTTATTGAAATTAAAAATTAATATATTTTAACGTTATATCAAGGACGATAGATTTGGTATCATAGAATTTGGATATATTTTAATGTAAGAGAGTTATATTACAGTGGAAAGAATGGCTTATGTTGTGTTTCCCATTCTGTATCCTTAAGACAAGAACTATTTTGTAGGCCTGTGTTTTTAAAATAGCTACTCGCACCTTACGCTGCCTATAAAAAATCTTTTGAATTTCGTGTCGGCAAAGCAGGAGTAAAATCCGGCCGTTAAGGGGGAAAGGTCCTCGAGTGGCGTGTCCCGGGAGACGCAGCGTTGGTAGGCCCCCACAAGGAGGACCGACCATCTGGTGAGGGTCGCGGGAAGCCGATGGATGCGGGCAGCGCAAGAACGATCAGGTTGTAGATCCCTGGGGGTGTACCCCGCCTATGCTTAGCTCACTTAGCTGCCGGCGTCTCTCGGCTGCAATGATGACGATGATAATGATGACGGCTAGAGTAGTAAGTATAACAGATGTCTGTAAGCCGAAGTTACATATTAACATCAGTCAGGATTGCCAATATTTTAAGCCGTCCATATTAAATACATAAAAAAAAGATGCTGAACCAGACATGTTGTAAGGCCACAACACATTTCCCAGTGAAAAGTTTCCCGATAAACTTTTTGCTAATAAGTCTGTCTGAATTTCTTCGCGCTTCGACGCGGTTGCGGGCCTCGAGCGAAAGCTCTTTGCCCGAGCGGCATCTCGGTGAGCTATAGCTCACCGGTCATCGAGCATCACCTTTCGGCGATGGCTCCCTCTTCGCCCCCTCTTCGCCGTCAGCCCCACAGGTGATTTGACGTTGGTCAAGGCCCGTTGAGCGCCAGCGAGCGGGCCGCGGCTTACACTTCCGCCAGGGGAGCTTAGAGATAGGGGAGGGGGGTCTAAGGTGCCGCCTGCAGTTGATGATGCAGGTGGTAGAGGTGGTGGTGGTTGCAGTGCCTCGGCGAACAGCGCAATTTCTCGCACGCTCAGCTCGAGGCAGTCGGGTATCTGTCCAGGGGGGTACTCTTCGTACGCGGCCTCATGGGCGCGCACTTGAGCACGGGTCAATCCGGTGGTAGGGGTATCGTGCACAGCGAGCTCGGCACACAGGGGTGAGAGGCCTGCGGCGTGCTGCTAGCCGTACACGATACGCAGTCGTAATCTGGGTTGGTCGCTTCGTCGCGGGGATGCAGCTGGTGGTGGTGGTAACATCTCCCTCTCCGCCTTAGGCGGTGACAGGATGTCGCGGGGCGTAGGACGTCCTGGGGCGTCGATATCTGTGCGGGGAAGGGGAGCAATATTATGGAGGTGGAGGTGTGGCCCGTTGTCGGCGCTATCGAACATTCGACGGGCCAGACGGGCGATGAAGTCCTCCACCGTCGGCATCCGCACGTCCCGGGCAATGACGTCGTTTCGGACGTATCGCCTTGCAACTGTCAACACGCGGAGGGAGATGTTTTGTTGGACCTGCAGTCTAGAACGCTGGGTCGGGGAGCAGAGCGCATACCACGCTGGCGCGGCGTACGTAAGCCGCGAGCGGACGTAAGTCTTATAGACCATCAGTTTGGTACGGAGGGGTAGCCGGGATGCCAACACCGGACGGAGCATGGCTCGCGCAGCTTTCGCCTGGCGGACTACGTGGTCCACCTGCGGCGTCATGCGCAGCGAACGGTCGATGCGGCATCCGAGGTACGTGACTGTGGTCTGCCACTCTACGTCCTGCCCACGCAGCTTAAGTAACGAGTACAGCATGGGGTTCTTCAAAAAGAGCTTGAAAATCCCCTGGTCTAGCAAGCGTCCATAGGCTACGGTAACCGTTTACCATCAGGTGGGCCGTATGCTTGATTGACACCTCAGTGGTATAAAAAAAAAGTAAAATACAACAAGACGTACGTAATAGTGTTCGTTGGTCAGACGACCAATGAACACTATCACCCACAGGCATGCACCGGCAGGCAATAGATTTACGTACTGAAGACCGAGAGGTAGTGACTGTATACAATACATGAACGCGTTTGCTTGAGTTAAAACAAAACTTCTTCTTTATTCTTATCAGAATGATCGTCCGCGAGTTACATAACAACGATATCGATTCAGGAGTTTAATGTCATATATTTTCACGGCATGCTAACCCGCCCACGACACTTCACAAACAAATTTAAAGCTTAAAAATTTCTAGAAAAGCTTGGTAGAACGGCTAAGCCAGAGGAGACTAGTTCGAAGCCTGGTGGGATGGAAACTTGTATAATGAGCTTATGTAGTATATTTCTAATATTCAAATAATAATAATAATATTCAAACACTAACCTATTATCTAGCCCAAAGTAAGTATCATTAAGAGCTTGTGTTATGGATACTAGATAACGGATACATATTGTTAATAATATGTATATAAATATTAGGTATATACTAAATAAACATATAAACAACCATGACTCGTAAACAAATGCTCGTACTCATCATACAAACATATGTCTATTATTACTATATTTGTACATTATCTAGAATCTAACTATAGGTATATACACAAGCACAAACTAAACATAATTAAGAAGTGCTTAGTTTTTGCTAAAAATCTAATAAATTAAATATGTCATATTTATTCAATCTTACTAATGAAGTGTGAATATTAATTGTCCAAAGATAACACGCCAAAAGCTTGATTGAAAATATCATAAAAACGAGAATTTGATCTTTAAGACTGTAAAAATGTTAAAATAATTAAAAAATAACCATTTTTCATTTAAACACGTACCTATCAGAAATTTATAACCAATCACAAACAAAAAGATGCGTGAATAATTGAACTTATGACTTGTTCATGTAAGCAACCTTTTGCCTTCAATCGTTTTGCCTCAATTAAATTAAAGCAATTATAAGTCATATGCGATTTACCTAATGCCTCGTAATAAATACGGGTAATAATAATGTGTTCTTCGGCCCACGTCCTTTGCTAACATGTAAATGCTCAGCGCACGTTTCTACTGTGGTTTTGAATTGGGTGGCCCAAGTTATAAGATTAAGGTTATGCAAACAAATATTTTTATTCATTCATTCACTCATTCAAAGGGCTCGTGAAGTTTGTTTTGACCAAGACAGAGAGAGGTAGAGATATGATATCTCAGCGCTAGGAAAAGAGGCAATAATAGAGCAGGCGCTCGTAAAGTGGAAAAGAGGGAATGAGAAGTATTATTCTTAGATTTCCTTATATTGAGCAAATTGTTTCCATTAACGTTGTGGCTTAAGCAAAATACTACTAATTACTTTACATATTTTTGTAAACAAGAAAAACTAAATTAGAAAAAATAGGCCGTAGACCCGTATGTAGGGTCGTCTGGGTAGGTACCACCGCCTTTCTTATTTCAGCCGTGAAACAGTTGGATGTGTTTCAGATTGAAGGAAGCTAGTGTAATTACTGCGCATGGACAGCATTTCATCTAAGGCCCCAGGATGACAACGCACCTGCAATATCAAGTGATTTTTCCTTGCTATTGTAGGTGTCTATAGGCGGCGGAAACCACTTACCATCAGGTGGGTCGTCAGCTTGTTTGTCATCTAGTAGTATAAAAAAATAAAATAAAATAGGGTTTAAATCTTATTACAATGCTGAATACTGATATCGATTCTTTACATCTACAATATAAGCAGCAGTCATTAATTAGCGTGGATAAGTAGGTATACACGAATAAACCACCATGACTTTCGCACATATGTTCGTGTTATCTTCACACTTACATGTGCCCCTGCTTTGAATGTAATACTGGACTTAAGGCGTTTTAGACTGGCCCTTTATCTTTTTTTATTTGAAAATGAATGTATTATAATATAACGATAACCGCCTATGCGATCTGACTCCTTACCTCAGATCTACAGGTTCGGGGTTACTCCCCATGGGGGCAGAAATTTTCCGCTTGGCTTGGTTGATGGTGGAGATTTTTCTAAGTCCACCTGAATAACTATCACCATCTTATACAGGGTGGTGCTGTCAATGCGACAATAAATTTAAACATGGGCTATATTAGTCTATAGAAATTGTTTATGACATTTGTATGAAATAATGCTGCCAACGTTACACTATTCCATACAAATGTCATTAAATTATCAAATGAATACGATATTTTTTAAAGTGCCTAACCATTTCTATGGACTAATACAGCCCATGTTTAGATTTATTGTCGCATTGACAGCACCACCCTGTGTACCGAAGTCTGCCGCCATAACAATCAATAATGTAAACAGCATTGTTGTGCTCCGGCAGCTCGAGGTAAGACTGTCGGTTCCTCTGTGATTGACAGATCCGGGTGTAGTTCGCTTCCATCTTCGGTCTTACCACCATTTACCATCACGTGAGACGAAACCAAGAGCCACCTCCTGTTAAGATTAATAATAAGAAAAACGCTATACGCTTCCTCCCAAGCCTTAAGCCGCTTCTCCGAGTTGAGAGTTCAAGCGATGGGAAGGCCGCACATACCTCGCAAGTGGGTCACATCTACAACAATCGTGCATGGGTAATTTTATACATACTACAGTATAACACAATGCGCAACACTCCCGCGGTCCTACTGCTTGTTTACAACAATATTGACAGTAAATTCTCAGACTGTGACCAGCCCAATCTCCTATAGTTGCATGTGTGATTGTAAAGCGTTTATATTACTGTATTTTTATGATTCATTTGAAAATTTATTTAAAAACTATAATAGGTCCTACTAAAAGGATGATACGTGTCTAAGCGAAACGCAAAAACTACTTACATTTTTATTATTATTTTAGTCTCCGTTTAGTATTTCAGTTTCATTAGTACATAACTATACAAACTATATTAAATTTAAAACGTCTTAAGACGGCGATGCGCAGGGGAGATGAAAAGACGAGGGACCTGATAATAAGGTCAATCTCCGGTACCGCATCCGCATGTCCCTAAAATGACTCCCTAAACTTATAACATCTAAGGGCATATAGGAATAAATTAAGAATTAAGTAGATTAAGTTAATAAATAAGAACATGTATTAGAATTCAATCAATAAGTAATACAAATAACAGCTTATTATAATAGAATTAAGTTAATAATAATTATTGGTTGCCGTTTATAATTCTTCAACATGACGCTGTCCATTAAAGCTAATAGACAGCGTCACGTTAAAGAATTATAAAAAAATGTTTTAAAATATTTTATTTTATTATATACTTAATAAAGGGAAGATAGTTAGAAGATGCTTAAAGCAGTGTATTTTTAGGGGAACCACCTGAAGATAAATCGGTGTTTTAGTGTATAGAGAAATTTCGCTGTATCATGGTGACTTTCACCTGCTGAAGATAGCTGACAATAACACTAATATTGTACATAGTGTTTGTTATGTCCTGTGTTTAGTATGATCATATTGATATATCATTATCATCATTATATTAAGACGTGAAGTAAAAACTTTGTACCCCTTTTTACGAAAATTGCGCGGACGGAGGTGTATGAAGTTTCGCACACTTATAGTTTATATAGAGTAGGAGTGCAGAATGCTTTTTTTTTTCAAGCATAACAATACATTAAATTAATAATAAAAAAGTACAAACACTACCATGTATTTAACATACACGCATATAATATGTCAAATTGAGAATAGATGAATATTGTTTGTTACTTGTCTATAGTATCTATTACTGAATGTCAAACATAACCATAATAAAAAGAAACAAAAAGAAATCTGTGACTATAGAAGTACCTATATCTTTGACAATATAACCTAAATAATGTTCAAACTTATAATTTAAATTAATTATGGTCGAATTTCGAGCACAAGGCGACCACGGTTATTGTATTAATTGCTCTGATCGCTGGCAATCTCTGCTTGTTACTTTTTAAGTTGTTTAATAAAATAATGCCTTTGGGTAAGTAAACTTTTTTCAGTCGTGGTAACAGCAGTTTTAACTGAGCAGTTGCCATGTTCGATCTATGATCGACTGTACATCCTGCAGCCACGTCTATTTCTATTTATTTTAAATCATTATTACGTAATATTGTTGTAAGCCGGTAATTATGCAATTATATCGATAAATCTTGTACACGTTTTTCTTAAAAAAAATAAACCAACGGATTATTAAGAATCCTCACAATAATCAATAATTTATAGACGATGGTCACGATCTCTTGCGCAGCCTCTGTGTCCGTGATTTCAATAATTTTTGTTTATTCGAATACAATTGATTATATTGATTAAGAATTTTGTTTTGATTGCTCTCTGTGTTTGGTATTCCAGTTTTTGGTATTGAACACCACTTGATATGAAGTGGTAAGAAGAGTCTCTATGAGAAGTGTGGTTTTTAACACTGCTCTAGCCACTTCCACCTTGCCGGCCCAAAAGGAGCTTTTTCACGACTCTATTGACGGAACCCGAAGTTATAAGAAAGAGAACACATGGTGTCGGCATAACATTCCAAGTTTCGGACGCACGACAAAGAAACAGTGTTGTAAAGACTTTACTTAAATGAATCATTAAAAATAAAACTGTAAAGCCTCCTTTCTCACATTCTATGCAATTCGGTGTTTTTATGGCTGTACGCTGAAAAAATTGTTTAGCCAAATAACTTCGGTTACATTAGTTATAACCAAAATTTAGCGAGGAGTAATTACAGTTTATTTGATTTAACCAAACAGTGAATCTGTAAGCAACTTGATTTTTGGCTAAGCATTACCCTAAGTTGAATGCCTCGAGTTTCGAAATTCAGTAGTACAGTCCCTAGCGCTAACCCGATAGTTGTTGTACTGGAGTCACTTAACGTTTAACGACTCGGCGTATTGAATGGATCGTCTTTTAATAAAAAAAATGGTTTTTATTGTTAGGTTCAAGGTTATTTTTGTATGAACACATAACAGAAATCGTTTTGGTTCTATGTGGTCATAAAAAAATAGCCTAGAACCTACCAATCACTCAAACAGTCACATAAAAGGTCTTCGATTAAACGACCCGCTTAGGCGTCCTATTGAATGGCTAATTTAACCCAGACGGCTGACATGACTTCAGCCATCTGGTTAAACGTTGCGCTCAATGAGTTGGTTAGTTTCACTTCAGCCGTTTGATTGGATGTCGGCGTTCAATCAACGAGCTAGGCGTTCAGTTAAGCGGCTGATTTAGCCAGATGGCTGCGACATATACAGGGTGATGCCGTCAATACGACAATAAATTAAAATATGGGATATATTAGTTTATAGAAATGGTTTGCCACTTTCAAAAACATCTTATTCATTTGATAATTTCATGACATTTGTATGAAATAATATAACATTGACTGCATTGAAAGTGGCTAACCATTTCTATGAACTAATGTAGCCCATGTTTTAATTTATTGTCATATTGACGGCACCACCCTGTATATACAACTTAACTAGTTTATCAATCATAATATTATTAATGAGAAAATAAGTTCGTAGCTAGGTTTTTACTCCTCAACGAAATCTTTCATAGAGAAAGATTTCATCCTGAGAAAGGATATAGAAGAAATATAGATATGGGCTTACTTTTCGCGTGATATACACGTCGGAGGAGTTGCGGGCTAGTAATTATACATATAAATAGCAGTACATAAAGTTTAGTTTCTCTTTCTGTATGAAAAGAACTCAATTAAATATTTTAGGAAATCATGATCACAAGAAACCGACAATTACACCGTTCTGCTCAAGCATCAAAGTTTCATCATTGGCGTTTCATTTCATGCAAATTTGTTCTGCAAAAATGCTGTTTTATATAGAATAATTATTTCAGTGCAACTTCACGGTTTTGATTCTGCAGTCTGGCGGACATTATGAAATATTGTAAATATAATTAAATGACAAAAAATAAGATATGTATCTATTGATACCTTTGTAAGTGACTCAATTGAAGGGGATAGATTTCTAAAATCATCATGGGTGGCTACGGTATATTAGTGCGTAGTGTTCGGTGGCCCAATAGAAGCGGTCGTTATGAGACTTTAAATATTCATTAAAAAACGGTAAACATACAAAATTTTGTACCTATCTCTGCTTTGAAACACAAACTATCTTTTTTTGTGGTTGTAGAAAGATTAGAAACATTTACTTACTTCTGAGTTTCATTTTCATAAAATTAATGCTCGAGAATGGCTTGAAAATTTGCGGAAGTGGAGCTAGTGAACAGAGCAAATAAAATATGTAGATGGACTGTTTTAGCTGTAACTAAGTATTATCAGAATCTAATCTGTGCTGTAGCTATAGAGGTCTAAATTAAAAACTAAGACGATTTAAAAAAATCTAGGTGGTAGGCCCGTATGTAGGGTCGTCTGGGTAGGTACCACCGCCTTTCTTATTTCAGCCGTGAAACAGTTCGCTGTGTTTCGGATTGAAGGGAAAGGTAGCCAGTGTAATACTGGGCATATACGGCATTTCATCTTAGGCTCCAGGATGACAACGCACCTGCAATATCAAGTGATTTCTCCTTGTTATTGCAGGTGTCTAAGTATAGGCGGCGGTAACCGCTTACCATCAGGTGGGCCGTCAGCTTGATTGTATAAAAAAAAAAACTGTAAAGCTACCGTTAAAACTATACGGTTGGCTACACTGGGCACGTATAGCTCTTATCTGCTCCTAGGCATGGAACATTTCATGATCATAGCATGTAAAAAATCATATGAAATGAATTTCATTTGTCACTTCTGCAACTTCGTTACGAAACGAAGTAGCAGATTGTAGTGTTCACACTCTGTGAAACCGCAGATCATTCGCATTTCATTGCATTGTTGAATGCGATGTGGCATGTGGCGAGCGAAGTCCATAAACGCAGGCGAGCAAGTAGGAATGATTTGTGCTAATGCGTGTTCAAGTATGAGGAAAAGTTCATTGATAAAAAAGTAATACAACTCATAGCGCTTATTGTACTTTAAAACAAACGACTAGTTAGGTATATTACACTTCATTGTAGGAAGCTAGGTAGCAATGGAAAATTAGCAATCATTCATCATAATAATTCATATTTCATTACTAGAAGCAAAAAGTAGCATATCTGTCATTAGACCACCACGAAAAAATCAATGACTGTGAAATTTTACATGTGAAATCATATAAAAAAATAATCATTTCAATAAATGAAAATGAATGAAAAGTAGCAATCATTTCCATGCCTAACTCCAACGCATCACCGCAGCTCCGCCGACGGCGCTCGACAATTGCCGAAAACTCCCGACCAAAAGTATTCTTAATATTTCAATGCAACTCTTTGCGAATCAATTTATGAAGAAGTGATGGTTGATGATTGCATGTGGTCAGTTGCGAAGTAACAATCTGCTGAAATCGCTTCCACTATTTCTCGGTAGTTCGTCACACTACCAGAGGTAAACGACCGTTGCGGCGTTGCCCAATCTGCGGTCTTCCTAAATTGAAATTAGATTAGTCACTGTAATTACAAGTATCAAATACATATTGTTTTATAGTTCATCGATTTCACGCGAGACGAAAGTTTCCTTTTAACTGATTTCAAAACAGAATGAGGTTCTATGTTCTTCTGTAAGTATATTTTTTTTAGTACATATATGTTCACCTACGATACCTTCTTCAGAGAACAGAATTCCTCAACAAACAATAATCAAGCTATAATAAACGACAACAATAATTTATGCATTTCAGTTAAAAAAAAAATAAGCAAAATGCAAAACCGACTCAAAAAATGTATGTAAGTTCTTAAAAATATTTTAGTACTTAAGTATGTATCTGATGAAGGAATTTTCCCGGTGCTTCACTTTCTATTGTTTCTTAAGGCATAAATTGTATCATTCACTTGAATAGTGTGAATACGCATAAGTTTTTTAAATGCATTTCGAAAATTTTGTGTTATTATAACTAAAAAATGCTTCACAAAGTATTTTTTTGGATGGTATCGAATTTATGAACTTATGTGGCTTAGAAATTTCCGAAAAATGGCTAAATAAATATTACAACATTCATAAAAAACATTGTACAAATGTTTTTTAATTATTATTTTGCTCATTAATTAGCTGATATTAAATGTAACTTTTTTTATGCCAACTACTATGCGTTTAAACGCTTAAATTCCAAACATATCATTAAAATGAGATGTTTCATATCCGGCCAGGAATTTGTGCAGTAGACAACACATCAATCGTAACAGTTTGACCTTGAGACTGCCCTTACTGCGTTCGTAATAGAGACGGCTTTCGTAGTACAACTGTTACATTTGATTCGCTGTCGTCTGTACATTACCTATCTCAAAAAATCAGGAAAAATCTCCTGAATCCAGGAAAATTACTATTGATTTCGTTTTCATGCATAGTTTGTTTGCACAAAAGTTGAAATTTTTCGTCGATTTCAACGTTATTCAGCATGGTAATATAGCGGGCGACATAGACGTCACCTAAACCAAAACGTCACCAAGGGACACAGGCGCCATGGTGAATGTTTGGCTGTGTTGCAGTTTTTTTTCTATAAAATATCATTGTACCACGCAACAAAGCAAATAAAAAGAAAACGGACAATTGATCACTGTTCTGCATATTTTTATCTATTTTTCAGAACAATGTACGGTCGACCACAGAAGTAGCTGAACACTTTAGTGCCATGTCACAATAACTATGGCATCAATATTAGTACGGTAGCACTATTAAGTACGAGCGAAATTAAATAGCCGGTGCGACATGGTACTAAAGTGTTAGGCTACTACTGTGGTCGACTGTACACTGACCGGGCCGGGTCACCATACATTTTTGGAACACCTCTTTTGTCCATGCGCCCCCTACATATTCGGTGGCCAATAGTAAGGTGTGACGTCACTATTCCGCATCATTTTCTATAGGGGGTTTTTGACAACTTGTAAGCGCACTTAGGGCCTTACTATTATAATAATCATTGTATAAGTTTAATTGCATTAAGTTGTAATGTTGTAATTTTCGCTCGAATAAACTTTCGAATTATAACAAAAGTGATTAAATGCTGTGTAACTACTATAAAAGGATTATACACTGATTTCATTTAGATTAATAGGTACGGTCGTTATTATCTAGTATGGTTTAAATAAAAGTACCTAGCAGCGCATAGGTATAAGAGCATTGCAATGTTTTTAAAAATATACACCTGTTTGCCAGTTGTCACCCATACAATTATTTTTATTAAACTTTATCTGAACTATTTCATAAAAAAAGTCAAAAACTTTATAAAAAATAGTGCCTATTCAAATATCAAGTTCAGTTTGGATACAGTAAAACTTTATATTTTAAAAAAGGTTAAGTAGATCGCAAAAGATCAATTTTCCTCCACAATAAGACAAAGCTTTATTCGCTCGACCATTTACTTTTGTACAATCGACAGCACATCAAGCGTAACAGTTTGACCTTGAGACCATCCTTATTACGTGCGCAATAGAGGCGGCTTTCGTAGCACAACTGTTACACTTGACGTGCTGTCGTACTTGATAGCTAGATGACAAACAAGCTGACGGCCCACCTGGTGGAAAGCGGTTACCGCCGCCTATAGACACCTGCAATAACAAGGAAAAATCACTTGATATTGCAGGTGCGTTGTCATCCTAAGGCTTAAGATGAAATGCCGTCCATGTCCAGTAATTACACTGGCTACCTTTCCCTTCAATCCGAAACACAGCGAACTGTTTCACGACTGAAATAAGAAAGGCGGTGGTACCTACCCAGTTGACCCTACATACTAAGAGATACTTAAATTCAATTCAATTCAATTCAAAATTATTTATTGCTTGTCACATTAGTTAGGTACATAATTACATACAATACGGTGGAAGGTATAAAATAGGTCTACATGTGACGCCCTGCAAGGGCATTGCAATTTATGAGGACAAACTATAATAGATCACAATTACATTTTAGTTATTAAATAAATCCCAAATTCTTAATTTCAATCATAAAATAAACATTATCAATTTCACACTTATAATACCTACTTAAACATTATTCTATTTTTTAGGAGACGTTGAAGGATTTTTTTGAAAGGAGATTTATCATTTTCTTTATCACTAAAAACTCTTGTATGTTATAAATAGCATTTAGTAATAAGGAATGATTTTAATGCTTCGATAAATAATTTCGGGCTTTCATGGTACTTTATATAGCTTGGTATGTGGTTATATATTTTTATTACCATCCTGTTTTAATTTAGAGAATGGAGCGGTTAGTTTATATTTAGTGTCTTGTTTTATAAATGTATCTTATTACCTTTACCTCCTTGTTCTTACGTGCCACAGTACGTAATAACCTTTGTTGTACTCAAGTGAACATTTCAATTTATTTTTAAACAAAACCAGTTGCGATTTTTAAATATTTCAATGCTGGTGTCACCTTCGAAATGGCGACTAACGTTTAATTTTAATAGTTTTATGGCCTACGGCGCTACGGATTCCGAATCTCAAGTGACTGATCGCTGATCAAGTATTTAAGGGGGGGGGGGGGGGGGAGATTGTGATAGCGAACAATACGTCAACAAACATAATATCAAGTTATTGTGAATTTTAAAGCAGTTGACATAAGACTCATAATATTATATATCCTCAATCTTAACTATGTTTTGATGATTATCAAATATTTCAATCGTGTAGGTAGTGATCACAGTTCGACCAATTATGTAGTTTAATTGAAATTCTTTTTTTAAATTATTCTTTATAATCATTTTACTTTAAAAATGCCAAAATGTCACACTCCTCTGTTAAAAACGGGTACAAACTTTCTACTCCACGCGTACTAATAATATACTATAGATACAAAATAGCTTAGACATTCTTCAGTTCGTTCATTCAGGCAGCCTAACATCCTGTTTGTTCATTCAGCCGGCATAAAAAATAATAAAGCAAAGCCTCCCGCTATAAAAATAAAGGAATCTTATTTTATTTATTTAACACTTTATTGTACAGTCGACAGCACATCAATCGTAACAGTTTGACCTTGAGACCGCCCTTACTGCGTTCGTAATAGAGGCGGCTTTCGTAGTGCAACTGTTACAATGGAGGTCCTGTCGTCTGTACTACGCACATCACACAAATAAAGTAACAGAATAGAAAAAAATAGCAAAATTGCTTGCACAATAGGCGGCCCTATCGCTAAGAGCGATCTCTTCCAGACAATCTTATGTTTGTTCAATTGCTTAAATTGTTGACTTTTTTAACCTTTTAATCTTGATCATCATTTGTGATTTCTTTTTTCAAAAAGTTGCTTCGGAAAAGTATCAAAACAACTAATTTTGTACAGTCTAAGTATTCGATTCACGGTCTAATTGCGTTAAGCATAAAACTTATATTCCTGGCACGGGTAATTAGTTGACTAAAATGAGTTTGCCATTACAAATGTTAATGTTGTGCAGTCGTCAACTGAATTAAAACGGATCCTCTCGGCCTTGCGCGCGCGCGTGCTCTTTGCCCACAAATCAGTTAAAATCCGTTTCTACTGAACATAATGGCAACGTGATTGTACTATTACTGGATGTCTTCAAAAGTTTTTATATAGTTTGTTTTTTGAGAGTTTCCGATTTGCTTGGGTAATTTGGGTAAATCCCTGTTGCTCTGGACTTCGTGCAAAATAATAATATACTTTAATTGGCTACAGACATTCAACAAGAAATAACGGACGCAAAAAATCTTGAATAACAAATTGAGAGAAGTCATCATCATCACCAGGTAATATACATCCCACTGCTGGGCACAGGCCTTCCTACATGGGAGAAACACATGAGGAGGTTGGGCTATAACATCACCACGCTGGCCCAATGCGGGTTGGTGGGTTCAAGCGGTTTCAGTAGCAAGCTGGAGCAACGGCTTAACGTGCCTTCCGACGCACGGAGGAGCTCGAGATAATAAATTTTGATAGACCCATCCCGGGGTCGACCACGGCGAAAGTTGCTTTGTTTTCGTAATCGAAACCAGAGTCCTCAAATCACTACGCTCCTCACGCTACCGAGCTCTTCATACAAAACATTGATTAGGATTACAGCTACCTAATTATTGTGCAATAAGAGTCCTACCTAACCCCAAGTCCTAGGCTTGTTAAGAAAATATCTCAATAGTTTCGAGGCTAATAGGTTCAGCCTCAATTAAAATTGTCTCATTAAAAAAACCGAAAAAGCTGAAAAGGAAAAAATAATTAAATTTAAGTTTAACATATTTTTTGGAGTCGGTGCTTTACTTTCTATTGTTTCTGGAAACAACTTAGCACCAACCCCAAAAAATATGTTTCTAGGGGATGATACCTACCTACTTAAATTTGATTATTTTTCCTTTTCAGTTTTTAAAAGTCCGTTTTAATTTATGTTTAATATTTTTTCACATTTTTCGTGGTAACTTTCTAAAATCAAAGCTAGATGGGTGACTGTCAGCTTATATTTTTTCCTACTATCGTATCGTTTCACTAAAAAGTCATAGGAAAGCAAAAATCCGCAATTTCGCATACGTGGACGACTTACTCATTCCAGTTATTTCGATTTAAAAATTAAAACCGACTTCAAAAAACTGAAATTGATAAAATAATTAAACTTAACTACTCTTCACCTAGAAACATATTTTTTGGAGTCGGTGCTTCACGTTCTATTAAATCTGGAAACAACAAGCAAAAACCCGCAATTGCGCATACGTAGACAATTTATTCATTTCAGTTTTTTTTATTTAAAGACCATACTACCCAAAAAAAACATACCAACTGAAATGATAACCTGCTCGGTTTAGAAGTCTGTTAAAAACCAATCAACTAAAAATTTTTGATATATCATTTTCACATCGTATGTACAAACGACAGCACATCAAGTATAACAGTTGCACTACGAAAGCCGCCTCTATTTCGAACAGAATAAGGGCGTTTTGAAGGTAAAACTTACGCTTTATTTACTGTCGACTGTACATTATCTCAAAAATGAAGCTGGGAGAAATGTGTACTAATATTTCGTTTTTATGAATAGTTCACTTGTACAAAGTTCCAAATGATTCGTCGATTTCACCGTTATTCAATATGGCAATATGGCTGGCGACATAAAAGTCAACTAAAATCACCAAAGTGATATATTCGGCATGATAAGTATTAATATTAGGCTATGTTGCAGATTTTTCTTTCTATATTCTTGTTTTGTACCGCGAAACAAGGCAAATAAAAAGAAAATTGACGATTGAAAACTGTTCTGCATGTTTTTGCCTATTTTTAGTATAGTGTAGGTCATCATCATCATCATCATCATCAGCAGCCTATATACGTCCCACTGCTGGGCACAGTCCTTCCTACATGGGAGAAACACATGAGGAGTTTGGGCCATAACACCACCACGCTGGCCCAATGCGGGTTGGTGGGTTAAAGCAGTTGCAGTAACAACCGGGACAACCGGGAACGTGCCTTCCGAAGCACGGAGGAGGTCGAGATTATAAATTTGATTGACCCATCGCAGGTCAGACCAAGGCGAAAGTTGCTTTGTTTTCGTAATCGAAACTAGAGCGTTCAAACCACTACGCCACCGAGCTCCGAGTTGCGGAAATTTTTAGTGCCCCCTATGTATTAGATAGATGCAGATATCATGGCCTTTTTAATCAATTGACGTTTCTGTTTTTTACTAACAATTGATTTACGTCTTTTAACCTATTGTACTGTCACCAACAGCAGTTTGTCCTCAAAGGCCTAGATAAAACCTAGGACCTTCCCACGATCTTATCACGTGGCCTTAGAATTAGTGGAGGCCAAAGGCCACACGAGGTAAGGCCGCATTAGCTACACATGTGCTACACATTAGGAAAAACGTAGGAAACATTTAGTACGTAAATAGTTTAATAATTCTGCGTAACCTCATTCTTAATGAATGTACAGAAGACAACACATCAAGTGTAACAGTTGAACTACGAAAGCCGCGTATATTACGAACAATAAGGGCGGGCTTAAGATCAAACTGTTACGGTTGATGTGTTGTCGACTGTACCGAAGACCGTACGTTAAGCGTAGCATTTCAGTTGAAGAATGACTTAGGTACGGTCGACCACAGAAATGCTGAACACTTTAGTACCATGTCACAATGACTAGCGTCAATATAGTACGGTAGCAACTATAAAGTACGTGCACAAGATCGTTGTGACATGGTACCAAAGGGTTCAGCTACTTCCGTGGTCGACTGTGTACAGTCGACACAGAAGTAGCTATTACAACTACTGAAAATCTTATATTTTTGGTGTGTTAATCTGTGTATGTAGATTATGCTTTGATTGAAACTGTACTTAATTTATTTTTATCTTTTTCAGGTACGTACCTACCTAAGACAATGATGAAAAATATTTGCTGTTACATTTTAAGGTAAAATGTTTTGATTTTCATCATGTTTTTTTTATATTTTCTCAAAGTTTATAAAGTTACAGCTTTCTATATGAATAAAAATCAATGGTTGTATGTTTGTCCCATATGTATGTGCTCTAAACTGAAACCATTGATCATATTGTGATAAAAATCGGTGTAGGGTAGAATATTCTCTGTAGTGACGTAATTCAAGATATAGTTGGTTCGATTCTCGGGTGAGACAAGCGAATTTTAGTAGAGCTTTGAATGCAGTTTTGTTTCTTTTCAAAATTAAAGGAATGTTTCTTTTCAGTAAAATGAGCTAACTAAAGGATTTAACGTAGTTCCCCTTCAGGGCCCATAGATTTTTTCCACCCTGTTTAAAGATATTGCCCGTTACATCTCTGTTATAATTAAATTACTAATTTCATTTAATTGATGAATACCCAAACAATGGCTAACACGGAAACCATTTTCCGCGTTCTTAGTTCCACGTGTAATACAAACAGAGGATTTATAATCTACAGGAAGCGTTGACCAGCAATGATATCTACGCGATTTATCTCAAGCACTTGAGGAGCTCGATAGCGTTGTGTTAGCTTTGGTTTCCCTTACAAAAACAAAGCAACTTTCGCCATGGTCGATTTCGGATGGGTCAATAAAAAGCTTGTGATCCCGAGACAGTGTTTCGGAAGCTGTTGGTCCCGGTTGTAGCTGCAGACGATTTCACCCACCGACCCGCACTGGATCAGTGGTGGTGCTATGGCATGATACCATGTAGGCCTGTGCCCAGCAGTGGGACGTTTATAAGCTGTTGATCATATCTCAAGAACTTGAATCCGGATTCAAGTTCCAGTTTAGATGATAGCCACCAAACCCCTACTTGTATTGTAACCATTTCAGATAAAGAAAGAAAACGATGAAAAAATTGTATGCTCCAGGCGGTAATCGAACCCGCGTCTCCTGGGGTCCGGCCAGACGCGATAAGCGCTACGCCACCGGAGCACTAGATGTAACCTATCAATTTCTTCACCACTTTCTTCTTTTTTAACGTTTTTATAGCAACGTTTATGTCACCACTCATTGAAGGGTTCGATTCCAGTCTGGAGCTAGAGCATACAATTTTTTCATTGTTTTCTTTATTTATTTGTAATTGTTACAATAAAGTAGACGTACAAAATCAAACATTTAAATGTGACCCCTACTTGTCTTACAATTCCAATACAATTTCGATTTTAAATGAAACGACAGCTACTATGTCTGGAATGTTCGTGGCTTCAACCTGTCAAACCACAGCTTCTAGACAAAAATGGTTTTTTACTGTCATGAGCCGCGGACATTCTGCGGCTTGAAAGATTTAGTACTTCGTTTCTTTGTCGTACTTCCAGAACTTGGAATTCTTTAACGGCACATGTGTTCCAAAGGGCCTTATGGGCTTACAATGGGCCTCATAAGAAGGCTTAACGTCACCCAAAGGGCAATGGAGATGGCTATGCTCAGGGTTTCTCTGCGTGATCGAATCAGAAATAATGAGATCCGCAGGAGAACTAAAGTCACCGACATAGCCTGAAGAATTGCGAGCCTCAAGTGGCAGAGGGCAGGCCACATTGCTGACGGCCGTTGGGGCGGAAAGATCCTCGAGTGGCGGCCGCGTACCGGGAGACGCAGCGTTGGTAGGCCTCCACAAGATGCCGATGGATGCGGACAGCGCAGAACCGATCGGTATAGAGATCTTTAGGGGAGGCCTATGCCCAGCAGTGGGCGTCTCTCGGCTGAAATCATGATGACATGTGTTCCTACCTTCTTATATCATGAGTTCCTATAAAAAAGGCGTGGAAAAGCACATTTAGAGCCGTCAACGTGGAGGCGGCTACATCAGTGTCTAAGCTGCACTAGCTGTCTTCGCATATGGACTTCTTACCGCTTTACATCACGTGGTGATGAGTCATTTGCCGAGCTTTGTATAAACATAAAAAAAGATTAACGTAAACTACTAAGGCAGAGGTTCCGGCTTCGAATCCCGGTAAGAACAGACGTTCGTATGATACGTACCAATTCAAGAATCTTCGTGATGAAGAAGGGGTGCTTCTTCGGTTATGTAATTAATAGATGTGAGTGTAGGAATCTTATTATCTATTTGAATTTGAGTTACGTTCGGGATATTTATCATGTAATTTCTGACTTCATTGTTTGGAGTCCCCAATATATCGGCGCAGTTGCATGCTAGACTCCTAGTCTAATGGTAGGGGCATCGATCGTAGCAAGTGTCAACAAAAGAGGGTAGATCGATATATCTGCTCGCAATGAAGTTGACTTCTACTCGCAGCTTCAGCAGTCTACCCGTGATCAGGGCGCATGCAACTGCGCCGAAATATCGGGAACTCCCAACTATGAAATTACATGGTAAATATCCCGAATAATGTTAATAGCCATGAAAGTATAGTGCTATATTGGGCCTGATTCTGAAGACACACTTTAATTCTAAATTTAACTACAGTATATCTCTTTCTCGCAATATGTAATACGAAAAAGTTGGCAAGAATTTGTTTAGAGCTGTCAATTAAATTTATGTAGATTTCAAAGAATCATAGACAATTTAAGACGGCATGTACGGGTGTGCCTCCTAAACACTGCATTTTATCTCGTTCAATAAGATCGAAAATTGAACGCACGTTTCTAAATGTCAATTTATATGACAGCTATCCTTTTCGTATTCATTTTGAGAGAAAGAAACGGACTGAACTTAAATTTAGACTTAGCATGTGCTCTCCAGAATTAGGGCCATTATCTATTATTTGCATAGTTTTTACAAATCATTAACTATTCTTGAATAAAAAATATCATAATCATTGCTGCAACTATTTTCTCCAAATCACGCCCACACAAAGCCCGTGGGCCAATAAACTTTATCCAAAGTAAATATATATGATGTAACAATATTACATCACTAATTTCTATAATTACAGTGTAAATATTACGATTCCAGCAATTGTTGTTTTACACATGTTACGTTAGATGAGTGTGAAAGAGATGAAATCATTTTTGACCTCATTTTATAAAGTATGTTGGTTTCCAAATAAAGTGAAAACATTTTTATCTCAAGGGGATAAAAATTTATGTCCGTTAGCCCTGTGACCATTGATTATTACAAATCCAAAGGTAACTATTTTTATTTCAGCCGTATAACACAGTTCGCTGTTTCGGATTGAAGGGAAAGGTAGCCAGTGTAATTACTGGGCATGGACGGCATTTCATCTTAGGCCTCAGGATGACAACGCATCTCTATTACCAAGTGATTTATTCCTTGATATTGCAGTTGTCTTTATGCGACTCCCCTCTCATTGTCAACTATGGTACAATCTATGCAGGCTGCGACACCTTCTGCGAGAGTGTTCTCACGCAAAAGGAGGCATCGGAGAGGGAACGGGAGGAGGATCCTCTAGCGTAGACGGGTGCGCGAGAAGGCGGAAGGAAGGCCCTAGGTGCGGCTGCGCGCGTCGAGTGGCTCCCACGCGCGCAATACAAAGGCCGCCACGTCTGAGATTGTCCATGGTAACTCTGGGAAATATCCATCGGCGCGAAGCCGGGCCGTAAGGACGTGTCGCCTGGGGGTGGTCTGGTGACTTTGTTTCGCAGACCTCAGACCACCTCCGCGAAAGGGAAAGAAGTTATACAGGAGTTTTAGCGGGTATTCCCAGGGTCAATTTAGATGCTGGGCGAGCCCCGCCCACTAGCAGCGGGTAGGTCTGTAAATGGATTTTAAAAAAAGTGTCCATAGGCGACGGCGACGGTGAGACGTCAGCTAAGCCGATGAGCCAATTAACATTAAATTTTTATAAAGAGTTTTTTGAGACCCTGGGATGGTCAATAATAAACTTTTTGGCGCGAAACTCGACATCCACGCCAGTGGAGCCGCGGACAGCCACTGAGTTTGTATGTTTTTACCACAGAACATATGTTCTGTGGTTTTTACAATCAAAGCCTGTATCTTCAAATAAATTTATATTCGAAATGTTAACGATGAAGGTTTAAAAATAAAGATCCATTTTATTAAAAAATAATAAGATAAATCGTCAACCATTCTAAGGGTACATAAAGCAATCGCAATAACAAAAAGTTCTCTATAAGAATGCCAGTAAACAGAAAAAGAACTTCGTTTTTTGTTATTGAATTAAACAATATAAATTAATTGTTGTACTAATGACCGCGCCAAATACAAATGAATTAGACTCAATTAACTTTGACATATTTGATATTTTCTACAATTCATTACGCGTGATAATAAAACTAGCAAAAAAAAGTGTTGATGAACATCAACCACTCACCTTGAATGTGACTTTGAAATAAAAAACAAAACAAGAAATAAGTGGGAGGAGTATCATTCTACCAAATTGATGCCCATTTTTTCCACAGTTATTTCGTGTACTAACTTTTTTGCTGTCAAAAGTAATAAAAACTAACGCGAAAGGAATGAAGAGGGTGTGTGATAGTTGAAGACGTCATCAATGCCTTTTAGATTCTATTGTGAAAATGAAGATAAAACCCCCAAACAATATTATAAGTATAACCTATGTCTATCTCCCAAGTAACTGCCTCGGTGGTCTAGTGGTTCAGACCACCTACCCAACCTCAGATCAAGAGGACCGGGGTTCGATTCTCGTTGGTTGATTCCCGACTTGGTTGGTGGTAGGACTTTTCTAAGTCTGCCTGGCTAGCTACCACCATCTTACCTAAGTCTGCCGCAGTAATATTAATAGCATTGTTGTCTTCCATTAGTTGGAGGTAAGATAGCCAGTCCCTCTGTGGTTGAGGAATCCGGGTGGAGCTCGCTTCCATCGTTGGCCCCATCAGGTGAGATGAAGGCAGATGTTATGATTTTTTTTTATACAACTAGTTGACAAACAAGCTGACGGCCCACCTGGTGGTAAGCGGTTACCGGCGCCTATAGACACCTGCAATAACAAGGAAAAGCACTTGATATTGCAGGTGCGTTGTCATCCTGAGGCCTAAGATGAAATGCCGTCCATGCCCAGTAATAACACTGGCTACCTTTCCCTTCAATCCGAAACACAGCGAACTGTTTCACGGATGATTAAAATCTTGTCTGGTATTTTTTTATTATTAGTAACAAATCGCAATCGCAATTTTTAGTTCATTTCATACACACGTAAATAATAATAATAATAATATTTATACACTCACACCTATTATCTAGCCCAAAGTAAGCATCATTAAGAGCTTGTGTTATGGATACTAGATAACGGAGAAATAATGATAATAATATGTATATAAATATTAGAAATATACTAAATAAACATATAAACATCCATGACTCGTAAACAAATGTTCGTACTCATCATACAAACATTTGTTCCTACCGGGATTCGAACCCGGGACCTTTTGACCGAGTAGCCTGGGGTACAGACCACTCGGCCAAGCGGTCGTCGATTAACGTATAAATGCAAATTATACGTTAATCGTCAGACTAAATACCTTACTATAAGCTTGAATCGCAATTTTAATTTTGAACTTTTTGCACTGGAACTTCTTTAAATAAACATGTTGGTCAAAAACAATTAAACTAAACAAAATAGGTTTATTTTTTATTTTTAGTCATACGGTTTTATTGAATACAAATATAATAATGATGTCATTATTGTACTAATGGTAATTTTCACTAACATTCACTCGGCGCTATGAGTCTCTTAGCGATTTTTATCTCACTAAAGGAGATGGAAAGAGACAAATGCTGTGCCTAGGGAACGGTTAGTGAAAACAGACGTAAAAGTCATTGTAGGGCATTGATCACACTTAAAAATAAACATATTGTGGGGGCGGGCGTGAAAAAATAATATTATGTTACCCGCCATTTTCTGGCGGCGGCCATCTTGGATCTACAATGACAATTGTAATTTCATCAGAACTGAAAGTGTGTACCAATTACCAAATATTAGATCTATCTGTCAAGAGGAAAGGGATTTCAATTGCTTTTGACCCAAACAATTAAATAAACAAAAAACAAACAGGGCAAGCTAAATAACACCATTTAAAAATGCTTCTACTTATCTAGCTTTACGTTAATATTATCAAATCGCATTCTAAGTAATTATAAAGTTGCTGTTTAAAAGATCACTTAATCAAAAGCCTCGCTATTTGCCTACGGCTAATACAATAACGATAAAAACCAAACAATTAAAACACCCACGGACAATCATTGTTACATAGAACTTCCTAAGCCCCAAGCCAAATTGCTTCCTACTGGAAGGTAATAAGAGGCAATGATTTATTATTTACATTAATCGAGGCCTGTAAACATTATTGAGTCATTTAATCACAGCGATTTTATTTGCAAGGTATGTACATTATAGATAATTTATGTACCATATATAATATATACGTAATATCAACATCACGACTATGGCTTTGAAGAAGCCGTGTTTTTCAAAGATTCATAAATTAGGTGGTACGTCCGTATGAAGGGTCGGCTAGGTGGGTAGGTACCACCGCCTTTTCTATTTCGGCTGTAAAATAGTTCGCTGTGTTTCGGATTGAAGGGAAAAGGTGCTAGTGTAATTACTGGGCATGGAATTTCATCTTAAGCGCCAGGATGACAACCTGCAATACCACCAGGTGGCCTTGGCATCCAGTTGTTTCTAAAAGAATCTGACAAGCAGTAAGATCTCCGGAGGTCTTGTGACAGTAAAAAACCAATTAGAAAAATATCTTAACTTGAAAAATTTCATGTCCTAGGGCGGAAACTGAACCTGCGACCTTCCGAGTTTGTCACGGTCTGAATTCAGATTTCTTTTTTTAATAGGACCATACAGGGCACTTTAAATAAAAATATATTTAATAAAATAGGCTCCAAGAATCACTTTCGTATATCGTCAATAAAATGCCATTTGTATGACTGTCACAAAAAAAACTAACAACGCCATAGTGTCTGTCAGCCTGTCATGTCTGAACTTACGATAGCTAACAATGTCTGTCTGTCTGTCGTGCGTGTTCGAATTTACACCGGTGCCAAAAGCTGAACTACCGAGATTCCGGCAACAAACGTCTGTCCGTCTGTCTGTAATGTCTGAACTTACATTAGCTAACAATGTCATAATGTCTGTCTGTCGTGCGTGTTCGAATTTACACCGGTTCCAAAAGCTAAACTAGCGAGATTCCGGCAACAAACGTCTGTCCGTCTGTCTGTAATGTCTGAACTTACGTTAGCTAACAATGTCATAATGTGTGTCTGTCGTGCGTGTTCGAATTTACACCGGTTCCAAAAGCTGAACTACTGAGATTCCGGCAACAAACTCACGTTATCGCTCTTTTAAAATATGTAATGTTCTTCTTCTCTCTCGCCATGTCAACTAATTAAATCGTAACGTGTTAAATTAAATTATGCAGCGTAAGCGTTAGGCCCTAGGCGGCTCGTGATAAGCAAATTTCGAGTGAGAGATTACGTCATTTTAATTACAGATTTTAATGCTCTTTACAAACCTAACGAGTTGTATTGTATTTGAGTGGATAACAAGGTGTTTAGCGGACATTATAATTATGTGTTTGAGATTAGTTATTTAGTACTTTACTTTAGTCATTTAAAATTAAAAATATTGACTATTTAAAAATCTATTATACATAATGATAGTTTAATAGTGGCTGCCCGCGGCTCTGTCCGCGTGGGTGTCGTGTCGGCTATCGCACCAAAAATAATCCGATATTCTTCCTAGGGTCTAAAACTACTGCTATCTATACCAATTTCATCTTCTTCAAAGGTAACGGACAGATATACTTGTAATTTTAGTATGGATGCTATAATAGATCCAGCGACTTTTTAAAATCTCAATACTTGGGCGACCGCTTTGACCATTGAGATACCTACTATGAACTTTCGTCTCGTCTGCCTACTTAATTATTGAACTTAGAGATTTTATTCAAAAAATAACAGTAGGTACGTTTTGAGGCAGTGTACTTAAGGCGCTCTTTTCCCGTTTTGAACATTTTCGATTGATTGTACCACCACGAATATAAAACATTCAATTCTGAAATTCTTATATAATATAGTTGACCGTATTATCTATTAGTTGTAAAGACAGAAACATGATTGGTAATACTTCACTCGATAGAAAAAAAATTCAAAGATTGCTCTGCCCAACATTTTAAAAGTCATTTAAGTCAGATAATACATTACTAAATGACGTAAAAAATATACAAATTGATGTAACTTTTCATCATCTATAAAATGATAATAACGGATTTTTTTACGTCATACATTTTTATTACGATGTAGGCAAAAAACCTATAAAATTCAAATTACGTGGAGTGATCATGACGCTCCGCTGTTACTTCAGTACCCGTCGAGAGCTTCCCGAGTAAGGTCACGTCGCTTTATGCTCCGCAGATCCCGCGCGATAGTTTGTATTTGAATAGGTGTAAATATAAAATAGGTTAGGTTTTTTAAAGTTTGATTAGGTTTATTTTAGTTTGTTTAGGTTTGTTTTAGTTTATTTAAAATAAGTTTTAGTTGGTAAATAATAAGGTTCTAATTAGAATGGGAAACAAAAATAATAAATCAAATTTTAATAAATTAACCCATAGAAAAATATTGCAATATAAATGGTAAGTACTACCTTTCTAACATATTTGTTCTGTTTAAAAACCACCCACTAAATGATTCTTAGGATGTACACGATGTACTGTTTGTTCCTAGTTATATAGTCTCACAATATAACAAGGGCCAGTATGATTTCAAAGCCAGTTATATAATGAATTAGAAATTTATTGTTATCCAATTAACGAAATTTATAAATAATATATAGGTATTATAAATTTTATAAGTTTCATCCTAAATATAAAATTCTCGACTCACAGTTTTAGTTACCATACTCCTCCGAAACGGCTTGACCGATGATCATGAAATTTTATATGTATATTCATTCAGTAGGTCTGAGAACCGGCTATCATCTAATTTTTTTTGACATTTTGTTTTTTATGGCAAGACAACGTTTGCCTGGTCAGCTAGTGATTATCTAAATATTTCGTAGGACGCTTTTTGTACCACAGTGTAATTGCACAGAACAGTATAACTTCAAAATCTTTATTGTTTTTTTTTTCATTTATATAAGTTTAGTTCTAATTTAATCATATATGTTTTATAAACGCTGGCCCATTTTTTAGTGCTTTTATGCGCCAGAAAAGAAATTCGAGTGTTGTGGTCTCAGGGGTTGGAAATAGCTCTGCACCAACCTATCAAAGTGAAAAGTAAGTATATGTATGTATAAAACACATTGGACCTAATTCTGGAGGAACACTCTTAAGTTTAAATTTAAGTACAATCTATCTCTTTCTTACAATATGTAATAAGAAAGAGATAGCAATATTTTGTTTAGAGCTGTCATCTAAATTCAGACAGATTTCATACGAACCATAGACAATTATTTTAGACGGCATGTATGGAGGTGCCTTCTAAATACTGCATTTTATCACGTTCAATAAGGTCGAAAATTGAATGCATGTTTCTAAATGTCAAATTTTAAGTCGGCGATACTTTTCGTATTCAAATTGAGAGGAAGAGGTAGACTGAACTTAAATTTAATCTAAGCATGTGCTCTCCAGAATTAGGGTCATTATTTCTTTAGATCGTTATTTAAAATTAAATATTTGTTTTAAAATTTGCATTCATATGCAGGTTAATAATAATATTATTTTACTTATACCAATTATTTAGATCCAAATAAGTATCATCAGTCCATGATGACGTCATTGAGATTTTATTTGGTTACAAAAGTTATCAAGGACTGTCTGTCAGGGACCAAGAAAAAAAAAATGTGTGTGTCAGCTCCGACGCACGACTGTAGTTTACTCCTTAAGTTCGATAGTCTAACCAGACGCAAAAAGAGTTTATTTAACTTAAAAAGATTGATACTGTATGAAAGGGTAAATTAACAAATTAATGAACATAATATACATATATAAATATATATTTATTCATTTCATATACATTTAGATGTTCCGGCAATATCATCTACTCTTTCTGCCATAGTTATTTGAAAATACTTTCAGTTCACTTTAGCGGAACACAATGATAAAGATTAAAACTTCACAAATAACAATATTAATTATTGATATTTATAATAAAAACAGCAATATAAGTATGTCGACACTAATAGAAATAATCAAACCCAATAACCGGCGAACGTAGAGAGCCTAGAAGCATAACTTCATACAAAACTCGTCGCAAAATGGGTACCCTCGGCGGCTAGAAGAGCACGTCAGATAAAATCGGCTAAATTGTATAGCGCCCTCTCGGTCTTCTGATTTACACGCGCCGGACGGGTCATATATGCAGGATGTAACCATGCAATTTTTTTAACGACTTTAATAATTATATATCGTCATTTTTAATAAATATAGTAACGTTGTAAATCGGTAAACTTATTCAATTTTAGAGTTGAGATCAGTAATCAGAAATGAAATGGGTTCGCTTCATTCATTTAAATAAAAAAAATCTAAATATCTGTCATGATATTATTTATTTGTATTAAGGACATAAGGAGGAGCTCGGTGGCGTATTGGTTTGAGCGCTCTGGTTTCGAATACTAAAACAAAGCAACTTTCGCCATGGTCGACCCTGGGATGGGTCAACCAAAATTTATAATCTCGAGCTCCTCCGTGCTTCGGAAAGCACGTTAAGCCGTTGGTCCCGGTTGTTACTACAACCGCTTTAACCCACCAACCCGCATTGGGCCAGCGTGGTGGTGTTATGGCCGAAACTCCTCATGTGTTTCTTCCATATAGGAAGGCCTGTGCCCAGCAGTGGGACGTATATAGGCTGGTGATGATGACCGACATAAGAAAAAAATTAAATTGTCATTAAGTAGTTTTATTTCTTGAAATAAAACCACTTTACCGGATTTAACTTGCGTTTAATTAGATGTCACATAATGATTTTTTATACCCAATGTTTCGATTACTTTATAGCGATCAAGGTGACGGGAAGACTGAAGTAAAGATGTCAGTTGTCTTTGATAAGTTTAATATTAAATACCGTCATATTTTTTATAGTTATATTTTGAGTGTTCCGATTCACGCTATGGAGCTTACAGTGTCCAAAGGTCGGGAAGAGTACGGGCTTGAGACTTTGTAATTCTCATGATAAGATCCCAAGCTGGTGTGGTCCAACTATCTTCTATATTGAAATAATGATGTTGTTTTATTTCAATAACCTCACGAAACTATCTCGCAGTTTACAACTTTATTTACTACGACTTATCCATAACAGTTTAAAATAGATACCTATACTATTTCCAGATCATTTTGTAAATAAGTAAATTATTAAAGTAATAATTAAACATACACATGTTAAAATAATAATGCTTAAATTTATTGAGAAATGTGTTGAAAGTGGCGTCATATTGTAAGGAACTGTGGCAAAATATCCATAAATTGGAGGTTTGTTTATCATTCTTACAAAAAACATATAAGGCAACGCTGTATAAAGCCATAATTGCTTATTAGTAGGTAAATTAACGTTTAAACATACACAATAACAATAAGTCGTCATAAAAGTTTGCAGAGTTAAAAGTTGAGTTGAAAATAAATAAATACTGTCACACAAATGACTGCTTAACATCATCCACTCGTGTATTTGTTCAAATTGTCCACAAATATTGGGCCAACATGGCGGCCAATATTATTGTTTATATTTGACTCGATTATAAAGGTTTAGGAGAGATTTACATGTAAAATTTGATTCCAGTGTTCTTATTATGTTCACCTACGCGGCTGACACACCATTTTACTTCACTTTTGGACATATTCACTGAGATTTTATTGTTTTTTTACGAGTACATCACCGTGACGCAGTCAATGACAAACTAAATCATGGCGCGAAGTCCGATTTAAGCCCCGCCCACTTTCAATCAAATTAGAAAGTTTCGCACCAAAAACGCACCAAAAACGTAACGAGGTCATTCATCGATAGATTTTACTCCTCACATTTTTCTCATACCGGGCCCCTTATATATGCAAATCGATTCTTAAGGAGTAAACTCCAAAAAGAATTTTATACAGGGTGGTGCCGTCAATATGACAATAAATTAAAACATAGGCTATATTATTTCATTGAAATCGTTGACCACTTTCAAAAACATCTTATTCGTTTGATAATTTCAAGACATTTCTATTAAATAATGCAGTCAATGTTATATTATTTCATACAAATGTCATAAAATTATCAAACGAATACAATGTTTCTGAAAGTGGCAAACCGTTTCTAAGAACTAATATAGCCCATGTTTTAATTTATTGTCGTATTGATGGCACCACCCTGTATACAACTTTAAACAACGTGTTAGGGGGTCGCTCTCGAAAACGAAGACAGGTGGCAGTGCTGGTCACCCTTAACACGATTTGTTAGACAATACCATTTGAAATCGTGAAAAAAAAAACAGCTGTTCCATACAAAAAGGTTGTAGACCCCAGAAATACACGAGGAATGGAAATGAGAAAAATAAAATTACAAGGAGACAAAGAAAATGCACCTGTAACATTTTCTGAAAATACATCATCAACTGCTGTAGAGAGTTCATCTTCTATATCGCAGATAATAATAGATCCTGATAACTATTAAAAAAACCTATCCTAACTTTTATAACTTTTTTGCGGCTGGAATATGAAGGGGTATTTGGGACTCCCAGGCTCTAACGGCCGCCACCGCCCGTTCCCGTGGTCAGGCCGTAAGGTGCAAGTACTACCCCTACCCATATAAAATACATATTTTATTGTCAAGTTAAACGGTTTCATTATGTAGCTATTGTAGCGAACGCTAGGAAATATAATTAGGTCCTAGGTCATCACAATACACACCGCTGTCTTCATCAATCCAGGGCATTGATCAGACTCAAAAATAAAATCGTAATACGTAGCGCGACTTGAGAAAATATATAAATAGCATTTATGATAATACTAGTATCTTACCGCGGCTCCAACTTGGTTATCGTTTCAAAAAAGTATCCTACATCCCTTTTACAGTCTCAAACTATCTCCTTACCAAATTTCATCTGAATCGGTTACCTAAGTGGTTTAGGCGTGAATGCGTAACATAACATACAAACAAACTCATTTCCACTATTTCAATATCACAGTTAGGATGAGCGGTTGACTGTTGATACAAATTTTTACAGCTGACCCTCTGGTGGACCGTATGATCATGAAAAAAGTTAGTACCTATCTAAATAATCTATAACGTAATACCATAATGTTACTGTATGCAATTTTACTATGGCACATCGTACCGCTTGGACCGGGCGGCCGCGGCCGGCGCGGTGTCATCTCGCGCGCGTCGGATTTGCTTACGTTACGCTACTTATTGGCGGGGGCTGAGGAAGCATTTTTACTTACGACTGCTCGGAATACCTCGCCTTAATAAATAAATCCCTCTGCTTTACACTAAGAGTTGAACAGAATACATTCCAGAGAATAAAATGAAGAGATCTCTCTTTTTTAACCGACTTCAAAAAAAGGAGGAGGTTATCAATTCGTGTGTATGTTTTTTATGTTTGATACCTCAGAACTTTTGACTGGATGATCCGATATTGATGATCCTTTTTTTGTTCGATGAGGAATAGTTCCCATTTGGTCCCATAAAAATGTTTTGGAAATCCATTGGGTAGTTTGGTTTTTAAATCAAAAAACTGGGGAAAATTAAGTCATCTATGCGAAGTTGCGGATATTTGCTTTCCTATGAATTTTAGTGAAATGATACGATAGTAGAAAACAACATAAGCTCACGGTCACCCATCTAGCTTTGTCCTTCAAAAAGTATCACTAATAAAAATTGTGAAAAAAAAATTATACAAAAATTAAAACTGACTTCAAAAAACTGAAAAGGATAAAATAATTAAATTTTAGTAAGTAGGTACTCATTTCCTAGGAACATTTTTTTGGAGTTGGTGCTAAGTTCCAGAAACCATAGATAGTGAAGCACCGACTCCAAAATTATTTTCCTAGGGGATAAGTACCTACTTACTAAAATTTAGTTATTTTATCCTTTTCAGTTTTTTGGAGTCGGTTATAATTTTTGTTTAATTTTTTTAACTACTTTTAAGATACTGATAAATATCTCAATTAATGTCACGTCATTAAAACGTGTCATAATATTAGGTTTTCAAGAAACACCTAAGGCAAGAGATGAGAAACTTATCACCTGATACGTGGAACTGATAAGCGACAGAAAGCGTGACACCGGAGCGGTATCAGCTCACAATTACACGTTCCATCTTGTGATACTCGTTAAGTCAAGTTGCATCCACGGCTGCGCATGAGTTATCGCACGAATATTGTTAATGTGGTCATGAAATATTTTAAATAGATGTCATGTTTAACTCTTAATTAAGTTATTCGACCTCTTACACACAAAACATGAGAGGTTTTATATCACAACCAGTCTTGTATTATATTAATCTGTCAAGCGGCGATATACCACCGGGGGGCTATGACAATTGAAAAATCAATTACCTATGTCTGGAATCTCATGCTTGACGGGTTAAAAGTCCTCACAAGTGATAACATTTGAAGTAAGTATTATACATTAACTGGTAGGTACCTCATCATCACCAGCCTATATACGTCCCACTGCTGGGCACAGGCCTTCCTACATGGGAGAACCACATGAGGAGTTTGGGCCATAGCACCACCACGCTGGCCCAGTGCGGGTTGGTGGGTTAAAGCGGTTGCAGGATCAACCGGGACCAACGCCTTTACGTGCCTGAAATGAGTAAATCGTCTGTGTATGTGAAATTGCAGATTTTTGCGTTCTTATGACGTTTTAGTCACTAAAACATAATAGGAACGCCAAAATCTATCTATCATATATATCTATCTATATCATAATGTACTATTAAACTATGAAACATTGATGATAATTATTCAATTTTGTGAGTGTGAAAGGGTTACAAAGTCTGATCCTAACATTTGGGTTGCACAAGTTCTACCTATCAGGTGCAGCACTATAAAATAACACGCGAATAAAAAAGATAACATGACCGCACAATGCGACTGATATAATTTTTTGAACAAACAATTTGTTGCTGTGTCACAGTCGATCAATCAAGTGATATTTTTGATATCACATTACCATTTGATACGGTACCACCTATTTCGTGTAGGCTATGTATTATTATCTATCTAATAGTTTGTTGCCGTACGTTTTTATGTAACATGAACTAGTGATTAATGTAAGTAACACAATTTATTGTACTGTGTATATGCTCTGTGATTTATTCGCGACCTATAACATAGTTATGTAAGCCTATAAACAGGTACGCTTCAAGCACATTAAACAAGTTGATGTTTAAATAGACCTTATTTAGACGTAACAAAGTTGCCTATGCCTACTTTGTTTATATTAATTACAATATTTATGTTTGTCTTGCCTGATGCTAAATTTATTATTAGCTTGATGTTTATAATTAAAATGTAAAAAAATCATGTTTATGTAATATTTTTAAAACTAAGTTACGTTAGAGTATAATTTTCTGTGTCATCAACTGTTTGGGTCTTAGGAAGTTAAAAATTATTACATCAAACGTAACAGTTTGATACTCACTTCATTTGCAATAGAGGCGACTTTCGTAGAGCAACTGTTATACTTGTTGTCCTTTCATCTGTACATAAGCAAGCAATTTGTCAAACTTTATCATCAATTACGTCATAGACGCTATCTGACACAGTCTAATGTGGCTCTTAGGGAAAAAGTGTTATCTTAATTTTGATTTAAATTAATAAGGCTTACACTGGCTCAATACTGATAAGTAAATTAAGCCTTTCGATTCATTAGACCGCTCGATAATAAGCCACATAGGTACTTAAGTTAGTCACGAACCATATATCACGACTTCCGCGTCGCTCAATGCGTTTAAATATTTCAAATTAATCAGCGTACCTATGAATAAATAAACATATTTGAGACTTAATTACTCTGTAACGTAAGGTACTGTTACTATTGTATTGGCAATATTTATTTATATATGTATTTGTACCTACTTTTATTGTTAGGGTACAATTTGGCGTATTTAATGCTATTCTCTACCAGTCAACCGGAAAGGAGAGTCCGGAAAGATGAAATAGGTGGTGCAAAAACAAATGTTCAGAAACTCGAATACACCTGTATTACAAAAACATATTTATAAACTTAGTAGTAGTTTCAATTCTCATTTAACTACTACATTGGCCCTAATTCTAGAGAACACATGCTTTGCCTAAATTTAAGTTCAGTGCATCTCTTTCTCTTAATATGAATACGAAAAGGTGGCTGTCTGCTGATAAATAAATGCCTAGGCCTAATTACTGGACTCATTCAACGTTTACCAACTTAGCGTATTGAAAGGACCGTCTTTAAGACGATACCTCGTCGCAACTAGCGAAACCACTTGATTTATATTAATTGTGGGGAATATAGAACATAATAAACAAAAAAGCTTTAGTGAATGACTAAAGAATGGTATTTGTAATTTTTTGAGATGTGTTCGGTATAAGATATTCCTCTACATGTACCTAACCTATTTTTCATTATTGCCGAAAGAGGCCACTTTTAGCAATAATAAAAAATTTGGTTACATATAGGTAGACACTTTATACAAGATACATCTTTAAAAATTACAAATACCGTTCTTTAGCAATTCTCTAAAGCGTTTTTGTTTAATAAGTTCTAAATTTACCATAATTAATAACAATCAATTGGTGTCGTTAGTGTGCACGAGGTAGCCCCTTAATTGAAGAGTTTTGGTGTGATTGGTAGATTCATGGTTATTTTTTATGACCACTGATAACCAAAACGATTTCAGTTATCAGTTTTTTTTTATACTAGTAGATGCCAAACAAGCCGACGGCCCACTCGATGGCAAGCGGATACCACAGCCTATAGACACCTGCAAGCAACAACAAGAGAAATTCACTTGATATTGCAGGTGCGTTGTCATCCTGGGGCCTAAGATGAAATGCCGTCCATGCCCAGTAATTACACTGGCTACCTTTCCCTTCAATCCGAAACACAGCAAACTGTTTCACGGCTGAAATAAGAAAGGCGATGGTACCTACCCATGCGACCCTACATGCGGGCCTACCACCTAGTAAAGTGGTCTTAAAAATAATCTTGAACCTACCAATCTCACAAACAGTCCCACAAAAGCTCTTCGATTTAAGTGACCTGCCTAGGCGTCTAATTATTAACCAGACGGCACACGTCATTGAGCCATATGGTTAAACGTTCAATGACTAGGCTAGTTGTCTTTCAGCCGTTTCATCAACGGCCTAGGCGTCCAATTAAGCACCTAACTTTAACTTATCCAGATAGCAGGTTATAATTTAATCAGAAAAGATGACCACTATTTTACTTTCTAATATCTTGTTATCGTTTGACAATTTTATTCACCGCAACTAAACACCCAACAATCCGTCACGGTTATTAGCCGGCGCCGGCGTCGCGTCGTACCGAGGCTTAAGACAGTAATTGTCATGGCGCAGTTTTCTATGAATTTTAAAAGGTTTTTTTGTGATGCGAGTGTCAAATTTGATGTGGCGACCACTGTACGTTAATATTTTAGTCGCCAAGGGAATCTGAAACTTCAGTGTGTTTGTTTTTGGGTTCCTATTGATTTTTTTTAAGTTACGAGTGATGAGGAGGAATAAGTAACCATGATAAATTTCTTTCGGTATAGTTGTGCACTTTCAATGGGGGACCGCCATAATTCATGTCATACTGAGTAAAAACAGTAGGTACCCAATTATTTTTGTGAAATGTTATTCAACTAGCACCATTGCATAAATTAACAACGCCTACATGAGTCGGGTTTTTGGGTAGACAGTACGGTTGATATAAAACCATCATTGCAGCCGTTATTATTCTAAGCCTACAGACCGACAATTATATTTCTTAACATCCAGACGGTTGTACTAAACAAAACAAAATGTCACTTTCGAGTTTTCAGTGTACATTAGAAGTCTTTGTTGGTTATGTATTATAATAGTATATAACTATAACTAATTGCAAGTGACGTAAGTCCTACTAACTTTCACTACGCGGTTACAGAAACACGGAATTTCATACATTAAAATAGAGTGTGACTAATGAGTACCAACTCCTTTACCCTCGCCTCGCTATGCCGCTGACGATGCACGAATGTGTTAAGGTGGGACTCGAAAGATATCTGAAATAAACTAAATTTACTGGATTTAACTCACGTTTAATGTTACATTGACCCTAATTCTGGAGAACACATGCCAAGTCTAAATTTAAGTACAGTCTATTTCTTTCTCTTAAAATGAATACGAAAAGGATGGCTGTCATATAAATTGACATTTAGAAAGGTGCGTTCAATTTTCGACCATATTGAACGTGCTAAAATGCAGTGTTTAGGAGGCACCTCCGTACATGCCGTCTAAAATTGTCTATGGTTTCTTTCTATCTAAATTTAATTGACAGCTCTAAACAAATTCTTGCTATCTTTTTCCAATTATATTGCGAGAAAGAGATATACTGTACTTAAATTAAAAATTATAGTGAGTCTTCAGAATCAGGCCTATTATTATTTTATACTTAACGTTTCAATTTCTTTACAACGATCGTGATCACAGGAAGAATGAAGATGTTAGTTGTCTTTGATAAACTTTCTGGAATATTTTGAGTGCTCCGATTCACGCATAATACTTACTTGACACTTGTGATTCGCATGATGGGATCCCAAGCTGGTGGTATACTCCAACCATCTTTTCTATTGAAATCAGGATGTTGTTTTTATTTCAATAGCCTCACGTAACATTCTGAAGATGAAGCAGTATTCTTGGCAAGGAGTTAAATCCAGTGAAGGGGTTTTATGTCAAACTTGTACCCGCAAAAATAATTACAAGACAGTGAAATTCGATATTTTTTTTAAAAAAATGATAGTAGCTTGTAATATTTTGAATAAATGTTTCGTATTAATCCAACGCACGTCAACGAACTTCGCAACATCAATAGTGTGTACTCGTATGGGCGACTATGACCGTAAAAAGTTCGACTCAAAACAGTTTAAATTTTTTTTTTTTTTTTTTTATGCAACTGGATGACAAACAAGCTGACGGCCCACCTGATGAAAAGCGGTAACCGCCGCCTATAGACACCTGCAATAACAAGCAAAAATCATTAATTGCTGTGAAGTCATTAATATTTGTTTTTATGAAGACAAAAATGGTCTTACGACATTTATCTGCAATTTACGTAGCTACTTCATTCTTCTGGTTATGAAAATTTGCCCAAGCGTCTAAAACGGGCCGTTTCATACAAATCGTGACGTATATTGCGAGGCAGGTGTATTGGTAATTGCTTTGAAGTAAAGTTTTTTTAAGGTCACTAACTCGACCTCAGTGAGGTAAACTGTTGTAGCAAAAAGACAATCACATGAACTGTGAACATCAGCCTACCTAGCCTATACTAATATTTCAAAGATGAAAAGGTTATGAGTATGTTTGTAGGAAGTAATCTTTAGATATACTTAATGATAGTTTGAAAGCGTGGGAACCAGGTATGCAGGCGGAGCCGCGGGCAAAGGCTAGTTATTCACATTTTGATATCTGGACGAGTAATCAGTACCCCTATCTACCAAACCAGATCGTCTTATCTTCAAATCAACACACGTAACCACGCTATGACTTAAAGGATGTCTTAGTTTCGGTTCTGCTGTCGAGCGCTTACATGGCGTACGCTGGCTAGGTCTGATTAAATACAAATAAAATACTGTAGTAAAAAGGTGCACAGTAAACCATTTTAAAACTCTTCTACGCGAAAGGAGCTGCGGGCAATAACAGTTATTTATTTAAGTTTATTTTTTGTGAATATTTCTCCATTACCTAAAATCGAGATCAAGGTCAGGCACAAGGACATTATTATGCTTAGTTTGAGTTAGATACCTGATTGGTGTGAGTGAGACTATTACTAAAAAATGTCTAAAGTGTATTTCATTGGTATTCATGCTTATTTTTTATATAATAAGCACGACCAATGACTCAACACCACCTGATGTGAAGCGGTAAGAAGAGTCCATATGCGAAGACAGCTAGTGCAGTTTAGACACGGCTCTAGTCGCCTCCACCTTGCCGGCCCAAAAGGTTGTTTTTCACGCCTCTTTTGAAGGAATCAAGGAACCCATTTAATAGGAAGGAGGGAACTGTTAGGCAATTATTGCTGAAGAAACTTTCTGCTTCTGTCTTTCATGTTTACAATTTTTTTTAATGATACGGATTATCATTACTTTTAAATTAAGATGTCTATCGACCGTTTTACATATTGAAAATAGAAAATCATATATTAAGCAGCAAAAACATGGCTTCCAACATACTAAGTGGGCGACAAAACAATGAATAAATAAATACTAATAAACTAGGAGAGGCAGGGCAAGGTAGTATTTTAACTCAAATTCAGAGTAATATACAGGGGAATTAATTTTATAGACACTGATATTCATTTCAGTTAAATTACTACTATCTAAATAATCGCTTGACACCAATATATAGACTGAATAGAAATGAATTTTGTATTATAATTGTACGCCGAAATGGCATGTTATTAAGGGCTGATTTCTTAATGTTAGTATAGTATTTGTCTAAAGAATAAATCATGTTTTAGATTAACTGTAAATTTATCAAAGTTATTCTTTCTTATACAAAGACCGGAAAATTTCGAATAACCACCTGGTGAGGCGCGGTAAGAAGAGTCCATATGTCAAATGCTGGTGCAGTTTTAGCCTATTCTCGCCGCCTAGTTATAGTTCTAGGCAAGCTGATGATGATGATGAGGTGGAGCTAGTTAAGTGATGACTGTATGGCTGTGTATGCTTCTGAGTAGGAAGAGGGAATGAGGGATAAAGTCGAAAAGCTCTTCAGAGCACACTCATTTATAGCATATTGCAAAAAGAGTTTGAAAAATACATTTATCAATGTATACTAACATTAAAAACATTGGTAAAGTCTTAGCTCCAAAGTTTAAGTAGCGGCGTCACTAATGCGTACATTTGTCAAGTCATCGGGGTTGAACAGTCGATCAATTATTGTTCACGTTTCAACTGCATCTCTTTTGGTTCAGTGAAAGTGTGAAATGTCATCATTCGATCCGGTTTGACTGTGAAAGAGGATACATGGACTGATTGCTCTATTAATAGACAAGTGATTCGTTTGAGCATGAAATCAGGAATGTGTGTCTTAAAAGCTTTCTCTAAAGTAACCTGCGGAGTAGTTTGAGTACTTTGGCTGTAATTACGAAAACGAAGCAACTTTCACTGTGGTTGAATTTGGATTTTTCATGGAAAAGCTTTTATAGCTACCCTGCTGTGATAGGATGCCACAACTGGGTTATGAATGAATGAGAGACTCTCCGACTGGCATACTCACTAAAAACCATCAACATTCCCAAAATTTAATTTGTGTCAATTGCGAGTGTAAGAATATTATTATTATTTGTATTTCTTTATTTACAGGTAAGCGATCCAAATATTTCAATGGCCGGCTTCTTTAAAGGACGCGTAAGTAAATTATTAGAATAAATTTTTCATAATTTATCAATTACTTATACACAATACTAACTCTCCTTGTATTCGAATGACATTAACAGTTAATGCAAAGGATTTAATTACATTCTTCTAGCATCATTATTATTACAGTTGAACGGTATGTGAAACATTTTACAGTTACATTAACAGTACGAAAAAAAAAAACTAAGGGTACTGTCAGCAACAGAAGTCGATCAAGATTTGAGGACCTTTTCACAAGCATATTGACTGTTAGCTGACCGTACGTTTCATCATTTCAGCCGAGAGACGCCCACTGTTGGGCATAGGCCTCCCCCAAAGATCTCCATACCGATCGGTTCTCCGTTGTCCGCATCTATCGGTTTCCCGCGACCCTCACCAGATCGTCGGTCCACCTTGTGGGAGGCCTACCAACGCTGCGTCTCCCGGTACGCGGCCGCCACTCGAGGATCTTTCCGCCCCAACGGCCGTCAGTCCTCCTTGCAATGTGGCCTGCCCACTGCCACTTGAGGCTCGCAATTCTTCGTGCTATGTCGGTGACCTTACTTCTCCTGCGGATCTCATCATTTCTGATTCGATCACGCAGAGAAACCCCTTACATAGCCCCCTCCATTGCCCTTTGGGTGACATTGAGCCTTCTTATAAGGCCCATAGTAGGCGACCGTACGTTTGAGGAATATAAAAAGTCCAAGTTTAATTTGTTAAATCTTCGTGATTTTGAGATTTAGGGCTCCTGTTGCTGTCTAGCTTTATTTTTCATTCGTCTGCTCACGATTATAACGATTATTTAACTCTTGTGAAAACTTGAAAGTGGAATTATGGCCGAAGCGATAGCGAAACGGTTTTATTTTGTATAACTATTATCTTCAAACAATGGCTTTGTTACTTAATCGGCAGTGATAATTATTATCTGCATTTATACAGGCTGTTTTTATGGTTAGAAATTATACAGGGTGGTGACGACAATACGACAGTAAATTAATACATGGTCTATATTAGTTCATAGAAATGAATAGAATAGAATAATTTATTTAGCGAAAATGTGGTACATAAGTAATTGATCTTATAAGCAATAAATATAATAGTTCAGCACATTAACCAAAATTGGCATGCAAAATTACAGTCAAAATATTTATTAATTTATTGAGAACAAATTAAAATTACTGAACTTCATAAATAAAATTACAAGTAAATAAATTTAGTTAAGTGTCACCCTTAAAATTAAAATATTCATTCAAGCAAAATTAAATTTCATCTTATTCGTTTGATAATTTTATGACATTTGTATGAAATAATATAATATTGGCAGCATTATTTCATAGAAATGTTTCAAAATTATCAATGAATAATTATTCGAAAGTTGCGAAACACTTTTATGAACTAATACAGCCCGTAGTATTGTCGTCACCACTCTGTATAGAATGGTGATGATGATTATGATGATTTGCTAATAATATAAATCGATTATATCTTAGATAAAATCTCAGATTTATGAGAAAAGTATGTGGCTATTTTCTTCATCACATTGTAGTAGGTATGGTCTTAATCTTTGACGTGCATGTGACATTATAAATTAAATGTTATTTAGTAGGTTTAAACGAACGGTATTTATTCTAATTACGAAATTACACTCCATGCAATTTTACTAATTTATCAAGTTATGTTATACAAGAAGGCATATCCGCGTTTTATTTATTTTATGGGGTAGGTACACCTTGTCAGAGCCAATATTAGGGGCAAGTCTGCCCCAAAACTGAGTCTTTGAAAAGCTCATCTCAAAGACTCACTTGAGTCTTTGAGATGAGCTTTTCACGTTGTCTACTTTAGTACTATCACGAACGTACGTACCCACACAGTTCTTGACTCTTAATGCAAAGGTAATAAGGACGATGAAATGTCAAAAGTGGGTACATAATTATTGCTCGCGTCTGTACGTCCTATAGACGGCCGCTCATCACGCGCGTTACCGCAGTTGGAAAAAGGTACCCACTAATCTTAATATCTTAATATGCTGTCACGTGTACATTATAACACCTTTGATATTTTATTAAGTATTGATTCAACCCCGAATTCTCACCAAAAGATCAAGTGGGTGCACTTAGTATGCCCTTTGCAAACACTGACGAAATACATCATGTTCTCGAGTCGGTCTGTCCGTCAATTAATCATCGGTGCGCGGCTCACGACGCGTCCGCGACATTTCCAGAGCACGATTTGTTGCTTTTTAGGACATCTCAGATATGCTGCAATTTTCATAGCAATTTGTTTATAAAATAAGTAGAGCAAACTATTTATTGAGATATGGAGATTATAAAATGAATTAGCTGATTTTATCTTATAAAGTGACTTAAGGAGTTTTAATGTGATTATTAGTAAAACAAACACAAAATAAAAGGAGAAAAATATTAAAACTAGAAAAATGTCATGTCTCTAAACGACAGCGGGAAACCTCCGCCGGGTTAGTGCCTGCCTGTCGATTAGACATCCTCCAGAGGTGACTTACAGGAGATAAGATTACAAAACGATTGGTATCGATAGTGACAGAAAAAGAAGAAGAACAAGTTATCTCCATAATTTGTTATGCTTAAGCTTTAACAGCTAGTTGAATTTATAATAACTTAACAAACCACTTGCAGTGAAACAGGTCGTTAAGTTAACTTAGTACAGACTCTTTATTTCACTTACTTTGGACTATAATATCTTCTGGGAAGGTTTCATTTTCATAGAAGCTTACAATAACTCGTTAATAGTACAATGACTGCACCACATGATCCTGTGAGCGAGGGTTCCGTCCGTAACGGATTTTACGTAACGGTGCGCGCTTCGGCTGCGCACGCGCACCGTCAGTTATGCTACGTGATATAAATAACTGTGCGCTATTGACAAGATCTATCATACGCTTTATTATGAATCCACTACATAAAGAGTACGATTGGAATTTTAAAAGCGTAGGCCAAAAATAGATACGAAGACAGAAAGAAATTCTTTATTTTAGAGACACAACAATAAAAATAAGCCAAACATGGTTTCATCGCTGGAAGCGATCTCTACTAGACAAATTATCTATATACTTCGTAATAGTATGTAAAGACAGTAATACTTAGAACTTCTCTACTGCATATAAGATGCAGGTATAGATTTTTATGCCAACTTAGATTGTGACAAAGGCCTCTCATTTATGGATCAAATTAAGCTGTCGTGTAAAATAACATAATCAGCTGACGTAAAACACACGCGCGAATTGAAGTCGGCAGTGTTCGAGCACGCACTGGATGGAACCAAACACTACACCAGAGTTGATAAGTCCCAAAGTTTCGCCATAAAACACCGCTTAATTCCTAGCCTAGCACATTACATATGGCTATTGAACTCAGAAAATATCCTTATTTCCATAAAAAAAGGGGCTTGAAGTCTACACACAGCCCGACCAACGGACTGAGCTCCGTATGGTGGATAGGAACACTAAAAAAATTTAACACAAAGTCAATCAGTCAACTTCATCCCGTGCCCAAGATCATTTATTTATTTAATAATTTATTGTACACAAAGAAACAATAAAAGAAAAGCATAATAATAAAAATGTACAAAAGGTGTGGCTTATTTCTAAAAGAAATCTCTTCCAACCCACCTACAATAGGAGATGTGCTGCGAGATAAAGATGTCGTGTGTACTCGTACCAACTGATTAAAAATTACAATACATACAAATAAAATACATAAAATATATCTACTATACAATACAATACAATACAATATAATACATATTATATAATTATACAATACAATATGATAGATAGATACAATAAATACATAAACTAATTATGAACATAAAGGAAGTTACGATAGAATAAGTCTAAAATTAAGAAAAGGAAATTTTATGTCAAGGAAAGGTAGTGCTCTTTAACTCTCTTCCTGAATAGTGGAAGTGACGAGATTTCACGTATTGCTGGCGGTAGTGCATTCCATAGCTTGACTGCGTGAACAGTGAAAGAGTCGATGAAGAAATCAGTACGGTAAGGATTGGAAGGAAGCTTAAGAAGAGTGCGGAGATGCGATCTGCAGAGTATGCCAGGAGGACGAGCAAAATCAAAGCGCTCACGAAGGTATTTTGGATATGTTGGGTTAAGTAAAATATTAAAAAGAAGACAAAGAATGCGTGAGTTCCTTCGAAATCGGATAGGGAGCCACTTAAGCTGAGATCGGAAATGAGAGACGTGATCATATTTACGTAACCCAAAAATGAAACGTATGCATAGATTCTGCAGTCGCTCAAGCTTGTTTAATAGTTCCTCTGTGATATCAAGATAACAAGCATCATCACAGAATCGAAAGGTCATCATCACATCAGCCAAGAGATGGGCACTGATGGGCATAGGCCTCCCTAAAGATCTCCAAACCGATCGGTCCTGCGCTGCCCGCATCTATCGGCTTCCCGCGACCCTCATCATATCGTCGGTCCACCTTGTCTACCAACGCTGCGTCTCCCGGTACGCGGCCGCCACTCAAGGACCTTTCCGCCCCACGGCTGTCAATCCTCTTTGCAATGTGGCCTGCCTGCAGTAGCCGACTGGAGGCTCGTAATTCTTTGAGCTATAATAATATCATAACTAGTTCTCCTGTGGATCTCATCGAAACGTCGAGTGTAAAATGATAAATAGCAAATGCGAATTCAGGCAAAGAACTTATTATTACTATAATAAGTGGCCAGGATATTCTTTCACACATAAAATAGGCAATCATTAACTATAGAATTATTCTTACCAACTAACCGTATCGAAATGCAATCCATACATTTGTAAATTAGCTTTATTACACCAAGGTTTATTTACGAAACCGTGTATTTAATAAGAGCGACTCCTATATGCCGTCCATGATGTTATTATTACTTAATTCTTACTTAATAACGTCTATTATTTGATTGCCAACAAAAAAGAGGGGTGTTATAAGTTTAACGTATCTGTCTGTGGCACCGTAGTTCCTAAACGAATGAACCTTTTTTGGAATGGAATTTTGATTCAGTTTTCGGTCCATTCGTTTAGGAGCTACGATTTTGATTCAGTTTTGTTTGAAAGCTGACGTGATCGGGATGGATCATAGGACAAATGTTATCTCATAAAAATAGTGTGCTTTATTAGTGTATTAAAGAAATTAAATACAGTGGGAAAACTTATGTCTGCAATGTTCGAAAAGTGATAGAAAATAAACAAGTGGAACAAAAATAATCAAATGTTAAATATTGTAGTGCAAAACGACCGAATAAAATTAAAGAAACTAAGTATATCTTAAATAAAACAAAGTGTAATATTCTGTGAAGTGGGTATAGCAATATTATTTTCATGTCAAAACAACTAATGATAATCATCAATATGAACAAACTTTGGTTGACACCAAAGGATAAGTTAATTTCAACGCTTACCGTATGAGCTGGCTGGTTGATTGGTGTAGGTTGCGGTGTCGCAATCTGGGAAAGGCAGATCGATCCTGAGTTGTACATTTTTTCAATTGATATTTTTGTTGAGAATTTGGAATCGCATTGTTGTTCTGCCACCTATTGCTTAGTTTAAGCAAAAGAAACTCATTGAATTAAAATACAGTGAATTTGGAGTTAAAAATTAACTATGCCTAGTAAACCAGATACAAAGAATACAAATAAGAGCCGTAAAATGTTGTCAACATCAGTAGTAACTTGTCAGAAATGTAAAAAATCTGTTGATATTAAAAGCACTATTTTGTGTTCTCTATGTAATAAGTATTATGAGTTCGACTGCATTGGATACTCAGAAAAGTTATTTAACTTAAAAGATATTGAAACCAAAAAGAAATGGAAGTGCAGAGTATGTGAGAATAAATCCAGTAAAATAATCGCTACGACCACTACTAGTCCTTTCAATGAATTATCATACGTAACGTCGCGGAAAAAGACTTCGTCAGCAAAAACTAGTTGCGTCAATACGCCGGCGGCCGCAGAGGCACCACAGCTCAGTCAGAGTACTCCGAGAAAATATGATGGCTCACAGATATGCGACTCTCACTTGCTCTCTATTAATGACACATCTAACGAATCTTACAACACATCGGGACCTATCCTCTCAAGGAGCATCGACCACACTTTATCTAACGCCATGTCAATCCAGGAAATGAAAGAAACTATAACTGAACTGCAATCTGAATTGGCTATATCCCAAAATGAACTTGAAAATACAATAATAGAGAATAATGAACTTCATAGACAGAATTCTAAATTAAGTAAGGAAAATAACATGTTAAAGACCTTATGCCAATCTCCATTAAGTAAAACTTGTCCTGGTAGCTGCTTTAAGAAGAGAAAGGACCGTCTATATTCTACACAATTCTTAGAGTCAAGAACCGGTACACCAACTTTAACAGATAAGTCCACGGTAAACTGCGACAATGATCTTGTACAATCGCTAAGAAGTAAAGTGATTGATTTGGAAAAGGAATTGCGAGATGTCAAGTCAGGAATGTACATCATTTCTAATCAGCTACAATCCTTGGAAACTTTACTAAGAGACAGAATATATTGCAGTAATACTACACACTCTCAACTCATTCCGGATAGTTCCTCAGAATGTAACCAACGACATGTACAGAACGACCAAATCTTTATATTTGGAACTCAAAGATGTATCGGACTCGCATCGGCACTGATAAAATCTCGACAGAATACATCATATCGTAAGTACGCAGTAACATCATTTATTAAGCCGTATGCTCTTACCACAGATATTATTGAAAACTGCCGAAATATCAATTTGGGATCAAATGACAAGATTGTGATATGTGTGGGTGAAAACGACTATGATTTAAAAGTATTGTCATCACAATTACATAATATTCTTAATATATTCTGTAACAACTCTGTAATTATTCTAAATCCAATTAAAAATTCATACTTAAATTTATATGACCTAGATAATTGCATTAAAAAAAATTGTAATTATCATAAAAATAGTCATTATATATTCTATAATTATAAGAATTTATTTAAGTTGTGTAAGTTTATTAACCATAAAATTGATTGTATCGATTATAACGACCAGTATTTAAATGTAAAAGAGCTCAAAAAAATTATGGTGCATGGTAACCCAAGCAATCATTACTGTAACAAAAGTCAAAAACTCAAATCTCACGAGAAAGATGGACTACTTCAAAATGTCGCTCTAACTCAATTAGTTGTCTCAACACCGCATAATGGGATCGATAAATGCCGTCCAGCAAAAAGAGGTACTATTCCCCACTACTTTTCCAATGTTAAAGAAAGTGTTTTTTTTCGCCAACAATAATAATAAACAAATTCAGTATTTTCAAATTATGCACCAAAATATTGCCAGTATATTAACAAAGCTAGAATTATTAGAATTTACACTTGAAGAATTACATGCAGATGAGAAAGAACCAGACTTAATATGTCTTTCTGAAACGTTCTTACAAACAGGACATGGAAAATTCCTAAATCTTTTAAACTATGAGTTGGCTTCAGCATTCTGCAGAGAAAAACGGAGAGGTGGTACGTGCATTTTAATTAAACGTGGTGTAACGTTTAAAGAATTGTCATATCTAAAGAGTCATGCCATACAGAAATTATTTGAAGCTTGCGGTATTGAAATACCTTTGCATAATCTGCTTGTAATCTGTTTATATAGGACTCCAACATCTAACCCCATACAATTTTTAGACAAACTAGATAAAATGTTATATAACATATACAAAAAATGTAAAACTCATACAAAAATCGTAATAACAGGTGACCTAAATATAAATACACTAAAAAAAGGAAAAATAAATGAGTATTTCCAAGACCTATGTAAAACTTATAATTTAAAAATCCACATAGACACTCCAACTCGTAGAGAATCATGTATTGACCATATCTTAAGTAATGTTAAGGATGCCACCGCCACTATTCTACCACTTTGCCTCTCTGACCATGATACGGCCCAACTGTTGAGCTTTCCTGTTCGGGGGAAAAAATATATGCCTAAGTTTTATTATGTACTTAAAAGAGACTACTGCTGTGAAAATATACAAAAATTTAAAGAATATCTTGGTAGCTTATCATGGTACCATATTTATATTGAGCCTGATCTTAACAATGCATTTGATAACTTTCATGAATTTTTGTGCTTGCTCTACAGGCTTTGCTTTCCAAAAATAAAGATAAAAATCAATTTAGTCACTAAAGTAAGACAAAATTGGAAAAGTAAGGGCTTAAAAATAAGCTGTAAAACAAAAAGAATTCTGCGATACACATATTACAAAAATAAAAATACTTTAAATAAAAATAATTACACACAATATTCACAAATTCTAAAAAAAATTATACTGAAATCTAAAAAGAATTGTAACATAAAATTTATGAATAATAGTGTAAATAAATGTAGAGCTGCGTGGTCCGTCATAAATAATGAATTATCAAATAATAAACTTGACCAAAATATATCGGAAATAAATTTAAATAATAAAATTTTGACAAATCCTACTGACATAGCTTCTGCTTTTAATAATTATTTTATTGAATCGACTAATACTAACACACCCCAAAGTAACGTTAATTATTATAATATCAAAAGATCGACCTTATCAAATTCGTTATTTCTAAAACCTGTGACAGAAGCTGAGATATCCAAAGAAATTCTATCACTTAAAAATACGAATTCCGAAGGACATGACAGTTTAAATACTAACATTTTAAAATCTTGTAAAAATGAATTGCTTGCTATATTGACATACCTGATTAATTTATCCCTCTCATCTGGAAGCTTTCCTAATAAGTTAAAATTATCAATTATAAAACCAATTTTTAAAAAAGGTGATAAACAGGACCCTAATAATTATCGCCCAATAACCCTTATATCAATCTTATCTAAAATATTTGAAAAATGTATGAAAACAAGATTGATGGATTATTGTGAAAAGTTTAGTATTATCGCAGGGGAACAATTTGGGTTTCAAAAACGTAAGTCCACATCGCAAGCTGTATATAATCTTATAAGTACTATTCTGACTAATATAAATAAAAACAGGCTGACTACTGCGCTGTTCTTTGACCTAACGAAAGCCTTCGATTTCGTCGACCATGGAGTTTTATTTCAAAAATTAGAATCACTTGGAATTAGAGGTATCCCATTGAAATGGATCAAATCTTACTTGTCAAATCGTTTTCAAAGTGTTGTTGTTAATAGTATCGTGGGAAATGAACTTGTGTCCTTCTCATCAAATTACAGAGAGAATAAATATGGTGTGCCTCAAGGCAGCGTACTGGGACCAATGTTGTTTCTGTTGTATATAGATGATATAACGTCAGTAACTGATCACAAATGTACTTTGTTTGCAGATGATATATCAATAGTTGTGACATGTGATAAAAAAATTAACTCTATACAAGACCATGAAAGCGATATAAATAAAACTATTGATCATATTATTGAATGGCTTAATAAAAATAACTTGCGAATAAATTTAAACAAATCCAATTTCATACAGTTTAATAAATCCAAACATGTTAAAAACAACTTTAAAATTAAAATTAATAAGGTACAAGAAGTTACACATCTAAAATTTTTAGGGGTCATAATAGATCAAAATTTAAATTGGAAAATGCACATTGACAATTTATGTAATAGAATGAACAAGTTTGTCTATGCTCTTCAACGTATTAAGAATGTCGCAAATAGGAAAACTGCTATAATGTCTTATCATGCATATATAGAGTCTATTTTGCGATATGGACTAGTAATGTGGGGAAATAGTACTGATAAAAACAGAGCATTTATTTCTCAAAAGAGAAACATCAGGGCTCTATGTGGACTGGCGCCTGATGAATCATGTGAACCACTATTTAAGAGTCTTGGCTTACTACCGTTACCGTCATTGTATATATCTGAGGTATGTAATTTTGTCAATAATAATAAGAATCTTTTCAAAAAAGCTCATGAAGTAAATCAGAGGCTTCAGAGAGATCCAAACAGATTGGTTTTGATTGATGCTCCTAAATCTGATAAGTATGGTAAAAGTTGTTTATCCATGTGCGTGAAAATTTATAATAGAATTCCTGACGGCATTAAAGCTCTGTCTGGAAATTTATTCAAAAATAAATTAAATAAATGGTTAAATAAAAACAACTTTTATGATCTTAAGCATTTCATGGATAAAAATAGATGGGTCTCATTTGATTGATTATTCTGTGTTGACTAAATTCAATTAATTATAATGTTATATATTCTATTGCGAATGTCTGATATTAAATTATTTTATGGAAATTGACTTAAATTGTAATTAAATTTGATTTGACATCTGTTATATGCTATTTTGTAAGATTTTTAAATATATTTTATGATTTGCATGCTATTCATAGTAGCAAAACATGTGCACGTAAATATATTCCATAACATCTTGTAATACCATGTTTTCAGTGAATAAATGATTATCTTATCTTATCTTATCTTATCTAGTTATACCTTATGAAGTCTAGTTCAGGACTTTTATGACTATCAGTTCAAAAAGGTTTTACTAACTTTTACTTATCCCATTGATATGTTTGGTTTACTGTTACTTCGGTGGTATTCCCAAGAAATGCTAACCTTCAGCTAATCCTGTAACATTAAATAGTCTACGGGATGCTCAATTCTTTAGAAACTTACAGCAGATATAGCGTGATTGGGCTTATACGAATTGTCTCAATGATATAGTGTTTGATAAATGATTAACGAGACCGGAAATTTCAATTTTATATTGTGTATAAATCAAACGCATGAACACATCTTTTTAAAGTATAGCTAAAACTCTATCACAAGACCGACAACTCAAACTTTTAACACTCCTATTTTGCGTGAGGGGTCAAAGAAGGGGAACCATTAATATAATAGTTTGTTTTTCACGATAAACAAACAGCTGTACAAAGTGAAGTAGGCATCGCTTGATTAGAAGGAGGTAAAAAATTTAGTTGCCAAGTATACATAAGCAGAATATGCAGATTAGTCGGTTAACTAACGCTCAAACAGGCCGCTATAGGACGCGTGCCTTCCTGTCGCACGACATTTGCATGCGACGCGACGTGTCTGTCGTCTGCTTTCGTAACTATTACGTCGGTCGCCGTGTAGCTCATGTTAGCGGCACTGTTCCTGGATAGATGTTAGACTACAAAATGTCTGCTAGCTATGAATTATTTACTAGGTGGGGCACTAGGTGGTAGGCCCGTATGTAGGGTCGTCTGGGTAGGTACAACCGCCTTTCTTATTTCAGCCGTAAAACAGTTCGCTGTGTTTTGGATTGAAGGGAAAGGTAGACAGTGTAATTACTGGGCATGGACGGCATTTCATCTTAGGCCTCAGGATGACAACGCACCTGCAATATCAAGTGATTTTCCTTTGTTATTGCAGGTGTCTATAGGCGGCGAAATATAGATACAAAAAGGAAACTTGTCATTTAGTAATACTAAATTTTGAGTTTTGGGGTGAATATGTCTTGCATAATTTAAGGGTTTTTTTGGTCTTTATTTACTAAAGACCAAAAAAATATTCTAGCTTGAATATGTTGAAACAAATATCTTGGTTCAAAAACAAATATCTTGGTTCTTGATCATCCTGACAGCTGTCGACATCCCATTAAAATAATCATAGTAAAAGATATAACTATGTTACAGAATAGAAAGTCAAATGATTAGGTGATACACATTAATAAGAAGAAAGTGGTAACCATCAATATAGACACCAAGCATTGTGGCATTGTTTTCTACAGATAAGGATATAGCATTCAAAATGCCAAAACGGTGTATAAGAGCCATCTTTGGGTTGAAAACAGATAGCTGTAAGCCATATTTCTTAAGACATAAAATGCTAACGCTACCGTCAATGTATATTTTGGAAATTGTGTTTTTTATAAAAGCGAACCCTGATTTTTTTCTTAGTAAGTCAGATGTTGTGGATCGCAATCGACGTGATTATAGACGGCTGTGCATGCCACGACCAAGAACAGCCCTTATGTCAAAAAGTGTATAAAATATACAATTAACTCCCTGCTTCTAGGAACTTAATGTTAACTCGTTTAAACAAACAGTAAAGAAATTGTTAACTGGGAAATGTTATTATTACAGTGTGATTCTTAAGAGACAAATTATGAATATAAACCTATTATTATTTTCTTTAATTGACTTATGATGGATAATATTGACAAAGCATTTTCCCAATAAATATTGAATAAAATTATTAATTGTAAGTTTTTAAAAAAATTATAATTTAATTTTTTTCATTATGAAGTTTTTCATTATTAATTTAATAAGAAATATTTGTATGCCAATAAATGAGTTAGAGCAACATGTTGTCTCCATTTATAAATTTTTGAGATCTTTGTTACACAAATAAATTATCTTTATCTTTAAGCAATATCAAAGCTGTACATTGCTGGGTATACGATCAAGAATTCACCGCACTTTACCACGTGGATTCCTTAACACTCACTATAATTTGAATAATTAAAATAACGCAATGCCAAGAGTTACCGGTTCTAACTATTACGAAATGACCATTGGTCAACTAATTATTTAAGTAGACGTTTTTTGTTAAGATAAAGGAAAGCCTATTACATCAATCATGCTGTGTCATGATGGCGTAATGGATACAATGAAATATACCTTTCTCATACACATAACTAATAGATAAGTGGTAATAAGATAAGTGGATAGATGAGTTATAATGGTACCTAGGAATAGATTTAATCTGTAGTTAATTATACGGACACAATAAAAGATTAGTTAAATCTTGTGTATCTAAACTATAAAACTTCACAGAGGTTCTAAATTACTTAAGGTATATAAGAGTAGTATAAATTTAAAGGAGTTAAGTAAAATAAAATTGCCTAGATTTTTATTAACAATCTTTATGACAGTCAATACTATAAATAACACGCTTAAACAAAATTACGGGCTTTAGGCAAAGGACTATCCGCAAACGGACAAATTATTGCAGTGTACCATCTCTCACCAAAAATACTCAGCAAATTCTCTTTCCACTTGGACATATCAGTATTGGCGGCTGTTTTATTTTCATATGCTGTGAGACCTCTCATAATATTCTTAACATGGAACCAGAACACTCCAGTAGCCCAGAAGATAAAAATCCCGTTAAAAATCAAAAAGACAACGTACAGTTCTCTTACTCCAGTTGGTTCAGCAGTAACTAAAGACAGCATTGGATTGAAGACTTTGAAGATAGAAATAATGAAATCATAGGAATCAAACATAGATGATACGAAGTAAAAGTCGTAGTAGGTGGAATAGATCAAGGAAATATTAACGTAGGCAAGATACGACATATAGTAGCGTTGGTTGTAGAGCCCGATACAGCGAGAGAAGAAGAAGCAGTGGTGATCTCTCCTTAAGATACATACGTTGCAGGTTTTGCAGTGAAAGCTCTTGGGTGGCTGATTCGTTTTACAATCATCACAGTATCTATAACCTTCATGATCTTTTGTAGCTATTTTCGTTATCTTTGAGCTGGTATCAGTAAGTACCGCCATAAACATATTTCCACAGACGTTGATGAAGCAGAAAGTTGAAAGCATTATATGCAAACAATGCTTCACTCTACCCATTTCAAATAGTTCTACTAGGTGAGGCCGAACTATTGTCATTTGGAATATGAAGTAACACGGAGTTAGTAGGAACGCCAGTCCGTAACACAATACTTTCTCCAAGATGTATGGGCATCTTCCATTCCTTATGTTTAGTAATATCATCTGGATAGAACTTGCTTAAAAAGCTAGCGATGCTCTCAATATTGAAAATTGTAAACTTGTCACTCAGACATGACAGATAATGTTGACATTTCTGCTCTGATCTGTCTGTTATTGTTTACAAAATGGAGGTTTTGCTATCGTCAGCTATTTTATAATTGGTTCTCTTTACATAATATGTCGATTTTTATAACAAAAGAATCACAAAATGGTTTTTGATGCTGCAACTGCAGCAGACTATATAATCAACGTTGTTAATTTCAACAACCACACAAATATTTTAGGAGTGTACCTACTTACTGGTAGGAATTGATAGGATATGGTAGTTGGCAACTTTTTTTATTTCAGAAATAAGAAGTATATAACTCAATACGAAATATTGCAGAAAAAGCAGTATGCCTAGGATTAATAGTTTCACAGATATAGCTGTATGTTTGATTTGTTGCGGCGCATTGTCCGTAAACGCTCTATAGAAAATCTACGGAAGACAGGTCGCGTCACACGTTCCTATATTACTAAGGGCTGATTTATCAATCCTCAGATAATTTTTATCTAGATAATAATTTTGACGTTTTGACAGATTTTCTTTAGATAAACTGTCAACTTGTCAAAGTTATTCACTGGATAAATCTTATCTGGGGATTGAAAAATCAGCCGTAAAATATGTATACTGAAAAAAAAAACTAGTATGTAATATGTATGATTTATTTATAGTCGTTATAATAATAGTTGTTGCAATTGATTTCAGCAATCAAATATCATTAACATTTTTGATAAATTTTGGATTAAATTTTCACCACTTTTTTTTTTTTTCGTCTGCGATCTGTCCTTAAACTATAAGCAGATTTGTTGTGTTTTATGGCAGGTGGAGCGGGCTCCTCAGCAAGAGCCTCTACTTATTAATTGTGGATGCTAATAGCAATTTTCAAGGTCTAAGATGTTGTGCCTTTTCAATCTTTTGGTGTAGTGATGAATAGTCAATTGACGAGCCAGTTTGTTGGGATGATGAGTTACCCGCTCCTTATATTTTGCAGCAACTCCACGAATTTCCTCCCTAACGGTGGTCATGTTTAGTTGTTCATGGATTTCGCCATTGGTTATGTACCATGGTACGTTAGCTATCGATCGCAGAATCTTGTTTTGTTGACGTTGCAACATGTTTATATTGGAGTCACTTGCACTACCCCACAATTGGATACCATACATCCACACTGGTTTGAGCACAGCCTTATATAAATATATATTTAAATTTTCACCACTTAAACAATATTCCATATCTTTAAAGTTTGAATGGTTTTTATGGGTAACAGGAGCGTATATTTTCCGAATTTGTGAAAAACACCGCCATATTCAAACTTACGCAAGATCCCAATTTTAAATCCTTACTTGCTGTAGTATACATGCGTATAATTATTATTTTAATTTAAATATTATTTGATAGCTGTAGTGATATGTGTTAGAGCAAAATAATCGGTTTATCTATCTAATTTTATTTAAGGGATTAGTAACAAATGTATTGAAAAGTGTCTTTTATATTGAAATATTATATGATGACCAGCTAAAAGATAAAATTATGATATTATAAATCTCATCAAAGATTTGTCCCAAAATAACATAACATTACCTATGCAGTGATCGAGATTCGATCCATCATCATCACCAACAGCTTATATACCGTATCCCGTGTAGGAAGGCCTTCCTACGTGGGAGAAACAGACGCTTTTTTTTTTCAAAGTCAAAACTTTTATTTGCTAAGAATGTAGGTACAATGCATTTTTGTTGTTTGATTTAAATATGAGGCTTCCTGTACATTCTACCATTATTGGCATGCAAATTTATGATTATTTATATTTTATCAATAAAACTATAATACATTTAATTATTGGACAATTCATTGGATTTAGGAATGTGATTTTATATAAAGTCAAGAAAATTATTAAAGTGTTTAAAATTTCTAATGTCAATAACAGTTTTATCAATTTAATTTAATCGATTACAAAATATCATGTCAATCGTACAATTATACAAATACATTATCAAATGTTTCAGGCAGTCAAGTGTGAAATAGTAAATAAAAAATAAAATAAAAATATAACAATATCAGTTTTTTTCAATTAGTTAAATAAATTTCAAATATAATTCGAGACAGTCGGGTTTTTATTATTTAGTAATGTCAGAATTTATCTGTCAAAAAATCATTTAATGTATAGTAACATTTTTGTATTAAGAATAATGTCAATTTCTGTTTGAATAGTTTCAAAGGTAACATTTTTATATCACTAGGTAATTTATTATATATTACAGGTCCCGTATGAATCATACTTTTTTTAGCTAAAGCTGTGTTACACCGATCAATACATAACAAATGTTTGTATTGGGATCGTACTTCAGTAGGTCTATACCGTGAATCTGATATTGTCTGATATTATTGACCAATGTTTGATTTAACAAAAACCGATACTTCCAATATATATAATGATGGCAATGTTAGGATTTTTAACAATTTGAAATAGGGTACACAGCTGTCAGTCGTCTGAAGACCGCACATTGATCTAATACATCTCTTTTGTGCTCTGAATATAGTTTCTCTGTCGCTACAATTACCCCAGAAAATCAAACCATACCTTAACGCAGAAGCAACGAGGCCATGGTATGCTGTCAGAACAGTGTCAGGCGAAACCCTTTTAGAGAGATGATATAAGACGTATGCATGTTTATTTAGTTTTTTACAAATCTCCTCAGCATGGAACTTCCAAGTGAGTTGTCTATCGATAGACAGTCCTAGGAATTTGGTGCACTGAACTTCTTCTACTAGTTGACCTTGATAATTTATATTAATGTCACCGATATTTTTTTTTGGTAAAATTGACCTTCGGTCATAACCCCACACCTCTGGGATAATGCGGGTTTGTGGGTAGTTGCGTTTGATTTTATAAACAGAGTACACCAAATACCTAATCAAAAATATGACAATATGTCATTTGATCGCCAGAATTGGTTTTTTATTAATCCCAAGCGTCATAAATCTATGACATAGACATTTAAAATTTAATTGTGTCTGGTATGTGGTGTATGGAGAAATTAAGCCCATTACGATAGCCAATAAACTTACGTGATTGGTTGACTGGTGATAAAATTAAAGAAAAATAACAACATAATATAGATTACACAATATTCTTGAACAGGCAAGAACTTTCTAGATCCTGTTACTACACCAAGATAATTGAGGAAACAGCTCTTGAGAACCGACCACAGATTGATAGCGGATTTAATAAAGCGGCTTGCGGCAAACAACGGGACAGAGTAAATATTTATTGACCCATATGACCAAGCTAAAGGAAATGGTGTAATATCGCTCACTTGTACCTTTATGTTAGATATTCTAGACCAGTGGCCGTCGGCGGCACCGCCCACTTGGATGTCGGTTATCGCTTTATTCAAAAGGCAGCCTATGTCTTTTCAAAGGATTTAATCTATCTCTAAGCCAAATTTCACCAGTAAGAGTGAAAAAGCAACAGACAGATAAACAGAGACAGAGTTACGTTCGCGTTTATAATATCAGTAGGAATATTAGAAATTGCCTCTAGCCGTGACTTTGACAAAGTAACACATTACCCTAATCAGCTTGTTGTAAAAACAGCGAACTTCGCCTCAATCGCAGTAGAATTTTATAGATAGATTATAGATAGATATGACACCTCCGGACAACAATTAGACAGATTATATTCAAAATACAGGAGGGCGAAAATAGGAGAATCATATAACATCTTTTATCATAACCGTTTACCATCAGCTTACGACCATCAGATACGCTTAATTGTTTCCTATACGCTTGTCATATAAAAACATTTTTATCGTCAAACTAAGCTTTGTTGCCTGTTGCTAGTAAGTTGCACAAAAATGATGATATAGCATAGGTGAGCCTTGGCAACCTTTCGAAGAATACTGAGAAAAGGAAAGCTTTTTTTTCACCCCAACATAATTAGGCATCCATGGAACTGAATTGCAGGAAAGACAAATAGTTGTTGTAGAAAGGGTTGTTGTATCGGATGACCTGGTGGTCCTCAACTTAGACTAGCCTATACCGCGAGGGCCAAATGCCCGTTATCTGTTGCCAGTGTATTAATTTTTTAAGCTGCGTGCGGTGCGTCCCATGCCAATTAAAACCGAACTGTGTCTGGAATGTGTGGCTTGACAGGTTAAGGTTAAAGACTACAGAATAATGCTACGTCATCTTCTGTAGAGAAATAATTCTATAAAAAATAATTAAAGAAACACTCCATCATATTATGACTTACATGATTTTTTTGTTTGCAGGTACTTACATATGCTCTGTCCGTATAAACTGCGGAAAGCAATGTTTCTTCGAGGCGTAAGTTATGATTTAATACATTAATACAAATAGTTTATTGTGTATACAGGCTAACATTTGGGATTTTTATAAAATATCCCGCAACTCTCCACAACCCATGTGACTTTCATATGTTTATTTTATTATTCAAATGAAAAATAAGAAAATATTTGACATATAATTTTGTAAAGATCTGTTTGTAACTATTTCCTGCAGAATTATTTGACATTTGCCATTTTACTTCAGTTGAATACAAACAACTATTAAACGAATCGACAAAAAACTTGTCTTGGCACAAATTAAATATACATAAAAAGTTAAAATAAATCGCAGTCGGACGAAATGCAACGCAGCGTCAATTTCATCTGGCCCTGCGCCTGCGCACGTTTCTGACATTTCGGCCCTTTACCTGTCACTAGAAGCCGGTAATGGCCTTAAACAAGCAGCTCCAAAACAAATTGAGGGTATAACAAGCAAATTACGGTTTATAAACGGTCTTTAAGATAATATATTTGCTGCAGTCGAGGTTAGATATAAATATGGTTTATTGAGATTATTCATTTTAATTTAATGTTCATTTTAATGTTTTTACTAAATTCTGCCTAATGTTTTACGAGTAGTAATGATGAGGGTTTGATGAGGATTCCAGAACCGAATTATTCGATACATGATAAGGGTGGCAAGCAAGCATGCAAACAAGCAGATGGACACTTGATGGTAAGTGGTAACCATCCTCTAAAGACACCTTAAAAAACGCAAAATTAATTGAATGTTTTATAGATCGTGGGACAGATGGTCCCTATTCCCAAGACAACGCTTTGTCAATGAGCTTTACTGACAGACATTACTGGTTGCAGTTTTGGCAATTTAAACTGGATTAAATCACTATCCACTGTCATCTCTCATCTTTGACCTCTAGCTCACGATCTCATCTACTCTACAACAGACAATAGCATAGCTTTCTATTCAAACATAAAAATTCATACAAATTGGACAGATGTATGTCAGCCAACAATAGATCCATTTTGTGCCAATCATATTGCAACTGAGATATAAATAATCGACAAAGTATCATCACATGAAGCGATATGCTGCAACTGCGTTAGACAAAGGGATATTATCGTCATTAGCAAATATTTTGTTTATTTACATAACATTGCAAACAATAAACTCACTGAAGAGTTCATTGCTAGACATTACGATAAATTACTTTTGGTGCTTAAGTTTTCTTATATATTACCTCCGTTTTAGGAAGGGAAGTGAAAAAAATCACTATGTTATACTTATAAGTTCTTTAAGATTAGTACCTCCTCTAGTGACGCCATAATAAGTTTTGTAGGTCACGGTAACTACTTTACCGCCAGCCAAGCTTTAGGTTTGCTTTAATTGACAAATCTTATTTTAAAATCATGGTGTAATTACGAAATATCTTCTTGGATTTAATTAGAGTTCTAAGGAAAATCAAGAATGTATTTTAAATTATATACTATTATTTACATTCTGACTATTAAACTGTTTAAAGAATAAAATGGATCATAACATTCTAATACGACACAAAGATCTTCAACTTTCAACGCGTAAGCACAGATTGATCACTTTATAATATACATCATAAATAGATGCCAGTTAGTAACGTACTATTGTAAATCTTATTAAGCAATACTTATGTCCATTACAACCCATTAGAGTCTCTTTAACGGATCGCTTATGATGGATGGAGCAGCATAACAATGGATCCTAAAATGGTCTAATCGTCCAGGTGTTATTTGGTTTAACGGTCTCATTACATAAGTAGAAAGGTCCAATGTCTTTCGCGAAACATCAACCCCTTCTTATAGCAGCTTAATATCTTACATAGCAGCAAACAAAATAGATTTTTCGTAAGAATTGCGTATTTGGTTGATGTTATTTTGTTTTATAAATACTCTAATTAAAGGCCTGATTATTTCCAACCAAGTAGTGGTAGCCTAAAATTGAGACGTCCACTGACGCGACGGTTGAATATGCAGTTACTGCTGTGTGTGTAATGGCCTAAAAAATGAAACTTTTCAATGAAGTTAAAATTTGATTCTAGCCTGAATTTTGCTCATTTTTAGCAAATGCAAATTTACGCTGCATGTAAAAATATCGTTATCTTAGTAGGTAGATAGGACGAGTAATGACAAAGTAAAGTAAAACATGAGTAATGACAAAAAGCCTGATAAGCACAGAAAAGTTCCAACAGTTGAGTGCGCGACGTAAAATGTGAGGGAGAGTTTTTAAAAATTTCAGAGTGAGATTTACACTTAATAATCCCGTTTGTCATTTTATACTTGCTTAAATAAGTCCTCCCTTGCATACTACTGTATACATTTATTTTGTTTTTATGTTTTTTTTTTTTTTTTATACAACTTGATGACAAACAAGCTGACGGCCCACCTGATGGTAAGTAGTTACCGCCGCCTATAGACACCTGCAATAACAAGGAAAAATCACTTGATATTGCAGGTGCGTTGGTGCAATAAAGAGTTTAATAAATAAAGTCTGCCCACTAGTGACGAGTAGAATCAGTTTGTGATTTTTTTTACATTCCCGTTACAAGCAGTCCCTCTGGTATTCGAGGCTAGTTCGTAGCCGTGTGCAACTATGAAAATGTCAAGGAGATGGTGTAAAGTCATTAGCCCAGATTGTGTCTTATATGATTGATATTCGTTGTCAACGGGCCCCGGTTCCGAATTTTATTTATGATGTTTTTGGAGTTTGAGAGCAATTGTGTCATCTGTGTGTGCGCTCGCCACGGGCGTTTGTTTAAAGTACATTGTTTGATACATATCTTCGATTAAAGTGTTTTCATGCGATGAGTATTTTATACTTTTAAATCACTTTAATTTATGATATTTTAGTAATAGCATACGACCTTTTTGTTGGTAAGATTTTTAGTCGCCTTAATAACTAGTTGTATGCTAGCTACTTTGTAAAATTTTGTTATGAGTATTGCGCCTGAAGTAAGACCTCCATCTGCCAAGAATAATTCAGCTCTGGTATCTTAGCGGTCCTTCAATATTACAAAAGAAGTCTTATTCAGTAAAACTTCATTATTTAGGGACTTCTTAATAGAATTCACTTTTGCAAATATACAACGTTTGGACGTAGAAGAGATTCATAGACTTCAAGGGTTCTTCTGAGTAAGCTCGGTATTTAAAGAAGTCTCCCAAATTATGAAAATTTGTGGGTTCCTCTCTGCTCAACCGAGAATATTTTTAAAACAAGAAGGATCCTAAACTTGTGTATTTTGTGACTTGCTGGAGTCTTCTCGGTAGTTCAACTTTTGGAACCGGTGCAAATTGTAGACATGATAGACAGGTATACAATGACATTGGGAGACCATTTCTTAAATAGATAGAAATACAGAATTTGTGATTTTTGACGACTCGAAAGAGCTTCTTAGGAGCCTACTTGAATAAACATATTTTTGATTTTGACCGCCCGCCAGTTGATAAGCGGTTACCGTAGCCTACAGACGCTTGTATTTTTTAGTACATTTGACAGTACAGGAGACGAGTGGCTAAGTGAGTAATCATTGCACTACAAAAACACAACACTTTAAAATAGTGTTCTTCGCCTGCGTAGGTACTTTTGTGGGGTGGAGTCGCTTTCCCGATCGAGCGTTATGATGGGAGCAAGGGACTAAGTGAGTAATCACTGCACTGCATAAACACAACTGTGGAAAATTCTGCACTAAGCTGTCTTCGCATACGGACTCTTCTTACCGCTTCACATCAGGTGGTGTTGGGTCAATTGCCGTGCTTTGTATAAATAAATAAATAAATAAAATACCTAACCCTGAAATCTAAAATACAGCAAACTCTTTTAAGGCTGAAATATAAAAGGCGGTAACCCCCACACGGCGGACTCGACATACGGGCCTACCACCAACTGAAATAGTAGATCTGAGTTGATGCGAGGAGTGCCTTGGGATTTGGGATCTGGCTGTCACTTATACTTCGCTGTCACTAAGAATGTATATTGTTTGATTCCTAGCAATAACAATGCCATCAAAAACGTTACCTGTAAAAAGTTGCAAGTTTCGCTACGCAGTGCTTTTACTACAAAAAAGTTTTAAGATCTAATGTTATACCAAGTCGGTTATTTTAGTCAATACCAGGGGGGTGTGTAAAAAAGTTCTATGGAAAGAACTTTTTTACACAATCCAATCACCCACTTTGTTGACAACTTTATTCAATTTCTAAAAAACTGTAACAAGTGCAATGTCTGTTACTTAAATCAAGTGAACCGTACCAGAACATCCAACAATAGATTTGCGAAAATTTATTAGCGTCTTTCGATTCGAGATATTGTTAAAATTGGACATCGGTTCTTCTTTTTACACAGAATTAAGTTTGAATAAACGTTTCATCAGACTGATCTATGGCTGAAAATTCTACTTGATTTCGACGTTGGTTACAAATAAATCACCTGAAATAGTATGACAAAAGGATTAGCTATCACGCTTTTTGTATGGACTATGAACAAAAGATTTTAAGTTTGAATATTAGTTGCTAACATTAAAGATATATATTTTAATCATCATCATCATAACCAGCCTATATACGTCCCACTGCTGGGCACATGCCTTCCTACATGGGAGAAACACACTAGGAGTTTGGGCCGTAACACCACCACGCGGGTCCAATACGGGTTGGTGGGTTAAAGCGGTTGCAGTAACAGCCGGGACCAACGGCTTAACGTGCCTTCTGAAGCTCGGAGGAGCTCGAAGATTAGAAATTTTAGATGACCCATCCCGGGACCATGGCGAAAGTTGCTTTTCTTTGTATAGAAATCAGGGCGCTCAAACCACTACGTGACCGAGCTCTTATATTTTAATACCATGTCTTATTAAACAGCTGTTGATATTTCATAAGAAATAAACATATTTAAATTAAGTATTTAATTGTTAACCGACTTCAAAAACGAGGAGGTTCTCAATTCGGCCGGTATGTTTTTTTTTTTTTTCTATGTATGTACACCGATTACGCCGAGATTACTGATCCGATTTACGTGATTCTTTTTTTGTTCGATGCGGAATAGCTGCTATTTGGTCCCATAAAATTTTTTTCAAAAACAGTGGCGTACTTTGGTTTTAAATTAAAAAAAAACTGAAATTATGAAATCGTCTACATAAGCGAAATTGCGAATTTTTGCTTTTCCGATGACTTTTTAGTGAAACGATACGATAGTAGGAAACAATATAAGTTGACGGTCACCCATCTAGCTTCGACCGTAGAAAGTTATCACTAAAAATTGTGAAAAAAACATTTTAAACAAAAATTAAAACCGACTTCAAAAAACTGAAAAGGATGAAATAATTAAATTTAAGTAGGTATTTATCCCCTAGAAACATATTTTTGGAGTTGGTGCTAATTTTATGTTCAATTCAGCTTGTTACAGAATGACCTCAAACATTTTTGTATTCCGAAATAATCAAACTTTTCCGCAACAGCTGTTCATACGCCTAAATAGGCTGTCATGTATAGTTGAAAGGATGTCGAAAACATCATTAAATGGTCCACAAACGCAGCGATCTTGGTGCGAGCCCTCACGTATCAGTTGCGTAAAAGATGCGGTTAAGGAGCGTTTCGCCACGGCTCGGTAAGGACCCGCCACTGTCACGTAGAGTTACATTACATATGACACCGATATGGCAGTTCTGAGTTTATAACAAACTAGCTGACCCCCATGACTTCGCTCGCGTAGATGTCCGTCCTCCAAAATTCTATCTTAAGTCCCTTCCAGGGTTTTCCAACTTACAAACTTTACATGATTCAGTGTCGCTGTCACTGGACAGAGCTATGAACCAATCACATGGCTCTGCGGTTGATTGGTGCGATCTTGTCTGAGATATTAGTTATTAAACTAAAGCGCTGGATCCTCTAGCATTTCAGTTTAACAATTAGCTAGCTGTTGGCTAATGTAATGTAAGTTGGAAGTAGACTTCTAGTTCTTAATGTTATGATCGACTTTGTAAGTTAACTGTAATTTTTTTTAAATAATTAAATATCAACAACACAGTAAGTAAGATGTTGATCAACAAGTGCCGTCATATAAATCACCGCCTTCACGAATTTTTGTCAATGTATTCAATGTCATATAATATAATTATGTATGAAGACTGGCTTGTTATCTTCAAACAAATGGTTCAGTGGCTAGAAATGAAATAATCACACGGACCATCAGTTTTAATCTTTCACTGAAGCATTACGCAACAAATTATGTACAGACAATAATGATATGTCATAAGCAACTAACCTACATGTTATCGTCACGTTGATCAAGTTCTCATTTTTATATAAAAAAAACTAGTTCCGGAAAGTTAAACCAAAACTTGCGAGTAAGACTTAATCGCTTTGCATACAAACTCTCAAATCAAAAATATTAGAATCAAACGGAGCGATTCCAACAACACTAGCCATGCAAGCAAGTCATGCATAAAAAGGTTTTCAGATCCTTACACCCTGTATAAATGGATAATTTGAAATTATTTTGACTAGAGCACGACTTATTAAATTGATTGTGTCCAGCAGAGTCCAGAATTTTACTATACCACCCTACGTAATTTTGGAAACAATGAATATTGAGTATTGAGTTGGGGCATATTGGTATTTAGTGCTCGATCGGGAAAGCGACTCCACCCCACAAAAGCACAGTGTAGCGCAGTGTACTTACTGGGTGTGGACGGCATTTCATCATAAGTCTCAGGATGGTACCAAGTGACGTTTTCCTTGTTCCGTGCCCGGCATTAAACCTCTCAGCCTGCAGGACTAGTAGAATTAACATTTTCTATCATGATGAACCCCCTAATCAACATCACCAGACTAACCAGCCCTTTCTATGTGGGAGAAACACACGAGGAGTTTGGTCCATTATACCACCACGCTGACCCAATGCGGGTTGGTGGACTAAAGCGGTTGCACCAACGGCTTGAAGTGCCTTCCGAAGCACGGAGGAGCGTGAAGTTACAAAATTTGATTCGTTTTTGTAACCGAAACCAGAGCCCCCATACCACTACGCCTCCGAGCTCCTTCGATAATTACCTCACTCTCGTCTAAACTTATTTCGAAAAGAGATTCTTGATCCGATACATAATCGCCAAATCTCAGTTACAAAATATCCAACGACTTATAATTGTTGTCGATCCAAAGATAACAATGAAATATTACTTTGTCTAGACTTATTTATGTTTAATATTTTTTTTAAGTTGGCTACTTTATTTTTGATGGGTGTTCTAAGATAATGTTTGTTAACTTAATTACAATGATCTACTTAATTTGAAAGGCAATAAGTGGTTAAGAAACATTTTGTTTTAATTTCGAAAACGAATATAATAGTGTATGTGTATTTGATCAGTTGTGTTTGTATAATCGCACGTGTATGATGTAGGTACAGTTAAACAGTTTGGTACCGGCAAAATTATTTATACATTCTGTCTCTTATGTCAATGCGCTAGAGATCAAATTCGCTTACATCTTTTTGAGTAAGTATAGCATCAAGTACTGCAGAACTGACTGCAAACATTACTCTTATTATGTTTAGAAGAGAAGCAGGTCAGAGTGGTATTTTCCATTTGATATTAGAGCGTCCAACTGGGACAGCAACTTCACTTACAGAACATCGTACCTAATAGCACTACTTAGCAGCACCTTACAGAAGATCGCAGCTAAATTAAACTAGTTAGCACTGGGGTAGCAGCACCTAACAGAAGATCGCAGTTAAATAAAACTACTATGTACTGGGGAAGCAGCACATTACAGAAGGTCGCAGCTAAATAAAACTAATTAGCACTGGGGTAGCAGCACCTTACAGAAGATCGCAGCTAAATAAAACTAGCTAGTAGGAATTGGGATAGCAGCACCTAACAGAAGATCGCAGCTAAATAACACTAATTATTACTAGAGTAGCAGGCGGGTTGTTTTGTACGAGAGCGTGTTCGATAAGGCAGAAAGGGATAGATGATTATCTCTTTTTGCTGGCTAAGAGGAAATGTTCAATGCTAGACCCTTGGCATGTGAGCATGGACTCTTTATGCTTTTCTGTCATGCATGATGTAAACTGCTATCTGGCTAGTCCCCGTTCATCGAGGATTTTGTAAGCGATGGCTATTAATCAGGTGGCCATATTGTAATTTCTGTGTAAACGTGAAACATTGTTTTCACCTTATTTAATTTGACACGCTCATAGAAAATAACATATTTTTGGCTACTCTCGTTTTTGGACAGAAGAACAGCATAACTAAATATTTACGATTAACTGTCCTTATTTTATGAGTTGCGAGGAGCCGTCTCGGCAACAGGCTGCGCAGAACCGATCTACGTGGAAATCTTTGGGAATCTTTGACGTGTGGGGGAGGCCTTTGTTCAGCAGTGATCATCGTAGGCTGATATTTTATGATGAAGATTATAAGATTGTTTGCAGAACACACCTGTTACATCTTCTTCTTTTTCTTATGGTGCCCCTTCATCCCCTAGCTTCGCAAACTCTTCTCTATCCATCGCGAGACGAACAGTAGCTCGACGGATGTAATTCCTGTCCTATTTTCGTTATTCCTCAGCTTGGATTTTTCTGCCATGCGGCGCTTTCCGTCGACCTGTTACATAAAACAATGGAAACTTTAATAACGTTATCATCAATATTACAAGTTAATTGAAAGCCAAATCTCAATTTGATGAACTCTTCAGATAAAAGTCTACATAATCATTCTAGTAAACCCAATCAAAATTCAATTTACGGGTACAATGTTTACGTCTCTTTTGATAAAAAGAGGCGTGTCGGTCATAATACTAGAGTTGATTCTTTTTATTGATCTGTATCGATTCGAATGGAGCATCGCTATCCCACGCCACCGCCCTCCATTCTTAGTTGTGATGTAATAGGACATGGTATCGATTTATTTATTAGATCTGTATCTCTAAGCGTGATAGTGTTATATAATTCTGTTTTTTCAATGATAAAATGAATAATGATTAAGATAACGCTACCAGAGTTAGATGCTACTGTTTGACTGTAAAGTTTATTTGTTTAGTAATATTAGGTAAGTCTCTTTGGACGGCAGTTTATATTAGTTTCAATATTACAAAACAGCACTAAGCGATTGATACAAAAACTTTGACTTTTGATCTTTTAGAAACAAGTTTATTCCAAAACGTAATTCGATCGTAATCAACTCGCGGATCTCCTTACATCATACGCAATGGAAAGTGCACTATGAAAATTAACGGGTGGAACGCGCCGAACGGGTCAGGGGGCGATCATTATCTGTGAAATGGTACTAGTCTTCAACGTTTTATTGCTGTTCGAAAATAGTGTGTAACGCTATTGTGTTAAGGTGGTCAGAGAGAAACAGCAGGGTGTTAAAGCCTGCACAAGATTGCGCAAATAATTGCACCTAAGAAGCAAAATTGTGTAGACGTTGTAGCTAGATTCGATATTGCATATTGTTTTCGTTTAAACTACCTACCAAAAGTTATGCAATGCGAAATTCCGTAACAATTATGTATAACTACGAACATTTGATACTTTAGGACTAATGTGAATGGTAACATTATTTTATAAAAATCATAAGAAAGACGGAATGGAGAAATTTAAGGCTGGCTAGTCAAATGGTCATCATTAGTCAGCATCCCTGGCAACCAAACCAAAAGTTCCCGGGCTTGGATAAGTAGGTGCACACACATGACGGGTTGGCCTGAAGAGATCTTTAATAAGTCGTACCTTGCATACTACTGTATACATTTATTTTGTTTTTAACCCCCGACGAAAAAAGAGGGGTGTTATAAGTTTGAGGTGTCTGTCTGTGGCATCGTAGCTCCTATACGAATAGACCGATTTTGATTCGGTTTTTTTTGTTTGAAAATTGACGTGACTAGGATGATTGTTAGCTGTAATTCACGAAGATCAGTTCAGGCGTTTGATGACTATCAGCTTATTTTCTACATAATAAAAGGATTTTACTAACTTTCACAGATCCGATTGATTTGAAATTTGGTGTACTGCCACTTCGGTGACATTTGCATGACATACTAACCTTGGGCTGATCTTATACCATCAAAAAGATTGCGGGATCCCTAATTCTTCAGAAACTTACAGCAGATATAGCGTGTTTGGGCTCTTATGAATAGTCTTAATGAGATTGTGTTAGATAGATGAATAATGAGGCCAAGGGTTTACTTAATTTTTTAAATTTTATATTTCTTATATATTGTTAGATCGAGCTAAATAGATGTAAGTAGATGATTATAATATATTTTTTTTCAAAATTCTGGCTAAAGTCCAGGCGGTTCAATACCAAGCGAAGTTAGAATAATGCTGTATGTCTCAGAGTGGTATATTCGTGCGTGTATGGGTGAGTTGACACTTCATCTCGACAAAACCCTTATTTTTCAATGGTTCTCACTGGTTCCATTGGATATTGTCCCATGGAACTACTGATACTTTTTGTGGTACTACCCCTAGAGGCAAACTACCCCTACAGGCATTCCCTGTTCCATTGATCGCTATACACGATCTATAGTTCCATTGCACTTGGCAAATGGAACTAGTGAGAGGGAGGCACAATCGACAGCACGTCAACCGCAACACCTCACAATTGACTTTATTACATGAGGAATACAAAAAAGTGTATTGCTACATCTAAAGCCGCGTGTGTTTATAAGTCAGTATACACTTTCTATTCACAATCATCTTTTTATTAATTAACCTTCAAATTGGCCAATTTATCAAAATTAACTTAATTGCCTGTTATTATCTTTGATGAACAGCTAATCTTCGGAAGTTGTGATCCAAATGGACCGAAACCCATCAAATCAATTTCTGAACAATATTTCGATGTCTAACAAGAAGCGTAATCGATTAATTAATCATTTCATTGATGATCAAATTTAATTAGCTGCACGTAAATGACTTGAAAGCGTTGCCTAATTATCAGTTACTCATTACATAACGAACGAAAAAGTAAAAGTCTTAACGGTGTTTTTTTTCGGTTAATAACTAAATGGTCAAATAATTACAACTTTTTATCTTTTACCCGGAGGTTAAGGTATCATTCTGAAGATTACATACAAATACGTATAGAACCCGAATGGCTTAATTATCAACTAGCCATAAGTAATCATCTATGTAAAAATACCAAATCCTTTTTACACGACAAGGAGTTTAGACAATTGAATTTAGTTAGTGGTGAACATTATCCATGACTTCGACCCTCACCGTGGTAGCTACCCACGCTATTTCTTCTTGAATTTAACAATTTCATATCATCGATTGGCGAACGATTAAGTGATTAAGTTGATGGATAAGGTTTAGGTGCGGATCTTCCAAGCTTTTGAACTAAAAAGTAATGGTTGAATAAGTATTGTCAATCAAACAGTAAAATGTGAATTTTTCTCAGTCATAAAATTACAGGTTTAAAACCAATTAATGTTTGATTGCGTCGCTAAAATAAAGCTAATGCGATTTCTAATAAGATTGATTTAATTTGTGTGGGCACAAATCAAGTAGATACTGTGGGAAAACATTCTGGCGTTACAAATGATTCTGGTTTTGTGAGAAAATGTGTGTTTGTGTTTAGAAGGTCACTTTGATAAAACCGCGTTGTAATGTGCGACTTATAGGTACCTTTATGGTGTCGCAAACGCAACCGCTTCTTTTCACAGTGATTCATTTATTTGCCACCTCAAAACAACTTGGGTAGTGGTAATATTAAAGTTGTTGTTGACGCTGCAACGTATTTTCAACCCAGCGACCATGGCCGTAACGCTCACATTCCCCCTTTCGTTTATACAGCCAATCAAGTGGCTACCAAACTATTTGGAGGGGAACCAAACCAATAATGATTTTAATACACTTCTACTTACCACCTTGTATCGATCCGCAAGTAAATCCTAATATCTACAAAAACCTACTTTTATTTTCTCTTGTTCGACTAATCCTGAACAAAGTGGCGACCGTGACAGGACCTATAATCTTCGGATTCGATATATACGGACAGTCAAGGTGACCTACACTCAGCTTCGCGCAGCGCCTAGAAGTACCCACTTGTACCTTTGAAGAGGACAGGAACCAGGAGCTGTAACTACCCCGGGCTGTGTGCCGCCTAACTGCCCTACCTACTGGAAGAACAAGCGTTCCTGCGGGACTACCATCAACGGGACCTCGCGTCATCGCTGCAGCCTACCGGCGGGCCGAACCAAGACGACTTCCTGCTGCCCAGCCGCCTGCATATCTAATTGTGAGCCCGTTCCTATTATTTCCTAGTTGTTCCCCTTTGATTTGTTCAAATTAGTGAAATTATTGCCTCGAAATTGGGTGTGGTGTCCTACAAATTTTTATCTAATTACCTACATATTTGGCAAGGGACACGAAGTCGTAATCTTTGTCTAATATTTACAAATTTCAACTATTTTAAATTATTTATTTGCGTTAAATAGATATTTTCTTTACTATAATTAAGTGTAAAGGTTAATAATTACCTATTAGCTAACCCTAAATACTACGTCTAGCTTAGCCACTATAATCTACCTACTTTACACACTATTTAGTTGCCTATTAAATACTTACGATAATAATTTATTTACAGTCCTATTATAATCATCACTGATCTATTATTAATTCTCATCACATAATTGCACAAAAGATTAACAATCCCCCATTCATATCGCAGGAATAACTTGTAACTTTTTGTTCGAAATTTTACTGCTCCGCTACGCAATTGTTAAATGATAGATAAGATAACAGAATATTAAGTGTGCAAAAAATAACATTCCAGTTGTAAGAAGCGCGAGACCGCTCGGCGGCCGCCGCGCTCGGTGCCTATTCTACTAGTGACGTCACCCATTGTCCGCACGGCCTACCTGGCTGCCCGAGCGCACGGCGACCCGCACAACAGCTGATTGAGGCGAGGAGCGTATCGTATGCAAACAGTTTTTATTGTTTTAATTTTATTAACTTAAATTAGATATTTTTATCGCAATGGCTACCGAATCTAAGGCAACCGAACGTCTATGCACGCTTATTAATAAGCGAGGAATAGCAAAGGGGCGTTTGACTAAATTTAAAATTCATGTTGACCATATTTCAACACTAGACACTATTCCTGAGCTAGAAATAAATAAGATTGCGATGAAACTGTCTAGAATCGAGTCTTTGTTTATCGAGTTCGACGAGCTGCAAAGTCAAATAGAATTGTTAAATACTTCAAATTTAGATAACGAATTAACTACGCGTGATAATTTTGAACAGGAATATGACACATATATTTCTATGGCTCAGCAAATAATTAAAAGGCATTCGCCTGCCCAATCTAATACTGACGAAATGGGTTCCAATACCTCCACTCATGCGACACATAATTGTCATCACAATGAAGGAGATGAGACCCTTGGTTTTAAATTACCGATTATAAAAATTCCTAATTTTGATGGCACCTACTACAAATGGCTGGAGTTTAAGGAGACATTTAGTTCATTAGTTCATGAAAATCAAAGAATAAAGAACATACACAAATTCCACTATTTAAATTCCTATTTGGAAGGCGAAGCCGCTCGTGTCGTCAGTAATTTGGAAGTTTCTGATAAAAATTATTCCGAAGCTTGGAATCTATTGTGTGAACGATTTGATAACAAAAGACTCCTTATCAATAATCACCTAAAATCTCTTTTTAATTTGGAATCTGTGCGAGATACCGACAAGTCTTTACGCTATACTATCGATCACATTACAAAGAACTTGCGGGCTCTCAGCACATTGGGGCTGCCCACCGATAAGTGGGACGTCTTAATTATTTATATGGTCGCAGCAAAATTAGATAGCACTACATGTTTTAAATGGGAAGAGCATAGGAATTCTATATCTGAAATACCATCGCTTAATGACTTCTTTTCATTTTTGAAAAATCGCGCTGATGTGCTCGAGACTGTTCATCGAAATAGACAGGATAAATATGATAAAAGTAGACAGTTTGGTTCAACATCTCAAACTAAGGTTCAATCTAAATCTTTTGTTGTTACTTCTAAAGAGACTACTCCTACTCGCAATAGGACCTTTGAATGTGTGGTATGTAAAGCTAATCATCGCCTTTATGAGTGTCCCTCATTTAAAGCAAAGTCCTCTGAAGAGAGGAACTCTATTGTAACGTCATTCAATCTATGTGAAAATTGCCTCAGACCTGGGCACAATGTTCAAAACTGTAAACTTCCAGGTACTTGTCGCACCTGTAAGAAACGACATAACACTCTTTTACATTTTTCAAAAAATAACGATTATGACAATGCGAGAACCCCTAACTCCCACTCTATAGTAATGTCTGCTCTGTCATCCCCTGAAGTGCTACTGTGTACCGCTAATGTTCAAATTTCTAATCCTGTTACTAATAAAACTCTCCAAGTACGAGCTCTGCTCGACTGTGGCAGTCAATCTTCTTTTATAACCCAATCATTAAAACTTAAACTAAATCTACCCCCACAGCCGTTAAATGTCAACATTGTTGGTATCGGCCAAATTCCACTTAATCTAAATACAGAGAGATGTCCTCTCCGCCTAAAATCTAATTCGACCTCTTTCGTGGTGTCTATGTTTTGTTTAGTTCTACCTAAAATTTCCGATAATTTACCTAAGTTTTCCTTCAATAGTAAGGCCCTAAATATTCCAAATGTCCAACTAGCGGACCCCAATTTTAATCAGTCGTTGCCTATAGACATGCTGATAGGCGCCGATCTTTTTTGGGACCTAATAGGCTCTGAGCAGCTGTTTTTAGGGCACAACAATCCTATACTCCGAAGTTCTAAACTAGGGTGGCTATTAGCCGGGCCTCTACCTAGAATACACCTACAGCAATTAAATTCCCCCCCAAAACACATAACGTGTAATTTCTCCCTAAAGGAAGAAAATTTTCCTAATCTGAATTTACAAAAGGAAAATGATTTTCCTAATCTAGAGAAACAAATGTCTATTTTTTCGGAACTAGAGAACATTCCACAAATTCAACCCTACACTAAAGAAGAGAAATTGTGCGAACAGCACTTTCTCTCTACTACTACTCGAGAAAGCACTAGTCGTTTTTGTGTTAGTCTACCTTTGCGCTGTGAGCGCGACTACTTAGGTGACTCCTACCGGTTGGCTAAAAAGAGGTTTATAAACTTAAAAGCTCGCTTTAAAAAACAACCTGACCTTAAATTAGCTTATTCAAAATTTATCCATGAGTACGCCGAACTCGGGCACCTATCTGAATCTAAATAACATCTACCTAAAAACAGCCATTTTGTTACCAATCACCCTGTCATCAGAGAATGGAGTGAGTCCACTAAGTTGCGTGTCGTGTTCGACGGATCAGCTCGGACTTCCTCTGGTTTTTCTATAAGCGACTTACAAATGGTAGGGCCTACAATACAAAATTCTTTATACAATATCCTAATTCCCTTTCGCCAATATAAATACTGGAGGCTGCACTATGTGGTGGTATGACCCTAACATTCTGGTACAGCATGAATCTTCTTGGCCTACGACTTTGACATTCAATGAATCTTTTAATTCGAAAGCAGTCTCTGCTTTGGTGGCGGAGGTTTCGCCTTTAGCGCCTATAATATAATTTAATCGATATTCTAATTTAACAAAAATACATAGAGTTTACGCTTACGTCTTAAGATTTATATACAATTGTAAAAACCCTAATAATAAGCTCGAAGACGAGCTTAAAACCCAAGAGTTAAATAACTCACTAGAACTTTTATTAAAAATAGCTCAAAAGGAATCTTTTCCTACCGAAATTGATCGACTACAATCTAATAAGCTTCTTCCAATTAAAGGATGCCTATACTCATTAAATCCTTTCCTAGACAAATCAGGAATACTACGTGTAGGAGGTCGCATTGATAGCTCAGCCTATCCCTATGAGAAACGACATCCCGCTGTCCTGAAAAACAATCATTATTTAACCAAGTTAATATTCGTTTATGAGCACTCGCGCCTACTACACACAGGTCCCCAACATCTTTTATCCTCTATTAGAGACAAATACTGGCCTATAGGAGGCCGTAACTTAGCGAGGAGTGCGGTTAGACATTGCCACACTTGTCGTCGTTTTAAGGGTCAGACTATGTCAAATATAATGGGAAACTTGCCTAAAGAGCGTGTTGAACCAGATTATCCTTTCAGTACAGTGGGCACTGATTTTGCTGGACCATTTCTAATCACTGATCGAAAGGGTAGAGGGTGTAAGATTACAAAGTGTTATTTATGTATTTTCATATGTTTTCGTTACAAATGCGTTCACCTAGAAGCGGTCAGTGAGCTAAGTAAAGACGCGTTCATACTCACTCTCAAGCGATTTATTTCCTGCAGAGGAATACCTAAATTTATCTACTGCGATAACGGCAGAAATTTTGTTGCCGCAGCCAAAGAAATATCTAACTTCGTTAAATTACATAAAAACGCAATTGTTGACTTTGGAGCTCGTCAGGGCATCGATTTTAAATTTTCACCTGCATACGCTACTCATTTCAATGGCCTAGCTGAAGCCGTTGTTAAGTCAGCTAAGCACCATATCCATAGGGTTTTAGGACAAACACACCTAGCTTTCGAGGAACTGTCTTCGCTATTTGTTCAGATCGAAGCAATCCTAAACAGCCGACCCCTTTGTCCTTTAAGTCCCTCGCCTAACGATTTCTATCCGCTCACCCCAGCTCACTTTTTGATAGGCAGACCTCTCACATCTCTGCCATCGCCAAACTTATTGGAGAGCAACACAAATCGACTTGATCGTTATGCGGAACCGGTGGGCGACCGAATACGTAGCCGAGTTGCAGCAGCGTACAAAGTGGCGCTCCAGCTGCCGAAATCTACAGCTCGACGACCTGGTACTTATCAAAGAGGACGGCACTCCCCCACTGTGTTGGCGCCTGGGGCGCGTAAACAAATTGTACCCCGGAGACGATGGTGTTCCGCGCGTCGCCGACATATCTACAACCCAGGGTACCATAAGAAGAGCCATTATCCGTCTGTGCTTACTACCTACCGAAGAGGAGAGTCAATCTTGAAAGCACAGAAGCGCTTTCAAGGGCCGGGAGGATGTTGACGCTGCAACGTATTTTCAACCCAGCGACCATGGCCGTAACGCTCACATTCCCCCTTTCGTTTATACAGCCAATCAAGTGGCTACCAAACTATTTGGAGGGGAACCAAACCAATAATGATTTTAATACACTTCTACTTACCACCTTGTATCGATCCGCAAGTAAATCCTAATATCTACAAAAACCTACTTTTATTTTCTCTTGTTCGACTAATCCTGAACAGTTGTTTTTATTTAAAATTGAATCATTAACGCGTTTTCTTTCTTTTTGTAAAAATAAAAAAAAGTTTTAAAGGAGAATTCAAACTTGTAATTTTTTAACAATGTCTTATCTTATCTTCAGCCCTTATCATATACATCCCACTGCTGGGCACAGGCCTTCCTACATGAGAGAAACACATGAGGAGCTTGGGCCATAACACCACCACGCTGGCCCAATGCGGGTTGGTGGGTTAAAGCGGTAGCAGTAACAACCGGGACCAACGGCTTAACGTGCCTTCCGAAGCACGGAGGAGCTCAAGATCATAAATTTGGTTGACCCATCCCGGGACCGACCATGGCGAAAGTTGCTTTGTTTTCGTAATCGAAACCAGAGCGCTCATACCACTACGCCACCGAGCTCCTTTGACAATGTACTGACACGTTACTTGCATCGGCAATGTAACAAATATCAAAAATAAATTGTTGTTGATCAATCGTTGTTACTTTGTAATAGTCATCTTTAAACGGACCAATTGATGACTTATTTAAATGGTTTTTTAATATGTAACAACATCAACGTATTATAAAGTGGCGTCATGTTATGTGATAAGCTGCAGGTTTTTGTTTACCAAATAAAGGAATAATTTTTTTATCACATACAGATAAAATTGTCTAGTCCAATTCGGAATAATAAAAAGTTATTTAATTAACCTTTACAATCCTTTAGTTTCGGGAAAAGGTTTTCCACCAAATCCTCCGCGACTTTGCTAGTGTGTTCTTCCAAGTAATATTGTATCTATATTCTATCTTGAGCTACTCAAAATGTGGCACTCTTTATACTGTTAGTCTGCTAATTAATTTTATTCTGTAGCTCTTAACCTCCATCTCACCCGATACTAAGTGATGATGAGGTCGGAGATGTAAGCGAGCTACACCCGGATTCCTCAACCACAGAGGAACTGGCTATCTTTACCTCCAACTGCCGGAATGCAACAATGCTGTTAACATAATCGTTATAGCGAGAATGTTAAGTACTTAAGATGGTGGTAGCTAGCCAGGCGGTCTTAGAAGAAAATTTCGCACTCACGGGAATTGTCCCTGGACCTCTATTTCTGGAGCAGGTGGTCTCAACCACTAGACCACAGAGTTGGTTAAAAAACAAATATTACCTCAATCGTTTCTCTATCATTCGACACCATTCCTTACCCTTCTCTGCTATTTCATATGTCTTATAAATAAATCAGCAACAGAGATTGTATTGATGGTAGTACTAAAACTGTTAACGCCAGCAAATTAATTGTATTTTTATTTTTCAACTAGTCACAGTCAGAAACCAATACTGCCGTCTGCCTCAGTTCTCGAAAGCGTCCCCCTAACATTCTGTATATAGATTACCTTTCCTTTCACAATCCGGGTGACTGCTCTATCTAACCACTTAGGAGAATCCTATAAATTTTGTTTTGAAGCTATAAACGTTTACCGGCACAATGTCCAAATTATATTTTAACAAGCAGACGAGTCGTTTATAAACATCCACGCTTTGCCTATATTAGGTATTGTATTCGAGGATTTGAATATATGTTTGAAATATATTTATTGATAAAGATGTCTAGATAAGAAAATAAAGATTAACTTTTTACTAATTCCTCTGACAAACATCTGTCCCGCAGGGATATTTGATAGAGTAATAATAATAAGAATCGTATACTCACGCCTATTATTAATAGTTGAGATAGTGTCACTGACACTTAATATTTTAAACCTTATTTTATGAACAGAAGCATGTATAGTTTTTGTAGGTCACCGGTCACCCGCGTCAACTCAAGATCACGCAACTCATTAATATTTATGGACCAGACCTAGCTTCTTGGAGGCTGTAGGACAAATTCTAGTCGGAAGTAACACATTTATTTCTTGAAATAATTTCGGCAATACCTATTTAACTTAGCACATAAATGGTTTCAGTCATACCTACCTTACAAAAAGGGAACAGTATGTAGAAATCGAACATACAAATTTTAAAACAGGTGAAGTTCGAAATATTAGATCTAAAAATAAATGTAAACCATTCAATCCCACAAGGCAGCGTCCTAGGGTGCGTCTTGTTTCTTGTCTATGTAAATGACCTTCCAAAAATATTAAATTGCCACTGCACCTTGTTTGCTGATGATATTTCCATCCTACTACCTTGCAATAATAAAATAGAATTAAAATCTCAACTTGATGAATGTATAGAAAAAATTGTAAATTGGCTAAATATTCATAATTTAGAGCTAAATTTAAAAAAGACAAAAATTCTACAATTTAAATCCTACCAAAAAGCACCTCTAGATATACAGTATAAATATAAAAATTCTGAAATTATATCAATTGAAAACACAGCCTCCTTGCTCGGTATTGAAATCGACTGCAGCCTTAGCTGGAAGCTGGAAGGCACATATAGAAAAGCTATCCAAAAAGGTGTCATCTTTCGTATATGCATTGTGCAACCTCAAAAGGGTTACTGACACAAGAACTGCCCTTACTGCATATTATGCATACCCTCACAGCCGCTTCGCGTACGGTATACTTACTCTTTTGGGACAATAGTTCGGATAGACGTGTAATATTTACTCTTCAAAAAAAGTTAATACGAATTATATATAATATAGATCAAATGACATCATGCAAACCATATTTTATTCAAAACAAAATACTGACTATAACATCAATATACATTCTAGAATCTTGTGAATTTGTCAAAAATCACATATATCTCTTTACAGTCAACACAAGTATTAAAAGAAATAATAGATATGAACATAAATTAAAACTGCCAGCAGGTAAAGCTCTCCAGTTGGTTAGGTCGGGCCCACAATGGATGTCAATTCAAACTTATAATAATATACCTAAAAAATAAAGCAGCTAGAAAATAACCAAGCATTTGTTAGACAATTAAAAAAACATCTTATAGAAAAAGCATATTATGACCTCACTGAATTCTTAAATGACACATAAAAGACGTCAAGTCTATTCTGTCATGCTAAGGAATTGTTAGTGGATATACATTCAAGTCAATGTATCTCTACTAATGCCCTACTAAAATAAAATAAAATTTTAATTAAATTTAATCCTATAATGAAATATCTAATTATTTGATGCCGAATTAATTTGTTCATTATAAATTGTAGAAAATGATGGCGCTCTCTTGCTTGCCCCCACGGGGTGTCATGTGGCCAATGTATCAATTAACTTATTGTAACACCTATATGTATCCATGTGACTAGCAAATTAATAAATGAAATGAAACTTTTTATACAGGATATTACATCGTTGTAATGGAACTCAATAAAAACCAAAGTGTTGTTCAACGTAAGTTTTTAAACGGAAATAAAATCTGATACAAGAGATAAAGTACTGGGCTAAAAAATACATAGAAACATCTTATAGTAAACAAAACAGTCAACAAAAACTGCGGAACTATCAACACATGTACAGACAGGTCTGAAAAGATAAACCCACCCATAGATTCAAAATTTCAAAGTTTGTAAATATGGACACTATTGTAGTGGCTATAAGATTTTGTATGCATATTTATATGTATACGTAATTGTACAAATCTTCCTTCCTTACAGTGTTAATGACGTAGATGAAAAAGTTAATAATCAAAATGCGTGTTCAGATAAAAATCTTCCGCGGAGGTTTTCCACGTTAGTTAATGAAAAAATATAAATAAAAAAAGGCATGCCAGAGGATGATTATTTCAATAATTAGCAATGTATTCAAGTAATTATAAGCGGAAAAGTTAAATAGGAAGTTGAATTTTTATATTTGAACTGGCACACTTGAATTTTTTTGTAGAAAAAGGCAGTATGATTACGAAACTAAATTCTAGAAGCGGTTGTAACTCCAGGAAATACTAGGCTGATGAAGTAGTTAGGACCTATTTCTCCACTTTATCAAGTACTTTATTCAATCACTCATTAGAATTTCTGAGATGTCGGAGTGCCCAAAAATAACTAAAATATTTTAAAACCGTATTGCTGCATCATTAGGACTGCCTTTCACTTGTTTATTATTTGAGTTACTACATTAGGAGAGGACGGTTTCCAGCTAGTACACTGTCTTTACATGCTGAGTTGTTTGACCAAAAAAATCGGGTCATAATTTTTAAATTATCCACTAGCAACATTTTGTTTTCTATAGTTCAAATCAAAACACAAGCTCATAATTGATGCATAGTTTGGACTAGATAGGTTGATTATGTGAACATTATCCACAGTTCTTCTAATTCATATGATCCGTGGAGTGAGAGATATCCTGGAAGCTACAGTCATGTGAGGAATCTTTGTAATTCTTTACTCTTCAGCATACTATGTACCAAATTATCCACCATGATCATGTCAAATGAGCTTTTATCTCTGGAAATGGGAAAATCCTGCAAATCGACGGCCGGCTGGTCGAGTTGTTAGTTATAAAGTTAGGGTCTACTAAACCACCAGGACCCGGGTTCTAATCCCAGTAGTTTTGATGAGGAATAATAGCATTTATTGATGAGTGACAGATTTTTGTTTCCTTATAGGTAAGTACTTATATCATTTATTATGAGAATTTACTATAAAATTATGAATATTTCTCTGTGAGAAAAATGTAAATTACTAAAAAAAATATGGCTTTAGGGGAGTCCTTTGTCCAGCAGTGGACGTCTTTCGGCTATGAAGATGATAATGATGATTTATCGGTTATCTAGTCTCCATGTTTAGGCTTAATAATAGATGTACTAAGTGTACGAAGTGTAAATATTATTAGACTTTTTAGAAAGTTTCGACTTAAAAACTTTTTGTACTTTAGAAAAGATCTAGGTTGCAATAAATCATTGTTATCTGGACCACATCCAACTGAAGCTATCCATAACAATAACAGACTCAGCTTACAAATGAGATCGTCGAGGGATAAAACGAAAGTTATCCATTAGAAACTCAAGGCAAGCTTTCACCTTCGGGAGTACTTTTACCTGCAAGGACGACTGCTTTCTAAATCGAAATGCCTTTGTTGCAGCTGTAGCCTTTGTTGGAATGTGTTATGGTTTATTATTGTATGTAGATTTAGAGGCGATTAGGGTCAGATTGGTTTTGTTTGAAATGGATTATCGTTACGGTGACGTCGATGCGCCGGAGATGCTTCAGCAAAATAAAGGGTTAAGAGTGATGGCGGAGAAGTATTTACTACCTCCTCAAATGGTTGCTCGACCGAGGCAGCATCATAATCAAAAATATCTCCAAGAACCACTTTCGAACTGTCAAAAATCCCATCTGTACGTCGATCACAAAAAATAATGTTATGTACCTAAAAATCTCATAATGTCTGTCTGGCGTGTCTCTGTGTTCTGAGGTCATGTCTGAATTTGTACCAGTTCTAAAAACTTAACTACAGAGAAGACGCCGGCAATATACTTGTGTAGTCACTCTTCTTAAATGTTAGGAGCGTCTTTTCAACTTTCAAGTCGAAAAGATTTGGAAAAGTTGTCAGAAAATAGTTATAACAGAATTTTTCGTAAAAAAGTCTTATTATTCAGTAAGATTTTCATACATTATTAAAAATCGCACAAAATTTCTTTCTTGTTAGACTTTTCGATAAATGCTCTGGTAAAAAACTTTAAGGACTAGCCGGATTTCAATATGTATGGCAGATTTTGTTAGAATTGGTTTTCAATATTTTTGACTTCAAAGTGGGTATGAAAAGACGCGCATCGCATTCGCAACATCAGATTGCAGTCAAACAATTCTACCCTTGGGCTTTCGATTACGAAAACTTTCGCCATGGTCGATCCCGGGATGGATCAGTCAAAATATGCACTGTTGTCCACTATGTAAAGATCGAAAGGAGGTATGTTGACGGCCGGACCCCAGAAGACGCAGTATCGATCCCCGCCTGGAACATATTTTTTCATTGTTTTCTTTTATGTATTTCCTACATTTTTATTACTTAAACCACAAATTGTGTAGAACAAAAGTAGTGGTCGTAAATTGACCAGCTAGTTACATTACGACAAGCTGTGGCCTTTCTCTGGGCATTTTTCCCTAGGAAGATGTCATTATGTTTCGAGTAAACTGCCTTCGTGAGAGATTGGTTGGATAATAAAATTGTTGATGATTATATTATGATTTAGAGTAGCGGTGATTAAATTGTAATTTAGTCGCTCTGCAGATTATATAATCTTTGTAAGATAAGAATAGAGAGATTGGAGCATAGTTTTTTTAGTAAATTCTTCCTGTGTGGGTATGACAAAGGGATCAAGCCCATACAGCCACGTCTGATGTATTTTTTACATTTCTGTAGTTGTTGCACTATGTTGCACTTTCATCCCGCTTCCTATAAAAACAATGACTCACTTTCAAAGTATGAGCAATAAAAAAATATTTGTAAAACAAGTGATATCACCAGTGACTTGCAAATCACAAATCATCTTAGAAAAAATTAACTAATCTTAAAGAGAAAACGCTTTGAAAAAGGACTTGTGTTACTTTTTATGAACAAGATTCGCGGGGCTGCCACTTAACTCAAACCCATATCAATAGCAGGTATTAAAAGGCATATTTATTGCTTTCATAGGCAGTACGAAATGACCGTATGACGTCATAAAGTATAATTTTCAACCCAATGCCATCCAAAGCATTAGTTGGCATAGACAAGCTTCAAAGGTACCTGACAAATATCAGGGGTAGAGTAAACAAAAAAATGCATTTAATCGATCACCACTCACCCCATCTGCACAGTAATGTTAAGTATTTACCGTGCCATCGGTCTTTAAGACTGGCAATTCGAGTAGAAGGCTTTTTAATAAAATAAAATATAGCACACATAATTACATAAAAAAGTAGCGCACTCAATTCACATACATACCACAATACAATTATGTACTTACTTTCTAAGCAGATATACCATTTTAACGATTTTGAAGTTAAGTACATAATACCCATTACATAATAAGCATTAATATTTTGGTACATTGTCAGGACTTGTCAAATCATTATGTTGTTAACGTAATCTCAATTAGGTATATAATTTATCCATTTAAAAGTTACATCTAACGTATGGCTTTGGGACTACTTTGGATTTACCTTATTGAGGCGAAGTAGGGGGTATTTTTGCATTGCAGTTGCTAAAGTTGACTTGCTGTAGACAGTACATTGATTGTTCGGTTCCGGGTTCTAGGCAATTTGTGTGAATGTGAGAATAAAATGGATTTCATAAGACACGACTTGGTCTGTCTCATTGTTTCATATTCTTGTTCGTGATCCAATTAGACTATAAATTGTGATATAGATTGTTGGTACAGAGATGTGGGGACTTTGCTTACCATTCCTCCTTAACATCCGGAAGAATAGGAGAGTGACCCGACACCCCACTGCTTGAAAGCAGACGTGTCATGGTTTGTTCTTTTGATTGAGGCATTTTTGTCGTTTCTTAAATCAAAGTACGAGTAATCAGCAGCATACATTTCCGTTCACCAGTATGTTGTAGTTTTTTTTATATTGATCTCGCTGGGGTGACTGCTCACCCCTCTGTTCTTTTACGTCAGGATTTTTTTTTGTGTTGTTGAAGTAAAACATTCATGAAAAATGGCTGGATTTTCGTAAAATCAAATTGAAAATTTATTGTAAGATATACCAAATTTTAGCAAATTTATATACCAAATTATGACGGCCACTATACTACTTCTATGGTATAAGACGATCAAGCAGGTATAATTTTTTTGATAATTTATTAATTAATTCTAAGTATTCTAACACTACTAAAAACAATATTCCAAGTACTTACCTTTATAAAATATTTGGCGTTATAATTTGCTCAGCCATACATGAAGCACCGTTTGGCTATTGATTTGTCTCGAGAATCGGGTCAAATCTTAAGAGAGATTCTAAATATGAATCAAGAACCTTCTGCAAGGGAACCCCTGGTGAAATTACAGAAACGAGCTAGGTGCGCACTATGTCCTAGAAAAAAAGACAAATGATAAAATATCATTGAAAAAATAGGGTTTACCCATTAAGCCCACAACAAGTAAAGATATTTGTCTGATCTGCTTATGATTTAAAATAAAAAATGTTGTAAATAAAAAAATATATATGTATAACAGTTTATGTTATAGTTTATTGATCGTCTTTTTAACAATTTTCTAAAATAAAATGTGAATTCTTTGTAAAATAATGTTTTATTAATAGTTGAAGGTAGTGGGGTGTGACGTAACCCCTCTATCCTTTCGCGAATGAAATAAGATATAGGTATTCTTGCCTGTCTTTAAAATTTTTGTACCTGATAGTAGTTATATCTTCATATTGTAAGTGATGTTATCAGATAATGGCACGTTTTTTTATACAACTAGATCACAAACAAGCTGACGGCCCACCTGATGGTAAGCGGTTACCGCCGCCTTCAGACACCTGCAATAACAAGGAAAATCACTTGATATTGTAGGTGCGTTGTCATCCTGGGGCCTAAGATAAAAATTTCATCTTAAGTCAGCCATAATCGCCATTGGCACCCTTGCCCTTCAATTCGAAACACAGCGAACTGTTTCACGCCTGAAATAAGAAAGGCGATGGTACCTACCCAGACGACCCTACATACGGGTCTACCACCACGTTAGCAGCCTTCTTCAAAAAAAAAAGATTTGTGTGTGTTTGTTGGTAGGGGTCTTAGATATCAAGGGTATTTCGTTAATCTATCCATATAATTCGTTTCAGTTAAAAATTAACACTTACGTAAACAAATATCTACATTCACATAAGACAATTATCTTGTCCAATTCAAGATGCACGATCTGATATCTGGTCATAACATAACATCTAATTGTGAGGCAAAAACTTTCATACTCCAGCAAGAGGTCGATAAACTTAGCGTGCTGCTGATTTTTTTACATTAATCGCGTCGCTGTTTTTCTTCAGTCGTTCTAGTGTTTCTTATAGCCCGATAGTCACGATCTCGGTCGGCAGAGAAGGCGCGAGCGCAGACTTGACAGACGGCAAACATGGTAATAGTTTTGTATAAAATCAAAAGTGAAAAACCGAATCTCATTGAAAATACCGACTTCAAAATACTATTAAGGCAAAAAATAATAAATCTAATAACCTACCCATTCCCAATACAGGGTGTAAAGAGGACGGAACTTTTGAACTGCCTTCGTTTTCAAAAACTTACACCCTGTAGGTATAGGTGGTTTTTTTCAGTTTATATTACGCTGTTTCTAAAAACATTAGATAGTGAAGGATTTTAATATTTTACTTCTTACCGCTTGTTTATTAGGTAGCGTTGAGTCACCTGGGGGTGGTCTGGTTTTACTTCGTCCATTTAGATAAAAACTTTAAAGAAGCTATCGCATACAAAGGTCGTGCTCCATTTTGAAACAATTAGTGTTTCGTTCTAGCAACGCTAACTAGCGTCCGAGAGGTGAGTGTAGTGCGATCGCCACACTTGAAAGGAACATAGCAGTGACGAGTGGTGTCAGAATTTCCATGCCTCGCCCAGCGTGGGTGAGTCTCTCCAGCGTCGGCTAGGTCTGTCAGTGGATTTCTACTGGTAAAAAGGTGGCGTTGAGTTTTGTAGTTAAATATCTGTTTCAATTATTAATTCTTTGACAGGTACCTAGGTGTTTGCCCCAAAGAGCTGCGTAGCGATTACATCATAGAAAAAATGATTACCGCGAAGTCGGTAGAGGTAAAAACAAAGTTTTATTATCATGTTTCAACGCACATTAAAGCTTTATTTTTAAAGATAATTCTTGGTGATGAACCTTGTCAAGCTCGGTGGCGTAGTTGTTTGAGCACTCTGGTTTCGATTACGAAAACGAAGCAACTTTCGCCATCGTCGATCCCGGGATGGGTTCAACTAAAATTCCTAATCTTCGAGCTCCTCTGTGCTTCGGAAGGCACGTTAAGCCGTTGGTCCCGGTTGTTCCTGCAACCGCTTTAACCCACCAACCCGCATTGGGCCAGCGTAGTGGTGCTATGGCCCAAACTCCTCATGTGTTTCTCCCATGTAGGAAGGCTTGTGCTCAGCAGTGGGACGTATAGGCGGGTGATGTGATGTGTGATGTGAACCTTGACCTTGAAGTAATTTATTGTTTATTCAGAAAAGTGTGAAAAAGTATTGTATCCTACAAGCATTTGATACTACAGCGATTTGAATCCGGGCCCACTGGTTTAGTTGTCAAATAGTTGAACAGTGTTTTAACTATGACAGGCTTAGTAAGTTATTTTATATATAAAGCTATTTTGCAATAGGTTACGTTGCCCTACGTTTGTTTGCCACCCTAGCCGTAAAAAAAGAATAAGAGACCCGGAAGGAAGTAATAAAAACAATCTGTCATGTTTGTTAAAGTATCTAATCCAAACGCGAGAATAAATTTTTCAAGTTCTGCGTAAATTGTAGCAGCAGAATGTCAACCTTGCTACACCCACCTGTCGCTTATAGCCATTGGAATGTAAGATTTAGTGTCTAAAACATAGCTTTCTGTGTTGCGAGTTCGTTCACCCATATTGTTATAGGTACATAATTTTCAAATCTTTAACATCTGTAGCTCCTGTAAGTTGTAACAATGAAAGTAACAGTCAATATGCTAAATTAAAAAAAATACTGCTATGATTTTGTTTTTTTACTCCTTTTATTTGGTACGTCGCACATTCAGAGTATCTCGGCAGTTGTAAAATGCCTTCTAATACCTCTTATTACAATAGATTAAGATGCACATTATGTTTAACTTGATATGCGGTTTTGTGTACGTTCTGCTTATTTTTAACCGACTTCAAAAACGAGGAGGTTCTCAATTCGGCCGGTATGTTTTTTTTTCTTTTTTTTTTTTTCTATGTATGTACACCGATTACGCCGAGATTACTGATCCGATTTACGTGATTCTTTTTTTGTTCGATGCGGAATAGCTGCCATTTGGTCCCATAAAAATTTTTTCAAAAACAGTTGGATACTTTGGTTTTAAATATAAAAAAACTGAAATTATGTAGTCGTCTACATATGCGTAATTGCAAATTTTTGCTTTTCCAATGACTTTTTAGTGAAACGATACGACATTAGGAAACAATATAATTTGACTGTCACCCATCTAGCTTTGACCGTAGAAAGTTATCACTAAAAATTGTGAAAAAAAAATTTTAAACAAAAATTAAAACCGACTTCAAAAAACTGAAAAGGATAAAATAATTTAATTTAAGAAGGTATTCATCCCCTAGAAACATATTTTTGGAGTTGGTGCTAAGTGGTTTCCAAAAACAATAGAAAGTGAAGCACCGACTCCAAAAATATGTTTCTAGGGGATGAATACCTACTTAAATTAAATTATTTTATCCTTTTCAGTTTTTTGAAGTCGGTTTTAATTTTTGTTTAAAATTTTAGGGTTTCAATTATTAAAAGCCATATTGGCAGCCTTAAATTAAGGCATCACTTTGGTATCCCGTGCATGACAGATTCATTTACACATTTTAAGTGAATGTTCTGCACCCGTACCACCATCTTATATCGCGATCCAGTTTAGGACCTAAACTGAGTAGAATCGATAAATCGTACTGGTTGGTTGAATAGGTAAATAAATGAATGTCAAAATTTGCTAAATTATTTAATTTTAACGCCGCATTATCTATTCGTAATTTATCTATTCAATTGCAAGTGGGGTTTAATAGATAACCTTATACTGCATTATTACAAATCTAGGTCTTTTGAATTAGAAAACTTCCTAATTAGATAATCGGTGTACGTACATACATAGAAAAAAAACATACCAACCGAATTGAGAACCTCCTCGTTTTATAAGTCGGTTAACAAATCACGGTAAAGTACTACATCTCATGATTGTAACAGAATAACAAAGAATTGTAGTTTTACGATTTGTATTCGACTGAATATAGGTATAACAATAAACTGACAATCGCATACGAATTTTTACGTCAGTTTTTCTTATATTAAAACTAAACAAAAGTATTTCGCTTATACTATTTAGTTCATTAGGTAAAATATAGCACGGGCGCAGGGCGCCTGCGCCCCGGCGTGGGCGGCACAACTAACATTACATATTAATTTAGGATAAGACACTTCACAATATCGAATTGCGTTCCGTAACACGTGTAGCTATGGACAAAACAAAACATAAATTACTTAGACAATTATTGGATACAATAATTGGCACCTGTAGTTATCTATTTTATTGCAGCAAATTTTTGTATCTCACATAAGTATGCAACACGATCTGTAGGAGTTAGATCAGAACTTATTGATCAGTGTAAAATAAATGTGTTAGATAGAAAGGAGTGAATGGATGTATTATTTTGTCGAATTTCAAGTCGAAAATATTGGAAATTAAAAAACCGAATCTAATAACACTTTACATGCATAAGCAAAGCTGGCTAGTCTGTCAGTTGTCAGATGATTTTTCTAATAGTTGTCAGATTACAAACATACAACTACAAATATTGTAATTTAATATTTGAAAAGAGTGACTACATGAGTTTGTTGCCGGAATCTTCTCGGTAGTTCAACTTTTGGAACCAGTGTAAATTCAGACACGAAAGACAGACAGAGACTATGACGTTGTTAGTTAATATATTAATATATTTTTTGTGATAGTTGTAAGAATGTGTTTTTTTTGACGATTTAAAAGTGCTTCTTTGTGGCCTATTTAAATAAAGTATTTTTTCTTTCTTTCAGATGATTTTTCTAATAGTTGACAGATGATTTTTTTAAAAAAAGTCTTATTCACATTTTACATGTTTGATTTTGTGCATTTATAACGTCTACTTTATTGTAAGAAATACAAAAAAAAACGTTGCGTAAAAAGCGGTAAATAAAATAGAAAACGGTGAAGTAATTGGTAGGCTTAGACCATTATGGTCTAAGATGATAGGTTACACCTAACCTAGTGCTCCAGTGGCGTAGCGGTTATCGAGTCTTGCCGGACCCCAGAAGACGCGGGTTGATTCCCGCCTGGAGCATACAATTTATTCATCGTTTTATTTCTTTATTTCTATTTCTTACAAGTAATTGTTGAGTAAGAGAAATTTTTAGATTTTCATAAAAAATCATCTGACAACTTTTTAGACTAGCCCGACTTGCTTATGCATGATATTTTTTTGTTTATTTTCAATATTTTTTGAACTTGAAATTTTGTATGAAGAGGCATTTAATGTACCTAACGCACTTAGTGCACCTAATGCACTTAATGCTCCTAATGCAGTTCGACTCTGAGTTGTAAAACTTAAATTCGGATTGAGACAATTTAATTCCGACCTCACCACTGAGTTACATTTATATCTAGTTAAACTCTCATTAGCTGGTTTAGGTCACATGTGGCCTCGTATCAGTCCTTTCTATCCAAAGACCGGTTTGCACCTTGCTCGGTTACTATTACACTAATTGCATTATACTGCGTTGCTTGATAAGGGAAGTGTTGCTTGACAAGATCGTAAGAAATGTTCTTGATATTGATGTTGAATCCGGCATTTAGAGGCGTGTAAAAGTGTTTGTAGCTCATGTCAATTAAAAACAAATAATAAACTTATGATGATTGAAATGTAGCATACTTAAATAAAATTTCTGTCTCCCTATTAGATAAGTGTCGCTCTCTTAAAATTGCGGTCCCCTGGAAGGGTGATTTTTATACCCTTATGTATATGCAATAAATAAAATATATATATATATATATATATATATATAAATATATATATATATATGTAATTGTTACAATAAAAATAAAAAGTTTAATTTTAAAGCCATCTCGTTTCTTAGTTTCATACGTTTGATTTATTAAAAAAGTATAGTTTTTGTCTCATAATATCTCTTAGTAAGACCTTATCCATAAACGCCCAAATGACCTAACTATTTTTCTCATAAAAATATTTTCTAAATTTTGGATTCGAGTAAGAGAAACCAAATTCTTAAGAACTTATAATGTAATTGACCAAAACTGATCTAACTTTACATTATATTCTTGCTTCTAAAATATGCTAAGAGATTTACAGAGTTGTAAATTATTTTAAGTAATCTTAATTAATGCAAAATAAGTATATAAAAAATAAATTAAAAAAAATTTTTAGTCATTTTCCTAGTAAAATATTGGTTTCAGTTTATTTATTAAGAAATGCTCCATGCATTAATTATTATTAATGCATGGAGCATTTCAGTTCGAAGTGATTGCTGTTTTGTAAACATGGCCTAATCTAGATTGCCGAAGAAATACTTTGTAAGTCAAGGCCTGTTCATTTGTTGCTTATTTTTTTAACGAAGATTCCCGGTCATTGTATCAAGAACTCGTTTGACAGATCACATAACAATCGATATAATAGCGAGTAATTAATCGATTCAATGCCTTACAGCAAAATCCAGATAAGCTTAAAGGTTAAACAAATAAAATACCTATGTTCTTTGTAATTTAATGTGTTTCGAATTTTGATTATAATAGCTTTGATAGTTATAAAGTTTATTATATTAAAGGTTAAGCTATCGTGTCTAAGATCAAAGGATCCATTGATCTGTTATTATCCTATTTACTGTACAGTAAGCGTACCAGTGTGACCTTGAGGTCGCCCTTATTCCCTTAGTAACAGTGGCGGCTTTCGTAGTGTAACCGTTGAACTTGATGTGCTGTGGTGTGTACGATAAATGCCGATCTCACTTACATTTACCATTCGCGTATTTTTTGTACGAAAATTACAATAGCTAATGACTCAACACCACCCGATGTGAAGCGGTAAGAAGAGTCAATACGCGAAGACAGCTAGTGCAGTTTAATCACACTGCTCTAGCCGCTGCCACCTTGCCGGCCCAAAAGGCATTTTCATTCCAAACAAATCGCAAAATTGAATATTTTTCATTGATAAATTATTTATACTTTCGACGATCTGTTGAGGGTCGCGGGAAGCCGATGGATGAGCACAGCGTAAGACCAATCGGTTCGGAGATCATTGGGAGAGGCCTTTGCCCAGCAGTGGGCGTCTCTCGGCTGTTATGATGATGATGTTGAACCAGTAACTACAAATATAGAGAGCAACCATTGTGAGTTAATTCAAGGCGCACACAAATAAGTCGAATACTTCCTGGTCAACTAAGTTGATAACACAAGTAGAGCGCGTGAGTGGCGCCGGCGCATCGCAATTAATTAATCGCTTATTTGCATGAATAACAACATGAATAGTACACATGCCTACCTCAACAAGTTTTTGTGTGCTCCTTAATGGCAGCGACCCACATAACTTCTTACGGTGCTCGAATCTGCGCAGGAGCATCGAACACCGTAAAGATGAGTGATCGCGCGCGCAACACAGCGCGTCCGTTACTTATCTACCTTAAAGTACTTATAGCATCACTTTCCGGGTTTTCGGGAAAGCCCGATTTTACATAAGTGGATTATTCATGTAATCCACGTGACCTCTGTAAGGTTAATTAACAAAACAACTCTTATTTACAACTGACAAAGACCACTCATTAACAGAATATACTAAACGCTTTTTTAATTTTAAACAATGCTTTCATTAAGCGTGTCTAACTGTGTCATTGTTTACTTATCAATGTAATAATAATTGGCATTGAATACTGGCCTCGGCTTTGGATATTTTCACATCAAATATAATAGGGACATTAAAGCAGAAATATCATAATTTCACGCGATCCACTTGCGGAAAATTGAAACCGACTTAGTGTAAGTGAAAAAGATTTGTATTTTACAATAGGGAGTCAGTTTATCAACTCAAACTTTTTTAACTCATGAGGATGGTAAGAGCTCTGGTTTCGATTAGGAAAACAAAACAACTTTCGCCACGGTCGATCCCGGATGAGTCAATCAAAAGTATTCTCGAGCTCCTCAGTTCTTCGTCAAGGCACGTCAAGTTATTGGTCCCTGTTGTTACTGAAACCGTTTAATTCACCAACCCGCATTGGACCAGCCAGCATGGTGGTGTTATGGCTGACACACGCGTATCTTCTATGTAAGGAGGCCTGTGCCTAGCCGCGTCACTAGGCTCGTAATGATAACGACATGTGTTTTCAAATTGGCTATGCTATGCTATCTTATTGTCTTATTTATATTGAGAGAAACGCACTGTACAGTTAGTTTAAGCATTCTGTCTTAGGTCAATGCGAAAGAGATTAAAATAAAATACACTATATATATGTTTAACGCCAATGTCAAATTGTGTAATGCTATATTACCTATCTAAAGTTAGTTACATAATTGAGTACTAGATGTCGTTGTACTTTTTGCTTGATTTTCTAATAGCGGTGTTGAGAATTTCTCCATATTAGTAACCTCCCTGAGGAATTACAATTAATTTTTCTCGACTTATAATCAAATTGTTTTCTTTACGTCTTCACCTTTTTTTATGAACAGTTTTCCATTACTAGTAGGGTGGGGAATTGTTCACTTTATGCAACTTTAATGAAAAATAGCAGCCGGCTGTCAAACTTTAATACAATTTAAAAATAATGACCGCCACACGTTCACACGTATGATTATGGTGTAATTTTGCAAGCTATTGGACGTGATGTACATTGCGCAATTTGATCTAAACAAAAATATAAACGCACCTGTTTAGCATGCAAGCGAACTGCGTTGTGGCAATGCTCGTCACATTGTTCTACGAATTAGGTGATACTTAGTTGTTTTTTTATTTATTGTGAGAAGAGACTTGTAATCATTACAATTGTAATATGATAGAATTTTAATAATTACCAATAAAGAAAGAAAACAATGAAAGAATCGCATCGAGTAGCATACTTTTTATGGGTTTCAACATCTCGCCAATTGTCTATTATCGAAGAAAAGATAGAAATAACAATGAACCGACTAATGATTACAATCTTTGATAAATATAAAGTCGATTTGTTAAAATCGACCTTCGATCTAATTGGCGATCGATCATTTTGTAATCGATACCTAATTTAGATGATCGAGTGACGGATGATCGGGGCACATCGTGAATGTTGCAACATTAGTTGTGCGTTTGCGCATGCAAATTATACAAAAGTGGAGCGTAATAAGTATGAGTATTCATAGTTATGAATGTACACATTATAATTTTGATTTTCTTTAAAGTATTGCTCTTGATAATTTCGATAATAAATTCGATTCCTAATTTAATATCGGTTTCTATCGACACAGGTGTAATGAAGTTTGTTCGGATAATTTCCTGCCTTCAAAAAGTCTAACGTAAACGGGCAGCGTGTTTGGACATGAATAAAAATGGCAGCAAGGTTACTTTAATTATATGTAGATATTGGTTAACTAGGTTATCTGGGTAGGTACCACTTTTCCTTGCCTTTCTGATTTTGGCCGTGGAACAGTTCGCCGTTTCGGATTGAAGGAAAAGGTAGCCAGAGTAATTACTGGGCATGGAAGGCATTTCACCTTAGGCCTCTGGATGACAACGCACCTAAAATTCAAAATGTTATTTCCTTGTTATTGCAGGTATCTATAAGCGACAGTAGCCACTTACCACCACCAAGCTGTTGTAATAAAACAATAATATTCAATAATATAACATACGGCTAGTGTTAACCTATGTAAGTAATAAAAATTGATTCACAAATTGAAATCTGTGAAGTGCTACCTACAAAACAGGCGAAATAACTTTAAATTTTTTTCAAAGCAAGTGATAAAATGTGTTCCCCGCTTTCCATAAATTTTTGACTGCGTCTGTGGTCTAGTGATTGTAACTACTTACTTTAGATCTAGATTGGAAAATTGAACCTTAGCTGGTTCAATTTTCAAAGAGTATAGAGTCGTTTTCCATGCTTTGTACCTTTATAAAAAGAAAAGAAAAAGAACGGGGTTTTTTATTGGTTGCAAGTGCCGGCGGGCTGGCAAGGGATGAATGGTCATTTCCATGTTCTGTAATCATCCAACCGTCCACACAACCCAGTAACCTTGTAATCGGTTCATACAAAGTCTCGCTATTCATGTGTTTTGCAACACCAATTATAGCTCCATAATTTCGCGTCAAATTATACATTTGAAAGCAATGATTTTTGTACACATTAAACTTATTTCGAAAGTTAAATAACCGAATTATGATCGGTTGTCCGCCTTTCCTTTAAACGCAACTGGACCATGCCTGTTTACCTCAACCGTTCTAACAATGACACGATGCATAACAAAACCGTAGCCTAACGAGTGACCGAGTTAAATTACATAAACTGTTCGACAGACATATTGGAGTATCCGCACGCGTTTCTAATAGCTCTTCACTCTGGTAATCGTTATTCAACGGTTCAATATTGCTTCACATAGGCATCAGTTGATACTTTACGGCTTCAAGGAGTTTTAATAGGGAAATCAAAAAATATTTTAATTTGAGATTGAGACACTACGAGGGAATAGTAAAAGTTATATTCTTTGAGTATTCCCCCTTAGTGATAGTAATATACAATTTAAAATTTCAGTAACCCCCGGCCCCGTTAATTAATCTAACACCATCTCATTGAGGCTATTTATTCTTATGAGCCCGAACACGCTATACTAAGTATATCTTCTTGAAGTTACTTAAGAATTGAGCATCCTGCAGACTATTTGTTGGTACAGGATCAGCTCAACGTTAGCTTGTCTTGGAAATACCAACGAAGTAACAGTAAACCAAATTTCAAATCAATAGCATCCGGGAAAGTTAGTAACACCCTTTTCTCAAGTAGGAAATGAGCTGAGTCATCAAACGGCTGAACAGATCTTCATAAGTTATAGCTAAGAAGGAACCATCTTAATCACGTCAACTTTCGAACAAAAAACCGAAAAAAAATCGGAGCATTTTCAGGAGCTACGATGCCACAGACAGACACATAGTTACACAGCCAGACGTCAAAACTAATAACATCCCTCTTTTTGCTTCGAATAATAAAAATAAAATTGAAAATAATTACCAGTTATTCAAGTTAAACCGAATACACAGTTAACCAAGCCAACCCTGATTTTGACGAGTACGCAATTCCCTCAACCTGTCATTATCATGTTGTCATCGACATTCGTTCAAAACTGAACTCTAATTTGCTTATGAATAAGGAATACCACTTTCAAGTAGGTAATTAGTAGAGGCTAATGGGATAGTTTTCTGAGCAATATGGTTCGAAGAATTTGAAATAGACAACTTTCAAGTTTTTTAAACAAAGCATCGCAAATGACTCAACATCACCCGATGTGAAGCGGTAAGAAGAGTCCATATGCGAAGACAGCTAGTGCAGTTTAAACACCGCTCTAGCCGCCTCCACCTTGCTGGCCAAAAAGGATGTTTCACGCCTCATTAAAAAACCCATGTTATAGGATGGAGGAAGCACAAGTGCCCGCAAAGAATTCCAAGTTCTGATAGTAGCTACGGCAAAGAAAGAAGTTACTGAATTTCTTTCTGTGTGTGCGGTGTTTCTTTGTTGCATTATTATTACTTTGTCACGAAATACTTTTACCTTTTTGTTTTTGCTCTCGTGAGTAGCTTGATCACGTCAAATTTAAGCTTTACTACCCACTTGATACTCTCAATAGGGAGCTTATAGGGTAGATGACATTTTTTTTTATTTTTTTAAATAAGAACTACTTAAATACTAGCTGTGGTAGGCCCGTATGTAGGGTCGTCTGGGTAGGTACCACCGCCTTTCCGTGAAACAGTTCGCTGTGCTTCGGATTAAAGGGAAAGGTAGCCAGTGTAATTATTGGGCATGGACGGCATTTCATCTTAGGCCTCAGAATGACAACGCACCTGCAATATCAAGTGATTTTCCCTTGTTATTGCAGGTATGTATAGGCGGCGGTAACCACTTACCATCAGGTAGGCCGTCAGCTTGTTTGTATCTAGTAGTATAAAAAAAGTTTAGAACTCGTAAATAAATATTACAAAATAAATAGTATCTTTAAAATCAGGTACTTTTACATGACAGATACAGTGGTATAATGTTTTATAAGTGGCTTGTTGCAGCGCATTGTCTAAAAACGCTCCATAAAAAATCTGTGGAAGAGATGACGTCACATGTTCCTATATTACTAAGAAAGTTATAGGCAAATTATATGCTAATAATATGTGTGGTTTGATTCATATCATTAAACTTTTAATAAAGTTTGGAAAATAATATTAAGATTTTTAAAATTTTTAAAACCATACAATATCAACCATAAGTATTCCATAACTTTTAAGGATATCAGTGGCGTATATTTTCCGAATTTGTGAAAAATAGCGAAATATTCAAACTTAGGCAACATCCCTTAAAGTATTAAACCTTGTGAAATATTTTCGTTTATAAGTAGGTACATTAAAATTAACTTCTTTTCAATAGAAATGTGGTACTAAGGTGGTGTATGATGGTAACCATGACAATAAATCGTGTAACTATATAAGAAAGTATACCAATTAAGTCGCATTAAAGTTAAAGGAGTCACGACTTATATTGTAAAAGGTCATATATCTTAATAAAAAATAGTTTGAGAATTGGTATAATTTTGCTATGAATATTCTATTACGTACAAAAACATTATGATTGGCATGTTATATTATATAACAGTTGGAAATCGTGATTAATATTTGTTAAAATTGTGATGATTATGAATAAACATTTAAGTTAACTAGTTCCCGCGTCGATAATATACCAAAATGACAAGGTCGGAATTAATTTCTATATTTTAATGCCCCACAATGTATTGGAAAGATATTAGTGATTACGTACGATTCCATTGTGATGATTGACGGCTGACGCATGCGCACGGGGTAAGTGGGTCTAAGCTGATTAATAATAATTGAATATTAATCCCAAAATTCGTATAACAAGAATAAAGTCCCTTGGTATTGTAGGTGCGTTTTGATCCTGAGGTCTAAGACCAATTGCCTTCCATACCTATAATACTGGCTACCTCTCCTTTCAATCACCTGTTCATATATTAATTTTGAAGGAGCTGATCGTCTCAGAGTTTCTAATTGGCGGAGGGATGTTATTCCAACATTTTGTTGACGAAGCTACGACGGAATACATCTATAACAAACTTAGGACATTTCAAGCGCAAAGCAATTCTCGGGTGTCGTTTTGTTTTGAAGAGATGACACAGTAAACTTGCGAAATTCAAGGCGCGCCTTGATTCCATGTTCATTAAATTGTTTTTATTATGAGATATACTGTTTTATAAGCTCCATACACGATTGAAAAACAGAACCTGGAATAAGCAGTTTAAACAAACTGTAGAACACAAGCTCGCCTCTTAATTGGGGCAGTCACAGGGCATTTCGCTACCAACCATATGCTACACAAAATGCAACTCTCCGCAACACAACTTTGTCGAGCATGTGGCGAATGTCAGGAATCTATGACGTATCTCTTGTGTCATTGTGATGCCCTGACTAGAACCAGAATGAGCCTTCTGGGAGTGGCATATCCAAAACCAGAAGATTACAGGCTCTTTCTGCCTCAAGATATAGTAAGGTTAATGGCAACTAAATTCTGGACACAGGAAGAGTAAATGCAGGGGAGGCACAAAAGATCCCAATGGGTCGAAAGGCACTGTGACTTAGTCATGGCCGCATAGGAAGATAAGATAAGATAAGATAAGATAAGCATTTTGAACCCTTAGCATAATCATTTTCGTGAGACTTAATAAATATTTCCCTATTACAGTATTAACATAATTCAGTTTAGATATTATCACAGACTCACACAAGTGTACACGCTTCACATTTGTATAGTGGCGAATTAGATGCAAATTGATGCAATACTTTCAATCCATAATAGCAATATTTTAGTGTTTCAGCCACATGACATGCCCCTCGAATTTCAGTTTATCACCAACTGAAATTCGAGGGGCATTTATTTAGCTACAATCTCAAACACCTCTCTTAATCAAATTGTTTCCCTGCGACATACCTAAACTTGTATTATAGAACCTCAAAATATATTCGTTAAGAAGATTCGACATGTCTAAATAAAAAAATCAGTCTGTCAGCACGTTAGTAGCATGTCAACACCAAAAACAATGCGCGTTGTGACACTCGTGACGCAAGATGTGCGTGAGCGCATGCGTCGCGATACCAATCAACTCTGACTAACCGACTGTTAGAGTATTGAAGGTTGCTGTGGTGTGGTTATGGGAAAGAGAATGAAATGGAAATGTTTAAATAGGCCCTCCAAGAACTTCTTTCAAATATTTAAAAATACCATTTAGTATATTAACAAAAAAAAAGTGTTGACCTTTAATCTGTCTATCATGCATGTCTGAATTTACACCGGTTCCAAAAGTTAAACTACCGAGAAAATCCCGGCAGCAAATATTAACTTACAATGACGACCGGCTGGCCGAGTGGTCTGTACCCCAGGCTACTCGGTCAAGAGGTCCCGGGTTCGAATCCCGGTAGGAACAAATGTTTGTATGATGAGTACGAGCATTTGTTTACGAGTCATGGATGTTTATATGTTTATTTAGTATATTTCGAATATTTATATACATATTATTATCATTATTTCTCCGTTATCTAGTATCCATAACACAAGCTCTTAATGATGCTTACTTTGGGCTAGGTAATAGGTGTGAGTGTATAAATATTATATTATTATTATTATTATTATTATTATTAATGTTTATTTGTAGTTGCATATTGATAATATTTAGTTAGCAGTGCAAAAAAATACCTCAATCTATATTAATATTACTTTAAACGTAATTTAATTTAAAGCAAATTCGGCCTGTGTAAAAACATCAGTCTGCAAGTGATTTTAAGGTTCATTTTTCACAATCTTCTTTTCTCCTGACCTTTACAATAAACCAAAAATATTCTCTCTGTTTCAGGTAAGCCCACAAAAGGCAATAAGTAAGTGTACAAGGTTCGGGTGATGTGCTAACAAGCGAGAAGTTAAGCAACTGGATGTTGGTGAAAGTTCACATCATCATAACGATTCTGAACTCGGACTAGAACACAAATGTCAGATGCGGAGTGGTCTTCCGTACACTGCACGAAATGTCAAAGATTCATTTGAAATAAATCCACTATACCCACAGACATTTATCTAGAAATGTCTGTGACTACACCCGATTTAACTCGCGTTTATTTGGGTAGTAAAGCAGCGTTATAAAAGAAAGGATGAAATGTTTTAAGGTTTCTCACATCACAATATTTTTTGAGAAAGTCTTTACTGAATACTGACCCATAGAATACAACAATGTAGTGCTATTCCCGATCGATGCAAAATTATTGGAATTGATCATTACTACCGTGAACTGCGAAACTCCTTTACTCTTTATTGCACTTTTAAAATAAAATAAAAATTATGTGACAACAAATTAGCAAAGTGGATTTATCTCTTAAGAGATCTCTTCCAGCAATCCATAAATGCTTAAGACATTATTTTGTGGAAAGCAAGCAGCATTGATTGCATCAAAATTAATTGCAGAGTCCATTATAACCTTAAAACTCTTCAGTTACCTCAACAATATTGTTGGTGTTATGATCCGTGGTTTACACATACGTGACACTAAAGGATTAGGGTCAAACTTTAGGCAGAACTTACTATTGTATGCAAAGTTTCGCTTTCGTTTCATTACTTATGTCAGTTCGTGATCTGTCTTTAATTGCATCGTTAAACAATCGTGAAATAGCAGACTTGGTTTTTAATTCAGAATTACAAACGTAATATAATTTTGACAATGAAATCATTTATGACAATCGTAGTGGCAAATTATCTGCGCGCACGCAAACAACCATTGTTCTGGACTAAAACTTGACGTCTTGCAAGAATTAATATTTCCATGGTGTATCTTATTTACAGTACTCAAGGCTGCTAGAGCCCTTTTAGGAAGTTTGTCGTTAGTTGTTGACTATGCTGTAAGGCATCCTCTGAATCTAAATATTTACAGGATGTACCAGTGAGGTATGGCCCTATCTACATAGCAAACGAAATCCTGGTTTACATAAAAAAAATTAATACCAAGACTATGCATCATTACAAACTATTTTAATTGATGAAGTTTTCACAAACACGGATACAATAGATATTATAGCGCCCGGCGGGCTGGTAAGGGGCAAAAACTTAATGCTGCGTTATTGTAGAAAAACGGTATTATCGCTACATGGTGAGCTCTTTATCTTTACTTCTATTAAGATTTGTATTGACGAAAATAAGGTTACAAAATAAACATAAACAAAATCTTGATAATCCCTCCATCAATGCTTACAAAAAGTGTAGACTCTTAATTTTGATGAAATATTTCGTAAACAAGATAATGCGTTTGCAAACACCAAACATCACAGTCATTACACAGAAATAATAAAAATTATAAATGGTAATGAGGAAACGTCAATCTTGCTTAGTTTACGAAACAATTCTTCAAGTAGGTGAGGAGTTGAAAGTCTGTGGCAGTCTACTTTGTTTGTTGAACATTAACGTGGCAAAATCGTGTATGAGGAGCTTGGTAATACGCTAGACTTAACACCACAATCTGACGATCACAGATTTTTTGTTTATACAAAAGCCGACAAGTAACTCAACACTACCTGATATGAAGCGGTAAGAAGAGTCCATATGCGAAGACACTGCTCTAGCCGCCTGCACCTTGCCGGCCTAATTTTTTTTTATTTTGGTACTACATCCTATAAGTGCTACAGCGCTCCGTACGCTGCGTAAACTTCTGTAGTAATAAGTATTCTGTGCCTTTTGTTTGTTGCAGCGCTGCAGCGCAGCCTTTGACTTTTAAAAATCGAACAACATAAGTTTTGCATGCGATAAATACCTTCTCTATAGGTCCTTCTTCTCAATGACGATTACAATCACCATTTTTAAATTATGTCACAATGAAAGCCATAAATTAGTGTTGTTGGCATTTAGTTAAATACGGCTAATCGATTATAGTCATGTTACGAACATTTCTGATTATTACCTTCGTTTGCGAATTTGCATTTACAGGATGCGGTTTATTTTGCGTCCTGTTGCGTTTATTCACATTTAAATAACCATTTTGCGTGGGAAACTCTGATGATGAGAGGAATTCCAAAGTGTACCAAGATGGCTACAACCTTTGAGTCTTATAAGGTAGTAGCGGTGAATCAATCAGGAAGAGCATTCTTAGTTAATGGTTATATAACAGCCTTCATCATTATTTTGTAATAATTAATCATCTTTTGTTTTATGACTTAGAAGTTTATTCGTTCATTATTACCTTACGATTTCTAAGCTTTTTAAATATCAAGATGCTCATGGTTACAATTGGCTATTTGAATTAACTTATTTTATTATGTCAATCGAATAGTAGGTTTGGCATCGTTCTTTTTTTTCTTCTCTTTAAATGTCGTTGTTTGACAGCCGTGTGGACGACTCGCCAGTAACTCCTGTCTTCTAAGCCAATCTTAGAGGCACCGATTTTTGTATGATGAGTATGGTTGTGTGTATGTTTTTTGTATAGTTGTTATATTTAAATAAGTACTAATTATTATTTATATCTCATTATTGTCGGGGGTTATGAGAACCGAAGGAGAGTTAAGGTCCCTGACATAGTCCAAAGAATTGCGAGCTTCAAGTGGAAGTGGGCAGGCCACATTGCAAGGAGGCCTGGCGGCCGTTGGGGCGGAAAGGTCCTCGAGTGGCGGCCGCGTACCGAAAGTCACATGAAGAGCCCCGCAAGCTGGATCGACGATCTGTTGAGGGACGCGGGAAGCCGATGGATGCGGGTAGCACAGGACCGATCGGTTTGGAGATCCCTGGTGGAGGCTTATGCCCAGCAGTGGGCGTCTCCAGGCTGAAATGATGATGATGATTGAATATCTATGTTGCTCCGTTATCAACTATCCATATCACAATCTTTGCCTACAAGATAATATAGTATTCATACACTGACACCAATTTTATTATGTAACCCAAATGCAACCTCATTATAAACTAAAGATTTTTTAAATAAATATTATTGTTGTAGGCACAGATTTACTATCACCAACACTTCGTAACAAACTCACTCACATCACAATACATGATAACCGCATGCTTATATCCTTCACACATAGTTAACCTGTGTGTCTGTTCAAACGTAGCCGACCATCCGTCACGTCCGGTTCTATTTAGAACGCCTTTTTATATGGACCATGAAATCTGATACACTGGCCGCTAGCCGCGATAACTCAGTTATTGATCTACCAAAGTTGGCAAATACAATGTAACTACTTCAATACAAGTCTATCCAGAGTTATCTCATTGTATTATAGTAGGAAAATGGAAAATTTTATTGTTTTTTTTGCAATGATATATTTTTTTTTTATTGTCTCGTCTCTAGTAAGTTAATAATCCTCTCCTCTCTTTTTGCTCCGTTTGCCGTGCCCGTCAGGGTCCATAATGATGTCATTTATAGCTTTCAGCCTTAAAATCTTGTTTATAAACGCTTGAAAGAGGGGTTTTATTAGACGTTTATAAAAAATATTAAGCAACAAAAGATAATTATTTCAGCTGACGAAATGGTATTTGACATATTTTAGTAGGTATTTCCTGTGATATAACTAGATGAAATTTCGACGAAAAATAAACAGTTAATTTGAGTTTGCTTCGTAACGGTAAGTTAATAGATTGTTATTTCAAATAACACATCATTTGGAAATGAAATTTCTTCATTATTTAAGAATTTTATGAGACCACAAAGAAATCTGTAAGTTGCCTTAAAGTTGATGATTCGTTATTGAACAAACTGTGAACCTTATGCTTAAAGAGTTTTACCGTTGACATGAAAGCAGTGTTGGCTGCGTTCACTTCATGTCCTCATTCTGGTCTGGCGCGTGTCACCATCCACGGCTGTGGATCCAATAATCGCTGCAAATTGTACCGACTTGGCGATACACTCCAATTAGCACACTGTTTCACTAATGTTTATTGGTCATTTAGCTATGTTTGTTGATATCTCTAGACTTTCCTTATTGAAAGACTTGGAAAGTCAAAACATTGTAGCATGAGCCTATAGTCACTAAAAGCACAGAATCTGAAAGAAAAAAAAACAATGAAGTCTTGTGTCTTTTATCATAATTTATAATTTCATGTTTTTGTATCAATGAGGACTATATACCTAAATATATTACAACGTGACATTAGAAAAAAAAAAGAACTTACAAATAATAAACACCCCCTAAATCTTGCGAAAGTGTATACCCATCTGTATCAATCGATTTTAAATATGTATCTATCATAAAAAATAGAGAATTCTTATTCGAGGATAATATGTAGCCTGATGGTGAAAAATAAATATAAAACCATTTGACCTTTAAATGTTTCGTTCATAAACAAATAAAGATTATTGATAATATCAGTTTACGTTTCCTCACACGATTTAAGGGTTATTTTATGATAATTAAACCTGTTTGAAGGAAAAACACGAACTTATAAACGTGCTATTTAGAACATTTGCAGTTTCTCGTCCGCTGGTTTTCCTCAACTGCAAAATATAACATGGTCTGTATTAGCAGCATTCTTGGAACATCGCCATATGACACGACTGCTTTCCTTAGGGCAGGCTAACGTCCTACTTAAAATAAATGTGAATATTTGGATGTTTGTTACTCAATCACGCCGGATCTGCTGAACGGATTTGGATTAAATTTGGCTTAGGAACAGATGACATAATGGATTAAGACATAAAATACTTCTTCTTCAGAGAACGCGCTTTCATGGGATAAAGCAGATGAAATCAGCGGAAGTCTTTTTCAAATATGTATTGCCATTTAGATTGAGAATAGTAATGTTAGGAAAGTCATAGTTGCCCAGATTGCGGAACAACAATAATTTCTTGTAGTGTTGGTTAATTTAGTTAACAGTCCATAAATATATCGATGAAATTCTGTGGACACAGCGGATTTGTTTTCTGATGCTGTAGGTCCCTGCGCATTGATATGACGTACTATCAGCGTAGATATATAATAATTATTATGTTGACCGATAGACGAGCCAAATAGATACACCTGTCGTCCTTGGTGTCACAAACACCAAATTCACAGAAAGCAAGTAAACAAAGTCAAACCAGGAAATATTTTGTCAGTCTTATTCCTAATCAGATTTATTAAATCTAAAATGAAATGCGATTTGCCATGTTGATAATGGCCAATATTATTTTATAATTACTAATCACTAATAGTATAAAACAAAGTCGCTATCCGCCGTCTGTCTGTCCCTATGTATGCTTAGATCTTTAAAACTACGCAACGGATTTTGATGCGGTTTTTTAAATAGATAGAGTGATTCTTAAGGAAGGTTTATATGTATAATACATGCATAATATTCACATAAGCATTGCACCCGTGCAAAGCCGGGGCGGGTCGCTAGTCATTTTCTATAAAGATAATTCAAAGAATTTATCCTATTCGCAATTTCTTGATATTTAGTTATTTTACGCTATTTTATTTATTTATTAATATATAATGTAGAAACCATGCAGCTATGAATGAAACACATGGAGGTTTCGTTTCAAGTATCACCTATTGGATTCAACCACTTTTTACCACAGATTTTTGTACCTACAGAGTAAATAACCTAAAGCTAGACCAATATTATAGAACTAATTTCATTTTACATATATAATAAAAATATTTTTAAAAAAACCCCTTTGGAAATGTACTCGATAGCAAAAGTATCAATTCACTACTATCCCTAGTTGCTACGTGCGCGGCGTTCATAGATCCAAAAAGTCAGTTAAAGCTTGCGTAAACATATCACCGAGGAAGGTTCTGGTTAACTTTTTAAGAATTCTGTGGCTGGCTCCTTGTTTACTTATAGCCTTTTGTCTGCTCGACGTCTGGGCTTCAATTTTAATATAAATACTGTACCTACCTATCATATGTTTATGGTAAGTGACTAATTCGTAGTCTTAAACAAAGTGATTGTAGGAAAGTCGTCACCATTAGTGTATATGTCGCAGCTGTCTGGTTGAATCAGTCGCTTAACTGGACGCCTAGCCCATTAATTGAACGCCGGCATCAAATTGAATTCCTAGCCCGATAGGTAATTGAATTCGACTCACTTAACGTTTAACGACGTGGCGTATTGAAAGAATAGATAGATAGATTACTTTATTTCAAACATACATACACACACAAAAAAGAAGAAACAAGAAAAAAAAAACAATATTATTTAACAAAAATCTTAAACATAAAACATAAAGAAACTAGATTAGATTGTATAAAATAATTAGGTATACCTAAGTGTGTGCTGCAGTTTGAAAAAGGATATAGCCAGTGCAAGAGCCCAGCACAGACAACACTGACTTTCAGCCATAACCTAGATTTTCTTTTCTTCGCCAAGTAACTACGGTGCAAATCAGTATCCAGGTATCAGGAGAACGCTCCTTCCAGCGTTTATAAATAATAATTATTACAATTGCAAAAAAAAAATTAATGAGGATCGTCTTTTACTGAAAAGTTTTGGTATGATTGGTAGGTTTAAGGTAATTTTTTTTATGACCACTTATAACCGATATCGTATTGGTTCTGTGGTCATAAAATCATCCGTGCTTCGTCGTCTAATATCGTATAATCTACCCGTCCGCCCACCCAATTATACTTTCGCTCCGTGTTAAGCGGGGCGAAAGTATACTTTAGGCACTGGGACGAAAGATGCGGGGCGAACGCGTCCAAGACCCTATTTAATGTAGGAAAGTATTGGGGTTAAATTCAGTTCTCAGTTTACACTAAATATTGTTCTCGTGACGTTAATGTTTGTGGACTACGAGAAGGCCTTCGATTCAGTCTCTTCAGAAGAGGTGCCACATTGACTATCGTAATATCGAGGTGATGAGGTCCTTGTACGAGAGCGCCACCATATCGGTCCGTGTACAGAATCAGTATACGAAACCTATCCAACTGCAGAGAGGGGTAAGACAGGGAGATGTAATATCTCCGAAACTGTTTACCGCTGCGTTGGACGATGTTTTCAACTACTGGACTGGACAGGACTCGGCATCAACATCAATGGCGAGTACATCACTCATCTTCGATTTGCCGATGATATAGTAGTCATGGCAGAATCCCTGGAAGAATTGAACACAATGCTCGACGACCTCGACAGAACCTGGTCTGAAAATCAACATGGACAAGACAAAAGTTATGTCTAATACCCATGTCGCACCTATACCAGTTACAGGCGGGAGTTTTGTTCTCGAAGTTGTTGATCCTAACCAACTTCAAGGAAGGTCCAACTTCGAGAAAGAGGTAAATCGACGAATCCAACTCGGACAGCGTTCGGGAAATTGCGTAAGATCTTCTCGTCCGTAATTCCGCAGTGCTTGAAGTCGAAAGTCTTCGACCAGTGTGTGTTGCCAGTGATGACATACGGCTGTGAAACGTGGTCGCTCACTAAAGGCCTTCTGTGCAAGTTCGCAGTCGCACAACGAGCTATGGAACGAGCTATGTTAGGTGTTTCTTCGCGAGATAGAATCAGTAATGAGGGCATCCGTAAGGGAACCGAAGTTACTGTCATAGCTCATAGGATTAGCAAATTGAAGTGGCAGTGGGCAGGGCACATAGCGCGCAGAATGGACGGCCGGTGGGGCGTTAAAGTTCTAGAATAGCGACCACGTACCGGAAAGCGCAAAGTAGGACGGCCTCCCACTAGATGGACAGACGACCTGGTCAGGGTCGCGGGGAGCCGTTGGATGCAGGCTGAACCGTTCTATTTGGAGATCGATGAAGGAGGCCTTTGTTCAGCAGTGGACATCATAGGCTGGTATGATGATGATGACGTTAACATGCCTTCTGAAGCTCAAGAGTACTTTTAAGAGAGTCGCTCGGGATCAGTCAATTAGAATTGATAAACTTATTAAAATTATAACGTAAATTAAAGTTCTAAGAACATATTAGAACCGAGTGGGCGTATGCGTACGTACACACTAAAACACTTAGAAAGTAGTCCGAACAGCCTTCAGGTACAAATTAGAATCAAGCAAACTAGTTCCCAATTCGAGTTCTCCAGTTAATGCTTAAGGACCATCATTTTTTAGCAGCTGCAATATCACTGCAAAGTGCTATGATATTTATATTTCAAGACTCGTTTGCTCTGATGTCTGTTTTATGCAATAACTTTCGCATAAGTGATTATTAGTGTCTGACTTTGAAAAGGAAATTAATATTAGCTTATCATTTTGATTGGTGTTTTGCTTTCGTTATATTGTAAATGGATTACGCTCAATCAAGGCTATGGAGACTCAATACTATAAATATATTTTAAGTTTCTATTATTATTAGTTGCTTACTGAGTAATGAGTTTAATGACTGATATTACTAACCACTTTAAGTTTCAATATCTTTAGTTATAATTTCGATTTCGAAACAAAATAAAATGGCTCTAATAGCTGTTTCAAAATTGTGATTTCATTAGTTTTCTATATCTAGGTATCTAATTCGTGTGAATTAAATGACTTTTTGAGAGACTTCTGACGCAGCACTTTTGTTATTCAACAAGCATAAAACATCCTACTAAGCCTACGACGAAATAATCCAGACGAAAAATTGTGTTCAAATCACTCTTTTAATCTTTTAGCAGTGCCTTGAAGAGGTGTGAAGATTTTCTGTACCAGCTTAAATACTAACGATGTCCGTACCAGCTTAAATACTAACGATGTCCGCAATGAGCTGATAGTCATCAAACGCCTGAACTGATCTTCATAAATTATAGCTAAGAACTATCGTAGTCACATCAGCTTTCACAAACCGAATCAAAATCGGTCCATTCGTTTAGGCGCTACGATGCCACAGACAGACACACAGATACACAGACAGACACGTTAAACTGATAACACCCCTCTTTTTTCGTCGGGGGTTAAAAATAGTACATATAATACAAAGTAACGGTACCTAGTTAACTTATAAAGTTAACAATACAACTGGCATCTTTAGTCTTCCCGTGACTACCAGCCCTGTCAATTAAGCGAAACGTCAGTTTAAATTAATAATGTAACACTTTGTTACACACAAAAAAAACAAAGTGTCGCTTACTTATTAAATGTGGTAATCCGATCGTTTATCGCTGACGGATGACACTAATTTCTTCCGACATTCATTGACACCATTAATTTTGTTTAAAGTATATCACACAAATATGTTGAGACTTTTCTGTTCTTTGAGGCATAAACCACATAATATTATGACGCCAGCTGACCCTGAAGGTTTTACTGTGAATTTGGTTACGAAAGTCAAAATTAGGATTAAGATCACTAATATATCAGCAGTGGCTAATGTCAAGATAAACAACAACGCGTCACAAGCTGTCTCTGCTATCAGTAATTTCGTAGGAGGTGTTCAGACTAGCGACAATTAGTTAGGCCATAGCCATGACGTTAAATGACAGATTCTTTAACACTTTGGACCTGCCTCCTGATTCTGTAACTGCAATGCCGATGAGGCTTACTTACCTATAGTTTATTGTAACATTGTTGGTTTACTTTGAAATCCTTGTAATAAAGATACAGAAAAAATATTAGGTAACTTCAGATGCAGCTAGTTAAGGTTTGTAATTGAATTCCTCCATTTCGGCTGTTCGTCAATTTTAAAGCCAAGTCATAAACGATGACCTCCACGCTCCCTTTACTGTTAAGAAAATAATCAATAATTTATGATTTATTGACATTCCTTTTATACAATATCAAGCCTTGAATCTCGTTTCTTTATACTTCCAAAACGTGGAGTATTATTTTTGCCAGCACATGTTTTTCCTATTTCTTAGGTTGTCTTCATATGTGGATACCACTCTCCGTTTAAATATCAGGTAGGTAGGGCAGAGTAATTTTTCGTAGCTTTTGTATATGAAAATTTGACGATGGAGTTAAAAATTGATCTTTGCAAGTCACATCAGCGTAATTTATTTATGAATGGAATCTCTTTTTGATTTCGTGCTTGCAAATCAATATAAATCTGCACCATCAGCACAAGTCCTTAGCTCACCCTGGCCTAAGAACAGATATGTTAATCATACAATAATTACATGTTCATTTATTCATGCCTTTGTTTCGTTTGTAATGGCGGAGCGAGGCTGCGCCTTTTGAATATATTAGCTTACTTTAAAATACACACATTGGTAATAACAGGTTTTATTTTAACTGTGATGTTAATTTGACTATTGTTAACTATTGTTAGTATTTTAACTGTAAAATATCTGAGTTGATAATTCAATAAAAGATTAACGGGCGAATACCAAAACGTTAAACTGAGCACTCCAGAAAATTGTTAATTTACGTTATATTTGACGGTGAAAGTTATACAGTGTCATTAAAAGGTTACGAGCGCCTGTGTTCTTTTAAATGGGCTTATTTATTAAGATAACCTTTTATATAGGTGAGCCCTTTCAATAGTGAAAATACGCAGCGGCTGCAGTTGGTTGCATAAATCCGCTTGCTATAAATAAATATAAAGAGCGTTCGCAGACTAAATAAAAATTAGTACTTAATATTCTCAGGTTGCAAATCACTTTAATACCGAGTCGATTAATAATTGTTTGATAATAATCTCAATTTTATTGCAACCGTTAAGCTCACTATAATTTAATAAGATAACCGTCGAAATGACGAATTTGGAGGCTATTTTTACGATCACTTTATTTTATAATTTATTAATGGTTACAATTTAGATAATGCCGAAGTAGATTGTAGGTTGTAGGTCTTGAGAATTGGTCTACGTATATAATAAAGTATATCATTACACTTGATTTATAAGTTAATTGACACTTTTACACCTTCAGACAAGATATTTCCTTATGATTATGATTTGTTTTTAAAAAAAATAAAATTAAGTAGATACTTGGTTTCACGTTTAGTACTTCGATAGTGTTTTTTTCTAGTAGCTTTTCCTTTCTTTATTTTTTAGAAGGAACATTAATTATTTGTATAAATTTCTGTTTGAAATCTTTACATTGTACGATAAGGCATTATTAATGTTAAAAAAATAAAATGGATATATTTACAAAATGTCACCAGGCGACGACATTACTCGTTGGTAATAGAAGCTATTTTTGTGTTGCAAATGTTTTACGTGATGTTTAAATTAAAATAAGGATCTCTAAAGTTATAATCACCGTGGGCGGAGTTCAAAGCGGTGTGTCTTATAGAAACAGCACAAAATGGTAATTATTTATTGGCTTTACGAAATAAATCTAATGATAAATATCTACTTAGTGTATACAAAGGTCGATTATTTGTTAAGTAATTCACAAGTAGTACTTGAATTTGAAATAAAAATAATCAGAGAATAAGCTATAGTACTTTGGGCCCACACTCGTACTTTGTACCCCCATCTAGGGGCAGAGGGGGGGTACCAAAGTACGAGTGTCTGCGAATTTTATATCTGAAAATTGTAAAAAAATAACTTAAAACAAAAATAAAAACCGACTTCAAAACACTAAAAAGGAAAAAATCAAACGACAACGCACCTGCAATACCAAGTGCTTTTTTCCTTGTTATTGCAGGTTTCTGTAGGCGATGGCTACCACTTACCACCAGGTGGGCCGTCAGCTTGTTTGTCATCTCATCATCATCATCATCACCAGCCTTTATATGTCCCACTACTGGGTACAGGCCTTCCTACATGGGAGAAACACATGAGGAGTTTGAGCCGTAACACCACAACGCTGGCCCAATGCGGGCGGTGTGGGATAAAACGGCTGTAAGAACAACCGAGAACAACGGTTTAACGTGCTTTCCGAAGCACATCTAAATATTTGTCATCTAGTTGTACCTATAAAAAATTGAATAGGCAGATACTTTTTTCTAAAAAGGTATTTTTAGGAGTTGGTGCTTCACTTTCTTCTGTTTCTTAATTGTTTTGAAGTCGGTTTTTATTTTATAAATTTTTAATACTTGTGTTTTTTGCTCAGTTTGAGTGTAAACACCTCGTTTTAAGGTCATAACAATGAACATTTTTTGTCCTTGTCATTTGCGCATAACCCTAAAAACAATGACCACAAATTATAAATATGACGACGCACTTCCAAGTAAATAAGCAAATATCGCCAGCCTTGTAAAACAATAAGCGATATTTAAAGTCCAAAAATAAATCGGATGCCGTCCGCCAGATCGCATGACAAATTGCCCACGCTTCCTGTTTCGGGCGTATGGCTGGGGTAATTGCGCAGGCGCAGCCTTGCTTGTCAGGTTGTGAGTTCATGACATTGTGGGATAATTCTTTATTTGTATGGCAATATGCATAAATAATGCAGTATTCGTCGTGGCTTGGCTAAGACCTTTTTCAGTATTGTAGGCTTTTTATTCCGAAAATGGTTTCCGACGATGTTTGAATGTGGTTTTTGAAGATCATAAAAGTTTAGATTTTGCAAGAAAACACTAATATGAATATAGTAATTTAAGGTCAATAAAAATTTGCTGTCTACAGCTCCTCCGTGCTTCAGAAGCCATTTAAGCCGTTGGTCCTGGCTGTTACTACAACCCCATTAACCTACCAATCCGCATTGGGCCAGCGTAGTGGTGTTATGGCCCAGACTCCTTATGTGTTTCTGCCATGTAGGAAGGTCTGTGCCCAGCAGTGTGACGTAGGTATAGGCTGGTGATGAAGATCTTTATTGGTCGCCTGTTTTATTTATTATTATTATTCCAAGGTAGCCTATTCATGTCCTATATCAGATATCTAATTTATCTCTGCGACAAATTTCGTCTAAATCGGTTCAACGGCATGGGAGTATAAATGACAGACAGACACATATGTCTGTATGTGTATGTAAGGATAGTATTGAACGAAATATCGAAAATGCAAGACTTATCAATTAAATTAAATAATAAATGATTGGCGCAATATGCTAAGATATCCCAAGTCCTGGGTGGCTCAGTGGTCAGAGCAGTCGCCCCGATTGCGAAAGGTCGCGGGTTCGATTCCTGCCTCAGGACGTGAAATTTTTCTAGTTTTATTATATTTAAATTACTAAATACCTACTTATATTTCTAGTCGAGATCTTTATCTGAAATAAACTTTATTTTTCATTATATCTACTATTAGGCACCCTTTTTGTTGTTCTTTGTCTAAAACAATATCTTTTCTAATAAAGAATATTAATAATATGCTTTGAATGTGTTAAACAGAGTACTTGAAAATTTTTGCTTCTATAAATCAATCAATAGTTCCGACCTACAAATTTAATCCGCTACATTTAACGTATCTGGTAATTTGTTAGCAGGCTACTCTACTATTATACTTAATATTTAATAGCAACATATCATACAGTTTCCGTGTCTGCTTAATATCTTGTTACGATAAATAGATAATTAAGAAAATATACCTAAATATATGGTGCAGTCGACAGCACATTAAGCGTAACAATTTGACATTGGGACCGCCCTTATGCCGCTCGTAATAGAGGCGGCTTTCGATGTGAAACTGTTACACTTGACGTGCTGTCGTCTGTACCATATATTTAGGTATATTTTCTTAATTATCTATTTATCGTAACAAGATATTAAGCAGACACGGAAACTGTATGATATGTTGCTATTAAATATTAAGTATAATAGTAGAGTAGCCTGCTAACAAATTACCAGATACGTTAAATGTAGCGGATTAAATTTGTAGGTCGGAACTATTGATTGATTTATAGAAGCAAAAATTTTCAAGTACTCTGTTTAACACATTCAAAGCATATTATTAATATTCTTTATTAGAAAAGATATTGTTTTAGACAAAGAACAACAAAAAGGGTGCCTAATAGTAGATATAATGAAAAATAAAGTTTATTTCAGATAAAGATCTCGACTAGAAATATAAGTAGGTATTTAGTAATTTAAATATTATAAAACTAGAAAAATTTCACGTCCTGAGGCAGGAATCGAACCCGCGACCTTTCGCAATCGGGGCGACTGCTCTGACCACTGAGCCACCCAGGACTTGGGATATCCCTGTGAAATTCTTCTAGTCTGTCTGTATTTGCGTTTATGAGCTAACGTCCACCTTACAATGTCGAAATATACTATTTCAACATCCGAAACGAGTATTTTTACAAATACCGACGATTCGGTTAAGTTGGGGCAGTGCTTTCAAATATTCGTAATTTTTGATTTTAACATAGAACATTTTTTTGAGAATTTCACAGGGGTATCCCAAGTCCTGGGTGGCTCAGTGGGCAGAGCAGTCGCCCGGATTGCGAAAGGTCGCGGGTTCGATTCCTGCCTCAGGACGTGAAATTTTTCTAGTTTTATTATATTTTAATTACTAAGTAATTTTTCAAACATTTATAATAATGTTAAAATCAAAAATTAAGAATAAGTAGGTATTTCTTACAGATCTTATTTTTTCAATTTTTTTTACACCTATAGATTTTACGATTATTACATAAGAGGTAAGTATATTCGTAGCGTCTTGCATTCTTGGATAAAAGCGTTATAATAATTACGAGAGCCCTATCTTGACCTAAAGCCTATTATGCATTCTGCGCCTAAAGCAAGTTGCGTAGGTTTGAACTCAAAGTCTCGGTACATTCGGTATATTGTTGTGAAATCGCAAACGTTTTCAATTATGGCAGAAACAACTAAGGGCGGAGCTTGTCCGATAAAGGTTAGTGTTATTGTAGTAATAGAAGGTACATGTGTATCATCGAGGCACAATTGTTTTTTTATACACTCGTTTAGATGTTGAAATAGAATATTTTGACATTATAAGTCCATATAAGCTTAAGACGATAGCTTATAAAGTAATACAGAGATACCTTGACTAGTAAAAATTCATAAAGTCCTTAGTAGCTAAGATGGAAAACAATCACCCGGATCGTGAAACAAACATGATATGAAATGAAATGAAATAATTTATTCAATTACACATAATTATGTCTACATAAGCCAAACACAAAAAATTTGAACAAAAAAACAGTATGAATATGTCACTGAAAAGAAATCCACTTGGCATAAGCCGAAGCATTCTTGGACACGATGCTGGTCTTCCGTGGATATACCTATTGATTGATGAGTATGAATAATAATCAATATTTTACATTTTAAATACCTTTATATCATAAAATACTACTCGATGCCCTGGACAGATTGCAGCGTCGTGCTGTCCGTATCGTTGGCGATGTAGAGGTCACCAACAACCTTGAGCCTCTGCAATTGCGTCGAGACATTGCGTCGCTTAGCGCCTTCTATCGGCTATATCACGGAGAGTGTTCTGAAGAGCTATTTGACCTTATCCCACCTTCCCCCTTCCTACTCAGGAGCACGCGTGCCGGTCTTCGGAGTCATCAATTCACTGTCTCCACCTCAACATCACGTACAAAGAAATTTAGTAGCTCTTTTCTTTGTCGAACTTCCAGAACTTGGAATTCTTTGCCAGCACATGTGTTCCCTCCTTCCTATAACATGGGGTCCTTCAAAAGAGGCGTGAAAAAGCACCTTTCGGGCCGGCAAGGTGGAGGCAGCTAGAGTAGTGTCTGAACTGCACTAGCTGTCTTCGCATATGGACTCTTCTTACTGCTTCACATCAGGTGGTGTTGAGTCATTTGTCGTGCTTAGTATAAAAAAAAAAAAAAAAAAAAAAAAAAATAAAGGCCAAGGTGTCGCGGCGGTAACCGGCGGTATAGGCGGCGGTAACCGGCGGTATAGGCGGCGGTAACCGCTTACCACCAGGTGGGCCGTCAGCTTGTTTGTCATCTAGTTGTATAAAAAAAAAAAAAAAACAATGATATAAAGAGGTATTTAAATGGTGAAATAGGTATTAAAATGCAAACAGATAGTTTAAAACATGATATTTCTAAAGTTAAAAAAATACTCGAGAACTTTTGCCAACAAACTGTTATCACTTGGGCGGATTGTGAAAATTGTAACACTTTTTTAATTTTTCCAAATAAATTTAAAAAAGTCCCGGTCCCCAACCTAGGCCGTCATGATTTTTGTCTATTTGAGGTATTTTTCTAAATTTCTACAAAAATACTTGCTCTTGGTCCCAATCTGGTCATCGAGAGAAATGAAGAGAAGGTCGATGATGTAGTCAAGCGACGACCTAGTGTGTACATTCACAATACAGAGAATAGTTGTACTACCTATTTTTTACACAAGAAGAGCCCATAATATACGAAGACAGCTAGTTGCCGGCCAAAAAGGTGCCTTTTCAAGCCTGCTATTTGGTTTTTAAAATTTAGGATAAGGCAACTTGCGAGTGCCAACCCTGGTGTTCTCAGCATTCATAAAATACACAAAGCCGTGAATAGCTTTTGTCCACGACTGTAGCTCGCAAGATTAAACACCACTTACGACCTTAGCAATGCTTCCAAGAGATAGGAACAAGATATTAATAGTACTCCTATTATTAATGCACGCAGTCATACCAAAGCTATTCATTTCTATTGTAAGCTTGCTGTCATCGATAATGCTGTGAACGCCCTCTCGCAAATCGTATTTGCCTAATGTATGTGCTTGATATTTAGTTAGATTCCTATCAGCTCTATTGATTTAGTTCGTTCATATGTGAAAGAAGACATGCCTTTTAATATTGCAGAAGAACTGAGATAATATCGGCTTTCAATGTGCAGTTTTTTTCTGTTTGGCGATCACTTGTTATTGCATCTCAATAAGGGTTTTTTGTTACTAATTACATGTCTGTGAGGTAACTTTTGTTTATTGTTTCGTCTTGTAAACGATCACTTATTTTGAAAGAAGTATTAGGTATTTCATTACTGTCTTTAATGTTGCAATTGCAATCACGATCCAAACAAACTTGAAATTGTATGATAATTAGTTTTTTTATTCTATGAATAGCGATTGATATACATATTATAGTAAGCCCTTTCTTTGGACACAATACATATCAAGTTTATCTTCACATCTGTAGAAGATTTACATATTAATCAATCAATGAGGTGTAAAGGAAGTCTAATTTAAAGATTCATCAACTGTACTCACGATAACAGAATTAAGGATTAGTGTACCATATTTTAAGTAATAGCTGTATCAAACTTGTCAGACCAATAAGTCAATACGCAAAATAACTTGCCTTTATTTATAGCGTGCGAACTTCTGGTAGGCTAAACAATTTGAATTGCGGCTTAGTCATTGCATATTTACTTGCATTTGTCAGTTCTGACAATAGATCATGATTGCATTAATCGTGACATTTGGTCATAGCCAGCAATTATTTATTTGAAATAACGAATTCCATTATTCTGATATCTACAGATACTACTTATTTGAACGAGGTAACCGGTCGTTGGATGAATTAAGCTTTCCAAAACATTAGCCTAGCTTCCTAGTCATCAAATGAGGTTCTGGAACGGTTTGATGAAATGACTAATATCTTGGGAATCCCACTAATTCCTTTCTTAATAGAAACACAAGATATTAGCAGGACGAATGCTTGATCTACATCAAAGTCCTTTTAAGTATTATTACCCACCAGGGCATCCAGGGTTCTCATGTTTGTCTGTCATGTAGGAAAGCATTTGTCCAACAAAGTATAGCTATAGGTTATTGATGGTGATTATCCAGATCCATTTGATTATAAACATTATAAAAGCACTCACCAACACTACACCACAACCACATGAAACTGTAAAACACCCAGGTCTACATTGGGAGCTTGGAACATTTGATTTTGATAACGTTACACGACCAAGCTATTAAGCTGCTGCTTCTAAGCTTATTCTATATCCGCATTCTAAATACAATAAGAGTTCCTTAAAGACTTGAAGGATAGAATAACATTTTATTACTAGCTGTAAAGCGGTGAACGGTTCAGATGCAGATCGGCAGGATCTTGTAAGAGTCTTTAGTTCTAGGCGGTCGTGACGCCCGCGGTTGGTAGGGCACGGACCGATCTTGGTACCTGTGTAGGCTTGTGCGAGGGTAACGTCAGGAAAACAAGAAAAAACAGAATTTAGCTTTATTTAATAAATTATTGTCACGTGATCTAGATAAAGATAATTTACTATATTTTGTGAGAAATATCTGATTTCATACAAAGTTCATGCGTTCTTTTCTCGATTAAATACTCCGTCAGAAATATTCATTTAACCGAAATAAAATTTAAGGGGGTGGTTGTATTTTCTGTCTAAAGTTTGAAACCTTTCAAACGACTTTTATGTTGCGATTAAATTAATAAAAAATGCCTACTATTGCGTATCGTACGACACACTACAGTTATACCAAACACATACACATACACACAACCCGTGCTCATACTACGATTTTTTTTATACACTATAACCTATTATCTAGTTCAAAGTAAGCATCATTAAGAGCTTGTGTTATGGGTTCTAGATAACGGATTAATATTGATAATAATATGTATATAAATATTAGAAATATACTAAATAAACATATAAACATCCATGATCCATGACTCGTGAACAAATGCTCGTATTCATCATACAAACATTTGCCCCTACCGGGATTTGAACCCGGGACCTCTTGATCGAGCAGCCCGTATAGTAAGGGGTACAGACCACTCGACCAGCCGGTCGTCGAATTGCAAATTTTATTTTATTTTGGAACTTATTTTGGCAAAAATAAATAAATAAAATAAAATAAATTTGTTTGAACAGTTCTGATACAAGCTATGGAACTATGCTGATAGGCTAAATAATAATCATGTAAGTATAAAAGATTAAGATGCAATAACTACCTACAAAGGGTTGTGCCCCTGTGCTACCATCACAACGCTCACAATTGATTTATGTCCCGGCATCGCTCACGTGATACCCTTATCACGCGGGCCGTATTTTTTATTATTACAAAGTACGGCAATTGACATAACACCACCTGATGTGAAGCGGTAAGGAGGGTCCATATGTAAAGACAGATATGCTGGTTTGCTATCCATATTGTTTACAATAAACCTCTCCTTGGCTAAGTGATTTGCATGTTTGAGCTTAAAGCGATACATTTTTAACATAAAAGAGATTTTTATCTCTTTTTTAGATATGTTTTGCTGGTTCATTATTTTTATATCAATAACAGTCCAAAATTTTTCATCAAAGAAGTAGAATTTGCTATCGCTACAGCCACAGTAGCTTATGTCGATAAGCACGCGTCGATGCCGAGGTGTAGCGATAGTGATTTGTAGAGACTCACTGTAGTATGACGTGTGCCGATTACTGTACGGTTGTATTATATCATAAGTACATGCAATACTGAAGAATAATATTCATTTACAATTTTTTTTTTACAGGTATAGTCTTCACTTTTGGCATCTCATGTGACTTGTTTTGACCGACTATCATTGACTGTCCAACGTGTTTAATCTATATTAAGATTATACTTTAAAAAATAAAGGCAAATTTTTTTTTGGAAAATAATTGAGGTGTCTTGAGCCGTTTCTTAATTTGCCTCTAGAACTGGTGATAAAAATTTTTCGAAACGACCTTATGAACACGGAATAACACATTCCAGACACATCACCCTGATTATAAAAAGTGGTAGTCCCCGATTTACCTTTTTTTATACAAAGCACGGCAAGTGACTCGATCGATTTTTATTTACCTAAAGGACGGTGACGACAATAAATTAAAACCTGATAAATTATTTCATGGAAATGTGAAATTATCAAATGAATGAGATGTACTTATTTGAAAGTTGCAAAACATTTCTATCGACTATTAAAGCCAGTGTCACCATTTCTTAAATAACATTTAAAAGACCCAACCTAGGGCTTTAAAAGTTGCCAAGTGATCTATAATTACTAATTTTAAAACATGCCGTTTGGCAAAGAATACGACGAGATGCAATCCCTTTTGGACTTCGTCGCATTGATTAACTTGTCATTACTGTACTGAGATTTGATTGATACTTACCTAAATCTCATAATGACATGGTTCTAAATGTGGTCAAGGTTTTCATAAGTCTAATCGTACAAAATTACACGATAAATGATAAACGTACATTCAATCATGGAAGGAAACCAAAATTGTACACCTCGCAGTTTAGCGGAAGCAAAGAAAATACCACACAATGACAACAATATTTGCAAAGGAAAGGAACATTGCATTTTATGTAGGATTATAATCATCCAGCATGAAATTAAAATACACAAAGCTTGATTCAGTGGATTGTATACAAATTGGATACAGTCTAGTTAACGCTAATGACTAGCGTGATTTTAATGCGAGTCGATTTTTTAACTCCCGACGAAAAAGAGGGGTGTAATAAGTTTGTCGTATCTGTCTGTGTATCTGTGTGTCTGTCTCTGGCATCGTAGCTCCTAAACGAATGGACCGATTTTGATATGTTTTTTTTTTGTTTAAAAGCTGTCGTAATTAGGATGGTTTTTAGCTATAATTTATAAAGATCAGTTCATGTATTTGATGACTATCAGCTCATTTACTACGTGATAAAAGAGTTTTAGTAACTTTCACAGATTCGATTGATTTGAAATTTGGTGTACGTCTTCGGTGACATTCCCGTGACATACTAACCTTATGCTGATCCTATACCATCAAAAAGTCTGCGGGATACTTAATTCTTCTGAAACTTAAAGTAGATATAGCGTGTTTGGGCTTATAATAATAGTCTCAATGAGATGGTGTTAGATAGATGATTAAGGCTGGGGGTTACTTAAAATATTTAATTTTATATTTCATTAGACAATATGTTTTTTTTTTTTATACAACTAGATGACAAACAAGCTGACGGCCCACCTGGTGGTAAGCGGTTACCGCCGCCTATAGACACCTGCAATAACAGGGAAAAGCACATGATATTGCAGGTGCGTTGTCATCCTGAGGCCTAAGATGAAATGCCGTCCATGCCCAGTAATTACACTGGCTACCTTTCCCTTCAATCCGAAACACAGCGAACTGTTTCACGGCTGAAATAAGAAAGGCGGTGGTACCTAACCAGGCGACCCTACATATGGGTCTGCCACCTAGACCTGACTGACTCACCAATTTACTGTCTCCACATCAGCATTAAGTCCCAAGAAATTTACTTATTCGTATTTCGTTATTCTATAAGGCAATATGGCGGGCGCAATAGAAGTTAACTAAACGTCACCAAAGTGACATAGGCACCATGATTAATATTTGACTGTGTTGCAGATTTTTTTTTATAAAAAATAATATTTTTTACCACGCAATAAAGTAAATATATTTTACCTATTTTTAAGTATACTGCACATAGAAATGGCCGAGACTCCTCTATACATTTTTGGAACATCTTTTTTAGTTTTATCTCCTAAAAACCGAGTACGCTCACTTGATCGGAAGCCACGCGAAGAAGAGTTTATTAATTAGCTGCGAATGGAGTATTTCCTATAAGTGAAAATCTAGGTTTTCTAAATCATCATCAGCCTATGTACGTCCCACTGCTGGGAACAGGCCTTCCTACATGAGAGAAACACATGAGGAGATTTTTTAAATACATTTCAAAAATATGGGTAATAAATTTTAAATAAAGCTTTGCTAAGTATAATTTTTCAAAAAATGCACAATAATTATTGTAAAATACATTAAATAGATTTGCACTATTAGTTTGTTCACATTTAATGTACCTACCTAACTACTTTGCATGTAAACGCATTAATTACAAAGATATCATTAATTTTGTACATAATAATATTCGGTGGCCAATAGTCAGAGGTGTGACGTCACTATTCCGCATCTTCTTATCTTTTTCTAATATACAGGGTGGGGTATTCATTTGATAGTTTCATGACATTTGTATGAAATAATGCTGCCAACGTTACACTATTCCATACAAATGTCATGAAATTATCAAATGAATACGATATTTTTGAAAGTGGCAAACCATTTCTATATATAGCCCCTGTTTAAATTTATTGTCGCATTGACGGCACCACCGTGTATAGTATTCTCGTGTCACAAATTTAGTTACCATACTCCTCCAAAAAGGCTTGATCGATTTTCATGAAAATTTAAATGTATATTCAGTAGGTCTGAGAATCGGCTACTATCTATTTTTTTGACACTTTCTTTTATGGCAATGCAACGTTTGCGAGGTCAGCTAGTTTTCTATAAGTAGAGCGTTTTTGACAACTTGGAACGCACCTCAAACAAATCGCTTTATCTAAGAAACAATTGATTGCAGATATACTATTGCTTCTGCAATATTTATCAACTATTGACATACTATTTATATATGACATAAAAAGTTGTAAACGATCCTATTATGTAAGTTGGAGGAGCTAGGTACCTACTCCATTTAGTCGCTGTAACTTATGTGAGTACCTTAGGTTCTTAGAAGGTACCTTCAATTAGTTTTATCTAAGGCATGGTTTCCTAACGGTCTCTATTGTTTTTCAAATATAATATATTTTGCTTCCAAATAATGGACAAATACCTAGTAAAATATCTTAAATATGCATAACTGTATATTCCATAGCAAAACGTGGGTAATTTATAAGCTCGTTTATTTTTATTAATATATTGTTTAGAATCTTACTTCAGAAAACAAACAAACAAACAAATATATATAGTTTAAGAGTGGTCCCATCATTACGAAAATAAATTAAAACATGGGCTATATTAGTTCATAAAAATGGTTTTCCACTTGCAAAAACATCGTATTCGTTTGATAATTTCATGACATTTGTATGAAATAATATAACATTGGTTGCATTATTGTGAAAAATATATAAGAATCAAATTTTTTAAGTTAAAATAAAAACCGACTTCAAAACACTAAAAGAAAAAAAAAATTTTAAACAAAAATTAAAACCGACTTCAAAAAACTGAAAAGGATAAAATAATTAAATTTAAGTAGGTATTCATCCCCTAGAAACATATTTTTGGAGATGGTGCTAAGTGGTTTCGTCGGTGCTTCACTTTCTATTGTTTTTGGAAACCACTTAGCACCATCTCCAAAAATATGTTTCTAGGGGATGAATACCTACTTAAATTTAATTATTTTATCCTTTTCAGTTTTTTGAAGTCGGTTTTAATTTTTGTTTAAAATTTTTTTTTCACAATTTAATTACACAACATAATTAACTTTCTACGGTCGAAGATAGATGGGTGACCGTAAACTTATATTGTTTCCTACTATCACATCGTTTCACTAAAAAGTCATTTGAAAAGCAAAAATTCGCAATTTCGCATATGTAGACGACTTAATAATTTAAGTTTTTTTAAATTTAAAACCAAAGTACCCAACTGTTTTTGAAAAAATGTTTATGGGACCAAATGGCAGCTATTCCGCATCGAACAAAAAAAGAATCACGTAAATCGGATCAGTAATCTCGGCGTAATCGGTGTACATACATAGAAAAAAAAAACATACCGGCCGAATTGAGAACCTCCTCGTTTTTGAAGTCGGTTAAAAATAAATAAAAGAGACGTTCTAAAAATGTATGGAGACCCGGCCAACCCCCTTATTCTCAACTGTCGGATCGCGATTTCGATTCGAAAAGTCACATCCCGTCTCGCTTTGACGCGATAAAAAGTGACAGCTATACCGGGTGGCACATTTAGATCGGCCAGTATGGGAAAGTCTAAAACTATAAGACATACGAAAATCTCTTCTTAGGAACCATGTCATCGATTTTAGTAAAAAGAAAAACTGCATTCATTAATTTTAAAAATCGTGTACACAGCTCGGGAATCGAACTCGGACGTTTTTGCTATTCGGCTAGTCAAACCAAAACGTTCCATTTTCAAATAAGGTTTATCACGTCGCTGTTCAAACCAAGACGTTCCATTTTCAAATGAGATTAATTCACATACACATTCTTTGTGGGCTTTTCAATTGATTATTAGTGTAAGCATCATTGATAGAAGTAAGCAATTACAATCATGGATAGATAATATTATCGCAGATAATAATATGTAAAGCAGTGTTTGTAACAAGTTGCGACACCAGAAAAGAGCTACAAACAAACATAGAGACAATTTTACGTACCTAAACGAGTTAAATGTTGTATTGAAAAAATGGTGGTAATTTCGAACACTTACTAAAATAAATTATAGGATATGAAAACAATGCATTTTATTCATTTTAGACATCATGTTTCATAGTAACGTTTACTGCTTTAAACCTACACAGTCGATATCTGAATATATAAATAGTGTTAGTTTTATTTTTCAAAACGTCCGGGTTCGATTCCCGAGCTGAGTAAACGTTTTTTTTATAAATGTATGAATGCAGTTTTTCTTGTTACTTAAATCGATGACATGGTTCCTAAGAAGAAATTTTTTGTATGTCTTATAGTTTAAGACTTTCCCATACTGACCGATCTAAAAGTGTCCTTTAGAGTTTCCGATATTCGAATTCTTTTCGACAGGTGGGAATGAGGGGGCTGGTCTATGTACAGTATACTGAAAAATAGAAAAAAAATATTTCCGAACTGTGTTAAATTTTCCGTTTTCTTTTTAATTGCTCTGCAATACAAAGCAAGAACTTTTAGAGAAAAAACTGCAACACAGCCAAATTTCACATGACACTTTGGTGACGTTTAGTTGACTCACAGAATACTTTGAGTTGACTACTGCCCGCCATATTGCCATATTGAATATCGGTGAAATGTACAAACAAACCATTCATGAAAACTAATTACTATTATTTTTCCCCAATTCAGAGGATTTTTTTACCGGTATTTTAGATAGTGTACATATACCTGGCCGGATATGAACCATCTCCTTTAAAACTGCTTCCAGAAACAACAGATTTTTTTTTCATGAAGTAGGCTATTTAAATTTGAATTCTTTTTAGTGTTTTGAAGTCGGTTTTTATTTTTGTTTTAAGTTTTGAAGTGTTAAGGATGACCAGCCCTCTTATTTAGAAACTGTCGGATCACGGATTCGATTCAGAAAATTACATGCCGTCTCACTTTGACGCAACGTGATAAAAAGTGACAGGTATAGGGTTTCCGATATTCCAATCTTTTCCGACAGTTGTGAATAGGGGGCTAGCGACGTCGCGACGACGTTATTCGCTGGTAATAGAAGCTACTTTTGCATCGCAACTGCTTCACGTGATGTAACGTGATGAAACGTAGGCAGATGGCAGTGCTGCCCTGCCATCTGCCTTCGTTTTCGAGAGCGTTTCTCTTACACCCGGTATTAATTATATTACTCAGCAAATAATCCACACCTTGATCATACGAACTTGTGTCAACAATCGTATGTGTGCCTGCTTGTCTATTGGTGTGGCAACTGCCGGCCCCGTTGCCGGTCACTGCACGCTGCACTCAAATAGAGGCTGCTGGTGCCCTAGTGATGTACCTTTACTCGTATCGTTATCGATATAAATTGAAAATAACCTATCGTCGGGGATAGTGCAAATCCGCGAATCTACCATACGTAAAGGCCGCGTATCAGCAATAGATCCAGTTTTATAGGGTAAGGTTAAAAAACTTAAAAACTTTTTTATTTCAACGAATTCTAAGCTCATTTTTACACATAGAGTAGTTATTGATGTGTTCTATCTTTTGTTAGGAAAATATCCCTTTAAAGAGCCAATCAATATTTTGCGTGAATTTCCCACGACAACTTAAATGGGCTACATTTATCAAATACGCGAAATTATCCAATGCTAGTTACGCGTTAACTGACTAAGATTAAACAATATTTATTTTCATTCTATAGTTTCATTGTGTAAAAGAATTTGACCATCAGCTCCTTACCAGCCCGCATACGGCGTCAAGTAAACAATAATAATATAATAATAAACTTTTATTGACACAAAAACATGTACAAAAATATGTAGTGAAACCCCTGACTCCCGTGCTAGGTTACAAACCTGTGTTACAGAAGTCAGTGCCCACTCACTCTCTATAGTTTACTTTATATACCATAATAACATTTTTATTTAATTTTTATTACTATACATTACATTTATTTTGATTTGCTGTGTGTGTACGTGTGTGTGTGTGTGTGTGTGTGTGTGTACGTGTGTGTGTGTGTGTGTATGTGTGTGTGTATGTGTTGTGTGTTTGTGAGTGGTGTAAGCGTTTGTGTATAAGTGTTATATAGAAGTCCTAAGTAAGATTTCTGTTTCAAAATAATCCAACTGAAGTAACCAACTTTTGCATTTATGTGTCAGCTCACGGATAGTCATAGGATGTATATTCAATATTTTATTTATTTTGTTGTATAAATGAATGCTATATTGTATCATATATTATTGTATTTGATCAAATTAACTTAAATTATATTCATTTTCCGTGCTTCGGATTGCACGTTAAGTCGTTGTTCCCGGTTGTTATTGCAACAGTTTCAACACACCAACCCACAATGGTCCAACGTAGTTGTGTTATGGCCCAAACTCCTCATATGTTTCCCCAATGTAGAAAAGCCCATGCTCAACAGTGGGACGTATAAAGGCTTGTGTTGATGATAGCTTATTACAATTTATGTACATGCTAAACTAACTCCTAGGTAGTAGACCCGTATGTAGGGTCGTCTGGGTAGGTACCACCGCCTGTCTTATTTCAGCCGTGAAACAGTTCGCTGTGTTTCGGATTGAAGGGAAAGGTAGCCATTGTAATTACTGGGCATCGACGGCATTTCATCTTAGGCACCAGGATGACAACGCACCTGCAATATCAAGTGATTTTTCCTTGTTATTGCAGGTGTCTATAGGCGGCTGTAGCCGCTTACCATCAGGTGCCCACCTGACATATAAGCATATAAGCTAGATGACAAATAAGCGTCGGCTTATTTGTCATCTAGTTGTATAAAAAAAAATAACATAAAAAAAGTATTCTGTGAGCAGCTGTAGTAGCCTTCAATGTTCGGCTCAAATTTATGTAGAACTCATTGTAAGATATGTTATTTAGGTACCAGATTTCTGGGGCAACATTTGTTTACCGGTAAAGATTTTTTAGATGCATTACAATCATATGTTTCAATTGTTGCTTATATAACTGTGAACTGCATTATGTTTTATCGATAACTTCATCGATCATCTAAGTACTATCGCTCAACACTATTCCAACGGCCCCCATGGCTGGTAGTCGACTATTGTGTGATGTTGTGCTAACTGAAAATACACCTCGCAAACCTCCTATAGTCGCATACCTATGCAGATGTTATCGCTCCCAAAAACTCAAAGCCAACACCGAATAATCATCCTTACCAGTAAAAAAATAAGAACGGTAAATGCAGATTTTATCACTCGCAAACCATAAATGAATTTGATATTCCACCTTACCACTTGCTAAATAAGAATGATAATGCGTTCTGAAACATCTCAGCGTAGTCACGAAATGTTTGAAAGGGTTTTGTTGAATTATTGATGGTAGGTAACGTCCTTTACAATCAGACTCAAGGTAACCGCGGGTTAAGTTAGGATTAGCATTAAAGGTTGTTTGGTCTTTGTTAGATCCGGTATTTAAGTATTCTGTTAAAGTTGACTTCTATAAAATTAATATTAGCACTAGAGTTATCCGCGAAGCCTAAAGAAGGGTAAAGATTGTACCTGTATCGTAGATAACTAAGAACAAACCGACCTAATTAAACATTATAAACATTTAAAAAATATATTATTATAAACATTTAACCGCCTCTGTGGTCTACTGGTTGAGACCACCTACCTCAGATCTAGAGGTCCGGGGTTCGATTCCCGTGGGAGCAGAAATTTTGCTGCTCGGTCTGGTTGGTGGTAGGGCTTTTCTAAGTCCGCTTGGCTAGCTACCACCATCTTACCTAAGTCTGCCGCCATAACAACAATCTTTACATTGTTGTATTCCGGCAGTTGCAGGTAAAATAGCTAGTTCCTCTGTGGTTGAGGAATCCGGATGTAGCTCGCTTCCATAGTCGGCCTTATATTCACTTAACATCAGGTGACATGAAGACCAAGAGTTACCCCGTTAAAGTTAAAAAAAAACATTAGAAAACTGGGTATCGATATTTTTTTATACTGCGAGCAACACTGATCATAGTTATTAAAATCCAACATGCTAGTATTTCTCCACCGTTGAAAGTGATAGTTTTCACGAGAAAAAAACAAGTGGAGCAATCACTTAAACTGCTTACAGAGATGATTCTGATCTGACAAGATAATTGTCATAAATAATACTTTGAAACTAAAAAACAACAACAAAATCCTAAAATAACTCCTGATTATAAAATTCTAGTCTGAGGAGTTCGTGGCGTATTGGTTTGAGCGCTTTGGTTTCGATTACGAAAACAAAGCTACTTTCGCCATGGTCGGTTCAGGGATGGGTCAATCAAATTTATAATCTGCAGGTCCTCCGTGCTTCAGAAGGTACGTTAAGCCGTTGGTCCCGGTTGTTGAGACAACTGCTTTAAGCCTCCAACCCGCATTGGGCCAGCGTGGTGGACGATTTCTAACTATTATTAGAAGCAAAGTTTATCCTGATTGCTATAAAAAATCTTTTAGGTTACCTTATTTTTAACAAGTAGAAGTAGCAAAGGGAAAGGAATTTCTAAGTCCTATTATTTATTAAAATACGTTGTCATTAGTACTGTGAAATCAGTTCAAAAAATGATTTCTACTTTGTTGTAAAATATATCGATCTCAACGTCTAATAAAAAGTTTTAAGCAATTTTAGCTCATTGAGAGTTTGTATTTTTATAAAACGGTACTACTGCCTCTGAAGTACTTTTTCTCTCTCAGAGATTACTTGAGGAAACCTGTCGATTTGTTTGACATTAGTCAGTGTTACGTGGCTATAACCTGAAACTTTATTTTGGAAAGTTACATAAACCTTAAGTTACCTCAAAAAATAACAATATGTAATCAAGAGCATAATAAAGAAAGTTGGAATGCAGTTTGAAATCTATTGTATTTTAAAAGGTAATCTCTAAATGGTAATGTTAAAGGTAAAGGTTTTGTTTTGTTCGTATCGTATCAAATAATTAACCTAATAAATGCTAAAACAAAATTAAAAGCATCAGTAAAACAATCCATACTGTATTAATATGTGAAAACACCTGAATAAGGTAGGATTTGGTAGAATTTGTTTAAAAGCAATTGTAACTGCTGATTAATGTACCCAAATTTATGTTTGAAATAAAATTCATTCATTCATTCATTCAAGTATCTAAAGCTAACGATGGGAATATTACTATTTATAGAGATAATTGATTCGATTGCTACTCAACTTCTAATCAACAATAAAAGGCGAACTTTTAACGTATTAACTTTGCTGCCATTGCTTCAGCCAGTTGTTACTCGTTTGTTACACACACAATGCGTAGTTCTGCAATATGAGACCAAAGTTTTTGCTCACTACGGAAAGGAGCATAGAGACGGTGGGAACTAATGAAACACTACTTTTTATTATCTATGCAAGAACGTTAGATTTGCAAAACTAATTATGGCATTATCCCTGGTAATGGCAGAGGTTATTAAACGTTACGATATTACTATGGACCAGTTATCGTTTGCAGATTTAATTTGATAAAAAGTTCTTATGCATAGCGTAAAATTAAATATAACTGTTGCGGTTTTGTAATTGAGGAGACATGATGCAATATGCAATAACAGAAATACACTGGAATATCAAGTGTGTGAACAGGTGGTGACAAATAAATCACTGAGTCATGTAACTTCTAAGCTAAGTTATGAATACATTTACTAGGTAAGATATTTTGTGGTGTGGTTGAATATGGTAGTAGATATAGCAAAATATACGACAAGCGCCTACAATTGCAAGAAGACGCATTAAAACCCAGTCAATATTTTTTCTTACAACCACATTAACATTTTGCAAGACAGCAATGATCTAGACATAATAGAAGTTTAATTGTTATTGCCGTTCACTATCCCGAAAAGTGCTGTTTTAATTTCTGATGTCAATGACATTTAAACAAAATTCGTTTTTCTTTTGAATGTGTTACATCACGATGGGATTAACTTTTGGACTTTAAGGCATCAGTTTTCAAAACCAATAAATTAAGTTTTGCAATGGGAATGTCCTATTTCAGCAGAAACAGATTTAAAATTACATGGTAGCGAGTATCACGACGACTTTAATGGTTATCTGCCGGTATAAATCAGTCCCCTTTGATATATCTAGTGCAGTAAAGCGTTGGTCAAGCGAAAGGTACCGAGATCCGCTCTAGTTAGATGCGGTCTCGTAAATGGTCATAGCAAGCTTGTGACTAAAACTGTACTCTTCGAAATATGTCGCAGGACCATAAAATGAAATCGTAGCTCGATCTCAACAGAAACCGTTTTCGGTTGAAATTCCATAAATGATCCGTAAATGGAGTAAACTTCATGTAAGCAATGGTTAAAATGTTCTTGATTATAAAAATGCTCATTAGAATAACATAAGGTCTTCTCAAGGAACAATAATTAAAAATTTTAAGTAACCCCGGCCTCTTTGAACATCTATTTAACATCATCTCATTGAGCCCAAACACGCTATAATCTGCTGTAAGTTTCTGAAGAATTGAACATCCCGCAGAGGTTTGGATGGTACAGGATCAGCTCAAAGTTGGCATGTGCTAGAAATCCACTGAACTAATAGTAAATCAAATTTCAAATCAATCGGGACTGTAGGAAATGTGCTTCATAAATTTAGCTAAGAACCTTATCACGCTACGATGTCACAGACTGACACACAGATACTCAGATGTCAAACTTATAACTCTATTGCGTCGGGGGCTAAAAATTATTTCGTATTACATTTGAAATGTTAAAAATAAAATACGAACAACAGATTAAATTGTTGTGTGATCAGGTTAGCTAGAAGATTTGATTGGTTAACCCTTTGAACCCCGATAAACCAGACACAATTAAATTCTAATTGTCATGTCAACTGAAGATGACGTCTGGGCATTCAAGGAAAGCATGAGATTCCAGACACAATTGATTTTTCAATTGTCATAGCCCCCCGGTGGAATAACGCCGCTTGACAGATGACCTACCTAAAATTCTTCGAAGTTGCAAGATGTTGTTCAAACGAAACATAATAGCTTCGACGAGCACAAAAGTTAGCCTAATTAGCATAAGCCCAACTAAACAAAAGCGCACTCATAGCGCTCTCCGAAGCCTTGTTTCGTAATGTAAAATTTTCCCAGCCTTCGGCCCTTACTGGGACTCCAAACTGTTAGGCCTAGCGTTGAGCAATCGGATGGCTGGCCGCTTAGCTCAGTTCAGTGTTGCAACGGTGTAATTTAATGATAAGTCACATAGTTTTATACGTGTCAACGTAGATGCTGTTAAAGAAAAGTAAAAAGGAAAGAGGACCAAAATGGGAACTTTGAGGCATGCCAATTGTTTTTGGACTTTTATTCTCAATGCAAATAATTATTATTGTTATTCTACGTACGCTTATAATATTCAGTAAAAGCCAAGTTAGCCAAGAACCAAGCTACAAATGATATAGTTTATCGCATATCTTAAAAAAATATTTGGAATATGATTTGGAAAAATCACTTCGGTCTACGTTTTTTTATAAGTAAGTAATAGAAAATCGTTTGAATTTTCACTCACTTTATAGTTTCCCCACTTTATCTATGAAATCATATACATAAATTGCCACATTCCGGGCTTTCAATATACAAGAATATTATGTGGCTTGAATTTTTAATAATAAAGTCATTATTAACAGCCCATATACGTCCCACAGCTGGGCACCCTTTCTATAAGGGAGATAACAGTAAATTACATTGGTAACAGAAATCGATCCAAGAACAAATGTTTAAATTGATGTAAGAGTCTTTGATATTATTGCAGTACCTAACTCTATTTAGAGGTTTCCCGCAGCGCGAAGTAGATTCCAATTTGTAACTTTAGTACTACGAACAATACTGTAGAAGCAATTAAAATTTACCGTGATTAATTACAAGATAAATCCACGGACACGGTAGCTCAATTACAGAAACCACTTTTGTATTTGGATTTATTTAGCAATAACACAACCGGCAACTAATTTATTCCTTTCCTATTGTTTCTGTTCATTTATCACTTGTCGTTATTCATTAAAAACTAATCTTCGCAGATAAACAAATGAGATAAGATATGCAAAATCAATTTAACTCGAACCTTGACACCGGGGCGTCGAACAATAATCGTTCGCTTACAGAATAAATTGTACTGTAATTAGAAGGTGTTGCATTGGTTATTAGTTTAAATCTAGTTATATGACTTATGAGCAAAGTCAGTTAGTTTAAGGGGTGTGTAATTAAAAAATGAATGGTGACAGATTTGAATTGCGAATGATGTGCCTGTAATCTATTTGGTCTGCAATAGTCACCACGGTCACGACACGAACGACCAACAATTTTACGTGTAACATTTTGACAATGATTCAACGGTAGTCACTAAATTTATACACGTATCGTATTGCTATATCAATTTACATATAATTAGATTGAGTCTGACTACGATCTTGTGTTATAATTACTAGATAAATGAATGCAGTCGCAATAAAACTATGAATAAATAATATAAAATATACCCAAAAGCCGTGATACGAAAGCATGCTATAATGTGTAGCATTTTCCTTACTGGGATTCGTACCCGAGACCGTAGTAGACTTCACACTTCACCAGCCAGTCATGATTAGTAGTGGTGTATAAAGAAAAATACAAGTAGATAATATAAGATTCAATTTTATTTTTTCACAAAATACACTAAGTATACCTGCCACGCATATTTCTTCAGAAGTGAAATTAATTTAATTTTTGAAACTGTAAACTTTTCACGTAATACATCGTCAGAACATCAAAAATACATTAGTCAATTTCGCACTAGACACACTTCGACTTCTGTTAGGTACCTTACACCTTTCTAATAAGAGCCATTTTAAAAATGATGTGTTACACTTGGTTTGTTGTCGACTGTACAACTGTTATGTCATAGTTACATCAGATAAGATGGCTGCTTGTCCGCTGTTCATTGTCACCAAATGGCAGATAGTATGTCGACCTAGAGTGCAACAAAAACCGTTGTGAGTTGTGTCATAGGACTAAGAAGTAGGATATAGCGGATTGAATCATCCATAAAAAAACATTACAAACCATCACACATAATTATTTTTTTACATCCTTTTAGCTTAGCGACACGTTATTAGTTTGTTGACTCAATATTTTTTCGCAGTAAGTAATATTCTTGTACAGTCGACGGCACATCAAGCGTAACAGTTTGACCTTGACAACACCCGTACTCCATTCGTAATAGAGGCGGCTTTCGTAGTGCAACTGTTACACTTGACGTGCTGTCGCCTGTACCTTAGAAAAGTATATAGAAGCTATATACCGGTGTTACAGAATTCTGTAATAAAATTTGGAATTCTAGGGTTACTATCGTTGTATGGGAGGTCCATATCGTATGTGCGCTGGTTGTGAGTATGTCTATATGAGTAGTAATTCCGTTTTCATTAATTTAGGTAATTGGAAAATAAAAGTGGTCAGAAAGGTGTCAAACTTTTAAAGGTAAATTTTGACTTGAACAAAACCACACCCTTACATTTTATTTCGGACTTTCGGAACTTACTAGGTAAAAAGACATGCGCCATTTAAAAACGATAGTACTATGTAGGTTTTTCGAAACCAAAAGGTTTGACGCGCTTCGTTCTAGCAGCGCAAGCAGGTGACTGAGTGAACTGGTAATCGCCACACTTCAACGGAAAATAGTATGATGGACGGTGTCTGTCTTTTCTTTATAATAATATGTCACGCATAAAATGTTGTGAAAATGAGCTTCATTCTTTTTGATATAAGAAAAGTAGTTAATTAATTATAGTATTGTTTTTTTTAATTTTCCTACGACTAGCTACTTTTGTAATGTTGTCTTCTCGCTTTGAATATGGTTGGCAAGCTATCTTTTGAGGTTATGAAATTCAACCAAACCTAACAGGTTATGACTTAGACCACTAACATTATCACAAACTTTAAATATACATAAAAAATGTTTTAAGACTTATTTCAAGTTAAAGCGTAAAACCACATGAATTTTTTTTTGCTCAAATATTTAGATTAGCAACATCCACCGTTATATATTTAAACTCCATCCACGGAGGTACGAGATTGCCTGAAATCGAACCTCACGACCGTGTCAATAGTGAGTTTATGTATAGACGACAGCACATCAAGTATAACAGTTGAACTACGAAAGACGCTTCTGTTACGAACGGCGTAAGGGTCAAACTGTTACGCTTGATGTGCTGTCGACTTTACGAAAAACGAGTTAGATAATAAACAGTTACGTTGCTGTTTTAGCCTATAGACGTTTGAGATATCCTTTGCGTTGCCTACTTTTTTAAGAGTAGGAGACATGAATCGCGGGGTAAAATAAGACGATAATTTTCTAAAATAATCCATAGTTAGCCCTGGAAAACAGGCGTAGCTAGGTGTGTCAATATAGATACATAAACTGATTGTTATACCACCACTTCACTTACAAAAATAATGAAAATAAGGAGACATAAAAAACGCATTTGTAGTACAGCAAGTAAGAATCTAGCCTCAGTGTAATTTATACTACACGCAAAACACTGGTTTTCAGCCCTCATTATGAACTGGATTGATTGGATAGATTGGAGACAGTCAGAGACAGACTTTGTACTGAATACTTTAGAGTCTAGACGTTCCATTCAGGATCTTTGTATACTGTATAAAATCATGAATAATCGGTGGGATGCCGTGGATTTGTTGGGCCATCTCTCATTTAAAACTAGCGGTAGTCATACAAAACGTAAGCTGTTCTCCCTGCCTTTTTGCAATAACAACGTCACATATAATAGTCCACTTTTTCGAATATGTAGGTCATATGATAGTAATATCGATGGTTTGGATATATTCTCTTAGAGTTCATACTCATTTTTGTAAAGCAATAAAACAGCTGTATGCTACACCTTCTGTTTGAAGTTAAAATAGATAAGGTTCATCTAATAGTTAACTATCTGATTATTGTTTATTAACGTTATTAATTTTTGTTTCTTCTTCGTTTTTATGTCAACGCTGTGTACAGCTATGCGATTCTCTAAAGTCCGCAGCCATGAATTCGTGGCTGTCGGCAGCGCCGTCATACTTTTGGCGTTTGTTTGACAACCGTTGGCGACACCAGCGTTCCGACGTCGAGCACGACGTGAACCGGAACTAAAATTGTGGTTGATTTTTACATTTTATGTAAAAAATCTATCAAATATTAAATGAAGTCATTGCGATACAATTTTAACACAACAAAAAAGAAATAAAAAAATATCGATTGTACTTCATGTCGTATAACCAAAACAGAGACAATCGTACACAGCCACGAGACCGACGTAGAGATTGGTGAATACGGATTCACACAGCGCAGTGCGCAAACGTCAAAACCAATGGCAGCTCGTCGTCTTTGTCAGACGTCAAGTTCGATGTCGAATATCTTTGTTTGTGAATCACACTGCAGCATTCATTGGAATGAAATTTAAACATGTTTAACCATCTCATTATTTGTTATAAGAATATATTGAGTTGTGTATTCTGTAGTTGTACCTTTATGTAAATAAATAAATAAATAACTACTACAGTCCATGTTTTAATTTAAAATTGAGAGAATATAAAGGTCTTTAACAATAAAAAGAGACGTAATTTTTGTTTTACTATGTTTTAAACAAATATATCTAACAAGCTTCACTCGAAAATATCCACAGGACAGCAGTAATCATAGTTACCCTGTTCGGTACTTTGGTAACTACTTTTCCTTGTCTTGTTACAAAACTATTTTATAATGTAAAAAAACTTTTAAAGTTTATTAATTATTAATAACTATTTTATTTATTAGGCTAAAACTTCAATGATTTTCCTAAAAAATTGTTGACCGATACAAATTAGCAATAAATTGAAAATTTCGTGTGAAAAATTTTACAACGAGGGTATAGTTTGCGAACACGGTAACCGATGTCGCTTTATTAACAAACTGTTGACTAATAACTCTATCTCAGCATAATTATTCAATCTGCTCTATGGTTGCGCTGACCAGTTCAATGTCACTAAACCCGCACCGCACCACACTTATCACTCTCGCGCTTCCTCTAACCTACCCCTCTCAGTACCAAACGTAGAGTGACAAGGTTACTTGAATTTTGTAGTGGATAAATTATAAAAATAATAAAAAAAATGAAATATGTTATATAAACGATACTAATTATGGGGAATAAAAAAGCACGCTGTTTCCGAGGTAACCCTGTGTGTATAATTATGCTGCAAGTAAATCATCATTCTTTGTATAATCATTTCATTCAATCGCGTAAAAATATATTAAAATTGATTAATTACTTACGAATGAATTCCTCACTTACTTACACACACAAAACTTATTTAGTTCCTCACAATCTACGACGAGGTACTCACTACGCAGCAACAATTACGATTAATTTATTACAACCTCCTGTAGGGATACTTTATTAAGTTTGAGCTTAGCGAGCAGAGTGAAGTCATTGAAACTTCCTTTTAATTTAGTCCCCTTAAAATAAAAATAAATCACCATCGTCTTTATTACTTTCGTCCCACTGCTGGGCATGAGACACATGAGGAGTTATGGCTATAACACCACCACGCTGGCCCAATGCGGGTTGGTGGGTTAAAGCGGTTGCAGTATCAACCAGTACCAACGGCTTAACGTGCCTTCCGAAGCATATATATATAACAAATTTTGATTGACCCATCTCGGGATCGACCATGCCGAAAGTGGCTTTGTTTTCGTAATCGAATACAATAACATTCCACTGTTGATTTTGGTCTAAAATTTTATGCGGATTGCGCAAAGTACCTAAGTGCTTCTTGTAACGATCTGTCGATAGATGCGACCACTATCTAGATCTTAGATAAGAAGTTGGTAATTTACTATTGACAGGTTGATTTGCCAACAAAAATTCCATTCATCACGTGTCGTAATCGCTAGCAGAATCAATAGTAAAATAAGTCATCATAATTTTTCTTTCAATTAGTATTTACGTATATGTTTTGTAGCGGTAAGATAATTTTTAAGTTCTTATCGATGTATTTTTTTAAAAATTAATAGCTAATATTTGGTAATCACATTGTTTATATTCTAATTTGTTAAAGTTATTCACACGGAATATGTATTTCACTTCTGTAGCGTTTTCAAACAAATTATTTTCTCAATTATACTATGTAGAGAAAGTTAAAATACATACGACTCTCTTATGGGTTATGATAATATGAAATTAAAAATATTTGTCATCATAGATACTTGTTAGAAAACAAATTAAATTTCTTTCAGAGATTCTCGTATTTTAATTAAACTGACTTAAAAAACATGCAACGGAATTGGGAACCTCCATATTTTTTGAAGTCAGTTAGTAGGCAAGATCTCAATTCGATTGTATGTATTTTCATAGTAGGTACAAAATGTTTTAATGCAAGCCACGTTCTTAATATTTATAAAGGTACTTTATGATATTGAGGCTTAACAATTCAGCGTCTTGTAAAAGCATACCTACCTTAAAATTAGTTGAGTTTTTAAAACTTTTTGACCTTTTAGGTCTTGAAATTTTCAGGCCGCAAATGTAAGCTGTCTCTGATAAATGTTCAATGACTGTGTAAAAAGTCTCGGTAATATGCGTTGGCGCAATGAAAAGTTTTTAGCACGCTAGCTAAATATTACTGATTGTAGTTATTTTACCTAGCCTTACTACTACATAAGTATAATTCATAGGTATATTCTCTAATTTCTAATACTTACTAGGTGGTAGACCCATATGTAGGGTCGCCTGGGTAGGTACCACCGCCTTTCTTATTTCAACCGTGAAACAGTTCGCTGTGTTTCGGATTGAAGGGAAAGGTAGCCAGTGTAATTACTGGGCATGGACGGCATTTCATCTTAGGCCTCAGGATGACAACGCACCTGCAATATCAAGTGCTTTTCCTGGTTATTGCAGGTGTCTATAGGCGGCGGTAACTGCTTACCACCAGGTGGGCCGTCAGCTTGTTTGTCATTTAGTAGTATAAAAAAAAAAAAAAAAAAACTTAGGTTGAATTCATAATGTGAGATTTGTATTTAACGTAACATTAATCTGTCAAGCCGCGTTATACCTCTGGAGATCTATGACAAATGAAAAATTAATTGAGACTGGAATCCGATGCTTGACGGGTTAAATTATGAACAACTACAGCATTATATCGCTATGGGTTTTGCACATTTTATCTTATTGTTTTATGCACAGGAATCTTCCTAGTTCAGGTATTAACCCGCCACAAGTTAAACTGAAAATATTATTGTTAAAACATGTCTATTGTGTTTGTGGTGAGAAATAATAATAATATAATAAAAAAAAATAGTGATTCTTATCGTTTTTTTTTCTTTTTGTTATACTCACCGTTCTAAATTAAGCATAGTGTGTATGTAAATAAATGTTTTTCTTTCTAATGCTCAAAATCAACATCAAGATGGGTAAAATATGTCGAATTCTTGTTATGACTAAAATATTAATGAGTAAGTGGTAGCTATACTATTACGTATTGACATTGTGCGAATAAAAAAGGTAACCGAGATATGCTATTATTAAACGTGGGCTTATTTAATATTATCATGTTTTTATCGTAATGAAAAAGAACATTAAAATTAGATAAATGCCTTCTAATTGTGAATGCCACCAATGTTATAACTAATTGGCAATGGCAGATAAGGACTATCATAAATCAAGAGCTTATTAATTACATCGCAACTTCGCGTTGACCAAACACAACTTTTAGTGCTAGCGTTTTTTGAAATAAAGAAAGAAATACATTTATTGAACGCCACACAAACTAGGTATACACATTAAATGATAAATGATAACTTTTATTGCTTTTACTTTTATTTTATATTAATCATATTTATAAGTAACTAAATTACAATTAAGTGACATTGAAAGGACTCCACTCAGCATAATGTCGAAGCACTTGTTGGCGCCTCGACTAGCCTTATTACCTAATCTGTGCCTCTACGCTGGTATTCGCGGGTAGGAAATAAAGAAAGCGATAGTTTTTCTGGCTATTAGAAATACGTACTATTTGCGCGTTGTCGTAAGCGAACATAGAGGGCCTGATTCTGGAGACACACTCTAATTCTAAATTTAAGTACAGTATAATAATATCTCTTTCTCGCAATATGTAATAAGAAAAAGATAGCAAGAATTTGTTTAGAGCAGTCAATTAAATTGAGATTCAAAGAAACCATAAACAATTTTAGACGGCATTTACGGAGGTGCCACTGCATTTTATCACGTTCAATAAGGTCGAAAATTGAACGTACGTTTCTAAATGTCAAATGATGTGACAGCCATCCTTTTCGTATTCATTTTATGAGAAAGAGATGCACTGAACTTAAATTTAGACATAGCATGTATTCGCCAGAATTAGGGCCAGAATCTGCATTATTACTAAACGAGGTGTAAAGGCCTGGTTGAAATCAGTGCTGTCTTTATCTGACTGTTTTAATAAATATGACATAGCCATAATTTGTGTGATCTCGAGCTGCTCCATGCTTCCGTTGCATTGCCGTTGGTCCCGGTTGTTATTGCAACCGCTTTAACCCACCATCGTGGTGGTGTTAAGGCCCAAACTCCTCATGTGTTTCTCTCATGAAGGAACGCTTGGTACGTATAAGTATATGCTGGTGATGATGATGATGATGAGGAATAGTAGCGTTTCTTTTTGCTTATCTAATATCTCTTATCGTGCCAATTAAGTAGCGTGTAGTAATTAAATTTACATAGGTAGTTAATTGATGTAGTCGACATTTCACGTACAAATCATCGTATTTTTTAGTAAATGAATAACAATTTTCTATTTATCGCAAAAAAGTGGAAAATATAGCGTTTCTAGACGGTTAAGTTATCCCCAAATTTCCAAAAATTTCTGCTAAAATATCCGATAATTGTAACTTTGATGTTTTCACCACGTGCATAGACCGCGAATTGTATATTTGAATGGAATAGAACATAAATAAATAATAAGTAGGTACTTAAGTAACAAAAAACCTGCAATCGAAATTTTAAAATAGGAAAGTATTATTTTAGGTTTATTGAATATTCAAGTACCTTACACAAATATTGAAAGTAAAACTAAAGTAGGATGATACAGGCATGCAATGCGGTTGTTATCTATGGACCTTTATTCAATGAATTGTCGACCAAATCTATTTCGATGACAGTTAGTAATTAACTCAATTTTACTGGAATGTTGTCTTTCTGACAATGACCAATTCAATTTGAAAGTTTACACCAACTTCTTCTGTCTTAGGTATCACAATATATCGCGTAATTTAAATCAAAAGTTCAATTAAATACACTTTATTAAGTACACTCTTAACGCAACATCCTGATGATGAATTCAAAACAGTGATATAAGACACATTTTAATTATTTGAAATAAGACCACTTTAGCAGGCTTGACTCGCGTGCTCGCATGCTAGCAAGTGTGCAAGACCCTACCAATCACACAAACAGTCAAACAAAATTTTTAGATTTAAACGACCTGCCTAGGCGTCCAATTGAATGACTAATTTAGCCAGATGATCGACATGACGTTCAGCCATCTGGTTGTTGTCCTTCAGCCGTTTTACTAGATGCCGTCGTTAAATCAACAACCAAGGTGTTCAACTAAATGATTAATTGAACTAGATGGCTGCGACAGTTACATCGACTAATTATCATTTTTTGTTATAATACTGCCTAGGTTTTGCATGAGTGTAGATACCGTAGTGTATGAATATGCACATAACTAGACATTAAAACACCCCTGTGATACTACTGAAAATCGGCTAAGTGCGAGTCGGACTCGCGCACGAAGGGTTTCGTACCATTATCTATAAACAAGTGATTACCTGTTGCCTTATCAATTTCGACCAAAAACAAGCAAAAAAATCATGTATGCTGTATGGGAGCTCGTTAAATATTTATTTTATTCTGTTTGTTAGTATTCGTTGTTATAGCGACAACAGAAATACATCATCTGTGAAAATTTCAACTGTCTAACTATCACGGTTCATGAGATACAGGCTGGTGACAAAGTCTTAGTAATAGGGTCCTGTTTTACCGATTGTCGATGTCGATTTTTAAGGTCACACTCGTGTATAAATAAAATACCCTTTGTTTCGAAACAATCTCATAAACCACTATTATTGATCTAATAAACCACACCAAAATTAATTTTTCAATCGATAACAACCAGAGAATCTTATCATTATCAAATAATAACTCATCTGTTTGTGATTAAATCGACATTGTTTCTGTTGGTTAAGTGCTAAGCCACTAGCAACTACTGGGTGAAGGTTGACGGAGTATTAGTAATCGTATTGTCGCGGCCATCATGCGATCTGTCGTTTATGGGCAAATGATAATCACTATTGTATTCAGCAGACTAGATAATAACATTGTACTTGGCTAATTGCACATGCCATTATGTAAGAAATCTTCGATATTGTACTGTTTTATAGGGCAATTTAGTAATGCCTGAATTGCATTACTAAATTCCGGCAGAGTGACCAGTACTCCTGCTTACTGAACCAGAGGGCCAGAGGTAGGGGCAGATTTTTGGATTTTGATGGATGTTTGTTAACGAGTAATGGATGTCCTTGTTAATGATTATATTTATAAAGGTTGTTGTTGTCTCTCCGTTATCTAGTATCCATAGAGCAAGCTCATAAAGATGCTCAATTATATGCTAGATAATAGGTTGTTATTATTTTTAATACTTTTTTTTGTTGGAAACATTAGAGACAACTATCATGCAACGTTTTCACTTGTGTATGTCTGTAATAGTCTGTATGTATCTGTATCTATTAGTAATTACAGTATGTAAGAATCCTCTCCCTGATGTGATATAGTCTTGGCAGTAATTATAGAGAATTCAGATAAAACACAGTATTACAATGGGCTTGAATACACACTGTAGGTAAATCTAAATTTTGCGTGCAGTATATCTCTTTCTCGCAATATACAATTGGAAAAGGATAGCAAGAATTCGTTTAGAGCTATCAACTAAATTTTAAAGAAACTATAGACAATTTCATACGGCATGTACGGAGGTATTTCCTAAGCACTGCATTTTATCACGTTCATTAAAGTCAAAAATTATAACGTTACACGTTTATAATATCAAATTATATGACAGCTGTCCTTTATAGTACATTCTTGATGAGAGAACGAGATACACGAAACCTAAATTTAGATTTAGAGTGTTTTTCAGAATTAGGCCCATCGTCTCTCTTTATCGGCAAGAAAAAAAAGCTTTATATTATTATAAAAATAAAATTCTCGACTCACAGTTTTAGTTACTTACTTACTTTAGTTAGATTCATTAATATTTATATTCAGTAGGTCTGAGAATCGGCTACTATCTATTTATTTTTATTTTTCGGTAATTTTTTTTAAATGGAAAAACTTCGTTTGGGGGGTCAGTTGGTACTATATATTTAAGTCAACGAATCTTTTTTGCATTTTCCAGGGGGTGTGCGACGAGTCACAACGCAAAGCAGCAGTAATGCCACGAGGGACTCACAGCTGCTGTCGGTTCTGGCCGCTAGAAGGCGCCAGCTCCTAACGGGCCGGCTAGCCACGCACATCAATACCCTGGCTGCTATAGCTCATAAGCCCCATAAGTAAGTGTTGTCATATATTCATCACCACCCTATAAATGGTCTTCCAACATACAGAAGGAGTTTGGGCCATACCACCACCACGTTGGCCCAATGCGGGTTAGTACCCACTAGCGCGGTTACAGTATCAACCAAGACCAACGCAACGATGCCTTCTAAAGCACGAAGGAGCTCGAGTCTACAAATTTTGACCCATTCTGGAATCTCAACCGAAACCAAAGTGCTCAACCACTACGCCACACCGAGCTCCTCATAAAATTACAATTATTACAACGAATTATATTCTTATGATATAGATGGAGAAATCACAGTTTTAAACTACATCACTAGTACTTATACATAGTAATGATATTAATAAAGTTATAGTGTTTTTAAAATTAGTTTTAAGTTTTATTTAAAAATATGATAATATGAATGCATTTATTTTCTTTTTCAGAAGCAATACCACTTTTGCTCAGCTAGAAATACGAGACTCGAATAGTTCTATAGTGAAGAGGATAACTTTTGACAACTCAAGCAATGAACCTACCCCTACGCTCAAATTAATTACCACCGACGGCACAAAAGAGATAAGGCAATTAGTCAAACCGCATGAAATTAGACACCTTTTTATACCTAAAAGCTATCATGAGAGTCGAAGTAGAGCAGGATTTATGAATAATCGTAGAAAAGACTTAGCAAACACTACTAAAACAGCCGTAACAACTGAGCCAGTAACTGAAAATGGGATCGTTTATGTACCACCAGAAAAGCTCGAAGGTCTTGACAAAGAAGTGGAACTTGATCCAGAAGAAGAATTTCAAGTTGATGAATCAAACCACGGACTTTATTTACTGAACTATTCGGACACAGATAACGTAACACAAAATGTTGAGCTTAACAAAACAACAAACAATGAGATCAGAGATAATTCAACTATAAAAATTGAAATCACAACTATAGATATTGGTAATATATCTAGCACAACTGAGAAATACAATACAAGCATGGAAGAGAAAGCAGAAACTAATGTTATAGCGAATAGCACGGATACAAAGAGCACAAAACTGATAAAGGTGGACAACGAAAGAGAAAATCACACTTTATTTATGTCTGATGAAATTTACAATCATTTTCGACCTCTCGAATCAGAACTACCTGATGAAGAGATGGCACCATTTATTTATTTTGGACAGAAAATTGGCGGACCAACAGTTAATGACAATTTAACTAATTCTCCATCTTTGTCTGCGTCAACAAAATCTGTCAATTTTATTGTTGGTCCATCCGTAGAAAAGAGAAAATTCAATTCCAGATATTCTGCTACTGAGAAGTATAAGAATACTAGTGCAGAAGAGGAAGAAATCAACGAAGATATGGACGTATCGGTAGTAAAAAATATAATAGAGAAAAACAAAATAAGAAATACAGTAAAAAGTCCAGCGCCAGCTAGAACTGTGGGCTTAGTAAATGCTTATAAAAAATATTCAAGTACTACTCAAGCAACGACAAAAAATCCTAATATAGTGCAATTCAATCTAACCGATCCTATTATTCAAAATGTAACTCCAAGTCTAGACAAAGGGAAAGATAGTAATCTGACTGACACAATAAATGTAACTAAAGACCAATATAATAAAACAGATACTATCCAAACTACAAAAGATGATTTTAATAATACTGCAAATAAAACTAATTCCACCTCACTTCCAAGAAATTACACGAGAAACTATTTTAATATAAGAAGGAGACCTACTAGGGTAACACTTTCATCTACTACTGAAAACACAATAGCAGTTAATACAACTACTACTGAGAAAGTGTCAACGTCAGTTTATACGGCTGTTGTTACATCAGTATCTATAACTTCTTCAATGAAAGGGCAGAACAAAACAGACCCTGCTTCAAAAGATTACGATAACAGTACTCTTATTGAAAATGTAGAGCAAAGTAATAGCTCTACCGTAAAACCTATAATATTGAATGAAACTGAAGTAATAACTACATCATCGACAACGACAACAACACCATCTGCTTCGACTTCTAGGCCCGGCAAACATAGAATAAGAATAAGGACTACAACAACTGAGAGCAGTTTAATTTCAAGTCCCATACCTATTATTTTTCAATCACCAGAGTTGCCCAAAGCCAGTGAGCTATCTACTCGAAATACTGACTTGAAAAATGAGGCCACAACTTCGAAATTACCAGAGCGTCTCGCGAATTTGTACAGACAAAATATAGATAATTCTACAGGAGGTAACACTTTGAGACCCAAAAATATACTAAAAAGAAGAAGGCCCACGACAACTACTTCTACTAGTACAACTTCTACAACACCATTGCCAACGATAAGTTCGAGTGAAACTACGTCCAAGGCAGCAATATTCTTTACCATAGCCACAACTCCTGCTCTTGTCTACAGTACAATACCAACTCAAGTAACGGAAAATGTGGAAACTACTCTGAAACCATTCATAGTGACGTCTAGAACTTCTTCAGAGTCTATTGCTAGACCAGTACCAACTCTTAAGAAGGAATTCACAAAAAATAAAACATCGGATACAGTAAATACAACAAAAGATAATGAAGATGACGACGATCCGGCTTCACAGAACGAAGAGGTGGTTATCGAAGCTGATAAGTCCTATACGGCTTCGTACGTTTTAGCTGGGTTAGGATTTCTGCCAGTTGCAGCAATCATAGCATTCGTATTAAGGAATTTCATGAATAAAAAAACCAAAGAAATAGATACTGAGTATGAAGGGTATTTTGATGATAGTGATATAAAGAAAGAATCTCCAATAACACCCGTGGCTAGACCACCGCTGCCGACGCCAACTATGCCTGACCAAAAGTGGGAGTTTCCGAGGAATAAGCTTAGGCTACAAACATTATTGGGACAGGGCAATTTTGGACAGGTACAAAATTTTCGTAGTTGTATGCCATAAAATATTTATTGAAATCAATACATAGTGATAGCCAATAAAGGTAACCTAAGTAAGGTAGAATAACCTTATTTAGTTATTAAAAATCATAAAAGACAATATTAACGTACACACTATTTATTAATCAATATAATGAAAGTAATCAATCATAGAATTTTAACAAAAAAAAATATAAAAATTTTTACAGGTGTGGAAAGCTGAGGCAGATGATCTAAACGGCCATGATGGATTAACGCGTCTGGTAGCAGTAAAGAGTATAAAGGAAACAGCCTCGCAGAAAGAGAAGCAAGAGTTGCTTCACGAAATATACATCATGCAAAAGATTGGCACTCATCCGAACGTGGTCACGCTATTGGCATGCTGCACTGAGCAAGGTACCCTTTAACAATTGCATGTTTTTATCACCCCTCTTTATTTTTTAAGTAATAAGGGTGGTTTAGTAGTAAATCTAGACTAAAGCTAAACTTATAACGCAGCCTACAGACGATATTACTCAATCTATAACAAATACAGTATCTGCCACAAACTGTTTTAGGCTAAGGTTTTCTGTACGATGAAGAAGTGTATTCAAATTCAGAGAATTACGTTTAGCGTTTTTCCTTAACGCTGTAATGAACATCGATAATTGAAATTTTGATGATTTTGTTGTCTATTCTGATCATTTCAACATCTAACTGCTAGATAGTGATTTATGATTTATTATAATTAAGTAATATTTTATGCTAAAAATATACCATGTTGATTCCAGAACCCTATCTACTAATAATGGAGTATGTAATGTGTGGCAAGCTGCTCACTTATCTGCGTGAGAGGCGGTCCAGACCGGACCGATTTAGCGGCAGTGGTGCCCTCACGTCGAGGGATCTCACCGTGTTCGCATATTGTGTTGCCAGGGGCATGGATTATATTGCTTCCAAAGGGGTGAGATCCGTTTTTATTACATATTTTAGTGGTAAGTAGTCGCTAATATGGTGTTTAAAATGGACTGAAGAATTCGCTAGAAATCTATAACGTAGTTTTAAAAAGTACTACAAATACATTTATACCAAGTCCAGCTAGATGATTTCCGTTATCGTGTCATTCTATTCCTCATACATAACTCAACAGATCGTCCACCGGGATCTGGCAGCTCGCAACGTGTTAGTCGACCACAACAAGCTCTGCAAGATTGCGGACTTCGGTATGTCCCGTTGCGCGGGCGCATCGGCTCGCGCTGCCCGCTCTGCGCTGCCCGTGCGCTGGATGGCGCCTGAGTCTTTGCTCTACAATGTCTACAGCCACCACACTGATGTCTGGGCGTTCGGGATACTACTCTGGGAGATTGTGACGCTTGGTTAGTATTCTTCAAAACTATCACATTTAATCACAGCAAAATTTAAAGTGCAAAGAAAAGTTAATATTCACGTTAATTTTATGAGAGGCAGGGCACAAGTGTGGGTATATGTCACTCGGTCATTTGAGGACCCATTGCGGTAGTACTGTAGCAGTATGGTATGATGGGAGATTGGAGAAGTGAGGAATAAGGAACCGAATATCGTCACTATATTATATTTATTATGGTAGTAAATAAAGGCACACTGTAAACACCTGAACTCTTAAACCAGAAACTAATTCCACTAAAATATAAAACAGGATTCATCACGTCCCACTGCTGGGGCAGGCCCCCTTACAAGGGAGTAGTTGAGGACCTTACACCTGAGCAGTTTGGGCTATTACACCACCACGCTGGCCCAAATGCCGGTTGTTAAAACAAGCTTGCTTATGAAAAATTTATGTCTGTCTATGGACCAATCAGGACTGAGTTATTATACTTTAATGAGAGGGAAATCCGAATTTAGCGCCAAAATAAAGATTTGAATTATGAATTTATTATTTTTTAAATTTGGAAAAGATAAAAGAGTTTCTATATCATCGCAATGTTACGATATCACGTAACAGTAACCTTCACCTGACATACGATCAGACCAGAAAATAATACTTTACAGTTATGTATTTTATATTCCTGCGGTAAGTAGGTATGGTCGCCAGAGCTCATTGTGACAAAGTGTCATGTCACCTTAGCTGATAGACGCTCTTAGCACTGTGTTCTATACTCACACATTGCCTATCCGTAAAGATCCAGAGAAAGCGTTTTGTTGATAGCATGGGAGATGAGTTCCCCTGTGCCTTAAAGATCCTGAAACACAGCTGATGCAAAATAGTATTATTATTAGTATTTAGCTGCAATGCCGAAGCGCTACCCCAGTCGGGCGCTCAAATTAGAATGGAATATACCACTTTACTTTATCTCTTTGAAAACTTACTTAATTTACTCTTGCGGCTTATATAGATGTCGATTTCTTTTATTCCAGGTTCAACGCCATATGCAGCAATGTCGGGTCGAGAAGTTTTAGCGGCTGTCACCGAAGGTTACCGGCTCGAGCGTCCTCCCCACTGCAAGCCCCAGCTCTACCGCGCCATGCACTCCTGCTGGCACGCTGACCCATCCCAGCGTCCGACCTTCGCAGTGCTAAAGGCACAACTAGCTGAACTACTTGATAACGAACCCTCGGAAGGAAACTACGTAGACCTGGATTCGTTTTATCAGGAGTCGTCGGTGTATAGTGACCCTTCAGCTATTATAAATGACGACGATGGGCTGTCTGCAGAGTATGATAGAGAAAGGAGATGCTTTAGAGAGTAAGTGATAATGTCACCATAGAATCTTTTTCACCCCGACTTTTAATTTATCATTCTTTCCTTTACCTTATGGTTGCCTGGTTCAGATGGCTATCTTAGCAATAAGGTCGCCTTTGTATGATTATCTTCTCTGTACTTTTCCTTCTAGTATCCTTGTGCAATAAAGGCTGAAAGCGCTGACGAGTAAAATTGGTGTAATATATCCCAAATCATTTAGAAAATAATCACCACTTACAACATAATAAGGGGATAGTAGCCCAAAGCTCCACCCACAAGCATAATATAAAACCCTGTCCGTGTCCTGTATCAAGTATTAGTGAGAAATAACAAATAAAATTATCATCTGCTTATAGTTATCCGCTTTGGACTCTCTTCCCTTATGTTTTTTTGACTTAAATTTGCCCGAACAAACGTGATAAGAAGGATTAAAATTTAGAAAAAAGATTTTAAAAATCTAAGAGATTAATATTTTCCTTCAAAACGGTAATATTTTGACCAAGGTTGAAATTGAGATTTATATTTTTAGGTTGTCCAAGGGTGCAGCGAAGTTCGAGAACCGAGCGTTTAATTTTCGAGACGAAGAACTCCGAAAGAAATTCGGTATCGGAACACCCCGGATGGGCGGCTTTGGCATTCGGGACGTACCCTTCAATGAGCGCAACTTTTCCGATGGCGAATTCAACGAACGCTCTTTCACCGATAAAAACTTCAATGAAAGAAATGTAACGGAGAAAAATTTCAATGATCCAAATTTCACAGAAAGAAAAGATGGCAAGCTATCTACTTCTAGTTTCCATAGAGAGAGGGAGAGAGAAAATCCTTTAGTCAGTAGGAACAGTTTTAACGGTTTCCCTAGGATAGGCACAAGGGAGAACCATTTTCAAATGAATCCAGATGGTAGGAATAAAAGAGTGTCGGAATTTGAATGTGACATCTGAGGTCAGCTAAATCTAAGTTTAGTTTTTCGACTATTGGGCATATACTACGTTTAAGATGACGGCCTTCGATATGAGAATAGACTCAAGTTCTTTAGCATATGCTTTGAGCTGATGAAGTTTATTTCAAATTTCAGTATGATGAACTTTTGTGAAGCATAATGAGGTACGTCTAGCGTTGTTTTAATTGACTGACTAAGTATTCATATCTCTCTAATGTGTTAGGAGTTGTAACTATATCAATCACTCGCACCAATGTATTTTGTTTACGCGTTTTGCTGGCACACGTGTGATCATGGCGTGCTTTTAAAGTTTCAATTTCAATCAAATTGAAATTCTGTAACTTGAACCTGTGTTGGTATTTTGTAAATAATTTGTTAATTTATATAACAGTATTGAGAGTTTGATGTTTAACGTAATAGATTTTATTGTAAATAATTATGTGGATTCTAGATGATGGATTGATGATTAAACAGAACTGTTTTATGTGTATATATTGAAATAACAGTTTAAGATGGAACTGAAGTTTTTATCAATGGTAGCAATTTCATGTGCATGCAAATTTTTTGTACTCAACATCACCTGTTTTGTAACCCAAGCCAAATGATTTTTGTTTCAAGTATGACTAGAAAAATTATATTTTTAACTGTATACATGTTTATAGAGAGATCAAAATGGTGCTAATTGTTTTGAAACATAATGTAAATATTTTCCTTTCATACAATGGCATAAAATTAACTTCAAGTCTTTCGCGTCTCAGTTCAATAATACTTTCTAGTCTTTAAAAATGTAGTAATAGTATTGGATTTTTAAGACCTGATTTACTGTAAGTGTGAAAGATTTATTATAAATATAGTGATTTCTATAAATTTAAACTGTGTTTTTTTTATCCCTGTTGCGTTTTTGCTGCAATATAAGATCGTCAAGGTATTTTTAACTAGTGGATTTATAACCGATTCTAATATAATATAAAATTGAAAATTTTAAGTGACCTCATTGAGACTATACTTATGAGCCCAATACGCTATATCTGCTGAAAGTTTCTGAAGAATTGAGCACCCCGCACACTATTTGATGATACAGGATGAGCTCAAAGTAAGCATGTTTTGGCAATATAAGCGAAGCAACAGTAAACCAAATTTCAAATCAATCGAATCTGTGAAAGTCAGTAAAACCCTTTGAGCTGATAGTCAACAAACGCTTAAGCGTTTATGGCTCTTAGCTTTAATTTATTCAAACAAAAAAAACTAAATCAAAATTAGTCCATTCGTTTAGAGAGCTACGATGCCACAGACTGATACAGAGACAGTCACGTTCAACTTATAGCACCCTGCTTTTTTGTGGGTGGTTAAAACTTGCTATGAATTATCAAGTCAAGCTCGTCTAAAAAGTTATCAAAGGATTATTGAAAAAGTCTAATACAAAAGTAATTATTTGCGGAATTTTGGTTTGTATGGAAAGTTCGAAATTGCTCTTACTCAACATTCAGACTGTATTTCAAAAATCCTTTGATAAATATTTCGTTATGTCATATCATATTCGGTTTGTTCGTTTCCGATTATTAAGGCTTGATAGGTTGTATGAAAAGGCATCTGGCATGGGAGTATTTTCTGCATTCAATGATTCACTCAACGAGCTGTTGCTATTCTACGACACAATATCAGAAAAAAACCCCCGGCCTCATTAATCATCTATCTAACACCGTCTCATTGAGATAATTCTTATGAGCCCAAACACGCTATATGTGCTGTAAGTTTCTGAACCATCTCGCAGCATCCCGCAGACTTTTTGATGGTTTAATATCAGCTCATGGTTAGTATGTTATGGGTACACCAAATTTAAAATCCATAGGATCTATGAAATTTAGTGAAAACCTTTCATCACGTAGAAAATGAGCTGATAGTCATCAAACGCCTGAACTGATCTTCATAAATTATAGCTAAGAACCATCCTAGTCACGCAAGCTTTTAAACATTAAAGCATATCAAAATCCGTCTATTCGTTTAGGCGCTACGATGCCACAGACAAACACACAGATACATAATAATTTACTGTCACTTCGGTGACATTCCCAAGACATATTACCCTTGAGCTGATCCTATACCAACAAAAAGTCTGCGGAATGCCTAATTCTTTAGAAACTTACAGCAGATAAAGCGTATTTGAACTCATAAGAATAGTATCAATGGGACGGTGTTAGATAGATGATTAATGAGGCCGGGGTATACTAAATTTTTTTAATTTTATTTTTTTGATATAGAGCTTAAATTTGTGAAATGGCAATTCAGTTTCATTAACGTTTTTTACACAAAATAGTGTATTTTTATTAAATTTAAGAAAATGGTTTTGGATTTGTCGGCGAAACATTCGTCGAAAAGCGTATATCCTGTATACGTACTAAAACTTATATATTTTTTATACAACTAGATGACAAACAAGCTGACGGCACACCTGGTGGTAAGTGAACACCGACGCCTATAGCCACCTGCAAGGAAAAAAATACTTGGTTGTGCAGGTTCGTTGTCATCCTGATGCCTTTTTATACCAGGAGAAATCCATTGACGTACCTACTTGCCACTAGCGAAGCAGAGGGCGTGTGCGAGGCTTGCCTAGGGGAGGCCTAGGGTAAAATGTACTCCACGCCCAGTAATTACACTGCTACCTTTCCCTTCAATCTAAAACACAACTAATTTTATGGATGAAATAAGAAAGGCGGCGGTACTTCCCAGACGACGAAGAAGTAAAAAATTTACTTCTTATTCAGAACTTATTGTTAATTTTTGATTTTAACATTATTATAAATGTTTGAAAAATTACTTAGTAATTAAAATATAATAAAACTAGAAAAATTTCACGACCTGAGGCAGGAATCGAACCCGAGACCTTTCGCAATCCGGGCGACTGCTCTGACCACTGAGCCACCCAGGACTTGGGATATCCCTGTGAAATTCTTCTAGTCAACCCGGTTTCAGAACTTATTGTTCACTTGTTGTTGTTTATCCACTTAAGCAAAGAATTTTCCCGTTGATTAAATCTACTTTTACTTTCGATTTTAGATAGATAGACAGGGATAGATATATGTATAGTCGACATCACATCAAGTGTAACAGTTTGACCCTGAGACCTCCCTTACTCCGCTTGTAATACAGTCGGCTTTCGTAGTGTAACTGTTACACTTGACGAGCTGTCGTCTGTACAATTGATGTAGTCTAGAGCACCTTTCTTATACGTCATTGGATCACTTAGTTGCTACCTCGCCGAGTCTATCTCATTTCCATCATTCACCAGTAGAGTCAATTATATAAAGCTTCTAAAACATTGTAAACCTTTTCAGTAAGCTCAAAAATTCACTTAGATCATTGTTGTATAGCCACATGAGTTGAGCATTAGAACAATGTATGTGAACTTTGACACAGCGGATTTCTACTATGACATTATAAAATAACCAGTAAAAAATTTTCTTGAGTAGGTACCTGACTATTTTATGATCTGTGATTAACAAGCACACGTCTGAAAAGCCGTAGGTATGGTATACATATTTCATTAGCCTTAAATGTATACTTTTATTTAAACGTGACTGTATACGAAGGTCATAAACAATGGTAACTTACCATTAAACTAAAAACGCTACAACAATTGAAGTATAGGACTGCACAATAATAATTAACTTGTGCTTCAAGAATCAACATAACTCTTGCGCAATAACTTTTCACTACTAGACTTGGTGGGGCCAAATTCTCAAATCAAACATTTCATTCCAGACACAAATGATTTTTCCATTGTCATCGCCCCCCGGTGGTATATCGCTGCTTGACAGATTAATAAACAATTTTCAACGACTATTTTTGAAATATTATCAAATTATGAAATTTTATTTGTAGGTATTTGAGAAATGCTCCAAAATACTTCTTGTTTTGTCTTCTTGTTGTGTCTTGTGGACTGTCTGTCGATCAAACTTAATAAGTTTGACATTTTATATAATTTTTGCTTTATTGCTACATATTGTTTGAATGACTACTCTGCGTTTCGATTACAGCAACATTCACGAAGAATGCTTGATTCTGAAGAATGTTTTTTTCTAATTGGATTGCTAGGTTAAATTCCTCTACTATCGCAAACTAAACGATTATTATTTTCAAATCTTAAACAAAAATGACAGTACAAAATTATTACACAAGACAGTTACAACAGAAAATATCATTAACATTATTTACGTTTCTCCTTTACAGAAAGCGACCGCATCATTCGAAAATTCCTTTTCTGATGCATTGCTCAATTATTGAATTCGTAAACTGTCTTGTTTATTCACTCCTTTTACTACGTAAATAAGGTTCATATTGACGCTGTTACTACCATCCAAAGAGGAAATTGTTTCAGTATTAAAAGCCTGCGGTTCGTTGATATGACTTGTTACTTTCTTTATGATTGAAGCATTGTTCGCTGACTTCTTGTTGTGGTATACAGGGTGAAGCTTATAAAATTCCAGCTTTATTTAAGTAAGTATGACTCTATTATAGATTTATGTCATACCTAAAGTAGCATAATACTAGGTTTCTATATTTAAATTTATTCATTCACAACCGCCATCCTACCTAAAATATACTTAAAGTCGTGTTGATTGTGTTTAAAAGACAATGGAAAAGCAATTTCCTTTATATTTATTTCCACATATTTAATAACGTTGAAAATGAAGTAGAAAGGTGCAAACTACGCCTCTATACATTCATTATCCTGGCTAAATAATGCGAGCAACATTGTATTTATACCATATTGCTCAAAGGAGAACTTAACAGCGCTTTTTCTGAGAAAAATGATTATCGTCATCATCATCACCAGTCTATATACGTCCCACTACTGGGCACAGGCTTTCCTACTTGAGAGAAATATATGAAGAGTTTGGACCATAATACCACCACGCTGGCCCAATGCGAATTGGTGGGCTAAAGCGGTTGCAGTAACAACCGAGACCAATTGCTTCACGTGCGTTCCGTAGCACGGAAGAGCTCAAGATTACAGGTTTTGATAGACCCATTCCAGTTTCGACCATGGCAATAGTTGCTTTGTTTCCGTAATCGAAACCAGAGCGCTCAAGCCACTATGCCACCGAACTCCTGAAAATTGATAATGGTTTAATATTAGGAAGTGTTCCTCAATTTTGTTTACAATCAAATTGAGCTCAAGTATTGTTTGTGGAGTACTTTCAAGTCGTCAGCTTTCAAGTCGAGACTACCATGAAAAAAAATATCCAAAGCTTCGACCGTACGAAAGGGTGAAAATCGAACCCCTGAGTTAACATGATGCTTATTTATTTCGATTCCGAACCTTTCATTTGGACTAATAGAGAACATTTATGAAGTAAACGAAAGACCTACGGAACCGGTTTCCATCTTTACAGTCACAAAACACTTACACCCGTATTCACAAACGACACTATGAGGTCTCACAGTGCCCGCCGACGCACAGTGTGCCAAATTCCTATTCATAAACAATACTTGAGTGACAATCGGCACTATGCGTTTGTCATAATGAACACTTAGCTAAGGGAGCCTAACAGCTATATTAATCAACGCATAGTGTCGAGCTCACCAAAGAGAATGTAATCACTACGGAGTTAAAAAGACAAACAATAAAATTTAACTGTCAGTCAGTGAAGTGAACTACGTAACACTAATCAACCAATCACAGAGCTATATCCAACGCTATGCGTCCGAAGTAAAGATTCGTTGAGTATTGTTTGTGAATTGAAACGCTTTTCAAAGTGAACCCACTGAGAAATGCCTTACTTCGCATAGTATTGCTCCTTTACTTACATAAGTATCGTTTGTGAATACGGGTGTAAATTTTGTTCAGAATTTTCAAATTCGGAAAACGTTTCGTGGTAGGCCTACTGTCTTTTTTTTAACTTGACGGGGTTTCATTTTGCCTTTATCTCACCTGATGGTAAGTGAAGATTAGGCCGACGATGGAAGCGAGTTACACCCGGATTCCTCAACCACAGAGGAACTGGCTATCTTACCTCTAACTGCCGGAACACAACAATGCTGTTAACATTATTAAAAGTTGAATCAAAAATCAATTTAAGTCACAGAATTAAAAATAATCTACAACGGCCTATATGTTAAGTATAGCAAACAAATCTGCCGTTGCTTAACACGCGGCGGTGGCAGGATCTGCGGTCGCCAATGAAAGTGCACCGTGTAACATTGTAATTTGAGATATTGCTGTAAGTACGCAAGGTGGTGAATTACTGTTGCATTTACCTAACATCATAGGTAGGATAGAGTTAGAATATTAGGAACGCGGGGTAACACTGAACGAGACCGTTGTTATCTTGATACAAAAGGATTAGAACCTATGCTCACTGCCTGGAATTGAACACGGCAAGGAGACGAGATTATCAATTAAAATTTTCTACTGTGACGTATGTACCATTAAAGAATAGTCCAACCTGCCAATTTTAAAACATTTTCGCTTGAAAGTTGAAACTGGGTACTTTAGCCAGCCCCCAGCCCTTAAATTATTGACCAATCGGAAACCCTAATTTTTTTGTAAAAGTTTATTGCTCTTCATTGTTTTCAAAAAACATCTGGTCGCAAAGACATTCCGGGACCAGATGTCTTTGTGACAAAAACAAAATATTAGTTTTTGTTTTAGTATATTACCATTGTTATAATTGCCAAAAATTTTTCGGAGACACTCTTAAATTCTATTGGTGGATACCTGCCCCAAGTAGGTGGCAGGTAGTTGACAACGTTTGTGTACAAAAATGATTTTTGGTGTGGCAGGTTGGACTAGTACAAGATGTTGATACCAAGTTACTCATCTTCAGAATTACCCCAACCCCAACTTCCCCTGCTGTTTATACCTTGTGGCCATAAGCAAAATTTTAAAGCCTTGAAGTTGAAAAAAGGTGTAGGGTACGGAAGGCATTAACATCTCTTGACTTTATAATATCATTGCAACTCGGATCGGCGAATACGATTTGTGCAATTGCTTACGGCGAAGGGATCGCGAAGCTCTTAAAAATCATTTCTCAAGTAGGTATAGTTCGAATGTTTGAGCTGCTTGGAAATTAAATTACTGTAGTTCATTTGTTAGTGAATGATTAAGCTGTAAATCTAACCGTAACTTGAATGATGTCTTGAAGAGTCTGACACCACCTTTTGCGGCTAACCACACAAGAGCAATAACGTTACGATCTATGTGATCAGTGCGTGAAATTCCCTCCATTTTCCTTCCCATTGATTCTTAATTTAGGTTGCTTTTGAAGATACTGTACCTATTTAGATAATAAGTAATTACATTGTAAACCTTACAAGCGACAAGCAGCATCTTGTGAAAGAGCGGGCCTTCCCTAACACAGGTAGTTTATACTTAAAAGAGGAGTCCCAAAATATTGTAAAAGATTACTTGTATTGTAAGCAATAATAATAATAATTTAAAAAAAGATAAGACCAAAACCCTGTGTATTTTCTTAACAAAAACCTCCAAAACACCTATAAACTCTTCGAATATTTATCGCCCACTTTGGAAAATGGCAATATGTCGGACATTAAAAAGTTCCTGTTGAGAACTTGCAAAAGACTACAAGCTAAGGCCCTGCAAGAATAGTCGAGGATAGTTTTTGCGGGATCATCAATTTGTGTCTCGGTATTCAAAATAACTAGTATTTTTAACATCTGCATAATATCATTAAGCTAACCTATTATTTGGAACTTTGACACTACAAAGAGGACAAGTCTAGCTAGATTACAAGACCAGACCTGGTAACGTTTTACTCAGTAGTTGCTCTTATTACAATATCAGAGTAAAGCTTTGTCTGCTCTTGACTGTACAGTCTTCACTACATCAAACGTATCACTCTGGACTTAAGACTGATCTTATCCAGTAGTAATAGGAGTTTTACTTGCAATACCGGTGTTACACAGTACACTGTCTTGTGCACATAGTAGTGACGTGACGATAATTACACCGGTCTAATGTACTCGCAGTGATCGGAGTACGGTATCTACGGTCTGGTTGACGCATAATGATCTTATAAATATCAACATATCAACATACGGAAATAAGATACTTCCCGCGTACACATCTCTTTGTTACTTATCGCTATAAACTATAAACTGTCCTTGCTGTTAAGGTAATGGATTTTACTGTCCATTTACATGTTTACGGTTCCAAATTCAATTTTTGTTTTGCATTTTGGCGCGGAGTTGGAGTTGCATCTGTTATTTGTATTAAATACAGTGCTGTTTTTAGTTATATCATATCTAGTGTGTATTGCGAATTTCATAATGGACAATAGCATCGAACAAAGAGTTTGTCTTAAATTTTGAGTCACTGAAAATGTTACAGAAGGCTTACGGTGAATCGACTTTATCAAAACACGTGCTTATGAGTGGTTAAAAGCGTTTAAATGCGGTCGAGATGTGATGGAAGATTTGCCTCGCTCTGGTAGGCCATCAACGACATGTTGACTGTTTTCTTTGACTCTCGCGGTGTTGTGCACTCGGAATTCTTGCCGGAAGGTCAAACGGTAAATAAAGTATATTATTTGAGCGTTATGGGGCATTTAAGGCAGCAAATTCGACGATAAAAATCAAATTTGCGGAAAGAAAATTCTTGGATTTTGCACCACGATAATGCGCCTTCGCACAAGGCCATCATTGTGAACTGTGAACAAATTTTTGACCAAACACTCAACAAATACAATCGAACAACCACCATATTCACCAGATATGGCTCCAGTCGACTTTTTTCTTTTTCCTAAACTCAAATTACCACTTCGTGGCACGCGTTTTCAATCGGTAGAAGACATAAAGGAGAATTCGCGGCGAGAACTGAACTCAATTACGGAATCAGCGTTTAATTATGTATTATAGTAGGTATAGTATTATTGCTATAAGTATAACGAAGTCATGGGAGTCATGAATCCCTGTGAAATTCTTCTAGTCTATCTGTATTTGCGTTTATGAGCTAACCATTGTCCACCCTACAATGTCGAAATATTCTATTTCAACATCCGAAACGAGTATTTTTATAAATACCTACGATTCGGTTAAGTTGGGGCAGGGCATTCAAATATTCCTAATTTTTAATTTTAACATTATTATAAATGTTTGAAAAATTACTTAGTAATTAAAATATAATAAAACTAGAAAAATGTCACGTCCTGAGGCAGGAATCGAACCCGCGACCTTTCGCATATTTGAAAGCACTGCCCCAACTTAACCGAATCGTAGGTATTTCTAAAATACGTCGATGCAGTGGACAGATTGCACCTTCCCCCCTTTCTACTCAGAACGCGTGCCAGCCTCACACAAAACTCTGTCTGCACCTTTACATCTCGCACAAAGGAGTTTAGTAACTAGTGTCTTACTTTCAAAACGTGGAATTCTTTGCCGGCGCCGGCGTCTGTATTTCCTTCTTCCTATAACATGGGTTCCTTCAAAAGAGGCGTGAAAAGGCACCTTTTGAGCCGGGAAGGTAGAGGCTACGTTTCATCGCATATGGACTCTTCTTATCGCTTCATATCAGGTGGTGTTGAGTCATTTGCCATGCTTTTTTTTAAAATCTGCGGCTTGTAAGCCAGCCAAACCTAATCCATAAAGAGTTATGTTGGAGGCAGGGGGACTTGTCTCTTATGTTGTCAACATAACGCTTTCTTTTGATCTTGACAGAATAGGCAACGCGTGAGTAGTGGCACTTAATCCTTTATGCCCAGACGGCAACTTAAGTTGACATGACAATTAAAATTCAATTGTGTCTGGTTTATCGGGCTTCAAAGGGTTAATAATTGTAGTGGCCAAGGTGCTACGAGCGTCTATAGGCTTAGGTTCACATCCGATGTGCCGCACGATTAATTGTCACCGTTGTCGTGTACAAAACATATACTTATTAATAATTATTTAGATATAGAGCCTTTGTAGTGAAGACTGCGAAAACTAACAATTGAATCTGACTGAACTGAACTTGCTCAAATTTTTGATGACTCACTTTCGACCTTTTGCGTAAGTTTCGTAATACCGCTATAATACCGATAGTTAAGCGTGAAAGCATCTCTATAGGCGTTTAAAAATTGTACTATCATCGGTAATTCACAATATTATTATAGACAGATGAAAAAAAAGCTAAGCCGTATCTGTACAGCCGTAAAGATCAGTTTGAGGTATAGAATAAGGTACTGTGTGAATTTACATCGTGGTCTTTAGTGTCTTTGTCAAAAATTATGCAATAAATGGATAGGGCCTTTGTTGACCGACGATAACTAGATGACCTTATCAGAATGTGACCGTTCATCTGACCCAGGGGAGAAAGTTGCAAGTTCCGGCATAATCTGACACCTGTAAATATGAGAGATGAGATGATGTTTGTGTGTGTCGGCGTGCGGGCTCACTCGACGCTCAGCCGAGGAAAGCGCCGCGCGCATCACTGCTCCACTCACGCGCACCGGAAAATTTAATGCGTGTTTTTTGTCGCGATTTTCTAAATCCAAACATGTGAGATAAAAAGTGCATATTTTAACATAAAAATAGTACATTATGTTTTTGGGAACAATTGCTGTGTTATGATATTTAGGTAGACTTTTAATAATGGCGTTTAGAAGTTTGTTTAGTGTACTGCTCGTTGCAGCAATCGTTTCGGACTTGAGATGTGAGGATGAATTGAGAGACTTTGATTTCATGGGAAGTGATTCTGATGAGGTGATGATAGCGCAGGAGTCGAGGCATTACCAGACGTTTGTGAAGCCCCCAGTGAGGATAGTGAAGCCGACAGGGGTGACCAACTCCCACAGACCCCAGTACAACTTAGACTCCTTAGAGGAAAGTCTTGCAGATTTTGAGGACTTCCTGGATACAACAACGAAAAGGACAATAACATATAAGCCTGCTTATAAATTGAGGTCGAAGGAGAGCATGATAAAAGATGCAGTGTTGAGGGCGTTGGAGAGGAAGGATCACGTGGGGAAGTTCGCCCAGATCCTGCCAATAATCAGAGCGATGTCCGGGAACCAGAGGGTGGCTCTGGCTTCTTTGGTTGCCAGTCAGGTCACCACGCCTCCTGGTAGAGCACCACTCAATCTTGCACAGGTATGGTGCTTAAATAATATGATTAACTATACAGGCCCTTCATAGACATAAAGGCAAGGATTTTAACCACCCAAGTTTAGAAATTTTGACGCGAAATATGCAGAATATTCTAATGTCGAGTGAACTTCGGCAGGCTTTTTAAGCTTTGAAAGTAATGACTTACTGAAATTAAGTAAAACCTCCGTGCAAAAGTACTCAATACTCAATACTCAATATATTTATTGCAAGTACATAAACCCTTTTTTGTAATAACTACATATTTTTCGTATCAGTATCAACTTGTGGATGATATTGATTCTATATTATTTGAATGTTCATTCAAATCTTTTTAGTTACATTATATTCTTTCATATTATTAAGTATCATTATGCAAAACGTATTTTAAACTTCTAACTCGCGAATCTCTTTTGCAAAACTATAGACATTTTCACATACCAATGAATAGAAAACTCATTAAAGCGTCACGAGATTCACTCTTTTTGTGAGAAAGAAAGTTACTTCAATGTTTACCCATAACAATCGACTAAGAGTTATCTATCTATAGACTTTATGACGAGGCTGTTTAAAAAAGCTACTATTGTATACCAAAGAAAGTTGACAGTGTAATTGGTGTGAAGATATGTATAATTACTTAGGTACTGATAAACTTTTTTATTAATCTCTTGCTGCGATAATTCTTATTGAATTGTTTTAAAAATTAGTCTAAGCATGATAAATCTAACCGCCTCTATTGTGTAGTGGTCGAGATCACCTACATCAGTTCTAGAGGTTCGCGGTTCAGTTCCCGTGGGTTTCCTGCTCGGTTTGGTTGATAGTAAGACTTTCCTAAGTCCACCTGGCTAGCTACCACCATCTTACCTAAGTTTGTCGCCATAACAATAATGATAACAGCATTGTGTGTTCCGGCTGTTGAAGGTAAGATAGCCAGATCCTCTGTGGTTGAGGAGTTCAGGTGTTCGCTTCTATTTTCAACTTTATTACCTAATCAATAGGTGTCATGAAGCCCAAAAGCTACCCGTTTAAAACATTCAAACAAATTTTATTACTATTAAATCAATATTATTCACAACAGCCTTAGTTGTAGCTATTCTTCTAACACTACAATATTAAACTAAACATTTATAAATAAATATGGCATAATTTATAGTGTATGTTACCTACAAGTTGATTAAATTACTGACTTATTTGCATAAGTTAGAAAAAATTTGAAACCGGCCGTGGCAATGGCATAATTTTGTGTTTTTAGCTCATTATTTTTAACCGAATTATTGCATAGTGACGATAGTTTTACAAAGTCATTTTAAGCTTAAAATTTATTATATGATTACTAGCTGACCCCGCAAACGTTGTTTTGCCATAAAAAAAACAGTGTCCAAAAAATATTAATAGTAGCCCATTTTGAGACCTACTGAATATACATATAAAATTTCATGAAATTCGGTCAAGCCGTTTCGGAGGAGTATGGTAACTAAATTTGTGACACGAAAATTTTATATACTAGATATAAAATAAATCTATATATAATATTAAAGCAATATTTTTATTTTTTACTTAATAAATCCTTTTCAATATCGTAGCTTTCCAATTTCAAATTAACCGCAGACTTGTACAAGTACTTGTTTACATTATCTTTAAATATTATAATAATTACAAAATTAAAAATTTTAAGTACCTAACCCCCGGCGTTATTAATCATCTATCTAACACCATCTCAATAAGACTATTCATAAGAGCCCAAACACGCTATATCTGCTGTAAGTTTCTGAAGTATTAAGCATTTCGCAGACTTTTTGATGGTATAGGATCAGCTCAAGGTTAGTATGTCATGGGAATGTCACCGAAGTGACAGTACACCAAATTTGAAATCAATCGGATCCGTAAAAGCTAGTAAAATCCCATTATTAAGTAGAAAATGAGCTGATAGTTATCAAACGCCTGAACTGATCTTCATAAATTGTAGCTAAGCTTTCACATCAGCTTTCAAACAAAAAAAAATGAATCAAAATCGGCCCATTCGTTTAAGCGCTACGAAGCCACAGACAGACACACAGATATTCATACAGAGACGTCAAACTTATAACACCCCTCTTTTTTCGTCGGGGATTAAAAATAGAATGAAGTAGTTTTATTTTCGTGGTTTTATTCTTGTTAGGTTATCCAATCGAGAATAAACTACGAAAATAAATATACCTCCGTATTGCGCGTTCATTTTGTCTACCGCCGTAATAGGACTGGTTAAGTTTAGTTACAATAATTACTTACAAAGAATGTATACACTTACCTAGGTACTTAATTATAATTGACGACCGGCTGGCCGAGTGGTCTGTACCCCTTGCTATACAGGCTACTCTACCAGGGGTCCCGGGTTCGAATCCCGGTAGGAGAAAATGTTTGTATTATAAGTAAGAGCATTTGTTCACGAGTCATGGATGTTTATATGTTTATTTAGCATATTTTTAATATTTAATACATATCATTTCTTCGTTATGTAGTATCCTCAACTTAACACGAGGTCTTGATGATTCTTATTATGGGCTATAACTCTTGCAAACACTTGCAAAGTAACTCTCTGCCTGATCTGTTTGGTTTTCACTCCTAAGCCGTGACGGATAGAATTACATCCTGGGTCTGGACATACTTATATCATCCTTGTTCCAGACCAAGGATGCGTCCAGACGCTAGTATGTAATAAATGTCAGTGGCTGTACTCGCTAGGCAGAAAATTTGAAAAAGCGTTTATTGAGAACAGCCAGCGAAGCCAATAAACATAAAATAAATATTATAATAACATCCATGACACTACGAGTATATCCAATCTTCATGATTATCACTTAGAACAATAATGATTTACTCGTATCAAATGACTTAAATTTTTCTAAGTAAAAATATTCAATTTCAATTATTAGTAATAATTAATGTAATAATGCTACTTATGTATTATTCAACTATTATAACGCAATAATGATTTTCTAAAGCATTGAATCACTAAGTCCTTAAAAGGATTTACGCACAGCCTTATATAACAAACAACACTTTTACTCAAGAGAAAAATGCATTTTACATGACTATTAAAATTTGAAAGTAAATGGAGCGGCGAAACGAGATTTAGTTTGCGACAGAACAGACTGTCATTCTTTCGACGCGATACTTAAAAAAGTAATTATGAAAAAATTACGCACATTAAATTTGGTTATGTAAATATCAAATTACATCATACCTCCTTATGGTGCCCTTTGTAAAAGTTAAAAAAAATATCTAGTTAACATTGTGCATAAAGGGTTTAGAATGATTAGCACGCGAGGAGAACTAAAATATAAGAAAAAGAAAAAATACAATAAGAAAAAATAATATGGCTGGTCAAAATTTTGGATGGAAATGCTTTTTTTCAAGCTAATAAACTCATTTTGAAATATTTTATCCATGGTGACTTCGGAAACACGCTCTTTAACCCCCGACGAAAAAGAGGGGTGTTTTAGGTTTGACGTGTCTGTCTGCATAACTGTGTATCTGTCTGTGGCATCGTAGCTCCTAAACGAATGGGCCAATTTTGATTCAGTTTTTTCTTTTCAAAGCTGACGTGATCAGGATGGTCCTCAGCTATAATTTATAAAGATCTGTTAAGGCATTTGAAGACTTTCAGCTTATTTCCTACTTGACAAAAGGGTTTACTAACTTGCACAAATCGGATCGATTTGAAATTTGGTTTAATGTTACTTCGGTGGTATTTCCAAGACAAGCTAACCTTGAACTGATCCTATATCATCAAATAGTGTGCGGGGTGCTCAATTCTTCAGAAACTTACAGCAGATATAGTGTGTTTGGGTTCATAAGAATAGCCTCAATGACATGGTGTTAGATAGATGATTATTGAGGACATAAATTTTATGTTTATACTTTTCAATAAACTCTTCTGTTGATGAAAATCGTTGACAGGGTCCAATTATTAATTTTTGACCGTGACCAACGGCTTAACGTGCCTTCCGAAGCACGGAGGAGCTCGCGATAACAAACTTTGATTGACCCAGGATCGACCATGGCAAAAGTTGCTTTGTTTTTCGTATCGAAACCAGAGCGCTCAAACAAATACGTCGCTGAGCTCTTCATGATAACCCATAATACATTTTCTCCTTTCCAAAATTCGTTTGACTGACTAGCCGTGTGAGAGCTGACATTGTATTATGCAAGATGACACCAGTTTTTGGTTAATTTTACGTAGTTCATCAATAGCTTCCGGTAAAGAAATAATCTTGTTCTAATCCCTATGTACTGTACGGTCGACAGCACATCAAGCGTGACAGTTTTGCCCTTGAGACAGCCCTTACTGCGTTCGTAATAGAGGCTGCTTACGTAGTGTAACTGTTACACTTGATGTGCTGTCTTGTGTACAACAATCTTTCAATGCAACACTAACCACTTATAGGTACAGCGCTATTAAAAAGTAGCATTCATCTACTTAGCGGCAAACCGCACACTCGCCAGTTTGGTTAATTTCGGTTCACCTTGAAAGACCTAAACAGCCTACTGCAGCTTTGTTTTAGGATCGTAGCTGTAAATCCATGTCTTTTCACCTGTCACTATGTCCCACATCTAATTTGCCTACTCTTCGTTCAGTATGGTAAGCATGGAATTGCACCAAGTAATAAAGTCAGTTTTTTTAAACCTCAATTAAATTACAAGGGATCCACCGAGAACACAGTTTTCCACTCGCAAATGTTTTTGTAGGATATTTATATACACATATTATTATCATTATTTATACGTTATCTAGTATCCATAATACAAGCTCTTAATGATGCTTACTTTGGGCTAGGTAATAGGTGTGAGTGTATAAATATTATTATTATTATTATTGGTTGTATGTAACTCATGCCTATGCATAGGGATGCCCGAATTTAGGAGAATGACAAGGTAATAGACAAACAGACCGAAGCAATTCTACCTAATTGCTTCCGCATTTATATTATTAGGCTGTTCTGGTGGTATGTGTGCTTAAATGGTCTCTTATTACGTTATAAAATATAAACTTGTAATTTTATCAGTAATTATGCACCATAAAATCACAAATGCCTAATTACGTTTAGTGTATCAGAAAATAATTGGATCTATGCTATTATAAGTATAACCAAAATAAACACGTTTGTGATGGTTATCTCATCTAGTTAGTATGCAATTATTACACAACACGAAACTTGAATTTCTTACACAATGAAAGCGGAGTAACTTAATTATACTTAACCTTTTTAAATACAAATACTTTTTAGAGCAAAGTTATTTTTAAATGGGATGTTTTTCTTAGAACAAAGTCAGTTTTTAGGTTTTTTAAAAATATATGTAGTAGGTAAATACAGTCACAATTAAGGCTTTAAAATGTGTAATAAGGACTCTATTATAGTGGCAATTAGATGTACCTAATGTAAAGATTTTCGAATCCTTAGTTAAAATACATTTTTTAGACGTGACTGGACATATTTTTCTATCTTTCACGTAAATATATTATTTATATCATTACCGTAATACCTTATTTGTAATTTGCTTCGGCAGTACGAATAATCTCTCTAATAAACTGCCTACATAATGGCCTTAATTAATGAAAGTTTGTATATCTGCGGAACAACAAAAATATACCAAGTAGTAATTTGCTACAAATGACTAACGGAGAGAATTGGTTCACATGATTGTAAGTTTTTGCCGCCTCGCGAATTGATGGCGTAATTAGCTATGAGAACGGAAAATACTTTATGATTTATACAAGCAGATTTTCAAGTAGTTGGTTATTGATTTTAAGCTTTCGCGTTGGATTATAAATAGACTGACAAACGCAAACATGGACACAGCTTGAAACTTTTGACGCAGTTGAATGACGTACTATGAGAATTGTTGACGATGCCAACTTCACAAGCGTTTTTAGCGTATAGAGAAATTATGCCTCCTGATGCAGGATCTACAGTTTGCAAAGGAAATGTGTTCTGAATCTGAAAATATATGTTTTGGTTTCTGAATTTTGACGTGATTCCGTGGACATCCTCCTTATATCGCTCGCTCGCCACCGGCAGGGTGTTTATAGTGCTTTAACGATGAGAAATGTTAAAGAAGGGAAAATTTACAAGGCGGAAATAACCATTACTGGAACAATTAAAAGTTTGGGTTTTTTCAAGCTGCCGAGGAAATAAAAATATACTTAAAATTGAAAAGCATTGCATGGCGTTCTTTCAAAGTTTGGAGTTACAAATCATCGTTCTAATCAATTAAAAGAGTCATAGCAGTTACTTCAATTTTGTAACAATGGCTGACTGTACGAAATAGCTCTACTCGATTTTTTATAATGTAAACAGGGTCAAGTGGACTATTAGACACGTTAGCTTTATTTGACATAACTATTCAAATCAAAATGAAGGGTTAATTTAACCTTCGAAAAAAATATGTGTGTCTGTATGTGGGCATCTAAGCGTCTAAACGAATGGACCGATTTTAATTATATGTTTTGTTTGAAAGCTGTCGTGATTAGGAAGGTTCTTAGTTATAATTTATGAAGATCAGTGCAGGCGTTTGATGACTATCAGCTCATTTTCTACACAATAAAAAGTTGTATTGACTTTTACAGATCCGATCGATTTGAAATTTGGTTACTGTCACTTCGGTGGCATTTCCATCACATACAAACTACCATCAAAAAGTCTGCGGATTCTTCAGAAACCTCCAGCAGATATAGCGTGTTTGAGCTCATAAGAATAGTCTCAATGAGATGGTGTTAGATAGATGATTAATGAGGCCAGAGGTTACTTAAATTTTTTTAATTTTATATTTTCCAAAAAATTTGACGACCAAACGACGATTGACGATTTTTTTTTTTGGTGGACGACCGCCTGACCGAGCGGTCTGTACCCCAGGCTACTCGGTCAAGAGGTCCCGGGTTCGAATCCCGGTAGGAACAAATGTTTGTATGATGAGTACGAACATTTGTTTACGAGTCATGGATGTTTATATGTTTATTTAGTATATTTCTAATATTTATGTACATATTATTATCATTATTTCTCCGTTATCTAGTATCCATAACACAAGCTCTTAAAATGATGCTTACTTTGGGCTAGATAATAGGTGTGAGTGTATAGAAGAAGAGAAATTTCTTTTTAGCGTAATATAAATATGAACTACTTATGCTGTAAGTTCTATAAAAGACATAATAGATTTTCTATTGTGTTTATGAGACTAAATATTCTCATAAATAGATAGAAAAAGGATAGATAAAGAGAAATTATTTACTTTGCACATTCAGATAAAAATATAAAGATAAAACAAATAAGCGATCTTTACCAGACAACCTTAAGGTGGGGAGTTTCTTCAAAATTAAAACGGATAAGTAGGTCCGAAAAAGTGAAGATCAGTTTTTAATTAATTACTTACGAGTTTATGAGATACTTTTGAGGAAAAGTAATTAACTAAAGGCAAGTCCCTTACCGCTGGTGGGCTCACAAACATTTATAACTTATATAAAATAAGATACATTCGAATATTTATAAGATACATAAAATAAGATACATGGGGAGCTCGGTGGCGTATTGGTTCGAGCGCTCTGGTTTCGATCACGAAAACAAAGCAACTTTCGCCATGATCGGTCCCGGGATGGGTCAATCAAATTCAGGTCACGTTAAGCCGTTGGCCCCGTTTGCTACTGCAACCGCTTTAACCCACCAACTCGCATTGGGTCGCCAGCGTGGTGGTGTTATGGCCCAAGCTCCTCGGGTGTTTCTCCCATGTAGGAAGGCCTGTGCCCAGCAGTGGGACGTATATAGGCTGATGATGATGAAGATACATTCTTTGTTTACTGTTACTGTAAATGAGCATACTTTGCTCTTTTATTGGACGGAGTGTTGTTGTTGGCCGCAGATGGCCTTTACAGCTTAACCGGGGTTTTAGGGACGCGAGAACCTTGGTGAGACCTCAAGCCTTGAGGGGCGAATTCGCCCCTGGAGGATTTCTAATCGCCAGCCATCGTCTACGGGGGTGGTGTCCCTAGAGTCTCCAGGGCGCACGACCCATGAGGTAAACTTTGCTATCAATATTAATTGATAGAAAAGTACACTTATTTCGTCTTTTTTCGTCTAAAGATAGCCAGTGTAATTACTGGGCATGGACGGTATTTCATCTTAGGCCACAGGATGACAACGCACCTGCAATATCAAGTGCTTTTCCTTGTTATTGCACGTGTCTATAGGCGGCGGTAACCGCTTACTAGCAGGTGGGCCGTCAGCTTGTTTGTCATCTAGTTGTATAAAAAAAAACGGAACTATTGTACCGATAGTTTCATAATGTCACGCGCATTGTTATTACAAAATTAATGTTACCCTAACTAAGAGTGTCGGCCGAGAGTTGCATTCTAGATCTGGTATGACAAATCTGGGCCACTTTTTTGTCATCTCGCGTATATTTTCACGCGTCTCTTTGTGCGGCTTAAAATTGGAACGCAACGTATTTCTTGCAAAAATAATTTCGTGATACTTTTCTGCGGCCAGCAATGCAATTATCTTACCGGGTGTGTGCAGTTTCGTGTAATCATAATAAATTTTGACGACTCTCCAGTAGAGACATTTATGCGTAAACGACTTTATTTTGTTAATTTGTACTTTTTACTATCCAAATCTACTTGAAATCTCACGACTCTCTTTTCTTTTCTATTTTTTTCTCTTTTATTTTTATTTTTAATCTATCTATCTATCTATTTATTATTATTATTATTATTATTATTTATGTCCGCAAAAAAGATTTTGACTCATATTTTATCGCTCTTCTATGATTTTTGGTCCGCATCCTATCGCGCATATACTTGTGTTTAAATTATGTTCTATTATATAACAGAATTTATTAAACTTTGTTCACTGAAAAATCTATTATTATTTGTTTCTATATTATATAGAATTCATATCACAAGCTCTGGTGTGGGCTGGGTGACTGGGAATGTAACAATATTTATATTTTGGGGAATCAATTAAAGTACAGTAGTGGTGGAGCTTAATTATGACGATTGAAAGAACTTAGTTTAAGAGAATTTATACATCAACTCTTAATTTGAAAGACTAGCCTCACTTCCTTGTGCATATAAAGTCTTATTTGAATCTGTATAGACTTTAGAGTTTGTGTGAAAATACGTGCATCGTAACCGCGAGATCAAATATTTAAAGTAGTCTAAACTAGTCTGGGTTGTCAAACCAACGAAGGCTTGTTCCGTTCAAGTATTTGTTTACCGCGTGATACTTCGAGTGTGGGAAACTCTGTAGTATCCAACTGTATACACCGCACTGAGATCGGATCAAATTATAACTAGTTTTATGGCACAATTTACGTGGAATTTCAGAGTATTGACTCAGAGATCACCTCGTTTCTTGACTGGAGCGCACAAGGGCACTTTGCCACCAACACACGCTTCACATAATGCAACTCTGCCCAACGCAACTTTGTCAAGCATGTAATGTAAATACATTTACAGCTGTATAATTTATATTTATCAGAACAAATACACTTTTGAAAAAAACTGTGACACTCATAATATAAATACTAGAAATAAGAATAAGTTAGCTATTTTAAGTTATAGACTAAAAAAACACGCAATTCTTTTATTGGGCAAGGTATACGCTTTTATAACAAAATTCCCGAAGCAATTACTAATTTACCACTACATAAATTTAAATTATTAGTCAAAAACACCTTGCAAACTAAAGGTTATTACACTATTAATGATTATGTGAATGAAAAATTTGTGTGGAATGAAACTGTACTCCAATTTTCGCGAGATAAGCCAATTTGATAATATATAATATTTAATTTATTTAATTTTATAATATGTATTGTGTTGTTGTGACTGTGCATTGTCGGACAGCCTTAAAATAAAGTTAATACTTTTGTTATTAAGTTTGTATATCGTTTCTAACTAGATATACTTTTACTATTTTTTTCTGTATGGCACTGCACAGCAAAATATTTAAATAATGTAACCACAACAATTGTGACTTCATATTTTGAAAAGAGTGACTACACGAGTTTGTTGCCGGAGTCTTCTCGGTACTTCAACTTTTGGAACCGGTGTAAATTTAGACATGATAGACAGATTTACAATAAGACATTGTGAGACCATTTCTTAAATAGATATACATAATTTGTGATTTTTGATGATTCGAAAGAGCTTCTTAGGAGCCTACTCGAATAAATATATTTTTGATTTTGATTTTGATTTTGAATGAGGGCCTGGAATGAATGGAACATACTTTATGTCAATGTTCTGTTCTGGATATGGTCAGTGTCTCTCCTGGTAGTGGCATATCCAAAGCCAGTAGACTATAGGCTCTTTCACCCTCAATATATAGTAAAGCTAATGGCAGCTCACTAACTTTTATTCGGGATATAGGAAGAGTAAAAGCAGGGGAAGCACAAAAGATCACTCACAATCGGTATTGAACCTTTAAGCCTAAGGAGAGATTTTGCCTCCTTGTGTGTGTTCTACCGTTTGTATAACGGGTTGTGTTCTAAGGAATTATTTGACATGATGCCCACGTCCTCCTTCTATCATTGCACCACTCGCCACCAGCAGGGAGTTCATAAGTTCATAAGGCAGGCTAACGGTGTCACTGCAGTCCACACTAGGATGCCCTATGTTATGGAGACCAGTGTCTTCCCTTAGGTTTAGTTCTATATATAATAGATCTGTTTATACAATGTGTCTCAGCGAATATCAGTGTATTTTTTTTAATGAAATAGCCTCGCTCTTCATCCCACTCTTGCTGGTGTAGCAATTTTACCCAGAACGTGATATTTAATCCAGTTTTAAAGGAATTCAGGTTGTATGCGGTAGGGAAGAAGCCGGCAGAGCATTCCTCTCCCGGCCATGGAATTTTATAAGATGACGAAAAGTACTAGTGCTGATGAGAATATTATTAAGTGAATTGATAACATGATGTTTTCATATCGCAATAAATTACAGTTATATAGTGGTTGGGATGTGCGCTTTCATTAAGACCGGCATTTGTTCGGACATAGTCCAGTGAAGTTGAGCTATTTCTAGTTGGCCTACTGAATATTCATCGGTCAGAGATATGTATTAGCTTAGAAAACCGACTCAGTTTATTACTCTGTGTAAATCCGTCTGAACCATAGTTGCTAGAATAAAAGAGTTAATGATTAGAGCTAATCATGTGTAAAAATCCCACATTAAATATTGCTATATTTGACGTGGGATTTTTTTACACGTGAAACGATAAAAAAAAATAAGCAGTCCTTATTACGCTATATAGAGAGGGGGCGAGATGACCTAGACGCACACCGAGAGGGCCGGTTTGAGGTGGAGCAGGAACCAAGGAAAAAAGTGGAAAGCCTTGGAAGAAACATTCGCCTAGCAGTGGGACAGCATAGGTTGTTAATAATAATTATAGTAATAATAATAATGTACGACGAAAGAAGATTATTAGATTTCTACCCGTTGCCTACCCCTGCTGGAATCAAGAGGGAGGGTGATATTGACAGCATAAGACTCAAGTTTACTAGGTGGTAGACCTATATGTAGGGTCACCTGGATAGGTACCACCGCCTTTCTTATTTCAACCGTGAAACAGTTCGCTGTGTTACGGATTGAAGGGAAAGGTAGCCAGTATAATTTCTGGGCATGGACGGCATTTCATCTTAGGCCTCAGGATGACAACGCACCTGCAATATCAAGTGCTTTTCCTTGTTATTGCAGGTGTTTATAGGCGGCGGTAACCGCTTACCACAAGGTGGGCCGTCAGCTTGTTTGTCATCTAGTTGTATAAAAAAGGAAAAAAAAGTCCCCTACTCCTAACGCAAAGCTTCCTCGATGAGCTCTGGCGACCTCATCTTAGGAACTCAACAGAATCCGAAAGACTGGTCTATCGCAAGAACACAACAGAATCCGGGTGGCTGCTGTAGACGCTGAGCATTCATTATCACGTAAAAACAAAATTAAGAAACATTATAACGTAATCAATTCAAACAGAATAAAAAAAAACAAAACAAAAAAAATCTAAATTTTTAAAATTTTAAATCTCTTTACATTTTTATTCAGTTAGTTGTTTTACTGTTTGTTAATTAGCCGCTACTAAGATAAACATAATGTGAAAATCGTGTGCTTCCCCCATAGGACAGGCTATGCCTAGTGTGGGGGCTAGATTAGGTTCAATCTGTAGTATTTACACATTTTGGTAATAAACATTTTTTTATTTTATTTTAATTTACATCAATATTTGGTGGTAGGCCCGTATGACATAGCGCATAGGATTAGTAAGTTGAAGTGGCAGTGGGCAGGGCTCATAGCACGCAGAGCAGACGGCCGGTGGGGCGTTAAAGTCCTAGAATGACCGACCGATGAGCGACCACGTACCGGAAGGCGCAAAGTAGGACGGACTAGATGGACAGACGACCTGGTCAGGTCAGTGCAGCGGATATCATAGGCTGGTATGATGACGATGAGGCCCATATCTGAGGGTCGTCTGGGTAGGTACCTTCCTCCAACCGCCTTTGGGGGCGTCCATAAATTACGTGAGGTGTTTTTTAATTTTTCTGTCCCTCCCCCCCTGGCGAGACGTCGTGAGATTTTATTCAACCCCTTCCCTAACCCCAATCTCACGTGAGATTTTTCAAAATGTGGGTTTCTTACGTAAACGCGTTGGATTGTTATTGTAAAAAGAAAAAAAAAATTGCTTCGTGCTTTGAGTCGCGCGTTCGGCTGACAGTGGCACCAAAACAAAGGACGGGCGCGAAAACAAATATGTGGTTTGACAGTCAGTAAATGTATAATGTCGAAGTATGAATGAAATTATTTTCTTTCGAACGAATTAGTGAATGATCTTTATCGTATTACGATTACGCTTAAGATTAAATCTTAAGCATGTACAATCTGGATTAAATGGACCAAAATAGTATATTTTTTTTGTTTCAATCAGAAAAAAAATTACGTGATACTTGCCGAGACCCCCCTTCTCTCCAACGTAAGATTAGATGAGATTTGACTCGACCCCCTCCCCCCCTTAAACACCTCACGTAATTTATGGACGCCCCCTTTCCTATTTTAGCTGTAGGTACAGTAAATCGCTGGGTTTCGGATTGATGGGAAGTTAGCCACGAGCATTTAAGGCATTTCATCTTAGACCCGAGGAAGACATCGCATAAAAACATGTGATGTTTTCCTTGTATAGGCGAGGGTAACCAAGTGGGTTTTAAGCTTGTTTGTCATCTAGTTGTGAAAAAAACAATACAAGTAACAATCGAAAGAAATTTGGTCAAACCAATAATAGGACAATAGTGCTGTATTACAATTTACAGCTATTATTGCTGTTTGCATGTCAAACGATTTGCGCACGCGCACAATTAGTATACACGACGGCCGTGACGGAAAAGCATAGCGTGCTTGTTCACATCCCTAAGGAAGTCGATTATTATTACGGAGATAGGAATTAAAAGAAAATAAAACTTATATTTGTTTGTAAGTGGGTGTAGGTATATTGCCTTTTTAGAATACCTATACAAATAGCTATTGGTTAAATATGACAATATATATATATATAAGCTTTATATATCTATCTTTCACTTTACTTATCATTTGTTATCTGAGGAGACTGGATCAATAGTCAATCAAATATTTATTGTCGTGCTTAATTAGTTTTCCTAAATAATTTAATAATTGATTGGAAAAACAACCCAAGATAAAATTGCTATCTATTTTTTATTGTTATAACATGAACAATAGCATGTACATACGACGGCACGTGTCGTGTAACAGTTGCACTACGAAAGCCGCCTCTATTACGAACGGAGTAAGGGCGGTCTCAAGGTCAAACTGTTACGCTTGATGTGCTGTCGACTGTACAAGACAAAGATAATGTCGAACATCCATGTCCATGCCAACCTACCTATACCATTTACAATTGGGATTTCTGTTCTCAAAAAGTATGTACGTATATATCTTGGACAAATAGTCCAGCTAGGTTACTCCAACTTAGAGTGGGGCTCTGTTACACGCCCAAAAACCCTGTGTCGGGAGAGTGCCCGTGTTGTGCATTCTTCAACTCGTTGTGCCCAGTAGTGGGCGGTCTTCAAGGCTTCGTCACTTCTGCGCAGTTGATTGCGAGAAGTACCCTGCGCTGTGTTGAAGCCTTGACAGTGAAGGAACACGTTGGTTTTTTAGTGGGTATTTGGTGTCAGTGCTTTGAGTCCCACATAGCCCGGGCAAGGCCCCACCCTGCCTGCGGCATGCATAAATGCATTTTTCCAACGTAAAAAAAAAGGTTACTCCTACTTGAGAAGGAGGTGTTCGGGAAATTACGTAAGATATTTCCGTCCAAAATTCCATAATACCTCAAGTTGGAAGCCTTCTACCAGTGTGTGTTGCTAGTGATGATAACATCATCATCATACCAGCCTATGATGTCCACTGATGAACAAGGGCGTCACCCATCGATCTCCAAATGGAACGGTTTTCATCCAACGGCTCCCCGCGACCCTGTCCAGGTCGTCTGTCCATCTAGTAGGAGACCGTCTTACTTTGCACTTCTCGGTACATATTGGTCATGCTAGAACTTTAACGTCGTATCGGCCGTCTTTTCTGCGTGCTATGTGCCCTACCCACTGCCACTTCAATTTGCTTATCCTATGAGCTATGTCGAGACTTTGGTTCTCTTACGGATGTCCTCATTTCTGATACTATCTCGCAGAGAAACACCTAACATACTTAGCTCAAGAATGTAAATTCTGAAAATAGGCGGGCAAACCCACCCGTAAAGTAAGAAACATGAAGGATGCAAGAAAGAATTGTATAAAATAGCGAAAATAGGCTCCGATCATGTTGGAGGTAGAAAGATAAAAATAATAAAAAAAAAACATACTTAGCTCGTTCCATAGCCCGTTGTGTGACTGTGAACTTGCACAGACATACGGGCAGTGGACATCATAGGCTGATATTATGAAGATGATGATGATGTAATGGTAAGCCAAGTATTGTTATTATTACATATTCATATTTACAATAAATTCAATATAGCTTTTTCACGAAATTGAAGTTGAAGTTTGTTTATTTGCAATCGAATGTAAGGTAAGGTAATAATAATTATAATAATAATATTCATACACTCACAACTATTATCTAGCCCAAAGTAAGCATCATTAAGAGCTTGTGTTATGGATACTAGATAAAGGAAAAATAATGATAATAATATGTATATAAATATTAGAAATAAACTAAAAACATATAAACGTCCATGACTCATAAACAAATGCTCGTAGGTACTCATCATACAAACATTTGTTCTTACCGGAATTCTAACTTGGGACCTCCCGACCAAGTACCATGTATAGCAAGGGGCACAGACCACTAAAAAGTAACACAGAATGCAACTTCAGTAACATTAATTAACTTAACTTTATCGTATTTTTGACTGTTGATTACGTTATTGATCGATAGTGCAAGTTGCTCATAGAAAGTGTGAAAAACGCGAATTTGACTGCATCATACAGACGACAGCACGCCAAGTGTAACAGTTGTACTACGAAACCCGCCTCTATTACGAGGGGAGTAAGGGCGGTCTCAATGTCAAACTGTTACGCTTGATGTATTGTCGGCTGTATCGATACGAAACCATAATTTACGTAACTATTTATATTTTGTTCTACATGTTCATGTTCTTTGTCCATATCCGGAACTAGATGTATTATATATCTGAATCTGTTGAGACGAGATATAATTTTATCGCGTCTTCGCCCGCGTGGTACAGTTTAGTCACATGCTATGATTATACTTGTATTTGGGCTTTTTATGACCTTTTTTATTTTTTTTCTATTCAACAACTAAACAACAGCTTAAAGTCAAAGAATATTACACAGTATTTTTTATCAAATTGAAGCCAATTACAGATTTACTTTATGTAATCTTCAGTTATAAATATAAAATATAGTAGGTACAGTTATTAAAAGGTAATTAAGCCTGAATGAATTTCATATACAACTAGCTGACCCCGCAAACGTTGTTTTACCATTAAAAAATGACCAAAAAGTAAAAAATATAATAGATGTAGCCGATTCTCAGAACTACTTAATATACATATAAAATTTCATAAAAATCGGTGAAGCCGTTTCGGAGGAGCATGGTAACTAAATTTGTGTCACGAGAATTTTATAAATTAGATGTTTCCACCTCGAAGGTTTAATACTCTCTTTATTGCACTTTAAAAAAATACAAAAAATGATTCAGGTTTAGTTAGTGCAAGCCATATTATTCCACGAAAACAGTGGCGAAACTACATCCTGCTTCAATAAAAACCTTATTATGCCGTTCTCTTGGCTGATAGCAGTGATAAGTAGCGCAAAATCTTCATGTAAAAAAAATCCATTCAAATTACATGGGATGTAAGTGAAGAATTGGGCCATCCAGTCTGTTTGTAACATATTTTGACCCTTTCTAGCCCTCCAGCGTCCACTTAACAAAAAAAATATCTACAGTGTGGTTTGTAGGTACCTACTTTATTTAGCTCACGATGTCAAAAGTTGAAGTACTCCTCATAATTCGGCACCGGTGTCGGTGCCCGAGAGCACTTTCGCTTCTTTTTTATGGTTTTTAAACGATTCAGAGCGGCGAATAGCGTTAATCTTCTTGCGTAATCTTTGGTTAATAATTATCATCCACTGCTCTTTACGAGAGAGTTTTACATTACTTTGTAACGCTCTTATAGGAGATAAATACGTGAATTTCATTAAGCACCAGCAACAGAAAGTGGGACATCAGACATACCTATATTTGATTTTAATCAAATATACTTGCTACATAATCACGTGAAAGGCGGCGTTGGAGTATTTGTGAATAAATATTTAGTTAATGTATTTTGCTTAAGACAATTTTCTAGATAATATTGTTATTACTATCATGGAAATTATTCTTAATTTTTTATTTTAACATTATTATAAATGTTTGAAATTTTGCTAGTTTTATATTTTAATTACTTACTAGCGACACCAATTGATTGTTATTAATTATGGTGAATTTAGAACATAATAAACAAAAACGCTTTAGAGAATTGCTAAAGAACGGCATTTGTAATTTTTAAAGATGTATCTTGTATAAAGTGTCTACCTTTAAGTAACCAAATTTTTTATTATTGTTAAAAGTGGCCACTTTCGGCAATAATGAAAAAATAGGTTACATGTAGAGGAATATCTTATACCGAGCACATCTCAAAAAATTATAAATACCATTATTTAGTCATTCACTAAAGCGTTTTTGTTTTATTATGTTCTATATTCACCACAATTTATATAAATCAAGTGGTGTCGCTAGTTCCGACGAGATATCACCTTAAGCCCATAGTTCGTAGTTCATTTCGCTTCGTCGCAGAATGTCCCTTCGCAAAATGACCCCTTGTCGCAAAATGTCCCTTTCGCAAAATGTCATTTTACACTTACGCCTTCTTTATACTTTCGATAGTCGCCTAGCATAATGAACATAGCATTTGATATAGGAGTTACGTTCTGTACAAAAGACTGCTTATCTAGTTCAAACTTTTGACTTAACCAGCGAGAGGTAATAATTACATAATTAAAATAATACACGATATAAAACTGTTTTACATAATGGCCACCTAAACTGAATAATGTGTCACTGATTTATATCTAAAGGTCATAGAGCAGTGGGCCACAATTGTGATCGTTCAACTTGATCCATCGTAAATAAATCTCAAAGTAGGACTAGGTTTTCTCATCACCTTGACTTTGATAACGGTTATAATATGATTAAAATTCTTAATGGGCTTTCAAGAATAATTAAAACAGAATACATCGTTTACAATTGTAAATATATAATATATTGTATTGTTTTAATATTTGCATTGTTCAGTAACAATGGTAAAAGAATACTATAATTTTTAAAAGCAAGTTATCTTATTTTGGATTAGCAAATAGTAATAAAAAAGCCAATGCGATAATGTGCTCATCAGCAAAAAGAAGAGATCATTTTTTACAATTCATAATTCTGATTATGAAAACAATAATGATGTACATTACAAAGTAAAATAAAACCAATTACATTAGTAGAATAAAGATGATTATCTCCTATAATGATATATTATAAAAATTATAGTATTGCGTGATTAAAAAGTATTTTTCTTAATTACAGGTGAGATCAATGTTCGGTAACAGCTCAAACACAACAACGGACCTAATGCTACCAATCTTATTAGACATGGCTAATCTGATCAGACGCGCTGTGAGATCCGGCAAGCAGGCCAGGGAAGTAAGGCAACCGCCGCCCCAGGCGCAGATGCTACGACGATCATTCAATGAAGACGAGACGTACTTTGACGACGACATTGACTCAGAATTTGATAAAAATGTTGATATACTTAGTGACAATAAGACACATGATGATGGTAATAAATTCACAGACAACCAAAAAGTTAAAGAACACATTGACAAAAAAGCTACAGAGCAACATGACAGTAAAACTACAGAACAACGCGACAACAAAGTAACAAAACACGAAGACACTAAAACTACAACTGTTACACCAAAAACTCTAGCACAAAGACTTCGTAGTCGTAGAATCAGTCAAAGAACAAGTCAAGCAGACAAAAAAACAGTGGAACAACCACAACAGGATCACAACAGAACAACGATCACAAATCTAGCAGAAAATAACACTATCATACACACTCAAGATGACGATGTAAGTATGTATTATATAAATATAATCTTCAATTCAAGACAATTTTTATTTGAGGAATTATTAAGAATGAAAAAAAGTGAAAGAAAGAGAGGGAGGGGAGGGGGGGGGGGGGAGTGAGTTTTAAAGTGAAGTCGTTTATTCTTTGAATCAAAATTACTTGAATTGCATAAATATAATAGCATTCAACAGCTGTTATTTACATTGCAACCGATGGATGTAGTAGGTCTAACTACTACGTCAATTTAATACTTCATAACATAATAATACATTCAAAGATATAGTCTTTAGAATATATTCAAGAATATAATCTTCATCTCATACGATTTTTATTTCATAGTTAATACATCTATTTCACATAAATAACCACGATATTAAGGAATTCAATTCATAATATTGAGGTCCAAAAACATAATGTTATCTAATGCATTATAGTAAGTGCTTGGTATTATTCATTTTTAAAAACCAGATAGTATGTCTTTTTATAATAACTTCAGTATCTAATAAAAATATTTGCGTAAGTTTTCCTACTGGTCCTTTTTCGGCTTTAGATTTTAAACATTCAATAGCATTATGTAAGAGTAGTTATAGCAAGTCGTACGTCTTCTATGTTGTATATGAGAGCAATACAGATTTATTTCTTTAAGCAATGAACGCTGCTTATGATGTTCTTAACTTAACAAAGGTAGGGCACGGTGGTGGTAACTTCCATTGGAGTTTTGAGCAGACAGATCTCCACCTTAGAGCAATTCGCAGTCAAATAACGTAATCTTCTAATATTGTCTTTCTGCGGAAAGTATAAGGTCTCCTGAGCTCATCAGGGCAGCTTTATGTTGGAAGCATGGAATTTCTTTGATATGCTCTCAAAATAACGCTACCTGTTGCTTTTATGGAATAGGCAACGTGTAAGTAGTATCTTTAAATCGTATCCAGAAATAAAACCGTAAACTAATTTACTTTTCATGATCAAATTACAGAAAAATGTCTCAAAGACAACAACAGTCACAGAACCAACTACCATACGCGGAAGGTCTGCATTCAAAAGCGGATCTGACAACAGCAGTATCGACCTAGCAGCAGACGCTACCAATCAGACTCTGGCGCAAGACTTACCCGTTCCTGAGAAGCTAAGAGCGTTGAACAGATACGTAGACAGGAAAGGTAGATAGATATACATCTTATGATAATGATAATAAAATTCATACACCTTTTATTTTGTCCAAAGTATCATCTAGAGCTCGATGAATTACATTACAATATACTATACAGGGTGGTGTCCATATAAATGGTTTGTCACTTTAAAAAATATCGTATTTATTTGATAATTTCATGACATTTGTATGAAATAATGCTGCCAACTTTACACTATTCCATACAAATGTCATGAAATTATCAAATGAATACGATATTTTTAAAAGTGGCAAACCATTTCTATGGACTCATATAGCCCATGTTTAAATTTATTGTCGCATTGAGGGCACCACCCTGTAGAATACATGAACGACCATGACCTGTGAACAAATACTCGTGTTAGTCACTAATCCGGCCTTTACTCCGGCCGTAATTTAAACCTGGAACCCCCCGCAAAATAGGCTGTAGCTAAAGGTCCTGACCACAAGGCCTTCTAGTTTTCAAAACCGCGTCTGTGGTATGATAGTTGAGATCTAGAGGTCCGGGGTTCGGTTCCCGTGGGACAGAATTTTTCTGCTTAGTTTGGGTGGTGCTACTACGGCGGATTTCCCTCCAACTATAAACAACAAATCTTTGCCTAGAGTTTAATGGCTAGCATGGCGTTCTAGTCATTTAACATATTCGAGGCACATATCGTACAAAGAAAAATTAGTTAGAAGGAAATAATGTCGTATTTAATCAAACAGGGTTTTAAGAATGTTCATTAATGATCTTTATCATTCTAAGGTAACCTAATCCGCCGAGGCTACCCACTAAAACCAATTACTCGTCGGACGACTGCGGAACCAACACTGAATCCTGTGACCCGCCGAAGACCAGCTCCGCCGAGGAAACTGCCAACTGTTGCCACAGAGCAGACCAAATGCGAGCTTTTTACAAACACGCTGTGCTTACACTCAGATGATTATCCAACGTAAGTTTGCAAAAAAATAATTAAAGTCTTGACTGACTGATATATCAACGCACAGCCCAAACCGCTGATTCTAAAGACGTGCCATTTGGAGGGTGTGTTTTTGTGAGTGAAGCGTAGGTATCCAGTAAAAAAGATTTTTGAAATTTCATCCCTATGAGAGTGAGGAGATTAATTTGAATTTTCTTTTAAAAAATATTTCTCTGGGACATCATCATAATCACTTCACGGCTGAAACAAGGCTTCCCCTAAAGATGTCCACGACGATCGGTCCTGCGCTGTACGCATCCAGCGGCTTCCAGGGACCTTCATCAGATCGTCGTTCCAACTTATTGGAGGTTTGCCCACACTGCGTCTTCCGGTCTATGGTCGCCACTACAGAACCATTCTGCCTCGACGCGACCATTTGTTCTGCGAGCGATGTGTTCTGCCCACTGTCACTTGACTTTAGCAACTCTTTGAACTATGTCGGTGACTTTGGTTCTCCTACGGGTCTCTTCGTTTCTGATTTGTTTTTTCTCTCTAGGTCAATTGACTTGTAGATTGTAAGAGACATATTTTTCAAAGAAAATCATTTTTTAATTCATTTTTAAAAGAAGAAATAAGAGCGCTATTAATTTGTTTCTGAAAATAAAATGGTATATTTCCTGTAGGCTACGCATGCAGAAGCTAGTGTCTTGTTTAAATTGAACCATACATTGAAGTTCCTTTATGGTCATCATCATCATAACCAGAAGCAGCTGCAGTATACGTCCTACTGTTGGGCACAGGCATTCCTAAATTAGAGAATCACATGAGGAGTTTGGGTTATAGCACCACCACGCTGGTCCAATGCGGGTTGGTGGGTTAAAGCGGTTGCAGTAACAATCGGGACCAAGGGCTTAACATTCATTCCGAAGCACTGAGGAGCTCGACAACGTTTTACAAATCATTCCGGGTACCCTTTGGGTACGGAACCCTAACAATGGTCCAACAATTGTTAGGGTTCCGTACCCAAAGGGTAAAACGGGACCCTATTACTAAGACTCCGCTGTCCGTCCGTCCATCTCGGTCACCAGGCTGTTTTTCATTAAATATATGAGTTAGACAGTTGTAATTTTCACAGATGATGTATTTCTGTTGCCACTATTACAACAATTACTAATAAACAGAATAAAACAAATAGTTAAGGGGACTCCCATACATGGGTTAAATATTTGTTTAAAACTTGTTTTTTTTGCTAGATATTGATAACGGCAACAGGTAGACGCTTGTTTATAGATAATGGTACGGAACCCTTGGTGCGCGAGTCCGACTCGCACTTGGCCAGTTTTTCTAAGGACGCGGACTTAAAAAACATGAACTATTCAGTACAACTGGCACACCAGGTATGGTTTTTAACCGACTTCAAAAAAAGAAGGAGGTTATATTATGTTCCACTGTATGTATTTTTTTTTGTATCTATGTTCATCGATTTCTCAGTCAAATGTGGACCGATTTTCAAAATTCTTTTTTATTCGATAGAGTATACTCCTGAGGTGGTCCCATTGTCACCAAGTCAGGATCTGATGATGGGATACTAGGGAAATTGAGGGCAAACCTAAAATTTTATAGGCACGTATGACATTTTTTACTTTTTTCCAAAGTTATTCAAGTATTTGCTACTGTCAGTTACCATCTTATGTTGATAAGCTGGTGATGGAAGTTACAGCTCCTTAATGGTTAGGAGTTGGAAGATAATTATTTAAATATTATAGGTACGTATTAACGAATAGTATTATTCTTTAGGGTTATTCGGGTAAATTGATGATAGAAGATACAACTCCTTCATGGTTAGGAGTTGTAAGATAATTCATTAAATATTAATGGTACGTGTTGACGAATAGTTGTATTTGTTTACGGTTTTGGTTAACGAAACAATATTACGTATTTCCACTTAATACTAAGAGACAGACAAGTCGATCACCCATCTAGCTTGGACCTTAGATGATCACTTAAAAAGGTGAAAATTGTTTTCTTTTTTACAATTATAAAACCGACTTCAAGACACTAAAAAGGAAAATATAAATAAATTTTAGTACCTAGGTACTTATCTCCTATAAATGTATTTTTTGGAGTTGATGCTAAGCTGTTATAGAAACAATAGAAAGTGAAGCACCAACAACAACAAATACATTTGCAAGAGATAAGTGCCTAGGTACCTAAATTTAATTCTTTTTTCCTTTTAGTGTTTTCAAGTCGGTTTTAATTTTGTAAAAAAAATGAATATTTAAAACCATATCTAGTGTAGCCAGTAAGCATATGCCAAACAACGCAAATACCTTTCTTATTGCACTGGGACAAAGTCGGTCTAATTTCAAATACTGAAAATGAAAAAAGAAAATACGGTTGCAAAATTCTTATGTTAATATTTTTGCGTACCTACTCAAGAAGTCAATTTATTCCGCTTCTCTCCTCTAAAACCGTAGGTCATACATTACGCAATGCTTAGAGGCAAGAGTAAATAAAAAGTAACTGCATTATAATGGTATGAAGGCGAAAGCGACGCTAGGAAATGATACATCATCATGAACTTATGGAATGTGTTTTAGTAACTACTTAAATTAACACATAGTTTTGATTCAGTGCAGGTTATCTCAATGGTTTCATCTATAGACTTTTTGGGTAGTTAGACATTGTGCTACTCAAACTTTCTGCTAGTGATCGTAAAGCCTCCACGCACACTTTGACGGAAAATCCTGTGGCAAATCAGACCTTTATTTAAAATTCAGTCATGTTAGCACGATTGAAAGAGGTTTGTCCTTAGCTGCAGAACTGAATATTACTGCGGTGGCACTTGATTATCTGTTGACTACTTTAAATTTAGATTGCATATAAATAAACACTGTGTACCTACAGCAAAAGTTTTTTACTCGTCCATAATGAGGTTTAGATAATGTCATGGTGATGAAGAGAAATAGTGGTAGCCAAGCAAACAGGACGGAACTGGGTCAGTGTTAAGAGTGAAAATGTTTACAGACATAGATGTTAGCTACGTGACTACAGTAGTACTACGTAGTTGCAGCTATGATTTAACCTTTTGCCATTTTTATGCTCTTCTTCATAATATTGCATGAACCTATTTAAATATGGATAGCTGATCACTTATTTACCTGAAAAAAAGGTGGCAAAAAAGAATACAGTCCGACTGATGTGTATTCTATAAATGCTAGGAAAAGGTTAGGATGACTCGCATCGAATATAATAAGTCCTCAGATTTTAAAATAGAGATGTTACTTACGGTAACAAAACATCACTAAAAATTAGTATTATTTAGCAACTTTGTCTACCTTTTGTTACAAATATTATTTTATACAAGGTAGTTAAATAGAAAATTAACAAAAAATCGACATATTTTGTCGCTTCAACAAGAAATATTGTCTTTCGATGAAATTATTTTGAAATAAGTTTTTGATGCGTTTAATCGCCTACTTCATTGTAACAATTACAATTGAAGAAAAAAAACGATGAAAAAAAAATAAAACAAAAAATAAAAGAACAGTTTAATTATGCTTGTATTTTTTCGGATCCCTAGGGTGGTGAGATAAACGTTGCTATAAAAATGAAAAAAATAGTAGAGAGCGGTAAAAAAGTTGGTAGTACCTAGTGTTCCGGTGGCGTAGTGGCAATCGCGTCTGGCCGGACATTACGAGACGCGGGTTTATAATTTTTCGGACGCTTAATTTTTTCATTGTTTTCTTTGTTTATTTGAAATTTTGGAATGATAAAAATATTTTTATTTTTATTATTAGAGATGCTATAGTCCAGTCAATAAGAAGAAATAAAGCGGCTGCTGGAGCACTGCTAGCTGACTTTAGAGATCCTGGCGAAGGCGCTGTGGATGGCGTGACAGCTGATCAAGAAGCCAAGTACACGGCAGAACATTATTTAACCTCCAACAGGTAACTAATCAATTGGTGAGAGCAGGATACGATCGTAATTTAGGGGTAGGTATAACTTAGTAAGGAACTGGAATAGGCACGGTGTATTCAGGTTCGAGGCAGGTGCCACATCGGGCAGCAGCCTCAAACCAAAGAAAATAAAAATAAAAATATAAACAACATAATTCTTCTCTCCACTGGCCTCACACTTATTTCTTAACTTTCTGTGAAATTGTAAACCTGTAATTTATTTCATTCCTTCAGTATCAGTGAAAATGGTTGACAAAAATATAAATCCCAGGAATTAACCTTTAAAAATATGGTAACATGGACGATAAACTTATTTGGCTGTAAAACTATTACTTTTAGGGTTCTAAATTGAACGAAAAAAATCCATGAGATTACTTAACCAAAATTTATTAGCAAATCTGTAACACCATAAGCCTAATATTATTTACCTTTTACACTTTTCTTTTCAGACGAGGTGACACAGCGAACAGAGATTTTGCAAGCGCAGGTGAAGCAGGCTTCATGTGCCCGAGCACCGTGAAGTACGCTCGCCCTCAGAGAGCTCGAGCCACCTCAGGCCAGTGGAAGTACATAGTCAACACTGGAGAGCACACACAGACACTCAGACTTGAAAAATGCCTGTAAGTTTAAGTTAAATTATTACCGAATATTCTCAGAAAATGAAATTTTAATGACCCTTGCTTTAATTTTGAAGATTATGTTTGAAATTAATGTTCTTTTCAATTTATTAAAATGCCCAATATCAACTTACAAACATATTTATTTTAATGAAATGTCGTGAGTAGATAAGAATTATTTGCTTCAAAATCACGAAAACGAAACTACTTTGAGTGAGAAATTACTGAGCACCTTTGTTTTTTTATGTTTCAGAAAACCTAAAGAGCCGTGTACTTATCTTACCGACAATTTCAAATCTAAATGCGTACAAGTTTACAATTACCACAGACTTTTGACATGGGATCAGCAAAATGGACTACATATGGATATTTTTAAGGTAAAATATTTGAAATATTTGATCCTGCCATAAAAGTATTTATTTCACCTCATTTTTGTTAATAATTATTAAAATTGTGATGCTTTTTTCAGGTACCAACTTGTTGCTCATGCCATATTGAAGGATACAGTGTTTCTTTCCCTCCATTGGGCCACAGAGTTCACGAGTCATCTGAACAGTTCCCTAGTGATGACGTCTCATCAGAACAGGGAAATAAAGTTTTTGAATCAGTTCAATCTACCAATCACCGACCCAGTATCAGTAAAACGCCACCATTTACGCATACCAAGCCGTTAGAGACATTCCCACCATTCAGCGATAATCATAACTTGATTTCTGGAATATCATTCACAAAAAACAAACATAATGAAAATGATGACGTAAGCAACGGACACATCTCTCATCCTAACCCAATGGATTCCTACGGTAACACTTATTTCCCCGATTCCTTTGACCAGCCTAGTTCTGTGCGCAACGTAAAGAGGCCTCTCTCTTCAAGAGTACCGGTTATACCAGCAGCATCAAACAATTTTGACTCTGTGACTTTGCCGAGCTTTTTAGAGCCACCGACTCCAGCTGGACCAAATTCGTTTACATTTATAAAGGAGACACCAAGTAAATACAAAATAACTGGTAGCCAGTTTAAAAGAGGGCCAGTCGGTCGACCAAACCATCGACCAATCCGTAAGAAAATATCAACTGGCCCAGAAGATTTGATATCGTCAGGTACATCGGCTATTGAAACCTATGGTGATTCTGATTTGGAAACACTGGAAGACTTCAGCGATGATTTGGAAGAACCTGATGTTGGCCAGGCTTCTGTTATTAACAGTCCGAAAAGAGTGACGATATCCCCTAAGCTACAGGCTGTGACAACTGAAGTGGCACAATCCACTACGTTTAGACCACAAGAACAAAGTAATAATGTTAATGACAATTATGCATCGAATGGGAAGAGGATAAATTATAATTATCATCCAATAATAGACTTCTTTGGTAATTCTGAGAAGGAACAAGATAATGAATCAATTGACAGGGAAGACAGTGAACCTAGTTACGTATCAACTGTTCAATCTGAATGGAAACCAATGAATAACCCACCACCAAGAAATTTGCAGAATTCTAATTTAGGTGGAAGAAAAACACACTAATAAAAATTAGCTCAAAGTAGTGTATAGTAGAAAAATAATCAAATAATGAAGTAAATACTTTTAAGTTTAAGTGTTGGTAATCTAGTTTAAGAATATTTATAATTCTTGCATTATTGATAAAACGAAACCAAATCGATACATAAATTATTATATTTAATTTAATTTATTTTTAATTTATCATACTTGAAAGCTCAAGTGTAAAATGTAAGTATTTTAAAAGATAAAATGAAAGACTTGCCAGATAAATAAATATTATTACAAAAATAGTTTTCTTTACTATCTTTATTTACATATTATTTCAACAACTTTACCAATCACGAGCAACACTAAAACATATTTTTAGCCCCCTTAGTAAGTTTTCAGCCAAAGGGGCGTTAACTGAATTATGGTAGCGAATGGCGATCACATACCAGAAAGCGCAAACTAGGACGGCCTCCCACTAGATGGAAAGACTACCTAGTCAGGATGGCGGAGAGCTGTTGGATGCAGGCTGCGCAGAACTGATCGATTTGGGAATCGATGGAGGAGGCCTTTGTTTTGCAGTGGATGTCATAGGCTAATATGATGATTATTAGTATTATGTTTAAAGTATCATCATCATCAGCCTATATACGTCCCACTGCAGGGCACAGGCCCTTCTACATGGAAAGAACACATAAGGAGATTGGGCCATAACACCACCACGCTGGCCCAATGCGGGTTGGTGGGTTAAAGCGGTTGCAGTAACAACCGAGACCAACGGCTTAACGTGCCTTCCGAAGCACGGAGGAGCTCGAGATTATAAATTTGATTGACCCATCCCGGAACCGACCATGGCGAAAGTTGATTAGTTTTCGTAATCGAAACTAGAGCCCTCAAACCACTACGCCACCGAGCTCCTTCGCACCCCACCGCTATGTTTGAAGTAAGAGTCACAAAATGGCAAAAGTGGATACATTTATTATTGCTCGTAAAGCTATTTATATTAGGATCATAATTTATACTTAACTCGGTTGCCAGATCACAACGAACACTGAGGCAGTCTCCTGAAAAACTGACGACCTGTTGAGGGATGAAAGTAGGATATTACTGAATTTAGATCGCGTCTTATAATGCCCTTGTGTAGCTCTATTAACTACAATCAAATTTTCTCTAATTTTCGTATGCGCAAATTTACAATTATTATACACCCGACGGTTCGATTACTTTACAAAAATACTATGTGAGTATTTACAAAAATATACTATGTAGTTCTAGTGTTAAATATTAATTATTTTGACATTGCAGAGAAGGACGTTAGCATAATATAACAGAAAACAAGAGGAAACTGATGAAATCACCTGCAGTTCTGGAATAATTTGCATGTCTTCTTGAGAACATGGATGTCTTTTTCGTGCCAACGCTCGAAAAAAGACAAGTTTTTTTAGTAGGTGCTTTTCTAATTGTAGAATATATTACAATAATATATTTTTTGAAATATTAGCCGCTTGAGGACATGAATTTTTCTAGTTTAAATAGGTACATACATACTTTTCTAATATTTTCAATTATTATAATGTTAATAAAATAGTATTGATCTGTGGTTGAGCACCCGTAACCTTTTCATAATCCGGGTGACTGATATAACCACTAGAAGAAATTCATTAATTTCAATCATTCAAGTCCTCGGAAGCTTTTGAGGTAGCTCCTCGAGGATTTGGGAGAACTTAACGAATTTCTTCTTCTACCTTAACAATGTCAACATTATTATATTTCAACAACCAGAAGAGTATGACTATTCGGTTGATTATAATAATCAAGAAACTATTATAGGCATTGCATTATATTTATACTAATGGAAAGTTGCATAGCTATCCCGAACAATAAAAACCTAATAATTATCTTTCACAAGTTTGATTTCAGTATATAATACCTATGATTAAAAACTTATTGCACTTTGTATTTGTCAAGTCAATAAAAGTGAAAGTGTTATAGAGTTTTTATACTGCTGTAGCACGATGCTACTAAGTATTGGAAACAATTTAGTTTTGATCTGTCTAAATGATGCAATACGTGCGAGCCGAGTAATCCATTTGCAACATTTCAATGTAGAATAAATCATTATTACGTCATGGCATTCTTGTTCAATGAGAAATTAAATAATAAAAGTGCGATATAAAATTACTATAAATTTATTAATTACAATACAAAGTTTTCAATAATTTTAAGTTTTAAAATTATATTTAAAATTAATAAAAAGCAAAACATTTATCGATTCATCTATCACAGAAGCTTTCGTTCAAACGAATTAATATAAATTATAAAAATATTCTCTAATAGTCATTTTCGGACACCTTTACAAATTATTACTATGAAAATTTATTATATTGTGGCACTTTTTAAGCATAAAGCTGCCTAAAATTAAGTATTTTTTATTAGACCTAATTGATAAATATAACAACAATATTTGACGTTCATATCTTAATCAACATAATAATACATACGCTTACTGGGATCTAATATATAAGACGGCGTAGTCGTTAATATAGGAACTGCTTGTGCAAAACTATATAAATCGGCAGATTTACTCCTTATTTCTTTTGAAGAGTCACCTTTAGCATTTTCTAATAGCTTTTTACTTTCATCACTTGCATTATCTGCCGCTTTTAACTTAGAACTTTTGTAATTGCCACCATGCATACTTCTGCCGCTGTTCCTTGAACCAGCGTGTGATCTAAAGTTCCCTCCGTGTAATTGACTTGTTGTATCAGTATCATCTTCACCTTCATCTTCATCACTTAATTCAATCAGTTTTTCATTCCTTCTTCCACCACTATGTCTACTACGGCCATTATCGGCTTTTAGATTACCACCATGTAATGGTTTAGGGCCCGTCTCTTCCACGTCACTAAGTTCTATTAGCTTAGCATTTTTCCCACCATCCCTAGAACGCCTCATTTCTTTTATGGATCTTAAGTTACCACCGTGCAGTCTTACAATAGCCTTGTGACTATCATCCAGTTCAATTAATTTTTTGTTTTCAGACTGCGAGACTTCTGCGTCTTTGGGTGGCTTGACAACAGAAGTAGCCGAACTTTCCTCAGATTTTTTGTGTAACGTGGGTGCATGTCTGTAATTACCTCCATGTCTTGGACTATTTTTAAGATCTAATTCTTCTTTAAATACTTCAACGGCTCCCAATTTATTGATATCGGAAGCCAAATCGTCATCTTTATATAAGTCCAAGACTTCCAAATTTTTATTTGACTTCTTTTCTTGTAATTTTCTGGGGATTTCTTTAATAATTTCTACTTCTTTAATGTCTTGCTTGAATTGCGTCACATGTGGGGCTGATTTATTTACTGGTAACTCCTTGTGTACTTCATATTTCTTCTTTGAAACCACTGGTTTGACTTCTAACTTTGCACTTCTCGCTTCTGTGGAAGACGGTGGAACATCAGTTGTTCTAATCGACAACGTTTTAGGCGCTTCTTTTATGGAATTTACATGTTGTTTTTCTGGCTCGGTTTCTTCTTCATCCTCACTATCATCAGTTTCTTCATCTTCATCTTCATCATCTTCGTCATTTTCTTCATCATCATCTCCTTCTTCGTAGCTCTCATCACTATCTTCTTCTTCATTTGACTCATTATTTTTTATAATCGTTCCTTTTTTTGGGTCTTTTTCATATAATGGCATATAATCATTCATATCTTGTTTAACTCCAATTAATGCATCAATTTCCTCCTTTCTCATGTCATCATCATCATCACCATACCTTTTAGTGTCTGTAACTATAGTGCTTTTCGAGCTCTTTTTTTTCTTTTCTCTATAAGTTGGTAAATTTTCATCATTGGTTGCATTATTTTTTTTCAAAACTTTTCCGATACTTTGTGTATTTTGTTGATTTGGCGTATTATTTTCTCTAGATGGAGGTGTATTTCGGAATCGTGTCACTAATCTTAGTCTTAGAGGTTCTTCATTTATTACTTCTTTGGGGGTTATTTCCGTAGTAGTCGTAGATCTTATTCTTCTTCTCCTAAAACTTGGTTTTGATGTTGTAGTAGTAGTAGTTGTTGTTGTTGTTGTTTTAATTGTTGTTTCAGGTAAATCTTCTTCTTCCTCTTCTTCCTGACTGTCATCATCATATTCTTCATCATAATCTTCTTCGCTTTCGTCCTCCTGATTAGATAATATCTCTTTTTTGCTGTTTGTCGATGAAGAGGGAGCAGCAGCAACATTCTTTCGTGTACTACTAGAAGTAACCAAGTTTTGCAGTGCCTCAGACTTTTGGAAATTGTTAGCAATGTTAAAGAGAGATCTTGCTGATGGTCTTTTCTTTTCAGTGGTTTCATTTTTACCTAATTTCTTGGTATGAATTTCATAATCTGTAATAGACATTGCTTTTTTATTTTCGACCGGGGTATATTCAGCTTTATGATTGGATGGTCTCAGCTCATATCTAGGTTCTCCTCTGCGCTTATCCACACTAACATCAACAAATGTCGAACTTATAGATTCATTTTCTTTAGAGCTAGATAGTGGTTCTCTGTCTTTTTTGCCAATGTCTTTATATAGTCTGCCGCGAATATTTCGTTTAACTGGCTGCTCTTTTTCATTGTTAGATTTTACAACATCAATAATTCTGCTTGTTTGAAGTTGTTTTATTAGTGGACTTACATTGCCTGTGGTAGTAGTAGTTTTCTTTGATTCAGACGTTTGAACATCACGAATAATTTTGTAAGGTTCGTAAACAAAAGGAGCTCCCCGTCTCTTTCTCGATGGTATAGGTGATTTAGTAATATCTTCCTTTTTAAGAAAATATGTATAAGTGTTGTTTTCGTAGATTGGTGACTCACTCGCATTATTAATTTTTGAGTTTTGATTCAAATTTGTGGCGTTGTGATTCAATAATGGAACAATTAAGTTGTTTTTTACATTTCCTAATGTATAAGTGTACTTATTCGATTCATCCTGCAATGTGGAATTTAAAGGAAGTATGGTCGGTGACTTAAATTTGTCATATATTTTTTGATGTTCACTGTTTAACGATTCTTTTAAGAAAGTTTGTTTATTTTTAAGTTTTTCTAATAAAGTATGCAAATCTCTTTCAGTTTCATTGCTTGATTTTTCAGATAACATATCAATATTATCTGACGCACTCTGTAATAGGGAAAAAGTTTTAGAGTTTTTAAGATTAAATATTGGTAGATTTGGAACTAAAACAGGTTCTGGATTTGATATTACTTCTTCTTTAAAGAATGGGCTATCCAACGGATTCGAACCAAAATATTTGGCTTTGAAACAATCAATTTTATCTCCCAAGCCTTGTAATCTAGGTTTATCGTCATTTGATTCACCTTTTTCATTTATTTCTTTCACATTACCATCTTCATCTTCATCTGGATGACCATTTTTCTTAAATTTTTCGGGTAATGCATCCACTTTATCATCAACTTCTGGACACTCAAACTGGGATCTAGAGTCATAAAACTCAGTGCCCCCTTTTGATTTTCTAGGCATAAGTTTTAAATTTTCAGCATATCTTAGAGGTGAATCTTTGTTGAGAACTTTTAAGCTTTGAAAGTAATAAGGATACTTTTTCTTCCATTCATCATTTTCAATTATTTTTTCTTTTGCTATTTCTAATATATCTTTTTCATTTAAAAATGTGGTATTCACATTTATTTCTGGAATCTTGAACTTCACTTCGCGTTTGTTAACATCATGTTGTGATGTCACGTTTGTCTCTGTTATGTTTTGTTCTTCATTTGATACATTTAATAAAGGGTTTTGCTGTTCATGTTTTTCATCACTATTTTCCTCACCATCAGTATAAATATTAGAATCGTAATCGTCTTCGTATTCACTCTTCGGATCATCATCTCCATTTTCATTGTTACTTTCACTTTCAGAATCAGAATTATCCTGTTGTCTTTTATTTCTCAGGTAGTCCGCTTTTTTTATTGGGCCTTTTTTAAAACGATCTATTTCCGCAGACTCTTCATTTTCATTATCTGAATAATCTTCTGACTCATTCTCTTTTTGATTGTCTTTATTATCATCGTGCCATTTTTTGGCATCTATTATTTGATCTTTGTATTCTGATCCACCACCATCAGCATAACTAGCACTTACTGATGGTGTTTTATATTTTCCTCCACTTAGTTCATTTTCTCGAAGAAAACCACCGTGTCCTTCATGGTCAGAAGCATGTTTTTGCTCTCCTGCGTGATCGTAAGCAGAATCTTCATAACCTTCTTCAGTATAAACCGTTTGAGCTTTGGTACTTTTGATAGCTTCTCTTAAGCGAGGTGCGTTTTTTATTTCCTCATAGCTTTCAGCCTCATCAAAAGCAGCTTGCTTTGGTAAATGCTTTGTAGTTTCTATTTTTCTTACTTGTGCATAATTTTTAACTGGCACAAATTCTTCATCGCTGTCATCGCCTGTATTGTCGTCACTTTGGAGTTCTAATTTCTGCGAAATCAATGGACGATTTTGTCTGACCAATTCATTTACGGAATCATCTAAATTGTTTCTTAAATCAACAAATTTTGCCTTACCTTTTTCATAAATATCGTAACCATCAGATGGTTCTTCATATGCTTCTAATAAAGGTACTTGAGGATATTCATTTCGTTCATCGCCATACCTTAAAGCATGATGCTGCCGTAATCTTTGTAAATGATTTTTCAATGGTCCATAATGAACTGGTCTTATTTTAACGTAATTTTGGTTCCAAGGATGCTTAAATCTGTGATTTAAGACATGATCTCTATGAAAATTATGAGGCACAGGGTTATAATAAACCGGCCTTCTTTGGGGACGATGAATTTCATAAGGTACGGGTATGTTTCTTTGCGGAGCCTTTTTGAAGTCTGTTTGATCTAGGTTTTCTAAATATTCGTCTTTTGTTATATCTGGTTTTCCGGCTTCATTTTCATATTTTTGTAGTCGCTGGCTACTGTCGCGAATATCGTTTCGAATTTTATCTAAAGTAGGATCTTTGTATAATTCCTGTAGTCCAGGTTCTTCAGCTTTGTATGGATGGAACACATTATAATCAGTTGCAGTTGGTTTGACATAGGGAGAAGGTTCATCATGATTTATATATTGTTGAAAGTTTTGAAAAACAGATCTATTTTCGTCTTGTATTCGATGTGTTCCTAATGCCGGCTTTTCTTTTCCTGTAAAAGGTCGAACAGGGCGTGCCTTGTAGTGATTTTCTGGTGAGTGGACACCGTGGAAAGCGGCAATGTCGACAGCAAATTGCGGCTTCTTCGCTGTGTACTCGAAGTACTCGATGGGTATTGGATTTTGTATTTGAGATTCTTGTGGTTTAAATTGTTCTACTGAAAATTGATCATTATCGCTAGTAATCACTTCACTGTTATCACCGTCCCACACAACAGGTACTTTTATAGTCACACATATTTCACAACACTGGAGCGCGAGTATGGCGAGAGCTAAGCGCACGGGCATCGTGGCAGTGACATCACGACGGCTGCAGCGGTTGACTGAACCAGGCCGAAACGCTGTCGATCGTATTTATCTCCTCGGTTATTCGTTTCGGACCGATTGCTTTACGGACGTTCGCTTTGTTTGATTTTCGGTGGTTTAAGTCATAGTCTCCGTGCTTCAGAAGGCACGATTAGACGTTGGTCCCCGTTATTACTGGAACCGCTTTAACCTAGCAACCCGCATCAGGCCAGCGCAGTGTTGTTATGGCCCAAACTCCTCCTGTGTTTCTCATAAGTAGAAAGATATAAGTCCCAGCAGTGAGTCGTTTATAGGCTGGTGATGATGAAGTGATATATTATAGCGGTTTTACCAAATTTTTTGTCTGACGAATAAAGTTATATGACGGACAGTCTCTCTCTTAAACATTTGTATTCAAACATTTTCGGCTTTCCTCATGGACGCTCATAAAGCAATTTTATTTAAATCAAAAGTAACATATCTTTTCTCTCACTCATAAAATGTCAAATAAAAAAGACAAACCATGTAATCACATTTTAATGTTTTAGATGCGTTTAAATGCCTACTTTGATTGATACAATTATCAATTACAAATAAAGAAAGAAAACGATGAAAAAATACATGCTCCAGGTAGGAATCGAACTCGCCAAAAACCATGTAATTTTTGTTAGCTTTTGTAAGTAGTACCACTAAAAAAATTTCTATGGTTCACGTACTAATAATTATTATGACTTTGTACCCAAATGTACCCATATGTTCTTTGTCAGCTAAAAACTATGATAAATTTAGTGTGAACTTACAGGTACATACAATCTCTCGTTTATTTCTTAACATTTTCCAAATAGTTCTAATTATGGAAATAATAAACCAACACAACTAAATGAAGTTTATTTAGCATACAAAATCAGCTTTTTAGTAACTGATTGAGCTAAAACACTGAACTGGCTGACTGTTTTAATGTTTTCGTGCAACTATAATTATATTTTTATTCATGCTTATATTATAAATGCGAAAGTGCCGTGCCTGCCTCTCTGCCTGTCTGTCTGTCTGCTTGTCTTTAGATTTCAAAGAGACCCTGAACCGATTTAGATGAAAATTGGCATGTGAATAGATTACACTCAGAGAAAAGATATAAATGGCGCGATATTAGCCGCGTTCCCCGCGAGTGGAGCTGCGGGTGGGAATTAGTATTATATTAATTACATATTAAATTATCTATCTCACTATGAAAATTTTGCAAAGTCGATCTTTAGTTGCTTATCACTCATTCAGGGTCAATTTTAATTCATAAATAATGATACTCTAATGTTGACAAGTCACCGAGCTCTTTAGGGGAATAATTAAAGTCCCCGAGGAAACTAATTATTAACTGCTGCCGAGAAGCTTGTAACTTGCGTCTGGGGTCAATCATAGAATCGGTAAAAGAAAAAGAATGCGCAAAGTGTAAGCTGGCCGCTACACGAACTATTAATTTAGAGACAAACATGCTGATAACTCAGAATGATTCGGTAAAGAAAGTGGGAATTAAATGCATAAATAAAAGATAATTAATAGAAAATTGATAAAGGTAACGACGTAATGATGTCGTGACCACATTTTAATTGAATTAGATCATAGACGATTCTAGGTCATTATATTCTGTTTTTTATGAACATTTCTATAAAAATTTCAACTCAACGCTGATATTAAATTAAGAAAAATATGATCTAGATGCACTTACTCATAATTTTGTGATTGTTTATACTTATACTACAGGTGACAGTTCGTAGCAAACTAATTTTTATACAGACCTATGTCACAGTGTAGAGGGTGTGTAGATGTCACAAAATAATAAATATGGTAAAAATAATAATGCGTTAACATTTTTGTAATACCTAACGATAATTTAAAGTCTGATTAAATACGGCGGACTTCTCGAGGGAAACCAGGCACGTAGAGTCAAAGATGGGCAGTTTAGAGTCCAAAATATATCTTGAATATTAGATTTACTTGTGTATATAGTAGCCGCTGTAGGCATTACGCTATCTGTCAATATTAATTAGAGTTTATTATATTATTACCTTTTGTAACTAACCCCGTAATAAGTAAGGGATACTTTTAATTTTAAATCCCGTGAAGAACTGTTTTTAATATTAATTTGAATGGATTCTTAAGGGTTAACAATAAGATAGTGAACAGGTGTTCAAGTCAAAATAAGGGAACAGTCTCAAAATGTAACGTTTAGTAATAAAAATATCACTTTTTTCTGCAACAAATTTTCCAGCGCTTTTGCAAGGCATTTGTTCAGTGCTAGTCAGTTGACCAATTGAACAAAGATATGTTTGAGATATGTATTGATATACGTTATTTTCCTAATCCAAACCAATTAAAGGTAATGCTTAAAAACTCTATAACGTTTGTAAAATGACAGGTACAGTCTTGTGTGTGGCTTGAGTACCAAATAAGAAAGTCTATGTCGGGTACCGTAGCCTATAGACGCTCGTGGCACCTTGGGCATTACTCACACGCTGTCTATCCTATAAAACCCGAGAGAATAAGGTTAGCGGAAAAGGAGAAGAGCCCCCTTTCTTCCAACATAATGCTTTCTAACAGCAGGAGCACAAACCTACATAGTAGTGTTATTTAGCTGCGATCTTCTGTAAGGTGCTGCTGCCCTAGTACTAAGTAGTATTATTTAGCTGCGATCTTCTGTAAGTTGCTGCTACCCCTGTACTAAGTAGTGTTATTTAGCTACGACCTACTGCAAGGTGCTGCTACCCCAGTACTAAGTAGTGTTATTTAGCTGGAATCTTCTGTAAGGTGCCGCTATCCCAGTACTATGTAGTGTTATTTAGCTGCGATCTTCTGTAAGGTGCTGCTACCCCAGTACTAAGTAGTATTATTTAGCTGCGATCTTCGGTAAGGTGCTGCTACCCCAGTGCTAAGAAGCGTTATTTAGCTGCGATCTTCTGTAAGGTGCTGCTACCCCAGTACTAAGTAGTGTTATTTAGCTGCGATCTTCTGTAAGCGCTACCACAGTCGGCAGATACGATTCGAGTAGTAAATACCATTGTGCCCTATCTCTCTTTAAAACTACTTTCCTTAAATTACTTTAAATATTATTAAATAATAACTCTAACCTGTTTTGAGTGTCATAAAATCAAATTTAAAAATGTAACAGCCCTGTAGCAGAAAATTTTGAAACTGGTTCTCAGTTAGAGCACTGTCAACACAAATACAGCCTATTCTCACGACAAACTAACGTCACATTGTGAAACTCCCTTTACAATTTCAATAAAGCTTTTAATTATATTGACAATGTTGAGCAAATAATATCGGACGTGTCTAATTGTGATCAATCGATGCTTTTATCTGTTTGTCGCAATCAATAACAATCAAAGGTAATGTTATTTATGCAACTTTCCGAAGGGGTATTTCTTTATGTAATTTAGTTCAGCAATCGATAAATGGAGCAGTTTCTGTTGTCTACGTTGATGTAATAAGCTTCGGTGCTCGTGCGCAAGCGCAGACGTCGACGGCTTTTTTGCTTACGGCGCCTAGTGATAATTTCACAAACATCGTACGTTTATGAGATTTATAGGTTAATAGATTTTGAATTTGAATTACATAGGTATTGCATTTGTAGGTTTTAATTACTAAAGAGCTCCATCGAATTGAAGTTTTGATAATAATGCCATAACCTATGTGACCTTTTCAAGCCCAGAAGAAAATGATCTTCTTCAGTTCTGTGCTATTTTTCGTTAGCTATAACACCTCAAAAATGACAAAAAAATAGTTTTTTTTTAATATACTCGTAGTACAAAACTGCCTACAACTTCCGTGCGTTCGGAGCATCCATTGAAGTAACACGTACCTACGTGTAACTTCACGTGTATGTGCGTGAAAATGAAAATGATAATAATCTTTATTCATATAGGCCACAAAGAAACACTTTCAAATCGTCAAAAAACACATTCTCATGACTAGCACAAAATATATAGACATTAACTAATAACGTCATAGTGTCTGGCAAATTTTAGCAGTACAGTGCCGCCCAGCGAGAAAAAAATTAGAAGAGAAGGTATCAACTTATAGTTGACGGCAGATCAAGTGCAACAGTTTGAAATCGAGAACGCCGTTATTCCGTTCGTAATAGAGGCGGCTTTCGTAGTGCAACTGTTACGCTTGATGTGCTGTCGTGTGTACCAACAAAGTAGGTACAAAATGACAAAAGTATTATTTTCATTTAATTAGCTTTTAAAGGGGCTAATGACGTTAAATAAATAAAAAAATAGTATTAAAATTAATTTCAATTAATATTAAACAGTGCGAACAGAACAATTAACGGCGACACAATCATCTAGTTTCTTGAATATATTTAACAAAACAAAAAAAACTGTAGGTATTCAAAAGCAAAATAATTAAACAGAATCAAATTATATTATTTTAATCAGTCCTACAACATTAATGTGTCTCATTTTAAATAAGAATTAAAGTTAATAATAATAAACTTAACATTTATATATGATAGGTCTGAGTGTATGAATATTATTGAAAAAAAAAAGAAATTTTGAAATTATTATTAATTATTACAAATATAGATCAATATTCTTAATTTTTGATTTTAACATTATTATAAATGTTTGAAAAATTACTTACTAATTAAAATATACGTTAGCTCATAAACGCAAATACAGATAGACTAGAAGAATTTTACAGGGATATCCCAAGTCCTCGGTGGCTCAGTGGTCAGAGCAGTCGCCCGGATTGCGAAAGGTCGCGGGTTCGATTCCTGCCTCAGGACGTGAAATTTTTCTAGTTTTATTTTATAATATAGATCAATTTACTATTGAAGAACTTGAACTTTCCATTTAAACAATAAACATAGTGCTTAAAAACATAGCAAGAAAAAAACCTTTGATTTAATGACACCATCAGAAAACGCTTGGAAGCTGATCAAACACTTAATTAGTGACATCAATGATGTAATATTTATTAATAATATAAATAAAAAAAAAGATTAAATCTTTCAACATCGAGAAGTAATCGTGAAATATCTATGTTTATTTAACAATTTATGTACACACAATAAAAAACAACAATGAAAACATAAACAAGGACAACAGAGTACAAGAGAACTGCTTATTCCTAAAATAAATCTCTTCCAGCAGCCCTACGCTACGACTAGGAGAATGAATAAATAATGGTAGAAATGGTGTGTACTAAAATATAATAAACATGATAATTATATAAATAATATGTATATAAACAAAAATTTCTATCAATACATACAAATATAACATAAAACACAAAATAATAATAAAAATAAAACAAGTAAAAAGAGGAGTATAGAATGGAAAGATAATGTGCTTTAACTCGTGATTTGAAAATTGATACGTTCCAAGTGAGTTCCACAGTCTAACGGCGTAAACAGAGAAGGAATAGGAAAAGAAATCAGATGTATGGGAAGGAAAATTAAGGATAGAACGGAGGTGAGACCGACAAGGTTTATCGGGAGACCAGGTATAAGAGAAGCGCTCACGTAAGTAGGAAGGATACAAAGGGTTATGGAGGACATTAAAAAGAAGACAAAGGATACGAGTATTCCGACGATGGCGAATAGGTAGCCACTTGAGACTACTGCGATGTTGCGAAATATGGTCGTATTTCCGAAGCCCAAAGATAAAACGGATGCAGAGGTTCTGCAAACGCTCCAACTTGTTCAGCAGTTCCTCACTGGCATCAAGGTAACAGGCATCAGCATAATCAAAAATTGGTTGGATTAACAACTGTGCCAGTGTAATTTTTGTTTGAAAGGGCAGAAAAATTTGAAGACATTTTAGCGAATGAAACGAATAATGCACCTTCCTACTGACTTCGTTGACGTGGTGGACCCAAGATAGGTTAGCATCAAACACGACACCCAAAATTGATGAAGGTGATAAAGATAGGAATATGTTATTCCTATCTTTATCACCTTCATCATCTTCATCACAAATTTTACCATTTTGGAGCGATTTTTATCATGTACTAAACATTCAATTGCGAAGTCCTTAAAAAAATCTCTAATTTAATTTTAACAAAAATATAAAATTTAAAATTTTAAGTAAACCCCCGGCCTCATTATTCATCTATCTAACACCAACTCATTGAGACTATTCTTATGAGCCAAACACGCTATATCTGCTGTAAGTTTCTGAAGAATTAAGGATCCCGCAGACTTTATGATGGTGAAGAATCAGCTCAAGGTTTGTATGTCATGGGAATGTCACCAAAATGACAGTACACCAAATTTTAAATCAATCGGATCTGTGAAAGTTAGTAAAACCCTTTTATTATCATAACAGAAAATGAGCTGATAGTCATCTAACGCCTGCACTGATCTTCTTATATCATAGCCAAGAGCCATTCTAGTCACGTCAGCTTTCAAACAAAAAAAAAACGAATGAAAATCGGTCCATTCATTTAGGAGCTACGATGCCACAGACAGACACACAGATACACAGACAGACACGTCAAACTTATTACACCCTTATTTTATGTTCGGGGTTTAAAAATATAACAAACAGTGACTTGGCATTATGCGTGTTTAGCATAACCAGGATTTGGTAATACACGTGTTTGGCGTTTTGCGTATAAATGGCGTTTTGCGTTTTCGGCATTATGCGTTGTAAGGACTGAAACTTATAAATTTAGTTCCCAAAACCTAGGTTTCTCACTTGTGAAGAAAGTAGTTGAAATTGTGAAGGAAGTAAATAATGAACTAAAGTAATTTTTGATCAAATAAGCCTTTACACATGAAAACAAATGTTAGGTACTTTTTACAATAAAAAAAAATATCTACTCCTACTCCACAATTTTTTTCAGTAATTATCTTTGTTTCGGCTCACGTCGAAGTACTTAGACATATTTGTCGCTCTCATGGCTCACACTCGCCTCTCACATACTAGCCACATACTAGATCGCCCTTATTACGTTTGTAATAGAGGCGGCTTTCGTAGTGCAACTGTTACACTTGATGTGCAGTCTTGTGTACGATAGTTCGATACCGATTTGGTTTAAAAAAACGATGCGGTTTTGTTGCCAGATTTTTTTTAAGTCGAAAGCACGCTTGTTTAAGTGCTATGTGAAAGGTGAAAGTTGGTAATAGTTATGAATGGGATACAAGATCGCGTCCAATGGAGATATTGTATCAAGCTCCATAAAAGCAAAGATTTAATCATTAACTAACCGCAAAAAGCGGCGGTTTAAGATTACTTGTGCAGCAAATTTTTGTTTGTTTTAACCGCCGCTGTGGTCTCATGGTTGAGACCACCCACTTCAGATCTAGAGGTCCGGAGTCCCCGTGTTCCCGTGAAGGCAGAAATTTTCTGCACGGTTTAGTGGTAGGGCTTAATTTCTAAGTCCACCTGGCTAGCTACCACCATCTTACCTCTGTCTGCTGCCATAACAATAATCTTTAGAACATTGTTGTGTTCCGGCAGTTAGGATTCCTCAACCATAGAGGACCTGGCTATATTACCTATATAGCCAGTACCTCTATGGTTGAGGAATCCGGGTGTAGCTCGCTTCTATCGTAGGCCTTATCTTCACTTACCGTACGGTGTGATGAAGGCAAAGAGTTATAAAAAAATGTTAACTATCAAAATAATAATTAAAATTAGTGTTCACTTCGCAGAAGAAGTGAGTGTAATTTTTATGATTTTTTTCTTTCCTGAAAAGGGTGCCCTATCAATGTATGTTAACTCCCATTAACAATAAGATAAGATAAAGTAAAAATTTATTTATGTATCAACTTAGCCAAAAGTACACATAAAAACATTTTTTGTACAAAATAGTGTGGCGAGTATCTATATGATGATATTATTTGCTATTGTAATATAAATTAGGGTTAGTTCATAATATTATATTTGAGTTAGTTCGCAAGATTCGCAAGTGGCGCAAGTGACGATACACGATTGAGTTGCGGCGACCAACGATCCGCAAAATCAAAATGAAGTCGTAATAATAATACAAGGTTTATTAGATAAGATAAGATAAGATGAGATGAGATGAGATGAGACGAGACGAGACGAGACGAGACGAGACAAGACGAGACAAGAGAAGATAAGATAATCATTTATTCACTGAAATCATGGTATTACAGGATGTTATGGAATATATTTACGTGCATATGTTTTGCTTATATAAATAGCATGTAAATCATAAAATATTATTAAAAAACTTACAAAATAGCATATAATATTGCAGATGTCAAATCAGATTTTAATACAATTTTAAGTAAATTTCTTTTCTATAAAATAATTTAATATCAAACATTCACAGAAAAATATATAACATTACAATAAATTGAATTAGCCAACACACATTACAGTAAACACTATTTTTATCCATGAAATGTTTAAGATAATAAAAGTTGTTTTTATTTAACCATTTAATTAATTATTTTATTACCATTTATTTTTGAGATTCATCGGACGGCGAACACTTAAAATTCGTTTTGCGTATAATGCGCATTACAGCTTGTTTTGTTGTTATCCAATAAATTTTAATCACTCCATTGGTCACGTTTCAAATTCGATCTCAAGGAAAATTATATTTCATAATGTAACATTAGCAAAGGGATGCTTTGTTTGTCTTAGTAACTTCACGCTTATTAAACGAAATCGACAAAGTGATTGCCGCATTTTGCACGGTTGGCTGACGGCTACATCATCATCCTATCACCCTATGATGTCCGCTGGTGAACAAAGGCCTCCCCTGTGTTGCATTTAGTTCCCACAAACAGTTTCTCAAAAGAGTTTCGGTAAAACATTAGTGAACCTCTAGTGAAAAGTTACGGGTTTGTTAACCTCGAAACGAAACGGATGTTTTTAATAACCTTACATTACATTTACAAATAAAAAGGACAATACACAGGATTTCTATACAAATATTTCACAAAATCAACATTATAAGTAGGTATAGTAGAAAAATGGTGCCTACCCTAAGATCAGCCTCAAGTACACTTAGTATTAATGATACTGCCGGTTGGCGCTAAATAAGCTGTCTCGTTTCACTTTTATCACGTTTTTATGAGGCAGACGAAGACAAAAGTAGTATATCAAACGCTAAAGACGTGAGCGCGATAGCCGCTGCCAAAGCTAAATGGGCTACGCCACAGATCCAGCAAAAGAGATGTTTCAAAAATGAATGGAGACCCGGCCAGCTCTATGTACAGTATACTGAAAAATAGGTAATAGGTAAAAATATGCAAAACAGTGTCCAATTATCCATTGTCTTTTTATTTGCTTTGTTGCGTGGCACAAAATAAGAATTTTATAGAAACAACTGCAACACAGTCAAATATTCATCATGGCGGCTATGTCACTTTGGTGACGTTTAGTTGACTTCTATGTCCCCCGCCATATTGCCATACTAGATAACTGTGAAATCGACGAAAAATCACAACTTTTGTACTAACAAACTATGCATGAAAACGAATTATTAGTACTTTACCCGGATTCCGGAGATTTCTTCTGATTTTTTGAGATAGTGTACATAATATACTTGGCCTGTTATGAAACATAACGACCGGCTGGCCGAGTGGTCCGTACCCCAGGCTACTCGGTCAAGAGGTCCCGGGTTCGAATCCCGGTAGGAACAAATGTTTGTATGATGAGTACGGGCATTTGTTTTGCGAGTCATGGATGTTTATATGTTTATTTAGTATATTTCTAATATTTATATACATATTATTATCACTATTTATCCGTTATCTAGTATCCATAACACAAGCTCTTAATGATGCTTACTTTGGGCTAGGTAATAAGTGTAGGTGTAAAAAAAAAACGCAATAGTCCAAATTGGACCGCGTCACAGACGTTATAAAAGTTGTGGAGCATAAAATTCTTTACAAAGTCTTAAATATTTTTTTAAGCTTACGCCTATTCGTTTTTAAATTAGAGCGCGAAGAGTGCGGAGCGCTCAACCATACATGCCATAGCGCAAGCTTAATCGCGAATCCCAGTTCTTAGAACGGATTTTTTACCTAATTCTTCATCAATGTCATCACCACTCTATACGTCCCAACCCACTGCTGGGTATAGGCCCGAAACGCAGGTGTCGCCAACGGTTGTCAAATAGTTGTCATCCAAACGCCAAAAGGTGTGACAGCGCTTCTACTTTAGAGCATCGCAAAGCAGCTGAGTTTGACTTAAGAAACTGTATGCATCAAAAACGCCGGGATGTCATAGAGTTATGCCGGGTTAGGAGTGGTAGCATAAAAAGTACAGTCATGATGAAACTATTATCTTTAACAAAACCTGCACTTTCTAGATAATTTTTACAAAGTGGTATCTACCACTTGAATTTCTAGTGCCCATTGTAGAAGCACCTTACAAAAGATCGCAGCTAAATAGCACTACTTTGTAGTTTCGTGTTTCGCGGTGAGAAAGGTCGCCAGAGCTCATTGAGAAAAGCTTTTGTTTTGAAAGCAAAAGGACTCGTCTATTACGCTATCAAATTAGCTCTTGCTTTTACCAACTATGCAACTTTTGAGTAGTGCACAAGGTGCTACTTGCATCTATGGGCACCTTACCACTAGGCCATCCTTGATTTAGGTGCCTATAGGTATGTATGTAGGTACTAATAAAAAGTTCTTTATCAAGAAACTACTAAAGCTAAAGGCCCATTTTCTACATTATCAATGTGGTTCTTTTAATGACATTTGCGGTTTCAATCTCTTAGCAATTCCGTTACATAATAATTATGTTGTTCATAATCATTTATCGTTATATTCACTTATTTAGGCTTTCGCTGTACTATGGACTTTGAATATTGGCCCTAATGTTGTTATGTAATACAGCCATGTGATTCTCTAAAGTCAGCAGCCTTAAATTCGTGGTTGTGGCAACGCTTACTAGGTGGTAGGCCCATATATGGGGTCGCCTGGGTAGGTACCAACGCCTTTTTCATTTCAGCCGTGAAACAGTTTGCTATGTTTCGGGTTGAAGGAAAAGATAGTCTGTGTAATTACAGGGCATGGACAGCATTTCATCTTACGGCCTGGCCACGGGAACGGGCGGCGGCGGCGGTGGCGAATCGGCAACCACTGCGCGGTCTGCGACGCGCTGCGAGGCCGACATCGAGACAGCGCGCAGTGGTTGCCGATCCGCGAGTCGCAGGACGCGCGTGCGGTGAGTTCGTGGCCAGGCCCTTAGGCCTCACCTATGTAAGTGCGTTAAAACACTTGATACTGTTATCAAGTGTTTTTTACTTGTTATTTGAGGTGCCTATAGGCGGCGGTAACCACTTACCAGCAGCTGGGACATCAGCTCATCTAGTGGTATATGTTTTTAAAAAAAACGCTGTTATTCCTTTTGGCGTTTGTTTAACAACCACTTAAGAATCGTTGGCGACACTGGCATTTTGACGACGAGCACGGCGTGAGCTGAAACTAAAAAGTTGTTAATTTTATATCTTTAGGTAACAGTCAATCAAATATTGAATGAAGTCATTTTGATATATTTTAAACACAAGAAAAACTGAATGGAAAAATATCGATTGTACTTCATGTAGTATTTCTGAAACAACGATAAACATACACAACCAAGATATAGACGTAATTATTAGTGAATACGCTTACGCCCAGTGCTGTGCTAAAATTAATGGCGGCTCGTCGTCAAGCTCGATGTCGAATAATTCTGTTAGTAAATCATACTGCCGACGATAGCGCAGCAAATGTAACTCTTGCTTTGACTGTTTGTTGTTTTGACTAGGTGGTAGGCCCGTATGTAGGGTCGTCTGGGTAGGTACCACCGCCTTTCTTATTACAGCAGTGAAACAGTTCGCTGTGTTTGGATTGAAGGGAAAGGTAGCCAGTGTAATTACTGGGCATGGACGGCATTTTATCTTAGGCCTCAGGATGACAACGCGCCTGCAATATCAAGTGATTTTTCCTTGTTATCGCAGGTGTCTATAGGCGGCGGTAACCGCTTACCATCAGGTGGGCCGTCAGCTTGTTTGTCATCTAGTTGTATAAAAAAAAAGTTGCGTAACGTTACTAGCCTCTATTACGATCAGAGTAAGGGCGCTCTCTGTTACGCTTGCTGTGCTCTCAACTGTACCGGCTTGAAACTAAATTGAGTTCAGTGACACTCTTTCATTACAATCAAACTAACAACGAAAAATTAGTAAACCAAACTACTTCGGTTACTTAACAATTACAAATGAAGAAAGAAAACGATGAAAAAATTATATGCTCCAGGCGGGAATCGAACCCGCGTCTCCTGATGTCCGGCCAGACGCGATTACGCCACCGGAGTACTAGGTTTACCGACTAATTTCTCAACCGCTTTCTACCCTTTTTTCAATGTTTTTATAGCAACGTTTATCTCACCACTCATTGAGTTAACATATCTAGTGATCCGAAAGAATACATTTACAAGCATTTTTAAACTTCCAGTTAAAGTGGGAAAAGCTATTTTAGTCAAATTTTAATGTTTTTGATGCGTTCAAACGCCTACTTCATTGTAACAATTACAAATGAAGAAAGATAACCATGAAAAAAAGTTCAGTGACATTAGTTATAACCAAAATTAGCCAGATTTAATTACAGTTTATTTGATTTAACCAAACGGTGCCTCTGTAAGGAACTTTATTTTTGGCTAAGCGTTACCCTAAGTTATGTAGTCAGTTTTTAGAGGTAGTTAAAAGAAGTTCAGTAGTCATTTATTTCCGTGCACGAAACGAATACGTCTAACTGCTGGGCAAAGGCTTTCTTATATGTGAGAAACACATGAAGAGTTTTGGCCATAGCACCGCCACGCTGGCCCAATGTGGGTTGGAGGGTTAATAACAACCGGGACCAACGGCCTAATGTGCCTTCAGAAGCACGGACGATCAGATATCTTTTTTTACTGACCCATTCAGGGACCGACCATGGCGAAAGTTGCTTTGTTTCCGTAATCGAAACCAGAGCTCTCAAACCACTACACCACCGAGCACGTCGAGAATTTGTAATAACAACCGACTAACGGCCCATGCCCATTTACTCTAAAAATAGGAATAAGTGGTGCATTTAATCAGGATTGTCATTTTTTTTTATACAACTAGATGACAAACAAGCTGACGGCCCACCTGGTGGTAAGCGGTTACCGCCGCCTATAGACACCTGCAATAACAAGGAAAATCACTTGATACTGCAGGTGCGTTGTCATCCTAAGATGAAATGCCGTCCATGCCCAGTAATTACACTGGCTACGATTCCCTTCAATCCGAAACACAGCGGACTGTTTCACGGCTGAAAATAAGAAAGGCGGTGGTGGCAATATTGTAAGTATTTTTAAAAGTAAATACTTTTTTAATAATTTTTAATAATGTCAAAATGAAAATTAACAATGTAGGATTGACATGATTAAACTTAGAAGTATGTTTGTGAATATCATTTTGATTCAATGCAGTATTTTATATTTGTGAGTGGCACAGAATAAATAAGAAGCAGTATTTTATCTCGGGCGGTGTCCTAGTAACAGCTACCTACGACCGGTCGGCACAGAAACATCGACAAGGGCTGCCCACTGACCGTCTTCCATAGGTTTCGCAACTCCACAACACGAGACTCCCCTTGATGTCTCGACAATTCAACAATATTATTTTATGGAGCTTGAGTAACTACTCAGGGGGTAGTAAAATAAGTAACTACTTATTTTGTTCCGACCGGTCGTAGGTAGCTGTTACTAGGACACCGCCCGAGATAAAATACTGCTTCTTATTTATTCTGTGCCACTCACAAATATAAAATACTGCTTCTTATTTATTATTCTGTGCCACACACAAAGAAATTTAGTAACTCATTTCTTTGTTGTACTTTGATATCTTGGAATACTTCGCCGGCACATGTAATAATAATAATAATAATATTTATACACTCACATCTATTACCTAGCCCAAAGTAAGCATCATTAAGAGCTTGTGGTATGGATACTAGATAACGGAGAAATAATGATAATAATATGTATATAAATATTAGAAATATACTAAATAAACATACAAACATCCATGACTCGTAAACAAATGCCCGTACTCATCATACAAACATTTGTTCCCACCGGGATTCGAACCCGGGACCTCTTGACCGAGTAGCCTGGGGTACAGACCACTCGGCCAGCCGGTCGCCGTGTTATAGGAAAGAACATGTGTTCTTTCCTATAACACGGGTTCCTTCAAAGAGGCGTAAATAACACCTCTTTGGCCGGCAAGGCATCGGCGCTAAGAGCACTGACTGCCTTCGCATAATAATGGACTCTTCGTATCGCATTACATCAGGTGGTGTTGAGTCATTTGGCATGATTTCAAAAATTATAATCATTACTACTTAATGGAAAAAATTATAATTAATCATGTCTATAGATTTCCATGGTTTGTTTTACTATGAGTCTATTCAAGCATAAAGTTTTCATTTGAGGTACGTTCGTTAGTGCTGAAGAAATGAAAATAACATACTATCTGACTTTTATTCTTTAGAAAACGTTACTGAAACTTCAACATTTAGCAACAGCTCAGAGAATCGTTTTGAAACTCTTCTGTAAGAACTGAAGACTGCTGTTTTTATATCTGAGCGACACGGATTTAACTTTTCGTAACTTAGCTACCTAGGTTATTTATAATCCCTGACCTTAAAATAGGATTTTATATATAAGTTTGACGTGTTTGTCTGTGTATCTGTCTGTGGCATTGTAGCTTCGAAACGAATGGACTAATTTTGATTCTACTTCTACGGGTATTTTTACAAATACCTAAGATTCGGTTAAGTTGGGGCATTGCTTTCAAATATTCTTATTTTTCAATCTAACATTATTATAAAGTAAACATTATTTAGAAGTAATGCCCCAACTTAACCGAATCTGTAGGTAAAAATACTCGTTTCGGATGTTGAAATAGAACATTTCGACATTGTAGGGTAGACGTTAGCTTATAACGCAAATACAGATAGACTAAAGAAAGAAAGAAACGTTTATTTGGTCACAATTTTAGAAATTTACAAAACATTAATAATATGAAACCAGATGTAACCAAAAGGGTGACCAGCTCAGCATGATGTCATGGCTACGCAGAGCCACAACGCTAGACTAGAAGAATTTCACAGGGTTATCCCAAGTCCTAGGTAGCTCAGATGGTTGGAGCAGTCCCCCGGATTGTGAAAGTTTGCGCCTCTACCCTTGCCTCTACCCCCGCCGCCGCACACCGCGTATGTCACAACGAGCGCCGGAGTCCGTGGCCGTTGCCTACCGCAGTACGCCACGGCATCCCGCTACAGGAGTCCGTGGCTCGTCTTTCAATGCCGTGCAATGAAATTCCTTTCGATGCCAGGGCATCATTTTAAAGCATAGCAATTTATGTCGTATTTCTGTATCGATACGTTTGAATGTCCATTAGTAAAAATTTTAATCCCTTGCCATGCCGTCCCGGTCTGCGTAGACCTTTACCATCCTTGACGTATAAAATTAATCTCTTCTCATTTTGTTATGGACAAATGACTTTAGTTCAGCTGTTGTCTAGAAAGAAGGCATTGATCTGTTGCGCAGACGCAGCTCGGTCAAGGGCATACTTAGAAAAGCTTACTTACTTACTTAAAATAAATTTAAAAACGTTAATTGCATTGAGGTGTCAGTTTTTTGTTTCATTAGTTACAAAGAATCAAGTGTTGCTTTCTTTCTCAATGGATATAAAGAAGAAAATGTCACTGAATTTCCCTAAGTTGTTTTCCATAAAATATCCACATACACAAAAAATGCAAACTTACTTTCTTCTTTTCCCATTTTTTTTTGTTTGTCATTACATTTATTTATATACAACTAAATGACAAACATACTGACGGCCCACCTGGTGGTAAGCGGTTGATGCCGCCTATAGACACCTGCAATAACAAGAAAACATCACTTGACATTGCAGATACGTTGTCATCCTGAGGCCTAAGATGAAATTCCGTCCATGCCCAGAATTCCACTAGCTACCTTTCCTTTAATCCGAAACACAGCGAAATGTTTCACGACTGAAATAAGAAAGGCGGTGGTACCTACCCAGACGACCCTACATACGGGCCTACCACCTAGTAGTTACATACAGAATTATTAAAAAATAATAAGTGAAGACGCTGCCGATGCTACCGTTTGTCCGCATGTTTTCTTAAAGAGCTTTAGGACCTTACCCTCCATCACTTAAATACCCTACAACATATAGATTAAAGTATACAAAGAATCTGACTTTATCAGAAAATAGCTCATAAATATCCACAGCATCTTTTAAATGAAAACAAAGGTTACAAACTAGTCAAGGTCTCTATAGAGCCGGTAGCTTGAAATAAAATCTCTATTTAGAAATCGTTAGAACTTTGTGCGATTCTTATCGCTCGAAAATTTTTGTATATTGGAATAATGTATGGCGAAAAAGAAAATAAAAATTAATGTTTTTGTTGAACTTGACACAAGATTAGTTACAACCTATTAGGCTTTATATAAGGTGAAGCTTATATCATCACTTATATCTTGCCGTATATTTATTACTAGTGGTTTGGAGAAGACAAAAATATTTAGTTGCAAAAAAAGATAGAAATTTGTCACTAAAATTGCATTTTAACAAAAATAAGGCTCTCAAAAAGGCAGGATTATTTATACAATTTATACAACTAAATATATGTATCTAATAAAAAACCAATTTTTGGAATTTCGAGAATCAACGGTAAGTGAAGCACCGACTCCAAAAAATATAATAATTAAAAATTTATTTTTATAAATATAATTCTATATGATGATGTATACGGGTGTCTACTGATTCCTATCTAACACACCAGAACCTGCGGTCGATATAAACGGTGAGCGGTGCCGCCGCGGCTCACTTCAGTATTTAGCGGTCACCGACATGCTCACCGTTATGCAGGTTAGTCATTGTTATCAGTACTTTTATCATTTACAAAACACAATGGTTTATTTTACTTTTAATAGACCCTTGTAGCACTAAACAGTTGGCAGCCCTGTAAAAATTGAGAAAGCATTAAAGCAAAGCCCTATAAAAAATAGTCCCATTTGAAGAACCTAGTCACAAACTAAATAGTGGACCTAGTGCTATCAGCATTAACCACTTCCTGTTTGCTAGTTTTTAACCCCCGATGAAAAGAGATGGGTGCTATAAGTTTGATGTGTCTGTCTGCATATCTGTGTGTCCGTCTGTGGCATCGTAGCTCCTAAGCTAATGCACCGATTTTTATTCGTTTTTTTTTTGTTTGAAAGCTGACGTGATCAGGATGGTCTTTAGCTATAATTTATGAAGATCAGTTCAGGCGTTCGATGACTATCAGCTACTTGACAAAAGGATTTAACTAATTTTCAGACATCCGATTGATTTGAAATTTGGTTTGTTTGAATCCTAAAGAGTTACACCGCGACCATGGTCAAGGCTCCGTGATAAGATATTCTAAGATGTCCGCTTTGTAACAATATTGAATAGACATATTTTTAATGTTCTCATGTCAAGTAAATTTGTAAATTCTTAATGAGAATAAATGTCTTATACATAATACAGGTCAAAAACAAAAAGTCCACCTTTTCGGCTTACCAGGCGGGTAAAGAAGAATGAAGTTGAAAGTGGAGATGGGCTGGGGATAGCTAGGATGATCACTGCCGTTAGGCAAGAATATTACGTTAGTGGAGACCTTGCGCAAATGACGATCCGAAGAGATGGAGAGATGACATCCGACAGCAGGCTTGAGTTGAATGGATGCGTGGGGCAGCATAAACGAAGGACTGGCTATGTCCGAAGATGGAATCTACAACATCAATCAAACAAACATTTGCTCCCACCAGGATTCGAACCCAGGACGTCTGATTGAGGAGCCTGTATAGCAACGGGCACAGACCACTCGGCCAGCCGGTCGTCTAAAGTCCTCTAAAAGATGGGAGAAACCAAATCCATGAAACGACTACATCAGCGAACTTTTCAGTAGTCCTTTATTATCTAGTAATAATCGTCGTTACTGGTGCAGCGTGCATTTAACATGCAATGCCACTCTCAAAGGTCATCTTGATCTTGACAATGAGTTACATTGATCTAGTTGTTCACATGTGTTATTTTATTACGTACTCGAACTCGAGCCTTGACAGCCTTTATAGGTAGCTGTTGAGATTAATTTATTTTTATTACGCACGTAGGTGAATTCTTCCATGGAGATAATTTTCATTTCCGATTCCTTTTTCGTATAAAGCGTTGTTAGCAAGATTTCTTTGATAAAACATACTACTTTTATAGTTTTAAGCCTTACATTTGGAAACTCGGTATTGAAATCAAAAAAAAGAAAAGCCAAAAAACAGCTGAGCTGGAAAATGTAAAGCTATCGTCATTTTTTTAGTATTCCGTAACTTTTACGACACTAATGTTGTAACAAACACAAAATGATGTCTCAATCAATATTTTCCAAGGATTTTTCCTGTCCAATAACATCTAATTCGGCATGCATCCTAATCGGCTTATCGATTAGATGTTGACGTAAAATTAGTCAAGGTAATGGCTAAGGGACTAAGCTAAGATGAGTATAGTATTGTCTAACTCTCCATTGACAAGAAATGAACAGAAGTCTCGACATAGATAACGATAATTAACTACCGAATATCCTCGAACAGTAACCTTGTTCTCACTCACGGAATATTTTCATATTTGGCACTCTAATGATTTCTTGACATCAAAGTCTTGACATCAAAGTCATCGCAAAATTATCAATTGTTCCATCATCCATTTCCATATTTCGCTTATCGTACCAATAAATCGTTAGCTCAAATTTAAAAGGTGTTGAATTATTAGTGGTTTGCTGCAGAGTATGGATAGCTTATAATCAATGGTGAGCTTTGTGATAATTTTGATATTAAAATAATCTATGCATCGTTATGACTGGTTATGACTTAGCGACTGAAGTCGGTAGTTGACAGTTATTTATGTCAAGACTGCTTACGCAGAGCGGAACCCATGACCACAGATTAGATGACCATGACATTCATGAGTTTTCTATGAATTAATGCAGCTAATGTCATTAAATGTCACATGGATGAGAAGTTTTTGAAAGTTGCAAAGCATTTCTATGAACGAACACAGCAGCAGTTTGAATGACCAGCTAGTGACCAATCATGTCAAAAACAATATTAAAATGCAGTTTTAAAATCTATAACATTATTAGGCCATTTTTTTACTAATTCTAATATCTACTACTTATCTACTTATCCGAAGCATAATTTGACATCGTAGCGTGAATTTAGTCATTAGCAAGGACACAGTTTTGGAGTGAATCAGGGGCAAATCCAGCATTAGATTGCATTTGCAGTTGAAATTCAAACTCTTTTACGCTGGCATAGCGATGCAATATGCATAGCGTATTCAAATAAATTACCTACTACTACTCTGGCCTCATTAGCCTAACGCATCTCTAAGCATGAAAAATCTATATTTTAGGAGTTTGGAAAGACTAATCGCTAGAGACTCATTCTTTTATCACAATGGTAGTTATATAACTTTAATGTTCAATTGACTATTGACAAATATGGTGTTGAGGAGAGTTGCATTTAGTAATGAAGTTTGTTAGCGTTAAAATTCAACTGTAAACGCCGCAATTATAATACGAACCTGTGTAATACTATTTGGAAGTGGGAGCGGCTGAAAATCAGCGTTGCACAGAATTTTTGTTTCCTGGACAATATAGCCTGAGCGTCCTCCAGTTGCTTAGTTAGTCTATTCTAGTAGTTTAGTTAGTTTCTTCTTCATGTCCCAATTTCAAATTGTTGTATACTTTAAATTATACAGTGGATGTTTTTGAAAGCAATAAACGAATTAGTATTGTTTATTTTTTTGTGACTTTAACAAGTATAGCTATCAAAGTTAAAAATTTGCCAAGAAACCCTTTCCTTGTTTTCGATTGATATTTTGTTTTTGTTATGTTTATAATGATTTCTTTATGTGTTTCAGGCTAAGCTTTTGCTGTGTGTCAGCTTGCTGGTTGCGGTGGCTGCAAGACCTGATAGTGCAGGCATCCCACCCTTACCTGGCCCTGGACTATCATACGGTAGGTACCTATGTAAACGATAATTGACCCATTGAATTGGCATAGCTTAAGGATTCATATTTCCTTACTTCCGTTACTTATATCAGCGTCTACTCATTTTCAAAATGGTTTTTTTAATTAGAAAAATAAAAAAAACACACCACCAGCGTTAAACTTCTTGGCATAGACCACATGGGAAAAACACATGAGGAACTTGGACCATAAGACCACTAACCTATTAGGCTGCTGTAGAATTCCTGGGGACGGAATATAGGATGCAATGAATTTGTAACCTGTCAAGCTACAGATTACAGACACAATTGGTTTATAGTTGTCATTAGACCTCCGGAGATCTAACGCAAATGACAAATTACAGCTATTTTTCATCGCTTAATTGGAGTTCTAATTGTTCTCTTTTAAAATAAATCCAAATAAATAAATGTAATCAGATAGATGCTAGTATTAATATGGTCGATGACTGAAAGTTTCCAGCCATAGCTCCAGTTTTGCCAGGTCCCAAAAAAACTGTGGTTTACTATTTACTATACCGAAAGAATATTATGGGTTGGAACATACTTTGACTGTCATTGCGATGATCATTTCCATTTTTTATCACACACAATTGACAATCTGATTCAGATTTTTTTCATTTGTGTATCGATTCCATAGAACCCCAATAATATAATATAATTATACTTTCATGTGGAATAAAAACTTTTAGTAATTTTAGATTCATCTTTTTTATTTTGTCCCCTGAAAGTGTGTATGGAGGTAGTCTCAGCACTCGATTGAAAGACTTTTATGTTCTCCATTGTAAAATTATATATTTGCATTTGCATTTTTATCAATTAGCAAGCTTTGTATCAATTTCAGGAGGTATACCATACGGCAGTGTGAGCGGAAATGTGGCCGAGTACTTCAAGCAGCAAGCGCCATCTGCCAGACAGCTTGCACATCGCGACGTGGACTTCGCGCCGATTGAACAGTGGCTGTGATAGATGGCGCTAGGATTGCCATTGTACTTTAAGTCAGTGCCAAAAGATGGCGCTACCAGTTTGTTTTTATCTGTACCACAAAAATAATTAATATTCTTCGGCAGCGAAATTGCTGATTAGTGGCAGAAAGTTAAACATATAAAAAATACTATAGTATGGAGACATTCTCGTACTATAGATTTGTTACACTTTTACCGCGTTTACCATTACTTTCCAACAATTACCTATTATAATAAAGTATAATAATATTTGTACACTCACACCTATTGTCTAGCCCAAAGTAAGCATCATAAGAGCTTGTGATATGGATACTAAATAACGGAGAAATAATGATAATAATATGTACCTATATAAATATTAGAAATATACTAAATAAACATATAAACATCCATGACTCGGAATCAAATGCTCGTACTCATCATACAAACATTTGTTCCTACTGGGATTTGAACCCGGGACCGAGTAGCCTGGGGTACAGACCACTCGGCCAGCCGGTCATCAAGTAGTTGACAACGTTTCTTTTTTCATAAATAAGAAGTATGAAAATGTAAAGATTTATTGCAAAAGAAATAGTATGTCTAAGATCAATAGTTGCACAGACCTATAATATTGTTGCGGCGTATCGTCCAAAAACACTCCATAGAAAATGTACGGAACAGGTGGCGTCACATGTTCCTATATTACCAGAACTGTTGGGCATACGGACAAAATTAATAAATGTAATAGGTATGGTTTTATTCACAGTTGTTTTAACTAAATAAAACTAGTTTTAATTGATGTCAGCGATCTAATATCATTAACGTTATTGATAAAATTTGGAAAAAAGTGGACCATTTTTAATATTTTCTAAGCAGTACGACTTTAACAATATTCTTTAACTTTTAAGTTTGAATTGTTTTTATGTGTGACAGTACATTCTCCGAACTAGTGAAAAATAACGTCTTATTTTTCAAACTCGGGAAACATCCCATTTGTTCGAATTCTGAAGTTGGATGACTTTAAATCTTTTTATGAAGATAGATAGGTAGTTTTTTTTCTGTAAATAGTTTTGCTTCGGTAATTAGCAGATTGCTTCTATGATTTGAGGTTATTTATATTTTGAGTTATATGTATATTATATTTTTATATTATATTTTATTTCGAGTGATATACTATTATTTGAGTTATTGGCAACTATCGAGGACTTTGGAGAATCCTATGAATTAACAAGCACCTTCGCAATTTCAAAATTCAACACTCTAACCCTAGAAACTGACGCGTGAATCTTGTGATCGTATTTTTATTTTTATTGCCAAAATCAAAGGGCCTCTTACTGACTATCTATGTGGTAAATTCAAATGAGGCCCACCTAGATCGCAACCGTCCGTGACCCTTAAAAACCAGTCCTATAAGAATGTTTTTGTAGTAATTATAAAAATAATTTCATCCCAACGATACTGTGTAACAGAATGGTAATTAAATGATATTATAGTAAGGACATTATTATTTTGTTTTATTTTACATACATACATACATACGTACATGTTTATTAATTTATTAGCAGGTTCCTTGTCCATAATTATCGTATCATACAAAGCCATGACAAACGTTACGGTGCACTTCAACCCTTTGGGACCTTTTGTGGTTTCGCTACATTTTCAAATCTTTACTCTTACCGTGTCCAGAATATGGCTGCTATAAGCCTCATAATATTTCTGGGCAAAGAGAGCGTGTACTTGCCGAGCCTGTACTTGTACGAGCCTGAGCCTGCCGTGGATATACCACTTCCAAAAGACCCATTCTGGTTCCAGCCAGGCCATAGCACTGGCATAAATGATGTTCCACTGATTCCTGGCCTGCACTACATGCTCAACATTTGTAGCGGAGATAGTTGCACACGCTTCACATTATTTGTGGGGCATGTGCTCAACGGCAAAATGCCCTGAGAGCGCTTAAATCAGGACGCAAGCCTGTGTTCTACCGTTTATATAGACACAATTTACTCCATCGTGGCATAGGAGTGAAAATGAAAATGAAAATATCTTTATTCAATTAGGCCCCCAAAAAGCACTTTCGAATCGTCAACAAAAAAACCCTTATGTCTATCACATAAAAATAATATGAACTAACTAACAATTTCATAATGTTTGTCTCTCTGTCTTATCTGCATCTACGTAAGCTAAGAATGTTATGTCAGTCTGCCTATCGGTCTGTCTGTCGGTCCGTCTGTCCGTCAGTCAGTCTGTCTTCTGTCCGTCAGTCAATCTGTCTGTCAGTCTGTCTGAATTTACACCGGTTCCAAAAGTTGAACTACCGAGAAGATTCCGGCAACAAACTCGTGTAGTCACTCTTTTTAATCATTATGTTACAATGTTTAATTACACAGTAATAGTATTTAGCAGCGCAGTGTCGCACAGAGTATAAAAAAAGGTATATTAACGTACCAATAAGTACCTAATGATAAGAATATTTACTGTATTTAAAGGCTGTCCGACAATGCACCATCACAATATAAGTATTACAATACACAAAGGTCAACAATTAATATACAAAGACCTAATAAAGCTAAACATCTTTCATTAATTTTAAACACTTGTCTGACCACGTCATTACAATAATAATTGTATTGTTTTATATATAATATCCTATAATGCCATATACATTAAAAATCCCTCAAAAATGATACTATTGATGAATATGTAGGTAAATTATTACAAAATCAAGGAAGCTTAGAGATGACCATTTCCACTAGTGGCACCTGTTCAAAAGTATGACGCATGTGCCAGCCATCGCTCCGCTCAACCATATTATAGGGAACGGAGCGAACGGAGCGAGTGAAGAAATTAAATAGACGGAAGGATACTCTCCTTTATTAAACCGGCTCAGCAGTGTAGTGGCTGAGAACACTTGACTCAGACCTAGAGTCAGACCCTCAGTTCTATTGGGCAAGGGGGCTAAAATTTTCTGTCTAGTTTGATTGGTGGTAGGGCTTTTTTTAGTCGCCTGGCTAGCTACCACCATGCCTCTGACGCCAGAACAATAATGTTGTCAGGATTGTTGTGTTCCGGCAGTTAGAGCTAAGATATCCAGTTCCTCTGTAGTTCAGAAATCCGAGTGCAGTTCGCTTATATTTTATCACATACTGTTATGGGAGCTCGAATGCCAAGAGTTTCATGTTTGGAAATGGCCAGCAAAAAACCTGAGCTAAGGAGGTCCATTTAGCCGTGCCAACGAAGGAAACCAGTAGTAGTAGCGACCAGTTTAAATGAATACTTTAAACAATGAACGACAAAAAGCTGGCTGCAAACTTACCAGCAAATAATTAACCTGTCCTGACAAGTGATTGTTCCGCACTTCTCACGATTGTATTGTCTAGATAATACCTATCTGTGTTATGCCCTATGACACGGCTAGTTTTTGATGCTAGATTTGTATTTCATTGTTGCTAGCTATAGTATTTAGAAGAAAATAAAGAAGTTTATGAATTTTTTCTACTCCACGTATTTTTTTCTAAATATTTTGCTAAATATGTTGAAATATAATTTTGGATAAATATTTTTTGGTCTACAGTGATGAGATATATGTAAAAAAAATATTGCTTACCTGTACTACTTATAAAAACTAGTGATTTTTATTTATTTATAACAATAATACTTCTGTTTTTAGTTGCAAAGTGCTATATTGCGAGTAATTGAGGTAGCTTCAATCTTTGTAATGTCAGCTAGTTAGAGTTACTCTCTTGTGAAGTACTTATATGCCAGACACAATATAAATATTCTGTTGTTATGATGACAGCGATCTGGTATGGGGAAAAGAGTTAGCGATATTGGCTGGATTTAATAAATATCTTGGATTCAACTTCTACCACCATCGCCTAAATCGGCATATTGTATCTATAAACAATTATCTATTAACTTCAAGTAAAATGGTGTTCGAATTCTTATTTATTTGATTTAAAATTTATTTTAATCTTTTCAAACTACAGAGTGTTTTTTAAACAGAAACTAAATATATAAAACTAAGTTCAAAATAACTGATGTGCTTTAAATTCTAAAGCTCTACAAATCATAAATCATCATCATCATCACCATCACCAACACCGGCCTATAGATGTCCCATTGCTGGGCACAAGCCTACATGCGAGAAACAATAAATAAATAACTAGAAACAATTTTAGTCCAGAGCCTAAAACAACTTTTGAATTTTAAAGCTAGATTAAATAATTATTCCTTAGGGAAAGCCTTAAGCTATTTTAACTAAAATATAGAAGCACAATTTAACTAAGTCTCGATTTCAACCACACAATTGTTTGAAAATGCTAAAGATCAACAAGTAATCACACGAGGTTTTGGTGACATAACATCATAACTGCCACCGCGTCTCCTGTCACGCATGACGTGTCACCAACGTGGAATTAAACTTGAATATGTACAACAAGCGCTCATTACTAGACTCGGAGCTACTACGCAAGTAGGTCAGTCGGTAACTTGCGACACAGATCCGTTGAAATTTTTACTTCTGATACCGTGGATATACCTTTACAAAGGTTTCGAAGACGCGTCATGATCAATGACTTTGTGCCGTCACTCGACACTGGCAGAAATGGTCGTTTATCACACGACGACCGATTGGCATCAAACTCAAAAGTTGAAGCTGCGTTTATAAGTAGCCGGAAATTAGGAAGGTTACCTTGACCCATCTACATTAATTGTCAAAGTAAAACACACATCACCAGCCTAAAAACATCCCACTGCTGGGCACAGCGCCATACATGGAAGAAATACATGAGGAATTTTATTGAATAGCACCACCTCGCTGCCGCTGGCCCAATGCTCTTGGTTAAAGCGGTTGCAGTGACAATAACCGGCAATGGCTTAACGTGCCTGCCGAAGCACGAAGAACTCGGGATTACAAAGGAGGATGACAATTTTTGCCCCAATTCAAGTTTAATGTCCAACAAAACAATATTCCCAATAATACCTCATAACTAGGAATATTATTGATTATGATGAGTCATAATTAAATACAGTTAGTTGGATTGAACAAGATTATTATCTAGGAAGAAAATAACAAAACGCACTTTGACAGATGACAAATATTGCTAGTGTTCTAATTGTTACTACAGTTCGTTTTTGTTTTACGTATATCTCAGAAACCGCATCTTTAATCAAAAATGTATTGGTGTCTAAAAATACTTTGTCTTAATAATATCTAATTGCGCCCTGAGTAACTTTTGGACGTGTCAGTTTTTAGGTGGGCAAAGGCTTCATAGTAAGATTGGCATCCTCCTTTTGATTGAATTATGGAACCAACCGGAATCGACCATGTCGAAAGTTGTTATGTTCTGTGAACGCAACCAGCAGTGAAACCACTCCGCCACCGAGCTCCCCGAGCCAAATAGAAAGACCACAAGCTATTCCTGGCAGATTGTCATTCAAAACGTCTGTCCCAAATTCTTCCTTTTGTTTACAAATAAGCGTTCTTCATCACAATACCCGGTTGTCTGGACGACAAGGACGTAAACCATTGACCCTAGTAATCTGCAATTGAATTACATAAACCAGTTTCACGGTTTGTACAAACAATGGTGGTAACTTGATTGAGGATTAGACATGGCCGAAGTTTGTCTTGGTGATCACCTTGTTTCTGCCATTGACGCGGCTTGTGATGGATGAGTAGCTACTGGACGTACAAATACACTACAAATACTTTTCCGTTAGTTTTTGGAAATTTATTGTAGCAAGTTTTCTTTTAAATAAAACCACCGTAAAAACGTTTCAGTAATGTAAAACGCTTTTAGTGTCGGATTTAATTTTTTTTAACATAAACATGCCTGCCTGATGGTAAACAGTTACCGTATCCTATAGGCGCTCGTAGCTCCTTGGGCACTAAAGAAAGCGTTATAATAGATGATCAAACGAACTTTGTGAAGTTCGATCGCTATTATATGAGTCGCTTCATTCGAAGATATAATTATTGACAACGTAGTCCCTTTAACCTACAGGCAACCTCGCACGTCTTTAAAGAGTATCTCGGCCGATAAAAAAAAAAGAAATAACTTCACTCGGCTGTCATCTAGTGTCACGGTTCTCATTTCGTTTAGAGATTCCCACCCAACAAAACTTTTCTAATGGGTCTGTAAAGCTCAGTTTTCGATCTGAGTCTTACAGGGTAGGGAGGGTTCTTATATCTTCGAATGAAGCAACTCATATAATAGCGATCGAACTTCACAAAGTTCGTTTGATCATCTATTATATTTCGTCGCTTCATTCTCTGATATAATTATTAACAACGTAGATTTTTAGAGATTAGAGTTTTGTTCTGTAATGTGGATAGATATTAGATAAAACCGGTTTGAAATCTTAAATTGTTTGTAATTATTTAAAATAACAACAAAACAAAAAACTAACTGTTTTCTGTACACTTCTTTGTACACATAAGCGAACTCAAATTTAATCAGACTTGTTAGGTAACATCACCGCATCTGCGAAATCACTTTCGCCTACAATCGGCCGATTATAAAAGCAAGCAAAAACCGTAAGAGGTGCTGGTTCAGCCAGCTGTTTTCCGGATGGTGTCCACACCGAGTCCCGATGCCAGTGCGGCCAAGGTGGCAGCCTGCCGCGTGCTGTGCGCGCGCACACTACCTATAAGTACCTACATCTACGCTGCTCTCTGGCAATAGTTGTTTAATCCAGCGACTAATGGACTAGGGGCTGGCGGCCTTGCGTGGTTTTCTGTACGTTAACAATACACTGTTTGTGTTCGAGTTTCTCATATTATTAGTCACAAAAAAAATCACCCAGGACTGATGCCGGACATACGTATATATTTACGTTCTCGCGGTAGAAGGGCAGAAAAAATACGGGTTGATCTCCACCCGCGGCAAAGGTTTTAGGCTACCTTAACACCAGTCTGAGTAATAAATATGTTTTCGAGTTTAATGAGAGAAAAAGTTTGAACCCTATGTGCTCTGCAGCGTGCAGAGTGCTAGCAAAATAACTAACTTGTAATTTGGTCCATATTTAAGTTTAGGTTTGGATACCAATCAGATATGTAATTGATAACTAACTGTGGATCCCAGGTTAAACTATATTTGGGGCGATCTGGTCTTATCTTGAAAACCCCCTTAGCAATCTTTTTGTACACTCGTCTGAGCCGATATTATTGTCTAGGAAAACTGAAAGCGTTGACTAGTGACTGTTAAAAGAAGCATAAGAGCATCCCGTACTAAATTCTTGTGATAAAAAAGATAAAATTGTTGTTTTAGATCCTTCATAAAGATGGGTATTATTTAACGTACAAAATTCCCACCAAAGTTTAAGGTAACGCTGTACTGTTTAACGGTGCTTTCTGAGAGTGGCGCCAGCATTAGATGTAGGGCTTCTGGTGGGACACCTCGGCGAGTGAACGCCGCCCGCAGAGCTTCGCGAGTAAGTTTCGAGTGCAGCGGGTACTGGTCCATGACATGGGATTGCAGAAGGTGCTTGTTAGGATTTAATAATATTATTTCAGAATCCATTATGTTTTGTAGAAGTGGAAACCAAGGCTGAGACGGCCAGTTAGGGAACACAAAAATACCTGTCGCGTTATCATCGGTTATTTTTCGTACGCATTTTTATATTAATGAAAATGGCGGGAAGGCATAAAAGAAATTGGTTTTCCAATTAAAAGTGAAAGCGTCTATTGCGTATGCGTCTGGGTCGGGTTTCCAAGAAATGAACTTCTCACATGTGGTATTGTGGCGAAAGGCGAAAAGGTCAATCTTTGGTCAACCAAAATGGTCTACTATCGATTGATACGCACTGTCAGCCAGTTCCCGTATCGGGGTTGACTTTCCTCGACTCAGCATCTGCGCAGTTGTCCTTAATATTTCCGTAAGACGCTTGCAACTTCATGCTACGTCTCTCGCAACATTGCCAGATGGATTGTGCCAGATAATTCAGATGTGGGAATTGAATACCACCTTGACGGTTAATGTATGTAATTGCTGTGGTATTATATATATATGGGGGCAGTATTGAACAGTCTTTTTCTGTTTTTACAAAACTTTTCAGGCCCAAGACAGCTGCCAGTAATTCAAAATAATTAATATGGTGTTCTAATTCTGCGTGTTTCCATTTCCCGTTAGCCTTCTTACCATAACAGTCAGCTCCCCAACCGGTTCGGGAAGCGTCTGTGAATACTTCTTTCTTGTAATTAAAAGTCCTCATATGGCAAAAACGTTGTAAAAATATTGTCGCATGAAAATCCTCCAAAATTGAACTACTTAGATAATGTAAGTTTTGCATCATAATTATTATTATGTTGCTGTAGGTCTAAAAACTTAAAGCATTCCAATTTTTTGGTATATAAGAAGCCGTATCTGGCCGCCAGACAAGCCGCAATTAGAACACCAATTAATTGTGAGAAATCGCGAATCGTAGGTACATCTAGCTAGGCAATTTAGAAAATTTCCCGATTTTTTGGGCAATATTTTCACGTCTTTCTGTTGGCAATTATACTGAGAAATGTTAAGTATCATATAGATAAAAAACCTAGGAGCGTGCAAACCCGAGAAGGTACAGCCTACTTTCTTCGTAATTAACGATGAAACCTAAGCATTGTAGGGGCTTAAAGTTGCACTTACGTTCTTTTCACATTGCTCTACACTCCTGCCTATACATAAATATTTATTTCCGATCATCACTACATAAAGGAACGAATAAATATGCCTCTTTCAGATCTATCGTTTCTAAGAAACTACCTTGTGGTATGAGCTTCAATGCGGTTCAATAGTCTTCCATCTTGAAATGGCTCTTGGTAATGAACTTATTTAACGGTTTTATACTTAAGATAAACCGTTTTCCGCCATTCGCCTGAGGCGCTAAGAATGTCTTTGAAAAATATTGGGCGTGTGATAAAATACATTGTGAGACAGCTCCTAAATCAATTAATTTATCGAATGTGACCGCATTTGGCGACTTTCTTTGAGTGTAAGGTCAAATCTAGGTACTTTAGTTCGAACCACTTCCACACAAAACGGGATAGCATAACCCTTACGAATCCACGACAGTACTATTTTATTATTTGTGACATAAGACCAAAAATTATGAACAAAAAAAATAATTCTGCCAGCATGCACCTGCATCACTGCGGCGTTGGAGACGAGGCCGGACCGCCGGTAGATAGGTCCGCCGGTAGGTAGGTCTGCCGTGGTGACCTTACTGGTCTCTGACCCCTGTGGTTGTAACCCCTACCCCCACCCATTTGTCGGGTAACGAGGAGTTCGTGACCAGTTTCCCTGAAAGGCAGGACGAGTGACAGTCGGCTGGACTGAGGGAGGCTTCTGGCCTGCTGTTGATTTTCGCATTAGTAGGCCTTGTCGTTCAATGGCCTTGCCAGCTTCAATTTTCTCCGACAGTGAGTTGCCAAACAGTATCATCCCTCTCGTAATCTTGTATTACGTGCAAAAACCTTTTTTCTAGACTGGACATTATTAATTTTATTCACTCTTTGGTAAGAGAATAATGTAAGTCAACCAGAATACGACAGCCCGACGGCTTTCTTAAATATTTTAAGGCTTGAACGATGTTATCTGAGGAAAGTACAGTATCCATAGCGCTATTTATCGCCGAAGTACTCGCTCCGAGCTGTTGTTGAAACCCAATAAATTTCTTGTCATGTCCTCTGACTATATCGGAGACTGCAGCCGAAATCTCCGCGTCTAGTTTTGGCGTCTGTAACGTCTTACAATTGCCGGGTACTAGGTATTCTCTTTCCTTCACGATTTTTTCTTTGCATTGCAATCCTTCGGATAGCCCTTTTTTAATAAGTGTCCATAATTTTTCAAGACTATCGTGTACCTATGTCATTACCAAAGTCAGGTTTTCGAACGAGGATCTCCCAATGCAGAGAGTACCTCTGGGTCTAGGGATATTTCTGCGGAATTATCCGGTGTAACATATTGTCAGCCCGTAAGTTGGCAATCTGCTTCGGACAGAATAGGCTGCTCAAACGGGTTTAAGGGACCGGCTTGCGGTTCTACTTGCCGTGTAAATTCAGACATGACAGACAGATAGACAATATGACATTGTAAGACAATTTTTTAATTAGATATACATATTTTGTGATTTTTGACAATTCGAAAGAGCTTCTTAGGAGCCTACTTTCATAAATATATCTTTGATTTTGACTTCATCTTGTACAATACTCGTCGTATCTCAAACAACCATTTTCATCTTTAATGGAAAAAGGTATGAGCCAGAAAAAAATATATGAATTAGGGTAGTATGTACAAAATAATATGTACACGTATTGTCCCGCAGACAATAGGTTGTAGATAACAAGCGATTTCATTGTGAAACACAAGTAAATTCTACTTAATATGTCATAAATATATGACTCATAATTAGCCCGCAGCTAATTATGACATCGCGATTGACCCGCAGTCAATCTCGATTTCTCTGGTCAGTATTTAAATGGTAAAATTATCAAAACACTAAAACACAATTACTTCACTCTTATTTATCTCCTTTTCGTATGGATTTTTCCCTATGCAGTTTGCTTCGACATTTTTGATGCGCACGTTGCCTCGCACGAAAAAGGAATGAGAACCGTGACACTAGATGAAAGCCGAGTGAAGTTATTTCTTTTTTTTTATCGGCTGAGATACTCTTTAAAGACGTGCGAGGTTGCCTGTAGGTTAAAGGGACTACGTTGTTAATAATTATATCAGAGAATGAAGCGACGAAATATAATGTCAGTATGACAGTCGAGTCCCCTGCTCCCAATATAGCAAATACATTTTTTTTTATTTGCTAATAAGTAGGGTACAGTTTGTGGTGTCAATTTAACATTTATTTGAGCTTCGACCTCAATAGCATGTAAATACTGAAAGTATCTAGTTCATTACAAGCTAAATTATATTTAGAACAATATTAATTCATTAAAATAAGTGAATGAAATATGTCATTAATTATTATAATATTGCCAAAATATTCAATGTCAATCATAATATAATTATTTAAATTACAATATTCATTCAGTACATAACGATGAAAAACCCACTCTACAGGGTGGTGCCGTCAAACCGACAATAAATTAAAACATTGTCTATATTAGTTCATAGAAATGTTTTGCAACTTTCAAATACATCTTAGTCATTTGATAATTTCATAGCATTTTTATGAAATAATACCGTCAATGTTATATTATTTCAGACAAATGTCATGAAATTATCAAAAAAATAATGTCTTTGAAAGTTGCAAAACATTTCTATGAACTAATGCCTATGCCTCTGTTTTAATTTATTGTCGTATTGACGGCACCATCCTGTATCTTAAAAATTAATCAATCAAATAAAATGCCTAACTAATAACCAATTCCGTAATTCAAGCTTATAATGGTTGAGAGGAAGTATACCACTATAACATTATACATTTTAAAAAAATGACATTTTAACTCACTTTTTTTTAAGATATTCTATTGAGTTTTACGTATCTGTTTTAATATACGTAGAAATATTTATTTGACGATCAAAAACTAGTCTGGACTTCTTTCTTCCGGTTCTTCTCGACTCCGGTTCTTTCATTAAACAAATGATTACTTTGTAAAAGTGTTTTGTTTATTTTAAATACCCAATACCCATACAGAACAATATCTTTTTTTATTCTGGCACTTACCTTTGTTACACAGGACATTTAGTCATACCATAGGAAAGTGCACATTTTGCGAAGTGCATATTTTGCGAAGTGCGCATTTTGCGAAATGCTCATTTTGAGAAATGCTCATTTTGCGAAATGCTCATTTTGAGAAATGCTCATTTTGAGAAATGCTCATTTTGAGAAATGCTCATTTTGAGAAATGCTCATTTTGCGAAATGCTCATTTTGAGAAATGCTCATTTTGAGAAATGCTCATTTTGAGAAATGCTCATTTTGAGAAATGCTCATTTTGCGAAATGCTCATTTTGAAAATGCTCATTTTGAGAAATGCTCATTTTGAGAAATGCACATCATGAGAAGTGCCCTATGTGAGAAATGCACATTCTGCGAAATGTACATTTTGAGGTCAGTGTTCATTTTGCGAAGTGCACATTCTGTGTCAGACCCCCTTAAACAAATCAGGAACTTTATTATAATAAGACTTACCCATAGCATATACTACTGTCATAAAGAAATCGCTTAGTTTTTGGAACTAAAAAAAGGTTGTAAAGGTTTTTACAGGGTCGGCAACGCGCAAGTGACACCCCTGGTGTTGCAAGCATCCATAGGCTACGGTAATCGCTTACCATCAGGTGGGCCGTATGCTTGACACCTTAGTGGTATGAACTAGTGATTAAGAAACACGATAAATCTTTCGCCTCAACGAATTTATTTGTATTTTGTCTTATAAGTGAGGCTACTTTTGAAATATTAAGACAGGGAAGTGTCAGTAAGTGAAGCGATCTAAAGTTCACAAAATGTGTCCGGGAGCTTTGCCAGAAATAGCTCTATTGCATCGTTTTTGAGCTACAAATAGTTTTTTTTTAATATCTGTGCCATTTCCTCAAATCACTAATCCGTATCGAAGCACTGATTCAACCTAAGCGTGCTATGCCATAATATCCGTATTAACATTGGCGACCTTTGTCAATATATAAAGGGCAAAGCTTTAGCTATTTATTTTATCAAAAGCTTCATCAACTCGATGTTTCCAACTAAGTAAGCGCCTTCTCCGTGAGCTTTGGGACCTGAAACCTTAAGTACCGCAGAAAAACCTAGAACATTACAATGGAGCTGCCGCGAACCTCCTTGCAGTCTAGTATATAAGTTCTGTTTCGGTTTTCACGTCAAAATAGTGAAATTGTCAGTTTTTGAAATAGTGTCTTTTAATATCAGAACTTGTCATATTTACATGCAATAATAATTATTTGATGAAGTACATCGCTTTTTCGTATATTTTAGGTTTATATTGATTAATACAGTCCACATTCATAAAGCTCAGCTACATTTTTGGTCTCAAAGATCGCGCGATTTTCGCAAGGTGACCGTATCTGCGCTTGGGTCTCAGAACTGTGTGCAGTGGATACAGGAGTGCCGACCCTTACGTAGCCCGGTACAGGGGACTGGTCGAGGATATCGCGAACCTCCTTGCAGTCTAGTATATAAGTTCTCTTTCAGTTTTCACGTCAAAATTATAGTGAAATTGTCAGTTTTTGAAATAGTGTCTTTTAATATCAGAACTAGTCATATTTACATGCAATAATAATTATTTGATAAAGTATATCGCTTTTTCGTATATTTTAGGTTTATATTGATCTATACAGTCCACATACATAAAGCTTAGCTACAGTAGCGTTATTAGGCTGCGATCTTCTGTAAGGTAAAGGTTCTACTCCTCAAATTTTGAGTAGTAAGTACCACTACGTCACAAAACCACTATAAAAGTAAAGTCTTTTCATCATCATCATCATCACCACCCTATATACGGCCCACTGCTGGGCACAGGCCTTCTTACATGGGAGAAACACATAAGGAGTTTGGGATATAACACCACCACGCTGGCCCAATGCGGGTTGATGAATTAAAGCGGTTGCAGGAACAGCCGGGACCAACGGCTTAGCGTGCCTTCCGAAGCACGGGGGAGCTCGAATTACTAAGCGCAGAGGCGACGCAGCGAGAGTCACCGTAGCGAGACTCGACGTAAAGAGAGTCGACGCAGAGGGAATGATTCGAAATAACAATTCTTGATTGACCCATCCCAGGTTCGACCATGGCGAAAGTTGCATTGTTTTCGTTATCGAAACCAGATCGCTCAAACCAATACGCCACCGAGTTCCTCGAAATCTTTTGTAAGGTGGAAATCCAATAATTGAATACCTTCAAATTGAAGTGCGATTTTCTGCTCCTTTCTGTTTCTTTTCAAGATTACTTCTTATTCTGTCTAGTCTTTAAGTGACGTCGGTCATCTTTAATTTCTATTCTAAGCATGCTCCTGTGGGGTCATTGATTCTTTTGGCGAAGGCAAGTTTCATTCAAGGCTTTCAAAGACAGATGGGAGACGTGACGCTATCAAGGACATTATTTTTGTTACCGTTATCGATTTTACATTCAATATGGTGGCTACGGTGTTTTTGGGGTTTTGAATGGTAGGATTGTTTGTAAATACCGATCCGACAGTACTTAGGAATTCTGGACTTTTTTACCATTGAAGGGTAATTTTTTACGATGTATTTATGTTTCAATCACTCATTTATTGACATAACATAATGTACATAGGATGTTACATAGAATGTGTAACCAGTATTATGGATCCTGTCGGGCACGCTATGTAAGGGCTAGTAGAGACCGAACGTACTTTTAAGTATAATAAAACTTATTCATTATAAATAAAGTTTATAATTATTACAATTCATTAAATGTAATTCAATTGAAATAATTATTATTGACTGCATCCTATGTATATGTTAAATAAATAATAAATAAATATTATTAATAAACAGTTGATTAATTAATATCAAAAGATTAAAAATATTTTATCAATGTAGTACTTTTTTAAATTGTGTGTTTATTCATCGTCATTTTGCGTCTGTGGTAAACACAAAACGTGAAATCAGAAGGCAGTTGTTTGTGCTTTTTCATGTTTCTGGCCCCAGTAGATTGGCTGAGCGTTAATGAGTCAGTCAAACAGCTTCTTTTTGGGCTACTTATGTGTCTGATCGATCCTAAAATCATAAAAATATGAGTTGTGATGGTAGAATTATAATGAGGTGTTAGTTCTCAAGTCGATGCGTGCTTTTAGAGTTCTGTAGAAAACTCTTATGGTTTCGCCATGCCCTTCCGTCTGTTCGAGGCTAAGCTCAGATAGGCTCTTTTTTTTTGCTATATATTATGTATTTATTTTGCGTGAGAAAAATAAAACTAACTTTTCCTTTTTAACTTTTGGTGTTATAACCGACATCCTCGCAAACGGCCCTGTGTGTAGATAAAGAAAATAGGTCGAACGTATATTTGACACTAATATAAACGCACGCAAATTTTAGGCCGGACAATTATAGCTTCGTCGTAAGCAACCTACGGACAAAACGTAATATTTTCTTAATTTTAAAACTACTTTAAAATTAGAAATAGAGTACCAAAATCACAACACGATAAACGTTGAGATTGAGACATAAAATCGGGCAGCTACGATTCTGCAGTGCATCTGCTGGAATGTTCGCTAAAGCGCGCGGGGATAGCTTTCACTCCATCATGCGCAAACGGTGCACATCCCTGGTGCGTAGGGTAAGGGGCTAGCCACAGCGGTGTCCTGAAGGTATTTGCGGAAAGATTTGACTTGTCAGTATCTGAACCATTGCAGCATGGTTCACCTACTGACAAATGTCAAAAATCAAAATAATATTTTGAAAATCATAACTATTTATATTAACTATGTAATACTGATTTTAGCTACAATTACTATGAAATCATTTTTTAAATGTAAGTATACCTACTTGTATTATTTAATTTTTTAATAGATTAAAATTGTAAATATATTTGGGTGTAATTTGCCTGAAGTAAATAAAATACGTAAATAATAATAAAAAAAAACCATGAAATCTCGTACTCCAAACTAGCCTAGGCTGTAGGTACCAATACAACAATTGTTATGCGGTTAATGCAACAGCCAAAACTAATGTAGAACGTTGGAAAGAGACAGCAAGTAGTTGCTGAGACAAACTGGTATTCCCAGAAAGTGCTCGATAACTTCTCAGACTTCTCACACAATCGTCACGTAGCCCGTATAAAGTTCGGTAACTTTACTAAATCGTTTTTCGATTTGGACTCGCGCTGCTCGCGCGCTGCTTTGCAAATCAGAAAGCTTAAAATTGTTGCACGATTTTCAATAGGCGTATGTAATTATATATTTTGCACAGCTCGTCGGCGTCTCCTCAAATATATAAATAAAATATTAATTGTGTTTCGTTAGGTACAAGTAACAAATTGCATATGCCAGGTATTGTAAAAAAAATCAAAAAAATCGTCGAATTTGCGATAACTACGTCACTAAATTCGAATACCTAGGTACATATTAAACACATCAAAACTAAAGCAACTTATCATGTTCTAAACTATTTAATGTTATGAATGAAAATGACTTGATCCGTTCCTAATAAATAAAATAATGTCCTGTAGTGATAACTGTGTGTAGTTGTTTAGCTCTGGTTTCGATTACGAAAACAAAGCAACTTTCGCCATGGTCGATCCCGGGATGGGTCAATCAAAGTTTATGATATCGAAGCACGGAAGCGTCCTTCAGAAGTTCCGGTTATTACTGCCACTTTGACCCACCAACCCGCATCAGCGTGGTAGTGTTATGGCCCAAAATCCTACGAGTTTCTCCCATGTAGGAAGCCCAGTTTCCCTGTGGTTGAGGAATCCGGAGGTAGCCTCCATTTTCGGCTTTATCAGCACTTACCACTCAGGTGAGATGAAGGTCAAGAGCTACCCCGATAAGCATAATTAGAAAAGGTATGTGTCGTGGAGTGTGATTTAGTAACAGAAATCGATCGATTTTGACGACTGACAAGAAGACGAGCCGCAAGTATTCACTAATCTCTACATCGATCTCTTGGCTGTGTATTTTTGTCGCTGTTTTAGATAAGCGACATGCAGTACAATCGATATTTTTCGATTTCGTTTATCTTGTTTTTAAAATGTATCGAAATGACTTCCTTCGATATTTAATTGACTTTTACATAAAGATATAAAAATAAACAACTTTTTAGTTCCGGCTCACGGCGTGCTCATCGTCGGAACGCTAGTGTCACCAACGGTTGTCAAATGGTTGTCAAACAAATGCCAATAGGTATGACGGCGCTGCCGACAGCCACGAATACAAGGCTGCTGACCTTAGAGAATCGCATAGCAGTAGTGGGATACATAAAGGCTGGTGATGATGTGTGATATTTTTGAGGATGCCTTTGGTGATAGGAATAATAAACAGATTTAGTATTATTGCAACGTAAATTTAAGCACTGCAAAATGTTGAAAATCCTCTCCAAATTACCGCTATCTTTGTATTGTCTTATCTATTAAATAATAAAAGTTGTATCTCTTGCAGTAATTAGCCGGGTCAGGAAATAATGACAATTTGGTCTAAGCGACCATGAGGGAAGACGTGGGTATTATTAAAAGTCTTCGCCTATTTTATTAAAAGCATGAGGCTATACTTATGAGCGGTAGCGTGTTAGCATGTTTACGGAATGGTGACCATTTCGTAAATATTTAGCTTAATAACTAAGGACTAAATCCTTTTATTGACATCTTTACTGTTGTTTACAAATATAAGCTAGAATCAACGAAGTGTTTTACTAAAGCCAAAGGCTCAATAGAAACTATTTTATTAATATAAATATCCAAGGATTTTTATAAATTTTCTTTAAATTTTTTCCGTTTACCTATCGTCCGTCGTCCCATGTCTCGCCCAAAACCATATTCACAAGGTGTCACCTTTCTATGGTCGCTGAAAGATATTACGGATCTAAAAATCAGATAAAATCAAAACATCTTTCTTCATATCTTTATCTAGACACGTCTCGTGCCAGAAACACGATTTAAAGATTTCGCCTCGATAATAATATTTTATTTTCACAAGATATTCAATTAGAAATTACTTTAAGAAGTAGGATATCATTATTAATTTACACCCACTGAGTCAGTCATTTATCTCCATCCCTATCTGTCTCGGCCGAAACAAACGGTCCATTATAGCGCTGTAGTCTGTCAAGCCGCAGAATAACCTCGGGGGTTTATGAACCAATTGTGCCTGGAATTTGTGACTTGACAGGCCATGGATCAAGAAAGAGAAAGAAACAGTTTTTAAGAAAGGAGTCCAGTTTTTATTAACCTTTTCTCACGGCTGCTAGTTAACTTGTCTCCTTGAATGTTTTGAGGAGAGACACATCGGAGACGAGCAAAGTAGTTTTTCTATTGCTGTTAAAATAGAGGTAGCTGTAAGGCCCTCTCGCATTACATTCCTTGATCCACAATATAAGCCTGGATCCTAACTCTTCAGATTGCAGAGAAAGGTAGCCAGTGTAAATACTCGGCATGGAAGGCATTGCATCTTAGGCCTCAGGATCTCAGGATTTATTCCTTCTTATTTCAGGTGTATGTATTCTATTGTAACCACTTACCACCAGGCCGTCAGCTTGCTTGTCATCTAGTTGTATAAAAAATCTCCTAGGCGTTAATAAAACCGCACCTGAACAATCTTTGCAGTGGCTGTTGTAACAACTCCCTTAACCTACAGCCGCTAATTGAGAGGTGCGAGCACGCATGACAATGTCGCCGCCACATTGGGAAGTTCGTAATTGCTGGATTACCGCTATTGTATAATGATTTGACAAGCTGTCTTTCAGATTAGCAAGGTTTTGGCATAGAGGTTGTTCTTAGAAAGTGGTTAAATGGTTAAATATAGTCTCTTTTAGCTGACTTCTAAAAAGGAGGAGGTTATAAGCTATTTTGTGTTCGAATAACTATATTTTTTTTTGGGACGAACTATTGCTGTTGGCCGCAGATGGGCTTTGCAGCGTAACCGGGGTATTAAGGAGGCGAGAACCTTGGTGAGTCCTCAAGCCTTAAGGGCCGAATTTGCCTCTAGAGGATTTCTAATCGCTAGGCATCGCCTCCCGGGGAGGTGTCCCGCTGGCGCTGAGTCTCCAGGGCGCTCGACCCGAGGGAATGACAAACCTGAGGGTGCCTCTACAGGCAGAATAACTATACCGTGTGTATAATTGCTAACAGGTTGATCTCTTATATTCTTCGTTTAGATCTGATGAAAATCTTCGGAGATTGAGAACTGAACCCACCAACAAACACCAGTCAAGATCAATGACAAGTGAAACGATTGTTAAAGAACAATAATGTTAACGGCATTGTCGTGTTCCGGCAGTTAGAGGTAAGATAGCCAGTTCCTCTGTGGTTGAGGAATCCGGGTGTAACTTGCTTTCTTCGTCGGCCTTATCTTCACATACCATCAGGTGAGATGAAGGTCAAGAGTTACCCCGTTAAGATAAAATAAAATTAAAAATCTAAAATATTTTAAATTTTTTAATTAATTTTGGAAAAAATATGACTAATTTTTACTAATTTTCTAAACGCTACAACTTAGCAATATTCTTTAGCGTTGTTTTTATGGGTAACAGTAAAATATTTTTTCTGGATTCGTGAAAAATAGCGCCGTATTCAAACTTAGGCGACATCCCAACTCACTTATTATGATACCCTAGTTGTTATGATTTTATTCTAACGCAAGCACAGGCACTGTTTTACCGTATTGGTTCTGTAATTATTTTATTATAAAACTAAAATTAATTACTAAATTATAAAATATGAAGGGTCGTCTGGGTTGGTATCACCGCTTTTTTATTTCAGCCGTGAAACAGTTCGGTGTGTTTCGGATTGAAACCGTTGCCTATATGCAGGTGTATATAGGCAACGGTTTCATTTACCACCAGGTTGGCCGTCAGCTTGTTTGTCATCTAGCTGTGAAAAAAACTTTGAATAAACTCAATTAGCCCTAGTCACAGCTATTAAATAATGTCTCTTGGTGTTACTAAGCTAATTGGCAAGTGATGCGGCATTATTGTAATTAATTAAGAGGCGAGGCAGCTTATTTCTGTAGTAAACATAGAGGAAATTGAATGATACGCTACGTTCGCAGCCTTTGGTGTCATTGCCTATATTATGTTTTTAGGAAGAAATCTTCGCAACGGTTCAACTATTTTTAATGTCTTTAAAAAACACAAACAATTAATAATAATAATAACATTCATACAATCACACCTATTATCTAGCCCAAAGTAAGCATCATTAAGAGCTTGTGTTGCGGTTACTACCTATAATAATATTTTATGTAATATCTTTTCTAGGTGGTAGGCCCGTATGTAGGGTCGTTTGGGTAAGTCTTTCTTATTTCAGCCGTGAAACAGTTCGCTGTGTTTCGGATTGAAGGGAAAGGTAACCAATGAAATTACTGGGCATGGACGGCATTTCATCTTAGGCCTCATGATGACAACTGAGGCCGCAACACAAGCTCTTAATGATGCTTACTTTGGGCTAGATAATAGGTGTGATTGTATAATTGTTATTATTATTATTAATTGTTTGTGTTTTAAAGACATTAAAAATAGTTGACCGTTGCGAAGATTTCTTGTGATTTTCCCTTGTTATTGCATGTGTCTATAGGCGGCGGTAACCGCTTACCATCAGTTGAGCCGTCAGCTTGTTTGTCATCTAGTTGTATAACAAAATGTATATAAATTTTAGAAATAATTAATAAACCTACTTGCGCGCGTATTTTTTGTTTTTTTTTCAATAGTGATTTGTCAATGTTCGTAATTTAAAATATTACTGTCGACAGCACATCAAGCGTAACTGTTTGTCCTTGAGACCACCCTTATTCCGTTCGTAATAGAGGCGATTTTCGTAGTGCAACTGTTACATTGATGTGCTGTCGTCTGTATATACACACATTTTGATTTGAATCCGGAACTCATAACTTCAATATGAGAAATAATAGAACAGTAATTGCTATGAAACTCCCGAAATGACCTCTTTACCATTGTCGGTTCAACTTAGTTCCAAACGAGATACAGATGGTTGAGTCCAATTATTTCAATCAAATAATTTTATTAAACAATGAAATTTAGAGGATGCAAGTAGAAGTCATACTGAAAAAGCTGATTTTTTTAAAGTAAAAAGAAATGAAATGATTTCTATGTTCATTTCTTTATACAAGTGTCAGTGGCAATTTAAAACCAAGCGTAGAGCCCGCCTGATAGGATGGGATAAAGAATGATAGAAATTAAAAGAAGTTTTTTTATACAACTAGATGACAAACAAGCTGACGGCCCACCTGGTGGTAAGCGGTTACCGCCGCCTATAGACACACCTGCAATAACACGGAAAAAATCACTTGGTATTGCAGGTGCGTTGTCGTCCTTAGGCCTAAGATGAAATGCCTTCCATGCCCAGTAATTACACTGGCTACCTTTCCCTTCAATCCGAAACACAGCGAACTGTTTCACAACTGAAATAAGAAAGGCGGTGGTACCTACCCAGGCAACCGTATACATACGGGCCTACTACCTAGTAATCTGATATAATAATTAAATGACCTGCTAGCCGAGTGGGCTGTGCGCCATGCTATGCAGGCTACTCGTTCAGGGGTCCCGGGTTCGAATCCCGATAGGAGCAAATTTTTATATGATGAGCGCGAGCATTTTTTCACGAGTCATGGATGTCTGTATGTTTATTTAGTATCATATTTTATGACAATTACTCTGTCCTTAACAAACTCTTAATTATGCTGAGTTTGGGCTAAATAATAGGTGTGAGTTTATGAATATTATTAGACCTCAGGAATGCTTATCACCACAAGAAAATAAAAAAGCAGGTAGTGCTTGCAGAGGAGCTCCTCGTTGGACGGTAAGGATGGGGTAGCTACCCCAGACGGATGTTATAAGTTTGAGTTGCAAATACCTCTATTCCCTACCTGCCTCTCTTAGAACGGTCAGTAACGGAAGTCACTGGACACTTTAGCACTATGACACACTACGTCGTTCACGGTGGATATATTAATTGTAAAGAGTAACAGTATGAAAAGGTACTAAAGTATTAATCGACTTGTATTGCTGACTGTACAACTTAATGAAGTAGTCATCATCATCACCAGCCTATATACATCCCACTGCTGGGTACAGGCCTTCCTACATGGGAGAAACAAATGAGAAGTTAGGGCCATAACACCACCACGCTGGCCCAATGCGGGTTGGTGGGTTAAAGTGGTTGCAGGAACAACCGGGACCAACTGCTTAACGTGACTTCCGAAGCACGGAGGAGCTCGAGATAACAAACTTTGATTGACCCATCCTATGATCTACCATGGCAAAAGTTGCTTTGTTTTTCGTATCGACACCAAGCGCTCAAACTAAAACGCCTACGAGCTCCTCGGTAGCTGCGCGGTAATGAAGTAGTAATTAGTCTTAATGAAAGAAATAAATAAACGAAAATATTTAATTTCATATTTTTAAATAACGACGGCAAAACGGCACCCTATCTTTTCTTCGAATAACAACTCAATTTTTAAGTTCTCATTTCTAGTTAAAGATTGTGACGAATTTAGTAGAAATACTAAAACACACTAAAAAATACGACTCATTAATTGATTCTTAATAATAACATTAAAAATATTTGAAGGCAATGAATTTGTTGCGTTGCGTTGAATATTTTCTATGATTAAAAGATAATTAACATAAAATCGCGGAGCAATTGAGTGGAAAATTAGATATCTGTCAATTAAATTTATTAGTACCTACAATTGATGAATCTGGTACTTAGAATCCTTATAGTGCGTTTTTTCTATGTTAAGTTTTTCTACGCGCGATTTCGTCCTTTAGCTGTCAAGCGGCGTTATCCCTCCGGAGGTCTATTACAATTGAATGGAAGTGTCTGGAATCTAATGCTTGACGAATTAATCATTTCTTTTCACATTGTTACGAACTGGCTGCTTAGTGCGCCCATTTTGGTTAAGAAGTTGTGTTATGTTTAGTTTGGTGTCAGTTCGCTGTCACTGCTCGGTTTTGCTCTGTTGCCTGTATTTTACATCAGTTTTGTTTTTATATGATTTTACCAATAAACCCATTTTACCTGCTACCAGCCCTTTAACATCCTGTCCACCCTTAAGTCAGTAATACCTACACATGAAACAATAAAAGTTACTAAAAGTTAACTTGCTCTACTTGCCTTTTGGTATTTGATGTGGCGTCTTTCTTTTCTATCTAATAAAGCTAAGTTGATGCCTTCTTATCTAAGTAGATTACGAAACTATGAGATGCTTAGTCTCCAGGATCGTCGGCTCAATTTAGATCAAAAATTTCTACGTAATATTGTTGCCGGTGTAATAGATTGTCCATCTCTAATTCAATCAATAAATCTCAATGTTTCAATTAGGTCCCATTTTGTGTTGGTCGATCTAAGAGTAACTTGGGTCACCATGCCACCATCAATAGGCTAAAAAGACAGTACAATGGTCTAGTAACAATAGGCGACATTGGTATTTTTAACCGACTTCAAAAACGAGGAGGTTCTCTATTCGGCCGGTATGTTTTTTTTATTTGTATGTACACCGATTACGCCGAGATTACTGACCCGATTTACGTAATTCTATTTTTGTTCGATGCGGAATAGCTGCCATTTGGTCCCATAAATTTTTTTTCAAAATCGTTTCACTAGTTTTTTTTATAAGTAAAAAAAACTGAAATTAGTAAGTCATCTACGTATTTTTTTTTCTTTGTATGTACACACGATCACGCCGAGATTAGTGATCCGATTTATGTGATTCTTTTTTTGTTCGATGCAAAATAGTTGCCATTTGGTCCCATGAAAATTTTTTCAAAATCAGTTGGGTAGTTTGGTTTTTAAATAAAAAAAACTGAAATCATTACGTCGTCTACGTATACGAAATTGCGGATTTTTGCTTTCCTATGACTTTTTAGTGAAACGATACGATAGTGGGAAACAATATAAGTTGACGGTCACCCATCTCGCTTCGACCTTAGAATGTTAACACTAAAATTTGTCAAAAAAAAAGTTTTAAACAAAAATTAAAACCGACTTCAAAAAACTGAAAAGGATAAAATAATTAAATTTAAGTAGATAGGTACTAGAAACATATTTTTTGGAGTTGGTGCTAAGTAGTTTTCAAAAACAATAGAAAGTGAAGCACCGACTCAAAAAAATATGTTTCAAGGGGATACCTAGTCAAATTTAATTATTTTATCCTTTTCAGTTTTTTGAAGTCGGTTTTAATTTTTGTTTAAAACTTTTTTTTCACAAGGTCGAAGCTAAATAGGTGACCGTCAACTTATATTGTTTCCCACTATTAAGGCACAAATATTTAAACGCCAAATTGTACAGTCCTTATCAAATTTGAATTCAATTTTGGTAAAATTAGTTTTGTCATTGTTTTTTGTTATTCGTGATTTATCATTTTCAATTGGAGTGAGTTGCACTACATAATATCTATGTTCAGTTTCAAATCCACTATGCATCTTGTGGCAATTTATAATTAAGACAACACTTAGCTTATGTACTCTTTAGCTATAAACTCTATACCAATATCATTGTTCGTTTTGTTGATTGTTCTAAATATTTTAAAAAAAATTGGGTTACGGTAGCCGATGTTAGTTTTTTCCTTAAATATTGTTTAAACGACAACTATTGCATGCAAGCTTGGTGTCTGTTACACTTTGGATACTATTCACCCGCTGCCTGTCCTGATGCAGCCAAGAGAAAACTTTACGTTGGCGTCATGGGAGAAGAGACCCTATATCCGATGAAAGCCTTTGCCACATTGAATAGCATGGAACGACAACTTGTGTGAAAAGTGGTTTTATTTTCATACTACTAAAGTGGCAATCAAGCATATGGCCCACCTGATGGTAAGTTGCCGTAACACCGCGCGAAACCGGGCTGAAAGGTCTGGTCGCCTGGGGGTGGTCTGGTGAATTTGCTTCGCAGACCCCAGACCACTTCCGCAAAAGGCACGGAAGTTATCCAGGAGTTTTAGCGGGTATTCCCAGGGTCAATTTAGATGCTAGATGAGCCCCTCACATGCCTTGTATCAAGTGGCGGGTAGGTCCGTCAATGGATTTCTCCTGATAAATAATTGCAAAATTAAAAATTTTAAGTAACCCCCGGCGTCATTAATCATCTATCTAACACCATCTCATTAAGACTATTCATAAGAGCCCAAACACGCTATATCTGCTGTAAGTTTCTGAAGAATTAAGCATTTCGCTGACTTTTTGATGGTATAGGATCAGCTCAAAGTTAGTATGTCATGGGAATGTCATCGAAGTGACAGTATACGAAATTTGAAATCAATCGGATCTGTAAAAGTTAGTAAAATCCTAATATCATGTAGAAAATGAGTTGATAGTCATCAAACGCCTGAACTGATCTTCATAAATTATAGATAAGAACCATCGTAGTGACATTAGCTTTCAAACAAAAAAAGCAGAATCAAAATCGGTCCATTCGTTTAGGCGCTACGATGCCACAGACAGACACACAGATACACAGACAGACACGTCAAACTTATAACACCCCTCTTTTTTCCTCGGAGGTTAAAAAGGGGTATCACTTGCGCGTCGTCGACCCTGTTAAAACCTATTCATGCCTTTTTTGAATAAACCCATGCTGTACTCATGTTATGCTTATTTTCACTGACATTTTCTTAACGTTGGGAGTCTCTTAGCGGTTTAAATCTTAGTCTATCTAAAGGAGATAGAAAGACACAAATGTCGTTAAGAGTTAAACTATATGAAATTATTAACATTACACTTACAAAGATACTTAGACGATATTGTATAAATCAATTCTTGTTAATATAAGTATATTTATGTTTTTATTATATTGGTATATGTAGATATCTGAGGTATTAATTGATTTATCTTATTTAAATTTAATATGCATTAAATCAAAAAATATTTTAATTAATAAATGTAATATTGTGTTAAATTAAATCATGATATTAGTACATTACATCAAATACTTGAGTGCCCTCGTGATTTATACCCTTCCGTTTAAAATGCGCTTAGAAGTGGTAGAAAAGATGAAAACATAAGCTTCTATTTGCGACTGTGTATTCACAAACGGAGTGGAAATTCATTATATTTTTTATAAAAACTGAACAGATATTAATTAATATAAAATTAATTGAATTATTGTGTAATTAATATCGATAGAATAAATCAGAAAAGGAAGAATGTCAAGAAATTAATGAAAAAGAAAACGTTACAAAAAAATAACTAAATAAAACGTCGTACTGACTGAGTAGCTAAATCTGTATCTAAAACTTTAAGTCTGATCGACACTTTGGGGAGACTCAAAAAATTCAGTGAAGTACAAAACTCGGAACTACCATAAAGTTTTCTTCGGTTGTTGATGTTACATTTGCACTATTAAAGCCCATTACTAAGGTAAATGGAAAAATGGGATTTTCATAATGGCATCCACAGCGTGTAACAATTAATTAAAGCACGTACTAACATCCTGAAAAGGAGTCAAACTACTCATCAGTGAAAAAAATCAGCTGTTTCATAGAAACTTGAATACCTACTGCACTTATATGTATGGAGCATACAATTATTTTTCATGATTTCGGAGTGGTTGCCATAGTAAAAATGTTCATATTGATGAGTATTTTGACCAGGGGTCAAGGGTGTGTGTTAATTTTATGATATGCATTGTTTGAGGTTACGGAACAGGCTTAAATTCGTCCCGAAACCTCGGAAAACGTTTTATGGTACGTCTGCTGACTGACGATGACTGTCTTCACCCTGAAGGTGGTAATCATAGCCCTACACCCTAATCCTGAGGTCAATGGCACACTATTGTACGGGACGCAGCCATCCGTGCATCTCTAGGACGCGCAGTGGTATAAATCACACGCGCGTACGCCTTCGGGACAGTACAGTTCGGAACTCACACCATGGCACGTGTTTCAGTGAGTACCCTTTGGATTATCTTAATTAGCTATCTTTGAGATTAAGAAATTGGAAGTAGATTTTTGAGAAAATTAACGAAGTTACAGACCTCACTCCAAGGAAACAAGTTATCTACACGTACAAAGTTTTTTTTTTACTTTTTGACATAATATGATGTGTGTTATAAAATGTTTCCAATTGTTTAATATTATTTGAGTCATCAATTATTGCAAAATAAAAGTAGGTGTCTCAGTGTTGATATTATAATGTTCTTCAGATCCTTACCAAATGATTACTTAATTTAATTATTGAAGTGAAATATAATGACTTTTTATTTGTTTATTTCAGCTGTTTGCTTATCAAAATTTCTGAAGGGCTAAATTGATTATTTATATGCATAAGTACATAATTTATTTCTATTCTTTTAACTGCAAATCTATTTTACATTGAAATAAAAGTTTAGTTGATATTTAGATACTCAGATATTTAATTTAAATACAGCACATAGTGAAAGAAGATTAACTGTACTCACAATTTAAAGCAAGTAAATTTCTTTGCCCCTATTATGAAATATTAGTAAGCAGAGGTAACGTTTTGTGTAAACGTATATTTTTATTATTAAAATTATTGTGACATTATACCATTATACTACATGCCTTAAATTTCGAAAAATATAATAGGTGTTGCGGCTTTTGATTATAATATTGCATATTTAATAATTGTAACGTCTATTAAGCAACCACACACAGTCGTATCCTTTAGACGTTGTACAGATTTCATTTTTACGTAGAAAGAGATAAACTTCGTTTACGTATTTATATAAATATTTTCCAATTATGTTATTCTTATATACAAATTTGCAAATTGAAAGTCTTTAGCGAGACTTAGGATTGAATTAAGTCGAATATGGGTTAAATGAATTCCATTATTCAAGTAACAATTGCCGCCTATATTGTTGTGTGGGAAAACTGTCGGAAAATCTGTAGGCATGCGACGCGTGCGCTGCAGCTGTCGTTGAGTACGTTCAATTATACTTAAATATTGTTCTGAAGTTTTATATTAAAGTGTACTCATACTAACTACTTGGTATTGTAAAGATACTTAGGTTCTAAATCACAAAGTTCTTTAAATAACTTGTCAAGCCGCGTAGAACCTCCGGAAATCGTATAAAAATCAATAGGGTAGTTGACATTTTTTTTATTACATAAATAAGAAGTGCCATATCTCTTAAAGCAATCTGGCAAAAAATAGTATCTAAGATCAATAGTATCACAGATATAGTGGTATGTTTGACGTGTTGCGGCGCATCGTCCAAAAATTTTTCATCGAAAATCTACGGAACAGGTGACTTTACATGCTCCTATATTACAAAGACATGTATGGTCATACTGACAAAATTCATAATAACTATGTATTATGTATGTTTTTTATTCATAGTTGTTTATTCATAGTTTAAATTGATGTAAGTTCTCTAATATCATTAACAATTTTGATGAATTTTGAAAAAAAAGACCATTTTTATGAGCATTTTAAACAGTCCAATTTTAACAATATTCCATATCTTTTATCTTTGAATTGTTTTTATGGGTAACAGTAGCCTATATTTTCTGAATTTGTGAAAAATAGTGCCATATTTATAATTAGGTAACATCCCAATTGTGTCTGGAATCTGGCAGGTTAAATAAACTCAAACTAAATTCTTACAAATCGTCACATTTACTCGATCGTAAGCTAATCGTGAGTTCACAATTAACATTTAAAATGAAGTGTTCAGATAATCAAACTGAACATTTTTCAATATGGGACCATTTCTGAATACGTGAAAACAAAATCAGTAAGTACTTTTGCCGGCCGAGACACCAACCCGTGACCCTTGGTCATGTAGCCAGGATACTGACTACTCGTCCAGTCGGCGGTTAATTATTTATGATTTTATGGAACCTAGTCTCACTTTAATGAACCTAGATTAAGACACATATGTTAAAATGACATAGATTGACATGGCATAGACGTGCTTTTAGTTATAGTATAATAAACCTAAAACAAGGCTGTATTTCATTCGCAAATCCAAAGTTGGCCCCATCTTCCTTCAAAACAGTGGGTAAAGAGGAAATGGGCTTTGTGGGCAGCAGCTCCGGTCCACAAAGCCTACCCTATAAAAGAAAAAAATGTTTAGTTTGTTATTCCAGAGGCAGAGCCAAATTTACGCTTTATACGGGGTGTAATGTCAACACGACAATAAATTGAAACACGGGCTATATTAGTCCATAGAAATGGTTTGCCACTGTCTAAAACATCTTATTCATTTGATTATTTCATGATATTAGTATAAAATAATATAAGGCTGCATTATTTCATAGAAATGTCATGAAATTATCAAATGAATAAGATGTTTTGGAAAGTGGCAAACCATTTCTATGAACTAAATTATAAGTAGCTTGTTTTAATTTCTTGTCGTATTATTGGAACTACCCTGTATATTGCTATATTAAAAAGTTACATCGTTACTGTTATATCTGTAATATAAGAGATTGTAATTAAATCTGAAAAACTACTAAAAATATACAGACGACAGCACATCTTGCGTAACAATTGCACTACAAGATCCGCTTCTATTACGCACGGAGTAAAGGCAGTCTCAAGAACAAACTGTTACACTCAACATCCTATGGACTGTAAACTGTAGAGTTAAGTGAAATTCTATTTTATTCATTTGATATAAGGTCTAATTTCAAAAACCTTTTCCAGATTGTCTTCGTCCTCATCAGCTTCTTCCTGGCCGTAGTTCTAGCGGCACCAGCAGCACCAGCTGAAAAGCCAGTGGTGCAGCGGTCACCAGAAGTACAGAAAGAAGATTTAGTCTCAGCCAATGACGACTTAAAGCCCGCTGCGTCTCACTGGGGTGGTCATTGGGGCGGCTTCGGAGGTTACGGCGGCTACGGTGGCTATGGTGGCTACGGCGGCTATGGTGGCTATGGCGGCTATTACCCCTACTACGGTAGTTACTTCGGCTGGCCCAGCTACAGCTATGGAGGGTACTGGCCCTACGGAGGGTACTACGGTCACCAAGGAGGATATTGGTGGTAACGACTCTGCGGAGGATTAAGCCAGTTTAACGCTAATGATTTCGAGATAATGTAAGCCTCTGAACTTTGAATCGAGCTTAACGTAATTTCGTATTTTAACCACGAGCATCACTATCATTCATCAATCCTCAACAGCTTATAAATATGTCCCATTGCAAGTAATATGGCTTCCTACATGAGATAAACACATTAGCAGTTTTGGGCCACCAGCACGCGCTGGCTTAATGCGGGTAGGGTTATCATTAATCAGCAAGAGCTTATTTAAGTGACACTCCAGGGCATATGCCTTCATATGCCTTCTTCACGAGGAGTTGCGCACAGACACCACCACGCTGGTACAATATGAGTTGGTTGCGATGACAACGGGGAACAAGAGTTCGCTTGTACCTTGAATGAAGAAAGTATAAGGCAACCGATTTATTCCAATCTCCCGAGTTTCTTGATTCTATAGGTAGGTTTACGATTGTAAAATTATCATAGATCAATAGAATAGATTGTGAATACGGTTCTTTTGAAGCGCGGAGAAGCACTAGGTTGCAATCTGTCATATGCGGGATTAAAAATGGCGCATCTTGCTTTGTTTTTCTAATCGAAACCTGAGCGCTGAAATATCTTCCAGCCAAACCACCGAGCTCCTCGGGTGACATGTTGACCCTTATAAAATATTACTAAAACAATATCATGCTTTATTTAGATACAATAGAGCTTTCATTTAATTAAATACAATACGATCTTTTGCTGCTAGCCTAACACTTTCCTTTGATTTGTAAAGGGAGTGTTTTAGCATATTTCTTTCTTAAATCGTAATTCCTTTATACTAACTTATCAAGCCACATATTCCACGCACAACTGTCATAAAAGCCCCGGGGGTATTACGCGGCTTGATAAAATAATTGATCTAGGTTAACGGAAAGATTTCATGATGAAGGTAAAAACAAAGCAAAGCAAAACGTAAGAATGTCATGCTTAGATTACAGAAGTCGCTCACCATAAAACATTGGAACAAAACATCATCATCTTTCATGTAAATAACATTAAAACAGTTATGTCTTTTTATAAAAACCTCGATCAAAGTTCAGATAAGTAAGGATAAGCTTGCCGGTATCTTAGATAATATGTTAAATAATTTAACTGAAGTTACCGAAGAATGGCTGTTTGATTATTTGCGAATTTAACTCACGTACAATTCGGTAGTTCTGCTAGCACCTGTGTCGCTATGCCGCCGTTACTTTGCGTTTGTACGGCTTAGCTTGCGCAGGCGCATGACAAGAATGTATATGTGTACGACTCTCTGTTATGGAATTTTATTATGTTAGGCATCTAAACTTTGTGGATTATTAACTGTTTTCTATTAAGCGTTCTTTTATTTTATGTGTTTGTTTTTGACTGATTTTAAGTTTCATTATTTTTATGTTTATTAAATATTGTATTTATTAGAGTTACTTGTCATGTGTTTATCGCTGGGTAAATTGCAAAATATATTATCTATTTATGTATAAATTATTTAAATTAAGAAACTAATTATAATGTGAGCTCTTTCATCACTGCCTTATCGTTTGTACTAAATGTGTATATAGAATTAAGCACTAGTATTTATTAAAGATGAACGAAGAGTATTGAAGGTGTTTTTTACTTATAATTTCCAAATGTGTCATTTATTGACGGCCTTTTGCTTGAGTTGTGAACACCCTTATCTACTTAACCCGGGTTTATCTCCGGGTTTGAAACCTGACAAGGACAGGACAGGAGACATGGATATTTATTTGTTTACTATTTATGTAATTTTAATGTATTTCTCCGAGATGTAAAGTCCATGACACAAGCTCTTAATGATGCTTAATTTGGGCTAGATAATAGACACCTATTATGTTAGTATGATAAAATTATTATTATTATTAAATAAAATGTCATCAATAGTAGGTGAATATGATCTATGGTAAAAAACCACCAATCGAGATTTAGCTCTCAAAAACTAACTCGGTAAAATGTTTCAAATTTATAGTTAGTGCTCGCGAAAATATCAGCCAACACAACCGAATATAATATAGTAATCTATGGTATGAACAAATGGTACCAGTGTAAGAACTTCATGATTTTTAGTATAATGATACTTAGAATACTTAATAAAGACATTAAAACTTACATAGTCTTACTTGTAAATGACGCTGGCTAAACTGAAACTGAGATGGGATAGAAATATTTTTAGTTTTACACGGTGGTGACGACAATTCGACAAAAAATTCAAACGTAGGCCATAAATTCATAAAAATGTTTTGCAACTTTCAGATATATCTTATTTATATGATAATTTAATAACGTTTCTATGAAATAATGCAGCCAATGATAAATTATTTCATAGAAATGTCAGATCAAAATCGGACCAAATAATGCATGCCAAGGGAACAAAATAAATATTATAACATTAAAAAAATCTTCCTAGCGCGACTTCTGTCCTTATTTTGAGTGCAGAAAATACTTTTTGCAACTAAGAGGAGATTTTATATTACGAGACTGTAGTTTATTGTGTGACAAGGTGGGCAAAAAAGCGTACGGTCACCCTTTGGTAAATGGTCGCCGTAGCCTATAGACGCTCGTAGCACCCTGAGCACTATCGTCTATAGGCTCAGTAGCTCCTCAGTAAGTCCTGGATAGCTCAGATGGTTAGAGCAGTCGCCCGGATCGTGAAAGATAGCCCATGTTATATTATTGTATAGGAATGTCATAAAATAATCAAAATGAATAAGATGTTTTTGAAAGTTGCAAAACATTTCTATGAACTAATATAGACAATGTAACGTAGATTCTTAGCTTAATATACAATTAGGATAAGAATCTACGTAAATTAAATTCCTGGATCTAACAAGTACCATCATCACTTTGCAGATATATTTTTTATACAAAGCACGACAAATGACTCAACACTACCTAATGTGAAGCGGTAAGAAGAGTCTATGTGCGAAGACAGCTAGTGTAGCTTGAAACACACTGCTCTAGCCGCCTCCACCTTGCCGGCCCATAAGGTGCCTTTTCACGCCTCTTTTGAAGGAACCCATGTTATAGGAAGGAGGTAACACATGTGCTGGCAAAGAATTCCAAGTTTTGGAAGTCCGACGAAAAAACGAGTTACAAAACTTCTTTGTGCATGATGTTGAGATGGAGACAGTAAATTTATGACTCCGAAACCGAAGATCAGCACGCGTGCTCCTGAGTAGGCAGGGGGAAGGTGGGATAAGTTCGAAAAGCTCCTCAGAAGGCGCTAAGCGATGCAATGTCACGACGGGATTGCAGAGGCTCTAGGCTAGATAACATAAAACGAGGAATAATGGTATAAAACTATAGACTATGTTATTTACAAATTGGTACGATTATAAATCGAAATTTTATTTTATCAACTTAGAATTACTGGTACAGCCGTACTTTTTGAAATCGAAGATAAACGTTATAAAGTTTTTACGTGATAGTTAACAAATTACATCTGTTATAATATGTTATAAATAAGTGGCTCCGCTGGTTCGGAAATTACGAGGAGTCTTCACAGAGAAAAACTAACAAGAAACTCAGAAGGCTGTCATATTTTCTCTGTCATTAAAAAATACATTAAAATATTATTAAATTAGAAAAACTAAATATTGCTACATATTTACACGTTTTGTACTAATCTGTCTAACAGCATTATCCCTCCGGAGGGTTATGACAATTTAAAATCAATTGTGTCTGGAATCGGATGCTTGACGGATATAGTATCTACAGTCACGTCTGAAAAGACGTATACATTCAAAGATTCATAATATGTTCACTATTGAGTCTTGTTTAATAGAAATTAGGTAATTTAAACATATTATTGTTCAAGACTTGACTTTACAGTATCTAGTCAATAAACTTTTTCACAGCCCGCTGGCTGATACATGATTTATTATTTACTAGTGGCCAATGTCGATCTTCATTCCAAATTTCATCTACCTAAATCAGTTGAATTATTCCCTCTGCGTCGACTCTCTTTACGTCAAGTTTCGCTACGGTGATTCTCGATACGTCGATTTCTCATGTTCAGCGACTTAGGAGTGATTACGCAGCAGACAAACTGGGTATACTTTCGCATGAGAAATACATTTGTGTAACAAAAAATAAGAAATATCTACAGTTATAGAGGTAAGCTCAAATTCTGCACAGAAAAGACATCAACGCACTGCTATGTGAAACACTGCTATTGAAAACCTCGCAGGCGTTGGAAATTAATAACTCATTCAAGTAAGTCTCACAAATTTGTTAGAATATAGTATTAAAATTTACCTTTTATGGATTCACCGAGGTCATTTATAAGATAAGTTACTAGCAAAAGGGGTTGAATTTTGAGCAGTAACTAAATGAATACATTTTTTTATTTATGAGATTTTTTTCGTTTTGTGCCTACACAAAATGTCTACACATAGTCATGGATTATTAAAAATATTTAGCGGCTGTATATATAATTTTTACTTTTAAAGTTTAAATAAAATTTATTGTTTGAAATCTAAGAAATCCAAAATAAAACTGTCTTGCTAATCAAAACGCCTGCTAATTTTTTAGGAGCAATATTGTATGAAGCAACTTTTAATCTATTTATTTAAACAGGAGCTTTTTGTTATTTTTAAATATTTAGCTTACTAGGTGGTAGACCCATATGTAGGGTCGTCTGGGTAGGTACCACCGCCTTTCTTATGTCAGCCGTGAAACAGTTCGCTGTGTTTCGGATTGAAGGGAAAGGTAGCCAGTGTAATTACTGGGCATGGACGGCATTTCATCTAAGGCCTCAGGATGACAACGCACCTGCAATATCAAGTGTTTTTCCTTGTTATTGCAGGTGTCTATAGGCGGCCCAAAAGTAAGCATATTAAGAGCTTGTGATTTGTATACTAGATAACTGAGGTAAATTGATGATAATATCTATTTCAATATCAGAAATATATAAAATAAACATACAATCATCCATGACTCGTGAACGAGTGCTTGTTTTCATCATACAAACATCTACCCCTACCGGGATTTCAACCCGGTACTCCTGACTTAGTAGCCTGTATAGTAAGGTGTAGGTACAGACAACTCGACTAGCCAGTCGTCATTTGGAATAAACTATAAAATTTTCTTGAATATAATATTATACACTATTAGTAAAAGACTTGTCCTCCATATTGCTGACGTAACATACTTATCTTTAGAGAGTCAACGTTGATACTTTTGTTGTTACATTTTTTATGCATACTTTAAATGTTAACCATCATCCTTTTGACAGTTACAGTAATAAACATTGAGATAATTTCGCACTTTGAATGACAAACCCTTACCTAAAGGTTTTTCTTTCATATAATAGGACAGAATTACAGAATTTGGCTCTACTGTATTAATATTTTCACTTAGTAAGGTTTCTCTTTAAAGGTGCGATTTCCTACCCCATTGCTGCGTTACAAGGCACAAAATAGCTTAGCAAAAACGCCTGCTGATCTTCTACTAATTTTTCCAAATTAAAATGATGCTGTCTACTTCTAATCACTTGTACAGATGGTAAGTTAAGTGTAACAGTTGCACTACGAAAACCACCTCTATTGCGATCGCAGTAAGTGCGGTCTCACGGTTGAGCTATTACGCTTGATTTAGGACAAGACGTTGATTGTACAGTTAACAGCACATCAGCGTAACAGTTTGACCTTGAGACCGCCCTTACTGCGATTGCAATAGAGGTGGCTTTCGTAGTGCAATTGTTACACTTGATATGCTGTCGTTTCTACCTCCTTTAATTAAGGTTAAGCCAACTAACTCTTTAGCGCCCATTGTATAATTTTAGACTGTAAAAAGTAGTGTCTGGTATAAAGGGTCTTGAAGTATAAGATCTGGCCTAAAAATGAAAAGTCTTCGAATTTATACTAAACGCTGGCACCTATGGGATGGCTCAACTAAGTACATCCTCGATGCCCTGGGCTGATTTCAGCTTCGTGCTGTCGGTATCATTGGCCACGAACAGCACAGCCTAAACAATTGCGTCGAGACATTGCGTCGCTTAGCGCCTTCTATGGGCATTTTCATAGAGAGTACTCTGAAGAGCTTTTCGACCTTATCTCGGCTTTCCTCTTCCTACTCAGGTACACGCGTGCGGCACGCGGCGTGCCGGTCTTCGCAATCACGCAGAAAGAGGTTTAGTAACTCATATCTTTGTCGCACTTTAAACTTATAATTCTTTGCCAGCATGTGTGTTCCCTCCTATAACATGGGTTCCTTTAAAAGACACGTGAAAAGCCTAAGCCAAGCCTTACGGGCCGGCAAGTTAAAAGCGGCTAAAACGTCGCATATGGACTTCTGGACGCTCTTCTTACCGCTTCACATCGGGTAGTGTTAAGTCATTTGCCCTTTCGTGGTTAATTTTTTTATAGACTGGTAGAACGAGTTAAAATTAAATTAGGAATATTAATATTCATGGTTTAACCATACACTGTATCTCTACCTACACTTTTATTTAGTTAATCGTAAAACATCATATCGATCATAGTTGTATTTATGTGATTATTATGTAACCGCAAACACGAAGCCAGTGACCTTTAAAAGAGGTAAATATCAAATACTTTACACAAAAAATTTGCTACCATTTACCTTAACCTCGCAGGTGATAAGCTAATTTTTGTTAATGATATCTTAAATACCTATACGTAATAATTATATTCAATATGGCAAAAAATATGTTGATTGCAAAACATCAACCGATAATTACAAGCACTGACGAGTCATTAATTAATTATGGATATATCACCTCTGTCTGTACAAGGAAAATCACCATGTCAGCTTTGATAGGAAATTGTTTAAGCACGCGTCCATAGTCAACAAAATAATGAGTAAATAACGATTTCTGTAATCAAATTTATTGAAAAGATATTTTCTTTAATCTCTTAGGCCGCGTTAGCATTTACCTCTCACTTCCAACCATGGTAAGAGCCATGGTTGGTAGCGAGAGGGTATGGGAGGCTGTCGCCTCCTTCTGTGAGACTGTGCTCACGCAGAAGGAGGCAGCGGAGAGGGAGCGGGAAGAGGATCCTCGGGCCGCCCCAATCCGGCGTAGACGGGTGGGTGTAAGGAGGCGGGCGGTGATCGCCCGTTTTCCTGCGCCCTAGGCGCGGCCGCATGCGTGGGTGGCCCCCACGCATACATTGCATAGGCCGCCACGTCTGGGATTACCCAAGTGACTCTGGGTAATCTCTACCGGCGCGAAACCTGGACGTAAGGCCGGGTTGCCTGGGGGTGGACTAGTGAAATTGCTTCGGCAGAGCCTAGGCTACCCCCGCGAAAGGCAGTGGAGTTACCGGGGAGTTTTAGTGGGTATTCCCAGTGTCATTTAGCGCTGGGCGACCCCCACACACGCCCGTCGCTTCGCCAGCGACGGGTAGGTCTGTAAACAAATTACTCCCCCCAAAAAAAAAAAAAACCATTAGCATTCCAAATTCGAGTCAACTCTAAATTAATGTTTCGTGAAATTACTAAAGTGAATAAAAACGAGGAGCTCGGTGGCGTAGTGGTTTGAGCGCTCTGGTTTCCATTACGAAAACAAAGCAACATTTGCCGTGGTCGACCCTTGGATGGGTCAATGAAAATTTGTAATGTCCAGCTTCTCCAAGCTTCAGCAGGCACGATAAGCCGTTGGTCAGGTTGTTATTGCAACCGCTTTATTCGAACAACCTGCATTGGGCCCACGTGATCGTGCTATTGCCCAAGCTGCTCATGTGTTTGTCCTTATGTAGAAAGGCCTGTGCCCAGCAGTGGAACGTACAATCGGAGTTTTAAAATGTTCACCACCTTAAGGCATTAATTGCATGCACTTTGTGTCACAGGGTTGATGATGTAGGTAATTTCATTTGATAAACATTTTTGAACCGCGATTGTACATAGGCTGGTGATGATGTGATGATGATGATGAATTTTAAACTCAGAATAGTAAAAATTTATTTAGCTGTGTTTCGGATTGAAGGGAAAGGTAGCCAGTGCAATTACTGGGCATGGACGGCATTTCAACTTAGGCCTCAGGATGACAACGCACCTGCAATATCAAGTGCTTTTCCTTGTTATTGCAGGTGTCTATAGGCGGCGGCAACTGCTTACCACCAGGTGGGCCGTCAGCTTGTTTGTCATCTAGTTGTATATAAAAATAAAAAAAATAAAAAAAATTTTTTTTCTTTTCTCGATAAATAAATAAATCTAAATACTTGACTTAGAACTCCATAAAGTTGCGTTCTATTTACACAGTTAAAAAAAACTAACTATTAAAGATAACATAAAAACTAATTATAGATAAGTATCTCTATATTTTTTAATACTTTAACTTTTTTATCATTAATAACTTCACCCTATTATGACGATTTAAAATTTATCTGTATATATTTTATTACTTTTACCTTTTTTTTCATTTTATTTACATGCATATTCCCCATTATGACGATTTAAAAGAACTTAGTCTTAAGTCAATTTAAATAAAGAACTTTATGATTTAGATTTTTTGATTTTTGTTTTTGAATAAGCACATTCAAAAAGATGGCTATAGCCAAGATGCCAGTTTTTAAAAATTCAGAATCAATAAAGTGCGTTTTTTACCTACATATAAGTGTATGTAATGCCATATGTTGCTGAGAAGATCTTACGGGTCTGAAAATCAATCGAACGTGTAGAACCAAAACAAAATTAAAGGATATTGCCTAGATACATTTTATTTCCGAAAATATCTCTTAGAAATAAGAATACTTAATATGGTAATTGGTACCTAAATGATAATATGTATTCAATAGAAAATTACTTTAAATAGTTGATATTATCATTAATATTCACAATCGTGTTTACGCGATATCTTTTTAATCCTTTTAGTTATTTTTGAATAAAATAATTTGTGTGTTTTCGCTTATTTTTCACGAGCGATCGCATTTTGTTTTTGTTTTCCTCCCGCTGAGTCAGGCATATATCCATTCCGATCTGTCTCGGCCGAAACGTCGCTTCGATATAGCGAGGTAATGGAAAAATAAAATATAATAAAGCATCAGTTAGGGGTACTCGGTAGCGGACTTTGCCATCTGAATAGAGAGAGTATGGACTTGTTTGTTTCTGCTATATGTGAACTATATATTCTAAATATTTCTATTATTTGTGATTGTGACTCATGAGTGCCACATTGTTTTATAAATCTTATCATAAGCGTACACACATATTAAACATTTTACACTAGTCCCCGTTTTAGTTGCTTTATTATTATTATACATCTTATTTTATTTAGTGTGCTACTGTCTGTTACATTTTAAAAGCAAGAAGCCCTCGGGTTGTAGCAGAATACCAGTGCTTTGTTCACATCCCGCGGTGTGAACAAAATCCAGTCACTGAGTTGCGACCCTTTTGCACTTCTACAACGCACACAATTATTGTTGAATAATGTGTATTGTTATACCCAAGTAACTGTTTTGTTCAAATTCAAACTGTATTTGTGTGTGATGAAGAAATGAAAATAAATCTTTTATCTATCTATCTATCTATCTATCTATCAGTTTTATATTGAAACATTTTTCGTTTAAAAACCTAGTAGCAAAGTTACGTTACTTTATATTTTGTACACTATGCACGTCGTATTACAGTTCATTTTGTAGCAAGTGGACCCCTTGCCTAATCTTGACCTCGCTTCCGTAAAGGTCGCTTATAGTGACCTTTCGATGTCCAGCAACTATATTCTTGCTATGTTTGTGTGATCTTAAATTCTCTTAATGACATCTATTTGAAAATACAAGGGAGTGAAATGGAAATCGCTCGATACTGAAGTGTGCGATAAATAACGATATATGTGGTATCGAATGACTTTTGCTCAAATTCGTACTCTTATTGGAGCATTTTTTTACAACTAGATGACACGCAAGCTATCGGCCCAACTGGTGGTAAGTGGTTAGCGTTGCTTAAAAACACCTGCAATAACAAGGTAAAATCTTGGTATTGTAGATGCGCTGTCATCCTGAGGCCCAAATGCCTTCCATGCCCAGTTATCACACTGGCTTCTCATTGTAAATTTACTTTTATGGTGAAATATGGTAAGTAAGGTTGTCCGAGCTCTTAGGTGTTGCTATTTATCCTCTCAATATGTTCGTAAAGAAATAAATTTGAATTTAAATTTAATTGTGACCAAAGCCGTGAGACATACTTTATGCATATTAAAACAAAGTAATTGTTGTTGGTTGGCCGTAAGCATAAAAAAGCGATTTGTAAGCCCACCCTGTCAAACGTGACAATTTTCGGGCGTAAAATGAAGGAATACGGGCATAAAATACCTTTTACATTATTACATTGCCATCGGTGTTATATCTTCTAAATTTTTCAAATAATTGAAAATATTCTTTAAATTCGTCACGTTTTAACGTAATTACTTTGTTTTAGATAAAATTTGTATGCTACAAAGTTAAAATAAATTATAAAAGCCGTTAAAGTTAAAAAAGTTAAAATAAATACAGGAAAACATTTGTATTTTCATGTCTCGCAATTTCGTAATCAGCAATTTTGATATTTTCATGATTTGCTTAAATGCTCTCATTTATTAATTTACCTGTTCCAGAATAGCACCTTTCAACACGAGTTCATCGGATGTCGAAACAGTATCTGTTATTTGAATAATTCGGTCTCATCCGAGCGTGCGCTGAAGGCCAATCTATACTTACTGAGACAATTAACTACATTTTCCTTAAGTTAATTAATCGGAAATCAACCTATTTACCTTACTATAACATATTGGAGCTTATTTCAGATATAAGATGGCACTGTCACTGGCAATCAGCTGATGATAAATGGTATAAACGGTTGCAGCACCATGGAGCAGCATCAGACACTGAAACATTGTTGACGACTTTTTGAAGAACGACATGCTGCACCATGTGTATAACTATACTTTTTTATAAGAGAGGGGTAGGCATTTGGCGCTTATTATGGTAGCATACTGATAATAATGGCGTTAGGAGGAGTTCGGTGACGTGAGGAGCTCGGTGGTGGTAGTGGTTTGAGCGCTCTTGTTTCGATTACGAAAACAAAGCAACTTTCACCATGGTCGGTCCCGGGATGGGTCAATTCCCACCAACCTTCCCATGGCCTGTTGCAACCGTTCGGATTTGCAGGCCGAATCATGAATGATGCACGCGGAACGCGCGACTTAACGCTACCGCGCGCAATTCTTGACTCTCTACAAATTTTATCTATCGCCTTGTCCCTTTGGTCCTTCTCTTCCTTCTGGGGCAGACGTACACGAAACGCCTTCGGTGCCTTCCAGGTCGCCCGTGCCTACACGAAGTGGTACCGCTGACCCGGGATGGGTCAATCTTTATAATCTCGAGTTTCGGAATGCACGTTAAAGCCGTTGTTGGTCGCGGTTGTTACTGTAGCTGCTTAAACCACCAACCTGCATTGAACCAGCGTGGTGTTACTATGGCCCTAACTCCTCATGTGTTTATCCCATGGAGGAAGGCCTGCGTACATTGTGGAAGTTTCTCTAAAGACGAACAATACGCAATAAGTTTCGTCATAACGTGTGAGGATGAGTTCCTTTCTGGCATCGCAGTGACTTTTCTCAATCAAACGGTTTCCGAAACCATTATACTTTTTCGTATCTACTTAGTCACTGGAAAAGCTAAAGAAAACCAGGGTAAACACATAAGAAAGATGTTTCTAGTGACAGTGACAACTGAATAAATGCGATGAGACTTTATATCTTCTTCCTCTTTTAGCTTTGGACGGTGTTCCTATTGATTCTGTCAGTGTCAAATTTTGGTTGGTCATGACACCAACAGCTGAAAGACGTGTCAAATTAATAACAAGTTAGATCAGGTAATATTACTGAATAAACTTTTATCATTGGGTTTTTTTATTTCATTAAATAAGCTCTCTTACCAGTGTGATACGGTTCATCTCTTTTTCGAATGAGTATTACAGACAACAAGTAATTTCCGATATACCAAACATACCTTACGAGAAATCAAACAATGCTAAAGGCCACGACCATTTCAATTGTAGGGTCGCCTGGGTAGGTACCACCACCTTTCTTATTTCAGCCGTGAAACAGTTCGCTGTGTTTCGGATTGAAGGGAAAGGTAGCCAGTGTAATTACTGGGCATGGACGGCATTTTATCTTAGGCCTCAGGATGACAACGCACCTGCAAAATCAAGTGCTTTTCCTTATTATTGTAGTTGTCTATAGGCGGCGGTAACCGCTTACCACCAGGTGGGCCGTCAGCTTGTTTGTCATCTAGTTATATATATAAAAAAATACAGCTGTAGTACAGGGGGTGTGAAAAAAGGGGTGGAGGAATCAATAACCGCTGAACAGATATAGATAAAATTTTCTATGATGATAGGTTGAGTTGTAGGAAGGATACAGAATAGTTTATTTCCAAAATTAGCTCTGACAGTTTTAAAAAGGGAGGTATTTTGTAAAGAGAATCAATAACAAAGGATTGTAAGATTTTTATCATTAACTTTCAGTTGGAAATAGAGAATGTTTATAGTAATCCCTTTAGGGAGTAAAAGGTAGTCATTTTACATCACAGAAAAAATATATTTGTTTTTTGATACACGAATTAAATAATAAAAAATCCCATAACGTAGGTAGTAAAAAGATCCAAGAGTCCAGATTACCAATTAATTAATGGGACTTGTTATGTTAATCTTTATTATAAAGTCTCTCAGTTGACCCATTAATAATTAACTTAATTAACTGTTTGGTGACAATTGCGTCATCAAATACTTTAAACTAATTTTAAATGTCAACTTATTATTATGCTACGCGCTAGTCAAGCTACTCTTGAAGTACGGTACCTGCTGATGTGTTTTGATGTCAAGAGGGAGGTAGAAAGTAAGGCCCTATAATCATAAAATAATTAAGGAGCTCGGTGGCGTGGTGGTTTGAGCGCTCTGGTTTCGATTACTGAAACAAAGCAATTTTTGCCATGGTCGGTCCCGGGATGGGTTAATCAAAGTAATCTCTTGCTCCTTCGTGCTTCGTGGTGCACGTTAAGCCGTAATGACGTCATAGGTAAACAGTAATGGATCTGCAAATAGCTCTGGTTCTTCACTTCAGCTATCAAAGTAGGCTGCGAATAAACCCGCTGGTCGTACTTATCCTATTCTAAAGACGCTGATCTTCCCAACCGTGAGCCGCAACGCCCGCCGCCCGCCACTCACGGCCACGACATCACCGCACGTGCGTCCTGCGTCTCTTGTCTCGGCAACCACAGCGCGCTGTCTCGGCTGGCCACGACATCACCGCACACGCGTACTGCGTCTCTTGTCTCGGCAACCACAGCGCGCTGTTTCGGCTGGCCACGACATCACCGCACACGCGTCTTGGTTAGTAGGGTAGATATTCCCACAGCTGTTAGCGATATTAAAATTAATGAGAAGTTAGTCATTTACCGGATTGACATACTCAAAGTGTACTCTGTTATCAGTTTATTGCATTTCTGTGATTAATTGAACGCATACAATATCGATTCATTTTTTTTCTTGTGTTTACATTAAAACATTATTATGTCGTGTACCTATAGATCAAGGTAACCCCTAATTAAAAACTACTTCTATTTAAACCAAACATTGAATAATAGTTGGAGATACGATAGTTTTCCGAAGACGATAATACTAATATTTTACTAATATTTGAAACTAAATTAACGGTTAGATACTCTGAAATACTTATTTCATTAATCTGAAGTCGAAAGTGAAAACCCGTTGCGTTAAATCTAAATAATCATGTTTTTTGCTATACGTGAATGTAAGGCGATTAATATGCTCTTCAGATTTATGCCCCAAATTAAAAATTAAAAATGGAAATTTTGATATGGATGTGCTGAATATGCTGGAACAAGAATTAAAGACTCGAAGATCATTCAAAAGTAGTTTTTATTAAATTTTACCGTGGCCAGGCCCCCACGCGAGCGAGCGAAGCCGCGCGCTTCTTTTTGCGCTATCAGCAGTGTGTTTTGATAAGTGAATACGTTCAGGGTGTTAATTATGGACAAGATAAAACCTAAAAATGTAGTGAGCAATTTTCCATGCTTCTACGTTATGTAACAAACAACACATATCTCGTCTAAAGTCTCTGCGATCAAGAAGCGCGTTTCGTCGTCTTGCCTCCGCGGGTGTATGCTGGGCCTAACTCATCTCAATAGACCAGCCCCTTATTAATAACGGCTTATATTTAACTGAGCGGCATACTAACCTAACCTTACCAACGAAAATACTTAATGAGCAACTAAAAAAATTTATTTCGGCGACAAATCGTTCAATAGTTGACCAAAACAGATTTTTAGTCGCTTACTTAGTATTTTTAGTATATTTTACTAATAACTATTTATCGCGGTGCGTCGAAACGAGACTGACTGTGATTTTTCGAACTTGTGATTCGACAGTTATGAAAAGAGTGCTTTTACAGTCAGCATCAAAAAATTAAAATTATTTTGATCTCTATTCGCATTCATAAGAGACAGTATGTACATACACATCATTTTGAAACTGACTGTACACCATAATTACCTTGAGTCTTCCTCAGAAAGCCTAGCTTACTTATATACTAAAGAATTTCTAAGTTATCCTCTTTGTATTTTTATTTGTACAAGATACTGATTTATTGTTCTATCACAACAGGACATGCTGATATAAACGTGATCGACCTGGTAATATGTTATGGTTGTCGATAAGGAATTACTTTAATTATGAATCTTACTTTATTTTGTTTTAAATACTATCGCACGACTCGCAAAATCGTAGTAAGTAACTTAAGCTGTGGATGCTATACTAAGTCGCTCAAAAAACAAATTATGTTAAATTGTGACGTAAAACGGATAAAAATAAGAAACAGGGGAAAAACCTGTGTCTTATGGTGTTTCTATCAAGGCCTCGATTTAGTGAGTAGAAGTCAGAATCCGGGTGATTACCCGGATTGTGGAAAGTCGTGGATTCCATCTTGAGACATGCTTTTTTAAAACCTTTTTAAACATGATATAATCTTTAACCATGCCAATGATTTTACTCTTTGTCTCCAGAATACAGCTGCCATAAAATTAACTTTACTATATCTCTCTGAAAAAAGTATGTGGTCTTCAAGCTTTGAATATACGTATTGTAGTTCCAGTCCTTGCTGGATAAAAGATTTCCATTGATTCTTGGCCATCTTTTCTCACTTCACAAAGTTGTGCTTAAGAAAAGTTGTTGAAAGTGATATAAGAACCATATAATTATTTTAAGAGACAAATAAAATTTCAGTTTATTGAAATTTATTTTTGTTGTTTTCCTTATTTCCCAAAACAAATTGAGGCCAACTTTGAATATTCACCATCTTCAAGGGTGTATTACTTGATATACTTATAATTAAAAAAAATATATTTATATATTTTGCGGTCGTATTTTTTAGTATTTTATACTGCTTTCATTTTTTCCTTCTTTGGAGTTGTCTTTTTCACACATTACTTTTTTTATTTAATTTTGGGTTGATTTAAACTTTTGACGCCAATCCATTACTGCGTATTTAATGTCATTGTGACGTCTAGCAATCTATAAACAGGATATCACTATGACTGTCAAAATGACTTAGCTGATAAGGCAGCTAGTCAGGTTGTAAGGACGGTATAATAATAATAATAACCATTTTATATCAGAATAAATCCATTCCATAATTTACATTTCCAAGCTTAACATAAAAATTAAAAAGTAAAATAAAAAAACAATCACTAAAACTAAGTCAAAAATTTCTACATAAAATGAATTAAAAAATCACATTTTTGTCACAGTGTCAATACTTACATTTTAAAATAAGTAACACATTTTTTATTTCGTTCTATACATAAAAAATGTTGAAAAACTTTAGTCAACACACAACCGAACCCCTTGTAACCTGGGTCAAACGCTAATCTTAAATCTATACTTATGAAGGTGAAAGTAACTCGCTATCTGTCACGTGTTCACTTCCAAGTCACTAAGCCAACTTAGGTAAAATTTGGCATGGGGATTAATTCGTTATTACTTTTTGGTGCGATAGCTGAAACCCACGCGCGTTGAGCTGCGTGCCGCCACTAGTTTACTAGGTGGTAGACCCGTATGTAGGGTCGTCTGGGTAGGTACCACCGCCTTTCTTATTTCAGCCGTGAAACAGTTCGCTGTGTTTCGGATTGAAGGGAAAGGTAGCCAGTGTAATTACTGGGCATGGACGGCATTCCATCTTAGGCCCCAGGATGACAACGCACCTGCAATATCAAGTGACTTTTCCATGTTTTTGCAGGTGTCTATAGGCGGCGGTAACCGCTTACCATCAGGTGAGCCGTCAGCTTGTTTGTCATCTAGTTGTATATAAAAAAAAAGTTTAGCATAAAAATTTAATTAATATTGGAAGTGTGTCGACAACCCTACACAAAATAGGCATTATAGCATTCTTCAAAAGTCACATACATAATAATGCGAGCATCCTTGGAGACATACTTGATCGTAAATATCATTATACGTATTTGTTAATAACAGATATCAATATTATGAGTTATAGAGTTATTTAAATAATAAATGAGAAACAATATTGTATATTAGACACAAAGTTTATTTTCAGAAAAGACAGGAATGTACAAAAATGTTGTTTTACTAGGTGGTAGGCGACATATGTAGGGTCGTCTGGGTAGTTACCACCGCCTCTCTTATTTCAGCCGTGAAACAGTTCGCTGTGTTTCAGATTGAAGGGAAATGTAGCTTGTGTAATTACTGGGCATGGACGGCATTACATCTTATGCCCAGGGTGACAATACACCTGCAATATGAAGTGATTTTTCTTAGTTATTGCAGGTGTCTATAGACGGCGGTAACCGCTTACCACCAGGTGAGCCGTCAGCTTGATTGTTATCTAGTTATATAAAAAAACAATATTCGAGGACCCGGCCAGGTCTATGAACACTGTACTTAAAAGTATGCATATGCGTAATAGCTTTCAGTAGTCTCTTTTCATTTGCTTCGTTTCGACGTTCTAAACAGGAACTTAAGAAAAACTCCAAAATTGCCAAGTATTCATTTTTTTTTTTTATACAACTAGATGACAAACAAGCTGACGGCCCACCTGGTGGTAAGCGGTTACTGCCGCCTATAGACACCTGCAATAACAAGGAAAAGCACCTGATATTGCAGGTGCTTTGTCATCCTGAGGCCTAAGATGAAATGCCGTCCATGCCCAGTAATTACACTGGCTACCTTTCCCTTCAATCCGAAACACAGCGAACTGTTTCACGGCTGAAATAAGAAAGGCGGTGGTACCTACCCAGGCGACCCTACATATGGGTCTACCACCTTGTGTATATCATAGCGTCTATTGGTGTTTTTGGTTGACTTCTATACCCATCGCCGGCTATGATACCATCATCATCATCATATATTCGTCCCACTGCTGGGCACAGGCCTTCCTACATGGGAGAAGCACATGAGGAGCTTGGGCCATAACACCACCATGCTGGCCCAATCCGGGTTGGAGGGTTAAAGCGGTTGTCGCGAAACTCGCGAGTTCAGTTCATTCAGTGCCAATCGTAACTATTAAAATACTGTCATTCGTAATATCTTGCTATTTAGTAATTAAAATATAATAAAACTAGAAAAAATTTCACGTCCTGAGGCAGGAATCGAACCCGCGACCTTTCGCAATCCGGGCGACTGCTCTGACTTGCTATTGTTATCGATACGAGTTTAGCAATCGATAAGTAAGTCTGTGTCTATGGTTGCGTCTATGGTTGACCGTTGGTGGCATAGCGTGACTTGCACTTTTAGGTTGATACCGCGGGAGAGAAGAAGCGGGTTCTCAGTTGCCAACAAAGAGGATATAAACACTACGTTATAGTTGTCAACGTACCGAGGTGCAAAGCGGTGCTATCAGTTCCTGAAGAACGGAAGAGGATAACGGAGTGAGCATAGAATAATATCATTATTCTATGGGTGTGAGTGTTTACTCTTTATATTAAGTTGATCGTTAAATAAACCTGTCGCGCACGGCGCGATTATTCATAGACAAATAATGGTTGAGGGTAAATGAGTTCATACACTTCTATTGCTTATCGAATTATACTAACCTTTGTGTACAATGTTAAATGTGTATGTTTGGATGACAGCAACATGCAGCGTTCTCAGTGTTTCCTACTACTCAGTTGCGTAATAAAATGATGTATTTGCTCAGACTCAGGTCATATTGTTCAAGTCCAAGGAAGAACATTCTCAGGATGCTAACTCAGTATGTATGTTGAGTGGAAGGGGTCGCTATGAGGGGAGGTTGGAGGCGACTACCGGGCTGCGGCCCTTTGACATCTATGTACCCACATTACTCAGAAAGTAGTTTGTCGTACCTACTCAGATTCAATAGCAAGATTATGGTGTTATGAAAAAAATAATAAATGTATGGTGAATTAGGTAATACGAACGTAAATTGTCGTACCTACTCAGATTCAATAGCAAGATTATTTTCAACTCGGTAAGTGTTTGCACAGACTAATGTTATATGTATCTACGAAAGTGTTTGATTCAATAAATCTATACTTAAATGCGAAGCAGATTAAGTACTCAATTCGGCAATTCTCAATTCGCAAAGTCTAGAAACCCCATTTCCGACAGCGGTGCAGTAACCGGCTTAACGTGCCTTCCGAAGCACGGAGGAGCTCGATATTATAAACTAGATTGACCCATCCCAGGATCGACCATGGCGAAAGTTGCTTTGTTTTCGTAATCGAAACCAGAGCGCTCAAACCACTACGCCACCGAGTTCCTCATACCATATTTGCAAATAAGGAAAGTACTTACCAATAATTTAGAACTTTGACGGAGTAAACTATACAAGAAAGCGAAATATTTGTGTTTTTCCCGGATTCAGCAAATTATTACATTTTTTTAGAGATAGTCTATACATACGCCTGGCCGGATATATAACATCTTCAATTTCCAAAAGAGAGGTAGGGAATGGTGATAATATCTATTTACAACTTACCTCAGTTCATTCCATTTCACCTTACAGAAGACTGCAGCTAAATAACACTACTCTGTAGTCTTGTGTTTCTGCGGTGCATAAGGTCGCCAGAGCGCATTGAGGAAGCGTGATGTTGGCAGCAGGGGGACTTGTCTCCTATGCTATAAATATAGCGCCCTTGATTTTACCGGTGCATTGTTTTGGAACAAATTTGATTACCAAAAAAAAGTTTTTAGTGAGCCAATCTCAAACATTTTGTTGCAGACATTTTTTTTTAACTTATAATGGAAAACAATTCATGATTTTTGTGTAACTTTAACCATTTACGCAGCGTACGCAATATTTTTCCCCGTTTTTACAACATTTGTCATTTATGCTCGGCTTGTATTGGTCGTAGCGTGATGTTATATAGCATATATCTTCGATAAATGAATCGGTAGTTCCTAAGATTAGCGCGCTCAAACAATCAAACAAAAATCTTCAGCTTTATAGATGAGCTTAGTGTTCATATATTTTATTGTTGATTACTTCGCAACGTTTTTGTTTAAATTCTATAGCATTCTTTCAAAATTATTATTTTCTTAAATGATAAATTACTTAAAAAAAATTTTAAACAAAAATTAAAACCGACTTCAAAAAACTGAAAAGGATGAAATAATTAAATTTAAGTAGGTATTCATCCCCTAGAAACATATTTTTGGAGTCGGTGCTTTACTTTCTATTGTTTTGGAAACCACTTAGCACCAACTCCAAAAATATGTTTCTAGGGGATGAATACCTACTTAAATTTAATTATTTCATCCTTTTCAGTTTTTTGAAGTCGGTTTTAATTTTTGTTTAAAATTTTTTTTTCACAATTTTTAGTGATAACTTTCTACGGTCGAAGCTAGATGGGTGACCGTTAACTTATATTGTTTCCTACTATTGTATCGTTTTACTAAAAAGTCATTGGAAAAGCAAAAATTCGCAAATTCGCTTATGTAGACGATTTCATAATTTCAGTTTTTTTTAATTTAAAACCGAAGTACCCAACTGTTTTTGAAAAAATTTTTATGGGACCAAATGGCAGCTATTCCGCATCGAACAAAAAAAGAATCACGTAAATCGGATCAGTAATCTCGGCGTAATCGGTGTACAAACATAGAAAAAAAAAAAAAAAAAAACATACCGGCCGAATTGAGAACCTCCTCGTTTTTGAAGTCAGTTAAAAAAATATTTAATAACGAAACAACTTAAAAATATGTTTCTTTTTTAATGTAGTTATATTTTAAATAAAATAGGCAGCGCATGAGTAGTGCCCAATGTGCTACAGGTGTGCACATTGGGCACTAAGAGTGTGCGGTCACGGTAGCCTCTCGTAGTGCCATTTGTTACCTTAAATGTGAGTCCAAAGAACAATCAGCTACACTAAAAAAATAGTACCATGTCACACCGACTATTGCACAAGTACTCAATATCGGTAGTCCCTTTCTTCTCCGAATATCGATCGTACGAAAATCATAATCCCTAACACGTTTACTATAATCATCACTTTTCATAATGTTCGCGTATTACCTAATCGTCTTTAGTTCTAATGCTTTTGTGTCTTAAGACCCGATCTTAAGATACAAAAGCATTAGAGCTGAAGACGATAGATAAAAAAATTATGAGACAAAAAAGAGAACCCTCAATAACAGAACTATATTGACGGCATAGTTTTTGTGACACAATACAGTGAAAAAAAATATTTAAGCAATTTATTTAGGTTAAATTTGAACCTACATAACCTACATTCAGCAAAGTGTAATTACAGTTTATTTGATTTAATAAAGCGGTGCATCTTTATACAACTTTATTTTTATCCTCCGTCGAAAAAAGAAGGGGTTATAAGTTCGATGTATCTGTCGGTGTATCTGTGTGTCCGTCTGTGGTGTCGTAGCTCCTAAATGAATGGACCGTTTTTGATTTGTTTTTTTTTCTGTTTGAAAATTGACGTAATTAGGATGGTTTATAGTTATAATTTATGAAGATCAGTTCAGACGTATGATAGCTATCAGCTCATTTTCTACATGATAAAAGGGTTTTTTATCTTAATCAATCGGATCTTTCACAGATCCGATTGATTTGAAATTTGGTATACTGTCGTAAGAATAGTCTCAATGAGATGGTGTTAAGCCGAGGGTTACTAAAAAATTTTAATTTTACATTTTGCCTAAGTGTTGCCCTAAGTTATGTAGTCACTTTTTTGAGCGACAGGTAGTCGAAAGTTCAGTTGTAATTTTTTTCAGTGTAAGAGTTGTCGTATTGAGTTGTCAACGCTATAGCCGAAGCTGATTCGCCATATTCTTATTCAAAGTATGGCTTCCTCCAAGAAGGATAGTCGCCAAAAAACTAAACTTAAAACTTATTTTATCACGTCCAATAGATAGAATTAATATTCTTTTTTATGTCCGTGAAAATTTATGACAGCTAATTTGATTTTGAATACCAATAAATTAAATATCGGACTAACTATATTTACGATGCGAAACTAGTTCAATCTTAAATATGAAGCAAAATAATAATAAACAAAAAGTTGAAATCTTTTATTATATTATCACTTAAAAATTTTATATCAAAATTCACAATAAAAGCGTGCTAACCTTGAATAAATCGTTGGTTAAGTAAGACATAAGATAAAAAACAAGGTTGGTGAATAAGCAAATACGGTTTGCCTATGGCAAGTAGTTACCGTAGAAGAAGCTTACCCTACGTTCGTAAGTGTGGTCTACTCTTTAATTAACCAGAAGAAGCGGAGGTACAGTCAACCACAGAAGTAGCATAACACTTTAGTACCTGTCACACCGACTATTACGCACGTACTCAATAGCTGCTACCGGTCTTTATTGACGCCATAGTTTATGTGACATGGTACTAAAGTGGTCAGCTCTTCTGTGTTCGACCCTATCCACAGTGGTGCGAGTACCCAGCCTATTTTTTTTGCGTTTTAGAGGATTCGGATTGAGTTTTTTCTTTATGCTGTGACAAGATTCTATGTTTGCTTTACGTTTGTTTGCGATATTTTTCTGTCAGAAAAAATGCAAAACTAACAATAAATCATAATTACATATCATGTTTCCTATGTTTAATAAACCGTGGCATTAAGCCTGCCTACATACACTTCCTCGTCTAAAAACTAACATAAACACTTAAGTTTTGGCCACTTGCAAAATTATTAATGTTTCAAAGTTTTTGTGCTTACATCAAGTTAAAGAAAATACTTATTTTAAACGGTGTCGAGTTAGCTGATTAACACGTAGAATGCCGTGGCATTTTATTATTAATAAACTTATTAATAACACCTAATGTTTGTATAATGGGTGGTTAGCTTGACTGAAATGGATTTAGAAAAAAAAAACTTTGTAGTATTTCCTGGCTGCGGCTAAATAATTAACGTCTATACGTGTACATACATTGTCATGATTTAATTACCTGTACATACGACAGCACGTCAAGTGTAACAGTTGCACTACGAAAACCGTCTCTATTACGAGTGCAGTAAGGGCGGTCTCACGGTCCAACTGTTACGCTTGATGTGCTGATGACTGTACAAGAAATAATGGAATCCAAAAACAGAATCTTATCTTCTCATTGTTTTCAAGTCTATGACGAAATTCTATTAACATTATAAAATCAGTTAGATTCAGGCTAATAGATAATTTATTTGAAAATACTGAATCTGGAAAGGAAAACTAAATAGAAGAAATTCATAGCCCCCGGCCGCATTATTCATCCATCTACATCATCTCATTGAGACTATTCATGACGCTATATCTGCTGTAAGTTTCTGAAGAATTTAGGAACCCGCAGACTTTTTGATGGTAAAGGATCCGCTCAAGGTTTGTATGTCATGGGAATGTCACCGAAGTGACTGTTCACCAAATTTCAAATCAATCGGATCTGTGACAGTTAGTAAAACCCTTTTATCATGTAGAAAATGAGCTGATAGTCATCAAACGCCTGCATTGATCTTCATAAGTTATAGCTAAGAACCATCCTAGTCACGTCAGCTTTCAAACAAAAAAAACAAATCAAAATCGGTCCATTCGTTTAGGAGCTACGATGCCACAGACAGAAACACAGATACACAGAGATGACAGATGTGTATCGGTGTGTCTGTGTGTCTGACAAACACGTCAAACTTATAGCATCCATCTTTTTTCGTCGGCGGTTAATTATGAACGGTTTCGTGTACTAATTCTTTTGCAAATATATGGTGCCATGACGGAGATGTCGCCAGCAAATAACCCTAGACCGATGTTTTGTTACATTTGTAATTCCGTTGCTCCAAAGAAGAAACAATAGCAGACCAAATATTATGCTTCCTTGCAAAATTCGCGACCCATTTATTTCGTAAGCAAATCTAAAATATTATGTAGAAGATCTTTGTCAATATTTGTGATTTCGACGCATTGTTTCCGATTTTGCAAGCTAGTTATACATTTTAATATATTTTGTCTGATGTTATTTCGCTCTATTATTTCCTATTACTATGATCTTATTGCTAAACAATAAGATTGATCATTTTAAACAGGGGATTACGTTGCCAAAAAAACTTTATTTTTAGTGGACATTAATTGTGTTGGATTATTTAAAATCATAATTGCTAGTATTTTTTGCATGCCGGACACTCAGCAAAAGGTGGTGATCTTGAAAATTATGACTGTTACTGTATGACACGCCATTCCACAAGTCTAAATGATAATCGGAAATAATATAAAACGGTCAATCGACCGATTGTAATCGTAATATTATTGCTTTGCTTGGATACAACTCGATACGCACTTCACTCCAAAACTGCCAACATAACGTAATTCCGTCAACACGAAGAATTTTTATAGGAGATGCCAATGTCAAACTGGTGTCATTGGGGATCAGCATGTTAGGGTAGGCACAGATCTTGCAGTCGAGTGCGTGCAGAGTTTACCCTAAGGGGTGAAGGGTTGTGGGAAGGTAAAGACATATTTGCCTCTGTCATAATACCTGTCAAGACAAATATTCCAGGCAAAACAGGTTTTTAGTGTCACTGGATTGCCAACTTCCTGCATGAGCGTAGGATCCGTGTCCTCGTAAATTGATGGGCATCGCAGTTCATTTCAGTGGATGCTGGTGTGCCACGAGGCTCTCTTCTATCCCCCACTCACATTCTTTCTCATATGAATGACATACTTCTATTAGGAAACATAAATTGCTATGCGGATGAAATCACAGTGCATGGGGGATATTACGGCCGCACAGAGGCTGGGCGCACTGAAACTGAGAGGGAGAGAGAGAATATTACCATTGAGCTCAACAGAGTGTTGAACCTTATATCTGAACGAGGATTTAACAAGCTTTTTGTGTTCAATGCTAAGAAATCACAGGTGTGCGCGTTTACAGACACAATGTCGCCGCTCCTTCCCCTTCCCTCTCTTCAGGGCACTACTCTTTCGGCACAGGGCTCCATCATCTTGCCCGGTATGGAGATATGCTGTGATCTAAACAAGGAAAACAAACAAACTATTTAATATAGTTTGCTGAAAAAAACTACATTTAAAAGTGTAATCATCGCACGCTCTCTATCCTATAATAAAAAGTAAAACTGTATCTATCATATGGTAAGTAAATTAAAGTGTATTGATGATTCTAGTAATATATTCGGTAAATCTTAAATGAGTTTACCTGGTTTATGCAGTTATTGTTTCTTGATATTCTAATTAATGTATTAAAAAAGAAAGTCTGTTATGGAAAAATCCATTTTTAAATTATTCCTTTTAAAACTAGACATATCCGAATTCGTGTTAGTGTTTGAAATTCGTACGTACCCTTAACAGATCACCGGGTATTTCGTAAGCGGACAGACAGACAGATCTTTTGTGGTGTTTGTAGAAAAATGCACTATGTAAATTTACCATATTTTGAAACTAGAACGCAGTATTGACAGTGTTTATTGTGTATACTCGTCCCCAATTTATTTAGAAAGCATATCAGAGAGTGGCCTTTGTTCTAGGTTTTGTAGGAGTTCGTAAACACGACGGAATCCAGGCACGGTTGTTATTTATTGCTTGACGCGTAGGTGTGTGATAGGAACGAAATGAACCATAATGTGATGATATGAATTATGATTATGTAGATGTAGCAGTTACTGATGCTTATAAGTTTGTTACCAAAAATCCCACCCCTGCATCAGAAGTACTCATCTCAAGCCTATTTACGTCCCACTGCTGGGTACAGGCCTTCCAGCATGAAAGAAACACATGAGGAGATCGGGCCATAACACCACCACGCTGGCCTAATGCGGTTTGGTATGTTAAAGCGGTTGCAGTAACAACCGGAACCAACGGCTTAACGTGCCTTCCGAAGCACGGAGGAGCTCGAGATTACAAATATTGATTGACCCATCCCGGGATCGACCATTTTTTTTTGTTTCCGGTTTCCCCATGCCCATAATGGAGACGACCCGGGGTTTGCCGAAGCATTTCACCGAGCCGCCTCCGGGCAGCCCGACCCTAGAACCGACCAGAGCCAGTCCTAGGGCGGGGCACCAGGCCTTACCCCGGGCCGGTCGGGGCCATAGCCGCGCCCGGTCCCGGTGTGAGGCCCACTCAGCCACCCCAAAGCCGGCCTAAGCCGACCCTAGAATGGCGACAGCGCCAAAGGGGGGTTGCCCGGGGGAAACCCAGGGCAACCCAGACGTGATGGGCCTGTGCAATGCATGTGCGAGGAGCCTACCTTCGCACACGCAGGCCACGCCCTAGGTTGGGACAACGCGAGCAGTCAAAGCCGCCCGCCTTCTCCCAACCAACCGTCTGCGCCGGAGGGGAGCGGCTTGAGGATCATCCTCCCGCTCCCTCTCCGCTGCCTCCTTCTGCGAGAGGACAGCCTCGCAGAAGGAGGCGGCAGCGTCCCATATCCTGTCGCTACCAACCATGGCTTGGACCATGGTCGGCAGCGAGAGGTATCCGCCCCCGAGCGCCGCTCTCAGCTCGCGGCGCTCGCGTCGCCAGGCCGGGCACTCGAGTAGCGTGTGCTCAGCCGTGTCGTCGGGAGAGTCGCAGTGGTGACACCTTGGCGACTCCTCCCGACGGGCGATCTGGTGCAAATACCGACCGAAACAACCATGTCCGGTCAGCATCTGCACCAAGCGGTATGTTAGACTGCCCTGCCGGCGCCCAACCCACTCCTCCAAAACCGGACGGATCGCTTCAACCGTCCGGCGGCCGGCAGCTGGGGTGGCGAGTGTCTCACCCCACTGGCTCAGAGCCTCCCTCTGAGCCCGGGTACAGACCCGTCTTATCTCCTCCAAGACGGGCCGTTCCCCCCGTTCCCTCGCCGCGACCCGATGCCGATGCACCTGGGCCAGAACCAGCGCATCGGCATGCCACGGGGGTGTGCCTGCCAAGACGCAGGCCGCCGTGTGGCTGACCGTGCGATAAGCTCGCACGGCCCGGGCCGCGATGGCCCTCTGCGGACGATGCAAGAGGGCCTTCACACGGGGGGAGAGGCACTCCGCCCACACCGGAGCTCCGTACAGTGCCATCGACCTTATCACGCCTTGATAAAGTCGACGGCACGATGACTTGCCCCCCCCCCCCCCAGGTTTGGAAGGACCCGCCCGAGCGCGGCTGCAGCGGCGCACAGCCGGGGAGCAAGGAGCCTAAAATGCTCCTCGAACTTCCACCGGGGATCCAGGGTCAGGCCGAGATACTTGATGTGCATCTCGACGGGAACCCGGATCCCCTCAACTCGGGCATGCAGCCCCGGTGGGATCCTGCGCCGTAGTGCATGGAATCCCATGGCCCTCGTCTTCTCGAGGGCCACTTCCAGTCCCAGGAGGCGGATGCGTCGGACGACTAGAGACGTGCCGACCGACGCACGGTCGTCCGCGAAACAGACGACATCCATCTGCGGCAAGAGAGAGCCGCGCAGGACCCAGTTGTACCCCAGGTTCCATAGTAGAGGGCCTAGTACAGAACCCTGGGGCACACCCGCCGCCATTGGCCACGACTGGACGCGTCTGTCCGCGTCCTCGTAAAGAACCACTCGACCGAAAAGGTAGTCCTTAACGAGGGCGCGGAGGTAGAGGGGCACTCTATGAAACTTCAGCGCTTCCTCTATGCACTCGTGGGGGAGACTGTTGAACGCGTTCGCGATGTCCAAAGACACCGCGACCGCAACGTCCCCCCGTGCTGTGGCCGCCTCGGTCCACCGTTTGAGGCGAGCCACCGCGTCCACCGTGGACCGGCCGGTGCGAAAGCCGAACTGGCACTCTGCCAAGTCCGGCCCCGCGCCCTCGATGTGCTCGATGATGCGGGAAGCGAGAATCTTCTCGAAAAACTTCCCGGCCTCATCGAGCAACACCACCGGCCGATATCCCGACGGGGAATCGGCGGGACGGCTCTCCTTCCTGATTAGGCAGAGCCGCCCCACCTTCCACCTGCTGGGGAACCGGCTCGTCGCGATGCATGTGTTAAGTACCGCGCGGAACCGGTCCTCCAGGGGGCCCAGGGCTAAGGCCACCACCTTGGCAAGGGCCCCGTCGGGTCCCGGCGCAGTCTTTTTACGCCGGAGCCGGTCCCACCCGATGTCAAACTCCAAGTCCGACACCGGGGGACCGGCGGCCCAAACCTGCGGGACAGAACCGGAGGTGCACATCCTGGGGGGAACGAAGGGTCCGGGGTCAGGAAAAAGCGACCCCAGTACCCTTCGCACCAGGTCCGGCTCCATACAGGGTATTGAGGGGGCCGAATTGCGGAATTTACCCCTCACCACCCTGTACGGCCTCCCCCAGGGGTCGTCGTCCAAGAGCGCAATGAACCGCTCCTGGGCTTCGACCTTGGCCCTGCAGATTTCTGCCCGCAGGGCCTTGTGGGCCTCCCTGTACGCCAGGTGCAGGATCGACTCCTCCTCAGGAGTTGACCCGGCGCGCCTACGGCAGCGGTAGTGGGCGCGCCTCGCCCGCATGCTGGCGGAACGCAGGTTGGCGATCTCCTGCGTCCACCAGTATACCTGCCCCCTTCGGGGGCAAGCCCGCGTCTTCGGCATGGCGGCGCTGCAGACGACTTCCAGGTCATCCGCAAACCGGCCCGTATTGCCGTCGGCATCCCCGGCGATGGAGGGAGGCACATTTACCCACGCCCTCACCATTGCCGCTTCCTCCGCCACGTCAGGGCGGAGTTTGGCGAGCGCCCACCTTGGAGAGGAGGAAGCGCCCGCCGTGGGGCCCAGATGTAGTGGAGCCCCTGGGGATGCCGTGGAGACCTCGTACCGGACATAAAGGTGGTCCGATAGGGACTCCACATTGTCCATCACCCGCCACCCAAAAATTCGGGCCGCGAGCGATGGAGTGGCGAAGGACACGTCGACCCTCGAAGTGCCCTGCCACCGGACGCAGGTTGGGGTGGTGCCCTGGTTGAGCACCTGAAGCCCCTGGAACAGAACCCAGGACTCCAGGACACCACCGCGGACGTCAGTGGCCGGGGATCGCCATGCGGTGGATTTCGCATTAAGGTCCCCGGCCAATAGCACCGGGCACGGGGCCGCCCGAACCCGCCGCACCCCGTCAACCGCAGACAGGTATGTTTCAAATTCCGCCTGGCTGCGGTTGGGGGAGAAGTAGGTGGACACTATCACTACTCCTCCCCAGCGCACCGCCACATAGCCCGCGCCCCTCTCCAAGACGACGAGAGGGGGGGCAGCGTTGGTGGGTGGAACCACCACCGCAGCTGTCCCGTCCGTGGCCCCAACCCAAAAAGGGGACGGGGGAACTCGGTAGGGCTCTGACACCACCGCAACATGGATCGCCCACTCCGCCATAACCTGGCACAGAAGGTCCTGCGCCCTGGCGGCGTGGTTGATGTTTACCTGCAGTATGTTGCCGATGGACCTAACTGGCATCGTTGGTCTCCATCGGCGTTCCTGCAGGGGGCGGTGAAGCGCGGGTGGGCGCGGCTCCGGGGTTCGCCCAGGGCCTCCCCCAACCTCGCCGCCAGTGTGTCCGCTTGAGCGACGGTGGTCTCCTTCGGGAGCTCAAATATTCGAGCCCCCGTGATACCCGTGCGGAAGCGAGCTGGCCCTATTCCGATGTTCCCCCAGTTAACGGCCGTTTTCGCCTTCGTAAGGGCCTCCTGGTAGGTGAGGCCCTGCGCTTCCGCCTCGGGCTTCATAGCTACCACCACCGCCATGAATTTCGGCGGCTTGGGGACCCCCCCCCATTTCGGGCCCTCCTAGCCCTCCTCCTTTGTGTTTTAGAGGGCTTTGCACCGTCCGTCTTAGGGGCCTGCGCCGTTTTGGGGGGCCATGCCACCGCCGCCTTTTTTTTTGTGGGGGGGCTTCCGCGTGACTACGTTCCAGGGCTCTACAAGTGCCGGCTGCACTTCACTGGACGGGTCTGCTACCTGGCTAACGGCCCTCGAGACCCCTTTTGGAGCAGCTGGGGTCTGCGCCTGCACCTGGGCCTTCTCCTTTGCCGGCTTGGCAGGTTGGGGCCCTGGCGGCTTGTTTCCCCTCACCGCCCGCGGAAGGTTTGCAGGCGGGGCGAGGGTGGTTGGCTCCTGTTGACCAGCCGGTGCAGCCTGGGCCTTACGGCCGTCGGCCGCCAAGGGCGGGCGATGGGACTTGGCAGGTAAAAGCCTGCCGTGCCCATCGAGCCGGGCCGCCACTACCGCCCCCACGTGATTCATTAGCGACTTCTGGAGCCGCTCGATGACGTCGATAAATTCCCCCCTGCTCAACGCCACCTCACACGACGGCCCGGAAGTCGCTGGAGACGGCACCTCCATCGGCTCTGCCGCTGGCTCGGGGCTAATGACCAGCGCCGGGGAGGTTTTCTTCTTGTTTCCCCCTTGGGGCTCCCTCTCTCGGCAAAGGCCCTTCGGAGAGCAGCGAGCTCCTCTGTCACGGCGGACAACTGGCTACGCATCCGCTTGTTGTCCGCCCGGATCCTCCGCAACTCCTCGCTCGACCCCCGATTGGCGAGAGACCTCACCGCCTCCATCATTTGTTTTGAGGCCTCGTCGATGTCTCTGACGCAAGTGCCCTTCAGGTTACCAGACTTCCTGGTAACCTGGAATATCTTTTTGGCACCCTCTTCTGCCTTTCTAAAGAGGGCGTCCCCCGAGAGGTCCGGAGAACCCTTGCGCCCGCCACCCTGTTCGACCTCAGTCAGGGTCGATTCGGAACCCGAGCCTGAATCCGGTGGCCCCTCTTTCAACTCCCGCCGTGCACGGGAAAGACCCACACCGTGGCAGTGGCCTCCTCGGCCCCCTGCCAATCTCGGGACCTTTGAAGTCGTCACCGCCGCCGGAACTTCTGACACTTCCACACTGGAGTCCGTGTCGTACCCCTCCACGTCCAGCCCCGCAAAATACTTCGACTGAGGCACCTTCCGTTTCTGTGCCTTTTCGCCACCAGTGTTCTTTGCTGCCGGACCAGACTTCCGCCAAACGTCTACAGCCCCAAGTTTAAGGGTGTCCGGCCCCCTAGAAGGCCCCGCTGAAGAGCCCACAGAGGCCGCACCTCCATCCACGTCGGAGCAAACCAACGACTCCATCGACCAGTTGATTATTTTTCCCATAACCGGGTCCGTCTCCTCTTCCATCACTGCGCCACCCATTTGCGGACAGGGCGCGTTGTCCAAATCGTTTCCGCTCCCGCCAGAGCAACTCCTAATCTCTGCATCATTGGGTTTTTTATTTTTAATTGAAACATCCATTATGATTCCCACGAGTATGGGGGATATGTGGTCCACCCGGGCGGTGCCCCCTGCACCCGGATAACCCTAGTACACCTGGGGGGTCGGGTGGTACCCCAGGGTTGGCGCTAGCTGGTGGTTCGCGACTTCAACCACCACCCGAAGGCCCCCCGTAGCCACGTTCCCAGCTACGGGGACTTGAGGGTTTTTTATTGAGGTTTTCCTTCCTCTCAGGGCCAGCCAATTAAGGCAAGCCCCCCTGGTCCCGTGTGTGCCGCTAGACATGATCAACGACACACACACGGGAAAACAGGTTGTCCGACAGAGACCCGAAGCCCACCCAGCAGCTGCAACAACGCAGCCACCAGATCTGCCGCACCGTGAACCTAGAAGGTTCACCGCCCTCGTCACCGAAGTGACCGCTGTCCCCCCTGAAGAGGAACTTTCCAACAAGGAACTTGAGCAAAAACGCCCCCAACCCTGACCACCCACAAGGGCAGTCCGCGGGCCCGAGGCCCGCCATCCACCGACCCAAAGGTCCACTGGCCCCCCAAGGGGGGCCCCCCACCCCCCGAGGGTGATTTTTAGAGAGGTTTTCTTCCTCGCAGCCTGACGCACAGGGCTAGCCCCATACGCCCAGCCCCCGACCCCGCAAAAGAGAAGGGCTACGGGTTTGTACAGCCGTGCAATGCCCGAAGGCAGCCGCACTGTGCTGGAGATTAGCCGGCTGCGAACCCATTACCCTTTACGAGCAGATAATGAGTTCGCAGTCGCCCAGGATGCGCCGTCTGAACACGTTGTGGGGCCCACCGTTTGCACCGGATGACAGAACATCAAATGCAACAAGCGATCCCGACAACGCACCCAGCACACTAGGAGGCTCTCCAGCATGCACCCCATCCCGGGATCGACCATGGCGAAAATTGCTTTGCTTTTGTAATCGAAACCAAAGCGCTAAACCACTACGCCACCGAGCTCCTCATCTTTAAAAAACTACTCATAATCTTTAAAAAACATCATTACCAGCCTATATACCTTTCATTGCTAAGCATAGCTGAGGCTAAGGACACCTACTTTTCAGATCTAAAGGTCCGGGGTTCGATGGCCGAGGAGGTAGAAATTTTTACCTCGGTATGGTTGGTGGTAGGACTTTTCTAAGTCCGCCTGGCTAGTTACCACCGTTTTACTAAAGTCGCCACCATAACAATAATGCTAATAGCATAGTTATGTTCCGGCGGTTGTGGTTGAGGAATCCTATTGTGTGCTCACTTCCATCTTCTTTTATATAAAGCACTGAAAATGACTCAACACCATCTGATGTGAAGCGGTAAGCAGAGTCCATATGCGAAGCGGTAAGAAGAAGAAGGTGCAGCTTAAAACACACAATTCTTGCCGCCTCCACCTAGCCGGCTTTTCCGCCTCTTTCCGCCTTTTACGCCTCTTTTGAAGGAAACCATGTTATAGGATGGAGGGAACACATGTTCTGGCAATGAATTCCAAGTTTTTAAAGTCCGACTAAGAAATTGAAAAGTGGTAATTTGAGTTTAGGAAAAAAAAGACGTCTGCTGGAGCCATATCTGGTGAATATGGTGGTTGCTCAATGGTATTTGTTAAGTGTTTGGTCAAAAATTCGTTCACAATGATGGCCTTGTGCGAAGGCGCATTATCGTGGTGCAAAATCCAAGAATTTTCTTTCCACAAATCGGGCCTTTTTCGTCGAATTTGCTCTCTTAAACGCCGCATAACGCTCAAATAATATTCTTTATTTACCTTTTGACCTTCCGGCAAGAATTCCGAGTGCACAACACTGCGAGAGTCAAAGAAAGCAGTAAACATGACTTTGACTTTTGATCGACTTTGGCGTGGTTTTTTCGGTTTCAGGTCAGTTGCAAAGGCGGCACTCCGACGCTTGTTGACTAGTTTGCATGTCAAACTCGTAAACCCACGTCTTGTCACCAGTAACAATGCGTTTCATGAATGTTGGGTCGAAATTGACTCGTTCTAGCATGTCCTCAACGAGTCTCATGCGATTGAGTTTTTGGAGAAAATTCAGGTCTTTTGGGACTAGCCAAGCGGCAACATGTTTCATACCCAAGTGATTATTTGAAATGGTACGGATCGACTCGTGAGATACAGAAAGTTTGCCGGCTATATCTCTCAAAGTTGACTGAGAATTTTCAGTCACTATTTCCCTCACTTTTGCGATGTTAACTTTAATTGCAGACGTTTATGGCCTACCAGAGCGAGGCAAATCTACCACCACATATTGACCGCTTTTGAACGCTTTGTACCACTCGCACGTGTTTTTGATAAAGTCGATTCACCGTAAGCCTTTTACAACATTTTCAAATCATCTATTCCCGATACTTTTTTGACTGAATGTAACTAAAAATTTAATTTATAAAAATTTTAGAAAACTAACGCCATTTCACACCTTGAGCACTTGGAGGAAGGCGTTAATGACCGCGACACAAATTTTTAAATGTTCTGAATAAATTGCTAGATAATAACATAGATGATGAATTAGGTACATAATAAATTTTTCACCAATCATTTTATTTATGCAATGATAAATACTTTAATATGTTGCGTCAGTGTTATTAATTAGGAGCTATTAATATTTATGGCCATTATATGTACCGACTACTGCACAATAAGCGTAACAGGTTAATTAAAAAAATATTCTCATTACAAACGAACCTACGTTAACCGAACAGTTTTATTACTTTATTATAAATGTAAATAAATTCATATTATAATTTCTGGGTTATTTTTTATAGTTTTGGTTAAAGTTCTTTATTTATTACTAAGCTCATATTTATAAATGTATAGTTATGACATTCGTGCATGAAAATGAAAATGAAAATATCTTTATTCAATTAGACCAAGAAGCACTTTAGAATCCAATATTTCATTTTATACAAAAATACTAGCTAATCCGGCGAACTTCGTACCGCTTATCAGTCAATGAATATTAATTACAGATTAGTTTTAAAACAAATCACAGACAACATTAATTAAATAAATTACACTTAATATTATATACTGACTCTGACTTGATTGACAGAATAATCTGGAATGATTGAGCGAGTCCAATTGATTTGACATTTTTTTTAATTAAATCATTTTTGTTCTATATTTAAGTAGCTTGATATATTTTCCTTAGTATACACAAAATAAATATCTGAACGCACGCATAAATATATAACAACCAATAAATATGTCATTCCCTTATCATTACTGATATTATTCTACATTTTTAAATTCTAAAATACGCCATCATCCGAACATTGTGAATATATCTTGTCGATTCAAAACCTTTATTTAAATGCGTTCTTTGATATGAGGGAAGAGTTTACCGTATCGACGTGATGAACATTAAATGTTTGACAGTTACGAAACCAATGTTTTTAATAGTTATTTTGCTATTTGGGACGGTGACAAATAAATACAACAAATCAAAAACTCATGAAAATGGGTCCAGCCGTTCTAGAGTTACAAGTGTTCGAACAAACCCGACTTCGCTTTATATATTAAGATGAATTGTTATGTAGAACAAAATATAAAAAACTATTAAAATAATTAGGGATGACTTTGAAATTTCAAATACTTTATCGAAATAAATGTTAACAAAGTAACATATTCTATCGTTCGTCATTAAGATCATTCAGATCTAGAACGGATTCTATAGTAAATCTAATTATTATTCATAAATATGTTTAAGGTCACCGGTCGACCCTGAAGAGAAGATTTTATGCCGTCTTCGCTTATTGTGACTAACATAATGTCTCATATACAATATAAAAAGAAGGATTGAACTGATTATCAAATTATCGATTACATATTGTTTTAAGAAAAATCTTTAGCAATATAACACGCATCGTCTTCAGATTTTACAATGTTATCAACATGGCCAGTGTTATAATAATTATAATATCCCCTAATATCTACACACTAAGTACCTACCCTGTCATGCTAAATACTAGCAATTATACTAAATATTTGTAGAATCATGCGCAAGTTCTTCACGTCGCAGTGAATGCCGAATTAAACCATTTTTGTTTGACCAAAAGCTAAAATATTTATACTCAGTTATAGGGGTTGTTCAATAATGTATATGAATGAATGTCATCCTCTTACTATAGGTATGAAAATGAAAATGAAAATATATTTCTTCAAATAGGCCACCAAGCAAGAATGACATTGTTATTACTATCACAAAAAATATATCAACAAACAACGTCATCATGTCTGTCTGTCTGTCACGGCTGAATTTACATTCACTAAACAATGTCATAATGTCTGCCTGTCTGTCGTGTCTGGATTTACACTGATTCCAAAAGTTGAACTAAGTACCGAGAAGATTCCGGCAATTAGGATTGGCGGTACATGGATGATATTCATATTCTTTATAGACAACTGACAGACTGGCCCAAATTAATGAGCATTAAGATGTTTTGTTACTTTAAAAAGGTATTAACAAAATAATAATTAAACAACCATACAACTTTATTTTTAAACAAAGCATGGCAAATGACGTCACAACATTTGAAGTGAAGCGGAAAGAAGAACCATATGCGAAGACAGCTACAGCTTGAACATGCTATTCTAGCCGCTTCCTTCTTGCCTGTCAGTGCAGGCCACACCGCCAGCGGGCGAGAGAAGGAAACTATATAAACTACGCGGAATATTGGCGAGCGAGCGGGCGGAGCGGGCGGGAGAACTAGTCCAAAAACATAGTCGAAACGGGTAGGACGGGCGAACTAACCGGGCAAGCGGGCTGGCGGGCGAGCGAGCTAGCGAACCGGGCGCGCCTAGCGAGGTGAACGAGTAGTTTCGCTGGAATCGTTGGATATTTCGTTCTCTTCGTTCGAATCGCTGACGTAGCTTCGCTCTGTAGTTCGCGGTGTGAACCAAAGTAGGAAAAGAGGTGAAACGATGCCCGCCCGCCTAGCTCGGTCGCCCGCCCGACTAAAGACCATAAGACCCCGTGATTAGGAAGGAGGTAACACACGTGCTGGAAAAGAACCGAGTTACTTAACTTCTTTGTGCTGAAGACTGGCACGCGTGCTCTTGGGTAGGAAGGGGGAATATTATATCCAAGACCCGTGAACAACTGTTCGTACAATCTGCTTACCGGGATTCAAATTCGGGACCTCTAGATTAGCAGCAGGGGAACGCTCACCACTCGACCATGATATTTGAATAATATTTCCTCGATTGAAATAGTTAAGAATGCACATTTAATACCAATAAAAAAAAAATTACATTGAAATCCTCTAAATAATTCTAATATCTACACGCTAAATTTCATCGAGGTCTCGAATTATTGAGGGTGAATTATTACACGCATAAAAGCGTTTATGTTTCACGGTTTTTACAAACTAGTCTCATCTCAACTTGAAAATATTGGAAGCAAATCAACAAACCGATTCTAACGCCATCTTTTATCCATTAATAGTATTTTTGTCAAATTTAGTTCGCATTTATATGTAATTGACGTTTATGTATTATCTATTAGTAGATGAACAACAGTGTTATTTATTGGTATTTGTGTAATATTTTTAGTTTAAACCACTAAGGTGGCAATCAAGCATACGGCCCACCTGATGGTCAGCAGTTACCGTAGCCTATGGACGCTTGCAACACCAGGGGTAGGTATCACTAATATTATGTAATATTTGTACATAACAATAATTCTGTTTTTTTAAGCCCTCTGATAACTATTTAAACTAATAGTCTACCCTGCATAAGCATGGGAGTCCTACTAGAATTGGTCGAATATTATCGACTTTTAAGTTTGTATGCGAAGCCGTGCGGCGTTCCCATACTAATAAGGTAGTTGACATTTTTTTTTTAAAGTTTATAACTGATGAAGAAATATTGTAGAAGAAATAGTGTGTCTAAAATCAATATTTTCAGAGATACAGTGGTATGTTTGATGTGTAACGGCGCATCATCCAAAAACGCTCCATAGAATATCTACGGAACAGGTGACGTCACATGTTCCTTTATTACTACAAAATGTATTGGCATACATATTGACAAAATCAATTATTTCTATGTAATTTGTATATTTTTTATTAAAAGTGGTCATAATAATAGTTGTTTTAATTGATGTGCGTAATCTAATACCATCAATATTTTTGAATATTTTAAAAAAATGACGTATTTTATAAATTTTCTAAAAAGTATAACTTAAACAATATTCCATATCTTTTAAGTTTTAATAGTTTTTATGGGTAATAGGAGCGTATATTTTCTGAATTTGTGCAAAATAGCACTATATTCAAACTTAGGCAACATCCCAATTCTGTCGGTCGGTATATTACGTCTTAACTCGCCAACTTCTGATGATGATAGATTAAATACACCCAAAAAAGGTCATAGGCCACCTTTTGGTGCGGTATCGGACATCCACGCGGAAATATTATTATGATTGAATCCTTATTAAAAATGCAGAATATTAATAATATCAACTTATTTTTGAATAAGATAGACACATAATTATATTTGCTAACGAGCGAAGAATAATTTTATCATAAAAGCGATTAGAAAGAAAAACATTTTAATAAATTCCAGGGTTAATGTCCAACCTTCTTAAAGGCTGAAGATGAAAACCTGACTGCGAATCTTAGTATCATAAAAAACATATTTTATGATTCACAACGTTTATGTCCACTTTAAGAAGATCTGTGATTCTAAATGCTTTTTCTGTAATCATCATTGTCGAGTTGAAGGAGCAAAGGTGAGAGAGGTCAAGCTAATTTGGTAATACGATTTAGAACATGGGAAAGATATTAAAGTGATTTGGAACGCTTGTTTTAAGATTGGTGATCAATGTTCTAGCATAACTTGGTTTTCTTGCGCATCTGTAAGCCTACCATGAAACAGTTTCCGATTTTTTTTATACATATACAAAGCTTGGCTAATAACTCACCACCTCCCAATGTGAAGCGGTAAGAAGAGTCCCTATGCGAAGACAGCTGGTGCAGCTTGACACACACTGTTCTAGCCGCCCACACCTTGCCGGCCCATAAGGTGCCTTTTCACGCCTCTTTTGAAAGAACCCATGTCATTGGAAGAAGGAATTTAAGCAAGTTTCTAGGCGTTACTTATTTTTATTAAGGAACTCGATTCTTTTCTTGATGCTTCAAAATGGAAACAAACCTCATTGTCACTTCGTATTTCATTATTCACTATTTGTTGGTCTCGGAAGTTGTCTCACTGTTTGACTAGCATGAATCACAATTATTTTGACCAAATATACAAGGGAAAATAGCAGAAGGTGACATATTCTGCAGTTGTTCGCTTGATATAATAGCATCAGGAGACGAAAACCATAAACTGAAAAAAGTGCTGCTCATTAAGGTAACACATTTATCATCATCACCAGACTATATACGTCCCACTGCTGGGCACAGACCTTCCTACATATAAGAAACACATGAGGAGCTCGGGCCATAACACTACCACACGGGCCCAAAGCGGTTGAAGTAACAACCGGGACCAACGGCTCAACGTGCCTTCCGAAGCACGAAGGAGCTCGAGATTAGAAATTTTGATTGACCCATCCCGGGACCGATCATGGCGAAAGTTGCTTACTTTTCGTAAACGAAGCCAGAGCGCTCAAACCACTGCGCCACCAAGATCCTCCCAACACCTTACGTTATTAGAATACCACCCAAGGTTATCAGCTGTTTCTTATTTGGATCCAACAGTGAAATCTCTGGGACTACATAACCTGATATAACTTGTCTAACTACACATTAAGAGCAAAGATCTGCATAGCACATTAAAGAAATTAAGTGAATCTTTATTTGCCGTACTTCCGAAACATGTGCATGTATTCTTTCGATTTTATTAAAACATGGATCATCATTATACCAGCCTATGATGTCCACTGCTGAACAAACGCCTCCCCCATCGATTTCCAAATGGAACGGTTCTGCGCAGCCTGCATCCAACGGCTCCCCGCGGCCCAGACCAGGTCGCCTGTCTATCTAGCGGGAGGCCGTCGTACTTTGCGCTTTCAGGTAGGTTGTCGCCATTCTAGAACTTTAACGCCCCACCGACCGTCTGTTCTGCTTGCTATGTGTCCTGCCTACTGCCACTTCAACTTACTAATCCTATGAGCTATATCTGTGACTTTGGTTCTCTTACGGATGGTATCGTATCTGATTCTGTTCTGAAAAGAAACACCTAATACAGCTCGTTATGCGAACAATAACATGGATGGGTTCCCTCAATAGCAGCATGCATAGGCACTTGATAGCCCGCAAGGTGGATATGGCTACAATAGTGCAGTTCAAGCTGCACTACTTAGTTGTCTTCGCATATGGACTCTTTTTACCGCTTCACGTCAGGTGGTGTTGAATCATTTGGCGTGCAATAAAGCTTTTTTTAACACCAACATCTCATGGTCCACAATATTTGCATCAAGGTACTAAAGCTGAAAAAATACTAATATATAAATATAAATATAAATAATATATAAATAATAGGTATATTCACACTAACAATATTAATCCTAAAGGAGTGTCATGTAGTCAAATATGAAACATATTTTAATGTTACAAATATATAAACTAAAACAAATGATCGTAGGTACTCATCACATATACTTACTTCTGCCCCGACCGGGATAACAGGGAGCCAGAGTTCCCGGAAGTAACAGGAGTAATAACGACCCATTATGATCTCAAGTACCGGTAATGAGAAATTAATTTTCAGTATCAATTAAAATCGAAGGACTGCTAATTGAACAAGAAACTACAGCGTAAAACAGAAACGATCAAAACCATAAGTGCGTTCAGATACATCTTTAAAAATAACTCCGACGAGATTGTTGCGTAAGAATAATTAATGTAGTTGACCGCAGATGGGTCCTCGATTTAATGCGATATTATGTTCAATATATATGTACATTTTTATTCTGAAGTAGGTCATTACCCATGAGGATATTCTGCGCTTCTTTATATTGTAATCTTATTTCCGAAGCGAAAATTAAAGAACGGCAGTGAATTTGCGCTTTATAGAAATGCTTTTAACACAATTCAACAGAGGCGAGATTTAGTCGTATTTTCCAATCGTAACTGGATAAGGCTTCTCCGGGACTTAGACAGTACTTCTATACAGAATGTTACGTATAAATAACATTAAGTAGATAGGTTCTAGGTGGTACGCCCGTAATAGGTAGGGTCGTCTGTGTAGGTACCACCGCCTTTCTTATTTCAACCGTGAAATAGTTCGCTGTGTTTCGGATTGAAGGGAAAGGTAGCCAGGTGTAATTAATGGACGGCATTTCATCTTAGGCCTCAGGATGTCAACGCACCTGCAATGTCAAGTGATTTGTCCTTGTTATTGCAGGTGTCTATAGGCGGCGGTAACCGCTTACCATCAGGTGGGCCGTCAGCTTGCTTGTCATCTAGTAGTATAAAAAAAGTATTTTATAGTGGTGCTGCTCCGCTGAATAATGTTGCCAGTTTTATACCTCTAGCACGAACACTTTTAAATTTCGAATCACCTTCGTATCGAGTAGCTACGTTAGCTTTGTCTGTCTTTTGTTTGAAATTTTAAGCGTGCGTGAACGATACGATTACGATTCGAAATTTAAAAACGTTTGTGCTAGGGGTACAGTTGTCAAATCCCGATACATTCCCAATACTTTGTTACCTAATTGGGTTTATTTAAAAAAGGGCGTGAAAAGGCTTTGTGGGCGCCGGCTATACCACATTGACTACGTTGTCTGTATCTGTAGTTTTATGCAGTTTACTCGGTCAGAGGCCCCGGGTTCACATCCCGGTAGGAGCAAATGTTTGTATGATGAGTACGAGCTTTTTTTGACGAGTCCTGGATGTTCGTATGATTATTTAGTATACTTAGGCCCGTATTACAGAACGCGGCTCAAGCATCGTTTGAACTCGAATCACTCAAAACTAGTTTTAAGTGTAGATCACTACTTAATTTCTCAGCTTATTACGCATCCTGCATAAACGCAACCTGCGTTTTAAGACTCGATCAGCTGAAACTAGAATCAATATTTAACAAAGCAACAATGACAAGTACAGAAAAGCAAAACTGTCAAAACATGGGCAAATATAACCCGTCAGATTATCAAACAATATAGCGTCATGTCAAGCATAAACTAGCATTACAACTTTATTTGGGAGTATAGTACGTGATCCGTTCTCAATAATGGTGTCGACCATACACAAAGATCAAATCTTTACTTGAGCGCAGATTTTGACGTAAGTAGGTGTCGTTCTAAAATAGGCAATTACTCAGCTGAGAGTTGATCAATGTATAATATTTCAAGTAAAGTTCTAAATTTAAATCTCGTATCAAAATTTGTTTTAAAACTAGATTCATTACTGAGAAATGTTCTGTAATACGGGCCTTAGTCTGGCCATAAATACTGTTACAATTAAAAATAAACTAAATATTACATTTAATTTTAAATTTGGAATCTGTCTTTTTTATATGATTGTTCATTGAGTTTTCTCATTTTGGCGCCAATACATTGAACAATTTTTTGCGATATTAAAATGGAGTGGGGTGATAAAGAGAACCGAATCGCTGTGATTGCATTACACAAAGTAGGTATGGAGCCAAATGCAATTTTTAAAACTCTCCTTACGCTTGGTATTAGTAAAATGTTTGTGTACCGGGCTGTTAATAGGTACAATGAGACCTCCTCTGTTTGTGACAGGAAAAGATCTGGCCGTCCACGTAGTGTTCGTACGAACAAGGTGGTCAAAGCATTAAGGGAAAGAATTCGAAGAAATCCTGTCCGAAAGCAAAAGATTTTATCTCGGGAGATGAAGATAGCACCTAGAACCATGTCGCGTATTTTAAAAGATGCCATTTCTTAACTGATAATTTAAAAAGAATAGGGTGGTAAAATCGAAACAACTACTGAAGCGATACGCAAAGGGAGGTCACAGAAAACATTTGTTTACGGATGAGATTTTTTTTACAATTGAGCAATAGCTTCCCAATTAGTCGACAGAGTGCAGCGTGGGCACTATCCGACTTCAGTGATGGTTTGGTGGGGTATTAGTTACGAAGGAGTGACTGAGCCATACTTTTGTGAAAAAGGTATCATTCTTGAGAAGGTAGTGAAGCCCCTTAATAACACCATGCTCAATAACCAAGAATGGTCCTTCCAGCAAGACTCGGCGCCGGGTCATAAAGCTCGGTCTACGTAGTCTTGGTTGGAAACGAACGTTTCCAACTACACCAGAGCTGAAGACTGGCCGTCGTCTAGTCCCGATCTTAATCCGATGGATTATGATTTATGGTCAGTTTTAGAGAGTACGGCTTGCTCTAAACGCCATGACAATTTGGAATCTCTAAAACAATCCGTACAATTGACAGTGAAGAATTTTCCCATGGAAAGAGTGCGTGCTTCTATTGATAACCGTCCTCAACGTTTAAAGGACTGTATTGCAGCCAACGGGGTCTCCGTTCGAATAAGCTTTTTATATTTTAAATTGTTTTATATTTATGTATTAAACTAACACACTGTAAAAGTAATAAATGATATTTGCAATAGATTTTTTTTCTTTGTTTCAGTATTTATGGCAAGACTAGGTATTTCTAATACTTAGATACCTAAGTTTTATTATCATTATATATCCGTTATCTAGTATCCATAGGACAAGCTCTTGATGACGCTTACTTTGGGCTAGATATTAGGTGTGAGTATGTGAATATTATTAGTCCTGCCCGAGAATCGACCCCGGGATAATATTTATTATAATTGCAGAATTGGTGCGACTCGAAGTTTAATTATTATTATTATAACGTTCAGTAGAAAATCGTTTACTCACGGAAAATATATAAGACAACAGTGATAGATAAAAACAAAAGAATAATCAAAATCAGTGGCCAGATAGGTGACATGCAACCTTCTTGGTAATTAGCCACAGCTTTATAGAGGCTTACGAAGTGGATAGGTCAGCTTTATAGCGGCCTACAAAGTATAGATGGTAATAGCACTATGTTCACGCACTAGCTGTCTTCGCAAATTATTATGGACTCTTCTTACCACTTCTCCTCAGAGAGTGTTATTTGCCGTGCTTCGTATAAAAAAATACAAAAAAGGTGGAGGTTCTTCCCAGTTGAGGTGAAGGAAAAATGGTTAATGGTATGGTACACAAGAATGATTAAGTAAGTACAACTTGTCAGAAAGATTAAAGGTTCTTTTATAATATTCATACACTCACACCTATTATCTAACCCAAAGTAAGCATCATTTAGAGCTTGTGTTCTGGATACTAGATATCATCATCATCATCATCATCACCAGCCTATTTACGTCCCACTGCTGGGCACAGGCCTTCCTACATAGAAGAAACACATGAGGAGTTTGGGCCATAACACCACTACGCTGGCCCAATGCGGGTTGGTGGGTTAAAGCGGTTGCAGGAACAACCGGGACCAACGGCTTAACGTGCCTTCCGAAGCACGGAGGAGCTCGAGATAACAAACTTTGATTGACCCATCCTTGGATCGACCATGGCGAAAGTTGCTTTGTTTTTCATTTCGAAACCAAGCGCTCAAACCAATACGCCACCGAGCTCCTCACTAGATAACAGAGAAATAATGACAATAATATGTATATAAATATCAGAAATATACTAAATTAACATATAAACATCCATAACTCGTAAACTAATTAATGCTCGTACTCATCATACAAACATTTGCTCCTACCGGGATTCGAACCCGGGACCTCTTGTCCGAGTAGCCTGTATAGCAAGGGGTACAGGCCGCTTGACCAGCCGGTTTTTTATTTATGTAGTAGGTAACTCAAGTTTTTATTATTTACAATAATAATAATTTGGTCTTGGTGACGTAGTAGTTTTAGCTGTACGGTTTCGATTACGTAAACAAAGCCACTTCTGTCATGGTCGATCCCGGAATCGGTCAATAAGAATTAGTAATTTCTAGCTCATCCGTTTTTTGTGCCTCATCTTGCACGTTAAGCCGTTGGTCCCTGTTCTTACTTCGACCGCTTTAACCCACCAGCCTTATTGGGCCAGCGTAGTGGTGTTATACCGCAAGGTCCGCATGAGTTTCTCCCATGTAGGAAGGCCTGTGCCCAGCTGTGGGATGTACATAGGCTGGTGATGATGACTCATTTCTAATTACCAGTACATGAAACCTATATATTCCCCAAACATTCTCTTATACTTGTGCTTTCAGTCGAAAGTTCGACCAGTGTGTGTTGCCAGTGATGACATACGGCTGTGAAACGTGATCGCTTACTAAGGGCCTTCTATGCAAGTTCGCAGTCGCACAACGAGCTATGTTAGGTGTTTCTCTGCGAGACAGAATCAGAAATGATGACATCCGTAAGAGAACCAAAGTCACTGACATAGCTCATAGGATGAGTAAGTTGAAGTGGCAGTGGGCAGGGCACACAGCACGCAGAGCAGACGGCCGGTGGGGCGCTAAAGCTCTAGAATGGCGACCACGTACCGGAAAGCGAAAAAGTAGGACGGCCTCTAGTCTAGATGGACAGACAACCTGGTCAGGGTCGCGGGAAGCCGATGGATGCAGGCTGCGCAGAACCGTTTTATTTGGAAGACGATTGGAGAGGCCTTTGTTCAGCAGTGGACATCATAGGCTGGTATAATGATGATGATGATGATGATTGTCTTATAACAAAAGTGCATCGGAAGAAATCTATTTTTAAATTTCTACAATGTTTACACGGTGAATTGTTGAATAAATTAAATAATAAAAGGTTAATTTCAGTTTAGTGGCAATATTGAAGCGTGATTAGAATTAAAAATGGGTGATATATTACAAATTGAATGTAGTTTTCCGGTTAGTAATAATATATGAGATACTTATCAATGGTTGTATTTTACAAGGCCTCTTTTACGAAATATGATAAATCTTTGGTATAATCAATCAAATTATTATTTGATATTAAATAGCCTTCTGTAGTTTCTGTGATAATTTAGTCTGAACTGAATATAAGATGGTTAAAGTTCAATTATGACAGTTCACAATTATTTATTTCATATTCGCATATACATTTATGGTAATTCAAAACATGTAAGTATAATGTTTACGTCTCAAGGATATCACAATAGTAATAATGACTTATGATGAAAATGTGAATAATATTAATATTTTTATTTTATTATTCTTACACTCACACTTATTATCTATCTCAAATTAAGCATTATTAAGAGATTGTGTTATAGATGACGGAGAATTAAAGATAATAATATGTATGATGCGCATAAGGTGCTTTCTCGTCTCTTTTGAAGGAACCCATGTTATAGGAAGGAGAGAACACATGTGCTGGCAAAGAATTCCAAGTTTTGGAAGTGCGGCAAATAAACGAGTAACTAAACTTCCGACAGTAAATTGATGAATTATTATATTAGAAATATCCATAATCCATACTAGTATTATAAATATGTGTCTGTCTGTCTGTTACCTTTTCACGTTTAAGCCGCTGAACCGATTTAGATAAAATTTGGTATGGAGATTGCAAAGGACATAAGATACTTCTTGGAGCTCTAACCGACATTCACTTGGGCTGAACCGCGGGCGGGCACTAGTAATATTGAATAAATCCGAAGGTCTGTTTGTCTGTTAACTTTTTACTCTTACACTGCTGAACCGATTCAGATGAAACTTGGTATGGCGATAGTTTGAGAAAGGATATAAGATAATTTTTGGAGTGATAACTACCATCCACGTGGGCGGAGCCACGGGCGGGCACTAGTACTAAATAAGTGTATACAAACATTCATGACTCGTGAGTTAATGATCGAACTCATGATTAAACATCTGTGCAATAATAATAATTAAGAAAATTTTATGAAAAAATTATTAATGTATTGATTATACTTGTGTAGTTTTTGAGCTACAGCCGCATGGATTCTTACTTACCTAAGTAGGTATTAATCTGTCTCTATTTAAATACTCTCGATAACCATAACATAACACTAAGAATGATAAAATAATAAAATTTAAGTTGGTACTTATCCCCTAGAAACATATTTTTGGAGTTGGTGCTTCACTATCTATTGTTTCTGGAAACAACTTATTAGCACTAATTTAAAAAAATGTTTCTAATGGATACGTACCAACTTAAAAGTCATTATTTTATCGTTATATGAGTTATGAAGTCTGTTTTTATCTTTGTTTTAAAGTTTTTTTTCACAATTTTAGTGATAACTTTCTAAGATCAAAGCTAGATGGGTGTCTGTTAGCATATAATGCTTCCTACTATCGTATCGTTTCACTAAAAAGTCACAGGAAAGAAAAAATCCGCAATTTCTCAAACATAGATGAATAAACGGATAGTTTGGATGTTAAATCAAAATAACTGGAATCAATTTTAATTATTTTTTTATGGGACCAAATAGCATTGAAAAATAAAATAATCACGTAAATCGCATTAGAAATCTTGCCTTAATCGTTGTACTTACTTAAATAACATAAAAACGGAATTTAGAACCTCCTCCTTTTTTAAGTCGATTAAAAATTATAAAGATTGATAGTGAAACGCGTGTCATTTTAATATGTATATAGTTAATCTGCCCCTAGACGTACCTCCATCATAAGTATCCAATATGAATTTCGCTATCAAAAATAAAAGAAAATTAAGTCGGTGGTAAGGCTTTTCTAAGTCCGCCTGTCTAGCTACCACCATCTTACCAATAATGCCGCCATAACAATAATGTTAACAGCATTGTAATGTTGCGGCGTTAGAGGTAAGATAGCCAGTTCCTCTGTGGTTGAAGAATCCAGGTGTAGCTCGCTTCCCTCGTCGGCCTTATCTTCCCTTAACAACGTGAGATGAAGGCCAAGACTTACCCCGTTAAGATAAAAAAATGGGGAAATTAATCTTTTGAGCATTGACATTCGCAATTACGTAGGGTACCCATTAATTCCTACATTGATTTCAAGTTTATTGAAAGCTTCTGCATTATTAATTTAATAGATACAACTTTTATTAATTTCAGCTCTATTACTTTGACATAGCGATGTTATTAGCGTCAAATATAAAGGTTACGGCTCAATGAGAACGCAACTCGAGTAGTACATGTGATATGTAATTAAATCATTATATTTTTATTGAAATACTTCAATGCTGTTATTCTTATTATACACGCGTTATTATAATACTTAAAGTATTAATAAAAGTATGAAATAACCTTTGAGATCATTATTGAATAATAAATCAGATTCACTTTAACAAGGGCGATGTTGTAGAATACTGGTGTATAATAATATTTTTTGTTGTTGCACAATTTAAGCAGCTCGGTGGAGGAGGAGCTTGGTGTCGTATTGGTTTGAGCGCTCTGGTTTATATACGAAAAACAAAGCAAGTTTTGCTATGGGCGATCCTGGGATGAGTCAATCAAAGTTTGTTATCTCGAGCTCCTCCGTGGGCACGTTAAGCCGTTGGTCCCGGTTGTTCCTGCAACTGCTTCAACCCACCAACCCGCATTGGGCCAGCGTGGCGGTGTTATGGCCCAAACTCCTCATGTGTTCCTTCCATGTAGAAAGGCCTGTGCCCAGCAGTGGGACGTATATAGGCTGGTGAAGATGAATAATACTTTATTGTATATTTCACCATTTAATTCAATTATTATTATTGTAAATGCCAAGATATTGTAAATTTAATGTGTTAATACTTATATTTATAAAGTGGAGAAATGTTATATGATCCCATCCTATAAAGCCCTCTACACACCAAAGCCGCTGGCAGGCGCGGCGCAGGGGCTTTACAGTGCCGGCTAGGGCGCAATACTCAGTAAGTTTTAATCGGATCGAAACAAAAACGACCAACGACGTTTTCACTCTCTAATCTATACATAAAATGTGGTTTCCAATATTATAATTCACATCACACGCGCTGCTGACGTTTTTATACCTACGATTTGCCAGTAATCACGAGGACGAACGTTTTAGTTTCAATCCGATTGAAACTTACACCACACATACAGTACAGATGCTGCTGCTCTTGTGCCGCCGTGAAAAGGGCTCGCAATTTTCTTATTCCATCGCGTGACTTTCACTAACCCGCTGCGCCAGGTAAAACCACCACTGCCGAAGGCTTAGGTGTATAGAGTGCTTTATTAATTCTTCGACACTATAGTCTTACTTACTATGTTAAAATATAGTAATTCAACATAGAAAGCGTACATGTTAAAAGAATTGATAGGCAGAGGTGGGACCCAAATTGCAAGAAGTAGACAAACAGATCAATTCTTGTTATTTTTACAATAAGTCCACTCACTACTTTATGTTTTATTAATAATAAAAAAATATTATTTTACAATGGACAGCCAGCCAGCACATGTGTTCCCTCCTTCGTATAACATGGGTTCCTTCAAAAGAGGCGTGAAAAAGCACCTTTCGGGCCGGCAAGGTGGAGGCGGCTAGAGCAGTGTCTGAACTGCACTAGCTGTCTTCGCATATGGACTCTTCTTACCGCTTCACATCAGATGGTGTTGAGTCATTTGTCGTGCTTTGCATAAAAAAAAAAAAAAAAAAAATGGAACTGAGAAAATTAAAAATATTAAGCAAGCGACTATTCAACATTTGACGCCGAAATCAGATTTTTTAGTCGCACACTTAGTATTTTCGTTGATTAGGTTAGGACAGCATGATGCCGCTAGCCCTTCTGGGGCTCTGCGTCAACCTGTAAGCCGTCCCCTTCTCCCAAATGTCTGTGTAAGTCCTGTCCCAGATGGATAGGAGACTATTTTTGACCGTTGCCGGGGTCCTACTATGGACGGGATATGGCGGATAAATCAGTCCGCAGCACCTCGACATGCAGCAGGGGCGCTAGGGGTGGAGGCAATCTTCACTTAAGCCCTCCCAAGCTTCTTCTCCTGCGGTGTCTGAGGTGCAGACATAGGTCCCTAACTTGTGTTGGGGTCTGGGTTGGTGGGTCTACAAGACCAGCCGTACACGCAACGCGATTCGAGTGGGTGAGCGCCGGGATGGGCATCTCCGTATGTCGGTCTGCTGTGACCCCGTACAGCGGGGTGGAACGGCTGTAAACTCACCAGACCTAAGCCCCATCCTCGCTAAGCCTCGGCCTACATCCTCGTTTTGCGTTATACAGGGACGGTGACCCTTCGGGGTCGGGGAATGGCGGGCCTTTAAGGCCTGCGGCATGGCGATTCTGTAGGAGCGCTAGAAGTGAGGCCACCTGTTCTAAGTGTCAGCCCTTTCTCCTATAGTATCAAAGTGCACAAGGGCCCTTATCAGGGCCGGAGCTGCGACGGCGACGTGTGATTGCAGCTCGTGGATTGCCGGTCTGCTAGACCGGCGGTTCATCTATGGTTAGGGCTCCGGGCATGGTTAGGTGACTATGTGCGGCTTGCACAGCCCGGTCCGTGCATCAATGTATCGGCGTGCGGATCTACCGAAGTTTAGGGGGCGAGCCCCCACGAGAGGGGACTGACAGTCGTTGGTCGTCTGCTTGTGACGGTATATCGGATGTCATGCTCTTTGCGTCCCCCGCATACCGTCATTCCGCAGCAAGCTGGGTACATCGCTGAGGGGTTTAGTGGGTGAGAGCCCCACACCTCTTCCATCTCCTCCCCCGGGAGTTGGGAGTTAGGCTGGTAGAGGGAAGCTCTACCAGCTCTCTCAGCGAGAAAAAAAAAGGAGAGCGTGATGCTCAGTTAGATACAAGCCTTTTACAAGACAACTATATTATCAGAATATTTGTACGGTGGTGGTGTCTAAGTAATATTAAACGTCTCCACTAATAATATACAAGTCAAATATAATGCAACTTAACACGCGCCGTGTTTACCAATATTGGTGTGTAGGTATATATACATTACGCATTAAATAAGAATTATTGTGGAAGGTCGTATTTCCTCTGCTTATTTAGGTGTGACTGTTTAATATTGACCTGGGCAAGAATTAAATATGAATTTAACTTAGCGGCTTTTGCTAGAAAACTAAATAAAACTTGTAAAAATATTACCTATTTTTAAAGAATAATATATCCAAATAAATAGTAATGGGTTTGCTGGAAGATCTTTCACAACCAAATAAGCAAACAGTCTCGCCATATATTTCATAAAATAATTAACTAATTGATGATCCGCTGCCGTCTGCTAATCCAGGTGTTGTAGGTTTGAGTCCCGATAGCGGCAGATCTTTGTATGATGAGTACAAACATTTTTTATCCTTGAGCGCTCGTTTACGAAAATAAAAGCAACTTTTTCCATGGTCGGTCCCGGGATGGCTCAACCAAAAAAAATCTTTTGTTGTTATTGCAACCACTTTAACCCACCAACCCGCATTGGGCCCGCGTGGTGGTGTTATGGCCCAAACTCCTCATGTGTTTCTCCCATGTAGGAAGGCCTGTGCCCAGCAGTGGGACGTATATAGGCTGGTGATGATGATGATGATGCATCCAAGGCCTTAAGAAGAATTCTCGTTGTAGCTGTTGTTGTTCTAGTTGTATTATTGTGGGCATCTCTGCCCTTGTCTCGCTTGCCTCGTCTCGTCTTCTATGTTGTCATCATAAAGCTTTCTTTTGGCTTTTAAACAGTAGACCGCTGCTATGGTAACCGCCTTTCATCAGGCAGAGCATACGCTCGATAGCCACTTTTGTCGAATGATGAAATATCCGTTTTCTAGAATTTATTTATTTCTTTTTTATTTGGTACAAAAACAGAATACAGACCACACGTTCATGCAAAGCTAATTCTATTTTTCATTTTTATCTGTATTCCACTTGCAATTTGTACACATCATTTCTGTAACTATATGAATATAACCAAGAAAATACATTTATTATGATATACCCTTTTGAAATATGTCATTTTGGGAAAATATTTTGAAATAATGATAATTTAAACAAACTGAAACTATAATGAAATATGTCCATATGAAAACATAGTTGGTTATATAGGCGAGACATGCGTAATAATGGTGCGTTTTTTGAAACGTTATTGTTAGTGCCGACTACGTCAATTAATTAAAAAACTTCTATAACACAGCTCTACATAAGGCTTTATTTTGGCCAGATAATCTTTGTGAGCTTATTAATATTTTTTTAAAAGTTAAAGGAGCAATACCCTGGGCGGAGGAGTCCAGACGGCCGTGGGTCAGAGACAGGGATCGGGGATCTTGGCGTTATCGAGGAAGACTGCCCGCTGAAGCCCTGCCATTACTGGTCCGTTACGCAGTCCTAATCTCCTCAGATGGTCGCTAAGAGAATTTGGGATGAGGCCGTTGGCTGAGACTACGGCTGGTATGATCTCAGTGGATGCTTCTCTCCACGTATCGCTAAGATCGTGTGCCAGGTTCAGATACTTTATCTTTTGGTCTGATTCGGCGTTCACGCGGTTTTCATCGAATTTATTATTATTATTATAAAAATTATATATATAATATATATATATTAGAATACCTATTGAAATTTTATTAAGATATTATATTTCATAATTACCAAACGATTCTTTCTTTAAGTAATTATTTTTATAACACATTTGCTCTTAAGGGTCTCTTATTTCACCAATTTCAATATCGTAATGTATATCATTACGCACTTGTGCGGTAATGTAATGTAAAACGCTCCGTCTAAAAACGAACGGTACTTTTTTAAAATCTGAGCAAAGAGTTTCTATGGCAGAAAGTGGTCAACATTTTTTAAATAAAATTAACTTTGGGAGACAAAATATAATAAATAAACATTTAATTCTTTAAACACGTAATCCAAAAGGCAACAACTGTCTTAGGAATATGTCACCGCCTTGCAGGGACGAGATGAAGCTTAAACCCCAAAATCGCCCTATGGCTTTATACCTCCATCGTAAGGCCGATGCTAACGTATGCCTGCGTAGTCTTGGGGGAAAAAGTCAGGCAAATAAAAACCATCAATAAGCTAACCAGCTTACAACGCACCGCGTGCTTGATGGCAACTGGTGCTGTGCGCACAACCCCGGCGGCAGCCTCTTAATGCTCTTCTCAACCTACCGCCTCTGGATCTATTTATTGGAAAAGAGGCAAAGGCTGGAATGTATAGGGCAGGCGTCACTGGGAAAGCACAATGGGCATCTCAAACACTGCGATCATTACATCAAGCTGTGTTTGAACTACCTCCATTAGCAATGACTTCTGACGTCATGCTACCACAACTCAACTTCCACAAAAACTATACAGTTGAACTGCCTAGCAGGGAAGACTGGGCAAATATCCAAAACAACATTTGTCCACAAGTCACTACTCCCTCCGAAGCTGGATGCCTCACATGGTTTACAGATGGCTCCAAAATGGGTAATAACGTAGGATGTGGGGTGTATGGAGCTAGAACAAGGTTTAGTAAAAACGTCAACCTCGGAAAATACGCCACCATTTTCCAGGCGGATGTCTACGCCATTATTGAATGTGTGCAGGCCAACCGCCTAAGGAACTACGTTAACCAAAGAATTTACATCTACTCTGACAGCCAAGCAGCGCTAAATGCTATAAATGCGAATACACTGCACTCAAAACTAGTAAAAGACTGCGTGGCGGAATTAAATATACTGGGGATCAACAACAGAATCACTCTGAGATGGGTGCCTGGTCACTCTGGCGTCATAGGCAACGAAAAGGCCGATGAATTAGCCAGAGCTGGGGCTCAGGGACGACAGATTAGACCGGAACCTTTCTGCGGAATCTAGAACCAGGCCATGCACTATCTCAAAAGCAAACTCATACAGGAGTCCTCCGAACAATGGCTAAGGACACCTGGTTTGATACATTCAAAGTCTCTGATACACGGCTACCATGCTAAACGAACTAAAGAGCTAATAAAGCTCAGCAGGAGTAACGCAAGTGCCATTATTAGAGCTTTGACAGGCCACTGCAAACTGAACAGACACTTATTCAACCTAAAATTAAATGATTCGGATGTTTGCAGATTCTGTGCACAGGAGCGCGAAACCCCAATGCACCTCCTTTGCAACAGTGGACCATTTATCCACAAACGAAGCCTTTATCTGGGGAGACAGACTATTCACCCAAATGAAGTTGAGACCCTTGAGGTTGGGAAAATCCTAAAATTTATGGAAAGTGCCCAAATCAAGGCTTTATTATAACTATTGGTGGTAAGTCACAATAGATCTTTTAGGTCGCAGTGACAAATCAGTCTAAACAAGACCGAAAAGCCCCAAATACAAGATAATAATAAATAATAGTAATACTTGCTGTTTTTTGTGCCTTTGCCTAAAAAAAGCGCTGATGCGCGCGCATCGCTAATTTGTGAACAAGTAAAAATTATTCCGCGCGCTTTTTCTTTTCGTTATATTATTTTTATTTAAAAATGTCGTCAAGTAGTGATAAATTTATTATTCGGTACCGCCAGAAGTCTCAGAGGTAGCGAAAAAGGCTACTCTAAGCCTCTTGCTCGAAAAATCGACCGATACATACTTTCAAGCGTATCAAAATTTGGAAAACAAGCAATGATGCAAATTTGTTATCAGAAAGTGTGTTTTAGTCTATTTCATGAAACTTTCTCAAAAATATAATTCAAGCTCATTGTGGTGCTACTATTCAATGCTAAAAAATCAATAAGTAAATTTTACAAATTGTTTAAATATTTATAACTGCTTTGACAAGTGATTGAATATTTATTCGTTCGAAAAAAATTTTCGAAAGTCCTAGTTTTATTTATTTCCTCGCAAATATGTTATAAAACGTCGTATGACATTCGTGCGCTTTGATAATTACAGCCTCTGCTTTCTTGTAGCCCTCGCCTACGGATCGGGCTAGCAATATCGCCTCGGCTGTAACTATTGTGAAAAAAAAATGTATTTTTATTAAAGTTTGTTATTCGTTTCTTTTTCATCAGCAACATACATTTGCTTTTGAATTAAATTTAAATGTGTTGGTTTAACTATTTTTTAAATAGGTTTCCATGCTTTTAAAACTTTAACTTGAAATTTCAAAACTAACCAACTATTTTCAACATACGTCCCCTGGGCTTCGTTCATACTTTTCGACGTTTATCTCTCTCTATCTCATTTCAATAGAAAGTAGGATAAATCGTTTTGATACGCTGATAGCTAGAGAACGGTTAGTGAAAATAGTTTGAATATTCTGCATAGCTCCGTCTTACTACGCCCAAGATTAGTCAAAAGTTTTTAAACAGTGGGTTAAATTGTTTTAACTTCGTCCCCCTTCAGCGTTCATATACAGTAGAAAAGCTATTGTTTATGATATTACTTCAAAGAGTAACTTATATTCAATTAACTTAAGTATATTAACATAAATACAATAAAAGTTAGTAAGAAATTACGATTCACTTCCATACATGCGCGTTGATGTCTTTTGTTTTCACAAACGGATTTCGCAGTCAATCATTATCCAGCAGTACGAATTAAAATGTTATTTTAATTTTTGATGATTAAATCATCATAATGTTTATTATTCTAATTATTATTAACAATTTGACATTATGCTATTATAAAATAATAGATGTAGCATCACAATTTGTTTAATAAACACACGTAAACGATTCTTTTTGAATTATGCTAAATAAGTATGATGAAAACAAATTAAAAGTAATTAGTTTTATTGTAAAAACTTTAATATTTTATGTAAGTGTGTGAATTAGCGGCTACATCGGCTTTAGACACGCTTTACTTATTTTGTTATTTATTTGATGTATTATCAACATAATTTACTATTCTAAGTAACACTGCTAAAGCATCTTTTCGTTCTTGCTCACATTTAAAAATTAAGGAGACAAAAAATCTTCAACAATTATTTTTAGCTAACACAGGATTACTATTTGTTTATGAGTATATCCGTGGATTTTCATATTCATTAATGTAGGTAAGCCCAATTCAAATTATTCGAATCACCGTTTTACTTTATTCAAACTTTCGTAATGTTTTGCACTCAACAAACAACGAATCAAACGTGAGAATTTACACGTTACGTGTTAATATAAATAGCCGTGAAATTTCACACGCATAAAACAGTTTATTTTATACAAACCAGTAGATGGTAACTGTAACAGTAGTAGCTAAATACTTACGAAATAAAAAGCCTTTTTTATAGTTGATAGACCACGTTCATAAACATCATGCGTCATTACCACTTAGGCCAACCAGCCAAACTGTAATTACTAGGCATGTAATGCATTTCATCTTAGACTTTATATAATATTTTCTATTATAATAGTTTGTTTATGTGAAAATTTTAACTGGAGGAGTCATTTCATCTGTCAAGCACGTTATCCCTTTGGGTAACTTAATTCAAACATCATTAAATATATCAAGTTTTTTTCTTATTTTTATTATGACTATTATTACTGAATAAATAAAATTTATATGTTTTCACCTTGATAACGATAATAATTATAAATAGGAATTCGTACAAGAATTATTGATAGAAAAATTGTAAATAATTTATCGATTTACAAACGCGATTAACATACGTTTATGACGGATGACTACGTTTTAGTTTTAATAGGGATTCATCATTAGAATTTTGCATTGCGACAGAATTTATTTTATCAAATAATTTATGTAAAAGTTGATACGACCTTTAAAAGTGCAACGTCAATGCTTTTAATAATTAAAATAGAATAAAATAATAAAATAATTCGATTCCTGCCTCAGGACGTGAAATTTTTTTAGTTTTATTCTATTTTAATTACTAAGTAATTTTTCAAACATTTATAATGATGTTAAAATCAAAAATTAAGAATGTCAATGCTTTTGTCAAAAACTATTAAGTGATATTCTCTATATTTTAGTCATTGTGGCTGACATCCTCATTCCTTAATTATTGTGGATAGTTATCGATTTCATGGTACATTTATTCAATAGTTTTATGGCCTTTGACAATAACAATTTTATTGGATTCTATATACCTTAACAACAATTTGATGCGTGTTTGGTACGTTAAGGACACTTAATAATGATCTATCAAACATGAGTGCTATTTTGTCAGTCTACCGGGATGCCTTATATGGGGAAAGCAATTAGTCAAGAGGCTTTAACCAATTAAAAGTCGATGATTTAAAAAAATAAATATAATTAATTTTACTAGCAATGAAAGGTTGAAGTTTAAAGTTTTGTTTCATATAGTGTAAATTCATTTTTGAATAGTGATGACATATTTTATATCATCATATATCCTATATAAGGAGACCACACAGGCTTGACTACATGGCAGAAACATATGCGGAGCTTTAGCCATGACACCACCATGCTGGCCCCATGACCATGGTGGGCGGTTGCAGTCACAACGTGCCTTCCGAAGCACGAAGGAACTCGAGATCCGGGGTCGACCATTGCGAAAGTTGCTTTGTTTTCGGAATCGAAACCAGAACGCTCAAGCCACTACGCCATCGAGCTCTTCGTTTTTCTTATTTAGTATTCTTATACACTAATATAGTATTTTTTTCATAAGAAAGGCGGCAACAAAACAACAAAGCCTATTATAATGCTTGAACACCAAATGTTCGATTTTGTAAGGAATCACTGTCTTCAAGCTGCTTCGCGCGTCTGTAAGTTACGATAGCCGCTTACCACCAGGCGAGACGTGCGCTTGATTGCCATCTATTTGGACAAAAAAAAATGTTCTGTTAATTTCGGGAGTACTACAGCACATTATCCATAAAAGCCGTAATTTTTGACTGACCTTATGGTAGTTACATCATCATCATATCAGCTGAGAGACGCCCACTGTTGGGCATAGGCCTATAGTTACATGTAATGCTTAAATTTTGTCACACTTGTATCCCAAATAAATAAGATGGACAGTAAATTACCGAGGATTAGATCAAAATTCTACTTACTTTTTTTCCTAGGTGGTAGGACTGTATGTAGGGTCGCCTGGGTAGGTACCACCGCCTTATTTATTCCAGCCGTGAAACAGTTCGCTGTGTTTCGGATTGAAGGGAAAGGTAGCCACTGGTCATGGACGGCATTTCATCTTAGGCCTCAGGATGACAACGCACCTGCAATGTCAAGTGATTTTCTGGGTTATTGCAGGTGTCTATAGGTGGCGGTAACCGCTTACCACCAGGTGGGCCGTCAGCTTGTTTGTCATCTAGTTGTATAAAACTAGCCTACGTCCCAATGCTAGGCGCAGGCCTTCCTACATAGGAGAAACACATGAGGAGCTTGGGCAAGAGCCCAATGCTGATTGGTGGATCAGAGCGGTTGCAGTAACAACCGGGACCAACCGCTTAACGTGCCTTCCGAAGCACGGATAAGCTCGAGATTATAAATTTTGATTGACCCATCCCGGGATTGACCATGGCGAAACTTGCTTTGTTTTCGTATTCCAAACCAGCGCGCTCAAACCACTTCGCCACCGAGCTTCTCAAAAACAATAGCAAAATAAGATGCTTTTTAAATATGTCAAGCCAGGATTCTCGTGAGCATATGATAATATAAAAAAAAATTGTCTGGAATGTGCGACTTAATAGCTCATAACATGATAATGATAATAATCCGATATATTCCTTTTTCTGTCCTTTTTCCTGTTAAACCAAGATGCGCTAAAGCTTATCTCATCGTCATATCTGTTGATAATATCTCTGCCTTATTTATTCGCCATTTTGGCTTTATGTTGATGATTCGGATAATTTGTTTTAGGTAGGTCAGATTCACATCTGACGGGCCCCGTCATTGCACATTAGAGCGGGTGCAAGCAAATGCGAGTGCGTTACCCCAGCAAGAAAATATCTGCTAGGTGAAATTGAGTTATGCCAATAATTAGAGTGTAATGTGGTGTAAATGTGACCCAAATAAAAAATTTGTGCGTGCTGTAGTTTTAGAGAAAAAGCAAAAAAACCGTTCCTGCTGGAGGTACGCTGTTCCAGCAGGAAGATTCTAAGCGAATGATCGGAGGGAAAAGTAAAGTACATGAGCAGGTAGGTTATATTTGTGCGTGAATGTGCGCCAAAAATGAGATTTGTGCGTCTTAAGGTTTTAGAGATATTCGGTTTCCTGCTGGAGTAACGTTTTGCAGAATCCGGTATCTCGGAAACCTTTGATTGTGCGCACGTAAAATAAATGTATTTCAGTAGCTGTTGATTTGTGCGAATTTGTGAATCAATAAGTTATTAAAATATATTTATCGTTTTAAAGTAATCATACATTTCCTAAATAACAATAAAAATTTGTAGCGCTTAAATGAGCAAACATATAAGCCAACTGAAAATGGAATTCGCTTCTTCTTGTTAATCTTCTTGTCCACAAAAAGTTTCAAAACTAAATATACACACGTTTTTGAATAATTTAACTTTAATTCAAAACTGACCATGACATAACTCCAACTTCAAATTACAAGAACCAGTATTAACCAAATACAATTTGGTAGTAACGCACAATTAGAGTATTTCGTGAAATATAAATGCTGAAAATTTCAGCTTCATATGTCTGGTATTAATGTAGATATAAACAAAAAACCAAAATTAATTTATTGTCGCATTGACGCCACCACCCTGTATTGAATATATTCACTGTGAAGAAAAAAGTGAATTATCTTTCAGATCTAACCCAATCTGACCTAACTTATATCTTGTCGCCTACTAATGTAAAAACACGAAAGTGTAAAAAAAAAAAATTACGAAATATTCGATTCGCCAAATTATAGCTACCACTACTGAGTTTTAAAAAAATGTCTAACTACGTCCATCACATCGTTGCCGCTAAACGTTACTGACTGACCCTACTGGATTGGACGTCGTCGGTTGCCCCTACCCAATAGTCGTAGCCAGGCCGTAAATGTTTTTCTTAAAAAAAAATTCAAATTTGTATGGAGAATAGAATAATATAATGCTGTTCTTTCAAATAGGTGCTCAAAATGTATGAAACGGTCGCTTTTTAGTGGTCATTTAAATTCTGTCGGATTATCGGCAATCTAGCGGTTATTTTGGTTTTTTGTTTATATCTACATTAATACGAGACATATGAAGCTGAAAATTTCAGCATTTATATTTCACGAAATACTCTAATTGTGCGTTACTACCAAATTGTATTTGGTTAATACTGGTTCTTGTAATTTGAAGTTGGAGTTATGTCATGGTCAGTTTTGAATTAAAGTTAAATTATTCAAAAACGTGTGTATATTTAGTTTTGAAACTTTTTGTGGACAAGAAGAATAACAAGAAGAAGCGAATTCCATTTTCAGTTGGCTTATATGTTTGCTCATTTAAGCGCTACAAATTTTTATTGTTATTAAGGAAATGTATGATTACTTTAAAACGATAAATATATTTTAATAACTTATTGATTCACAAATTCGCACAAATCAACAGCTACTGAAATACATTTATTTTACGTGCGCACAATCAAAGGTTTCCGAGATACCGGATTCTGCAAAACGTTACTCCAGCAGGAAACCGAATATCTCTAAAACCTTAAGACGCACAAATCTCATTTTTGGCGCACATTCACGCACAAATATAACCTACCTGCTCATGTACTTTACTTTTCCCTCCGATCATTCGCTTAGAATCTTCCTGCTGGAACAGCGTACCTCCAGCAGGAACGGTTTTTTTGGTTTTTCTCTAAAACTACAGCACGCACAAATTTTTTATTTGGGTCACATTTACACCACATTACACTCTAATTATTGGCATAACTCAATTTCACCTAGCAGATATTTTCTTGCTGGGGTAGCGCACTCAGCAAACGCAGCTTCAATATTTACTTAATTCCTAATTTCCAGGGTCCACCCCAAAGTACCCAATTACCCATACCTAGTGCCTGGCATTGAGTGTGCTTAACATGATGTAAACGGACTGCGCCCAGTCTCCCCTACGCTCTGTGGCTCTACCACTAAAATGCGTACCTAACTTTCAAAATTGGTACGTCATGACGTCAGATTGTCATTTCGTACCAACAACGGAAGCTTTTGGACTATTTAAGGACGGAGACAATTGTAAATGCAATGAACAAAATCGATATTGCTTTCGTAGGCGATACGAATTGACAATATGTCATAAACCATAGCAATTTTGAAATCATTTAGGAACACTGTTTTCTATAAATATTTCCGTCACCTTTACAGTCGCACTCTTACAAACAACTAACATATTTAATTTTACATTTATGCCCCCTTTCGTGTAGAGAAACAGACGTGAAAACTACATACATATTTGCCAGTAAAATAAACTTTGGAATGACTGTTCCGTGGCGATAGCCATAAGCAGTCTCTGAAAACCATCTCGAACGCGATCCGTCAGGTGTGAATCGCACTTTACTTTTTAAAATTCCATTTCAATTCAAACAAATGAATCTTACTAAACTGGAAATAAAGGTAAAATTAAAGTGAACTGAAGATCATGTATCTGCATAAGATTTAAAGTATTTTCTTTATAGGCTTGATTTATAAAGTTTACGGAAGCTTCGACGATGATATAAAATAATTTCAAAATTATTTTTAATTTAATGACAATTTCCTTATATTTTTAGTAGACACTTCAACCTTTAATTCTTCAGTGGCTTTGCCCCAGTGCCACAAAAAAGCCCCTTTTGTGACTTTACTAATTGAATGATGCTCTAACAATGTTATAATATCTAGAGCACTAATAACATTTGTAGTATGTTTGTGTATCAAAAAATTGCTCAAATAAAAATTCATAATTATATCACTCACCACAGCACATCAAATGTAACAGTTGCAGAACGATAGTCGCCTCTATTACTAACTGAGTAAAGGTGGTCTCAAAGCCAAACTGTTACGCTTGATGTGCTATCGACAGAACAAATCATGAAGCTAGAACAAAAACATTTTGTTCGGTCATTTTAAATACAAAGCAGTATAAACTAGGTTGGTGTTAAGGTTACATAATGTATTACAATTATTTAATCATCCACACAAAACCTAACATTGCTGAAGCACAATTAAAGAAAAGAAATATGTTTCATACATCACAAAATAACAATGGGTACCGTAGGTGTCAACGTACAGACAGACGTAATAACAAAAGTTTTTTTATTCCGTTCCTTGAATTTTCATAGCGGCAAGGTAAACTTTCAGGATGGCAATGTAAGTAAGATATCGTACGATGCTATATATTATCAGCTGAGCCGGCGCCGACCGGTCATAGTATAGGCGCGCGCGCAGAGCGACGCGCACCGCGTGTGAAGTTAAACTATGCAGTTGTTGTGCTAAGCAGTTAAAAATATGGTGAGCTATTATTTTTTTAATAAAAATAGTTACTAAGTGTTTCAATGTGTTACTATCAAGGAATTTTAGTGATGATGCGCCACTTTTTTATTTGAAGGAATGTAACTATAAGCTTTTTGGAGTTGAAAGCTCAAATTTGTGAAAATAATGCTTAAAGGAGTATTTGTACCACTAAACATACTTACTGGGAATATCTTAAGTGTTAAAAATATCTTTAAATTACTTATGTATTTATGTTATGTTCAATTATATATTTATGTGGTGATGAAAATAGGCTATATATAAAATTTAGGTAAAGTTCAACAGAACTTTAAAATTATGTACCTACTTGCAATAATAATTATTTACTATAAAAATATCAGGCTGCCTATAATCTATAAAACACTAAAGCCACGTTATTTCTGATTCATAATAACAACAATTAAATTTAAATTTATTCTTTGACGCTTTACAATTTACTGTTTTCAAGTGTGTCAAATGTCATCGTTGCTAGTATTAATATTTATATGTCACGCAACAATACTATGCCATTGAACTAAATTGAAATTAAATTGCTAATAACGTGTCATTTAACATTACATACTGCTGTTAATAATCACATCTAAGTTGCAAAAAAGCTAAAAGCTACGTTATGACTTAGTAAAGCTAATCTATGATAAGTAATAGTATTCATACATATACATATACATAATTCACCGACATACAACTATCGTTGTCGCATCTTGAGGTAAAACTCTAATAAATAGAAAGCAATTTGTTGTTTAATTTGGAAGAAATATAAATATTAGAAAGTTTTTTAATGACCTCAATTTTTTTCTTTTTAAATGTACTTATTTTTATTTAACCTAGGATTACGAAGGTATTGCTTAAAACTAAAATAATAGAATTAGTAACTACACAAGTATAGTAGAAACAATACATTTTCTATTGTAATTAATTAAGTCGAATTTGGGGGGCTGTTAGACATTAAGAAAAGGGCGAATACGGATAGATTTTTTTTATATATTATAAATGGGTTTATTTTTGATCTCTCTCTCTTGCTCCGAGAGAAGTTAAGAGGGGGATGAGGATGTAGCGAACTCGCCCAGAAGGTGCAATTAATCCAGCTTTGAAGGAATTAAAGTTTGGACATATAACAACACAAAGCTTATATGTTGGCTTAATAAACAAGTGATCCTTTGTATTAATCAAAGTCCTGTCTAAGAAGTGATTCTTATCCATGTTTGGCAAAGCGAATAAGTCAGGCAAATATAATATTTTTGCCATATCCCATCACACTCTGCCTGCTCAATTATTTTACCAAATACAATTAATGTAAAACATAAAACCGAATCTGATATCCAAATATAAAAGAATCTGAAAAGCTGAATAAACTTTATGAATAAATAAATGATAACTATGTGCTGTGAGCAACATCACAGCATGACATTTTTATCAAATAGGTAACAATTAATGTATTCATGGGAATTAAATTTGTGGTTTTGTTACCACACTCGACAAATACTTCGGGCTATATTGGTGTTAACCGGTTTCGGAGTTATCACTGAATTTTCCTATTACATAATTAATTTCTTTGTTTTTTAACGAGTAGCTTCGAATGTCAAATAGGCATTTAATTCAGTTTAAAAAATGCCATGACGTGTTTCAATTATTCTTTTCGTTATCAAATTATGACGGGACTTAGTGGTAAAATTTGTCAAAGAAACAAAATCGATTTTTTTTAAATAATTGTAAGACAGTTTTTTTTAAAAAAAAGCCTATACAACATACTAATACATCATCCATAATAATATCTAGGGCCAAGCAAATGTACAGTTTTGCGAAGAACGAAAGTTGTTTTATCACAACTAAATAAACTTGCTGAATCTAAATTCTAAAATAAATAAGTAACGAAAAGAAGAAATTTTCAAAACAGTTCTAATTGAAACATAGAACATAATTGACTCGACCAAATTTTCAGTCCATAAATTTTACTATATTGGCTACTGTTTTAATTAATAGCATCCAAACCTGAATTACTATACGAAATTTATAGGAGCGAGTGTAAGATGCGCAAGCGCCGGAGGACGTTGTGACGCAACGCAAGGCCACGCAAAGGTCAGCCGACAGAGATGACCGGAATCCTAGCAAATGAGATTTGAGAACGATAAATTATTTGATAATAATAATCATTAATTTTAAATTGAACTGAGTTCAAGTCGTAATAATTTTAGATGTGCTTAACTAAGAATTAAATTATTTAAAATAACCATTTTTTTAATTAAACTGTAGTCAAGTCGTGATATTTTAGATATGTTTGTCTGAGGACAGATACACCAAACTTTTTACTTGTAAACGTGCATATTTGCGATCATCTCGTATATCAATTTCATTAAGTAACTCTCATTATTATTAGAAAGCATCATAGTGAGATGAAGTGTGAAGTTTCCAGATAAGATAACATGAGAATTTTATTTGCAAAACGCGTGTTTACATAAAATTTTACTTGTAACAATTAGTGATTACATCAACAATTCGTTTTGAAACTAATCATATCTCACTTCCAATGTTTGTGGATACTGATATCTACAAACATTCCGTCATCCTTTTTAGCCGATTCCCTGATCCTTAAAGATACTTTAAGAAATTACTTTATGATATATTATTTTCTTGTAATTATTAAGCATCATAATATTATTTTATTGTCTGACCCAGAACTCGAACGTTGGAGTAACTACTAACCATCAATAGGTATAAATCGTTGAGAAATTCTCGGTTACGCGAATATTTAAATTAAGCTTTTGTCAGTTCGTTGGAAATGTTCATTAATTTAACCTGTCAAGCGCTTTATCCCTCCACGGGGCTATGACAATTGAAAAATCAATTGCGTCTGGAATGTGATGCTTGAAGAGTTAAGGAGCTATAGGAGTAATTAATTGTCACATGTCTTACGCAATTTAAATATGGTGCGTGCTAATAATCATGGAAGTCCAGGGGAAAGAAAATATATAATTATATCGATGCAACATACCTAATAATTTTGTGTTATAGAATGTGACCTCGGATGTGTCAAGACAAGAACTTACAAAATTTTAATTGCTGTTACAAACAAAGAAATTCAGTAAATTTTCTTTGTCGCACCCCCAAAACTTGAAATTTTATACCGGCACAATGTTTCCTCCTTCCTGTAACACGAGTTCCTTCAAAAGAGGCGTGAAAAGGCACCTTCTGGGCCGGCAAGGTCGAGGCGGCTAGACAGTGCTGTCAATCTGCACTCGTAGTTATCGACACTTGTTAATGCTTCTCATGAGGACCTCATGAGAAGACTGGACACCACCGGTGTCGAGTTATTTGCCTGGCTTCGTATATGAAAAATAGCGGTAGGTAATACTATCGAAGTATTTGTTAAATAAGGTAATTCTACCAATGTTTTGCTTTAATAATAACATCCGTTCATGCATATTAAACTCACGTCAGGGTCAAATATTTTAGTTCTATTTTAACCTTTATGTCAAGGGCGTAGGATCGTCGCAGTGGGTGACACTAGGTGAAATATGTATTAGCATACCGATAATGTACATATTGCTTAAGTCGCATGCGCATGAAAAATGCTGTCTTTAAAATTTACTTCTATGTGTGAATCGTTTAATTTTAGTTGTGTGAGGTAATACTTAGTATTTAGAAATCTTATTCTAAATACTTCGATAGGAATTCAGTAGAAGCACTGCTTGGTGTTTGTTTTAAAATGGTTGACAGGCATTCGCATTGTGGCTATGACTTTGCCGGATGTTGAAATTTTCTTAAATAAAATTTGAGATTCTGAGGTTGCGGGGAGTCAATATCGTGTATTTGCGATGATAAGGTGGCAAAATGGAGGCGACTAGAGCAGTGTTATTCAAGCTGCACTAGCTGTCTTCGCATGGGGACTCTTCTTATCCCTTCACATCAGGTGGTGTTGAGTCATTTGCCGTGTTTTGTATAAAAAAAGAAGGATTTCATATGATTTGACATTAAGGAAACGTGATAAAATATGGATCAAATGCAGTGTTTAGAAGCCGTCTAAAAAAAGCTATCTAAAAGTTGACAATTCTAGTCAATTTCTTGCCAACATTTTCCTATACATATTGCGAGAAAGAGATATGCTTAGATTAAGAGTATGTCTTCAGAAAAAGGCTTAATACCAACCTGGGAACTGGTAACTATGGTAACCGCTTGCGGGAAGCCAGCCATGCTTATTTGCACTGCGGGTAAAAGCTTTTGATGTCGTTGGTTTTATGCCTTTTAAATTTTATTTTTTAAAAGAAATTTTGATATCTACTTTACTAATTGGTTTAAAAAAAAGAAATGAATATTAAAGAAATAAAAAAATGTACAGTCGGCATCAAACGTAAGATGATAATTTTCTAATTCAGAGTTATTAATAAAGTTGATTATATAAAAATAAATAAATTACCAATTACAATCCATTCCTTATTTAGTACTTTTCTATGCGATTGAACCTCCTGTATACTCAAACGCTATAGACTAATGTTTTAAAAGGGTTAATGACCACTCTACGCAATGTTATGCAGTTAATAAAGATAGGCAACCTAACCTTTCGTATACCAATCTAGGTTACCATGTATTTTATTTAGACATATAACTTTACATCATCAACAAAAGTGTTTAATAAGTTACACAAATTCACGGCCTTGAAGTTGCTCACTGATTGAAATTATGACGATGTTCAGACATGAATGTATCGAATTAGAGTTGTAAGTAATTATCATGAAATAATCGTTTAGCTAAATTTAATACTTTTAAAGAATGTAAATGATATCTTTATCATTTTATATTAGGCTATCTTCTGCTCGCGGCTCGCATCAAATTAAAGATAATTTTAAATTTAAAAATGGCGAGACTTTCCCTTCGTCATAAATATCCAGACGTTGCTCATAAATTGGTGGGTGACACAGCAGAATAGAAGAACTTTGCAGAATTATTAACTACAATTATTGTCTAGGATGGAAGGACTATGGCCGAAAAAAAAATACTAAGGCCGCCTGATGTAAGGCGATTACAGTAGCCGATAGATGCTCGTTGCTCCTTGGGCACTACTCACACGTTGTCACGTAGACTATAGACGCTAGTAACACCTTGGGCACTACTCACACGTTGTCACGTAGACTATAGACGCTCGTAGCACCTTGGGCACTACTCACGCGTTGTTATCGTAGCCTTAAGACGCTCGTAGCACCTTGGATACTACTTACGCGTTGTCACCGTAGTCTATAGATGCTCGTAGCACCTTGGGCACTACTTACACGTTGTCACGTAGACTATAGACGCTCGTAGCACCTTAGGCACTACTTACGCGTTGTTACCGTAGCCTATAGACGCTCGTAGCACCATAGGCACTACTCACGCGTTGTTATCGTAGCCTTTTGACGCTCGTAGCACCTTGGGCACTACTCATACGTTGGGAAGTACACTATGGACGCTCGTAGCACCTTAGGCACTACTCACGCGTTGTTACCGTAGACTATAGACGCTCGTAGCACCTTGGGCACTACTCACGCGTTGTCAAGTACACTATAGACGCTCGTAGCACCTTAGACACTACTTACGCGTTGTTACCGTAGCCTATAGACGCTCATTGCACCTTGGGCACTACTCACGCTGCCTACACTATAAGAATCAAGAGTAAGCTTTACAACAACATAGGTTACAATTTCACCTGCTCCAAGATAGGTCAATCTCTATGAGTTCTGGCAACCTTATTCACCGCAGAAACACAACACTAGGAATCATTAGATGAGTGCTCTACATTTGAGCGGCACTTACTATCTTATAAAATCTCTCAGCGAAGTTAGTTTTGGCAATCTTAAACCACCTAACAATTGTATCAAAAGGTAGTATGAATTATAATACTGCCGTTCTCTTAATTATACAGGCGACAGCACATCAAGTGTGACAGTTGCACTACGAAACCCGCCTCCATTACGAAACAAATACGGGCTTTCTTAGGGTTAAACTGTTACGCTTGATGTGCTGTCGACTGTACATTACAAACTTAACGATAAAAATATTACGCAAATTGCTGTAAGTAATAAAAAAACAATGGGTATAATTAAACAGCTGTTAGCTGTCTGAAAGAGTCGTAAGTCTCTCGTGGCTAAACGATTTTTTCTGGGTAAATTTTTTGATACACAATAGTGGGTTGGAATGTTGCAAATACCCACCCGTTTCTGTGTCTCGGTTGGTCCAAGTTACAAGTGGAAAGATCTAGACAGAGGCTGTATTCCTCATTCATTTATCATTATTGTACCTACATTTAATTTGACTTGTCAACGAATAAAATACATTTCCTTGGTCAAGAATTCATTTATTTAGTTCATTACTTTAGTTTTGTAAATTTAAATAGTTTTTACACAAATCATTCAACCTGATGATTGATAGGGCCATGTTGAACATGTACTTCTTTTCTGGTTTTGATTTTCCCACTGAATTCTAAGGTTTTCCTAGCGCAGTTAACCGATTAGGATTCAAACTAGAGATCTGTTTATTTAATTACGATAGCTATTATGGAAAGTAATATTTTTTCGTTAAAAAGAAACATTGTGTTTTTATTTTATTAACTATCCCAAATGAAGCCTTTTCAACTTTTCGTCTCTTACCAACCTGCCTTCGCCCAAAGACAATAGTAAATCCAATAGAAAGCGTTTATTGGGCAATAAATAGATAAATAAATGTATATGAATAATAATAATACTGACAAAAAGGAATTAAAAAAAAAGGAAAAAATTAAAAATAACCGTACAGCAGTTCGCTGTGACTAGGTCAACTAGGTCACAGCGAATTGTTTTACGACTGATATAGGATATACACGTTTAAAAAATAGCCTGTTCCTCCTCCTGTCACTTAGACCACTGCCCAGCCCGTGTAAGTGTAGAGAGCGTCCCACACACAAGATTGACAGATAGTTTTGTGTTTTACGCTTTGTTTACTTATCTGTGGTTGTAAACTTGGTTTAAAAACGCAACTCAACAATGCCCTGAGCAATTAAGGAAACATAATTAAAGATCACAATTCATTGAGTAATTAATCTTATCTTACGCTTTAAAATAATGTTTTGAATATTAAAAATAGCTTGTCGAGCAAGTTAATAGTCGCATTTGTTCCTTAACGGAGATGTTTCATATCCGGCCACGAATATGTACACCATCTCAAAAAATCGGGAAAAATTTCCTGAAGCCGGAAAAGTACAAATAGTTCATTTTCATGTACAGTTTACTTGTGGAAAATTCTAAATGATTGTCCAATTTCACCATTATTCAAATAAGACAATATGGCGGGCGACATAAAGTCGATTATACGTTACCAAGTGATATTATAATTTCCATGGTGAATATATGGTTGTGTTACCGTTTATCTATAAACATTTTTGTTTTCTACTACGAAACCTAGCAGATGGACAATTGATAACACTATTCGACATATTTTTGCCTGTTTAGTATAGGTTTAGACCGGTAAGTTGCCGTGCCCGACAGGGTCCATAATGATCTAATTATAATAATGTAACACCTATAGCTATACTATGGCAAGCAATAAATTCCAAATAAAAAAGTTTTTCAGTTGTAAAATTGCTAATATGAGTAAGGTTGGTAGAGCTTATTTATGCAGTATTGTCTTAGAAGCAAGCAGATATAGTGTTGGTATTAGATAAAATGTATATTTTCAAATTGGTAACACTAGGTCTATAAGTTAACATGAGGGTTTTTGGCGGGATTTAATGTCAAGTCAAGATTTTTGACCCAAAAAAAGTTTGTATGAGTATCTTACACTTCTTCTTCTTAATGATAGCCGATGGATGCGGACAGCGCAGGACTGATCGGTTTGGAGATCCTTGGGGGAGGTATATGCCCAGCAGTGGGCGTCTCCCGTCTGAAACGATGTTGATGATGATCATAATTAGTTTTGTAGCATAAAGGTGCGGTAGGAGTAGAGTACAGAAATAAGGCATTAAAATTATAATCGAGGCATTATAATCGAGCGCCAAAAAATATCATCATCATCAGCCATTATACGTCCCACTGCTAGGCACACCTTCCTATATGGGAGAAACACATGAGGAGATTGGGCCATAACACCACCACGCTGGCCCAATGCGGGTAGGTGGGTTTAAGCGGTTGCAATAACAACCGGGACCAACGGCTTAACGTGCCTTCCGAAGCACGGAGGAGCTCAAGATTATAAATTTGATTGACCCATCCCGGACCGACCATGGCGAAAGTTGCTTTGTTTTCGTAATCGAAACCAGGAGCGCTCAAACCACTACGCCACCGAGCTCCTCACGCCACCGAGCTCAAAAAATATCAATACATTTGAATTTTAGAGATCTGTGAATTCTAATTTACACTAACAAAATTTTGTTTAAACATTAAACTGTATAAAAAATTGCCAGTAAAAATTTAATGAGAATCGAGTTGTTAACACCACGTTACCGAAAGATGTCATTAAAGGTAAACGTATTTTAGGTACCCTTTTTATAAGAAAAATACGTAATATTTATAAAAAATTACAATAAATTATACTTTCTTGTGCAGTTTCCTTCGCGATATCTCGTATGTCGTGCGTGTGGATGGTGGCGCAAGTAGCGTCTCGGTTGACGCATTATGAAACGTCTATTGGCACCTTTGTTTACTAACATAAGTAATGCAAATTAATTACGAAATAACTTAGGGTATTAGTGCTAGTATTTAACAAATTAACGCTTTTAACCTTCCTGGCTGTTTGTAGACGTTTTGAGCGTCTTTAAACTATGGCAAGAAGATTTTGACGTTTGTAGCGTCTCAGACATAATTGATTTTTTACTTGCCATATCCCTCCTGTAGGATAACGCTGCTTAAGGGATTAATAGTGATGATGTATACTGAATTATTTATGAGAGGTTATTGTCGTACAAAATTATTTAATTCTCACTAGGTGTTAGACCCATATGTAGGGTCGCCTGGGTAAGTACCACCGCCTTTCTAATTTCAGCCGTGAAACAGTTCGCTGTGTTTCGGATTGAAGGGAAAGGTAGCCAGTGTAATTACTGGGTATGGACGGCATTTCATCTTAGGGCTCAGGATGACAACGCACCTGCAATATCAAGTGCTTTTCCTTGTTATTGCAGGTGTCTATAGGCGGCGGTAACCGCTTACCACCAGGTGGGCCGTCAGCTTGTTTGTCATCTAATTGTATAAAAAAAAAAATCTGTAACGTAAGTGTCAATAAATTGAAATCATACTTATCTTGGTATTTGGTGTCCTATTTAACGTATGTATTTTAGATTTCTTTAATTTTTTAAAATCTGCTACAAACGGGGTTTTGATGAAGGACGATCGAAGTAACTTAATGTCGAACTAAATGTGCAACTGACACGAGTATCGTATAAAAATACTCGTTCGCCCTAAAGTATTTTTATTTTATATTTTTTTTATTTAGGTACAATTTTGTGGACTTAATACCATTACACGCAGGCTACCAGTAAACAAGAAAATCAATTATAGAAAGACTAAATAGATAGTGCAAAGTAATGTTTTTAAACTAATTCTTCTGCTCTTCTTTTATTCGGCTATAGCGGTGAAGAAATGATACGTAGTTTTACCTGACAATAACTTTCTTCTTATTATTTCAAGATAAAAGTGAAAATAAAAAGGTCGCAAGTTAAGCACCTGACTCTGCTTACGTCTTATATCATAATTACAATAGTTAAGTGCAAGAATCATTTAAATTTTTACCCATTGGAAGCGAAACCCTACGACATTTTGAAATAAGACTGAAAATAAGTAACAGCAGTTAATAGCAGTTTTCATATAATATTTAATCATGATTCATGGTTCTTTGCGATCGGATATTGGTTTCAAAATCGACGCGATGACGAAAACATTGTGCCTGGACATGTTGCAAGCCTTGAGGTATTTCGGCGACACTACCGACCTCAAAGCCTGCATTGAAAAAAATTTTTATAACGGAAATCAAAACCGACTCTAAAAACCTTATAAAAGGCTAAAATAATAAAAATTTTAAAAGTACTCACCCCTAAGAACATATTTTTTGGAGACGGTACTTCACTGTCTTACCGTTTTTTTATGGAAACAACTTAGCACCAACTCCAAAAAATATGTTTCTAGGGGATGAGTACCTACTAAAAATTAATTTTTAAGTTTTTTGGAGTCGGTTTTAATTTTTGTTTAATTTATTTCACATTTTTTAGTGATAACTTTCTAAGGTTAAAGCTAGATGGGTGACCGTGAGCTTATATTGTTTTCTACTATCGTATCATTTCACTAAAAAATCATAGGAAAGTAAAAATCCGCAATTTCACATACGTAGATGATTTACTTATTCCAGTTATTTTAATTTAAAAACCAAACTACCCAATGGATTTAAAAAAAAATTGATGCGACCAAATGGGAACTATTCCGCATCGAACAAAAAAAGAATCATCATATAGGTTTACCCAATCGAAAGTTCTGAGGTTACAAACATAAAAAAAACATACAGTCGAATTGATAACCTCCTCCTTTTTTTGAAGTCGGCTAAAAATGTCTGCTGAACTACTGCTGAATTTTGACTACCTGTAGCTCAAAAAAGTGACTACATAACATAAGGTAACACCTAGCAAAAAATAAAGTTGTATAGAGATGCACCATTATGTTAAATCTAATAAACTGTAATTGCACCTCGCAAGATTTTGGTTATTGCAAATTTAACCGTAGTAGTATGGTTTTATATTATTTTCAGTGTAAAAGAAAAACCTAACACCCATTATCTAACCGCAATAAATTAAGCATTTGCTTGTGTTAATTAAGTATTGCTTGTGATATAGAAGCTAATATAGACAGTGATCAATTTTTTATTTATTTAATATTTATGTTTTTAATGGTAAATAGGTCGGTATTGTAGTGATTATTGATTAATAATTTAAAAAAAACATATCCTTGTTCCATATCATTATCATGATACACTTAATATTAATAAGCGTTGATATTGCCTGTCAAATGCCATGAATTGTAAATTATGATGAAGATTTCCAAATCACAGGCTCTTGTGGTTTTCGCTTTAAATAAATAACTTTAAAGGTTACCAGTATCTAACATATCAACACATACGGATATAAACATTGGATATAGGAAATTAAACTTTACAAATAAACAAATAAATCATAAATTCAAACACATTCAAACTCAGTTGCGTCAGATGTTAAAATATTAATAGGATACGAGAAAACAAATTTATCGAATGAGAATTTGCATTTTGTACTTGAACTTTAAATGTGATCTGTATTCGGTATTGGAAGATGTATTTACATTGTATCTAGTTACTTTATGGCGGTACTTAGCATATGTTGCAATAGTTATACTTAATTTAACCAACATCTTACTGAGCCGTATCGTAGACCTAAAGACGAATGCAATTTAAAAATTTAAAAAAAAAACAAAAAAAATAATTACTAAATTAGAATTTTACCTATTGTCAACTTGATAATCAATTTTCAAATAATAATTTTTATTACCTATATTTATTTATTTTATTTTAACGGATCGCAAAAGGTCGCAGGTTCGATTTCTCGCCCCAGGACGTGAAATTTTTCTACTTCAGATATATTTTTCATTACTAAGTAATTTTTCAAACATTTATGATACTGTTAAAATCAAAAATTAAGAATATTTTTATTTATTTATATTCTGGCACACACGGCATTAACAGTCATGTACATCGAATGATAAACTTGAAATAGGACAGAAGTTTCTGACTAAAATAAGCCGCCTAAAATTACAGTATATAAGATGCATGCTTATAAAGTCAAGTTGGAGGAACTCGACAGCAACAACGTTAACTATTAGAGCTATTAATAATGAATTATATGCCCTGTCCGATTGTGAATCGGTCAATCTGTCCAGTTGCGAATGTGTACAGTTGTGAATTTGTCCAGTAACCAATCTGTCCCGTAAAGAATTTGTCCAGTAACAAATCTGTTCGGTTATTAATCCGTTACTGCAACCGCTTTAACCCACCAACCCGCATTGGGCCACCGTGGTGGTGTTATGGCCCAATCTCCCCATGTGTTTCTTCCATGTAGGAAGGCCTGTGCCCAGCAGTGGGACGTATAATGGCTGATGATGATGATTAATCCGTCAGTTTCAAATCCGTCCAGTTACACTATGACATTGTTTAATGTATTTTTTTATTCTTACCAGCCCACTGGTAGCACTCTGAAATAAATAGGAATTAATTGTCTTACTTGTGGTCATATAGACCAAAAAAAAATTTAAAGAACAGTTTATTGGCTTCAAATTACGGTCTACAGATTTTATATCTTTTACATAATTTTCTAAGAGAATCTAAGAGTTATTCAATTATAAACAAAATGTTGAATAGCAAACGTATTTTCATTTTGTTTTATTCAATGAATTTCAAAGAAGACGATATTAGAAGATGATAAAAACTAAAAACGTATCTGAAACTTGATAAAGATTTAGTTCGAGAAAGTTTCTGAAACAACGTTATGTGGGGAAAACTCCAGCTGACGTCACCGTACGAGATCGTAAACATTTACATAGACTACTAAGCCTATCTTTATTAAGAGTGTAATCAATAAACTAAAGCCACGGGAACTCCTTTAAACAGTCATCTAGAACAGACACAGTTCTCGGAAAGATTTTAGTAAGAAGGTCAAGTTTACTTTCAAGCAAGGATGTCGGTCAGCCGATGACACAACTGGCTCCGTCCGATTCTTATGTAAGGTTCGTGTTGTTATTTTTTTCTTCAAAGGTCGATATGTCAATAATTCTTTCTTTATTGTAACATTGGCTAATATGAAGTTTATGAAATAAATAACATAATCTGTTTTCGTCTTTACAGATACAGAATACAAATGAGTCATTCAGCACTAAAAAGAATCATTTTTCTGAAATGTTACTCAGAAAAATGATTATATTTAGTTCGGTTGAAACTGAATACAATTAATGACAACTGTACACATAATATGGGTTGCTTCAAAAGTGGCGGCTAGAGCAGTGTTCAAACTGTACTAGCTATCTTCGCATATGGACTCTTCTTACCGCTTCACATCAGGTGTTGATGAGTCATTTTCCTTGCTTTCTATAAAAAAAAATAACATAACTATTAGAGAGCGTACTGATGCCAATACATAAAAAAACGCTTAAAAATTACTAAAAAGTAATTTTGGAAATATACCTGGGACTTACGAAATTCTAACAACGGTATTAGTGTTAGAGTTCATGTAATTTCTGCCTGTTTAATTTTCTCTGGCATTCAAAAATACTTAGATTATCTAGTTGTTCTATTTGATGACACTTTGAAAAACATTAACATCCATAAAAATCTCAGATCTCTTACAAAACTAACCCAGACTACTAACGCAAATCTGTGCCTATAGTAAGTTTTAAAAATATTTAAGGCCGCAAATGAACAAATTTTTGTACAGCAAAAACAAAACACTAAATATTTAGTTTTATTCAATATTTAGCTTTATTCTAATTCAAAAAAAGGTGCTGTCTTTTTACTTTAATAATAGGCCGTGCAGTCCTGTGCAAGGCTGTGAGTCACTTGACCTGAAAAGATCTCGTATTGCTCGTCACCAAATATTCTATTTGAGTTGTGTATTACTAAGATTGCATTTTGCAAAATTTCAAGATCTTTGATTTTTCGGTCAATAATTTGGTTTCCCAAAAGGATGTTTTGCTTAATGACATAGAGACCAAAATCACAGAGCATGAGTAGGTACCTATAGGTGTAAATTTATCAGAATCAAATCGTAAATAAAGCAGAGTTTAATATAGAAGCTGACGAACTGTGGTATTGGTATGTCTCCTAAACAGCAATTAAGCACGTGTAGGCGAACGGCTTGAATGTCAATCGCATGCTTACGTCAGTCTGACACTTGAAACACAAAGTTAGCTAAATACATAAAAATAAATTAACCATTTTATTCACTAAAATTTTAAGTGTAGGTAATATTTACGTCTAAATATAAGAATTAGTGTTTTTACAGGGCAGGCAATAAGTGTGGATGCGATCTTTCATGAGCGGCTTATTGATCGGTTCGAAAAAGTTTTTATCATCATACAAAAACTTAAGCATGATTTAAACTTTAACCTTATTATTAATAATCAAATAAATATTGACATGTGACATTTAAGTTGCAAAGTTCACGTTAAGCAATAACACAAAATTTTTGAGTACTTACTTAACTGCCTCATGCTACTAAAAAATCCTTACAAAGTTATTTCGATGATGTGGTTTAATTATCGGCAAAAAAATACGGATCTTCCTACTAATTTTTATGTTAACCAGTTAACTTAGTATGATATAAAGTTTTTATCTTCTTTTTACGAGAGGTTAATTTTATTTTTTTTTATTGCAAATCACCACTGCGGCAGTGATAATTTACTAAAAAAAAACATTTATTTAATTAATACCTTCACTTTACACAAGATTACAGCTAAATAACACACTAATTTGTTATGATGGGTTTCTGCGGCGAGTAATGTCGCCAGAACTCATCAAGGTAGTATTATGTTGGTAGCAGGATGATATACGTTACTTCATATTTCTATCTAAACACGTGTGGAACAAAAGCACGATTAAGGGATTTTGCCTCGACACATTATATTTTCAAAAACCTCATATAATAAGAAAAGTTAAGATTATTGATAAACGATAATTTTTATTCAATAGGAAATTACTTTAAATAGTAGATATTATTAATATTCACAATCGTTTAAAAGCGTTTCTTTTTGTAATCCTCATAGTTATTTTTTAATATAATAATTTGTGTTGTCTTTTTTCCTCCTGCTGAGTAAGTCATATATCTATCCTTAGTTGTCTCAGCCAAAATAAAGTTTCGATAGATTGCTTTAAACGAAAGATCGAATCAAAGTAAGTTAGTAATTGTTTGTCATCTAGATAATTTTCAATGCAGACCTCAAAAAACTTGTCCTACATGCGTTAGCCAATGCGGCGTACACATGACTGACCCACCGTACCACCGCCCATACCCCCAGTGGTACGGTGGGTAATTATTTTAAAAACAATACCACCAATTAATAGTGATGTTTATATGTATTGTATAGTACTTATAAAGATTTTGTAGCACGATGCCTATCGCCCTTCGTTAACTTTTCGATTGTTTCAAGCAATCAGTAGCACCATGCTTACTTATGGAACCTTCATACATAAGATCACACTATGTCTATAATCGCAAATAGACAAATATTTTTTTGGATAATGTATTTAGTAGCAGTATGCCTACTTTTTTATAAGTGCGTTATTTGAATAGCAAGTTGCCTACAAAGTGTATAATCAAAGTGAAGTAATTATTATTTTCTGAAGAAATTCTTTTTTTTCTATTTTATAACTAAACTAAACCGACAATGCGACAAAAGAGCAAGTAATTTAGTCCGTTGATTCATTTCAGCCGTAGATACCTAATAAATGTATATTTCCAATCTGGAGTACCAGGCTACCATAAGTATATCAGAGGTTATTTATTGTACCCTTACGATTATTTGCGTGTGTTTTCTATTCTATTCTATTCTAACTTTTAAATTATTTTGAACAGGAAGCCTTTAAATTCTCAATAGATTTCAAAACAGACCTTTTAGTAACTTGCGTGACATTAATAACTACAAAAAACGATACGTTATTCCACATGTTTTGTACAAGTCATATAATTATCCACTGTTTTAAAATTTCTGCATCGCTGATGACTAATAGGTCATCAACAATGGCACAGAGCAACTGTAATGAAAGAAAAATTGTGTCTGATTGGTGAAGAGCCATTACAAGAACATTATTACTGACGGGTGAACCTAAATCGCGTACGTCAATGTCATCTCAGAAGGAGTTATCGACATTGACGCTTCAACGAATCGTCGTATGCGTAGGCGCGGACATCTCAATAAGGTTACAAGTATCTTCTGTCGAAGTGTTATTTAATTATGTGTGTGGTAATTGATGGATCTATTTTGATATAATTATAGTCGATCTGACACTGTTGACGGCAGAAAGAGGCTATTGTGTTTCACTGAGCGATTTATTTAATAAAAATAAGTAAATTTACATTGAACATAAAATAATAATTAATTCATGACCAAACGAAAGATAGCAACCTTCTCCCTTCAACCTGCAACCTTCTCGTTGCTACGCAACGAGAACGCATAGAGCCGCGTTCTCAACAGACACTATGAGGTACTTGAATAATAATAATTATTAATTTAATAGTGCACTATTAAAGTAATAATTAATAGAAGCTTCTTCCCTTCAATCTAAAACACAGTGAACTGTTTCACGGCTGAAATAAGAAAAGGCGGTGGTACCTACCCAGACCACCCTGCATACGGGTCTACCACCTGGTAACTTATTAATAATTTTTATTGGACCGGAAACTGAAATGAGCAATATAGTTTTATTCAGTTTATGGGTTTTCGGCGTTGTGGTTTTAGTTATGGTTCAAAACTCAAATTGCTCATTATATCACTAATAACAGTACTAACCTAGTTATGTAAGACAAAACTGTTACTAATTACTGATCAACTACGGTATACATGTTATATAAGGATGGCCTGTGGGACGAGTCTACGTTGTTGATGAAGATTCAGCTATTTCAAATGCCCCCTAGTCTCAATTATTGAATTTTATGCTGTAGATAATATTGCTATCACAATAGTTTTGAGATATAATTTTGGTTGCGACCTTTAGATACATATTATATAAAGAAAGAAACAGAATAATATGCAGTAACAAGTCATATTTTGATAAGTATACATGGTGGTGATGACAATACGACATTAAATTAAAATATGGGCTATATCATGTCATAGAAATGGTTTGCAACTTTCAAATAGAATTCATGTGATAAATTCATGACATTTCTATGAAATAATGTAGACAATGTTATAATTACTTCCTAGTAATGTCATGACATTATCACATGAATAAGATGTATATGAAAGTTGCAAAACATTTCTATAAATTAATATACTCCATGTTTTAATTTCATGTTTATTGTTATAGGCCTTAATTATACAGACAACAGCACATCAAGTGTAACAGTTGCACTAAGAAAGCCGCCTCTATTACGAACGCAGTAAGGGCGGTCTCAAGGTCAAACTGTTACATTTGCTGTGCTGTCGACTGCATCTTCCATCTGTAAAGGAGACATAATTATAAAATATCGAAATGCATAAATATATTCATGATATCAAACCTCTCGATCAGAATCGATACTTAAGAATAATTCTCAGACTCGATTCAATAAGTTGATAACATTGTGTATTCACTAAAGCTTTTTAAAGTACAAAGGCATATTGTTTATGTTATTTTATTATGAAGAACGGATTATTGTAATAATTGTAAACACTGGCAGTTTTATTTTCAAAACGATTCACTTCTTAAAAAGTATTTCTGTCGTATAATAAGGTATTTAATATTTTTTATTTCTTAGAGGTATAAATAGTACTTACCTATGTTTTTTTTACACTGAGGTGGCAATCAAGCATACGGCCTACATGGTGGTAATTATTGTTCCATAATGTTTTTAAAAGGCTTTTATTTAACTGAGCATCATACTAACCTAACTTAACCGACGAAAATACTAAGTGAGCGACTAAAAATCTGATTTCGGCGACAAATCGTTAAATAGTCGACCAAAACAGATTTTTAGTCGCTAACTTAGTGTTTTTGAGTTGCTCAGTTTAAAATATTCCTTTTTAAAATTCTATGAGACATTAGTTTCCAGTAAGTTCTGATATGAAAAAATGTTTTTTTCCAAGCCATTCCCCAATAAAATAACTTTTTTTTTTTTATACAACTAGATGACAAACAAGCTGACGGCCCACCTGGTGGTAAGCGGTTACCGCCGCCTATAGACACCTGCAATAACAAGGAAAAGTCACTTGATATTGCAGGTGCGTTGTCATCCTGAGGCCTAAGATGAAATGCCGTCCATGCCCAGTAATTACACTGGCTACCTACCTGGCTGGCTAACTATGTAATATTTTAGAAATATGTGAAAAAAAGTAATTTTTACTTGAAGTCAACATACATATTTAGTATAGGTATTGTTTTTTTATTGGATGATTCCTCGAGGTCATATAGAGTACCCTTGTAAAAAGTCCATTTAAAGCTTTTAAAATATGTGTGAGTAACAGAACAATCGCTAATCAATTTGCAAGCAGCATAGTTGCCAACAGCCTCCCACTGCGAGCTAGCAATACGTAATTTGTGTACACCAAGACATCATTGAACTGGCTAGTATCAACAGTGGGATCTGCAAAGGGTCTGCTGCTGACAGCCACTTGTTAGTTGCGATTCCCTTCAAATTTACTTCAGTAGCTAAAATGTTATTTTTATATTAACAAAGTATGACTTATCTATCACAGGCATTGAATGCTTCTTCCATGGAAGCTTGCTTAGAAGCTTTACTATATACAATAGAAACGTATCCAAAATAATCACCTTCTAATTTAAAATTAATATCGTCAATTACCGTTTTATCATCACATTCATCACCATCACCAGCCTAATTTTCGTTTAATAAGGATAATTCTACTCACATCCGTTTCTGAGGACGTTTAAAGTTATAAATTTACAAGGTATTCAGGCCGATCTGTCAGGGTCATTTGAACAGAACTAAACTGTACGTCCGGATTGACACATAAAATATTGACATCGCGGATTGACAGCAACCATAAGTGAATCGGCGGGTAGTGAAAAATATTGTTTGTATAAATGTCTGATCATTAGGTCTGAAAGGGAGCTTCTCGTTAAGTCGGCTGGGTACGTTCAGGCAATATGGACTATTGACAATTTGAGTTACTTTAGTACAGTGAGCATCAAAAAGATAGCTATGGTTGACTCTACCTAACCATTAATCCGTCAAGCGGCGTTCTACCTCTGGAGGTCGATGACAATTGAAAAATCATTTGTGTCTGGAATCTGATGCTTGACGGGTTAATGATCGTACTGCCCTACGGTAAATTGCAAATAACCATTTTTATGCACAAACCTATAAATTAAACTTACAACTTGACTCAATTAGTCTGTAGGTGTTAACGAGCTATTGAAGTACCTACTTTAGAGATTTGGACATAATCTGTAATGATGAATTGATGACTGCCGTTGATGACCTTACGTTATATCTTATTGAACAAAACGATCAATTTATAGATCTAATTACCAACCAGACACAAAAAATACTTGATTTTTGAGTTGCCAGGTATGCTGCAAAAGAACTGAACCCACAGAGCGCGGTGCGGGTGAGGTGCGAGGTGCGGGGCGGGATGATTTTGAAGTGTTAAAATTCTTATATACCCTGTAAAAAGCCAGCCCTACACCGCGCCCGTTCTTTGTGTAACAGGGTACATGACAAATTCTAGCATTACAAAAACAGCTCGCATCGCACCGTATTTTAGGGCTGATTTTTTAATCCCCAGATAGATTTAGCGAGCGAATAACTTTGACAAGTTGACAGTTATTAAGTTAAAGTTGGTGTCATGACGGGGGTTCCGTAGAGCACTGTCCTTACACTGATTTTATACGATTTCTGTACTGAATACACTTTATAAAATATTTTCACTCTGATAGATGCGCACGCGCACCCCCTTTGGGTAATAGCTGAAAATCAGTGTGTTGCTTGTCAGCTGCGCCTGTCAGGCAACAACTACCCCTGAGCTGTGGTCCCTTTGCGTTACTGCAGCATACACAAGTAATCTTTTTTAGTCTATTTACATTATTTAACTTTAATTTATAACCTATCCACTATGTCGTTGATTTTACTATAATGGATTGTATGATTTTATATTACGTGTGTGCCTTCAATGCAAAGAAACTTTATCTATCTATAAAGAAAATCTGACGAAATATTAAAATTATTTTCTAGATAAAAATTAGGTATCTGAGGAATGAAAAATTGGCCCATATTAATGTTGTTGAGGAGCTCGGTGGCGTATTGGTTTGAGCGCTCTGATATCGATACGAAAAACAAAGCAACTTTTTGCCATGGTCGATCCTGGGATGGGGCAATCAAAGTTTGTTAGTTGGTCGTTAAGCCGTTGGTCCCGGTTGTTCCTGCAACCGCTTTAACTCACCAACCCGCTTTGGACCAGTGGTGGTGTGTTATGGCCCAAGCTCCTCGTGTTTCTCCCATGTAGGAACACCTGTGCCCAGCGGTGGGACGTATAAGTATAGGCTGGTGATGATGATTAATGTTGTTAAATATTTCAATTCAAATATAGGCTTAGGTTCGTTCTATTATGTTATTCATAACACCAATGACACAATAATATTACAAAAGCCGGCATACCAGTTTTTGTTTAGAAATGTTATGTCACACAATGAAACAGGTTCCTAACTAGTTCTGTCATCTTTACCTTTATTGCAATAAGGACGAACTTTCAAGTTCACGTCTTAGTTACCTAGACAAAGTGCGAACTGTAACATAATGTGACGTGATCGACGTGGATTTGATGGTAACGACTGGTTTCGATTATAAAAACAAAGCAACTTTCGCCATGTTTGATTCTGGGATGTGTTAGGGAAAATTTATAGTCTCGATCTTCTCCGTGGAAGGCACGTTAAGCCGTTAGTCCCGGTTGTTACTGCAACCGCTTTAGCCCACCAACCCGCATTGGGCCAGTGTGGTGGTGTTATGGCCCCAACTCCTCAAGTGTTTCTCCCGTGTAGGAAAGCCTGTGCCCAGCAGTGAGACGAATATAGTCTGGTGATCAGATGATGGTATTTAGACACAATATGAAATGAAATGAAATTATCTTTATTCAAATAATTCATCTGCACTTCCGAAACGTAAAAAAATCCCATTCACGAGTATGAGAATAATACAAAAGAAAATAGTCTTCACTAACAACGCCATAGTATCTGTCTGTCTATTAGTATGTTTATCTGTCTGTCTATCTGTCTGTCGGTCATGCATGTCTGAATTTACGTTATCATAATGTGTTTTCTGTTGTGTTCGAATTTACGCCGGATACAAAAGTTGAACTACCGAGATAGATTCCCTATTATAATTGAGATAGGCAAACTGTTCAGAGACCAAAGGTTTAGACAGATAAATGGACTCTTGACAAAAAAAATAGGTACTTTACTTCACTTTTCTAAAAGGCATTCCGGCTGGTCGATATACGGTTAAATTCGCTTAACATTTTAAACACAGCAAATTCACGTTCCATAAGCAGCACGTGTTAGTCTGTCTCATTATTATAACAAAGGACATTGCAACACCAGCTAGTTACGGACCGTCGGACCAAAAATGGCGATACGATGACACCAAACCAGTTAAACGGCTTTACACTGACTTATCAGCTGTAAAACTGTCATCGACGCATGATTTCAAACACGTGGATTTACGTTCAGGACACGCTTACTATGCAGGCCTACCATGAAACGTTCTCCGAAGTTTTTGACAAAAGTTAGGCTTATTTTTTTCATATCAGTTTATTCGGTTTAAATAAAAATGTTTAAGGTTTGCTTTGCTTTGTCTATCTTGTTACTTATGATCCTCCTAGACACATGTCTTGGAGGGTTTCCCAACTCCTGCTTTAGCACTAATGCAGTACGCTGCAGCGGAAGATGGGTCGCCAATAACCAAAGGGTATATGTATATACCCTTAGGTAGGGAGCTGCGGTCCGTGTCTCCTTCGGCGCTAGGACTGTAAGCGTATTCGCTTCGGGAGACACGGACCGTCGATCCCTGTCTACGCATGTTTCGTGACATTGTAGGTGTTATTACGAATTCCTATGCTTTCGCGTACCCCGCGAATGTGATCTTTGAGTCAAAATGAAAGGCTTGGTCATAAAAAATCCTTTTTTATGACCAAGCGAAGTCGGATATTTTATCAGCTCATTTGCAGAATGGACTTTATCTACAATATATCAGACAAAATGTGTGAATCCGCTTGCTCATTATAAAAATTGAAGAACTTATGGCATTACTTCCATTGAATTATTTCTAGTAGTATTTGTAGAATTAACTTTAGATTTTTTTTATTTATTCAAATGGGCTTATTCTTGATCCCACTTTTGCTCCGCGAGAAGTTACAAGGAGGTCGCAGATTTATCTGCGAAGCATCTCACCCCGAAATAACCTGCATGCAGGCTGGCTTTGTATTCTGTGTTTCACTATTTTGTTCCTCAAGTTCCGGATAGATTTTTCATTGTAAAACATACATGCACCTTTACGTGGATTCGACTCTCAGTGTTTTCAGCATGAAATGTATTGAGGAATATTATTTTAAATCTATTATCATAACAAGTACTCAGCAGCTATGTAAGCTATCTTACTAAGTAGCTTAACTTAGCTTTCAACATAAAATACATGAATTCGTCAAGAAATACTATAAGTAGCACAGTGATCAAATCCACACGTCTCGTTGTTAAATTTTAAATTATAGGAGTCATGAACATCTCTGTTTTCTTACAATTCTGAGAGTTCTGTGTTGAAGTCATTAAGGGTCTAATTCCCACTATCATTTCCATGTTTGAACTTTGAACAACCATCGTACGTGACTTATCGTAAATTTTGCTCTGTTGCCAATCGTTCAACACGGGCTCTTTTGCAAGACAATTCTGGTGAAAGTTTTATAGCATCTGTATTTGCAACAAACAAGTTGACTAGACGATACCATGTCTCACACAGGACTACATTCCAGACACAATTAAATTGTCACAATATAATATTCACACAGTCACACACAGCTAATCATCGAGCCCAAAGTTTGTGTTAGGATACTGGATAACGGAAAAATATTGATAGTAATATGTATACGTATAATTTAGAAATACAAGTACAAATACTACAAACGTCCATAACTCGTGAATTTTTTTACTTATCATGTGCCAATAACGGGCTTCGAACCCGGGACTCCTGACCGGTTATCCTGTAGTTAGGGGTACTGACCACTCGGGCAGTCGGCCGTCAATGTGCTCCCGGGAGTCTTAGTTGGTTTTGACATATTACGAAGACTGACAGTGAACAAAAATACTGAGTAGAAAGAGCGCAGAGAAAGCAGTGTCAGATATTAATTTTGTAATAAACTGTGATAGTAAAAAGAAATAAAAAAAAATGCCCGCCGCTGATTGTCACATACAACACAACATTAATTATTGTACAGTTATTCTGTACGATAATTAATTACGACAGTTAAAAGTACGACATTAGCTTTTAAAAACTAGCTTTTTTTTGAAGTTAATGTCGTAAATCTTAATGCTTTTAGCTATGAAGAAATATAATCAATTTGTTCCCAACTATTGCACTAAACAAAATGAGTCCAAGTCATAAAAATTCCCTTATTAACAACAATCATTTATCATAAAAAATAAATTACCTAATAAATACATTTATTGTTCTTAATTTTTGATTTTAACATTATTATAAGTGTTTGAAAAATTACTTAGTAATTAAAATAATATAAAACTAGAAAAATTTCATGTCCTGAGGCAGGAATCGAATCCGCGACCTTTCGCAATCCCAGGACTTGGGATATCCCTGTGAAATTCTTCTAGTCTATCTGTATTTGCGTTTATGAGCTAACGTCCACCCTACAATGTCGAAATGTTCTATTTCAACATCCGAAACGAGTATTTTTACAAATACCTACGATTCGGTTAAGTTGGGCCAGTGCTTTCAAATATTCTTAATTTTTTATTTTAACATTATTTTAAATGTTTGAAAAATTACTTAGTAATTAAAATAATATAAAACAGTCCCAAGAGCAGTGATTGCGAAAGGTCGCGGGTTCGATTCCTGCCTCGGGACGCGAAATTTTTCTAGTTTTATGTTATTTTAATTACTAAGTACATTTATTATATTAAATTAAAATAACCTGCTGTGTCTTGTGGGTGGCACTTCACAAATTACCTACTTTACGTTTGCGTTCACCTCGAAAAAAATCTTAAAGCATTGAAGTCACAGAATCAGTTCCAAATACTCGTGCCGCCATCTTTTATACCTTGCACTATACACAATTAGTGATAAACTTCGCCAAATCGGTGTCAAGTAGCGTGTCACAAAATAAGTGATCAAAACGACGACTGAAATGTTTACCATTATTTAGACATGAATTATCAGCTATTGTACAACACGGTCCTCAAGTTGAACAATCATCTATTCATCATAATTATAATTGAATTATTGAACTATACTAACGTTTAAAAAAAATTGACACTCTCCCTGTAATGGGAAGGCAAAGGGAACTAATGCCTATTCAGCCATGTCTGAAGTATTTTTTTTCTTTCTTCATTTATTGCATTGAAATGCTGGTGTTGCACATTCCAATGCATCTTGGGAGAGCTTGACGCAAAATATATGATGACAGTAGGTACATATAATGCTACTTTGATGAGGTGAATAACCACGATAAAATTCTCATCGTCTTTTACACCATAATCACTTTTATTCTAATGATCTTCCAATTGCACGTCAACTTAAACACTTACTTCATAAAACTACACCAATTTTATAGCACAACGTTCACTTAACTCAATTTTTAATAATTGTAATAAAGACCTTGACTGACACCACCAAATCCCACCAAACACTCCATGTCTTAAGTATTTTCTATCACTTACGTACTTAAGTATCAAATTCCTCCAAAAACTCATATTTTGTATATCCAGGGTACGAAAGGAGAATATGGACAGTTAGACCAAAAAGGTTTTAAATTATAGTGCGTTGGCTTCAATCATTTATGGCTTATAGCCTCTTACAACCAACAGAATAAAGATAATAAGCACTAAAATTATCTAAATCCTCACCAAATCAAAGATTTGTATAATTTTTCACTAACATCTATTATCTAGCCCAAAGCAACTTCATGAGGTTATGTAAAAGTTAGTGGATAATGGAAAAAATATTATTTGACATTAGAAAAATACATACATAAATAAATTATCAGTCAGGGGTATCCCCCTGCCCTGCAGGCCAGGCTAGTGGTACTGACCACTTGTCCAGCTCCTGCAGCTAATGGCGCTGACCACTCGGCCATCTGGTCTTCATATTATTGGTCAGCATGTTAGCTTTTTTTAAGTAATTTCTTATTATTTTACTATTCCTTACGATGAGACACTTCGAATAAATATTATGTCGAAAGTAGAATCCTACGTGCTACTAATTCTTCTTGCTAACGCATTTTAACTTTTATTATTCCTGCTATGCATAAACATCCATATTACATGTCCGTATCCTACATACGTCGTTTTACAATCGTTTATCGTAATACTACTTCAATATTTGCATCGTAAAGGCCTCTGCAATGTATTTAACAGCAGATCCTTCGTAACATTGAACTCGGTCCTTATCACCTATAAAATAAAGGTCAATTTAATTATGAACTACTACGAGTAGCCACTGAGTGCTCAAATCAATTACTTACATTATTTATTTCTCAAACAGGTAAGTAAATAAAAACATTATTTGACTTAACGTAACAAGAAATGACGCGTAACTTCAAAGCTAAATTTTTTCTCCTATTTGTAAAACACTTGACTTTAATAGTTCAAACTATTACTAATGTTGACTTAAGGTTTTTTTAAACACACAAAAATTTGGGAAATAAAGTCCCCATATGCAAAGATTTCTTAAAACGGGTCTTCCAAAATCGACAATGGCTTTAATTCTTTGTTCCCCGCAAAGAAATTTTCAGGCCGTTTTAGTATAATTTTAGTCAAAGCTTTCTCAATGTAGAGACAACGGGACTATTGTCTATGGTTGAGCAACGTATTACAGCGTGAAACTTAGCCATTCGTACGCTTCTTAAAAACATTTTGTCAGACAATCTGTGTGTGTTGGATAAGCAGGTTTGTCTGTCAGCTGGCTGTGTCAAGTGTTGTAACAGGGGTCAGGAATGTACGCTCGCTATAAATTTACAGACCTTTCAACGGTTAATTAAATTACGTTCGAAATAGTAGTAATCAAAATTACTTAATGTTACAGACTACTGATAGCTAACAAGACAAATAACACACACAGATAAATGCGCGCTTGCACACATGTCAATCATTATGAACTTTTACCCACTGAGGTAGTTCGTTCGACTCCATTTTATAAATCGGTTTACCACAAGCAGACAGAGAGAACAAAGTAACGGATAAAGTTATTTTCGCATGTATGATATTAGAATGGATTAGAATAATGGCTGTAGGTGACTCTGAAAGTTTGTAGAATTGGTTACTTGTATTTGAATGGAACTACATACATTTGTCGTTTGTTTTACGATTTGGCGACAAATCGAACATTGTCTGAGTTACGTCAACATGAATGTATCGCGACAAAATTTAAGTGCATTTTTTTTATAACTTTCGTCAACATGAAAGTAATGATAGACTTTGATTGGCCTTTCATGATGAAGCCCCATCTCGTGCCACTGTTTACAACTGGTTTAATAAGTTTAAAAGTAGTCCCACTAATCTTACCGATGATCTGGGTGAGGACGACCTTCTACTGCGACGACTGAAGATAACATCAGTTTGGTGCGGTATATGATAGTGACTGACAAAAGAGTGACCTATCAGCAGATTTGGACAAGCTTAGGCATCGGTATGAGTCAAATGCACAAAATCCTCCGTGAACAGCTTGCGGTCAGGAAGTTTTGTGCCTGGTGGATATCGCATAATTTGACCGAGGCCCAAAAACTCCGTCGTGTTGATTTGTGCCAAGAAATGGCTCAAAGATTTAATGGAGGTGACTCAAATTTTGTGTTCAATATACTTACGGGTGACGAAAGCTGTATTTACTGTTAAGATCCCGAAACAAAAGAGAAAGACTCTCTTTTGGTTTCTTTTGGCTCAGTGGGGTTTAAGTGTAATTACTGGGCATGGACGGCATTTCATCTTAGGCCCCAGGATAACAACGCACCTGCAATATCAAGTGATTTTTGCTTGTTATTGCAGGTGTCTATAGGCGGCGGTTACCGCTTTCCATCAGGTGGGCCGTCAGCTTGTTTGTCATCCAGTTGTATAAAAAAAATAAAAAACAAAAAAAACTTGTCTTAGAAAAAGTTTGGGAGAAACGACCTCGAAGACGGATCCTTCACCACGACACTTCTTCATCGCACACCGCCAAGTGAATCTGTGGTATTCACTTACCTCTACGTCAATCTCTTGGTTGTGTATGTTTGTCGCAGTTTTAGAGATACGGCATGAAGTACAATCGCCACAACCACGAATTCAAGGCTGCTGACTTTAGTAAATCGCATAACAGGTTGTTAGAGAATGAATGGATGAATCCTATAATTTTTAAATTCTAAAGGCTATGCTACAAAATGAAGCCGTAAGGCCATTCGATTGCGAGGTAGCAGTCACCCAAATTATGGTGCGATGGATAAACATTGGTAGCGCGTGACGAAATCCCCAAAATAAAGTTATTTGGTAAGAAGTAACTTAAAAGCGGTATAGCAACTGAGAGACCTAATTTTATTTTTCATTAAAATTTTGAACTTCTGGATAGGGATAACACCTCTACCTTACAGAAGATCGCAGCTAAATAACACTGATTTTATTGCTGTGTTACAGCGCTAGGTAAGGTCTGAATTTTAAGTAACACCAATTTTGTACCTACTCATATATTAGCAAATAAATTATTCTGATTCTTATTCTGGGAGTAGGGGCGTCACGCCATACTCCCAACTTTAACGAAGATTTAGGAGACGTCCTATAACTATTTCTCCTGAATTTCACAAGGTTCCAACAGCTTACCTTCAGGTGGGCAATATGTAACACGACAAGCGACATAACATTTACATTTGTAATACAATCATTTTTGTAATATTGCTGTTTTTATCAACAGAACCTACCTAAATATAACTTGGTACGTTTTTGACAATTCATGACTCTTAGTTCGAGAAAAATAATCACTATGATAATTATGAGCTTTTAAAACTTATCATCTAACATTGCCGTTTAGTGTAGGTACAGATGACAGAACATCAAGTGTAGCAGTCGCGCTACTAAAACCGCCTCTATTACGAAAGAAGTAAGGTCGATGTGTCATTCAAAATTTTAATTTAGCTTCTCCGTGTTTCGGAAGGCACGTTGAACCACTGTTTCCAGTTGTTACTACAACCGCTTTAACTAACCAACCGCATTGGGCCAGCATAGTGGTTCTATGACCCAAACTTCTCATGTTTGTCCCATGTAGGAAGGCCGGCGCACAGCAGTGGGAAGAATATAGGCTGGTGTTATTTATTGTGATATGTGATTGTATTCGTCTATACTTAATACCCATTACAACCACTACTGCTTCTTTTCAAATAAAATCAGAATTTTTACAAATGCCCCTCGTACTACGTTAGCTGACAGTAGTCAAGTCATGATTAAGACATTCCAGACGCATCCTACGTACGTGAGTGCGTTGTGCATACCACACAGCCGCATGCGCATGCTCTTTGTGCAAATGCCATACAATGTGCTCTGGTATTGCTATTTACAGTAGAATAATAATTATTGCACGCTTTGCTTCTGAGTAATGTATTTAAGGTTCTAGAAGCGAATCAATTTGATTAAGTAGAAAAAAAAATCAAGTGTCACTTATTTGTCTGTGGTTATTTTATACAAACTAGATGTCGAACAAGCTGACGGCCCACCTGGTGGTAAGTGGTATCCGCCACTTAAGGACACTTGGTATTGCAGGTGCGTTGTCTGCCTGAGGTCTAAGATGAAATGCCTTCCATGCCCAGTAATTAAGTCACGTATTCCAATGTTCATGCTTGGGGATCCATAGGAATATTGATATACTGTTAGTATCATACACTATGACGGCTGATGATGCGTATGCGGAGACTATGGTCAAAAATGTAATAAAAAACTTCCCACGTGCGTCTCAATCGGGTGTGCGTACAAAATTCGTTCTTATTTCTAGGTTAAAACGTTATTTACATAATGGCATTAAATCACACCTTCTGGCTTGTCGAACGCACCTACGCCTATTGTGGCACGTTGCTTTCGAAGATGAAATGAATACCTACTAGAATAATTAAGCAAATGTTATAAAGTAGGTAATTGCAATATCAAGTGATTTTTCCTTGTTATTGCAGGTGTCTATAGGCGGCGGTAAGCGCTTACCATCAGGTGGGCCGTCAGCTTGTTTGTCATCTAGTAGTATAAAAAAAAAAAAGTAGGTATAAGTACCTATACGTATTTATCTAGCGTAAAATTTGCAAGATCAGAGTGTGTTATCTACTGCTATTCCATTCTTCTTAGAGCATCCTTTTGCTATAGGTACTATTGAACGACAGAATAGGATAGATGACAATAGGCCTAATTCTGGAGATACACCCTAAATCTAAATTTAAGTAGGTACAGTATATATCTTTCTCACATTATGTAATGGGGGAGAGATATCGAGCATTTGTTTAGAGCTGTCAACTAAATTTAGATAGATTTCAAAGAAACCATAGTACGGAGTTGCTTCCTAAACACTGTATTTTATCGCGTTCGATAAGGTCTAAAATTTAACAAACCATTCTAAATGTCAAATTATACGACTGCAATCCTTTTCGTATTCAAATTGAAAGAAAGAGATGCAGTGAACTTCTTGTTCTTCAGAATTAGGGCTAATCTCTTTCTTCTGGCTTAGAAGAAGACCCCTGTTTATTTCCAGGAACTGAGCATGGACTGTTTCTCCTTTTGTATCATGATATATTCTGACTCGATCATAATAACAACCACTCTTTTACCAAGATCATAGAGTTCTCGCAAAGGATAGCCGGCCGTTTAATGGAAGTAAATAAGAGTTACAACATAAGACTTCAAAATAAACCTCTACAGATTTCTACTGCACAAATGTTTGGATATAAAACACTTCGCAAACGGCTTTTTGCATCTGCACCTGAAGATACGGCGCCAAATAAATACAAACAATTTTTACTAATTAAACAACTTAGCCTTGTTCAAATCAAACTCCTCCGGTACAGTAAAAACTGTTCTATATATTAAACATTACATACGTATTAATTACAATATTTACAAAATAAAAACTTACAATTAGCAAACAAACATCTAGCTTTGTCCGTGATAAGCGCCATACATACGTAGCTGACTCGATTTTCTTTTGTTTTTTTTTTACATTTTATTTTTTACGTACATTTTAAGAGCTTGCCAGCTTGACGAAAGAGGTTAGTTTACTAAAACCTCAAAACAGTATTCAACACTAATTAATACCAGATTGGGCAAGGACCAATGAGAGATGTCATTGTGAGAGTCGTGGGAAGCCGATGCCCATGCTACTTAGTGATGATGGTGGTTGATGACATGAATCAAATGATAAGGAAGCGATTCAAAATTTATGCAACCAATAACCGCTTATGAACCCTCACGCCTGCCGCTCCAAGTTTGGACCACAATCAAAACAGGTTACATTCCGCCGAGCTGACTGGAGCACCTTGGGCTTCTTCTTTAATATATATTCCGTTTTTAGGCACGAACGAATCACCAGTCGTAAATTCCAACAATTTAATGCCTCGCCGTTTAATCACTCATACTGTTGCTGATCAGATGTTTACTTATGTGATAATAAATACCTATCGTAAAAAAAAGGTTTTATTGTTTTAAAATACTTCAATTAACCATAAAGTACAAAATTTAAGGTGTTCCGTATTGGTTGTATTGGTCCTTATCCTCACAAAAACTTTTTTCAAGGAAAACTATTGACATAAGCCATTTATTATTCGGATGCCCATATGAAGACTGCGTTTACGTGGACACTTCAGTTATAAAAAAAATTGGCCGTTGGTCGTAAAGTTGCTGGAAAAGATTTCCTATAGGATCGAGTAGTTCCTTTGTACTTTGTTGTCCTTGTTTAATTTTCATTGTTGCTTTGTTTTGTGGTACCTACATAAATTATTCAATAAATAAATAATAAGTTACTTCAGTCTGACCTTACACAATTACCAATATTTTCAAGGCTATAATTTAGTGTAGATTTAAAATAAAGTAGTAAATCAATAAGTGTTGTATTTTATTAACTTCACTTGTGCCTCCTTATCGCGGTTAAATTTGTGGGTTTTTTTTTTATACAAAGCACGACAAATGACTCAACACCACCTGATGATAAGCGGTAAGAAGAGTCCATATGCGAAGACAGCTAGTGTAGTTCAGACACTGCACTAGCCGCCTCCACCTTGCCGGCCCGAAAGGTGCTTTTTCACGCCTCTTTTGAAGGACCCCATGTTATAAGAAGGAGGGAACTCCACAAGGCTTACCTACCCTCAGCGCTTCGGCCTGACGTTCCATAGAACCTTGATAGAGTCATCTCCAGCCCGAATTTTACCTGCAATAGCTCTGGCATTGTGGATGCCTATAGTCAGTAAAAACCCTTAAAGATCAGGTAGATTGCTCGGCTGTTTGTCTAAGGCTTGTTTCTAAAAAGTCCACGTCATGTCCAAACGCCTTTGTAAGTAAGTCGAGCACTAGTCTGACTTTATCATGCGGATAAGATTGCTAGCCAACTTTGAATAGGCACTAAGACATAGCAATTATTTTAAATATTAGCTTTATTGTATAGATTGATCACTCTTATCTATTTAAGGATATATGTAAAACAATGTTTATTACATTATCAATTAAATGAAATAAAATCAATAGCACTTCTGTAATCTGTCAAGCGGCGTTTTACCTCTGGGCTGGAGATCAATTGTGTCTAGAATCTGATGCTAGACGGGTTAGTTTGTATACAGTTTTTAAAAACCCGCGAAAGGCTGATTTTTCAATCCTCTTCTTCTTTCTTTGTTTTATGGCAACGTCGCAGGTTAGTACTTTGCGACATTACTGCCAATGTCAAGTGATACATGTTCTATCCAGAGAAAAACTTTGACAAATTGACAGTAAATCAACAGGAAATCTGTCAAAACGGCATTTTTTTTTTCTAGAAAAAAATATCTGAGGATTGAATAGTCGTACTAAATAATATTAAATCCATCGCAAGCAAAAAACAACATTATTGTATCGTTGCAATTAATATCAAATTATGTGCTAATGTTGTGAAGGATGGAGTTGAGAAAAAGGTGTAGGTATAAAATACTCTTGTGCTTGATAAAGCCCATAGACAGAGATAAACAAAAGAGAGAAGAAGCCCGCGTAGATGTTCAATAGAGCACCAATAAGTAATTTAGGTATCTCCATGTCTTAATCGGTTTATTTTTATACAAAGCACGGCAAATAACTCAGCGACACCTGTGTGAAGCGGTAAGAAGAGTCCTTGCTAAGACCGCTAGTGCAGTTTAGATACTGCTCTAGCCGCCTCCACCTTGTCGGTCCACGAGGTGCTTTATAGGAAGGAGCCGGCAAAGTATTACCGGCTAATCTGTTTAGGAATTATACGTAACAGAAGGACAGACAGAGTTACTTTTGCCTTTATAATAATAGTTTTCAATACAACATTCATTTATTATACATACAGGTTTAAGGTAATAATTCAAAAGACTTATGCAACCTTTATGCAATAATAAGCCTGTCTTGGGAGGAGTCCGCTCTTCAATCAAATCCTGCTGCATTTAGGTGCCATTGTCAATCTACATTTTCCTTTGATATTAGTTAATATTATTATGGTTTATCTTATTCCAAGCGCATGCGTTTTTCATTCATTTAAGTCTTGAACAGTCGAAACTACAATAAAAATACGTATTGAAGATTCGTCTGGTCATTTAAATATGCTTACTATGCAGCCGAAGGTGTTAGCCTTAGTCATTTGTTTTATAAACAGACTGTGTCCTACGCCATTTTTAAAATTATTCTCTGACACATGGTGTGATTGAATTCAAATGTTTGTCTATATGTTGACAGCACATCAAGCGTAACAGTTTTAGCTTTAGACCGCCCTTACTGCGTTCATAATAGAGGCGGCTTTCGTAGTGCAACTGTTGCACTTGATGTGCGGTCATATGTACTGACATTTTATAATTAAATACAATGTGTAACTGCTCCAAACAGAAGTTTATTAGCAATAATAATTATTTTGTGTATTATTTTGAGAGTGATTAAGTTTCTAAAATTTTGAATCAGATGCCTTTTTCGTATAGCAGTATAAGTACCTACTATATGTTTAAACACAAGCTCATTTGAAATTGAGCGCGAGTAAAATATTATCAAATGGTTTTTTTGAAGGATGTTTTGATTCAAGCTAATTTGCAGTTGAGTCTATTTTCGATTGGTGGGAAAATCTTGTTACTGTGTTTAGTGGTGGACAATTAGACTGAGCCTTCCGAAAAAACCTCCCGCTGTGTAGTATTTTGATTCAAAATTAACATAGGATGAATATTCTCTAAGATACATGTATTGAAAATTAATACCGAACTGAATTTCAATTTGATATTGTTTTTAACATTTCCACTGACCTATTTGTTGCAGAATTTTCGGTATAAACAAGCGATTACTTCGTTTGATGGAAAAATTACTTAGTTCTTATTGTGATAAGGATAATCGTCATGTCCTGGGGAAGGCCGCTTTCGTAACAAAACAAATTGGTTTGACTTGTAACATGTTTACTTAGAAAAATAATCAGATGCCAGTGTTATTGACCTAAAAGGTCAAATATAAAATCTCTTTACAACTGTACAAAGTGAACGCTTATTACAACACAATCCTTGAGCATTATTTTCATATTTTTTGTGTATAATAGAAACATTACCGATGACCCATCATTAGGTCGTATAAATAAAAAAGTGAATATAAATATTTAATCTCGAACATAATGTAACGCTTCACTAATTCATCAGTAATGTATTTAATTTAAAATAAAATGCTTTACAAATGCATAAGGTTTCTACTGAATTCGAATGTAAGCGATACATTGAGGGGAGGTTAGTTACTGTTTTTGTTCACTGTGATATTTTATTTCAATCGTTTTTAATTGTAATTAGACTCTAAGATAGAATAGCTAGACAGATCCCTAAATCGTGACTGAATGACAGCATATTAACCAAATTTAAACTGATATTTGAGAAGTCTTACTAATCTCTATCTATCCCAAGATTTCTACGAAGGACTTCAAAATGCTTAAGATGTACAGTTACGCAAATAAGTTGCACCCACTTCTTGTTGTTCGTGACTCTTTTTCCCTTTACAATATGAGTCACTCACAGCTAGAAGTGGGTACTTGTTATTGCTCGTGACTGCAACTGCGGATTTCCTTGGCCGAAAGTCATTTTATACCGGTTTCTATATTGTTTTCTTTTTCTCTTCTTTCCAGAGGCTGTCACTGCATTTAGCAGTGATCCTCCTGGCGGTGTACCACACCTGCCAGGCCGATCGCCCAGTACGTGCCATACCTAGTTATTCAAACCAGAACTATGCGGTTCTCGGCGAGCCAATCAGGGCGTATTTGAATGAAGACGGATATTTCTACCCGAAGCCTTCAATTCCGTTCCCGCCACCTCCACCTCCCCCGCCTCCGACGAGGCCACCGCCGCCACCGCCACCGCCACCAACGCGGCCACCGCCTCCACCACCACCGCCACCGACAAGGCCACCGCCGCCGCCGCCGCCACCACCGACGAGGCCACCACCACCACCTCCCCCACCCCCAACACGACCCCCGCCTCCACCGCCTCCACCTACGCCTAAAACGGACGGCTACGTGTATGAAACTCCACGTATACCGTTTACAATTCCGACTACAAGGAGGCCACCACCACCACCACCAACCACAGCAAGAACATTCCCTCCTCCAACATATCTTCCACCGACAACTAGAAGACCCCCACCACCACCACCACCACCACCGACAAGGCCACCACCTCCTCCTCCTCCACCACCAACCAGACCACCCCCGCCACCAACAACTCGACGACCACCCCCGCCACCACCACCAACAACCGCCAGAACCTTCCCCCCACCTACGTATCTCCCACCTACCACTAGAAGACCACCTCCTCCACCACCACCACCACCTACAAGACCACCTCCACCTCCTCGTCCACCGCCACCACCCCCTCCGCCACCTACCAGGCCTCCCCCACCACCCCGTCCTCCACCCACAAGGCCACCACCACCACCACCTCCACCACCAACTTTTAAAACGACAGGTTATTATTACCCTACACCGAAAGAACCATTTACTTTCCCTCCTCCAACTCGTCCTCCCCCACCACCACCACCTCCTCCTACTCAACCTCCAACTTATTTACCACCAACTACAAGAAGGCCACCGCCTCCACCACCACCACCGCCAACAAGACCTCCACCTCCCCCTACATATTTACCACCAACTACAAGAAGGCCACCTCCACCACCACCGCCACCGCCAACAAGACCTCCACCTCCACCTACGCAACCCCCCACATATTTACCGCCTACTACAAGAAGACCACCTCCACCACCACCACCGCCACCAACAAGACCTCCTCCTCCTCCTACACAACCTCCTACATATTTACCTCCAACAACAAGAAGGCCACCTCCACCACCACCACCGCCAACTACAAGACGTCCACCTCCACCACCAACTCGGCCACCACGACCTCCTCCACCGCCACCAACTTACTCTACCATTATAAATACTTTTAGAACAACGGGTTACAGTTATCCCACACCCAAGGTTCCATTTACTTTACCTCCACCTACAAGACCACCACCCCCTCGAACGCCTCCACCAACATATTTGCCACCAACAACAAGACGGCCACCGCCACCACCTCCACCACCCCCAACAAGGCCACCAACACCACCTACAACAAGAAGGCCACCTCCCCCACCTCCTCCACCTCCCACGAGGCCTCCTCCTCCACCCCCACCCCCACCGACACCGCCGCCAACTTATCTTCCACCTACTACGAGACGCCCACCACCACCACCACCACCTCCTCCGACAAGACCCCCGCCTCCACCCCCAACAAGGCCGCCACCTCCGCCCCCAACAAGACCCCCGCCCCCTCCTACTTACTCTACAATAATACCTACGTACAGAACCACTGGTTATTCATATCCTACACCTTATATACCGTTTACTTATCCTACGCCTAAACCGTACACTCCAGCTCCTCCACCTCCTCCCCCACCACCTCCACCACCACCTCCGCCTCCACCTCCACCACCACCGTCAACAACAAGGAGACCACCTCCTCCACCGCCACCACCACCGCCACCATCTACGACAAGGAGACCTCCTCCACCACCACCCCCACCAACCAGACCTCCTCCACCAAAACCTACACCTGGATATTACTATCCACAGCCCTCTCCTCCTCTACCCTACCCAACGAAGCCCCCCGTATACATTCCTCCTTCAACCACCAGACGACCTATCTACATACCACCCTCTACAACCAGGGCACCTATATACATTCCACCCCCAACCACACGACAGCCCTTCATTGAAAACCAGGGCTACTTCTACGATCGACCACTTGTACCTTTTGTATTCTAAATATAGTTGTTTAAGTAAAAAATTAGTTGCCATAATTGTGATACCAAACTGTACGCAATTGCGTTCGAAATCGCAAGTTTTGTTTGTTTTATTACGTTTTTAACAACTGCCTATGAATATGTATATAATTGTTTTTAAGTAAAGAGTTACCATGGTTCTAGTGATTAATTATGTATATATTTATGTATATTTTAATATTAATTCTAAATACTCAAAAACAAATCGACACTGCCTTTAACTAACCTTGACTTAGGGTTGTAAGAGTATTTTTAATAAACTTTTAAAAATAAAACTTGTTTTTTTAGTCATCGTCCGCTAACTCTGTGTCGCTATAGCAGATAAAGATCGTTATACACATAATATAGCGCTTAAATCTGGCCTATATCTTGAAGAAACTACTCAATCGGAGATAGAATGTAAACAGTTACTCATGCGAAGGAAATTTATTTATAAGAGGACTTATTTTGTTCCTTATCAAATGGTGGAGTAAGCAAGACACAGTGTTTCTCCATTGTTGATGAGACCAATGATGGTAATATAGATGAGATGGTAAGGGACGACAGGCTAATTATTATTAGCCTTGTATATTTTCAATTCATCCTCGGATGGTGACAAATCATTTACAAAAGTTTACTTTTATGTGCATATTATCAATCATCATAAGTGCATTGTTTCACCTTTAAAATCTAAAAGAAAAATTTATTTACTGTCTTTTTATGAAGCGAAAACAGTTACATTCTAATACCGGAACATTTCACGCTTGAAGGGCATAACGATACTACTTTCCTATGCACACCTATATTTAAAATACAATAGTTTTAAGAATACGAAGCAAAACAATTAAATATATTCTTCTTTAAAATTTAGCACCGCCGACAGGTATTCTATCAGAAATCAAATTTCGAAACATTGGTAATTCATATTATTTGCGACAATCAGAAGATTAAAAGCAGGGAGTCATGAACTGTTATCATAATTTCGTTTCGGGCAGTAAAATTTAAGTTGTGGCAAAAATGAACAAGCCCTAGATGTTTAATTTTGTTTGTATTTTAGTCCATTTTGTATTTGAATGAATCCCAGTATGGTTACCATTGAAGTCCAAGAATAAGGCTTCTAATCGGAAAAAATTGAATCGCTGCTTATTAAATTTTATACTATTTATAGGAAATATCTATCAATATTTTTATTTTTTTTCTAGCCATTCGACAACTGATTTGTTCGATCGCTACAATATCAATATAATATACGTTACATCTAAATCTGTTTAAAATTAACTTATTTAATACTAGATAATTAACGGCCGACAGAAAATGATTTACGAAGATAATTAACTGTTTAATAGAGACATTAAATTAGTATCAAGAACTAGATGGCTCGTGACTTGTACATCCAATGGAAATCAAGTTTAACAATTTGGACTGAAGACAGCAATATCGCTCATAAGACGAACCAACAAGGCTTATAATGGAACTGAAAATACAAACTTTTATCTGCTTTTGCGTTCATATAACCATCGCAAAAGTAAAGTAATTTACTGGTAACTGATTAAAATTTATCTTTAACTCATCCACGCTTCAGAAGGCATGAAGTCACTAGTCCCGAAAGCTTACGGTACAATGGTACTAGTAACCATAACAAAGATTATTTATACATGAAAGGTGGCAAACAAGAGCAAGGCCAATCTAATGGTTAATGGTTACCGTAGCCTATAGAAGCTCGTAGCACCTTGAGGACTACTCACGCGTTGTTATTGTAGCCTATAGACGCTCGTAGCACCTTGAGCACTACTCACGGGTTGTTATTGTAGCTTAGAGACGCTCGTAGCACCTTGAGCACTACTCACGGGTTGTTATTGTAGCCTAGAGACGCTCGTAGCACCTTGAGCACTACTCACGGGTTGTTATTGTAGCCTAGAGACGCTCGTAGCACCTTGAGCACTACTCACGGGTTGTTATTGTAGCCTATAGATGCTCGTAGCACCTTGAGCACTACTCACGCGTTGTTACTGTAGCCTATAGACGCTCGTAGCACCTTGAGCACTACTCATGCGTTGTTACCGTAGCCTAGAGAAACTCGTAGCACTTTTAGCACTACTCACGCGTTGTTACCGTAGCTTAGAGCTTCATGGCTTGACAAAAATGCAATTTAAATGACATAAAACTAGTTGCTACTACAGAAAAAAATATTGGTAGGGGCAACCCTAGCTCGTGAATTTCATTATAACAATCAGATTCTGCTTATCCATGCAGATTTGATCTTAATTTTTGATCGCGTACGAATAAAGTGTGACGCACACAAAAATTATCTGTGCCAAACTTTGCTTACTTGTCACATAAATATTAAATGTGGTGTTCCAATGGTTTACTTTTCTAAATTAACCACTTAATCTATTGTTGTTGTACAACAACTGTTTTAAGCTGTTTTTTTATGTAAAGAAACCAATATTTTAGATAATAAAGACAAACTGAAATAAACAAACAAACTGAAAGTAATAACTGTCATAACAATTGTCTATAACTGGTAACCGCTTAATACAAGGCGAGCTTGCTTGTTCAGCAATTTAGGAGAGAGAATTTACGAGAAGTAGAGCATAGTGAGTGAGTAGAAGATCCAAGTTGAATTAGAATTATTAATAAAGAAGAAAGAACGAAGGAGTCTAATAGTAGAGGCATATATCGTAGCAAGCGTCAACGAAACAGGGTAGATCGATATATTTGCCCGCAATGAAGTTGACTTCTACCCGCAGCTTCAGCAGTCTACTTGTGTCATGGCGCATGCAACTACGCCGAAATATCGGGAACTCGTTACATAGAAATTACATGGTAAATATCCAGAACATAATTCTAAGTCTAATGTTAATAACCGTGAAAGTATAAAGTGCTAAGATCCAAGCTAAATAGCACTACATGTAGTATTGCAGCCCTGCGGTGTGTTATGGTCACCAAATCTCATTTTAGTAAGCGCTATGTTGGCAGCAAGAAGTCTCGTCTCATTTGCTGTCAACTGTCAATCAATTATTTCTTACTGGAAAGGCAACAATTGAGTAGTGCCCAAGTTGCTACGGGCTTAGGTAAAAACTTACCATCAGGCATGACGTGCGCTTATTTTCCAATCTAGTCGCTTAAAAATATATACCTACATATTATTCTATATGACGTATGACAGCCAACTTTACTAAGAAAATTGTCCTGTATGTTAATGATGAGGAGCTCGGTGGCTTAATAGTTTAAGTGCTCTGGTTTTGATTACAAAAACGTTAAGCCGTTGATCCCGGCTGCTACTGCAACCACTTTCAACCTTCAACCCGCATTGGGCTAGCGTGGTGGTGTTATGGCCCAAACTTCTATTGTTTCTCTTATATGGGAAGGCCTGTGCCTAGCTGTGGGACGTATATGATTGGCTGGTAATGATGATTTTAATAATGTGTGCTACTAGATGGATTGACGAGTTGGCCAAGGTTAAGGGAACCCAAGACTTAACATGCATTGTGTTCATGCAAATAATCGATTATTATTATTATTAAGCTGGTCAGTTTTAAAAACCGGTAGGGCAGGTGATCCAGCAGAAGACGTCATAAGCTGTAAAGATGAAAGCGATGTTATTAGAGGTCATGGTAAGGGGATTGGTGACAGCACTACCTGGCTCGGCGGAGTCGAAGAAGACGAAGGAGGCGGGCAGGCGCGGCCAGACATCGAGACGCCGACCACTCACTCTCCTCGTCAGCGCAGCGACTTAGTTAACTAGATATTTACCTCTTTTTTTACTGTCGGGCTATTTTGTATCACTTTATAGTAAAACTGTTATATTATACAGTCCACTTTCATTGTAAGTACCCGATTTACAGCTAATAGGGCTAACATCCTCAACAGGGATCGAATAAGTACGTTACCCGCGAAGGTGTTTTTGTAAACATTATTCTTTATCAAAATAAGTATATTATTCATCACCAGGATTTATTTTAAACAAAAATTGTTCTCGACAGCATTCGATTTCAATGAATATCTTGGGAGATATCATACTTTTAAATAAATAATGATCAAGTACCACGCACGCATACATGATATCCAAGGCGAACGCATAATGACATGCTATTTTCCGACATCTACGCGAACGAAGTCGCGGGCACAGCTAGTTCTCTATACTCTTAAACTTTTATTCTAAACGATACTAACCCGATAGTCGATACCTAATCGATACGTGTGCGCAAATCTTCAATTGCAATTACCCTCATATGCAGGTTTTCTCTGTAAACCGCAACGCGTTTGCATTATTCTCGCTTTCTTTGCTATAGGAAGAGTCGCAACATTCCTGCGCTGCTATTAATCAAATGGGCGATAGTAAATGGACGATCGCACCGTTACACTTGGGTAGCGAATTATTAGGGGTGGCATCGTTGGCAACACCTCATGACGACGTCTTTATCGAAATTGAATTTAATTGCTAAGCAGGCAGCTTAACAATGTTATTTTACTGTACAATTCTAGCAACTAACTTTTATTTTTGGAGTATTATCAAACGCAAATTTTTCTCCAAAAATAAAAGCGATTTCTTTTCACGCATACAATGTAAACAATTGGAATCTTTCTCTTCCAACCAACCGATAAATGTGTGAGACATACTGGTAGAATGCAGGCAACACGAAGTGCATTTCAGATATTAATGGAGGGAACTTAATTTTACTTGATTCCAAACTAGGTTTTTCACCAGATTTCACGTCTCATTTAGATCAGACGTGAAATCTGGTGAAAAATCTATATTTAAATTAAACCACCGGCTCGACATCTAAATCCCACAAAGCGGTGCTGGTGACCCTGCAGCACTAAAATTCAACATTGATAACTATCACTCAATGTTATTTTTTTTTATTTACACGATGACTGACTGTATAATTTTCTCAGAATATTATCATTTTCACTGATGAGCTAGCTATTGTCGTAAACGCGGTGTTTACGATTATTTAACTGTCGATTATTTGTCATGCTCGGAGATTTATATTCTTGTTGACTTTCATTTTAGAATCAACAAATGTCATTATCAAAGAATAATTTTCTTATTTGGAACTACATAATTACCGCCCGCCGTGATATATGTAAACACTGAGTATAATTTAACTTTTATTTGCGGTCTTCATCTGCATAGTAAATATTCATGTATTTTGTCAAAATATAATATGTCTTCTGTCTCACTCACACTCGCTCACTTTTCAGAGTAAGACAATTTAAAAACTTTTCGTACTTTAAAAAAAAGAAGTGTCCATATGCCAAGACAGCTAGTGCAGCTTGACACACACTGTTGTAGCCGCCCACACCTTGCCGGCCCAGAAGGTGCATTTTTGTTCGGAAATCTAATGGCACGCGCCGGATTCCCTCCCGGATTGATTAGTTAGTCGCATAGCAACACGCGTTTTGAGAGGTCGGTGACAGTGCGCATAAATTAATTACTCCCGGCTCGCGAAGATATTGCAATCTAATCAGGTGTCTTGGCAGCCTAACTAGGGCCCCCTGTGTTCTGTGTGATATTTGTGTGATCCTCTGTGTCGTGAGCAAGTGTTCCTAGAAGATAGTCAGGGTCCATTGAAGGGCTTTGACCAGTTTCAAACCTCGGGCAGCGCTCCTCCCTTCGCTGCTGTTCAGGTGCTGTCAGGGACACTTGCTGAGTGAGTTTGTTTGTGTGTTTATTAGGTTTAAACATTTCTAACGTGCAAGTTAGCTCCGTGTATCACGGACGTAAGCGTACACCCCGGTGTTTTGGTTTTGAGCAAGGGTGACGAGTGTTCCGCCCCCCAGACTACCGGCCGCGTATGCAACATACTTTTGGTAGCAGAGCGTGGTTAGCTACATTTGATAGCACCACTTATTGTTAGTTTAGCCATTGGGCTAGTTGTTAAATAAAATAAAAAAAATATTTGTAATTTTAATTAATTGTTTAGTACTGGACTGCACGTTTGATTTGCCTAATATTAGGTCGTGTAGGTTATTTGTTCCAATGTCTACTATGATTGATAAAAAAAAATTATTTGAATAAAATCATAGGAATTTAAAATCATAATTAGGTTAATATCTATTCACGTGCTCGGTGAATGATAGCTGCGTGGCACATTCTTTTGTCTCCTGTTGCCAGGTGCGACTTGTTTACGACAAGCCGGCCGGCGAATTGTGTTTATGCGGTTTTAGACCGTACGTCGTAGATAATACGGTTGGTTTAATTCGATTTGTATTTCCGTTATTTTGAAACGTTTAAAGTTTTTTTTGTATTAAGTTAATTTAACTTTAATAACTTAAGGTTTCGTTCGTTCTAGAAAATAATTTAAAAGTAAATTGATTTGAATATTGTTTAGCATTTGTTTGCGATTGTTATTTTGTAAGAAAAAAAATATATTATTTACGCTTCCACTTACTTAACTTAAAATTTATTGTAATTATAATTGTAGTTCGAAATAATGTCGGCACTTTCTAGTAAAGCGAAAATTCGGGCTGAGTTGCGGTGGCTAGTAACAGCCGCAGCCTTGCTGGATAGACCAGATAGACAGGAAGCCTTATTAAATAGGTATGTTGATCTTCCCTTACGCATGGCAGTTGTCGACGAGCAATATGCTCTGTTTTTAGAAAAGTCTGGCAATGTTGAGGATGTCGTCCGCAAGGAGGTCGAAAATGATGTTGACCAGTGCTACGATCTGTCAGACCGTATAGCAGAGGTGGCTCGACCCCTTCTCCAGAGTAGGGAATCAGACTCGGACGCGACAAAACCTCTGTCGAGGTCGATGCCCGCGTTGTGGTCGCGTCTACCACCTCTTGATTTGAGACACTTTTCAGGAAGACTTGAGGAATGGGAAGGGTTCTCAAATTTATTTAATAGCCTTGTTGACGCTAGGGATGATTTGACGCCGGGTCAGAAGCTCGCCTACCTTCTCACAGTTTTGGAAGGGGAGGCCCGCGAGCAGGTTCAGCATCTGGCCCCCACGGATGAAAATTATAAGGTGGCGATGGATATTATTACCCGACGGTACCAAAATGTGAGGTGACTAGCCGACGCTCATGTTGCTAGCATTTTAGGACTCCCACGAGTTACTAGTCTGTTGCGTTTACGAGTTGACATATTGAACCCTCTTCTGGTGGCCGTTAATGCTTTACGCAGTTTGAACTTGCCGGTAGAGGAATGGTCTTTTCTCTTACTACACATTGTGTTGGCTAAGTTGCCAGACAATTTAAAGGTGCGATTTGAGCAGAGATTTGGTGGGGATAGCTCCACATACCTGCCACCCTTTAAGGACCTCTTGAAATTTATGGAGGATGAATGTAGGCTAGCGGACAACTCCGATGTAGCTGGCCCATCCTGGGTGAGGACTACAGATCAACCACCGCCCTCGAGTAGATTCCCTCGTTCGGGACGACAGGAACCCAGACAGCCCAAACGGTACTCCGTGGTTCAGGAAACCTCGAGGTGTACTTATTGCAAGGACTCTGGGCATCAGACGCCCAGTTGTAGGAAGTTCTTGAGTCAGCGTGTACAGGGTCGTAGGGCTATAGCTCGCCAACGAGGATTGTGCTACTCATGTTTGGGCTTACACTACCAGCGAGAATGTTCCCAGGCACATCCTTGCAAGTATTGTGGTGGTAAGCATCATGCGTCTTTGTGTATGAACATGAATGGTGCAGATAGTGAACGAGACCGTAGGCGTAACGCTGCCGTTTCGAGGGTTAGTGAGGCACCCCGCACGGGCGGGGGCGTTGTGCGAAATGATTATCCGCGTAACTCTGATGGTGAATCGGTAGGGTCTAGACGATCCCAGGTTGAACAGGATAGGGTCCCTAAGGATCCCCCACCTCCTAGAGACCAGAGAAATTCTACTCATTATGGTGTTACTACTGAAACCGGCCGAGTCTCGCCACCATTTGCTAATCATCCGCGTTTAGAACGTCGTAGGTATCAACCAAGATGGAACGTGCTTGATCGCTATGAGCGACCGTTTCCATCAGATGAAACCCCTGTTGCTAATTGTTAACAATTAATGTCGCCCCAGCTTTCTCCAGAGACTGTTGTTCTGCCGACGGCCTCTGTGTCTGTTAGAGGGCTGAGGGGTAAAATTGTCAAGGCACGAGCTTTGTTAGATTCGGGTGCTCAGGGATGTGTTTTGTCTTCTTCTTTGGTTGGCCAGTTAGGCCTTAGGATACAACCTCACTATGAAGGGATTAGGGGTATTGGTGACGTGAAAGTGCCCAAATTAGTTGGCGAAGTTCAGTTTACTTTCACCCCCGTTTCTTGCCCATACCCGAGCATCACAACATCAGCTATCGTTTTAAATACGGTAGTAGGTAGACAGCCGTCGTTTCAAATTGACCCCTCTATTATTTCTTTGACGTCAGGATTAGTACTGGCAGATTCCAAGTTCTACGCCCCAGGTCCGGTTGATGTACTGCTGGGAGCAGACGTCCTAGGGCGGTTGCTGTTAAGAAACAAGCGGGTATTACAGCCGGGTGGTTTGGTTGCCCTAGAGACGGTCCTCGGATTTGTTGTTTTGGGTCCCGTACACCACGCTTCTCCCCCGCCTATTAATGATGGCTCCCTTTTTGTTGGGTCCTCTCTCTCTGATACCCTTCAAAGGTTTTGGGAGATTGAAGAACCCCCATCCGAACCACGAGTTAACCCAGAACAAGAGGAATGTGAATTATTCTATCAGAATAACACTGGTCGTCTTCATTCTGGTCGTCTCCTGACTCGATTGCCCTTTCGTGCCGGTCGACCTCCTCTGGGCGAATCTAGAATGCTAGCGGAAAAGAGGCTAGTGTCAATGGAACGCCGCATGAGCAAAGACCCGGTCTTCCGTAAGAAGTACGTTGACTTCATGCGGGAGTATGAAGAGTTGGGCCATATGTCGGTATCGGATTTGGATTGGCGCTCGGTGGAGCATTACTTCCTTCCGCATCATGCTGTTTTGAAAGGAGGTAAAATTCGTGTGGTTTTTGATGGCTCCGCCCCCACGTCTTCTGGTGTCTCCCTTAATCAATGTCTGCATGTGGGTCCAAAGATGCAAAAGGAGATCTCAGACATTCTCACTAATTTCCGTAGACACCAGATTGTATTTATGACGGATATCCGAATGATGTTCAGGCAGACTGTTATCCACCCAGAAGACCGTCGTTACCAGCTGATTTTGTGGCGAGAATGTTCAAGCGATCCCCTCCTGGTTTACGAGCTCAACACGAATACGTATGGGTTAGCTTCAAGTCCGTTTGTAGCTATTCGTTCGTTGTGTGAGTTAGCGGAGAGGGAGCGTTTGAACTATCCTCGTGCGGCTGAGGTATTGACTAACGACGCTTATGTCGATGATATCTGCACCGGAGCGTCTAGCATAGATGAAGCATTGGTCTTGCGAAATGAATTGGTGGCTATTATGAAGGCAGGAGGATACGAGTTAAGGAAGTGGGTGTCCAACTCGCCTGAAGTCCTCGTTGGTCTGCCTGAGGAGCACCAACAAGATCCTCATCTTTTTGAGAATGCTGATAATCCTAATATGGTGACGGTTCTTGGAGTGCAATATAGGCCTGTCCCGGATATATTCACATATTGTATTGATTTGAGGGTTCCAAAGATCTGGACCAAGCGTCTAGTTTTGTCAACTATAGCGCGAACATTTGATCCGACTGGATGGATAAGCCCAGTTACCTTCTTGGCTAAATGTTTTTTGCAGCGTCTTTGGGTTCTTGGAGTGTCGTGGGATGAGCCTCTCCCGGGAGAGTTGCTTGCTGATTGGGTAGATTTTGTATCATCTCTCCCTGACCTCAATATGGTATTTTTGCCGAGACTATTTCTTCCGACCGGGAAGTTTAAAGCTAGTCTCCACGGATTTTCAGATGCTTCCGAACGCGGATATGCTGCGGTTGTATTCCTCCGCACCGTGACTGTTGACGGAAAGATTGCTGTGCATCTGGTATTAGCTAAGAGCAAAGTCGCTCCCCTTCGGACACGTCTTACCATTCCGAAGATGGAATTGTGTGGAGCAGCTCTTCTGGCACGTCTATTGAACCACGTTAGTTCTACCTTGGGGCGTTCTGTAGAATTGAGTAGCGTGTATTCTTGGACTGACAGTCAAATTGTTCTGTGTTGGCTAAAGGCTCCAATTCATACTCTGGAAGTCTTTGTTGCAAACCGAGTGGCACAGATTCACAACTCCTCCGTTGATTTGGTTTGGCGTCATGTTCCCGGAGAGTTGAATCCGGCTGACTGTGCCTCTCGAGGATGTAGGGCTTCACAGCTTTTGTATCACCCCCTGTGGTGGGGTCCCAAGTGGCTAACACGACAAGAGTCGAATTGGCCATCAGGTCAAACTTTGGCAGCTCTATCGCTTCCGGGATTACAATGTTTGACTTTGGAGAAGCCAGCCATAGATTTTGGTTTTTTGTTGAATCGGTACAGCACACTTGATAAGCTGCTAGGAGTTACCGCTTGGATTCGACGCTTCTATAACAATTGCCAGCGACCTCAACAAAAATCAGTATCATTGAATCTTACGCCTGAGGAACGTCAGGAGGCGTTGTTGTATTGGGTTCGAGTTGTACAGGGTGACACCTTTAAGTCAGAGATAGCCGCTTTGCGTCAAGTAGGTTGTAATCTAAAAGGCGCTATCTCACGATTAAATCCATTCCTCGATGAAAATGGTCTCATTAGAGTAGGGGGGAGGCTTAGGAATGCTAGCTTATCTTTCGGAGCTCGCCATCCCCTATTGCTGCCAAAAGATGGGCATTTGGTGCAATTGTTAGTTACAGATCGCCACATTAAGAACTCTCATGCCGGTATCAATGCTCTATTAGCGATCCTACAGCGTGAGTTTTGGATTTTATCCGCCAGGAGAATTAGTCGCAGCGTTGTCTTTCGTTGTATGCCGTGCTATAGGTTGAGAGCTACTACAATGCAACCTCAAATGGGTGATCTACCTGTGGATCGAGTTACGGAGAGTAGACCCTTTGCTGGAGTTGGCACTGATTTTGCTGGTCCCTTCAAAGTAAAGACATCGCGACTGCGAAATGCCAAGTGTTATAAAGCGTATTTGTGTGTCTTTGTTTGTCTATCCACCAAGGCTGTACATTTAGAAGTAGTATCGGAATTGTCAACGGAAGCCTTTATAGCTACGCTAAGCAGATTTGTATCGCGCAGGGGACTACCGACATTAATTCGTTCCGATTGTGGCACTAATTATCAGGGTGCAAATAATTATTTGAAAGATGTTTGTAAATTTCTAGCGGAAAACAAGGTAGACATTGGAACCACCCTTTCACAACGTGGGATAACCTGGAAGTTCAGTCCTCCAGCTTGTCCACACTGGGGTGGAATATTTGAAGCTTGTGTGAAGGCGGCCAAGACTCACCTGCGTCGCGTTATTGGCGAAACTGTCCTTACTTTTGAAGAGCTTGACACGGTGTTCTGTAAAATTGAGGCCGTCCTCAATTCGCGACCCTTGTGCCCACTGTCCTCCGACCCGAATGATCTGGAAGCGTTAACTCCAGGCCATTTTTTGATAGGGCAACCTCTTAATGCTCTGCCGGAATATCCGCTGAAAGATGTGAGATGCAACCGATTGTCGCGATTCCAGTTGTTGCAACAGTTGTCTCAGAGTTTTTGGGCACGCTGGTCGCTTGAGTACTTGCACATCTTGCAACAGCGTGTTAAGTGGACCGATAAGAGCTCTCCACCCAAGAGCGGGGACCTCGTTTTGGTGAAGGATACTAACCTTCCGCCTTTGTTCTGGCGTCGAGGTCGCATTGTCAAACTAATTTGCGGTGCAGATGGCATTCCCCGCTTTGCCGAGGTCTTGGTTGGGGATTCAGTTTTAAAGAGAGCGGTTACCAGCCTCTCTCGTTTACCCGTGGATTAGCGTACCGTTCGTAACGGTTCGGGACGGGGGGATGTTCGGAAATCTAATGGCACGCGCCGGATTCCCTCCCGGATTGATTAGTTAGTCGCATAGCAACACGCGTTTTGAGAGGTCGGTGACAGTGCGCATAAATTAATTACTCCCGGCTCGCGAAGATATTGCAATCTAATCAGGTGTCTTGGCAGCCTAACTAGGGCCCCCTGTGTTCTGTGTGATATTTGTGTGATCCTCTGTGTCGTGAGCAAGTGTTCCTAGAAGATAGTCAGGGTCCATTGAAGGGCTTTGACCAGTTTCAAACCTCGGGGAGCGCTCCTCCCTTCGCTGCTGTTCAGGTGCTGTCAGGGACACTTGCTGAGTGAGTTTGTTTGTGTGTTTATTAGGTTTAGACATTTCTAACGTGCAAGTTAGCTCCGTGTATCACGGACGTAAGCGTACACCCCGGTGTTTTGGTTTTGAGCAAGGGTGACGAGTGTTCCGCCCCCCAGACTACCGGCCGCGTATGCAACAATTTTCACGCCTCTTTTTAAGGAACCCATGTAATAGGAAGGAGAGAACACATGTGCTGGCAAAAAAAATCCAAGTTTTGGAAGCCCGTCAAAGAAAGAAGACGTTTAGGTCTTTGTCCGTCATGTTGAGGTGGAGACAGCAAACTGATGATTTCGAAAACCGGCACGAGTGCTCCTGAGTAGAAAGGCAGAAGGTAGGATAAGGTGGAAAAGCTTCTCACAACATTCTCCATGATATAGTATAGTCTTGTAATTATTCTGGTAATGCTGGTCTGCTGCTAAAGAAGCGGTGGCAGGATTAAATTATGACGGTTTAAGCGAACTTACTTTTGGGTCCATTTAAATTGGCTATTGATTTTGATGCGGTAGAGATAGGAATCGCTTACATTCTTTTTCGGGTGACTGTACCCCCATTTAATAAATATAGTTGCGGAGCAATCGCTCGCTTTTATTATTACTATCTCCGTAAGGAAAGTGTTGGGATGGATATGGTATCGATCTAAGATATGATGTGTCGTTGATCGTATTGGAGATAATAAAAAGATTTAAATAAATCTATACATTAAAATAACATACTCATGTTACTCTAATTGATATATTCATTTTAATCACTACTTAGAAAGAGAGTGCACTATGCATGAAGATCTAACTGTAATTAATTGTATACGTATCCATTTTGCCGACCGGCTGGCTGAGTAGTTCGTACCCCTTACTATACAGGCTACTCGATCAGGAGTCCCGGGTTCGAATCCCGGCAGGAGCAAATGTTTGTATGATGAGTACGAGTATTGGTTCACAAGTCATGGATGTTTATCTAACAAATTATTATCGGCATTTCTCCGTTATCTATAGTATTCATAACACAAACTATTAATGGTGCTTACTTCTGGGCTAGATAATAGGTGTGAGTGTATAAAAAAATAAATTATAAATTTTAATCACCCAGTATCAATAAGAGGTTTAACTTAATCATAGCAATAATAATTATCCAATCACACCTGTATTTAACGTCATTAAGAGCTTGGGCTATGGACACTACATAAATCATAATAATATCCAAGACTCGTGACCAAATATTCGTTGCGTTGCCTGCGCTATAGAGTGGCATTGGATGGGCACCCATAGTAGCACGGTAGAGTACTAACCATACCAATGTAGACAGTATTGGAGGAGTAGAGTACTAACTACAACTGGTAGAACACTCGATCTGGTAGAGCAGTAGCCAATTCACTCTACCTTTTTCTCTACCCGTGGACAGGGATATTCCCCTTACACCGTATATAGGTGTACGATAACAGATAGAAGTGCTGGAGACCCTAAAAATTAAAATTGCGGAAAAAGATGCTGTTTCGTTCAAATTACCTCAACTTGTTTGTATGGAACAGCTAATTTTTTTGCGATTTCTAATTTATTTTTTTAATAAAATGTCACGTTTAGGTTGAACAGTAGTGCCATCTGCCTTCGTTTTCGAAAGCACCCCAGTTACACCCTGTATGTAATCATCCCAGTCACATCGTGACATCTTCAGCCTTTCAGTGACTAAGTTGCTTTATTCAAAACATTATCATTATGAAATTAATAGGTACCTAGCTCTAATTAGCTATAATCAACATCATCATCACCAGCCTATATACGTCCCACTGCTGGGCCTGCTGGGCCTCCTACATGAGAGAAACACATTAGAGTTTGGACCATCACACCACCACGCTGGCTAAATGCGGGTTGGTGGGTTAAAGTGGTTGCAGTAACATCGGGAACCACCGGCTTAACGTGCCTTTTGAGCACGGAGAAGCTTTGTATATCATTTTTGTTGACCCATCCCGGGACCGTCCATAGCGAAAGTTGCTTTGTTTCCGTAGTCGAAACCAGTCCGCTCAAACCACTACGCTACCGAGCTCCTCCTCCACTCGAGCTGGAATAGATTGACGAAACTATAAAAGGGCGTCGTCAAACGTTCGGCGAGCTATCACCCACGCCTGTGTTTGTGAATTTCCATCGGATTGAAAACTAAAACGTTTGTCGTCGTGGTAACTGTCAAATTGTATGAAAACGGCGGCAGCGCATCTATTATTATTGGAAACCACTTTTTATGTTTGGGTTTGAGAGGTAAACACGACGATGGTCGTTTCCATTTCGTTTCGATTGAAACTTACACGAGGGTAAATGGTTGATTATACCAAACAAACGCACTAAGCGCGTTTCATCATCTTTTATAATGCGCTCGGCCAGGGAGTGGAATGTTCTGCCAGCTTCGGTGTTCGCTGCCGCACATAACCCTAATTCCTTCTAAGCTGGATCTGGGTAAGCTCGCTACATCGTTAACCCCCTCTCTACTTCTCTCGAAGCAAGAGTAGGATCAAGAGTGTACCCATTTATAATAATAAAAAAACATGTTTCGAACCTTAAAACGGCTCTATTATACCTTTCAAACTCAAACTCAAACTCAAATATTCAATAAAAACAGCCTTTTTTCAATAAAATGAAACAGCTTCAAATCTTAATTACAAATTCAATGAAGAAACTACTAAAATAACATATTTTATTAAAACGACCATTTTTATTATCTTTCAACACCACTAAGCAGCCACGCAAACATTAGCAGTAAAACTAAACGATTCAATTAATCTCAATGTCTTTATCTTTGACTTTAGTGCCTTATATAATTTCATAGTTATTTGCAACATTATGTTTGTTTAGCGTTGTATAAACAACGCATTTCATACGTTTCTCCTGTCAAGAAGTGTGTTATGATTGCGCGCGCGCCGCTCGTGCTATGGTCCAGTAAGCTTCGTCCGAATATGGGGCCTAGTGAAGTGATCTCACTGCTTTACAAACATGCGATGCATGTCGATAATTTAAGAACATACTAGTGTTTGCACGGAGCTGGATGTCGGTTTTCGTGCCAAAAGGTAGTCTATATCCTTGCTCGGGATGTCATCTATCTTCGTGTATTTTATCTTAATCAGTTCAACCGTTACGCAGTAAAAATTTTACAGACAGACAAATAGATAACCGTGAAACAGTTCCCTGTGTTTCGGATTGAAGGGAAAGATAGCCAGTGAAGTTATTGGACATGGAAGACATTTCATCTTGGTGTAATTGCTTCGGCAGAGCCCAGGCTAGCCCCGCGAAGGGCAGTGGAGTTACCGGGGAGTATTAGTGGGTTTTCCCAATGCCTTGTTAGCACTGGGCGACCCCCACACACGCTCGTCGCTTAGCCAGCGGCGGGTAGTAATAATACATTGAAACTGCATTCTATTAACAAATTTGAAAAAGAATGCAGGACATCTGCTACAGACTGCTTTATTTGTTGCATATATGTATAACTGAAACACAAATACGATTACACATAATAAATATTAGTAAGTATTATGTATCCTCAAATATCGATAGCAAAGAAAGCACTCGTCCCACCCCTAAACATAGACAGTAAATGAAAACGCTTTTGTCGTTCGCCCTCGCAAAGAATCCATCGCATTTTCCTGCGCGTGCGCAACGAACGCGCGTGTCGCTGAACAGTTGCAGTTGTCATTTGTTTTGTTAGTGATGTGACTTGCCGATATGTCAAGTGAGGGATCCGTGACAACGAGCGCGAGCTCGAGGATTAGACAGTTTGGGTTGTACAGAACTATCGACGCGAAGACTGAAGATTTCCTCAGGCTGTCGAGGAAACGGCAAATCAGACAAGGATGCGCGTGCGCTGTTATCTCTACAGCGATCACTGTTACTGTTGTGGTTGTAAGTAGAATCCGAAGTATCTAAAAAGTATTAATAACCAGTTATTTACAATTCTTAGACGTATTTAGGCATTTCATTGTAGGCCTCAGGATGATAACGCACCTGAAATAGCAAGTGGGGTTTTCCTTGTTAATGCAGGTGTCTATTGTCAACGGTAGCTACTTACCACCAAGAGTGCCATCAACTTGATGTTATCTAGTTATAAAAATCTTGTTAAAGAAATTAAACTCTTTTTCTCTAAAAGTGAAGTGGCCGAAGTGCCTTACATGAAATTTTCTATTTTCATTATTAGAATAAATATGATAAAGTGATACCTATCTTCTATTTGCCTCCTGCTCTTGCATACCAGCAAATGCCCTTTTTATTTAAACTGAGATAGAAAAGTTCCTACCCTAATTGCTTTCCCTTACCCAATTGTGGCCCGAATATGGAGCATACATTACTGTCATAGCAGATGTTTAAATGTGTTATCGAAAAATCAAAATTCTAAAATAATTTTCGAATTTCTTCCTACAAATAGTTCGGTCAATTAAACAAAATGTATGGGAAATTTCAAAATTAATTTGACTATTTTGAACTTTTGTCAGCATCTTAGTTTTATATGTTTATGTTAACATGGGTAGGTGCCTGCTTGTTATACCGCGTACCAAACACTTTGTGTGTATCTCGCACTTGTAGCTTAGTCAACTACCTCTACCTACCTTGTGGCAAACCGTAGCCAAATACCTGTTAACCACCAACAAAACACCTATATGCTTCACCTCTTTTCTGAATTCAATGTTGTTTTGTATGTCATAACAACCAATATTGCTATAATACACAGTCGACAGCACAGTAAGCGTAACTTTTGACCTTGAAACTCCATTCGTAATAAAGGCGGCTTTGGCATTGCAACTGTTACAGTTGCTCTGCTGTCGTCTGTACATACTCGCAGGTCTTATTTATTTTACACCTATTATTGTATGTGGGGTAAATCCTGTTTTACCCTTTGGGCAAGGAAACCTAAAAAGGATAGTTGATAAACTCTTTCTACTAGCTGAGAGGGAGAGAGAGAGAGAGACCCGTATTCGTTACACCCCAATCAATTTTTCTCCTTTCTACACTTATATATAGTGTGTTCCTAAGTTATGTTCTGACGTCCTTACTCCGTTCGTAATAGAGGCGACTTTCGTAGTGCAACTGCTTTACTTGATGTGCTGTCGTCTGTACAATTTCAAGTATAATTGGTTACTTTTCTGTACGCAAAAACACAGTAAAAAAACAGTCATAGTTTTCACGTTTACTTATTGCTGTGACGCTTGATCGAAATGCATAATAAAATTATAAATTCTTAAGCAACTCTGTCTATGTCTGCGTGTCTGAACCGATTTAGATGAAATTTAGCGTGCAGATAGATTAAACCCCAAGAAAAAACATAGGCAAACATACAGTCGCAGTCGCGGGATACCACTAGTCTTTTATGAGCCATTAGGTTTAAAAAAGCTTGAATATCATACTCACTTTTTGTGATCAGACAATGAATTATGGAATGAAGATTAAATTAGATAAGACTGTGCCTATTAGTTAATTAGAGATAGCAGCTCAAGTGACGTTTTTATTCACTTAACTGTATTAGATTTTATTGGCACAAAAACTGACTTTACAGCTATAGGGCAGTGTTGAGTTTTCTTGTCTGCTTACGACTAAAACTTTTGGATATCACCGCGATAATTTTATCTCAACACTCAATGTATCATTTTTATTTGCACAAAAAAGGTATCTAATATATATATATTGTATTTTAGTTTATATCTTAGCATACACTGTTACAATAACAAATCAAAATGACTTTTATTGCGATAAATAGGCTATTACATTGGTGGTAAAAATAATATTTATGTGGCTTTTGACCTATTTACCAGTAAACTACAATATGCAAGGACATGACGTATTCTTTTAATGTTTACTAAAAACATATCCTTTATAATCATTTACCGTCGTTTAATTTTATGGTGTATGAAATAAGTACCATTCTAAATATGAATAGTACGACAAAAAGACTTAATTTTTATTAGTACTCTCCGAGAAAGATAAAGCCTTTTATGAGAGAGGTTTCTTTGTTAAAAGGATACATCTTACCGCGGTTACTGAATACAAATTTATGTAATTTAAAGTGGCTACATCAAATGGATACATATATAATTTACAAAATTATAAATTTTGTGTAACCCCCGGCGTTATTAATCATCTATCTAACACCATCTCATTGAGACTATTCACAAGAGCCCAAACACGCTATATCTGCTGTAAGTTTCTAAAGAATTAGGCATTTCGCAGACTTTTTGATGGTATAGGATCGCGTCAAGGATAATATGTCATGGGAATGTCACCGAAGTGACAGTACACCAAATTTCAAATCGATCGGATCTGTAAAAGTTAGTAAAACCCTATTATCATGTAGAAAATGAGCTGATAGTCATCAAACGCCTGAACTGATCTTCATAAATTAAAGCCAAGAACCATCGTAGTTACATCAGCTTTCAAACAAAAAAAACAAATCAAAATCGGTCAATTCGTTTAGGCGCTACGATGCCACAGACAGACACAGATACACAGACAGACACGTCAAATTTATAACACCCCCCTTTTTCGTCAAGGGGTTAAAAAGAGGGAATCCGTAATAACCTTCCAAGCATCACTGTCAAATTACTCCAATCCTAATCACGAATCTAACAAGCCTATGGTTTTGTTAGATTCGTGAATGTACGATCTTTACATTCCTAAGCTCTTTTTCAGAGGGAAATTTCAAAATCAAAAAAAAAATTAAAACAAAAATTAAAACCGACTTAAAAAAACTGAAAAGGATAAAATAATTAAATTTAAGTAGGTATTCATCCCCTAGAAACATATTTTTGGAGTTGGTGCTAAGTGGTTTCCAAAAACAATAGAAAGTGAAGCACTTAGCACCAACTCCAAAATATGTTTCTAGGGGATGAATACCTACTTAAATTTAATTATTTTATCCTTTTCAGTTTTTTGAAGTCGGTTTTAATTTTTGTTTAAATTTTTTTTTTCACAATTTTTAGTGATAACTTTCTACGTTCAAAGCTAGATGGGTGACCGTCAACTTATATTGTTTCCTACTATCGTATCGTTTCACTAAAAAGTCATTGAAAAAGCAAAAATTCGCAATTACGCATATGTAGACGACTTCATAATTTCAGTTTTTTTATATTTAAAACTAAAGTACCCAACTGTTTTTGAAAAAAATTTTATGGGACCAAATGGCAGCTATTCCGCATCGAACAAAAAAAAAATCACGTAAATCGGATCAGTAATCTCGGCGTAATCGGTGTACATACATAGAAAAAAAAAAACATATTGGCCGAATTGAAAACCTCCTCGTTTTTGAAGTCGGTTAAAAAATCTCTCTGTCAAGACGTGACGAGGAGAAAAAAATATATTAGTATTTACAAGTAATTGTTTACGAACTGAACAGAAACAAACAAACAATGTCAGCAACACCATTGTGTTCTGAAAGCGTTGCCATATGATCAACAGTGTGTAGTATGTGAGAGTTTTCATAATATAACATTCTTCACATAATTAGAAAAAAACTTCTTCTGTTGCAAAACGAAGATTTTTATGAAAAGGGACAGACTTAGGGTTTCGATTTCATATCTTTTCTGACAATTGAGAATCAGGGGGCTGGTGATGAGCGACGATGACGCGTCGGGCACATATAATAATTATATTCATACACTCACACCTATTATCTAGTTCAAACTAAGCATCATTAAGAGCTTGTGTTATGGAAACTAGATAACTGACAAATATTGATAATAATATGTATATAAATATTAGAAACATACTTAATAAACATATAAACATCCACGACTCGTAAAAAAATGCTCGTACTCATCATACAAACATTTGCTCCTACCGGGATTCGAACCTGGGAGCTCTTGACCGAGTAGCCTGCATAGCAAGGGGTACAGACCGCTCGACCAGCCGGTCGTCAAATATGTTTTTTTACTTTATATATTTTTAAAATATTTTCTCAAAAAATGACAAATGTATGTGTGTGTGTGTGTGTGTGTGTGTAAGTGTGTGTATGTTGTGTATGTAATATAATATTAAAAATTAACTTAAAAATATATATTGTTCACAAAGTATACCGTTCAATGTGAGTTTCTTTTAAGACATTAGGGATCGTATTTATTACCAAATCCACTAATTGATAATTGGAAATAAGACTTCCTTTTTTAAAAGAGCACCTTACACCTGACAAAAGCCCTACATGGGGAACGTGTATCTATACGCTGTTTTTACTACCGGTAATCAGTAATCAGTTATCATTTATTTGTAAAACATAGGTAATTATAACAGTTCTTACATTATTTTAATGTCCACTACGTTTTGCCTATATAGGCATACAAATTTAAAAAGTAGAATCTATGCAGTAAAAGTCTAAATTACATAGTACAATTCTAAAAATCGACGTTCCCTACTACCCTACCCTACCCTACTCTCTACAATGACTCCACAGCAGTAATATATTTGGAGCTGCCCAGACATGAACCCAATAAACTTCTGATAATGGTATAGTACCTAGTTGTGCAAAATTTAACATAATGCAATAAAAGTAAAAATAAATATACAATAATTGCTAGGTAAGTATACACATAAGTTCAAGAGAAATGGAAATAATTGGTAATCGCATAATTAGGCCCTAGGTATTTTTACTAGGTGGTAGGCCCGTATGCAGGGTCGTCTGGGTAGATACCACCGCCTTTCTTATTTCAGCCGTGAAACAGTTCGCTGTGTTTCGGATTGAAGGGAAAGGTAGCCAGTGTAATTACTGGGCATGGACGGCATTTCATCTTAGGCCCCAGGATGACAACGCACCTGCAATATCAAGTGATTTTTGCTTGTTATTGCAGGTGTCTATAGGCGGCGGTTACCGCTTTCCATCAGGTGGGCCGTCAGCTTGTTTGTCATCCAGTTGTATAAAAAAAAATAGGACTATTAATAGTCTGTGTCAATGCACATATTGAAGGCGTACTTAGTGCTAGAAACTAAGTGCCACCTAAGGATGCTTTACATGGGCTTTCTTTTCATAAGGTCAAATAATGGAATTCCTATTTTCTTCCACCTTATTCTATTTATCTTGCGGTTAAATACCGATTAAATAACCTATTAAGGTCAACGCACTGAAATCTACGTAATACTTGTCTAAGTAACGGCACACAATTACTGTCATTCCAATTATTGGTCATACTCGTAGTAATTGTAAATAAACTTGAAGAAAATAGTTTTCATCGCTTCCTTTGTGTGACAGACGGACAGACATGCGTCGCCGCTTTCTTTTTTGTAGCGCTAATGCGTGTGACCGCATGCGCATAATAGCGGAACAATAACGTTCGTATCTCGGGAAATCCTTGGACGCCTAACGTTAACTAATTTGTGTAATATTGTATCAATATCTGTAAGGCTATACCGGAGATTCTAGAGTGAAACTGCTTTAATATTTTTTGCAATGGATCCGTGTATTAATGAAAATTCGCTTAAAGAATATTTAATAATATAATATAATTAAAAAATATAACACTTGAAAAATATTAATTTTTATATACTAATCAATATTAATCCTTCAATGACCTTACGGCAACCCTGTGCGCTATACACGCTAAACGTGTCACCATCATGCCCAAGAGAGAGGATATACAGCTCGCGCGCAGGATCAGGGGAGAGCGCGCCTAAGCTGTGAGCCGCGTTGTCATAACAATTAAAATTTAATTGTGTCTGGTTTATCGGGGATTTGGTGGGTTAAAAAACCTCATTATAATCCTCGTAATACAAATAATGAACAACGTCTTATTTTAAAACAAAAAGTATACACCGGATGTTACAGAATAGATAGTTATAGTAAAATTTTATATTGGATTTGGGCCAACTCAGGAGTACTATTTTTCGTACAGTAAAGTTTCTTTTTCTAAGAATCCATTTTACCTTATAACTTTCCTTAAACATGACTGACAAAGAGAAGCGGCAGAAAAATATTTTCATTTGCTGAAAAACATCACAGAAGTCGCCATTTTGAAGGGAATAAAATGTCAATGACATCCTAATTCAATTTAGTTTTTTACGACTTTGCGTTGAATATTGTTATTTTATTTCGTCATAGCCAGGATAAAACAATTTCGAGAAATAACAAAAATTCAAGCGCACCCAAAACCTTCACGGTCGAAAACACGGAAGGGCAATTTCAATAATGTCAATATTACATAGAAAGTCAACTTTTTAACAGAATTTTTTTGGCTATGGACCAGGCTCTTTTATTTTATTAAGGCACTTTTATGACTTCTGTATTGCCATTTAATGCAATACTTACTTATTTTGTTCCGTTATTTTTTGGCAACAATATAAAATACTTTTGTGTTATTTAATGGATATTTTATGTTATTCAGTACATTATTGTCTACAATCTGAAATGGTGCTCATGAGCTGGCCCAAAATTTCTCCTTTGGAATTCGTGTGTATGTGTGTGTGTGTGTGTGTGTGTGTTTGTGTGTGTGTATAACTGTAAGTGTCGCACAATACGCGACAGTACGCATTTTTTAGGTTATCGTATCACGAGTAGGTATGTATGACAATGTTTTTATTAATTTAATCAGAAATTAAGAGTGGTCTGTCTGGAAGGTGTCTAACTTTCAGAGTTACCTATTTAAATAATTCTATTAGCTTTGGAATACTACCAGGTTGGTCCACGATCGTCCATCTGGCTTAAGCCTTGGTAAATAATCACTAAAGATTGTCAATTTGATGGCTAATTGACAATCTTTAGTGATTATTTACCAATATCAAATCACACGGGCCCAGCAGAAAATCAAGCGTTGTGGCTCTGCGTAGCCATGACATCATGCTGAGCTGGTCACCCGTTTGGTTACATCTGGTCTCATATTATTAATCTCTTTTGTAATTTCCTAAAATTGTGACCAAATAAACGTCTTTCCTTTCTTTCTTTCCTTCAAAAAGAAAGTTATTGAGCAAAAATGAAAACCGACTCCAAAAACAAAACAGGAAAAATAATTAGGTGCCACACTTTCTATACTTAGTTTCTTACAACAGCTTAGCACCAACTTCAAAAGATAACTTTTTATGAAACAGGGCCCCTTATTAGAAAATGCGTTTATTTGGCACATATCACACACAAGTATACACAACAATAAAATTAATACAGGCACAGAATGTTTACAAATATTCTCTTCTTACATGTAACATTTGATGACTTATTGAAATGATATGTAACCAAATTGGTTACCACTCAGCTAAGTATATGTCAAAGGATGTTAGATCCTTTGACGCTGGTTTTCAATGGAACCAGTTAACCTTATTACCTTGCATTATTTTTACCTTTTCAATGTTTTAAATTCGGTTTTTCATGTTGTCTACATTTTTTTATTTATTTCGAATCATTGTCGATCACCAAACATTTTTTGTGAACTTTTAAGCGGGCGCTAACAATAATAGTTGTTAGATATTATAGTTGTTAGATTAGATATAACAATAAAGATAGTTGTGATAGTTGTAAAAATGTGTTTTTTTTGACGATTTAAAAGTGCTTCTTTGTGGCCTATTTAAATAAAATATTTTTTTCTTTCTTTCTTTCTTTCTTTCAATACAATTATAAATCGATTTTTAAAAATGAGGAGCTCGGTGGCGTAGTGGTTTGAGCGCTCTGGTTTCGATCACGAAAACAAAGCAACTTGCGACATGGTTGGTCCCGGGATGGGTCAATCAAATTTATAATCTCGAGCTCCTCCGTGCTTCGGAAGGCACGTTAAGCCGTTGGTCCCGGTTGCTACTGCAACCGCTGTAACCCACCAACCCGCACTGGGCCAGCGTGGTGGTGTTATGGCCCAAGCTCCTCATGTGTTTCTCCCATGTAGGAAGGCCTGTGCCCAGCAGTGGTACGTATATGGGCTGGTGATGATGATGATGATTTTAAAATGTTCGTGCAACATGTTACAAACATTATTTTTAATTGATTGATAAAACCGAACAATAACATAGACATAAATAAATATAACTGTGTCTAACTTTGAATTTTTTTAGCAATACAAACACGCAAGTACTAAAAATTAACAAGCCATTTTGTTGCTTGTCAATAAGTAGCAATTATTTTGTTTCTCTAAGTAATTAAAAAAATATTGGTAGTAAATTAAATGTGATTATTTTCAACACGCCATCTAAATTTCTGGTAAATAATAAATTGTTAAATATTGTTTGTTGAAACTTTATTGGTTATTCGTATTAACCTATCAAGCCATAGTATGTTACATAACCCACCGGAGGTGTTGCGCTCGCAGCTTGACAAATGAAATATTATTTTTAGTAAGTTAATTAACTTACCGCCGTTTTTACCAACAAGTTTAAAAGTAATGTAAGTAATTCAAAAAGTAGTTTTCAAGCACGAATATGCATTTTTCACACAATGTACGTGTGATCCAAAAATTACAGACTTTAATTCGAATATAACTACTTACATAAAAAAGAAACACATTTTTAAGTTGTTTTGTTAAAAGATATTTTTTTAAAGTAATTTATTATTTTAGAAAATAATTACACTTATTTTTGAAAGAATACTATAGAATTTAAATAAAAACGTTGCGAAGTAATCAACAATAAAAGATATAAACAATAAGCTCATCTATAAAGCTAAAGCTGTTTGTTTGATTGTTTGAACGCGCTAATCTTAGGAACTACCGATTCATTTACGCCACGACCAATACAAGTCGAGCAAAAATTAAAAATGTTGAAAAAACGGGGAAAAATATTCCTTTTCAGAGCTTTCGTTGCGTACCTACGCTGCATAAATGGTTAAAGTTGCACAAAAATCAGGAATTGTTCTCCATTACAAGTTTAAAAAAAAAGTCTGCGACAACATCTGTCTTTTGAGATTGACTTACTATATAACCTGTTTTTGATAATTAAATTTGTTCTAAAATAATGCATTATCTGCCAAGGTGTTTTTGTAAACATAATAATTCATTCAAGCATTCCATAGCAAAATAAATAGGTACATTATTACTCACATGTATTTAATTTTGAACAAAATTGTTTTTGACATGTTATCCAATAAATATTTTTAAAAGAAATCATAGTTTTAAAATTCCTCCGCAACAAAATAATGATCAATTAGGGGTAGGTTCCACCACGCACGCATTTATGATATCGAAGGCGGGCTCCATCATTGCCGACCGGCTGGCCGAGTGGTCTGTTCCCCTTGCTATACAGGCTACTCGATCAAGATGTCCCGGGTTCGAATCCCGGTAGGGGCAAATGTTTGTATGATGAGTACGAGCATTTGTTTACGAGTCATGGATGCTTATATGTTTATTTAGTATATTTCTAATATTTATATACATATAATTATCATTATGTATCCGTTATCTAGTATCCATAACACAATCTCTTAATGATGCTTACTTTGGGAGAGATAATAGGTGTGAGTGTATGAATATATGAATGTGAATATGAATATGAATTGCGAAGGTGTTTTTATAAACATGATTTAAAACCTTATCAAAAAAATGCTCAAGTAAAATCATGTAACCTACCCAAATACGTACCATATGTTGTTATTTTCCGATATCCATGCGAACGAAATCGCGGACACTGCTAGTTAAATGTAATCGTAACTAATTATTTTTATGAATTTTGATGATGAATTTAGACTTAAGAACGTATCATTATGTAGTTACACTGTAATCTTGTATGTTTGTACGTTTATTTATATTGCCCATTAACTAATCCATATTGTATTTTTTTGTGTTATGTCCTCGTGTCAAATGTGTCGTGTCTAACTGCTATTAGTCTCACACAAGTGCATTAAATGGTAAGTCAGTAACATTGTGTAAAACTACTAATTTGTGTAAATGTTTCATTAATTACACTCACTATACACCAAAAATTACCTCAAAAATAATATAATACAATATTTCATTCACACAAAGATACATTCACAATAGATTTAATTTATTAGATTCTATTCAATGAGTAATAAAATATTATTCTTTCATTCCAGACGGTGATCCTAGTCTACATGGAACATGGAATCAATACAGATTTAAACCAGCAAACTATGAGCAAAGCAAGTTGGATAGGTCTCATAAATGACACCCGAGCTTCTTCACTCGAAGAAAAATTCACCAAATCAAAGTTAAATTTTGACAGTACTAGCATCAAGCTGTTACCGTTGTTAATTAAGGCCCTAAAACAGAACAGATACCTCGAGAAAATAATAGAAGACTACTCAAGTTCTAGCCCTGCGTATGAAGGGAAGGAGACCACGGAGTTTTCTTTTAAAAGAAATCTTATTCTGAATTCAAATAACTGGCTTAAGAAACCTTCAACAAAATTATATTCAATAGAGTACAAGATATCTCCGGTGATTTACTTCAAGAAGCCAAGCAAGAACCTGGCATATTACAGTAAAATACGAAAAATAAGAGATTATAACAGAATTAAGGGATATGTCGATAAAATGATTAATGATAAAGTTGTAGATCATACTCGATTAATGTCAAGATTTGATTATAATATTCACTCTCAAAAACTACCAAAAAAGTTACATGATATCCCAAAGAAACCAATTAAGCAACACAATGATAAACAACTTCCTGAAAAATTAAATCCACTTCGAATGACAAACAGACAGGACAGTAACAAAAGCAATATAGTGAGTTGTAAATGTCCAAAGCAATTGGGTTTTCTCTTGAATAAGATTGTTTCTAGTATTCAACAGTTATTTCCAGAGATTAAACCTAATACAACCACTCCATGTCCACTATCAAAGACTAAGTCTAAAACAACAACAAACCTTTCAACAACGACTAATGAACCAACAACTTCAAGTACGAAAATAGCAACTACTAGAACTGTTATTCCAGTGTCATCCAGTTTGATACAGAAAAAAATAACTTACCCATTACTCTTCTCGGAATTTAGTAACATTTTTGAGAAAGAAGATAAGCCTTCTGCATCATTGGAAATTGATAACATTCTCCGTAAAGAAGATACAACACTCCCTTCATTTAATACTGAACCTACTGTAGAAAAACAAATTCAGTCAGAATTTAACAAATTCAACATTAAAGAAGAACGTTTAGTATCAACAACAATTAAAGAATACATTGAACCAACAGAAGCTGAAATAACTGCCTCTTCGACACAGCCAATGTCAAAACTTGTGAATAATATTGAAAAAGACCCTTTTACGTTAATCACATCAGAAAAATATATTAATGCTTATGAAAAAGAACAGCTCAATACGAAGCCACTTATGGATTTTACTCTTTATAAAACAGCAGAAAATCCAACAACAATGGAGACTGTAAATAAAATAAGACATCCGCTTTATGATATTAATAATGATGACGATGATTTAAATACCACAACTGGAACTGATGAAACAAATATATTTTCCAGAAATGATTCTTACCCAAAAACAAATCATATTTTACTTCTTGGTACATCAAAACCTTACGACACAACAACTGCGTCATCAACCGATTATACTTATAAAAAAATAACTGGTACATTTTTAAACAAAAATGAATATTATAAACAAACAACATCAAATTTTAATCACGAAATGGTAACACAATCAAATATAAATAATAATTCCGAAATAGCAATTCGTAAACTAAAATTTAAAATAAACACCGAAAAGAGACCTGAACATTATGATGAAAAAAACCAGAACATTCATTTCGAAGACGATATTCACAAATCACCCGGAATTGAGAATTACCACGAGGAATCCACTATCAAGCCAACTGAAAGTATGGGTCCTTCACCTAATTCTTTGCACAATAACGCTGTGTTAAAAGGTCTAACCACTAGTATAGAGAAGGAAGATATATGGAAACTACTCAGCGAGAATGCAGATCGTAAAAAATTAAATTCAATGATACCCGAGGACAGACCTACTTATTTAGAAGTGTACCGTAATGGATGGAGGCATGAAGAAAATGAGGATTACGATATGAAATATAATATTTTCGATCTATTGTAAAACACATTTTACTGCAGTAGTGTAAAGTTTACATTGTTTTAATATTAAAAAACATAACTTATCCTATGTATCTTACTTATGGCCCAAAATAATTGAATAATGAATAATACAATTTCAGTGCAATATTAAAGTCAAGAACTATTTTTGTCCTACAAGTAAACAGGTACAGTATAAATAGTATAAATTACAAAATTAAAAATTTTAAGTAACCCCCGGCGTCATTAGTCATCTATCTAACACCATCTTCCTAAAACTATCCATAAGAGCCCAAACACGCTATGTCTGCTGTAAGTTTCTGAAGAATTAAGCATTTCGCAGACTTTTTGATGGTATAGCATCAGCTCAAGGCTAGTACGCCATGGGAATGTCACCGAAGTGACAGTACACCAAATTTGAAATCAATCGGATCTGTAAAAGTTAGTAAAATCCTATTATTATGTAGAAAATCAGCTGATGGTCATCAAACGCCTGAACTGATCTTCATAAATTACAGATAAGAACCATCGTAGTCACATCAGCTTTCAAACAAAAAAAAACCGAATCAAAATCGGTCCATTCGTTTAGGCGCTTCGATGCCACAGACAGACACACAGATACACCGATACACAGATACACGGATACACAGATACACAGACAGACACGTCAAACATATAAAACCACTCTTTTTCCGTGGGGGGTTAAAAATTGAAAATTTTTATTAAAATTTTATTATAAAATTATCTATAGCTATAGACATCGAAAATTGGCAGAAGCTGTTGGCAGCAATAACAGAAGACTTTACACAATACAAAAAAAATCTAACGCTCAGTATTGGTTAATAAGAGCGTTTATGCCGCACAGCTTCTCATACAAACTTTTAAGTCGATTAAAACCGACTTCAAAAAACTGAAAAGGATGAAATAATTAAATTTAAGTAGGTATTCATCCCCTAGAAACATATTTTTGGAGTCGGTGCTTTACTTTCTATTGTTTTGGAAACCACTTAGCACCAACTCCAAAAATATGTTTCTAGGGGATGAATACCAACTTAAATTTAATTATTTCATCCTTTTCAGTTTTTTGAAGTCGGTTTTAATTTTTGTTTAAAATTTTTTTTTCACAATTTTTAGTGATAACTTTCTACGGTCGAAGCTAGATGGGTGACCGTTAACTTATATTGTTTCCTACTATCGTATCGTTTCACTAAAAAGTCATTTGAAAAGCAAAAATTCGCAAATTCGCTTATGTAGACGATTTCATAATTTCAGTTTTTTTTAATTTAAAACCAAAGTACTCAACTGTTTTTGAAAAAATTTTTATGGGACCAAATGGCAGCTATTCCGCATCGAACAAAAAAAGAATCACGTAAATCGGATCAGTAAACTCGGCGTAATCGGTGTACATACATAGATAATAATAAAAAAACATACCGGCCGAATTGAGAACCTCCTCGTTTTTGAAGTCGGTTAAAAATATTGAAAACAAACAAACCGATTCTAACAAAACTTGCGATGCCTAGGCAAGTCACTGTTAACTGTTATGACTAGTCTTAATTGCATAAGCATGTAAAGTCGTACAAGATACCGTTTGTTTGTTTCTAATATTTTCGACTTGTAAGTTTGTATGAGAAGCCGTGCGGCGTAAACGCTCTAAATTTGGAAATTTTACCTATACATATAATTTAAGTGTACCGTATTAGTTATATATTGCCATATGAGTGACCAAAAATAAACAGAAATTTTCAAGAGATAGTAATCAATTTTTGTGCACTTTATATGTTATAAGTACCTTTTTCGCCGTACTGAGCAATTGATGCATAAAAATGCTAGCTGTATGTAGTCCAACAGGCGTTAAATATAATAATATGCTACAATTTACGAGAAATTATTGTTTCAGGTAATTCTACTAATCTACGAGTATGCGATTGCGGTAGAATCAAGCTTAGTACAAATAAGAAGAAGGGGAAACAAAAAACATAGTAATTATAATATGACAGTTGATATTCCTGTTGCTGACAGATTACATCGAAGTTATTTTGGATTCGATCAAGATTATTACGAACGAATGCCTCTTTTAGTAAATGCTATGCAGGAAAACAGTTACGTCGATCCTACTATAGATATAACTATTGATCAACCCAAACTACAAGACGTTAAGCATGCCACAGTTATTGACAATATTAGTTTTAAGCCTTCTCAGCTGCGAAGAACTAGTCCGAGGCCTTTCATTTTTGAATATAAGTCACCAACACCAGTACCATTTAGTAAGACATACGGATCCAAAAGCTGGATTGAAAGTTATCGCAATGCTCAAAGACTAAGAAATATACAACAAGTTATAAAATACTTAGAAAAGACGATAAATGCTAAAATTGGAGATATGTACACTGTCCCTAACAATAAACATATAGCATTTACAGGAGTTTATGTTGAGCCAAGTCTTCAAGAAAAAAGTCAAGTATCTGAATCGAGTGTAGAACAAGTAGTTGAGAATTCTAAGAGCGTGGATATTTTCCAATCAAATCATAAATCAGATCCACTATTTAAATATAAGCCAGACAGTCCTGGTGAAGTCAATCTGTTGGCTGACGGCTTTCTAAGATTTTCTCCAACTTTTGCTAGTAAAAAGGAGTATTCTAATATACCAATATTCCGACCAATTCCAACCAAAAAACGAAATTGCTTGGGGCATAGCTGTGAAAATAAAGATTCTAAAATAGCTGACTCCCAACCAAGTTCAAGCGGAACGATAGTATCTGATTCATCCAGTTTTGGGAAAGCAAAATCTTTTAGTGTTATGCTTAACTTGTTTCCCATTAAAACTGATCAAGATTATATGAATAAAAAACGAGTCACTACGAAATCAACTCCGTTGGAAAAGATATATTTAACAACTTCAAGACCTCTAGTACTATTTAAAAAGAAGTCAGCCGCGACAGCAAAGAGAAGGCCCATTCCAATTAAAAGGCCACGACTTCTTATTGACAACAAACATTTGACGCCACCATTACTCAATAATATTTACCAAAAAAATAATTCATTTGATAAAAATAGTGAATCACCATCAGGATCAAACATGATTGTACAAATTAACCTTTATACACCAGACAAAAAGACTGAGTCTAACAATACAACAGACGCTATTACAAGCACTACACAAACGAATTATTTTATTCCTACAAATTATTTTGTACCTACAGAACCAAGTTATTTCATTCCTGTCTCGCCATACACAACGGAAACGCCAATTAATCTGTCATCAACACAAGTTGAAGATTTTCACGTTGGTAGTTCCGGGATAATACCATTGGAAGCTCGAACAATACCACCAACAACAACGTTTTTACCAAAAGTAACCACCACACTACCATTTTTTGACGTTACATTATCAAGTACCGAAGGAGCATGGTACACAAGACCTCCCGATATTATAAAGTTCAGTCAAGCTGACGCAAAGATTCCTGATGATTATAGGAGATACAGAGAACCAGATTATCAAGAAAATATATATACGGATATAAATAGGCGTAACTTTAGAGACCGTTTTGATATTGATGATATTGAAATAAGAACTCTTGTAACAAAATTGAGAAATGGTTTAGAGTCTACAACTGCACAAACGGAAATAGAGAATACAACTCTAAAAGAAGAAGACGAAACAACAATAACCACTACAACTACTCAAATCAATGGTCATTACAGAAGTGTTAATAGAAATTCAAAGGTTGTTCATAGTTGGTTAGACCCAAACTCTGAAACCAATAGAAAACGCAGGCTAAATTTGCTAGCAAAAGGATTCAGAAGACCTGATTTTTCCCTCTCTTATATTGAAATTAATAGAAATAAAACACAAGCTGTAAGTGGATTTAATAGTCACTGATAAAATATGGTAAACTAAGAGTTGCTTGTATTTTTAATTATTACTTAGTGTTCCACCGATAGTTAAATGACCTTAAATTTTTGTATAAAATAGAACAGCGTGGGACGTCGTTTTGTAAATATATTTTATTTTATAATTCTTATTAGTTGTATTATTTTTTTGAAAAATCTACAGACATGCTTAAATACAATAGTCAACAACACACTAATAGGGAACTTCTTACGAAGGTATAGCAATAGTTTTGCTTTAAATAAAAGTAGCGCCTGCGAAACAGCAAATCTATAGCAACAGTCTCATTGATTTAGTTTGCATTAATATCAACAGATGGCGCTAATATTAACAAATCTTTAAGTCTTGTTGAAATAAAATTATTCTTTTACATTTAGTGCTATGATATAATGATGTCAACTTTTGTATGATAGCTTTTTATAAGTGGGGATCATATCTGTTTTCCGTACAATATAAGCTAAAACATTTCAGGTAGCTTGCTATATCATATGGCAAACATATAATTTTTTTAAAAACTAGGTACCTATGTCGTTATCGTATATTTTTTATTTTAATGACGGACACACACATGTAAATGTGAAACAGATAGATTAAAATTTTTATGAACAATAAAAAAATGGTCTGCTGGTAGAAAACACAGTTTTATGTACCTAAAGTTCGCCTGTGTTCATCATGATTTATTTTGTAAAACTTGTATTTTGTTGTTTTTGTGTACAAAAAAAGAGTTATTTCATACATTTAAAACATTTCACTCCAGTGACCTTAATGCTAGGCGTATGACGTATGCCCTTTATAAAGTGACCTAGTACATCACTCTGTCTTTATCTATCATACGTGTCTAAGCACTCGCCTTCTCAACTCACGCATCTCAAGAAAACACCCGTTACTTTTACCTGTGCACACTCTGTCTTTATCTATCATACGTGTCTAAGCACTCGCCTTCTCAACTCACGCATCTCAAGAAAACACCCGTTACTTTTACCTGTGCAAAAAGGCTCTATCTGCGGAGTGCTTACAACGGTTCCGATAGAATACGACTATCTCCCTCCGACAACAGAATTATTGGTAAGACGTGTGAGCAAAGCGCGTATAACACAAATCCCCCACAGAATACCGGTGGTGCAAGTTTTTGACAGTACATATCAAACTCCGCGGTGTAGAACTTCGATGGAATAAAAATGTTTTACAACAAATACATTTCAAGTGTTTCCGTGTTATAGTCTCAATAACAATATGTAAAGTGAAGTGCAGTGACTTTTAAAGAAAAGAAGTAACGAGGTGCGTATTTGGAAATAACTGTTTAATAGTTGACAGTTACTTAAGGCATGTTTACACGTAAAACTTTCTTTGCATATTAGAGAAGTTAGTCATCAAGGACTTCTTTCGGTGAATTGGGACGACATCATAAATCTATATCCTGTTCTCAAGTAAAGTGCCATTTGACTTGTATTCGCAATGTCAGTTTTTTTAAACTTTAAAATCGCATGTCATTATTAAGACCATACTTACTAGTTATCAAAAGATACGCAAGTATAAGTTTCAGAGTATATTTAAATGTATTTTCCAATTTTACCATAGTATTCATTTTTGCGCACATTTCTTTATTTTACATCAAATTCCATTGTAATTGTGAATGTTAACTGCAAAAGTTAAAAGCATTAAACCCTGAACTTAAAAGTTCGTTGACGAACGCCTAGGATATTGATAGTTTTTATGGCGGCCCTGAAGCCATATGTCATAGGGGAAACTTTAGATAGACTCACACTAAAATAAAGATTATTATAATACTACAATGTGAAATAAACTTTCTGTGTGATCTGCACCAAAAAATTTAAGATGTTCAAGACACTTAATTGACATTGATTGAAGAACGAAATGCTGCTCAAATTTTCAAACCTCCTTTAGTAAGTTTTGTTAAATCTGACGTTACCAAATATGTACACGAAATTTTTCTTTGAAAATCAATACTAGTAATATTTAGGTGGAACACAAAATTAAAGTTGGTATTTATTATTTGACCGTTAGCGTCATTCGTTATGCTTGGAAATTCGGGGTTACTTTTAACTGCAACAGCTTTTAGGATGCTCAAAATTTACACTAGTGGGATTAACTCAAAACTAAACAGTCCAAATCTAAATTAAAGAGCAATATATCTCCTCTCAATATGAAACCAAAAAAGACAGCTGACAAATAATTAGATTTTAGTTTTTTACGTTTTTAATAAACGTCATAAATGTAGGTTTTTTATAGCATCACCCTTCCAAAGTTGTCTGAGGTTTTAATATACTTTCAAATGGGGACGATTAAAAAAATCCATAGATAATATTAATACCTACACATTTAAAAAAAAATGAGTGAACGAGTTTGTTTACCCTGCTTTTTCTTTGTATGGAATTCGGATAGTTGGAGAATATATTTTTTGGAAAGACAAAATCAAGTATAGAAAGTCAAGTCATAAGCATTTGGAACATTAAAACAACATTAAAAGAAGTAATCTAAGTAATAGTTATGCAAAAAGTTTACCCCACCTATTTTAGAATACATCTCATCATAAACATCAAACACGCGAACCAAGTTCCTTACGAGAGGAGAACTGTTACGAGGACCAATTATCGCTATTTCCCAGCCTATTGTCTTTAGTTCACTGACATGAGGTCGAGCAGCAACAATACTATTGTTGTGCTATTGCTAAACGCTTCAAGACGCATATATTTTGGAACAATAAAGACTTTAGCGCGATTTAATAGGTTATCTACAGCCGTAATTTGGTTTGGGAATGTTTTGTAATCTAATAGGAGACTATCTTCTAAAATTAATGTGAAGATTGAAACTATGCAACATGCTTCATTTCCAAACAAAACAATGTATTCTTAGAATGCGATAATCCTGGAAATTGAATGTTATAAAGTCACACTAAAATCATTATCAAACTGAATATGTAGTTGTTAAATAGTTCCAAATATTTAAACTACTCAATTGATGCCGTAAATCGAGTGAAAGAGTTAGACTACTCATTTACTCCCTCCATTTACATATATAATAAATATAGTATATGGAGTAAACAAAAAATAAAGGTATGAAAACCGTGTATGCATCATTTGTCATTGAATATCATTTTATATTTTTCAGATTTACAACCGACTTCAAAAAAGGAGGAGGTTATCATTTCGTCTGTATGTTTTTTTTTCCTAAGAAATCAACGAATGTTACGGTTATTCTCTGAAATTTAAAAAATACTACTGTATTTAAACACCAATAATTACAAAGAAATGTTTATAACACACTTTGTTGTCATATTACGAGGAAATTGCATCGCATGACGCAAAAATAACTAAGAACAAGCAAAAACGTTTAGTGACAGGCGGGTGTGCCTATTAGTATACCGGCAAATTAGTATCCACGGCGATGCACGACCGAACGTGACGACTATGAATTACAAATTCATTTGAATAAAGATTTGATAGCTAAGGTATAATGAGGCTAATAAAAACTTGAATCCAGAATTATGCTAAAGTATGAATAAATTACAAGGCTTTGAAAGACTGTAATGTTTCTCACGATGGTGCTTAGGGTGATTCCCCCACTTTATTGTAAGAATTACAAATAAAGAAAGAAAAAAATAAAAAAAATATGTGTGTAAAATTATGTATTGTATTTCTTACAATAAAGTAGGCGGTATAAATACACAAAATCATACAGTTAGATGTGATTCCGACAGCAAAGAGTTTCATCATAAATTTTGCGCCATCGTCTTGGACAAAAGGTTTAGAAAATTTGACTAAATGTTCCAAAAAAATTTTTAAAAATGTCTTTTTAATTTATTTCTATTCGGAACTAAAACTAACAGCAGTGTAATTGTATGTCGATTAGTCTTTAAGGAATTTAATAGAACTGGTACTTATGGTGTAGCTGCAATAGAAATCGATATATGTATAGGCAAAATGTAATAAATAAAGTATTTTTATTTTGTCAATTAATTATTGACTATTAAAATTTGATTGTGTCTAGAAGAATATCGACTATAAAATGGTTAAAAGCTATAATAACCCAGGATTTCGCTAACAGCACTGCCTTAATTTAGATAAGGAACAAATATAAAAAGATTTCTATTTGCTTAGTAATAGGCGTGAATTTGGCCAGTCATGTCAACCTCGAACATTATTTGGAAACTGACAATCCGTTTCTATTCACCTTCGCTCAAAAGAAGCCTGCATCTCATCACGATTTTTTCACTTGCTAAGTTTTGAATAATATAAAATACTATAAATAATAAAATAATAATATATAAATAATAAAATACCTCTATAAAAAATACAAAATTAAAATTTTTAGGTAACCCCCGGCGTCATTAATCATCTATCTAATATCATCTCATTGAGACTGTTCATAAGAGCCCAAACACGCTAAATCTGCTGTAAGTTTCAGAAGAATTAAGCATTTCGCAGACTTTTTGATGGCATAGGTAGGGTCAGCTTAATGTAAGTATGTCATCTTTTGTCGTCTTTTTTCGTTTCTTTACTTGAATTCTAAATTCGAAAGACTAGTCTTCCTCTCGTATTAGGCATTAATTTTAAATCCTGAAACACACCTGAACTTCTTTCTGTACTTCTCTACTGTTTTATACAACGCACGCGTGGCCAAAGACTCAACACCTCCTGATGTGAAGCGGTAAGATAAGGCCATAATTGCGAAGACAGCAAGTGCAGCTTTATGACGGGTGCACTTTGGCGCCCTATAAGGTACCTTTTCACCCCTCCTTTGAATAAACCTATGTTAAAGGAAGGAGGGGACATAATACTGGCAAAGAATTCCAAGTTTTGAAAGTACAGCAAAGAAACGAGTTACTAGATTTCTTTGTTCATCGAGTTGATGAAGACATTGAATTGATGCCTCCAAAACCATCTGCATGCTCCTGAGTAGGAATGGGGAAGCTGAGATATAATCAACTTACTGTGATACCAATGAATATAGCTCAAATGTTAAACCAAGAAAAGAGTAATATATGCATACCTGTCTAGTAATGGTAATGCCAATCACACTAGACATAGAAAAAATTCAAGTATAAAAGAAGACCATAAAAATTATAAATTACTATTGTTACAACGGAGCTCGGTAGTGTAGAGTAGGTTTGAGCGCTCTGGTTTCGATTACGAAAACAAAGCAACTTTTGCCATGGTTGATTCTGGGATGGATCAATCAAAATTTATAATCTCGAGCTTCTCCGTGCTTCGGAAGGCACGTTATGCTGTTGGCCCGGTTGTTTCTACAACCGCTTTAACCCACCAACCCGCATTGGCCCAGCGTGGTGGTGTTATGGCCCAAGCTACTCATGTGTTTCTCCCATGTAAGAAGGCCTGTGCCCAGCAGTGGGAGGAATAATAGGCTGGTGATGATGATGATTGTTACAGCGGAATAAGGTTATAAATAACGTTATTATTGGAATAGTGATCATTTTGATACTGTTAAATGACATAACAGTTTTTACAAGTCGCATTATAAGGTAACTCAATGTAGACTCGGAGAAATGAGCACGCCACTCATTTACTTGTAAATTGAGTGTAGGCCAGTTGCAAAATTATAAGTACTAAATACTGGTTGTAGCAAGTCGCGGGTTTATAGCAATATTGAAACCTAAGGAATAAAATATTTGCCTATTTGTGGTAATAAAATGCTTGAAGATTTCTTTTTTTTCTACACAACAAGGTAAGACAAGGTTGGTGAAGAAATATACGACCCGCCGACGGTAGATAAAGGGTTACCTGTAGCCTAGATATTAGATGCTTTTAACACCATATAGGTAATAGTACCACACAAAAATCAATAGGTCTACCGTTTTGTAGACAGTATGACAAGTAATTTTTTCATATACAAAGCTCGGCAAATGACTCGGCACAACCTGATGTGAAGTGGTAAGAAGAGTTCATATGCGAAGACAGTTAGTGCAGTTTAAACACCGTTCTAGCCGCCTCCACCTTGCCAGCCCAAAAGGTGTTTTTTCACGCCTCTTTTGAAGGAACCCATATTATAGGAAGAAGGGACCACATGTGCTGGCAAAGAATTTCAAGTTCAGAACGTAAGTACGACAAAGAAACGAAGTACTAAATTTCTAAAATTGTTGAATTGATGACTTGAAGACGGCACGCGTGCTCCTGAGTAGAAAAGGGGAAAGTGGGATGAGGTCAAAAGCTTTTCAGAACACTTTCCGTGATATGGCCGTTAAAAGGCGGTAAGCGACGCAATGTCTCGACGCAATTGCTGAGGCCCAAGGTTGATTGTGATCTCTATATCGCCAACAATACGGACAGCGCAACGCTGCAATCTGTCTAGTGCATCGAAGAGGTACTTGGCGGAGCCATCCCGCAAGTACGACCAATGTTCCACGCAAGACCGGACCTAAGTTTTATAAAGCAGGCAAAAATATTTCAGCTCCTATCGTTCCTTATATGAAACAACAAATCTTCACTGTTTCACGTCTTTTGTACAGTCAGCCAAATGATATACATATTCTGTCTCTTATAACAATGCGATAATAGGGATCAAAATCATCTATATATCTTTTACTATACAGTCAAAAGCAGCCCACGCTTTTACCCGTTCCTATGTCGATGCAACAAAGTTTAACATCGAACTGCAACGGTAAAATACAGGTAGGCTTGACTATTTCTGCGGTGAGAGTTACGTCATTGTCTCGGTGCCGTGAGTCTATGTTATAAATGTTGTAATGGCACTGCCCGATGACCAACTGAGACAGTTTGAAGTCTACCCATTGATAATTGGTTTAATTTTATAACCGACTTCAAATAGGAGGTTCTAAATTCTGTTGGTATATTTTTTATGTATGTACACTGGTTACGCCGAGATTTGCTCGATGCGTAATAGTTGCCATTTGGTCCCATAAAAATTTGTTTAAAATCGATTGCGTAGTTTGGTTTTTAAATTAAAATAGCGGGAACAATTAAGTCGTCTATGTATGGTAAATTTTTGCTTTCCTATAACTTTTTAGAGAAACAAACAATAGTAGGAAACAAATTATGCTGATGGTCACCCATCTAGTTTTGAGCTTAGAAAGTTATCAATAAAATTTATAAAAGAAAAACAAAAAACAGACTTCAGCACACTAAAAAGGATAAAATAATTAAATTCCAATAGGTACTTATGCCCCAGAAACATTTTTTGGAGTTAGTGCTAAGCTGTTTCCAGAAACAATAGAAAGCGAAGCACCGACGCCAAAAGATATAATTTTAGGATAAGTACCTATTTAAATTTAGTGATTTGATGTTGGTTTTTATTTTTGTTAAAAAAATTGGTAATAGAGGCATCAACTTCTATTAAGGTCATAGACAGATGGAACTACGTTTCTGATTTGTGATGCTTGAGCAGTGTTTCTAATTCTAGGCCAGATTATTTCGATGTCATGTAAGAAAAGCAGTCTTTTTTAGATATGCTATTATTTAACGGCACGCTGTCGATTATTCATATGGTAGTTAATACTATTTGTGCGGTTTTTACTAAGCAACTTGACGCTGTGATATAAGCAAGACATAGTAATTATGACCACAGAACTTATAATAAATTAATTAAACACTCATCTTTCATTAAACTTAAACCTAATTTTTTTCTTTTTTTGGGTTCCGTACCTACCTCAAAAGGGAAAAACGGAATCCTCACAGGATCACTTTGTTGCCCGTATGTCTGTCTGTCCGTCCGTCCGTTCGCCTGTCAAGACCCTTTATCTCGAGAACGCCTAGAGTGATCAAATTGAAATTAAATCCAATATACTCGGGTCTGCAGTCCCTTGAAGGTGTGAAAAATCAAACTTCGTTAACATAAAAGAAGATACGGCCGTTCATGCCGCAAAAAACGTACATTTCGACACTGTCAAGCGAATCAAAATTTATATTGTACTCTCCGTTGATCTAGAGCTATGAAATTTGTCAAGTAATATCCATCTTATACTACAAGTACAGGGAAAAATCTGAAAACTATACATTTGGAATCAATGAAAATTTTACGTTACTTTTGTGATTTAAGTCAAATTTTATTTCTTTTGTTTAAGTTATTGAATAAAAAAAATCAATTCAATCACAAAAAACTTTAAAATGAGTCAAATTCAATAAGTATAGCTGTATCCTAACAAAGTGCGCTAAAAATTTACCGTCATAATTTTTCAGATGGCCGAAATTATTTACCAAAAACGGACAGCAGCGGTGGTGTTCACAGAACCGAACCCCCTGATAATACTACTGCTGATATCTCTGCTGGGACTATGCTCAAGCCAGGTCATCAACAGGGTGCCTCACTTCGTGCCCCAAATAGGAGACATGTCACAGTTCAGTCTCCCCGAAGACACGCCAGTGAGGACACCGGTATATCAATTAAAAGGTTTGTATGTTAAATATTTTAGGTCCTTGTGGCATCCCGTAATTTTTTAGAGATAAATATCGGTAGTTCTGTAGAAATTTTTCAAATGTGACTTATATATTAAAGAAACTAACCTAATTGTTTTCAGCAGAAGAATGCTGAGCTTTCATTTGATTTCAAATTTTAGTTTGCTCTCAAGGTACAGTTTTTAGTCTTCGATAAAAACGTCACTGTAACCTGAATTTTTGGATCATAACTAATAACTAAATTTAAAATACAGACTGTTATCTAGTAAAAATTATGAAGGTTGTAGAGAACTCCTACTACAAAAAGCAAGGGTGGCAAGGGTACTTAAAATTACGTTTTCGCGAAAAGCTTGCAATATCTAGGTATTTTTTTCACCACTTAAAGACGCTACTTATGTAGGTATATAAACATATTATCTAAGGTAGTTTTACTAAATCACGTTGAAAATATACATCACGTTAATCCAAGGTCACAAAGTATTTAAGTAACGCATCCAAAAATTATACATAATCATTGTGGGCTAGCATGCTTATGCATTATTCATCTATTCAATCTCGTTGAGCTTACATTATTTTCCAGTTAGAGAGCACCTAAACGTAAGTAATAATGTAATTATTACGGTTGTTGAAATAAAATAATTGTCAATATTCATTTTTTTACCACCAAATATTATTGTGGTTTATGAAACTAGGCAATTAAACCATTGAAGTATTTTTTCACATAAAGTGAGAAATTGCATAAGTACCTATACAGTTATGTCTTAAAATTTAACGTTTGTTTCTTACTATCCTATCGTTTCTTAGCATTGGAAATCAAAAATCTGCACTTTCGCAAACATGGACGATTTAATTAATAATTTCAGTAATTTTAATTTAAAAACTCAAATATGTCGCTCAAATACTCAAATATGTATTTTAAATCGATTTTAAATAAATTTTTATGGAACCAAATCGCAACTATTCCGCATCGAACAAAATATAATCACGTAAATTGGAACAGAAATTTCGGCGTACTCGGCGTGCATACATAAAAAAACATACTAACCGAATTAAGAACCTCTTCCTTTTTAAAGTCGGTTAAAAATGTTATGAGCCATTACATGTAATCAATCATCGATATGACATTGACTGAGCAAACTAAATAACATTGCTATGTGAGCACTGTAGAGTCAAATTACGGTAGTAATTCTTATTAAATTATCTATTAAGCAAATATCGTTTAATTTCAGGTATTGACCCAGAAAACAGTCCACTAAGATACTCGATATCAGGACAGTTTTTCACCGTAGATTCTCTGACGGGGGTGGTCACTCTCGCCAAGACTTTGGATAGGGAGGAACAGCCGTTTTTAGAAGTTATTATTAGCATTACTGGTGAGTAATAAAAAACAATACATTTTTTGTTAAAGCAAAACAATTAAGACTTGTCAAAAAATACCAAGTAGTAGGTATCAAGCTTTTTTCTGTAACCATTTAAATCCATGATCCAGTTTCATGGCCTTGTCACTTGTCAAACTTCATACAAAAGAAACTAAATATGAGAATCAAATACTAAAACTAATATTAGCACATTTTTTAGACGAAGGCATAGCAGGCACAGAACCGAACACGGTGTCTTTGCGACGAGTGATACCAGTTAAAGATGTGAACGACAATCCACCTGTTTTTCATAACAGGCCCTATATTTTCAACATTAGTGAAGCTACTACAGTCGGTACTGAAATAGAGGTAAGATTGGATGATATAAAACGTTTTGTTACGTAAACAATTTTATATAGAAAATTGGCGTCAGCTTAAGCCGAAAATATTTTAAAAGATTCACCATTCTTAAATGAAACACCAACTAGCCCAGAGTACCAGGGAATCATTCAAAATCACGTTGTTTTTTTTTACCAATATTCATTTTATAAATTGACTTCAAACATAACCAAATATTACAGTGAAAATGTAGCTTTCCTACATGAGGAAACACATGATGAAATTATGTTTAATATTTACAGTTAAATCCGAAAATCATATTGTCAGATCGTGATGAGGGAGTTAATGCAAAATTACGAGTCAAATGCTCTACCAAAGAGAAAGGAAGCGTGGCTGAAGCTTGCAGCACCTTCAGAGTCATAACTGACATGGTAAAGTTACATTGTGATAATATATAAAATCACCAATTATGATTTTTTATCACTTGTTAAGAATAATGTTTTTTTTAGATATCACCTAACGAATATCAAGTGCGTTTATACCTCAACAAGGCCTTGGACTTTGAGAGTAGATCAGCTTATGTCATTAGCTTGGAAGCGACTGATGCATCAGACAAGCCCTTGACAGCATTGGCAAGCGTTTCGGTAGCAGTTCAAGATGTGCAAGACCAGCCTCCAGCTTTTACCAATGCTCCATATTCTGCTACTGTACCAGAAAATACACCAATGGTAACAAATTTTCTTTACATTTCTAAACAATCAATTTTCATCTAGCACCAAAGTACCAAATTTCTTGTTCATTTTCCAGGGTACAAGCATAATGGAAATTTTTGCCAAAGATGGTGATACTGCAGACCCTCGACCCGTTTTATTAACTATTGAAGGCGATTCAGAACAATATTTTAGACTATTACCTGATAAGCCATTTGGGCGAGCTGTATTAGTTGCGTCGGATAATCACATTGATAGAGAAAGTGAAGTTGTTATACAAAATGGCGGCGTATACAACTTCTTTATCAGAGCAACGGAGATGATAAATAGCGAAGTCCCGTCAGATTATACCGTTACTCCTGTAACAATAATAGTTACAGATGTAGACGATCATGTACCTAAATTCAATAAAGAAGTATATGATATATCTATACCCGAAAATATTGAAAATGGTAGTCCTATACCTGGGCTATCAATTTACGTGGAAGATTATGACATAGGACAAAATAGTAAATATGATTTAAAGTTGCGTAATGTATTTAACTCGGAAGGTGTCTTCTCAATAAGTACTCAGCATGGTGAAGGACGAACGCCCGTTAGTATTAAAGTAAAAAAATCTTCAGCATTGGATTATGACGTAGATGATGATGAAATGAGACGCTTTAGTTTCGATATCGTTACATCAGTTAATAGTGTAGAACTTTCATCAGCAAGAGTAAATATAAAACTGTTGGACATGAATGATAATACTCCAGTTTTTGATGAATCTAGTTATAAATTTTATGCACTAGAAAATTCGACAATCGGGACAAAAGTTGGTGATATACAAGCAACAGATAAAGATTATGGAATATTTGGTGAAATAGAGTACTCTTTAACAGGCTTCGGTTCTAATATGTTTCAAACGGACAAAAATAAGGGCGGTATATATGTAGCGCAATTATTAGACTATGAAAAACAAAAAAGTTACAGTCTCACCCTCTTCGCTAAGGATGGTGGAGGAAAAGGCTCCACTGCGAGCATTTTTATCGATGTTTTGGATGTAAATGATAATGCGCCTATTTTTGAAGTTTCTGAATATAGTAGAACTATAAGAGATGGTGCTACGAGTTTTGAGCCACAACTTGTAGTAAGAGTAAGTGCAAAATCCATTACAATAATCATAAAATTATTATTTTTAAAGTTTACATGTAAGAGTGATACGTTTAACTAACTTTTATAATATTAGGCAACAGATGCTGATGGTCCCAGCCAAGGTGGTGGTCGAGTTCTTTATACAATCGAATCAGATAATAGTATTACTCATAAAGGAAATGTGTTTGCCATTAACGCAGATAGCGGTGAAATTACTATTGTTGATAAAGTGGAAACTATGGATACACCAAGGGGACAATATGAATTAGTTGTCAGAGCTACTGACTATGGTTCGTGAAGTACAGTTAAAGAAACTATTATTATAACACATTATATGTATATGTTCACATTCAGTAAAAAAAAAATATTTTGCAGGAATACCAACACTATTTAACGAAACAAAAGTCTTCATTAGAGTGGGAGTTCCTGGTAATCAGCGTCCAACATTCAAGGGCAATTATCACCATTACAAATATACTATCACTCAAAGGAATCCTGATAGTAACGAAGATTTTACCTTTGATCTCAATCCTATGAATTACAAAGCTAGTATTAGAGAGGATGTCAAACCAGGAGAAAATGTTACAATGGTTATTGCAAATGACCCTGACGGCTTGGATGATCTTTTAACTTATCACATTATTTCAGGGTCGAAAGATAATTTTGTTATAAATGAAAAGTGAGTACTGTTTTATTTCATATTAAAATCTAGAGACGACAGCACATCAAGTGTAACAGCTGCACTACGAAAACCGCCTCTATTATGAACGGAGTAAGGGTTGTCTTAAGGTTAAGCTGTTGCGCTTGTTTTGCTGTCAACTGTACATATAATTAGAATAAATGGTATTTTTTTTCTTTAATTTTTATTTTTTTTATTCCAGAACTGGCCTAATTACTGTATCAAGTGACGCAAATCTTGACCGCGATATAAATACTGAAAAATATGAGATTATTGTATCCGCAGTAGACAGCGGAATACCCATTCCCGAAACTGCCACAACTACGGTATTTGTTACTATCCAAGACGTTAATGATAAGGCACCTAAATTCAATATGACGGAATCTACAACTTATATCTCAGAAAAGGCAAAACTCGGAGATCTAGTTACCAAAATAATTGCATATGATACAGATATTAATTCCAAGTTAAAATTCAGTCTGATAGATCCAATGAAAGCGTTTTCTAAAGCGGGTGTCCAGCTCAAATCCAACTCACCGTATGATTACAAGCACATTTTCCAAATCGATGAGGATTCGGGTGAAATATTTGTAAATGGATCTTTAGATTATAGTCAAGCTTCTATTGTGATATTGACTATTAAAGTTATGGATATCAACGCAGAACTGAATAAGGAAAGTCAATTTGCAGTTACGGAATATACTATTTACATTCAACCATATGCTGATAAAAACCCTCAATTCACAAATGCTGGCTGGACTAGCGCTAGTCCAATGATTCATCATAAAGTTAAAGAAGAACAGCCAATTGGCAGCACAATTCTTGTTCTGATGGCTGAAGATCCAATATCAGGTCATTTAGTGTCCAATTTTAAAGTTATAAACTCAGAAACTGATTTGTTGCAAGTAGATCCATTTAGCGGACAAGTTTTATTGACAAACCACCTAGATTATGAACGAATGATGAACCCTAATCTAACTCTAACTGTAAAAGCGACAAGTAACGATGGTACTAAGCACAGTGAAGCAAAAGTAACTATAGAAGTAATAAATCTTAATGATAATGAACCAGTTTTTGATAAAGAGGTAAATTTAAACTAAGTATTCGGTTATCGATATTATCTCTCATTGTATTAAAATAAAATAATTATTTTATATTATTATTATTATATTTATATTCTTTTTCAGATTTACAAAGTCAGTGTTTTAGAATCTATTCTACATCCCGAAATACTTATCACTGTAAAAGCGTCAGATATAGACGCTGTTTTAACTAATGAGGACAAAAGCAAGGGTTACTCAGATATACGATATTTGTTGAGAGGTGAAAACTCAGACCTTTTCAATATCAATAACTTTACTGGAGTTATTCAGGTATTTCTATTATGACAAAATTCATAGTGTAATCTTTTACTGTTGATTTATTTGTACGGGATTATTAAGTTTCTATAATTTTAAGGTTGCACAAAATAAAACATTAGATCGGGAACGTCAATCCGTTCTTCGCTTGGAGGTTGAAGCTTATGACACGCCAAATGGTGGTGCGGATAGGCTCAAATCAACTGCCACGATATTGATTGACGTACTAGATGTAGATGACAACACGCCTATTTTTGAGAAAAATGTATATACAGGTAAACTATTCAATTATAAAGTTATTATTATTATTGTTTTAAATAGTAACCAAAAATTAATCAATGATATTTACAGCTGTGGTACCAGAAAATGTTCCGGTGGGTATAAGAGTTACGAAAGTCAGCGCTACAGATCCTGATGAAGGTTTAGGTGGTGAAATTATGTACGAATTTTTGGATGAGGGCGAGGCCAATGGTAAGATTGTCAAACAATATAGCATCACATTTACAAATTCTTTATCAAATAATATAGCATCACATTAACGGATTCGTTATTTTAAACGTTTCTTTTTTCTCAGGTCTTTTCACAATAAATTCAACTTCCGGTGAAATAAAAACTAATAAAGTGTTAACTGGACGAGGTAGAACTGACCCTTATCTATTACTTATTGGAGCGACGGATGGAGGAGGTCATATAGGTGACGCTTCCCTGTCACTTTATATTGGGGATGTAAGTGCCAATGATGGAGTTCCGAGATTTATCAGGCCGGCTGTGGAAGAAGAGCTGCGTATTAGTGAGGTCATTATACTTTATAAATAGTCTATACGAATATTTCATCAGGTATATTTATACCTTTCAGTAACCATTTCCATTTGATGAATATATATATTTTTTTAATTCCAGAATGCAACTATAGGATCTCCAGTATTTCAAGTAGTGGCTAGTGACCCAGATGATCCCACCCAACCTTCTGGGCAACTTTATTATTCAATACAGCAAAGCAACGTTGATGCGAAATCATTTTCAATTGGTATGCAAACCTATGTCAAAAACATATTTTAATCACTTTTTGGGCCTTATTCTGAAGTACACACACACACTTAAAATCTAAATCTTCTCCTGTCTCGTTCTATTTTCGCAAAAACAATTTATTGCGATGGCTCCGAGAAAATAAAACTAGTAATTAGAACTAACACCATCACCATTTCAACCAAAAGAAGTCCACTGCTGGCCCTTTGTCCCTTGGCTTCCTTCAGCGTCTTTATGGAAGGTCTCCCGTAAGAAAGTGTGTTTTCAGAATCGGACCAACAATTGTTTCTTAGGATTTTTTTGTGCTTGGTGGCGTAGTAGTTTGAGCTATATCGTTTACCAAAACAAAGCATCTTTCGCTATCCCGGGATGGATCAATCAATAAAATTTGATATCTGGAGCTCCTCCTTGCGGTTGCTACTACAACCGCTTTAACCCACCTACTCGCATTGGGCCAGCGTGGTGGTGTTATGGCCCACACTTCTCATGTGTTTCTTTTTTCCCATGCAGGAACGCCTGTGCCCAGCAGCGGGACGTGTATAGTTGGGTGATGGTGATATTAGAATGCCATGATATCAGTTTATAATAACTTCGTGTTTTATTTTGTACTGATTTATTTTCTTAAACAATAAGTTGTCAGTGATGATCATATCTAAGAAAGAGTTCCAAGGATACAAAATGATAAATAATATGAGTATTTAGAATTTTCTTTTGATTAATTTCTTTTTCAGATCCTCATTCAGGGCTCATTACAACTCGTCAGTCTTTGGACCGAGAGCGTAAGGCTTCCTACACTCTAGTTCTCCTCGTAACCGACCGAGGACAACCACCACAACAGAGCACTAGAATAGTAACCATTTCTATCACTGACGTCGATGATCATAAGCCACACTTTTCAAGAAACTTAGTAAGAATTTGACACTAATACTAGTAACTAGCATTTCCTAATTTTGACAGTTTTACTCACCCAAAAAAAAATTCTGTCCAGGATGATCCCCCATTACTAATGGCTGTGAAAGAAGAAATTCCAATAGGCACTGTTTTTGGTACTTTAGAAGCTATCGACGAAGATATAGGAGATAATGCTGCCATTGATTATGCTATAACTGGTGAGCGTTGACTGCTTTCACTTATATCATACAAGAATTTAATATTGATAAAACAATTTTTAAACATTATCTATAACAAAAAAAACGTTAGTTAAATGTTATTATGATACTTATTATTATGATTGCAGCTGGCAACGAGTTCGCCTTATTCAAACTAGAGCGCACCAATGACAGCAAGGCTTTAGTAATAGCTGCAGCCAGGCTCAACAGAGAGGAGCTTTCCCGTCAAATCCTCACAGTCAAGTGCTTTAAATACGGCACCAGCCCACGCCTCAATAAAGCTTACAATAGATTGGTAATATTTTCTGTTTGTAGTAAAAAAGAATACCTATTATGTTTTATACAGATTAACTGTGTTTCTAACATGACTATAATAGTTAATTTCTCATTCATACACGATTTACGATTTATAAAAAAAGAAGTAGAATTTAGCTTTAAATTGTCTTTTGAGTTGAAGGCTTTGTAATCATTTCAAAACTTAATTTTGAATGTATTTTAAATAATCAATAACTTTTAATAATAATATAGACCCTCTTATATTGTGATATTAGATAACTAACACGCAAATCACTGTATCTTAAATCTTACTTTTATGTACCCAATTGATTATAAACAAATTAATTCACTGGTATGTTACAGGATCCCACTGAAATTCAGATTCTAGTCAAAATAATAGATATAGATGATCACTTACCTGAATTTGAAAGTGCAAATATGACTATAGGTGTGAGATTGAACGTACCTATAGATACTGTTATTGCAACTGTTAAAGCTATCGATAAGGACCCAGATGCAAGACCCATACATTATAAGATCGTCAATATGAGCTTTGAGTCGCCAATCAAGGCCAAATCTCTAAACAACATAACAGATATAGTAGTTGTAAATAACTCTACCGGTGAAATGAAAATAATGAAGAATTTGATCCACTATGCAGATGGGATATTCAGGTAAAAAAATATTCTTAAGTGAAATATGTACATTGTACTATCCTTTACAAGAAAGGAGTACCTATCTATATATGTGAGAAAATAAACGATTTATTTATTTATTTATTATCTAGCAAAAAATATTAGATACAAAAATAAATTTCTGTTCATTTCAGACTTATCATCCGAGCCAATAATTCACAAGAGCCGGATAGATTCAGTGATCTTCAAGTAGAAGTAAGCAATGGTCATTTACAATTTAACCAAAAAACCATTTAAGCGGGTGGTATAAGCAATATTTCATTCCTTTAATAATTAGCTTTGCAGTCTGGTCAATTAATAATAATAAATGTAAAATAGAATCTATTTCCTTTTAGGTGGTGGTGGTAAGAGAGCGAGACCTTCTTCGATTGATTCTGCCCGGTGGAACTCGAGCTCGATTCAACCAAATAAGAGACCGCATGTCGACAGTGCTCGCGCCAAAAGGGCTTCGTATGCAACTACACGACGCGGGACACACCTCTTTCTTTTCAAACCCAGGGTTAGTTTTACTTCCTTTAGTAGCTCTTGTAAAAACCATTAACAAGTTAAAGGAAACTCTTTGACGAATCACATACAAAATAAGTATTTCACAATGGTTGTGTCATAGTAGGGACAGAAATATCTTTCTACCTTTGAAAAACAACAAAATTCTATATGCGCGTAAGCTGCCCAAGTAGGTCTTATATTTTTCCATTTGCACTTTTAATTTTTTAGACCGCAGAATCACTTCAAAATTTCTCAGATTATGAAATATGATTTGCAATCCCATGCTATGATGGTGGTATTATAAAAGTAAAACACGACCAGTAATTAATCCGGATGCTCTCAGCCCAGTCACCGCCGAGCTAATTGAGGATGGGGTAGAACCCTTGGGGTAGACGTAAAAACTTAACGTTTGCCTTTAACAATGATGATTTATTAAAATATTGATAACTAAAAAAAGCTACCTTGTATATTGTTCTTTATTTTTGCAGACCCTGCTTCCAGTTTCGGAAAACCCAATCAGGGGAGGCTCTCACGCCTAAAGCAATGAAAGCCATAATCCGTTCTCTAGGAACAGAGCTCCAGGAGATCCTGGAATCCTTCAATGTACTCAACATCACCAGCTGCGGCGTGTCGCGAACAAAACACACTCCTGCACAGCACGCGCTGCTTGCTTTAGCAGGGGTGTTGCCGATAGCTGCGTTTATTGCGACGCTGGTCCTGTGCTGTATGCATTCTAATGGTAAATTATCCAAAATTATTTACGAAAAAACCGACCAAGGTAGCCGCTAAACATTCAAGACTTTCCAATAGTATGCGCCGATTACTCCGCCAATTGAATGGTTACATTGAATCAATTGCGGATATTAACATTCCCAGAATAAAGGAAATCCAATCGTGTTTAGCAAACCTTACAAAAAGGTGGATATTGACAAAAAAAATAACGCCTCTGGGACTCTTGCGACATGATTTTACCGCAGATACACAACAGTTATTGGTATCAAACTGCGATCGTTAACAGTCTTTACCATAGACAAGGATGACTGGTCCATGCCATAGCATAGACTAAAGATATATTTTTAGCAATCTGACTGCTCCGAATTTCAATGTAAAATGAATTACCTCTTCTCTTTTAAAACACTTGTTCTGCATTCTTATCATTTTCTCAACCTTGAGCTCCACATCATTCGTCATATGTTTTATCAAACAACCCAACGCATTCAATCAAATCATAATTTCCTAATTGTTTGTTCCAGCTAAGAAACGGGCACAGTCAGCCTTGCTGCTGTCAAGAGAGCCACCAATAGCTGCCAGCACCATCTCGGCTGCTCCAACGAGACTTTATGCGGAACCTCTGTACACCACGTGACTTGTTAACTCGTCATAAAACGTGAGACAGGCCGCAACCTAGGAATATCATTGAGAGGTTGAATACACAAAGATGTTATCAAAATTTTAAAAAATAATTAAACATTTTACACATGACTTTTTGACAAATAGATTAATTGCTGCCATTATTACTAGACAGACATCATGTACGTGTACAGATACATAATTAAAACATAATTTAGATGTTGACAGTACTGCCATTTAATCAGGTTCCCTTTGTTCATTTGACCTTTTAATTGTTAAAAGAGTAGGAAATATTCGGGATTCGGGAAATATTCGGGCGTCTGTAGGTCAATGCGTAATAGACATGTATAACATTGAGTTCGACAATCATTTTGCCTGTTATGCACGGCGCACATTCCAGAAACAATATGGAATATGCATGAAAAAAATATTGATTTAAACATTGGTTAAAAAAACATAAACTTATACTGTTATTACACAAGACAGAATTGATTTTAGAGAAAAAATCCCGAGATACGTTTATCACGCCTTGTCTGTCACCCTTAGTTTTAATTCAGAACTGGTTGCTTCTCAAATGAATAAAAAATGACTGCCTAACAAATATACCTGTATAGTTTGCAGTATAATGTCTACATCTACATGTTTTGTACATGTCCCTTTCTAAAGCAACTTATTCTAAAAAAGATGTATGGCGGGTGTACTGTGACGTCAGATTCTATGTCAGATCTCTTTGTCTAGCACACAACTTTAAGTGATTGTAAGTGAGTTTTTTTTTAAATTCTCAGTTTTTTAAATTGTTACTGTGTAGTTGATTTTAAAACGTATAAAACATGCATATTCCCTATATATTTTTTAATGTCATAGGTACCCGGGAGTTTAACGTGGCTCCCTATAGTACACCCGTAATGTTTACATAGCAAAAGGTGCCAAGTTTGACTGGAAAAAATACTGTATTAGACATTCTAGGTTTACTGAACGAAAAACAAAATAAATGTGTAATAAATAACTAATGTAAATATTGTAGGATAATATTTCCCATGTGAATTTAATTACCTAAAGAGTTTAAGTATGGTGTGTTGTGCATTAAAATGTTTAACTTTAAATATTATATTTAGTTGGATGATGTATATTTTTATTACAGGCTAATGTACAAAAATTGTGTCATCTACATTGAAGATGTGATATTCCAATATTTATTTAATATAAATAGTATTAGCAGATACTTCTAAGTCACAAGATGTTTATTAAATAACTTGAAAAATAGTATTAAATTATACGTTTTATTAAATATATTTTATTATATTGAGATGAAATTGGTTTGAGCGCTATGGTTTCGATTACGAAAACAAAGCAATTTTCGCCATGGTCGATCCTAGGATGGGTTAATCAAAAAAGTAATTTCGATCTTCTCCGTGCTTTGTAGCTTCCAACCCAACACAACTCCCAACCAACCATAAAAAAATATCTAATATCATATAAATAAATGTTACTCTTGGCTCTCGTCTAAGTTGCCGTGCCCGACAGGGTCCATGATGATAGTCATGTGCCTTTTTTTGGGACGGAAAATGCTTAATGCATACCCCGGCGCCTGTGGGCGGCTCCAAGGTTATGTGAGACTCCTCCGTCGCAAAGATAATGATGGGGCGGCCCTACCCACTAAAAACCGTCCTTCTCCCGTCAGGAGGCCGCTTAAGAAGACCAGGATCCAGGGAACTTGGTAGTCGTCTGAATCCCGCCCCGCAGCTCCACCTTCTCTGGTCGCTACCACTCCCAGGAGGGATGGGGTACTTTCCCCTACGATTATCATTGTCATCCAAGACAAACAAACCCTCGCGACCTATTCGACCCGGGGGGGATTCGTAGGAGAAAGAATTTAGGGGAATACCTACCTAACCCAGCCTGGAGACTGGTTCGCTTGGACATCCAGAGGATATGCTCCGCCCGCCCAACAAGGGCTTTCCTACCGCCAACCTAAGAGGTTCGCCATACTCCGACCCATAACCCCACTACCCTGTTACGAACGCAGAAAAAGTCGCACACGTACCGAGCCTACGACCTACCCGGCACATAACTGCGGACAACCCCCGCCGACCACTTCGCAACTCTTTGGGTCACACACACACAGGGCGTGTTCACGCACCTGTCACCAACCTTGAAGATCAGCCATCCTACGGATGGATGAGTCTACTACCACGGCCTTTCTCACAGCAGAGAAAGCATCAAAAGATTTTCCCCCGCTCAGCAGGAACCCACAAGGGCTCAACCACCTTACCTCCTTTCTGGAGATTAGCCAATCGCGACCAATATTATAATCACCCATTATATTAGATATATGGGGATTGTTCGCGATTGCCCAGGGTACGCCGGCCAGGGCCATTGCGGAACCGCTCTTCACATCGAATGTTTTACAAGATCACATGAAACGTGAGTACCGGTCCCACAATGGACCTGATATACGGGGAGGCTCTCCAGCACTGCACCCCTACCTTAACGTGCCTACGTCAAGCCATTAATTCTAGTTATTGTGACCACTGTAACCCACCAACCCGGATTGGGCTAACGTGGTGGTATTATGGCTTAAACTCTTCATTTGTTTCTTCCATGCAGGAACGCATGTGCCCAGTAGTGGGACATATATACGCTGGTGATGATAAAATTACTAACGGCAAGTGCCGATTATGAAGAAGGTACGGTGAATGCAGAAGTAGATTAACTCTTTAGTTAGTACCATGTCACAATAACAACAGATGGAGTCCAAAGCGGAATAGTCGGTGTGTCATGTTACTAAAGAGTTAAGCTACTTCTGTGTTAGACTGTACCTACATATCATATTATTAAACAGCAAAACCAGCAATCTTGACGCTCAGAAGAATAATAATGCATTAAACTAAATTTAAAAATTTTGGAAAGCATTTCTTAGCAGACGAGTATGATTAACTATGCAATTACTAGCTGACCCGGCGAATTCATAATTTAATAATATAAAATTGAACATTTTAAGTAACCTCTGGCCTCATTATTCATCTACTTAACACCATCTCATTGAGACTATTCTTATGTGCCCAAACACGCTATATCTGCGGTAAGTTTCTGAAGAATTGAGCATCCTGCAAACTATTAGAAGAAATGAGGACATCCGCAAGAGATCGAAAGTCACTGATATAGCTCATAGGATAAGCAGTTGAATTGGCAGTGGGCAGGCCACATAGCACGCAGACCGGACGGCCGGTGGGGCATCGGCACCTTAAGTTCACATGACAATTAAAATTCAATTGTGTCTGGTTTATCGGGCTTCAAAGAGCTAAAGGGCTGAATTCCAGGAACTACATCGAAACCGTGATCAAAACAGCCTCACGGAAGCTCGGTGTCCTGAACAAGGTGCGTCGATTTTTCACGCCTGACCAATTATGCCTGCTCTATAAAACTCAGGTCCGGTCTTGCGTGGAATATTGCTCGCACTTGTGGGATGGCTCCGCCAAGTACCTTCTCGATGCCCTGGACAGATTGCAGCGTCGTGCTGTCCGTATCGTTGGCGATGTAGAGGTCACCAACAACCTTGAGCCTCTGCAATTGCGTCGAGACATTGCGTCGCTTAGCGCCTTCTATCGGCTATATCACGGAGAGTGTTCTGAGGAGCTATTTGACCTTATCCCACATTCCCCCTTCCTACTCAGGAGCACGCGTGCCGGTCTTCGGAGTCATCAATTCACTGTCTCCACCTCAACATCACGTACAAAGAAATTTAGTAGCTCTTTTCTTTGTCGAACTTCCAGAACTTGGAATTCTTTGCCAGCACATGTGTTCCCTCCTTCCTATAACATGGGTTCCTTCAAAAGAGGCGTGAAAAAGCACCTTTCGGGCCGGCAAGGTGGAGGCAGCTAGAGCAGTGTCTGAACTGCACTAGCTGTCTTCGCATATGGACTCTTCTTACCGCTTCACATCAGGTGGTGTTGAGTCATTTGTCGTGCTTTGTATAAAAAAAAAAAAAAAAAAGTTCGAGCATGGCCACCACGCACCGGAAAGCGCAAAGCAGGACGGCCTCCCTCTAGATGGAGAGACGACCTGGTCAGAGTCGTGGGTAGCCGTTAGATGTAAACCTATCCATGGGGGAGGCCTTTTTTCAGAAGTGTAAATAACAGGCTAATATTAATCATAATAATTGATTAATAATTGACTCAACAGTATTTTTAGGAATTCAGTTAGATTCTCGTTTACAATGGTATCCTCATATCTCGTCCCTATCGGAAAGATTTAGTTCAGCTGTTTATGCTGTTAAAACAAATTAGCTCTTTGTGTGATGTTGAAACAGCAAGACTTGTTCACTTTGGTTACTTCCACAGTGTTATGTCATATGGCTTGTTATTGTGGGGCACAGCAGCCGACATTGAAGATATTTTTATTTTACAAAAAAGGGCTGTGCGTGCTATTTACAGACTCAAGCCACGTGATACACTAAGAGATTTATTTATAGAAATTAATATTTTGACCGTTGCTTCTCAATATATATATGAGAACATAATTTATGTTCACAAATATAAACATACCTTTTTAAAACATAGTGATATTCATAACTTAAACACTAGATATAAAAATAAACTTGCTGTTCCAAGTTTTAGACTTCACAAGACAAGTCGCTCATTCATGGGAAAATGTATACACATTTATAACAAAGTCCCACCAAATGTAACTGAACTGCCTTTTCACAAACTTAAGTTATATGTGAAACAAACTTTAATGAAAAAAGGCTACTATAAGGTCCAAGAATATTTAGATGATAAGAATGCATGGACACATTAAAATTTCAAATGTTTTATGTTTATTTACGAGTATTGTGACTATTATTAACCTCTGTAACCTATACTGTGATTGTGCATTGTCAAATAGCCTAAAAATAACGATATTATTTTTGACATTCGGTACCTACTTACTTTCTTCGTATGTTGACATACCTTCTCTTCTAATTTTCATTTTTTTTCTCGCTGAGCGGCTAAAAGTTATATTTTTTAACTACAAACATTGTATTTAATATTTGAAAAGAGTGACTACACGAGTTTGTTGCCGGAATCTTCTCGGTAGTTCAACTTTTGGAACCGGTGTAAATACAGACATGACAGACGGAGAGACTTAGACGTTGTTAGTTAATATATTTTTTGTAATAGTTATAAAAATGTATTTTTTGACGATTTAAAAGTGCTTCTTTGTGGCCTATTTAAATAAAATATTTTTTCTTTCTTTCTTTCTTTCAATATTAGCCTGTGATTTACACTTCTGAAAAAAAGCCGCAGAGCGCAGAAGTCACACACGAAAAAACATAATTGAATAAAAACAGCAAGATTTTAAAATGAGGCTATAGAGAACTATATTTAGGTATGTTTGTTAGATTTTCGCTGTTACGCAAACAATTGAGCAGCGGAAGGTCATCAAGGTACACACACACATTAAAATTATATTTATATGTGTGGGAAGTACACACGGCAGCACATCAAAGTCATCACACAAACAGTTACACTACGAAAGCAGCCTCTATTACGAGCGCAACAAGGGTGACTTCAAGGTCAAACTGTTACGCTTGATATGCTGTCGACTGTACATTATATTTTTAAAGTTTATTTGATATTTTAAACTTTATAATTTGTTTAGTATATGTGTATTATTTATTATTCGTCTACATTTTCTTGTTAGGTATATATACAGGATGGTGCCGTCGATACGACAATAAATTAAAACGTGGGCTATATTAGTTCAGAGAAATGTTTTCCCTCTTTCAAAAACATCTCTTTCATTTGATAATTTCTGGACATTTCTATGAAATAATGCTGTCAATGTTATAGGTATTATTTCATACAAATGTCATGAAATTAAGAAATGAATAAGCTGTATTTAAAACCAACCTGTAAACCATTTCTATGAACTAATATATTAGTAACATGGGCTATAGCACATGTTTTTTATTAATTGTCGTATTGACAGCACCACCCTGTATAACTACACACTGTGTCCACTTGTATTTTCCCGTCTTCCTGACGCAGGTCTGCTAGTAGAGATTTCTTTAGAAATAAGCAGTGCCTTTGTACTCAACTGTTTTGTGTTTATTTTTTGTGTGTACATACTTAAATGCACAAATTTTACATCCTGTAAAGTACCGCCCTAAAGTAGTACCCTAATACTAAACTTTGCGGGCTAGTAAATATACTAAATAAACAGTTTTTTACGGGTGATTAATTTATGTACATTTTTAGGGGTTAATAAAAATCATTGGCTAAATAAAAAAATAATCGGTATATTTCAACCGCTTCACAAAATTGCGCATATCTCGGTATTTCGAACCCCGAAAGTTGTAAATTTTCAGATTCATAGTCACAATTTGTTCACATATGAGATCACAATCCGAATTTTAAAACATTAATGATACTATGACCACAGATTAATAACAGGATATGACGTAGATAAAAGCAATTGGGATGTTGCCTAAGTTTAAATTTGGCGCTATTTTTCACAAATTCGGAAAATATACGCTACCGTTACCCATAAAAACAATTCAAACTTAAAAGATATGGAATATTGTTGAAGTTGTACTGTTTTGAAAATTAAAAAATGGTCATAATTTTTTTTTCAAAATTTATTATAAATGTTAACGATATTAGATTGCTGACATCAATTAAAACAACTATTATTATGACAAGTATTAATAAAAACATATTTAATACATAGTTATTATCAATTATGTCAGTATGCCCATTTCTTAGTAATATGGGAACATGTGACGTCGTCTGTTCCGCAGATTTTCTATGGAGCGTTTTTGGACGATGCGCCGCAACACATCAAACATACCACTATATCTGTGAAACTATTGATCTTAGACATTCTATTTCTTTTGCAAATAAAAAAAAAGTTGTCAACGACCCTATTATAATCGAACACTACCTACATTGATAGAATCGAATGTTTATTGTAGCATCATTTAAATCTTTATCAAGCGAAAGGCGATTCTGACACTGTAGTAAAACGGTTGCTTTTCAAAACTGTCATATGTATTTTAGAATACTTTTTTTTGGTCTGAGCTCTGAATTCTTAGATAATTCTAATGCTGACCGTACCATCTCAAATGTAAATTGAGCGAGAAATAAGAATCTGAACCTTTGTGCTTGAAATAAAAAAAATGGGCAAATATGTAAACTTATTTTTAAATTTAAATCAGATGGTTAGCCATGGCCTTTATCCAATACAAATATGAACAACTATAAATCAATTATTTACGTATCTTATAATAATATTGAACGTTTAGAAATATTTGTGGATTGGAAGCATTTTACGCATAAAAAATTTAATACACAATACTCAATCACTTATTGCAACCATAATGTACTACTCTGTCAAGAAAGTACCGGGAAAAGATTAATAATACACAAAATGTTAGTTATTCATCCAAATTTATTTTATCATCTTCAAAGTAGGCTCCTTCAGAAACCATATACTTACGCCAACGAATAATCCAATCATCAAAACATTTTTTAAACGCTGTTTCCGGAATTGAGTTCAGTTCTCGCCGCGAATTCTCCTTTATGTCTTCTATCGATTGAAAACGGGTGCCACGAAGTGGTAATTTGAGTTTAGGAAAAAGAAAGAAGTCGGCTGGAGCCATATCTGGTGAATATGGTGGTTGCTCGATGGTATTTGTTGAGTGTTTGGTCAAAAATTCGTTCACAATGATGGCCTTGTGCGAAGGCGCATTATCGTGGTGCAAAGTCCAAGAATTTTCTTTCCACAAATCTGGCCTTTTTCCTCGTATTTGCTCTCTTAAATGATGCATAACGCTCAGATAATATTCTTTATTTACCGTTTGACCTTCCGGCAAGAATTCCGAGTGCACAACACCGCAAGAGTTAAAGAAAACAGTCAACATGACTTTGACTCTTGATCGACTTTGGCGTGGTTTTTTCGGTTTCGGTTTGTTGGAAGGCGCCACTCCGAAGCTTGTTCACTAGTTTGCATGTCAAACTCCAAAACCCACGTCTCGTCACTAGTAACAATGCGTTTCATGAATGTTGGGTCGGAATTGACTCGTTCTAGCATGTCCTCAGCGACTCTCATGCGATGCGATTGAGTTTTTGGAAAAAAATCAGGTCTTGGACTAGCCGAGCGGCAACAGGTTTCATACCCAAGTGATTATTTAAAATAGTACAGATCATCTCGTGAGATACAGAAACTTCTCCGGCTATCTCTTTCAAAGTTGAATGAGGATTATCAGTCACTATTTCCCTCACTTATGCGATGTTAACTTCAGTAGCAGACGTTGATGGCTTACCAGATCGAGGCAAATCTTCCATCACATATCGATCGCTTTTAAACGCTTTGTTCCCCCCATTAGCAAGTGTTTTTGATAAAGTCGATTCACCGTAAGCCTTCTGTAACATTTTCAGTGACTCTGAACACAAAATTTCATTGGCGATTCGATGTATTGTCCGTTATGAAATTCGCAATACACACTAGATATGATATAACTAAAAACAGCACTGTATTAAATATAAATAACAGATGAAACTCAAACTCCGCGCCAAAATGGAAAACAGTTGTGCCAATCTAACAACAACAACAAAACAACAAAAAATTGAATTTGGAACCATAAACAAATCATCCATTCCCGATACTTTTTTGACTGAATGTAATACAGTCGACAGCACATCAAGCGCAACAGTTTGACCTTGAGATCACCCTTACTCGGTTCTTAATAGAGGCGGCTTTAGTAGTGAAACTGTTACACTGGATGTGCTGTCGTCTGTACATAGGTGTTGCAAATTATACAAATTATATATATGGACCCTGTCGAGCATACTCATTTAACAATCACCAAATCTTTAAATCTATTTAAGAGTACCTATGCATTTGTGTATAACAGTTAATAAATTTAAATGAATATAAATAGATATTTGATAATAGGTATTAACATTGATATTGATTGGACGACCGACTAGTTGAGTTGGTCTGTACCCCTTTACCCCTTACTATACGGGCTGCTCGATCAAGACATCCCGGGTTCGAATCCCGGTAGGGGCAAATGTTTGTATGATGAATACGAGTATTTGTTCACGAGTCATGGATGTTTATATGTTTATTTAGTCACATTTTAATGTTTTTGATTTGAAGTTAAACGCCTACTTTATTGTAAGAATTACAAATAAAGATAGAAAATGATGAAAAAATTATATGCTCCAGGCGAGATTCGAACCCGCGGCTCCTGATTACCGGCCCGACGCGATTACCAATACGCCACCGGAGCTGTAGGTTTCTTTCCTTTTTCCAACGTTTGTCCTTTTTCCATGTTTATTTAGTTCATCTCTATTATTTATATAGTTACATATTATTATCAATATTTATCCGTTATCTATAATCCATAACACAAGCTCTTAATGATGCTTACTTTGGGCTAGATAATAGGTGTGAGTGTATGATTATTATTATTATTATATATGTATTTTATGTAAAACACAGAGCCAATGAATAATCTGTGTAAATTATGTAGTAGGCCCGCATGGCCGTATGTAGAGTCATCTGGGTACTTATCAGCGGCTTTCCTATTTCACCAATTAAAGCACTCCGTCGACTTTACGTAGTCAGTCAAGTTAGTGACCTATATTGCAAGACAGAAAAAAAAATCCAAAGAGGACAAGGCACATGAGATGTCAAAAGTGTAGGTATACATATTATCGTTCGTGACTGAACACTCAAAGTGCTCAAGAACTCATAACAAACAAATTACATGGACAATAATGCAATCAGAATTATATTCGGGATTAAATATCCCATTATAGAAATAAGCTAAAAACCATGAAATTATAAAGTGCTTTAATTATCATCTAGTCCCAACCGGATTCAGACTCCATTAGTAAGAGGTCGAAGTTCCTAAGCCTTGTCTGTGTATTTTTGGATATAATTTGCATCAATTTGTTGACAAATAATCATGACTTCAATACTATGACTTCTACGTTTTACGTTGGGTATGTTTCTTTAATAATAGGAGTGAAACAAAAAAATACATTGCAAGATGGCACGGTAAACCTTCGTTAACTTAGAATTCTTTGCCAGCACATGTGTCGCGTCCTCCGTCCTCTAGCAAAGAACCGTGTTTCAACTACACTATGTAGCTGTCTTCGCATATATTATGGACTCTTCTTACCGCTTCACATCAGGTGTTGTTGAGTCATTTGCCGAGCTTTGTTTAGAAAAATAGCTAGTCTTATACTATAAGGTCACATTAATTATATTTTCACATGATTTTTGCGTAACTTTAACCGTTTACGCAGCGCACGCAACGAAAGCTCTGAAAAGGAATATTTTCTTCCCCGTTTTTGCAACATTTTCATTGGTCGTAGCGTGATGCTATATACCCTTGTTAATACATCGATAAATGGACTATTCAACACAAAAATAATTTTTCAATTTAAATCAGTAAGTAGTTCCTGAGATTAGCGCGTTCAACCAAACAAACAAACAAATTTTTCAGCTTTATAATATTAGTATAGATAAGTCAACCATATTTATTTTCTATCATAATGTAAGCGGTCTTTTTATCCCTTCAATAGATCGACTTAGTCAATACTTTTGACCAACAGAGGTCCTGATTTCCAGTCGGCTAATGGAAATCTACATATGTTTGTATGATGAGTAGCAACGTTTGTTCACAAGCATGGATGAATAACATTAATATCTTTGTAATAAGAAACACGAAATGTTTAAATGGGTAGGTACATATTATTGCTCGTGACAGTCGTGACCGTGACTCTACAAAAGTTGCAATCAGATAAATTTATTCAGCCAAGAGGAAAATATTTTCTAATAATTTACCAGTATCAAATGAATAATATGAAAACATTTATGTGCTTAATTTTTTATTTTAACATTATTATAAATGTTTGAAAAATTACTTAGTAATTAAAATGTAAAACTAGAAAAATTTCACGAAATTTTTCTAGTTTTATATTTTAATCACTAAACATTTATGTGAACTAATATAGCCCATGTTTTAATTGATTGACGGCACCATTCTGTATGTTGAGATTATGTAATAACGATCTATAAAACGGATTTGCGCCCTTTTTGATTTGAAGTTTATCCTCATGAAAAATGATTAACGACCGCTAATAGGGCAGCAGGCACCGCTATGGCTACGGTAGTCGGTAACCATTCACCACAGTCTTGCTTGCTTAAAAAGTATTCTTTATTTTACTCTTGAAGCCACAACATCTTTAAACTGACTAAAGTAGAAATAATAAGAAAATTATCATTAGACTTTAGATAATTACATATAGCTATGAAAGATACCACAGTTGATTGACCCCTTTCTTTGTGTATAGCATTTTGTAATTAAAAATTAACCAACTTTTGTTGCTCACTTTGCCATTTCCTGTCCCGGTTATCATAAGTATATTATTATTATAAGATGTATACCTACATATACAATAGTTATTTTTCTATTATAAGAACACGGTAGGCCTCTTTTCAAAGGCGTTTTGTTCAAATATTACCTTAATCAATTTACATACTTGGCCCAATAACTAATACTCACGATTACCTCACGTCTTATGTTCGCAAAATATTTGACCCAATTGTATCTTTAGACGAAAGCTTTTCGACTATTTTCGTTCCGACTTTTTTACTTCGTCGAAATCACGTTTGCCACTATATTTTTTTTTTCTTTCTTATACAACTAGATGACAAACAAGCTGACGGCCCACCTGATGGTAAGTGGTTACCGCCGCCTAATAGACACCTGCAATAACAAGGAAAAATCACTTGATATTGCAGGTGCGTTGTCATCCTGAGGCCTAAGATGAAATGCCGTCATGCCCAGTAATTACACGTTGTTATATCAGTTGACCTTTTATAAAATGTGTTTTTTCGTTACTCCGACAAACATCGGAGTAACAAATCCGACGAAATGATAGCATTTGGTCCAAAAGCTGTTTTACCGAAGTTATGCTCGGCCGAAATAACTTTTATTCGAAGTACCTACCTATTATGTTTCCGGACATTTACTACACCATTGTTTTATTTGCCATATTTTCATTTCATTTAGTAAAATAAAAATTTGAGTAGGTACCTACACTATTTCCGAACCCTAATTTAAGCAAAAAAACATGCAAGCAAACCTTCAGCATGCAAGCACGCAAGCAAGCATGCAAGCAGTCCTACAGCGTGCAAGCAAGCAAGCAAGTATGCAAGCATACAAGCAAGCATTTAACCTGCAGTTTAAAGTATGCTAGCATCCAAGCAAGCATGCAGCATTCAACATGCTATGTGTGGTCACAATATCTATACCTAACCTACAATTTTATACTTTATGTAAAAAGTTATTTAGAAAATCGGTGTAGAATTGATATTTCGATGGTCTCACTTTATGAGACGTCAGTCAACCGTTTTCGGCCAAATGAAATTCGGACGAGTGAGTTTATTTCATTCTGACAAGTAATTGGTTCTCTATTATAAGGAGGTAGAGGCACAGATTAATAATGCTAGAGGTAGGGCATGGTGGTACTTTCCACACTACTTTTGAACATAGCAGTAAAATACATAATATAGTGCTGTGTTCCTGCAGTGAGTGATGTCGTCAGAGCTCATAGAGAGAGATCAGACTTTCTTTCAGGAGCAGGGGAACACGTATTTTATTCGGATACTATCTCTTAATTTTTACAGGGTATGCAGTGCGTGAGTATAGTAACTGCTATAATCACTGTCGCTTTGGGGTAAGGCCACGGATATCACCGCGCGAGCGTCCTGCGTGTTGCGTTTCGGCAACCACAGCAGCACCCTTAGGATTACAACTATAATCGAGAGGAGAAAAATCGTAATTGAACAGTGAAGAACCGTAGAGAAACAGAGGGAAGTGATAAGGGATAGAAAGGGAAGATGTAAAATCACGAAATGAGAAGTTAACAGGTTACAAAAGAGTAAAATAAAATTGTTATATTCTTAAACGTACTACTGCCTGTGTAAATAAGGTGGCCATTCAAACGTTATGTAACATTTTGAGACTTTGCATAATTTATCTCTCTCGTAGCTCCAAGTAAGTATAAAAGTGGTAACCTAGCCTTGCAATGATCTTTGTTGTAATTGAAACGATAAGCAGTAGCTATGTCAGGTATTAACAGTGCAAATTAGTGCAAATTGATGAGACGATACGCGCGGTCACAGTTGTCATTAACTTGTTTCCTGTCGCCTTAACTTTTTCACTTTTATTGCAATTTGTGAAGTAGATACAGTCAACATCACATAACGCGTAGCAATTCGACCTTGAGACCACCTTTTTCGGTTTTCAGCCGGTTCGATTCCCATGTCTAGGAAGTAAATATTTGATAGCAGTTTTGTTTATTTTTAAAAATAACGGAATGATTTCTTACAAATATTCTTTATTCTACAAATACTGCTTGAAATAATATTCAATGGAAATAATAGCTTTACTGATTGGATCATGATTATTTTTTTGTGACTCGGAGTAAATACTCAATCATGTATTCAATCATAATGCGTGCCGTTCTTCAGGGTCATCAATTCACTGTCTCCACCTTAGCATCATGCACAAAGAAACTTAATAGTACCTCATTTCTTTGTCGGACTTCGTGCGTTGTCACCTTTGTATAAAAAATATATATTACATAGGTGTTACACATAGTACTTAATTATTTTACTTTATAAATATACAAATCAGATCATGGACCCTCTCGGACGTCTTACTCATTTAATAATTACCAATTCTTTAAACTTATTTACGTGTACCTATGCATTGTGTATATCAGTAAATAATTTTCATTTATTTTGTGGTTTCAGTACTCTTTAAGATTATAATAGCTATATATATTTATGTGACAAAAATTATTTTAAATGTTTTATGAATATTTTATCGTGTTTCTCTTGAGTCGGATATTTATCTAATATTTTTGTGGAATATAGGTACTTTGCATTATTATTATAAATAATAATTGCTTTTTTATTTTTGGCGACAGTTATTCGTATTTTATACAACGCGGAATGTGTAATGAAGGTCACTTGCTGGGGTAACCGGTTTAATAGTGAAAACAAACACTACTTGATAATGGCCATAGAGCCTTGTATGTAATTGTCCTAAAAGTAAAACAAAATATCCGGGTTATGATATAAAGTCGATTGTTTAAGTAAACTTTTTATTGTCTTAGGTATATATCTACAATTCGAAATATTTGATCTTAACTAGGTACTTATTTGATGGGAAGGTACGGTCGACCACAGAAGTAGCTGAACACTTTAGTACCATGTCACAACGACTAGGGCGTCAATATAGTACGGTAGCAACTATAAAGTACGTGCACAAGGTCAGTATGACATGGTACTAAAGTGTTCAGCTACTTCTATGGTCGACTGTACCTACTGGGTATACTTTTTAATAAAAGGTTGGGGAAAAAGTTTCTTCGCATTTTTTAAGAAAATTCAAAACATTTATAATATAGTTTACTTACATTTAACTGAAGTATGTAGGTACCATTGTGTTCGATAACTTTTTGCCATCTTGTAGGTAGGGACATGATCCCATTGCTATAGAAATTTTTGGGCTTCTGATCAAAATACCGCGACAAGTGGTTTTGGCAGTCCTCTCGTGATGTTAACCTGACACTGTCTAGAGAATTCTGAAGAGAGCGAAACAGGTGAAAATCTGAAGGTGCAAGGTCAGGACTATACGGCGGATGCATTAACACCTCCCAGCCAAACTCTCTTAATTTTTGCTGAGTGGCTAAAGATGTGTGAGGTCTAGCGTTATCATGATGAAAAACCACACCCCTTCTGTTGATTAATTCCGGCCGCTTTCTCTCAACTTCTTGCTTTAATCTCATCAGTTGTTCGCAGTAGAGTTCAGAATCGATGGTCCTGCCTGGTGGTAACAGCTTATAATGAAAAATGCCCTTCCAATCCCACCACACACACAGCATCACCTTGTTGCAAGTTAATCCGGGTTTCGCCACAGTCTGTGAAGCCTGACCGGCCTTTGACCACGACCTTTTTCGCACGTTCTTGTCGTACGTGATCCACTTTTCATCACCAGTTATCAGCTTCTTCAAAAATGGTTCGGTTTCATTGCGTCGTAATAAAGAATCACAAATGAGTACACGGTTCATTAGGTTTCTTTCAGTGAGCTCGTGGGGTACTCAAATATCGAGCTTTTTAGTATACCCATTTTTTTTAAAATGCGCCAAAACTGTTTTGTGGTCAATTCCCAGTTCTTCAGCTACGCTGTAACTACTGATATGCCGATCTTGCTCCAGTTTTTCAAAAATGGCATCAATTTTATCCATAATAGGGCGACCAGAGCGACGTGCATCTTTAACATCAAAATTTCCGGATTGAAAACGCTTAAACCAAATTTGTGCTATTCTCACAGACACTGCACTCGGTCCATAAACATCGCAATTTTTTTTCGCGGCTTGCGTTGCATTTTTACCTTTATTGTAGTAAAATTTTAAAATGTCTTCATTAGATTCACTCATCTTGACAGTACGAAAAACAAATGAAAAACACACATTTTTCTAATTTGAATTTGGAATTATCTTTTTTAAAATCTAACCCCCGTATTCATAAAAACAAGTGACGTTATAAGAGGTTTATAAAGTGTTTTGTTTCTCTCACTCTTAGGAGAAAGGAAAAAGATAAAACACATTATAGCAGTGTGTTATCTAAAAGAGGTTTATTAAGAGTTTATGAATATGGCTGTAAACCTTTAATGATACCAAAACCAGCCAGATACAAATAGTACAGCCAAAGAGATTTAATTACAAGTTCATACATACTATAATGCGAAAAGACTTATTGCCCAACCTAATATTATTCTTATTGAGAATTATATCTTTGGGAATTATATTTCTATTCATTTTCACCATAAACATTTTTCCGATTCAATCTATATTTTTTTTACACAACTAGGTAGATGACAAACAAACTGACAGCTCACTTGGTGGTAAGTGGTTTCCGCCGTCTACAGACACCTGCAATAACAAGGGAAAATCACTTGATATTGCAGGTGCGTTGTCACCTTGCGGCCTAAGATGAAATGCTGTCCATGTCCAGTAATTACACTGGCTACCCTTCAATCCGAAACACAGAGGACTGTTTCACAGCTGAAATAAAAAAGGCGGTGTTCTACTCAGACGAACCTACATAGGATTTATAGTGGGTAGTCGGAGACCAGCTCCGAAGAGTCCCATATAACGCAAAGGCAGCCCTACTCGCCTCTGCCCAGAGGCTTACCTAGGTATATAGAGAAAGCTCATACAGAGTGGTGCCGTCAATACGCCAATAATTTAAAACATGGACTAGATTAGTTTATAGACATGTTTAGCAACTTTTAAATGCATCTTATTCATTTGATGATTTGATAACATTTGTATGAAATAATGCAGCAAATTTTGTATTATTTCATACAAATGTCATGAATTTATCAAAAGAATAAGATGTATTTGAAAGTTGCAAAACATTTTTATGGGCTATTAGTTTTAATTTATTGTCGTATTGACGTCACCACCCTGTATAATATTTCTTCGTCGTAAAAAAGGTAATGTTATTCAAAACGGGTACAGTGCGCGCCACGAGTGATGAAATAAAATGGCGTCAACTGCGCATGTATAATCGAATAGAAAAGTGTAAATGATATTTAAAAAAATTAACTGTGTGTAGGATAGAAATGATTATAACAATAAATAAAAAAGGTTTTCCATATAAAACCTTTATTTTTAATTATTATCCATTGAATAAGATGTTTTTGCAGGTGGCAAACCATTTCTATAAACTAATATAGCCCATTATTTAATTTATTGTCGTATTGACAGCACCACCCTGTATACCCTATACACAACACTTTATTCAAAAACATACAAACATACCTACTAAATCAAAACTAAATAACACTATGTACTTGTACGCTTACAATACTATTAAAATAAACACATAAAATTGTAGTTGCAAACAAATAATTTATAAATTGGTCATCATCACCAGCCTATATACGTCCCACTGCTGGGCACATGCCTTCCTACATGGCAGAAACACATGAGGAGTTTGGGCCATAACACCACCACGCTGGCCCAGTGCGGGTTGGTGGGTTAAAGCGGTTGCAGTAACAACCGGGACCAACGGCTTAACGTGCCTTCCGAAGCACGGAGGAGCTCAAGATTATAAATTTGATTGACCCATCCAGGGACCAACCATGGCGAAAGTTGCTTTGTTTTCGTGATCGAAACCAGAGCGCTCAAAACACTACGCCACCGAGCTCCTCGGTATAAATTGGTATTGTCCGATTATTGAAATTACGTGACACTTGTGTTATCGCTGGTACCTAAGGCGATCCTAAGCCGTGCGCGGGTGGAGGGCGGCAAGGAGTCGTTGCGCGTCGCTGTTACTCACCCCGCCCCTCACACCCTACCTCAGCTGACACCTATTTATCGTCTTCTGCGCAATTTCATCACTTGTGGCGCGCACTGTACACATCTTTACGATTTTCCATTTCGATCAAAGTAGAGTAAAAATACAGCATTAATTTTTATGACATAAACCTAGCTAATTCCATTATCAAAAAATTGCTTAGTAAGTAAGTAGTCAATTCAAATTATTAAAAAAAATAAGGTCAATATTAAGAACCGAAAGTTTCCAATAATTAATGGATAGGATATTTTCCTCGTATTATTATTTGACATAACATAACACGACGGAACATTTTGCAGTAATTACTAAGTAAGTATGATTAAGTTTTATTTATTTCCATTGGCACTGCTTCAAAGCGATTACTAATATTGTGGAGAAAATCGACTTAATTAAAAAGTTATTTATAGCTGTAAATGAAACAATGAAAAAGCGTTAAGTTATGAGCAGAGGGACTCATCTCCAATGCTGTGCATTTATCGCTTTCTCTTGATTTTTACAGGGTAGGCCGCGCGTGAGTAGTGTCCAAGGTGCTACGAGCTTCTACTGTTACCTGTATACAGGGTGGTGCCGTCAATACGACAATAAATTAAAACATGGGCTATATTAGTTCATAGAAATGGTCTGCCACTTTCAAAAACATCGTATTCGTTTGATGATTTCGTGGCATTTCTATGAAATAATATAAGTACTTAACATTGGCTGCATTCTTCCATAGAAATGTCATAAAATTATCAAACGAATAAGATGTTTTTGAAAGTGGCAAACCATTTCTATGAACAAATATAGCTTATGTTTTAATGTATTGTCGTATTGACGGCACCATATACTGTAACAATGCGCGAGTAGTGCCCAAGGTGCTACGAGCATCTATACGGAGCTACGGTAACCACTTACCATCACGCAGTTCGGTTGCGTTTTTGCCACCCTTATCGTAGTATATATTTCAAAAAATCCATTAGTCAATGGAATTAAAACTCAGAAGTTGACGACAGCTGTGAAACCCAAACTTATGATTTAGCGTATACTGTAGTACGTATCCTATAGCTTTTAGTCAAAATCGTGTCTCAATCTTAAGTAACTACACAACACTTTATCAGTGACTTGCAAAGCCAGAAATAAAAGTTGACATACTCGTAATTTACTTTGTAACAAGTTGTCGCCCCGGTGCATCCAACTTTATCAGTCAGCCAAAATCATGTGTCAAGTAATACACAATACTTTATCGGTGACTTGCAAAGACAGACACAAGTTCATAAATAGGTAAGTATCAATTAAACGTCATAAGTCGACGCCCCCTGCATTATATACCTAGATATAATTATAAATGATTCCAATAAGCTTCCACATCCACAGTCTACAAGTTACACAACCTTTGTCACATTCAGAGTCCGTCTTTGGTCGCGCGTAGTCAGTTAAAAGTGATTTAAATATCTGAAAATACAAGTACCTATATCATAGCTATTCCTTATAAAAGTTGACGTAATCTGTGATATCCTAATAACAGATAGGTACAATAGACTCTCTATTGTGTGAGAGCACCTGTGGGCTATCAAAGGACATGCGTCCTTTGATAGCCCACAGGTGCTCTCACCTGTGGGCTGAGATTACGCTGTGTTTACGACTGGATAGTATTTTATTATTGACTGAATTTCAAGCAATTTTTTAAGTGTATTTAATGTGAAAAAAGATAAAAGTAGCAATAATGGACTTTTTAATTATACTATTATCTTTGATTATCGCCATAATGGCCTACGGCTTATATAAAAAAACGAATAATGGAATATGCAAGTCCAAGAGAAGATTAGATGGAAATACTTGTTTAGTAACAGGTGGGACCAGTGGCATAGGACTCCAAATAGCCTTAGACTTTGCGATGAGAGGTGCAAGAGTGATAATCGCCTGTCCCTTTGAAAATGAAGGAACTTCTGCTCAAAAATATATAGTGAATGAATCGGGAAACGAAAACGTAGTATTCAAACTACTTGATCTAGCCTCTTTGGATTCAGTGAGACAATTCGCAAAGGAGTTTTTACAGAATGAAGATCGACTGGATATTTTGATGAATAATGCCGGAGTTGGTATTCCACAGCATACAACAGGAGATGGAATGAATCTCATCATGCAAGTGAACTACTTTGGGCATTTCTTATTGACAATACTGCTTCTCCCACTCTTGAAGAAGTCTGGAAGCCCATCGAGTCCCAGTAAGATAGTGAATACAACATCTATATTACATAGAGTTGCGAATCTCGATGTCAACAATTTGAACCCTAAAGATTTGAATTTGATTAACAGGATAAGGTTGTATGGGAACAGCAAACTGTGTTTGCTACTATTTTCGCAAGAACTGACAAGGAAATTAAAGGGATCGAATGTAGTGATCAATGACGCTGACCCGAGTGAAGCAGGAACACGTATTTATTTGAGTTTCAATTTCATTTCTGGACTGGTTTTACATTTTATTTTGATGTTTATCTCCAAATCTGCGTGGGAGGGTGCTCAAACTCCTATACTTTTGGCCATAGACGAGAAAGCAAGTACCTCAAGTGGATCTTACTACAGAAATTGTGAAAAGCGTGAACCATCTAAGTTATCTCGCGACGAAACTTTAGCAAAAAGACTATGGGATGAATCTTTGAAAATTGTTACATTAAATGGTGACGTCCTGTAGTTATCTAGATGGCATAATTATAAAAATCTTCTAACTAAGCACGTTTGTGTTGTGTGCTTTCGTGATTGTACCGACAAGGGTAATAAAAGTACCCATCTTTTGTGTGCACTGTCCACGTAATTCGTACCTGTCGTAAAATTTTTATTACAGTACAACTTCCTGATACTTTTCAAAAGGACTACCTATTTGTTTCTAAGTTCTTTGTGTTTTTATTGTAGTAACACCTAAATAGTTGTGTAGACCAGAAATCCGCACGTGTTTATAATTAGTAAGTCCGTAAATTAGTAATATGCGCACATCACGACAGACCGTAGAAAAAGCGTAATAAACTGCCTTATTCTGGTTTGCTCTAACTAAGTAAATCTAAATGTAAACACTTGTAAATCTCCTCTTATGGATAATGGTTAGGTAAATAATTTGTCGATCAAAAACTTTCAAGCTCATATGCTTAAAGGCGGTCTCGTCCGATTGTTCGAATGGTCACGGTCAGTACCAAATGTATGTTTATGTGATGACTACTAACATTTATTCTGGATGTAGGTACCAATGTGTACTGATATTGTATATTTTTCAATATTCAAATACTTACCTACAAATTAATTTATCTCTATTAAAAAATATACAATAACCTGACTGACTGATATATCAACGCGCAACTTAAAATGATGCGCTGGCCCTAGAGACACAATAAATGTCGGGGTTTTCCGAAATTTCACCCCTATGAGGGTAAAATGGGGGGTAGACTTCTGAGAAGCTTTAATTCTCTGGGTCGATTGACTCGAAAATTGAAACACATAGTAGATACTTTTCAATCAAAATAATAAGTAAGATAGGTATACCTGTATGACAGTTTTTACAAAATTGTCCTTAACAGAGAAAAACAACTCTCAACGTCTATGTCGTTCGTCAACGACTGTTGACAAATGACATAATATGGTATGACATAGAACGAACGACATATATTTATGTCATGTCTCCTGTGGGCCACGCGGGTGAAGCCGTGGGCATAAGGTAGTGGTCATCTATATTACTCCGTTTTAGTTTGGTTTTAGTATTCATAACACGAGATCTTAATTATGTATAATTTAATAGATAAAACCTAACTAGTTCTACGTGTGACAATATTCAATTTAGTTTCATAGTTTACTAGATGCACCCGGCATGTTTTGCAATGCCTGTCAAGAGAAAACTAAGTAGTTATTAGGTTTTATAATCCAGGGACCATAGTGGGCATCACAAAACATCCTACTAGTTTCATCACAATTTGATGCATGGTTTCGGAAAGCATAGAGGACAAATTGATGTTAAGTATCTATAAGCTGGATTTGTTGGTTTTATTTCTTTTATAACACCCATCGACATTGCTTGTTTGTTTTATTTTATTTTTTTATCTACCTACCTATATGGAAAATAAAGCCAATTTTTTGTTATTTTAAGGATAAATTGAAAACGAGTTATGTGCCGGGCGCTATTCTCTAAGTTACGCTCACGCACGAGTCGCACGACCATTGAGATAACAATAATACCTAATTTTTAAAAAATCCGACTTCAAAACACAACAAGAAACAAACAATTATCTCATAAAAAGGTATTTTTCAGAGTCGCTGCTTCACTATGTATTCTTTCTGGAAACATTAACTAGGGCAATCGTGATTTTTCTAAAAAAATCCTGTGCTTTAATACAGTGTGGTGCATTTAATACGACAATAAATTAAAACATGGGCTATATTAATTCATAGAAATGGTTTGCCACTTTTAAAAATATCTTATTAATTTATAATTTCATAAATAACATTACTATGAAATAATGCAGCCAATGTAATACTATTTCATACAAATGTCATGAAATTATCAAATGCATAAGATGTTTTTGAAAGTGGCAAACCATTTCTATGAACTAGTATAGCCCATGTTTCAAGTTATTGTCGTATTGACGGCACCACCCTGTATAGTTTTAAATAATATTGTTTAATTAACATACCTATTTATTATAAATATTAATTTCATCAGTTATATCGATAAATGTCGACAATTGGTACCCATCTCTGCCACTAATTTCCGGACGGTATACCTAAACTTGCACAAGCATAGATACGCGTTTAAAAAAATGTTATTTTTAATTTGAGGATGATTTTACAGATTACCAAAGTAATTGAAAGTAAAGTTTTTGACAACTTTTTAGTGCTCAGTTAGTCAAGTTTTGTTAGAATCGATTTAATTGTTAGTTTGCAATATTTTCGTCATGAAAATCTCTCGCCTCATTATAAAACGTGGACCAAAGTTAGTTCTGGTTTAAAACTGATGTTGTCACTGTCTTTCTTTTAACAAATAAAAGTGACAGCATCAGTTATAGAACAGGACTAACTGATTCGCGTTTTATAATAGGGGGGTCTAAGCCTCACAATACCGAAACTTTTCTGTTTCCACACCCGAACGACTAAAAACTAGGGTTACAAGTCCTCAGTGGTCAGGGCAGTCACTATCTCCACGAGCTCCGGCGACCTTACTGCAGAAACACTACACTATACTTAAAGGTACTGCTCCATTATGGCTTGCCTCTTAAAATATTTTTTTATTACTTAAATTATTACGGTAAGGATACCGTCATCTATAGGTACCAGCAATAAGAAGGAAAAAATCACTTGTATTACAGGTGCGTTGTCATCCCGAGGCGTATGATGAAATGCCGTCCATGCCCAGTAATTACACTGGCTACCTTTTTAATGCAACACGAAATTATGATACTTTGGCGTTTAAGTTACTAAATAACACAATAAATATAATATACTTATATATTTTAGAAAAAGAAGATTTTATCAACATAAATATTATGTAAAGTGATTAAACGCGTAGGAAGGCATATTTTATATACCTACTAACAACAATATTAAGTAAAAATAGTATAAAAATATAACAATACAAAAAATCATTTTGTCTTTTTCTCTTTATACAACAGTAAAAACATTTTTCCTTATAAACTACTTTTGATACCGCATGTTACCCCAGCTTCACTGAACACTTGGTCCCAAAATTCGACTCTATCACTGACATCATTAAGACCCATTTTGAATTGTTTGTTGATGTCCAAATATGCCTTTTTGCTTTTGGTGTATGGAGTCCACTGCACGTCTAAACTACTATCGGGCGTAGGATTCCTATAAAATAAACATAGAAAATTGGATACTTTCTTAAAGGTGGAAAAATGGATAAATCATAACGGTGGACCATTTTTCCGTTTACATAATATCGTCGGTGGGCGTGCAAGACCGCGTAAGAGCAGTTTGTAAATACCGCCTATTAGCTTTTTCTTCATTTTACAGGAGGAAGAAAAAAGTTAATATCTTGGATATTTCCACACATTTCTTTGACTGGATTTGTATGGGTGGTATTTAATGAGAATCTAGTATAAGCGAATCACCGTTAAGTATCCTGGCGGGATTGTTAAATATTTCGACTTTTGTAAATACGTAATATTGCAAACTGCTCTTACGCGGTGTTGCACGTCCACCGACGAAATGACGATGGTGATGATGACTCTTATAATTACTAAACAAGATGTTCATAGTCTAAATAATATTATGACATAAGAAACACATCAGGAGTTGGGTTATAACCTCGTAAAATCACCATGCTGCCCCAATATGGGTTGGTCGGTTAAAGCGGTTGCAGTAACAACCGGAAGCAACAGCCTAATGTGCATTCCGAAGCAGAGCAGCTCGAGATTACGGGATCGGTCACAGCGGTTATTACTCAACTAGTTAAAACCAAAAAAATATTTTAAACTTACCCAGTCTTCGCAAAATTAGCCCAAAGTTTTGTAACTCTGAATACAATATCTCTTATTTTTTCTTGCTGTGTATAAAGTTCTTCATTCATCATATTACTGAAAAAGTAGAATATGTCATCTGCATGACATGCACCTTTGTACTGAGAAAAACCCATCAAGGTTTTAATCAAATTCAATTCAGTATCACAACTAAATCTGTACATGTACACCGGTTCATTAGATGCTGAGTAAAATTGGGCAAATCTATGAGCGTTGTATATGAAATTAATGTCCGATTGCATATCTATAATCCCTTGAGCTGTCTCTCTGCTAAATGGAGCATCTCCAACATAAAACTTCTTCAGTCTCTGCCCTAATTCAATCAGTTTATCCTCTGATAACCTTTTAGAAATTGTCCTAGGCACCAAGTGACTAGGATGTTTATTAATAATTTCTGCTTTCTTCAATCTATCCTTAACAGCAATCATACCTTCGTCAGAATTATATCCAATAATCAAGGGTACTTTATTGTCATTTTTCGCTGCCATAATACTAACAGGATCATCACTGAGGAAGGGTTCAACATTATCAAACTTTTTTTCCACAACTGGTGTGAAGCGGAGTGGCAGACCTCTATATAACTCTTCAGCTGTCGACGTCTTAAAAGTGAGGTTGACGAGATCAGATGTGGGGACACTCTGCAAATGTTCCAACAGTTCATGTGCATCGGTTGTTACCTTCCCTAAGACTTTTCCTACTCTAAATGCTCGGTTTATACTATCTATATCATTTGCCCAATCTTCTAAGCACACGCCACTATGAGTAATAGCTTTTTGGAACAATCCTTTAGACATAGGGGACATTAAGTGATATGTAACCGACGCTCCACCTGCACTTTCTCCAAATATTGTTACATTATATGGATCACCACCAAATTGTGCAATATTCCTTTGAATCCAACGCAATGCAGCGACTTGGTCTCTCATTCCAGCATTGCCAGGCACTTCAGGTATATCTAAGCATAAGAAACCTAAAACTTCAAGTCTATAATTCAATGTGACTAGAATAACATCATGCTGTACTAGAAAGTTGGGCCCAAGCATGACATCGTCTCCAGATCCAGACATGAAACCACCACCGTGTATAAAGACCATGACAGGCAGTTTTGATGACGATTCCAAGGATTTGGTGTAGACGTTAAGGAAGAGGCAGTTCTCGTCACCATCTATTTCAGTCATAGTGTTGACGTCAAATTGGGGACAAACTGGAGCATGTTCTGTTGCTTCTAATACTCCTGTCCAAGATTTAGGTGGTTGTGGTGCCTGAAAGTTACAAAGCATCAATTTTATTTTTGCGAGTTACCACTTAATGATGGTTAGTTTGGGCTAGATAATAGGTGGAAGTGTATGAATATTATTATTTATGATTCATGACCTACGAAAAAATAACTGGTAAGTTTTGTTGGTTTTATAGGTAACATGTCAATTAAATTTAATGTCAAATCCAACAGGTTTAACTAAAAAATATTGTTTTCATTGATTTGAACAATGTTTCATTTAGTAATTAAAATATAAAACTAGAAAAATTTCAGGCCATGAAATTTTTCTAGTTTTATATTTTAATTACTAAGTAATTTTTCAAACATTTATAATAATGTTAAAATCAAACATTAAGAATGTTTCATTTTCTTCAGACTGTGATTAAGTAGTAGGCACCTACTTTTAGAAATATTACCAACCTTAAATCTAAGTTTTCCAACTGGAGGCTCCGCATATGGTATTCCTTTAAAGCTGTAATAAGTTGAGCCATCAAAGAGTTTGTTTACAGCACCTTTTAATATTCCTTCCTTCACTGACACTATGGGATTGCTCTGGAAGGTAAAAGTATGAAACTTAAATAAAACTGTGATTTTATAAATTAAAATCAAATCATTCACTTGTGGATCTATATTTAGCCCATATGGAATACAAATCAAAACAGTCAAATCCAAAGTTTAACAGTTATCAGCATTGCCATTGGCATTATTAAAAGAAGAAGGTTAAATATAATCCATTAGTATGAAAGAACTTAATTAAATATCGAATCTAATTCGATATATTGATCATGATTATTCAAATTGGTCATTAATAAATAATATTCTGGCCCTTGTGGTTTAAAAAAATCATTTTAGAGTTTACTATAATTTAAAGTACATTTAAGGGCCAAGTAAGACATGGCGATATTAATTTTCTAAGAAGTTTGTATATTTATAGTTCTAATTATGTGTTTTGTTAGTATGGATGTGAAACACTTTAATGACCAAGCAGAGTCACATATTTTGTCATTAGTTGTTTTGTTGTTTATTTTTGCTTTTTTTTTATGTGTAGAATTGACTTTTGAATTGTTGGTGAATGATTTGTTGGCAAAAATTCATCAACAAAGCATTTTACACACTTTTCTAGTGGGAAATACAAATTAAATTCCTCATTTCTACTATCTTAAATGTAGTAGTACATTAGTATGTACACATGTAGTACTCAGTTGACAGCACATCGAGTGTAACAGTTTGATATTGAGACCACCCTTACTTCGTTCGTAATAGAGGCCGTTTTCGTAGTGCAGCTGTTACACTTGATGTGTTGCCGTGTGGACATTGGTATTTATTCTAGTATTATTTTCAACATACTAAAGAAAAAAATTCTTACCATATTGCTGGCTGTTGAAAAGGTGTGTTTCAACCAAAGAGAAAAACTCTTAACATTGCGGAGCACATTCATTGGAACTGTTTACGTAAGTCACTTTATATGAGCAAAGCTTTTGTGCTCACTTATTTTTAGATTCTTTAAACCTAAGAAAGTTTGAGATGGACTTTGTACCACAACACTGATTATTAAGAACAGTTCAAAGATGCCACTAAGCGGTTTTATCGATTTCACTGGAGTAACAGGTCAAGTCTTACACGTATTAAAAGTGATAATAAAATTGAAATGAGGTATTTTGAAACTTAGAAATAAACAAAATTACCAAATTCGGTACTTATCAATTCCTTAAAAAAATTTATAACTGGACCATTATTTCGATGTAATTTGCATAAAACCATAGCCTATGCTTTGCATAAAATAAATATTTACTTTTCATGAGATTCGGTAAAACAAAATACTAAAAACAAACACAGGACGAAAACGAAAATATAGAACTGTCACTGTCATTGTCAAAGTCTATTTTTTTTAATACTCCCTATAAAAGGAAGGCAAAGGGAACTAATGCCCATACAGCCATGTCTTCAGTATTTTTTTATTTCTTCTTTTATTGCATTAAAATGCTGGCGTAACACATTTCAATGCTTCTTGGGAGTATTTGACACGAAATATATGACGACAGTCTCCTTATGTGCTACTTGATAAGGTGGATAACCACAAAAAGTTCTCATCGTATTTCACACCATAATCACTTTTATTCTAATAGTACGTCAACACAAATACTTTGTATATAAAACAACACTACTTTTATAACACAAAGTTCGCTCCGACACAATTTTTAATTATTAAAATAAAAAATTTGACTGTCACCACAAAAACCCGCCAAGCACTCCTCTATTTCTTTTCTTTTGTTTTCTTTTTTTTGTTGTTCAATCTCCCTGTAATGGAAAGGCAAAGGGATCTAATGCCCATACACCCATGTCTTAAGTATTTCTTTATTTCTTCATTTGTTGCATTGAAATACTGGTGTTACACATTTTAATGCACCTTGGGAGAATTTGACTCGAAGTATATGATGCCAGTCTCCGTATGATGCTATTTGATGAGGTGGTGTATGGGGGTCGTCTAGCGCTAGCAGCACTGGAAATACCCACTAAAACTCCCCGGTAACTCCACTGCCCTTCGCGGGGTTAGCCTGGGCCCTGCCGAAGAAATTTCATCAGTCCACCCCCAGGCAACCTGACCTTAAGGCCAGGTTTCGCGCCGACGAGGATTACCCAGAGTCAATTGGGCAATGCCAAACGTGGCGGCATGTGCAATGCATGCGTGGGGGGCATCCTCAAACGCGGCCGCGCTTAGGGCGCAGGAAGTCGGGATGTCACCGCCCGTCTTCCCGCACCCACACGTCAACGCCGGATATGGGCGGCTAGAGCATCCTCCTCCCGCTTCCTCTCCGCTGCCTCCTTCTGCGTTAGTACAGTCTCGCAGAAGGAGGCGACAGCCTCCCAATCCCTCTCGCTACCAACCATGGCTCTTGGTTGGCAGCGAGAGGTGACCGCCGCCGAGCGCCACACGAAGTTCGCAGTATCAGTACCCCTAGTGTAAATTTCAATCGAATCAAAACGAAAACGATCATCGTCGTGTTCACCTCTCAGATCCATATTTAAAAAATGGTTTCCAATAATTCACAACAGAGGCGCTGCTATTTTTTTATTCGATCTATTCACACTAGGGGCACTCAACCAGTGTCGCCATTCGCACACATGTTTAGCATTTCGTCGGTGGGCGTGCAAGACCGCGTAAGAGCAGTTTGATCTAACAAATAGCAATACCGCGTACAAAAGTCGCAAAATTGAAATATCGCGCCAGCGGGCTCTTAGCGCTGATTCGCTTATACCAGATTCTCATTAAACAACATCCAGAGTAATCCCAAACAAGTTCATCAAAGAAATGAGTAGAAATATTCAAGATATTTATCTTTTTTCTTCCATCCTGTGAAATAAACAAAAAGCACATACGCGGTATTGCAAACTGCTCTTACGCGGTCTTGCACGCCCACCAACAATTTGTTCGCAATTTACCACATATAGCACAGTTACGCGATTGGTTCCTGAAAATCGGTTTATAAATTATGTTTCATGTGAAATACCGATCCTTTAAATAAAAGCCTTATTTCCACCTGGTAAAAATTCAATTTGCTTACGCACATAAAATTAAGTGTAACCAAAATGAAAAAATTAGCACAATTTTGTGCAATAATTCCATTATCTGCGGTTATAAACTTAGATGCACTGAATATAAATTTATATTTACACTAGATGACCCCGCAAAAATGGTAGCCGATTCTCAGACCTACTGAATATAGTTAGTCTGGCCATAAATACTGTTACAATTAAAAATAAACAAAATATTACATTTGAATTTCGAATCTGTCATTTTTAACCGACTTCAAAAAAAGGAGGAGGTTATCACTTCGTCTGTATGTTTTTTATATGATTGTTCATTATGTTTACTCATTTTGGCGCCAATACATTATACAATATTTTGCGATATTAAAATGGAGTGGGGTGATAAAGAGAACCGAACCGCTGTGATTGCATTACACAAAGTACCTAGGTATGGAGCCAAATGCAACTTTTAAAACTCTCCATACGCTTGGTATTAGTAAATAGGTACCTACAATGAGACCTCCTCTGTTTGTGACAGAAAAAGATCTGGCCGTCCACGCAGTGTTCGTACGAAAAAGGTGGTCAAAGCAGTTAGGGAAAGAATTCGAAGAAATCCTGTCAGAAAGCAAAATATGAAAATTGAATGAAAAAAAAAGATGATAGGACCGTATGTATGCTCAAAGCTCTAAGGAAGCTTCCCAATTATTCGACAGAGTGCAACGTGGGCACTTGTGGGAACTTCAGTGATGGTTTGATGGGGTATTAGCTATGAAGGAGTGACTGAGCCATACTTTTGTGAAAAAGGTATCAAAACATCGGCACAAGTGTATCAAGATACCATTCTTGAGAAGGTAGTGAAGTCTCTTAACAACACCATGTTCAATAACCAAGAATGGTCCTTCCAGTTAGACTCGGCGCCGGGTCATAAAACTCGGTCTACACAGTCTTGGTTGGAAACGAACGTTTCGGACTTCATCAGAGCTGAAGACTGGCCGTCGTCTAGTCCCGATCTTAATCCGCTGGATTATGATTTATGGTCAGTTTTAGAGAGTACGGCTTGCTCTAAACGCCATCATAATTTAGAGTCCCTAAAACAATCCGTACGATTGGCAGTGAAGAATTTTCCCATGGAAAGAGTGCGTGCTTCTATTGATAACTGGTCTCAATGTTTACAGGACTGTATTGCAGCCAATGGAGAACACTTCGAATAAGCTTTTTATATTTTGAATTGTTTTATATTTATGTATTAAACTAACACACTGTAAAAGAAATAAATGTTATTTGCAATAGATTTTTTTTTCTTTGTGTTTAGTATTTATGGCAAGACTAGGTGCATACATATAAAATTCCTAGAACACACCGCAAACGTTGTTTTGCCATAAAAAAAATGTCCAAAAAATTAATAATAAATAAATAGTAGCCGATTCGCAGACCTACTGAATATACATATAAAATTTCATGAAAATCGGTCATGCCGTTTCGGAGGAGTGTGGTAACTAGGATTTTGTATATTAGATAACAACTACAAATAAAGAAAGAAAACGATGAAGGAATATTATGTTCCAGGAACCCGCGTCTCCTGGGTAATCGCATCGGGCTGGACCCCAGGAGACGCGGGTTCGATTCCCGTCTGGAGCATAATAAACGCACAAAATCCAACATTAAAAATGTGATTAAATTTACATATTAATATATCATTAACATAATGTGAAAGTACCTACTTATTATGATAACTCTTGGATGTGGCTTATGTGACAGTGCGTGTGCATGATGTCGCGTAAATCTGTCCATAGAAGTTTTGAATCTCGACCTTTTATGTCCACTTATTAGGTGCGTTTTATCTATTTCTTTCTATTGGACGAAGAAAGCGACAAACTTTTCTCTACTCCCCAAGGAGTTTGCCATGCTACGGGGGCGGCTGTTGATTTAATTTTGACGTATATTACAGGTGCAGTGTCGCCAACTTTAAAGATTCGACATATTTAGCGGTCACCATTTTGCTTACGAAAGTCATGGCCCGCACCTCATCGCTAAATGTATTTTGAAGCCATAATTATTTTAAATACAAACTACAAAATACATTAGCGTCAGGTATTTTAAATGCTAATTACAAAGTACGATTTTTATCGTGATATGGTACAGTCAACCACAGAAGTAGCTGAACACTTTAGTACCATGTCACACTGACCTTGTGCACGTACTTCATAGTTGCTACCGTACTATATTGACGCTAGAGTCGTTGTGACATGGTACTAAAGTGTTTTTAGCTACTTCTGTGGTCGGCCGTACACTTAATCTGAAGCGCACACTGATATGCACACGACATCACATCAAGTGTAACAGTTGAACTACGATATTTGTATTTCAATTGCGTATTTTAAATACAAGTAGGTACCTAATTCAAATACTGGCCGAAACAGCTCATAATACCCGGAGGTTAAAATTAGTTTAAATTCATCACCAAACAGTAAAAAGAAAAAAATCAAAAAGATCCTCTTCATAGGGGGGTTGGCTGGTAGAGCTTCTCCTCAAAAAAGGGCCGTCTGGGTAGGTACCACCGCCTTTCTTATATCAGCCGTGAAACAGTTTGCTGTGTTTCGGATTGAAGGGAAAGGTAGCCAGTGTAATTGCTGGGCATGAACGGCATTTCATCGTAGGCCTCAGGATGACAACGCACCTGCAATATCAAGTGATTTTTCCTTGTTATTGCAGGTGTCTTTATGCGACGGTAACCGCTTACCATCAGGTGGGCCGTCAGCTTTTTTGTCAGCTTGTTTGTCGCAACCTTAACGCAGGAACAACACTACAACTGACTCTCTTAAGCGATAATAAACTCGCTCAGCACGATGATCTAGAATAATCTAGATCTATTTGCCGACAGTCTGACAGAGTTGTGTCACAAGTTTCATGAGTGTTTGAGTGTCACACGTTAGCCGTGTTGCTTAATTCAATTTAATTAATATTTCAAATATAATCAAAATATTCCAAAATCTTGTTTTGGTTTATGAATATATAAAAATTAATGTTAAATATTTAATTATCTAACAATAATTAAATTTATATGACTTATACTTATATAACTACTTCTTATAGTTATGATTTTAAAATTGATTTTACTATGTCAATTTTATTATTATATTGTGTTTTACTGTATACTTAGTGACAATTTTCAATTTCACATAAATTATGTGTACCTACTTGGTTATATAACATTGTATTTAAATTAGACTTGCTGATGCTTTGGTGTTAAACTGAAAATCTGCAAGTATTTTGACATAAATAAATACAAAGTAGGTAATGTTATTTTGCTGCGATCTTCTGTAAGGTGCTTCCGCAGTCGGGCGCTATAAATACGGCTCTATATAGCCCAAGTAGCATCACTCGCGAATCATCTAGTGTCAGAAAAATGCAATGTCCAACTTAACCGAATCGTAAGGAGGTATTTGTAAAAATACTCGTTCAGATGTTGAGATAGAATATTAAGACATCGCAGGGTAGACGTTGGCTTAACGCAAATACAGATAGACTATATAGACACAGGGCTATCACAAGTCCTTGTATGTCCAATTATCAAGCTTAGATGGTCACCCGGGTTGTGAAAGGTTCGATCCCCGCCCCAGGACGTGATTTTTTTTAGATATTTTTAACCGACTTCAAAAACGAGGAGGTAAATTCGGCCGGTATGTTTTTTTTTTCTATGTATGTACACCGATTACGCCGAGATTACTGATCCGATTTACGTGATTCTTTTTTTGTTCGATGCGGAATAGCTGCCATTTGGTCCCATAAAAATTTTTTCAAAAACAGTTGGGTACTTTAGTTTTAAATATAAAAAAACTGAAATTATGAAGTCGTCTACATATGCGTAATTGCGATTTTTTGCTTTTCCAATGACTTTTTAGTGAAACGATACGATAGTAGGAAACAATATAATTTGACGGTCACCCATCTAGCTTTGACCGTAGAAAGTTATCACTAAAAATTGTGAAAAAAATTTTTTTAACAAATATTAAAACCGACTTCAAAAAACTGAAAAGGATAAAATAATTAAATTTAAGTAGGTATTCATCCCCTAGAAACATATTTTTGGAGTTGGTGCTAAGTGGTTTCCAAAAACAATAGAAAGTGAAGCACCGACTCCAAAAATATGTTTCTAGGGGATGAATACCTACTCAAATTTAATTATTTTATCCTTTTCAGTTTTTTGAAGTCGGTTTTAATTTTTTTCTATGTAAATATATTTTTCAAATAAAATTAAGAATATCTATAGTCGGTTTATAAGATCAACATATCAGTGTATCACTAAAAGAACTTTTTGTTCTTCTGTGCCTACAGTTTTCGAGCTCTTGCTTTACCTATCCAATTTTTTTGAGTACATCCCAAACAATTATTATTGGAAATATAAAAGTAGATATATTTTTAACGGGGTAAGTCTTCGTCTTCATCTCACCTCATGATAAGTTATGATAAGCCCGAAGAAGGAAGGATGATTGATGAATCGTCTCATTTAGCAAAATATTTCGTTAATTAGCTATTTGTAATTTCTGCTCCCAATTCAAATTTGCCAGTGGTCATGGGGCGCTTACAAATTTCGACTGAATAAGCTGTAAATTTCAATCGGGAATCATTTAGATTATTAAATCTAAATGATTCCCGATTGAAATTTACATATTTTAAAATTAAAATTTTAAAATATGTAAATTTTAATACAAATTAAAATCTTAATTCAGAATGAAATATTTATTATTTTACAATTGAGTTAGACCAAGCAACGTCACAGCCTTATAGAGAGTGTGCGTTAGATCGAAAAACGCTTGCGGGTGGTTGCCTCAGCGCGTGCGCCGTTGCTTCCGTAAAACTCAAATTTTGTTTAACAATTTCGCTAGGTTACAAAAGCTCTGAATGGTTGTTATACTGTATTGATTTACACAATATATTTGTACAAACAACAGTAATATTGATAAAAATACAGTCTAATTGAACGGTCGAGCGCCGGGCGGCCCTCAGTCGTCGATACGAGAACTCACATCCACCAATAGGAACAGCTCACAGTTTCTACCTGTTACCTTATCAGAATACCCACTTCACCCGGCTTCAGTGTAAATAAGGATTAGCACGATTATCAATTTTATTCTATGCTTGAAATGAAATAAATCGGTCATCAACGCGATATCACGGAGAACGCGGGCAATTGTGCAAATACATGCGATTTTTTCGACAATTTTTGTTTATTCAATGATATTTTGCATTTGTTTCTGTTAGGGGTTTTTGCACGTGTTTCTGGGGTTTTAATGCGCATGAGTTTTTTCGTGCGTCAGCGCACGTAACGTCCGTCCGCTCGTAGTATGGGCGCTACGAGACGCGCGCTGTGGCTCTACGGGTAACTACGTAGGGTGTATTTGATAAAATTAAATGTTACCTAATAAATACGCTAATATTAGTAAATACATAAATAAGGTAAAGTTTGTAATTGACAAGGCTTTCTAGAATATTGCATTTTTATGTTTAACGTAAAAAAATCAGAAACACAATAAATACAATTTTACTGTTACGTCTAAAAATCAAGACAGTCGTACTGTATAACTAGCTAATGATTCATTGTGTCGCGCATTTAATAAAAAAAATATACCGCATAATGTTGCTAAGGTACTTGTATTAGTTTTTATTTAGATTCATTTAGAAATAGGATTTTGAAATTATTATTCTACTATTTTACACTATGTTACTAGTACCTACTTAGTTAAATTCTTAATTGGTTTATGAGAAATTTGGCTGAAAGAGGATAGTTTGCTCAATCTATGTTCTTAGTAGGTCTTGATACTTTTAGGATTATCATAAACATCAATTCATTTATGTTTCATAAATGATTATCTGTGTACCTTAAGTTGTCTCTTCGGCGTGCAGTACGCATTTTTATTTGGGTAACGAATTTATCTTTTATTCAGTGCGTAAATAATCCACAGCCTTCATTGTTTAGTGATAAAATGATCGATACTGATATTACCTAGTAACAGTAAATGCCATTTTGCATCTATTCAAATTTACTGTTTATATATGTATAATGAATCGAAATATCAACAATTGCACTTTTAACACTAATTGCGTTTTTTTAAAAAAAGGCATCAAATTTTCAATTACCTAGTTATTGTGAACCAAAAATAACTTTAAATATGAATAATTCTTCACCGAAAACTCATTATGTTCGTGTTGATTGTAAAAAGTAATGTTACTATTACTCAAAAAGTAATAAAAACCAAAACTGATTAAAAATATTGACAGAAATCAAAATGCAGTGGTTCATGTTTGATTGCTATTCGAACAAACGCAATAATATTGCGAAATATTAATAAAAAGCACTATCTGAGGTAACATGCACCTGACATTCTGCACAATTTTCTCACAGCAGTGATACAAGTGATAACATAATGAATACTTGTTTTTAGATCCAATAAGTAACATCAAGTACTTTGCAAACCTAATAACTATCGTTTCCTTAACATAGTAAGCATTTTTGATTGCTTTTAAAAGTTGTGTTTTTATGAATATACAAGTTTATTAAAAACTCCATTCTTGTCGAGCTGTCAAGATAATGTCAGCGACTGACACGACAGGGGAGAATGCATTAAAATGTAGAGTTCCGTAAACATTATGTATGATAGCGTGCCTGCATTAATCAAAGAAAAAACATATTTCGGTTATGTCGAAGGTATATTTGATTGCTTAAGTACTATGCAAAGTATTATTTATTTATATTGCCTCTTGTAGAGAAGGTATTTTTTTAAAATATTAAATTCATAATTTATATACTGATAATCTACTTTTAATGCGTTTTGATTGAAAGACAAATGGGCGCACCAACAATAATGTCTAGCCTATTAAAAAAACCTTATAGAGCGTCGCAAGATTTACTTAATAGAAGCACTAAATCACTGGACATTTTCGAAACATTATTTTTATATATATGTCAAAAAAATGGAATTAACTCCTTAATTCAAATTGGGTTTTTTTTCGGCAAGGGTTGGCAGTTAGACAGCTATACATTTTCTATATTTTACAGCTTTAACTTTGGCTGGAGATTTGGTTGTATCTTTACAAAAATTGAGCTTATACCTGTATGCAATATTATTTCAGTTGTGCGATTAATTTTCATTGTAATTAAATTAAAATATCACAATGGCTATGGAAGAGCGGATCACCTAACCCTAATAATCTGGTGCTTAAAATAATGTATTTTTTAAAATTTCTATTCTGATTCTGGGATCAAAAGTAAAGTGTGATAATAACGAAATAAAATCCAGGAAATTAGTACTATATTTCCGTACATATTTTTATCGAGTTAAAATTTCATTGTACGTCGGTAATACCAGTTTGAGAAATTATTGCAAACTCATTATATTTTTACCAATATTTTTTACCAGTAATGCGTCATTAAAAGCTCTTGTAGCACCATGCGTCTGAGCATTCTCGTTCAAAACACACCCCATACATTTCATAGCCAACCGTTTAGTTTCTATAAAGAGTTGCGCCGTCATTATTTACAACCCTTTGGATAAGCCCTTGACAACAAAGCTTTTTAACATTTAAAAACTGCGACGTACAATGGGTGATGCATTGATTTTTTTACTGCAGCAAGGATTATAAAGAGCTCGCTTCAGCAAATGTTTTAATATTTAAAAGATTAACGTCATGTTAGTAGTATGAGTCGGTAAATATTGTTGGATTTTACAATGTTTTTATTTGTTGAATTGATTTTGAAATTTCAAATTAGGTAGGTAAATATATTGCGTTGTGGTAAAGTGTTTGCTGACATGGACTTTTATTAGCATGTTTTGGATTTAAATAAAACTTAGTGAGAGTTTTTAACAGGATTCCAAATGAATTCAAAACACTAAAGTTTGGATTATTCAAAAAAAACTTAATTTCATTAGTTCCAAAAATTTCTATAGCATTAATGAGTTTTTTGACCATTGGTCTAGGAATCATTGACAGTTTTTATTTTATCCTTATCATTGTAGTAAACATTTCGTAGATGTACCACTACCTAAACATACTATTTAAGATTTGCATGCTATCGAAAGTGGCTAAACATGAGATCATTGTATTTAATATTAACACCATTTATACCATGTTTGACGCAAATAAAGATTCTATTCTATTCTATTCTTAAGATTATAATTTTCAGTCTCGTGTTAAATGTTTAAAGCTCAAAAGCAAGTCTAGAGCTTCCAAAAAAAACATGAACAGCGCCCCTGTTAGGCAGTAGGTAGTAGTATCATCACCAGCCTACATACGTCCCACGGCTAGGCTCAGGCCTTCCTACGTGTCATGTGGGGCTCCTCAGCCTAAGATGTTGACGAGAGAGACCACCCACTTAAAAGACCGGGGGTCTTTATAGTGGGTGGTCTCGGTTCCTTCTTTATCGTAGTACAGGTTCAAGGTTCACAGTTTCCTTAGCCCAATGGCCTGTACACGATATGCCTAATAGAGAGATACCTAAGTCCAACCTTGCTAACTTCTTATTCCATCATTTTATATTTTAATTGCATTAAAAAGTATATCAATAATACTCATAAACTTTATCTTTATCAAATAACAGAGACGTCATTAAGCTAATCTTGAAACAACCAAATAATTGTCGCTCGTGACGGGTTAAGTCCGCAGAATTATGCTCGGTGGCGAACGCGTTGGGATCGGGATGTTTGGACCAGCTGAGGGGCATGCAGTCTAAAGGGTTGACCTGACTTAGAGATGTTACGTACAATCTTATCGATAAAAGTTTTTTACATTAGTAGGTATATTGGAACGTTGAATTTACTAATCACATATAAGTTTTTACTGTTAAATGTTTCATTTCAAATAATTTAATTTTAACAGTTGAATAATCTCTCGCAGGGTGCGTCTGAGTATCACCCCCGGTGAGCTCGTTAGAGGTACTTAATCGTACAGTATTTTGGGGCATGACAGCGATGGTAAGTATTCTGCTATCCGATTCTCTAAAGTCAGCAGCCTTAAATTCGTGGCTGCCGGCAGCGATGCCATACCTTTTGGCGTTTGTTTGATAACCATTTGACAATAATTGGCGACACTAGCGTTCCGACGACGATCACGGCGTGAGCCGGAACTAAAGAGGCTGTTTATTCTTATAGCTTTATGTAAAAGCGGATCAAATATTTTGATACATTTTAAAAACAAGAAAAACTTAATCAAAAAAATAGATTGTTCATGTCATATCTCTAAAATAGCGACAAACATACAGAACTAATAGATCGACGTAGAGATTAGTGAAGACACAGCGCTGTACTCAAACGTCGAAATCAATGACGGCTCGTCGTCTTGTCAGTCGTCAAGCTCGATGTCGAATATTTCTGTTAGAGTGAATCACACTGATGTTGTGTGTCGAAGCCTCGATTGTGATTGAAGATGTTAGATTTTTAGTGACTATGCCGCGATACTTTGGAGAGTCTCACATAACCCAGGGGCAGTCCCATTCGCCTCTGTGAAACTTTAAAAGCTTTCTTCAAGGTACAAGCAAATGTAGATGGGAGAGTGAGGGAAAGAATTGGGAAATTACAGGACATGGGCGGTATTAACGTATAGTAAATTCCAGAATATCAACGCACCTGCAAAATAAAGTGCTTTGCCTTGTATTGCTGGAGTATATAGGCGTTGGTCACCACCATCTGGTAAAGTCAGTTTCATATTAAATAATTATATACCAAACTAGTATTGTTTTGAAGAAAATTAAATCTGGTCAATGATAGCGTTTGCTTTACCAAATTTTTTATTGCCGTCTTGTTGACTGGTTGGTTGGAAGTTCAGGGTCAGCAATGTATGATACCTGCCTCATGTGATTGCAAGTGTTCATAGATCACGGAAACTCCTTACCTTCAGGTGGGGTATGCTTGATTGCTACCTTCATCATCATCATTCCAGCTGAAAAACGTCCACTGCTGGATAAAGACCTCCCGAGTGGTTTCCATGGCGATCATTCCTGCGCTGCTGCACGAGTTTTTGTTTTTTACAGGAACCTTTGTGGTATGAAATTCTATGGTATCGATAATTTTAAATGACGTCACTAAAAAAGCCCTACTCTAACCAGGCACATGTAGGCACATTATATTGCATTCATGGGCTCTCGAGCGTGGCGACTGCAAAGTAACTAACGCACCCCGACCGTTCAAATTGTTATTTATTATTTTAAACGGCTAAGTTATAACATGTTGCTATTTTAGAGCAAGGGTTGATTCTTTTAAGCTTTATAAGATGGTACCTGTTTCCATTTTGTCATTGTTAAAAGAATTTGAGTTGTAATTAGGCAAGCATACGACTGAAACCTATGATAATTAGTCTAAGGCTCAGATCATAGAAACATGATCATAGAACCCCTTATTCGCTAAAAATTACAAGCTGATGCCTAGCTTCTACTATACATTGCTGTTTCAGCTATAATGAAACGAAACGCTTCGTTGTGATACATCGAAGTACGTAAATCATCATCATCATCATAACCAGCCTATATACGTCCCACTGATGGGCACAGGCCTTCCTACATGGATGATAGACATGAGGAGTTTGGGCCATAACACCACCACGCTGGCCCAATGTGGGTTGGTGGGTTAAAGCGGTTGCTGGAACGACTGGGACCAACGGCTTCACGTGCCTTCCGAAGCACGGAAGAGCTCGAGATAACAAGCCTTGATTGACCCATCCCAGGATCGACCATAGGGAAAGTTGCTTTGTTTTTCGTATCGAAACCAGAAAGCTCAAACCATTACGCCATCGAGCTCCTCATGTACGTTAATACACCGAAGATATCATCCACCAGCACTTGTCGTTTGAGTTAGCGAATAGTGGGCTGGTTAACCGTGAAATGAAAATATCTTTATACAAATTGGCCACCAAGAAACACTTTCGTTTTTCGACTATAATAAAATATATATTAACAAACAACGTCATAGTGTCTGTCTGTCCGCCTGTCCGTCATGTCTGAATTTACGTTAACTAACAAAGTCATAATGCTTGTCTGTCTGTCGTGTCTGAATTTATACTGGTTCCAAAAGTTGAACTACCGAGAAGATACCGGCAAAAACTCGTGTAGTCACTCTTTTCAAATAAAGTTCAATGTTTTAGCAATGCAGTGCTGCCCACAATAAAAATATATCAAAGTTAAAATAGAATGTACGTCAAAGTACCAACAAAGTAGGAGCCCAAATGGCAAAAGTATTATCGTTATTTCCAAGCAGTCTCACTAGTCACAATAAGGTATCACAAAGGTCAACAGTCATAATACTCTTTAATAAAAATATATTATAAAATATTGTGAAATGGTAATGTGTGTCCACATATTCGTATCATCTTAATTATTTTTGGACCTTATAGCAGCCTTTTTTCATTAAAGTTTGTTGACATGAGTTACCTCTCCAAGCCTAACATAACAGACACTGAGATTAATTGTAATGTCATAGATTTATGACATTTGGACGTTTAAGTAACATTTTAAACATATTTTAAAAAAATCATTAGGTATAAATATAATCTTCTCTTACCGCTGCTGCGCCGGCGCACACCCAGAGAAAAGAGAGAGATAGACCATTGTGGTCTGGATCCTGCGGTGAGTAAGGTCACCAGAGCTCATCACGGAAAAAACTACAACTAAACTTTTGACTACCTGTAGCTCAAAAAATTGACTACATAACTCAGGGTAACCCCTAGCCAAAAATAAAGTTGCACATAGATGCACCGTTTTGTGAAACAGTTCATGTTTCGGATTGAAGGGAAAGGTAGCTAGTGAAATTAGTGAGCATAGATGGCATTTCATCTTTGACCTGCAATATCAAGTGATTTTCCCTTGTTATTGCAGGTGTCTATGGCGGCGGTAACCGCTTATCTCCAAGTGGGCCGTCAGCTTGTTTGTCATCTAGTTGTATAAAAAAACTGTAATTACACCTCGCTAAATTTTGGCTAAAACTAATTTAACCGAAGATGTTTGGCGAAATATTCTTTTCAGTTATTATTTTGGGATCAGGGGACTCCTCCCTAATGCTGTCAACACAATACTAACTCTTGATTTCATACAATACAATAGGTAGCGTGTAAGTTGTGCCCAAGGTGCAACGAGTGAACCTCCTCATGGGTCGAGCGCCTTGGAGACTAAGCGTCAGCGGGACATCTCCCCCGGTGGTGATGCCTGGCGATAAGAATTCCTCCATAGGCGAATCTGCCCCTCAAGCTTGACGACTCACCAAGGTTCTCGCCTCCTAAAACCCCATCCAGACTCCACCCCCATACGGGCCATCTGCGGGCAACAGTAATAGTCCGTCCAAAAAAAGCTTCGAGTGTCTACAGGCTACGGTACTATTTCCAATATGATATTTTTATATAGTAGCCAAGCCAGCGTGTAACGGCCCGGCCACGGGAAATTCGCCGCGGCGAATATTCGCGCTTCTATTCGCCCAAATGAAAATAAATGTATATAAATGTACGCGCGCGTAGCGGCGGCCGGCGACTTCGCCAGTCGCGCCGCAGCCTCCGTCACCGCCGCCGCCGCCGCCCGTTCCCTTGGCCAGGCCGTAAGTTGTGCCCGAGGTGTTACGAGCGTCAAGAGGCTACGGAACGATTTCAATACAGTAGCCAGCGTGTCTGTTGTGCCCAAGGTGCTACGAGCGTCTACAGGCTACGGTGACATCAACAGGGCTATTCGTTTGTTTGCCTCCTTTGTCTTTAAAAAAAACACATATACTGTATATGAAATCTTTTGTTAAGAATATGTGGGTACTTAACAAACCACTAAGCATTTAAGGGTTTCAGAGTAAAAGGCTCTTCAATATATTTATGAACTTAAGGCGTACTTACTATGTGATGACTTTAATACAAAACTAAATATTATTAAGTACCTAATCGATAAAAGTTGGCAATGATAAGCACCTCTCGCAATATCTTCACATCATTTCACTTTTTAAAATATTTGATTTGAAAAAGCAAACACTAAAATGTAAAAAATAATCCTACATTTCAACCCTATAAACGCTGCGTGACGGAGTTTGTCAATATTTAGCGAGAAATTGTCGATCAACTGGAACAGGAGCGTTTGGTGTTAAAATGTTCCTTTGTAAGTGCATTTGTTATCCAATAACCCGTTAACGTTTGTAATAAACGATATGGTCTTTTATTCAGAGCAAGGCCGTTCGAATAGATTTATAAAAAGATATTACAGGTGGAAGACAACAAAAGGCCCGTCATGATGAGTAGTAAGGCCAAAGTGAGACGATCGTAATTAATTCGTTTTATATTACATATTTTGGTAAAAGGTTATGGCTGAATAACTGAGGTTGTAGGCTCTCTGCAACCACTGAGCCATAAGCCGTTTTGTCTTTAAGTAACTTGTTCCCAAAAAACTTTAATTAATTATTGTATACTTTCAGTATATTTGAATACAAATAGAATGATTTATTATATATTTTATTATTATTATTATAATTCTATGAAAAATAGCATGTATTATGTTACAAGTATTTTTAGGAAGGTAGTTATTTTGCATATTGATGAAGAACAATATAAGAGAATAAGTAACACAATGATAATATTGGCTAAAGGTGCATTAATCAATATCAACACGAATATAATAACAAATCTTTACCTTTGTAGTTGCCGTTTTTTTATTAAATTTTCATTCTAAATATTTGTATTTTTTTATTGTATCATATTATTACTTTAAGATTTTTTAAGATTGTATTACTAGAAAGGGAAGTCTTAAACAACACGTATATACCTACTCTGTTTTTGAGAAATTGAAATACCTACCCCGTGCACCTCTTTCTTCCATCGCACCATCCGTTTGCAATCGAACTTCCTCATGACATTAAAAATCGTTACCAAAATATCATATTTTTCAATTTCGGGCAAATCAGCAATTTCACAGGTAAGACCTATTAGAACTTTTTTTAAATCGTCTGAGTAGTCGTTAAGGTCTTACCGAAATAATTCTGAAAATGAGTTTTCTTTCTCTTCAGAGAGTCATAAGCGTGTGCAATCCAAATATTCATTCGCATTTCCTATAAAAATTGCGTCGGATCCGTATCTGATCAAATATTTATGTAATTTATTGCCCGTCGATACCAACAAAGGGTTATACTGTAACAGAAAAAAATAACAGCTCACGCACTATTAAACTATTAAATAAATAACCCGTAAAATTACCAGAGTTGGGTTCACATATGGCCAATTCGTACTAGCTCTAGCGAGAGTCAGAGGTAAAACTTGTGGTTTTTTTTACCCTAAAATTAAGAAGACTTTAGAGATTTCGTAAAAACTTAAAAAAATAATTAAGATTGCCACTGCAGCTAACTTTACTACATTGTTTTATAAAAACTAAATAATAAAGAAATAAACTAGATGCAAGATCATTTTATTCAAATTGTGTCTTAACAAATTTTGAATTGAAAAAATTATTAAAAAGTTACGGCTAATTGAAGTGTTTTTTGCTATTATTAAAAATGATTATTTGTTCATGAAGGCAGCGCTTTGTGGTGAATTTTTATTTGTTTATATTTTCATACAACCTAATTTTGGATACTAGAATTTGAATTTAACATCGATGGTGGACTTTAGCTTATAACAAAAAACTGAAATCCTCACCCCTCGGCCTTATAAATAAAAAAGGTCTCCTTGGATGATCCTAGGAAGAGCTAACCTATGTTTTGTTATAATTTTACATGTCGCATTTGATATGATTTGATATATAATATGTAAGATCAAGGAAAACCCTCTTCCACCTGTCTCAACCTCAACGTCACGCACAAAGAAGTTTAGTAACGCGTTTGTTTGTCGCACCTACTTCTAAAACTTGGAATTCTTTGCCAGTACATGTCACATCCTTCTTTTAACATAGTTCTCTACAAAAGATACGTGAAAAGATATCTTATTCCAAGAGTAAAATCTTTATTAATAAGGCCGTTAAAAAGGTAATTGAACAGGAATTAGTTTCCTGGACACGGAACTTAGCTGACCGTTTACTTAAACGTCATTTAAATTCTAAGCAGGGCTTAATTTTATACACATTACTAGGTAGTGGGTATATAGAGACGTCTGGATAGATACCACCGCCCTTACCTATTTCAGCCTTATAACAGTTTGCTGTGTTCCGGGTTTAAGGGAAAGACAGCCAGTGTAATTACTGGGCATGGAAGGTATTTCAACTTAGGACTCCGGATGACAACTTACCTGCAATACCAAGTGATTTTATGTTATCACACTTCATTAATGTTTACTTTAGATTCAATATAGATAATGTGAAATATAAAATAAGAATGTTAATCTGGATTTGGTTAATCAGGTTGTCAAACGTATAGTCTAAATTCTCTGGTAAAAATACTTTTGGTCACTGCAATACAAGCATTGCTTAGTGCAGAGACCGTTAGAAATTAAGTTTGAATTGTTACTTTTAATATGGAAATAAATAAATAAATTTCAGGAAACAATAAACAAATATTTAAAACAAACTCAAATCTAAGTTCCATATCAAAACCCCAATCTTCCAAAGCAGTGGGCGTTCCCTTTGAAGTGTCTAGCCCACCGGGACACTCGCATAAAACAGGGAGCGTCGCGTCACTGCCCACAGTGCAATACACGCAGGCGCACTGCACTGTGGTACAGGGAACTAGTCATGGCCAAAAAAGTTTTCTTTTAGTGTGGCTTACCTACTAGTGTTGTGATAGTGTGTAGTGATAAAGTCAATTATTAACTAAAGGAAAAAACTGGTGTTAAAAAGTAAGTTAACAAAACTCTTTTAAACAATTTATTTTGAAGTTGTAAACAATCTGAAACCACTTTTTTAATAATGTTCATATTTATTTATTTTTCTTTATTGTTGTATAGAGGAGCTCAGTGGCCTAGTGGTTTAAGCGCTCTGGTTTTAATTACGAAAACAAAGCTACTTTCGCCATGGCCAGTCGCGAGGTGGGTCAATCAAATTTGTAATCTCAAGCTTCTCCGTGTTACTGCAACCGCTTTAACCCACCCACCCGCATTGGGCCAGAGTGGTGGAGTTATGGCCTAAGCTCTTCATGTGTTTCTCCCAATTAGGAAGGTCTGTGCCCAGCAGTGGGACGTATAAAGGCTGATGATGATTATTGTTGTATAATAGTGTTCTTATAAAATTCAAACATGGGGCAGTAACAAGAACGCTTAAAAGTAGGTACCGCAAAATTCTTACGAACTGAAGTTAACACAGCGTTATTGGTTTTCTCATCAATCTAATTGCATAAAAATTAATAATATATAAAATATCATTAGCGATATTATATATCAAAGTTAAAAATATACTATATTCTTTACCTTCAATATTGTTTTATATTTTTAAGCAATTAATATTACGTAAAATGACATTTTACTAAGTATGCATTATAAAATAATAATTTGCCGTGGATGATTGAAATCACATTGGGTCTAGAAGGTGCGGCTTGATAGGTTAATAAAATGTGTAATTTACAGTATTGAAAGGTTATTAATTTCATGGCAAGACCAACATCTTAAAATATTTAGTAGATATCATAGAAACAGCGATAGCCAATAAAAAGTCGACTGATACAAGCAATATGTAATTTATAACACAATGGGTAATAATGACGACTTTATGGTCGTAATTTCAGCTTAGGGTAATACCTAAGTAATATAACTCAATTGCTTAGTCTATATAAGTAACCTCTATCTATCTAAGTAACCTACTTGCACTCGATCAACTAGTATTTTGTTGAAGTTACAAGTCGCCGGCGCTGCCGTACAGACGCGATTTGTCTGTAATTAATAGTCGAATGGTGTATCCCACTATTTCCATCATCATCATCATCACCAGCTTATTATACGTCCCACTACTGGGTATAGGCCTTATTACATGGGAGAAAAAAATTAGGAATATGGGCCATAACACCACCACGCTGGGCCAATGAGGTTTGATGGGTTAAAGCGGTTGCCGTAATAACCGGGACCGACGGCTTAACGTGCCTTCCGAATTACGGAGGAGCTTGATATTACAAATTTTGATTGAATAATCCCGCCGTGGAGCTAGGAGCAGCTCGGAAGCGTTTGAGCGCTCTAGTTAATTTAACCAAAACCTTTTTAATGAATTTTAAACAAAGAAATAACATTCCATTACACGTTGATATTAATTATATGGGCAATTCAGTGAAAGAAGTAGATTCTACAAAATTTCTAGGCTTGACTATTGACAACAAGTTGACATGGAAAACTCACATTAGTAGTTTAGTGAATAAGTTAAACCAGTTTTCTTATGCACTGCATAAATTGAGAAAAGTTGCCAACATTAAAACTATTCTAACAGCCTATCATGGGTATGTAGCATCAGCACTAAGATATGGTGTATTATTTTGGGGTAACACTACTGACAAAGAGAATGTCTTTAAAGCCCAAAAGAGGTGTTTGAGATCAATGTTCGGTTTAAAACAAGACGTCTCATGTAAACCATATTTTCTGAAGCATAAAATTTTAACACTGCCATCAATATATATAAGTGAAATTGCAAATTTCGTTAAAAACTATCCGCATTACTTTGAGTCATATCCTATTGGAAGCCGTCGTGAGGGTAATTTGAAAGTAACTCAGGGATGTAAGGCTCTTCTGCGTAAAATTAGTGTAAATTGCATGGCGCCTACCATTTACAATAAAATTCCACTAGATATTAGAAGAATTAATGACAACAAAAGATTTAAAACTGCTCTCAATGGCTTCCTTGCTGAAAAAGTATATTATGACATAAAAATATTTTTAGATGATAAGACAATAATAACTAATGATCAATAATTATTTGTATATAATAAATAACAATTAATATATTAATAATAATTTTATTTGACGTTGACTTGATTATGACATTAATTCTAATTTTATTACATTTCAATATGTTCATTCTAATTTTATTACATTTCAATTTATTACATTTCAATATGTTCATATGCCTATATGGCGAATCATGGCTGTACTGATATTTTCTTATATTTAAAATCAATGTAATACCCATGCTTATGAATAAATAAATGAATTATGAAAAAAATTATTATGAATTATGAATTAGTTTCGATACGAAAAAAAAATTTGCAAATTTCGCCATGGTCGATCCTAGGATGGGTCAAACAAAGCTTGTTATCTCGCGCTCCTCCGTGCTTAAGGCGATCTATCGAAACGTTGTTTCGGCCAAGACCGATAGGGATAGAGATATGGCTGACACAGCGGGTGGAAAAAAGACAAAACAGCGATCGCGCGTGAAAAGTAAACGAAATACACAAATTATTTTATTAAAAAATAACCTTATGGACTACAAAAAAACGCTTCTACACGATTCTGAATATTAATAATATCTACTATTTAAAGTAATTTCCTATTGAATACAAATTATCGTTCACCAATAATCTTAAGTTTTCTTGTTTATAAGAGGTCTTTTCGGAAATAAAAAGTATCAAGGCAAATTCCTTTAATCGTGTTTTCGTTCTACTCGTATCTAGATAAGGATATGAAGTAACGTATATTTGATTTTCAGATTCGTAAGATCTTTCAGCAACGTATGACATTACTTATAAAACTGCGATTTTTTTCAATATATCGCCTTAAGAAGGCACGCTAAGCCGTTGGTGAAGTATTGAAGGTTGTTTTGCTTTGAGCGCTCAAACCCCTACGCCACCGAGCTCCTCCTACGACACTGAGTTGCTATTTTCGTGGAAATACTTACTTAAATAATTGAAATAGTATGACGTTTTTTTGTTTCTAATTATATTCCATTATTTCTGACAAAAATCGCATAAAAGCTCTCAATAGGTACAAGATCATAAAAAAGGTAGAATGATCAATATCTAATTATTAGCAATTGAAGTCATTCCAATGACTCGTACGCCCTATACAATTCCGATTAACTTTTCGACACACTCGCCTACAAGCAGCAGTACGCCACGCGTCGCCGCTTCCGCAAACAATCGGATCGCGTGTCGAACGCGTGCCGCAGGTGTACTAATGGGGTGGACTTGATTAATTTAATTGTAATGTTTTAAAAACATACCAAACTAATAATGTCAAAATTTTAATACTTCAAATAGACCAAGAAGGTTTTAATGAGTTGCAAGCTTATGACATACTTACTTGTTATGCTGTAAAAATGATTCCTAATTATATTTAATGAATAAATACAAATATCGATCTCTTTACATTTTTTTTGAAGCAACAGTCTTTGAAAATATTTTAAAGAAAGTATGGGGGATAACGCGGCAATACATCTGTTGAAAAATAAATTTACGTGAAATTCACATAGTACTACTTAGATCATTAATTATTATCATCGAATTTTTTGAAAATAAATACCTACAATTCGATAAATATCTAAAACTCTATAAACAATTGATTTTTCTCTTATTATAGGGCAAATTAAAATAACACGTTATTAATTAGTCCGGTATTAGTGTTGATTTTAATTACCAAATTTAATTATGTAATTAGTATCTCTTAATCTTGCCGCTAGTATCTAATAAATTACAGTATAACAGTGTTACTTATTACACGTTTTGCATTAATTATACGCCAATTGCGTACTGAACTCTTCTAGTGGACCGTAACACACGCTAGCACAGATATTGATAACAACTACAGCTGAATCATCTTCACCAGTAGGTGGTAGACCCATATGTAGAGTCGTCTGGGTAGGTACCACCGCCTTTCTTATTTCAGCCGTGAAACAGTTCGCTGTGTTTCGGATTGAAGGGAAAGGTAGCCAGTGTAATTACTGGGCATGGACGGCATTTCATCTTAGGCCTCAGGATGACAACGCACCTGCAATATCAAGTGCTTTTCCTTGTTATTGCAGGTGTCTATAGGCGGCGGTAACCGCTTACCACCAGGTGGGCCGTCAGCTTGTTTGTCATCTAGTTGTATAAAAAAAAAAAACAGCCTATATACACTCACAACTACTCTTCCGCTCTCACATACACTCTTCACATCATACTCAAACTTACACGCTCACTTACGCTCACTCACATCCATCAACACCTCATACTCGCTCACTAATTACACAATACTCATGAACTAATTATTTTTTATTTTAGAAATTTTTTCATTTTTTCTCTACAGCTCGGCAAGTTACCTTGTTAATTCTACATTGGTACCTTAATTGTATTTATTATCATTGCTTCAATTTATTACTAAGCACTGTAATAAGCTAGTTTACAGTAGGGGCCTGGTGACCTGTAGAACAAACCCATTTTAGGCACCAGTCCTTCACAATTTTAGGTTATTTCTAATTATAAGTCTTCCTATTATAATTGTAATGTTTGTGAAGGATAATAAAAAAAATATTATTATTATTATTATGTACGCTTCTCCGCTGGGCACAGGACTTCTTACCTGGTAGAAACACACGAGGAGTTTGGACAATAACACCATCACGCTGGACCGATGCCGGTTGGTTATCGGTTGCAGTAGCAACCGGGACCAACGGCTTTACGAGCCATCCGAAGTACGGAGGAGCTCGAAATCACATGAATAACTAATCCCGGGATTGAACATGGCGAAATTTGCTTTGTTTTGGTAATTGAAACCAGAGCGCTAAAACCATTACACCACCGAGCTCCTCACTATTAAAGCTGAATAATCATTGATTAACTATTTAAATTAATATAGGTGAATGATTAAGATAAATGTTTCTAATTCAGCTACTATACGGGCTGCTTGGTCAGGGGTCCCAGGTTCGAGTCCTTTTTTCATGAGTCATGAATGTTTATTTAGTATATAATTGATATTTATATGCATATTACTATCAATAGTTCTCCGTTATCTAGTATCCATATAACAAGCTCTGAGTGATGCTTAGTTTGGGCTAGATAATAGGTGTCATTGTATATATAATACTTATTTACTGTCTTTTCTATTTCATATCTAGTCAAGCCTTGCTTATGTTAAAGTTTTTCACTCTAAATGATAGATGCGACAATCACCAATAAAAATCAGTGTATTATAAGAAGTCATTGAAAATAATTGACTTAATAACTTTGGTGCCCCCAAATCGGAAACCACGGCCGGAAGTCGGAAGTGATAGAGTTCAACTGACTTTCCGTAACAGACGGTCACGCAACGCCCGGTCACCTGTCATGGTCAGACATGAAAATTATCGTAAATCGAGCAAGGGCGCGATAGAAGCTTTGAACGTAGTGTTGATATAGTAAGGGGCTACTCGTTAAACATTCGATATATTACGCGGCTGGAAAATAAGGACCATTCATCATAATCACCAGCCTATATACGTCCCAATGCTGGGTACAGGCCTTTCCTACATAGGAGAAACCTTATTTCTATGATCTGAGGGAGAAACATATAAGGAGAAAAACCATTATATTGCAAAAAATATTCTAAGCCTGTCAAGCCACAAATTCCAGTCGCAATGGGTTTTTAATTAACATAATTATTGTAAGAAATACAAATAAAGATGAAAAAAATTATGCTCCAGGAGTCGAGGAATCGAACCCGCGTCTTGGGTCCGGTCAGACGCGATAACCGCTACGCCACCGGAGCACTTTCTTTTTACTTTTGACGTTTTTATAGTAACTTTTATCTCACCACTCATTAAAATTTACACCTCAAGTGATCTGAAAAAAATATTTTTAAGCATTTTAAAAATTTCAGTAAAGATGAGAAATCCATTTTAATCACATTTTAATGTTATATTTGGTGCGTTTGTAACGCCTACGTTATTGTAAGAAATACAAAATACAATATTATCATCGTTTTCTGAATTAATAAATAACTAATAGATGTTACACATTCGTACATTATTAAAATGCTTACTCATAGTGCGAACGTTTTATTCATTGAAATATAATTGCCAAATTTAATTTAAATAATTGGTAAATAGACAGTATATGACTCATCCTACTTATTTGAATATTACAGTAAAGCAATGAAGATAATTTACGGGACTATTTATTTTTCGGGAAAATTAAAACTTGAAGTACCTACCCATTTTAAAATCAATTTACTGTTCTATAATGTTTTAAAATCTGCTTTTCTTTTCTTTACAGTTTGCACAATATGTTCGGAGCAGAATTCGAAGACTATTGTGACTTCAATGATAGCATCTGCAGCAACGATTCAGGTTTTGAGAGATCATACGCAGACTCCCTAGCTACACCAACATCTACAAACTGCACACCACTGAAACATGACACCTCTGACCTAGGAATATCACTGACACCGCACAAAGAATCTAGTGTAAGAAGAAAACTTTTCAGTGACAATTACGAATTTCCTATGCAAGACAATGTGGATGTAAAAGTATTTGAACAGAATTTAAATGCAGCTGGTAACACATCCACTCCTATAAAAGGCAAAAAGCCAAAAGATCCAAACAAGCCAAAGAGAAAATATGCTAATGGAAAAAATAGAGTGACACGATGTAAAAGTCCATCACAAATTATGAGAATAAAAAGAAATAGAAGAATGAAGGCTAATGATAGAGAAAGAAATAGAATGCATATGTTGAACGAAGCTTTGGATAGACTTCGATGTGTTTTACCGACATTCCCGGAGGATACAAAACTAACAAAAATTGAGACACTAAGATTTGCCCATAACTATATCTTTGCTTTAAGCCAGACTTTGGAATCTTTAGATAATATAGATTCGGGAAACATTCCACCTGAAGGGTTCACTCTGAATTACAACAAACTGCAACATTACTCCATAGCTGGAGAGAAAATAACTAAAGACGCGTTTAGAGATATTTTCTTAGTTCCTAATAAAAGTGAAGATTACAACAATGATGGTAGTTATAGAAGTTTCCAAGGTTTCAGCAAGCCTTTTCCGAATGGATCTAATTACCTGCAAACATCGGAAGGTGTACTTATTAATGTAGGAAACGTAACTGTCTCCGTTAATAACAAAGGTGGCAACTGTATCACTTCAACAACAGGAAGTGGATTCTTTACGCACCCTTCAATCATCGGCGATGATATAAATCAGCAAAACCATTACCATAGTCAAAGAAATGTAGGATCTTACAATAGTTTTGTTGAGTCATATGAACCTAATTTGCACAACAGTAATGAAGGATATTTTAACCAAACAAATTATGAAATATTTAGAAATGCTTTCGAAACTGCTAAGAATAGAAAGTATCCGAAAAGCAACGATTTTCCTGTTAGTTGCAATAATTACAACAATAATGCGTATTCTCAAAATGATAAGTGCTACTACGGTGCAGATGGGAACTACTGCCAAACCAATTTTTATTATAATCAAAAATATCAAAAAGATTTTTATAATAGATCTTCTAGTGTATTAAACGCTCAAATATAAATAAAATTTTAAAGTCAATTATAGGATTAAATATTGTATTTTGTAAAATAAAAATAGTAGACTAACTAGTCATATCATGTACAATTTATATTATATTTTATACACTTAGATTAAGAAATATTGTGAATTTATACGACAATAAACTCTATGATTGTATATTTTTTAGTTGGAATTGCCAAAGTTTATATACTAGTCATTTTTGTACTGCTCTAAATAAAGATATGTTTTATAAAATATGTGTATTTTTTAATAACTTCATAATAAAATAAGACTCCGGGCTTAGTTCTTACAAAAAAAGTGATAAACATAAAATGGATTTCAAGCATTTAGATTCCATTGTAATCATTTTTGAAGTTAAATCATTCTTTTGACCTCAACCATTTAAAACTGAACTGAATTCGCACTTGATTTACCATCATGTAATAATAAAAGCAAGAATCATGAATATAAATCAAATTGGAACAATGGTGGCTAAAGAGCGAAAAGTTGTGAATGCTCGTGCGCACCCCTGTGCAAACGCATTGTTCAAAGTCTTTAGAAAAGCTACTGGTCCCACCCTTGACTTATTTAAAAGGTTTTGACTCTACGGTACATGTAATAAAGTTGTATTTCCTATTGAACAAAAGTTTGGTAGCAAATTATAGGGGCACCCGATTTGGGTCGAGTTACGAAAACTAATGTTTGCTTTGGAAATTCGTTACGGCCTGTTTTGTTGTGAATGTCTGTGTTTGCTCCAATGATTTGGGTGTCATGTAGTTTTGTATGGACGTTATTACGGGACATCAAACCGTTGAATGATTATGGTCTTAACTATGATTCTGGGAATAGCGTTGTTACAATTATTCCTTATTGTCACTACCAATAACGGATAGCTTACTTTGGATATTTTAATATACGACAAGGCTGGCGTATAGCACCGCCTGATGCTATGCGGTTACCGCAGCCCATAGACGCTTTTAGCACCTTGGCCACTGGCACACTCACGCGCAGCTCGCCCTATCACAATCACCTTGGGTCTGGGTCAAGTCCAGTAACTAATATTTTTACTTCTTCTACGATCATCATTATTTAGAGCCGTTTTAATGTATAATTTGACGAAAATTACCTTGAAATAGCGTCAAGTTGAGGTACGATTCCGACGACTAAAGCACTAGTCCTAATTAGACCATATTTTGACGTTTAATCAACGTACGTTTTATAAGAGACAGGGAAAATGCACTTTTCCGTACACGTCATCACTTTTCTACTTAATTCTCTTATTTAAGTCGAGTGTCGCACTCTGAACTTCTAAGTTCAAAATAGCGTTTTCACTGTTCCGCCTTAGGACATGTTTTTTGTTTCGAATCTAGACTAGTTTATTTTAAACATTTATTATAAAATTTAACACAATAATTGATAGAGCGTGGGTAGAGCAACAAGAACACCTTTAAGATCCGTGTAATTATTTGTCAAAGATATTTGTGCTTGAATTTTTTTTTATTGAAATAAATATCTGCGTTTCGTTACGCATAATTACATAATAATGCACGTGAGCGTTACCAATACTCGACAGGAAATTAATTTCCGTTTTAAATATAATATTCAATATAACGGTTTTCTAGACTCGTTGGGAGAACAGATGAATGTGATTTCAATTTTTTTTTTTTATTATTTATTTTTAAATAAATTTGTTATCGTGTCATTTAATTTGTGGAGTAATACTCCCTGGAGTCAATGGTAATTAAAAATCAACTCATTGTGTTTAAAATGTGTGGCTCAACAGTTTGATAAATAATTATTATAAACATGTAGTACAATTAATCTAAGACAGAGCTTCACATAGTACTCAATTTAAAAGTAACTCTTATTGCGACAACATGAAATGTTTAACAGACAGCTTTGTCTTCTCTTGATAGTATCTACATATAATCAGGATAAACATCTCGTGATTGTTTTGCTAACAGCATGCCTACTTAGTTCACCCCCAACAATGGGCATACATCGCCTGTCCCATGTCAATGTAACCACGACGAATGGATTATCACGGCTTTGGTCGGACCAATTTGGATTCGTTTACATAGAGACTTTGTAACTCTTATTAGCGTCGGTGTTGTGTCGAAATTGCAGCGCATATTCAGTTATAAATTTTAACTTAATTATACAAACATAATTTTGTAGCATTCTGTATGCTTGTCGAAGATTCCTAATCTATATCAGTCAATATATGAATTACATGAATTTTTATGATTGTCTTGGTCGTGTTAATTTTACAATTTTCATAGAGTTATGTCATATTTTTATCATGCTATGTATTACGCGGCATGACAAATTAACTAAAAAAAAACAAATAGGTAAATAATTTTGAATTGAAAATATTTTTAGGCGTATTTGATAATCATGTTTACGAACGATCATAGCCAACATTTTCTCATACTCGTACCTTTACTAAAATATCTCTCAAGTGATTGATAAACATTTTCGTTACTGTCTCTCATCCAATAATTAATATTTCTCGATGTAATCGCACATTCGGAATCAACGGTACAATGCTAACACGTCACACTTAGTCGTATCTCCCCACAACATCGGTAGCCATTAATTTCCTTCACAATTTCGCGAGCCACCGACTGCCACCACTAATCCCGCACATTTACCAAATTTCGACATATTCCCCTATTCGGTGAGGAGTCCAATCACAAAATCAGAATCATTTATTTACTAAAATATGAGAACAAAGTACAAACTGATTTCACATAAGTAATTACCAAGGATGATATAAGTATAATTACTTAGGTAAGTACTTCTTACACTGTGAAAACAATATACTAATTAATTAATTTTCTAAGTGTGATTAAATCGTATATTAAAAAGTTAAATAAGCACTATACTTTATGTTTATCTGCTATGAAATAATTTATTTAAATGTCACTATGTTCACTTATTAGAAAACAAAAATAAACGGAAATAAAAACGAATGTAAATACACCACCATAAAACTAAATAGGTAAGTAGGTACCATAATAAAATTAAATGTCAACAATAAAATTACCTACTTAAGACAATTCTAGACATAATAAGTAATAATTATTTCTTAACTTTTTAAATACTCTTTTTTGTTTATACCTTAACACCAAGACATATATAATTATCCATACTAATATTATAAATGCGAAAGTAGCTGTCGGATTGTTTGTCTGTTTCGTTTCACTCCTAAGCTGCTAAACCGATTCAGATGAAGTTTGGCATTTTTTTATTTATTTATTTATTTATTTTGTTCAAAAATTAGTATACAGAGTATCTTAAAAACTATTGATGATAACAGGTTTACTGGCAGCATAATATCTTTAAGATGGTTGAACGTTAACGTCCGTACTAGTTTTATTATATAAACTGTATGACAAACGTTTACGCCTTCCACCAGACTGTACAGGACCAGATATGTAATGCCAATTTATATATGTATTTAAGCATTCTTACGTAAGAACATAATAATTTAAAAAGTAGAAAATAAAAATTCAAACAATTAATATTAATATTCATAACAAACATGCTCGTGAGAACCAAATATATGTTGCATAATTGTGAGTGTGTGTGTGTGTGTGTATGTGTGTGTGTGTGTGTGTGTGTGTGTGTGTATGTGTTGTGTGTGTGTGTGTGTATGTGTGTGTGTGTGTGTGTGTATGTGTGTGTGTGTGTGTGTGTGTGTGTATGTGTTGTGTGTGTGTGTGTGTATATGCATGGACCCTATATATATATATGTATGGACCCTACGGTATTATTTGGGGTGTGCCAAAAATCATTAAACATCACATTTGTATGTGGAGTGTAATTTTGTATGTGTAAGTGTATCAAATCAATGGCCCATTAATATAATAATATGTTGGAATTAGGATTTACTTAACTTTGTTAGGGTTTTCTAAAAGATCCTCCGTTTCCTTGTATGAAAGTTTCTGTAACCATTGCCTCAAATTTAGCTTACATTTCCTTAGAGTGGTGCTATAGATATTTAGAACTCTATTGATTTTGTTGTATACGTGGGAACTACGGACGTAGTATTGTCTGCCAGCAAGAACAGTTCTGTGAGGCACAGATTTACACACCCGGTATTTTAACCCTTTGGCTTCCACTTTTGGCACTATTATCCAATGGAAGAGAACGATGTCGACGAAGTGTCATTTGGAGCACATAAAGTTGTCTAACTGTAAGCACCTCGCACTCTTTGTACAGATCAATAGTTGGGTACCTGAAAGGTTTCCTCTTCATTACTTTCAATACAGCTCTTTGTGCTCGTTCCAGCTTTAAGAAATGAGTTTTGCAGGCACCGCCCCAAGATGGGATGCAATAGGTTAGAATTGATTGCGCCAGAGCAAAGTAGACTAGATTTAACGTTTTTGAGTCAGCCGAATTCCTCAGTTTCTTAAAAACTGAGATAATCTTTCGAACACGAGAAGTCATATTATTTATTTGAGTAGTCCAGCTAAGGGTGTTATCAAGTAGAATTCCTAAATATTTAATAGTGTTGGTCTGAGTTATTGGCAAGCACCCACAATCTGACGTCTCCCTATTAAAATTATGGATTTTAATATTAGCGGAATCTGTTTCAGGTTGTGACGTTTTAGATACAGAAAAGGTAACATATTTAGTTTTCTCAATATTTAGTGTAAGCAAATTGTCATTCAGCCAAGTTGAAACAACATGCAAGGCATCCTCCATCCCACGCACGGCACCATCCCAAGTCCGGTCTTGAACCAATAGAACTGTATCATCTGCATATGTTATAATACGACAGTTCGGAAGAGATAATTGGCACAGACCATTTATATATACTAGGAAGAGAGTATACATAGAAATAGTTTACATCTTAAGAAAGGAGATAGGCTACCTTTTGGCGCGATAGCAGGGATCCGCGCAGGCGGAAGCTAGTAAACGATAAAGTATTAATTACAGTGCAGCTTTTATATTTTTTCATTATGGAACATGATTATATCGATCACACTCAAATAATAAACCCCAAATCAAATAAAACCTTTTTAAAATAACCACATGTCAAATATCGTATGTCCAGAATCCTAGCCGCAGGCTAATTGCTGTCTGTTTGTCCGTCGTTATGTCTACAAGTTGATGTTTAAAATTCATCACGTAGCCCTGGGGGCAGCGCAATGTTTGGGTAGCTCGCTAAGCCAATACAAGAGTTTGTTTATTTTACGTTTTGTAAAGAAATGTATGAGGGATGCTTTTTATTGTGTTTTATTGGGTAATAATCCAATAGTAAGTTATTAGGTATTTCGATTTGAATGATAGTGAATTAAGAATAAAACCAATTTACCGGATTTAACTCGCGTTTAATTAGATATTACATTATTGGGTCGTGGGTACATTAACTAGTTCGGTCAGGCTTCCCGGGTTCGAATTCCGGTAAGGGCAAATGTTTGTATGATGAGTCATTTGTTCACGAGTCATGGATTTTATATGTTTATTTAGTATCTTTCTATATTACTATCAATATTTATCCGTTGTCTAGTATCCATAACACAAGCTCTTAATGATGCTTACATTGGGCTAGGTAACAGGTGTGAGTGTATGAATATTATTATTATGCACTTGACGTTTCGATTACTTTACAGCGATCGTGATTACGGGAAGACTGAAGATGCCAATTGACTATACAGGATGGCTCATAAAAATGGTGTGCCACTTTTAAAAACATGTTATTTGTTTGATAATTTCATGACATCACGTAGCCCTGGGGGCAGCGCAATGTTTGGGTAGCTCGCTAAGCCAATACAAGAGTTTGTTTATTTTACGTTTTGTAAAGAAATGTATGAGGGATGCTTTTTATTGTGTTTTATTGGGTAATAATCCAATAGTAAGTTATTAGGTATTTCGATTTGAATGATAGTGAATTAAGAATAAAACCAATTTACCGGATTTAACTCGCGTTTAATTAGATATTACATTATTGGGTCGTGGGTACATTAACTAGTTCGGTCAGGCTTCCCGGGTTCGAATTCCGGTAAGGGCAAATGTTTGTATGATGAGTCATTTGTTCACGAGTCATGGATTTTATATGTTTATTTAGTATCTTTCTATATTACTATCAATATTTATCCGTTGTCTAGTATCCATAACACAAGCTCTTAATGATGCTTACATTGGGCTAGGTAACAGGTGTGAGTGTATGAATATTATTATTATGCACTTGACGTTTCGATTACTTTACAGCGATCGTGATTACGGGAAGACTGAAGATGCCAATTGACTATACAGGATGGCTCATAAAAATGGTGTGCCACTTTTAAAAACATGTTATTTGTTTGATAATTTCATGACATTTGTATGAAATAATATAACATTGGCTGCATTATTTTATAGAAATGTCATGAAATTATCAAAAGAATAAGATGTTTTTGAAAGTGGCAAACAATTTTTATGAACTAATATAGCATATGTTTTAATTTATTGTTGTATTGACGGCACCACCCTGCATTGTTTGATTGATGTCAAGTGAATATAACACAAAGTGACGGTAGTTAACTTATAAACTTACCAAAGTCAACTGACATCTTCAGTCTTCCCGTGACCACGATCGCTGTAAAGTAATAACTGATCAGTGAGTAGCAAGGAACTAATCTTCATAAATTATAATTTATAAAGATCTATTCAGGCGTTTAATGACTATCAGCTCATTTTCTACTTGACAAAAGGGCTTTACTAACTTAAACAGATCCGATTGATTTGAAATTTGGTTTACTATTACTTGGGTGGTATTTCCAAGACATGCTAGCTTTGAGCTGATCCTAAACCATTAAATATTCTGCAGGATGCTCAATTCTTCAGAAACATACAGCAGATATAGCGTGTGTGGGGCCAAAAGAATAGTCTCGATGAGATGGTGTGAGACAGAGGCCGGCAGTTACTTTTATATCCTTTATTGACTTTTATTGATATAAATAAATACTGAGTATAATTCCATCAGCTAAATATATGAATAGCACCCCTGTAATATGTACTTTGGCTAATAAAATCGAAGCTGTCATTTTGCACGTTTAATGCCGCAAGATGAATCGACAGGACCGCAAATTGGCATCCCAGCTGACATTTATTTAGAAATTGCTTTTGCAGAGCAATTTGAGCCTTGTACTCTACACGCATAGCTCATTTTCCTAGAAAGATCAATTTAGGACCACTGAATTAAGAACTCCATCGTCTATAAAGCTCTTTGCTGCTTGTTCTCTAAAATCAGCATTGTATAGTTCACTAGGGTTCGAGATATATTGGTTATTGAAAGGATTTAAGGGATATGCAGTTTTTGCCGCTGTTCAAATATTATAAATTATTGATATTTGTGGTTGTATTGATGTAGTTTCAAATATTCATTTGGTATAGCATTGAATGTTCCAGATGTTTTCTTAGATAAAATTTTGTAAAAATGAAAGAAACTTTATTTAACTTAACTTTATTTAAGGACAATTGTCTATCTAGACTAGAAAAAAAATATGTCCAGTGGTCACATAGGCTGTGAAAGGTCAGCGGTTGGTTCAAGCCCCAGGACATGAAACTCACTATTTTTATTGCAGAAGTAACTAAGATACAAAACCACAACTGGACTGTCTTCGCATATGCACTTCACTTACCGCACAATTCATCAATTGGTATGAAGTCATGTTTTCAGGAGCCTTTTAGAATATAATAGAACTTTACAATGCAATGCAATTTACTAGGTGGTAGGCCCGTATGTAGGGTCGTCTGGGTAGGTACCACCGCCTTTCTTATTTGAACCGTAAAACAGTTCGCTGTGTTTCGGATTGAAGGGAAAGGTAGACAGTGTAATTACTGGGCATGGACGGCATTTCATCTTATGCCACAGAATGACAACGCACCTGCAATATCAAGTGATTTTCTCTTGTTATTACAGGTGTCTATAGGCGGCGGTAACGGTAACGCTTACCATCAGGTGGGCCGTCAGCTTGTTTGTCATTTAGTATTATATATTTAATATATAAAAAACAAGAATGTAGTGATATGAAGTACAAGACACTTCAACCGGTTCGGGCATGCAAACAAACAAATTTTATAAATCTTTCACTACATTAATTAAAAACTGAAATGGCATTTTTTTTTCTCAAATATTAACGCAATGGTAATTCATTTTTTTTTATAATGAATTAAAAAATTACATACTTAATATTACCAAGCATATATTTTTTAGATTTCATACGGTAATTTTTTTCTACCTCAACAATAACCTGGGAAACCAGGCACCAAGGTGCAGATGTATGTGATATACAAGATACATGATAATAATTATATTATGTGGCTAGAGAAAAGTAAGAATCATATTGTAGTAAGAATCGATTTTAAATTTTTGTAAAGATAAAAACTTAATTATATTATACCAATTACTTGAATACCAAACGAAAGCTCTTATAAACACAATGAACAAATATTACCCTTAACTCTACGGACATAGAGTTCAATATTTTTCTTTAATTTTGAAAGCGGAAACTTAAAATAAACTTTATTCTTTACAACTTAGAACCAATTTTCGTGTGGCTAGGTAAGTATTGTGTTTTGAAATAGTTATTGCAACATTTGGTGTAGTTTGTTCCCCACCTCTTGAGGTTGATTGAAAACTGGCTGGAGTATTGTTTGCTTGTAAAAATAACAACAGTGACGTCACTCCAGTGGAGAGTACATCTGTAGGTAGCTTACAATATGAGCGCAGCTCACTGGTAGCTTCATCAAAGTATAAAGGAACTACTTATCATTATTTTTTTACTAACAAGTGTAACTACAGATTACAGGGTGGTGAATACAATACCACACCAGATTAAAACTTAGTTCATAGAAATGTTTTGCAACTTTCAGATACATCTTATTTATTTTGATAATTTCATGACATTTCTATGAAATAGCACAAACATAACCATTGGCTGTTTATGTTTTTTAAATTTTCACAGATCCGATTGATTTGAAATTCGGTAGGTAACTTTTTAGCAAGACTCTTTTGTCAAGTCGGAAATGAACTGATAGTCATTAAAAGCACCTTTCGGGCCGGCAAGGTGGAGGCGGCTAGAGCAGTGTCTGAACTGCACTCGTGTCTTCGCATATGGACTCTTCTTACCGCTTAACATCAGGTGGTGTTGAGTCATTTGTCGTGCTTTGTATAAAAAAAACGCCTGAACAGATCTTCATAAATTATATCTTCAAACAATGCCACAAAATGTCACAAACAGACACACAAATACACAGACAGACACGTCAAACTTATAGCACCCCTGTTTTTCCGTCGGAGGTTAAGAATAAAAAGCTTGTTGTAAAAACAGGGTGCTGTGAATCACAACGCGCGTCGTTAGCTCTGTCTTGGTTGGTCTGGATGATGGTCTGCTGAATATAGGCATCATCACCAGCCTTTTATAAGCCCCACTGCTGGGCACAGGCCTTCCTACATCTTGGGCAATTACACCACCTCGCCGGCCCAATGTAGTAACAACCGGGACCAACGGCTTAGCGTGCCTTCCGAAGCACGGAGGAGCTCGAGATTATAAATTTTGAGTGACCCATCCCGAGAGCCACCATGGCTTGTTGCTTTGTTTCGTAATCGAAACAAACCACTTCGACACCAAGCTCCTCGAATATAGGCTAACTCCATTCTAGTACTAATAAATAACTAATTATAAGTCTCACAACAAAATAAACTGCTAGACACGTGTCCACGTTCACCGTTTCATGCTAATACGATATTTTTTTAATGTCCGAAGTATAGATTTCAACGCCAGTTGTGTATAAAGGATGAGTGCGAAAGCGTGCCAATCACGTGTAGGGCGCGTGGCGGAGGTGGCTGTGGTAGCGATAGGTTATTATGATATAGTCAATTAAGTCGAATATTAGTTTTTGAAAGGAATATTATGACAAAGTTTTTATCGTTTTAAATTGTAAAGTACCTGCAAACCAGATACAATAGATATTATATTGTTGAAGAGACGTGGTAGGCTAGTAAATGACAAAAGTAAAATAATTTAATGTTTTACTTTCAGTAATAAGCAATATCTAGTTTCCGTTTAAATATACAGAGTGGTGCCGTCAATACGACCATAAATTAAAACATATTAGTTGCCACTTTCCAAAGCTGCTTATTCAATTGATAATTTCAAGACATTTCCATCAAATAATGCAGCCAATGTTATATTATTTCATATAAATGTCATTAAATTTAATTATCAAATGAATAAGTTGTATTTGAAAGTGGCAAACCATTTCTATGAACTAATATAGCCCATCTTTTAATTTATTACCGTATTGACGGCGCTACGCTGTATAAATTGATAAATAATCAAAATTTTCACATTTTGTAATGAATTATATTGATTCTCATTTTACTCAGCTGTTTTTTTAATATTTTTTCATACATTATAGTTATCCGCAGAAGCATCTACGGTGTATACAATGGATACCTAATACATGATACTAATAGATTTTTCGCGAATACTTTACGTAAGTAATAATATTTTCCATTGTTCTAAGGCTTAGTATTTGAATTCAAAACAGTCGCCAGTTGTAACAAAAAATGATTACTTAAAAAATCCTTTTCACTGCAGGTTGAAAACCAAATAAAATATTATTTTCGAGATACCACTTTTTGCCTTATGGGGGCAGAAAAGTTGTGTAAAATTTATCCTGTTTTGCAGGTTCATTTTCCTGTTCTCCATTTTAACTGATTACCCGTTAAAATTTTCTCACGGGAAGTACTGGTACCCATATCAAAAAGTCCTACAATAACTCACTTAAAAATCATAAAGAAAAATATTATAATCCCTACTTAGAAAATCACGCTAACATCCCGCGTCAAATTAACCCTGTCACTGCGGACTACTCTAAATATTGTGTAATTGTTATTATTATCCCACTCGAGATGGTTCGTGTCACTTTTTGGTGACAACTGGTCCAAAAAATTGTCAAGCATCGCTTAACGAGGATCTATTAACAGATTAAGGGTCATCATAAATTCACACGGTTATTATATGTGATATGTGATAGATAAAAGAGATTCAAATAAAAAAACATTTCTTTTTACGTTATGATTTACATATTAAATCGGAGCTTATATTATGCTCCCTCCTCCTCCTCCAGTTGACTAAGAAACTCTAACATTTGCAGAAAGCACTAAATAAATTATTAGCTTTTTATGTGAGTCTACGACCATTTATATAGGTACATTTCTTTTGCGAATAAACTTATCTTCCGGACACAAATTAAAAACGTTTTTTGTCTCAGAATTAGTCTTATTGTTAATTATTATGACATTAACACTAGAGCTACCTAAATTCCAATAGAAAATTACCAACTGTGTCATTTTTGTTTGTGTATTAATTACTTATGATACAATAAGTCTCTTATCTTCCCGACACAAATTACAAACGCTATTTGTCTCACAATTAGTCTTATTGTTAAACTTTATAATTATTATAACATAAAAATTAAAGCCACTTAAATTCCAAAGAAAATTACCAACTATAACATTTGTGTTGGTTAATTACTAATGAAACAGTAAATCTCTGCAAAAATATTTTTAAAAATTGGCTAAACAACCATAATAATTTCATCGAGGTAACGCGTGTCGTGCAAGTGTGAAAACGTGTCAGTCGCGTGTCGCCAATCAACGAACTTTGATATGTTTATTAATATGGGGTTTTCTGATTACCACACTAAGAAAAATGTGAATAGAACTGCCCTTAAGTTAAAAAATATGGCAGATAACTTCAAAATCTATCTTGAATACTTTCTAAAATAACAACAATAAACAATTCTACTTACCGTATACTTATTTATTTAAATTATAAATAAATCAACGATAATTTCAAACGCTTCGCAAGCAAATTGAGCAATTTGAAAAAGCAAATACAGAAATAGTTATTAATCCGTGAAAAATCGTTAATATATTTTTAACAGGCGTTAAATTAAACAAAATAAATATTGGATATTGGGTCCCACACCCACGCGTGAAAAATGCGTGAAAGAGTAATATTACGGTTGTCAATTATTATTCACAGGGATTATATTGTATGCACTATACATCTTTATTTTTATTCCTAGTATTATCTTTATCTCTTTCCATCAAACGAATTATCTCTCCGTCACGTCACATTATATGTGTTTCTGTTTTAATGTATTTTAATGTTTTAAATACATAAGTATATTTTCTATCCGCACTTTTGAAAAAAAGTAAAGTTTTTTGTGGACTGAATTGTTATAATGGTACTGTAGTATTTTTATATTTTTAATGATTTTATAGGTAAGTACTTAATTGGATACAAATCGTTATTAAATGTGTGGGGGTGTATGTGTGTGGGTGAGAGTGGTAAAATACAAAATACTCTTAAAAATAAGTAATCTACTGTGAAGTTTCTGATGATAATGGGCATCTAGAATATTAAAAAAAGAGATGTCAGAGAAAGCAATCTAGAAAAGTAAAGATTTACGGATTAACGTAAATTTTTGGTTATAAAACTGCCCGTTAATTGTTTGACCGATTGTGCCGGTGTCAAATCGTTTACCCTTATCGTTTCCCGCCATCTGTCGCGATGCACCGCTGCACCTAGCACAATACATACCATTCATAAAGCAACTTTTTTTTATCAAAAAATGGATTTTGGTACCTACCAAAAATGGGTCGGTGTCAGCTTTAAGTGGGGTTCGGTCGAGAAAAAAGTAACCGACATTACAATAGTGCATTTTCAAAAAAAAAGTAATAATCTTTACGCAACTGCAGTGAATAAAAAGGAGGTCAGTGTTTTTATATTTATGAGCAAGATTTAATAGAAACTAATAAAGAGCTACATGGTTACTAAATACCCTAAAAGAAAAGTGGGAGACATATTTTTATTAAAGTGGCCTCAAAATTTTATAAATTAATTAATGCTTCTTTTGTTCTAATTTTAAAACTGTTTTTTTCGTACCTCCTATAAACTTTTTGTAATCGAAGGAGGTGGAATCTTACCTCCATCGTGGAATATGATAATTAGGAAAATATCATATTTGCAAATCATCATAATTATTCAAAATAAAGCATTATCCTAAAACAGCATGATGATCCTTGAATGCCCAGACGGCAACTTAAGTTGCCATAATAATTAAAATTTAATTGTGTCTTGTTTATCGGGCTTCAAAGGGTTAAAGATGACATTTTTAATACATTAAATAATCGTAAAACCATGTAAAACAGCTAAATTGTAAAACATCATCATCATCATCATGTTTAAAACTATATTAACACATAATCATTCGAGAAGAGACTTTGCAAATTATTATAAAAATCATAAAATTATTTTAGCCTCTCAAGTCACAGATTCCAGACACTAGCCCCCCGAGGGTATGTAGTCCACGGCTTGACGGATTAAGAATACAGCCCCCTTATTCTCAACTGTCGTATCACGGATTTGATCTGAAAAGTCACATGCCCTCTCGTTTGGACGCACCGCAATAATAGGTGACAGGTATAGAGTTTCTGATATTCGAATCCATTCCGACAGTTGAGAATAAGGGGGCAGGTGGACAATTTTGAACAGTAAAAATCTGTCAAAAATTTCGGATAAGAAATTATGTTTATTTGTGTGCGTAGTAAAAAATACCATAAAATTTGATTACCAGGACTGTTCAGAAGAACACATAATTGTTAGTATAATGTTAAACCAAAGATTTGGTTCATATGCTAACATATACAGGATGGAAAAAATCTATGGGCCCTGGAGGGGAACTACTTTAAATCCTTATGTTATCTAACTTTACTGAAAAGAAAAATTCCTTTATTTTTAAAAAGAAACAAAACTGCATTCAAAGTACTTCTAAAATTCGCCTGTCTCACCCGGGAATCGAATTAACGAAAAATTAAAAAAATAAACTCTCGCTATTTTATTAAACGAATCTGTGCAGGATTTTTAGGACAGGAAATTTGTCTTACAAACATTTGCTCCTACACTAATCTGTTGTACGAGATACCTATGAAATTCAATATTTATTACAAGTTGTTTACTAACAATACCTAGTACTGTAATGTTCATTTGTAACAGGTAAGTCATACGTTAATTTTCTTATCTCTCTAACATCCAAAGATATTGTATGTAGTACAGGTTTGCTAATGTTATTTATCTCTAAGTACCATATTGAAGACTTGGATAAGAAAATCATTAAATTGTAATAATAAATTTATACACAATTCGTTCTTATACTAAGCAAAAAGCAATCTGACGAAAAGTTAAAAATGGAACGCATTTTGTAACGCTAGGCAACAATTTGAATTTCGAACGGCGGCACCGTTCGAATTTCAAATTGTTGCCTAGCCTTTCAACATTTTTAAAATCGATAAACATGTTGAAAGTATTCGTTTGTTAACTATATTAGTTTTCACTTTTTTATTTCAAATACCAAATGTTTATTAAACAAATTTTATCCTGAACAATGATCCTACTAATTCGTATAAAAAATAGCGAGTGTTTACTTTTTTTATTTTTTGTTGGTTTGATTCCCGGGTGAGACAAGCGAGTTTTAGAAGCTCTTTGAATGCAGTTTTGTTTCTTTTCAAAAATAAAGGAATGTTTCCTTTTTGTAAAATGAGCTATCTAAAGGATTTAAAGCAGTTCCCCTCCAGGGCTCATAGATTTTTTCCACCCTGTATATGTATAATTACATTCTGCTGCTCTAAAAGTCTGTTTACCGAAAATCTATCAAAGTCCTCTTCTAAAACCGAGTAGCGTTCCTCTCCGCGGCACAATGGCACGCACCTGGCTTGTTGTGAATGGTGGACCCCTGCGCAGGACCCTTGCTCCGTAAGATTTAATTACTGCTTTATAGCCACCGATTTATTGCTACAGTTTGGTTTTATTTTATTACGTTCTACACAATAAGTGTAAGAAGCTTACTTTACAGATTCTGAGTCAGTGGGCATCAACCAACATAATAGATATTCTAAAACAAGTAAGTAGCTAATAAGCAAAACTAAAAACCGATTCGGAAAAATAATAAAAGGTAAAAAAATAATAAAAAATACCTAAACTACATTATAATATTTTGGTGTCCGCGCTGCGCTGCTCTTCTTATGGTTTCTGGAAATAACCTGCCAACAACTCTTGAAGACTATTTAGAGGCTTTAATTCGCTTGTTGTTTTGTTTAAGTTTAATTTGAAAGAATATATAAATTAAAAATGGGGGGAAAAAATAAGGTTGTAACCTCGAAAGAAAACGTAACTATGTCTGCAGCAGGAAAAGAGGTTAATTTTTCTGTTTGATATTTTCCAAGCTGATTTCAAATAAATTAAACCAGACATCCCTGAGATCTTAAATAAGGTGAGTAAGGTCACCAGAGCTCATTAGGATAGCGTTATTTTGGTATATGGAGTAGTGTCAACGCGTGAGTAGTGTCAAAGGTGCTACAAGCGTCTATAGGCTACGGTGACAGCGCGTGAGTTGTTCCCAAGGAGCTACGAGCGTCTGTAGGCTACGGTGACAACGCGTGATTAGTGACAAAGGTGCTACGAGCGTCTATAGGCTACGGTGACAGCGAGTGAGTTGTTTCCAAGGTACTACGAGCATCTGTAGGCTACGGTGACAACGCGTGATTAGTGAAAAAGGTGCTACGAGCATCTGTAAGCTACGGTGACAACGCGTGATTAGTGAAAAAGGTGCTACGAGCGTCTATAGGCTACGGTGACAACGCGTGAGTAGTGTCCAAGGTGCTACGAGCGTCTATATACTAAGGTACCGAACCTTACCATCAGGCGGACAGTACGCTTGTTTGCCACCATTGCCTGTTTGGCTCCATTAATTGATGTAATATTATTTACTTTCCGTTCAAACTATAGAGTTAAGATCTCATATTTATAAATATCACTCAAGTATTTCGATTACAATCAGAGGAGAGCGGGGTGTTTATTGAATGAGACCTATTACGAACGGAGTAAGGTCGGTCTCAAGGTCAAACTGTTTCTCTTGATGTGCTGTCAACTGTACATCGTGATAGAAATGGATAGTTGATATTCTCTATCTCTTTCTGATGTATGAGATAACGTCAATACAGAGATAAACGCTACAGCGACAGCACGGTGCTGCGACAGAACATAGTTATTTAGTCAAAATTACAAACTTTTTATTTCCACCTAACCTAACCTTGGCATCATGTTAAATTTAAGTAGACAGTGCAATGTCGATATATTTTCCGACAAACCAGGAAAGTTTAAACGTGAAATTGTAGGTTCTTTTGCCCAAGGGAACTTATAGTTTCGCGTCCAGTCCTATCTGTCAAAACCACGTAGTTAATTTAGATTACAACAAGTATCATCTCTCGTTTAAACAACTCATGTTTTAGTTATTAACTTCATTTATATACAATTTTATCCTAAAATAATAAGTTATCGTAAGAAGAGCCCACGACTGCATGCCGTGGCAACCTTTAATTAAGACTGCACTTAGTTTATACTTTTATGCTTAAAACTACTATTGAATGTAATAGTGTAAGCCTTGTTGGTTGTCCTAATAAATAAAGAAATCAAATTATTTTTTCATTGCCACTAGGTTACTAATAATATAGGTAATGTAAAGTTAGGACTGTGACCATTTGTCGCTTCAACTTTCTGTCGCTGTAGCATTTGTAGAAGTAACGTGCTGTCGCCATAACGTTTGTCCACCTCAATGTGTTGCCGCCGCAACGATTGTCGCCGCTATGTTTGTGACACACATGTTACGGAGTCCTCTGCCAAATAGTAAATAAGGTAAGTATTAATGTAGGTACTTTGAAACTAAACACATAATTAATCATCTAATAACTACACCCTACTGCCGTTTCAATCCCAAAAATCCCTTAGCAATCCGCAGGGAATGATCATGAATATCAAACGGGCATCGCATTAGGGTTCCGCAGCTATCTGATCCGGATTAAACCGGTAAAAAGCGGTCATTATTCCGCCTCCGTGGACAGAATGAGATTTTTTATTTTGCCCACACCTCTAAGCATTGTTGGAATTGATTTTCACTGGGCTGGATGATTTAGACTCTACTATACGATAATAATAATTAATCTGGATAACGTAATGATAATGGAATCGAAATAGTATTGATAAATTGGTATTTAATAACATAAAATTTAAAATTTTAAGTATCCCCCGGCTTCATTAATCATCTATCTAGCACCATCTCATTGAGACTGTTCTTAGGAGCCCAAACACGTCTGCTATAAACTTCTGAAGAATTGAGCACCCCGCAGATTATTTATTGATTCAGGATCAGCTCATGGTTACCTATTGCGTCTAGTTTGTGGTCACACTAGATTCATAAAAGAGATAGATAGTTACAATAATTATGCTTTACGTATGTACACCAGAAATTTCGGATACTGACAACATCTTCGTCATTAGTTGGCAATTATTTTCACGGGTTTATTTTCAAATTATTTTACTTTCAAAGAAAGTTATATCTTTATCACTGTTTATTAAGTACTAATAAGTTTATTGTTCGTATTCTTAACCCTAAAAATATAAGACAAGTGGCTATGTAACTTTACAAATCCAATTGTCTCAGATAGCATAGCTTTATTATGAAGCCTTTGTCCCCTAGCAGTCCGCGGGCGTCTCGTCAACGTCGTAAACAATAAAAAATTAAAACATAAATATGATTACAGATTAAATTCTGTAAATCACTATTTCGGCAATAAAAAACTTTTTTCGTAATTGTTTTTAAGTGTACTGTTTTTAATTTTAAACATTAAGTATAATAAATATTTGTAAGATTCTAGAAAACAATCATCTTTTATCCCGAAAAATTCATTGTGCTGTTCCTTCCCCCGCATATGCTTTTTTCTAGTTTAGAAATTTTTCTAAGTGTACTATTTAATGTAAAGCTTTCGTTTGTAATCCGAACCCTCGAAGATGGTATCAGGGCACATTAGTGATTGTATACCAGATAAATATCACATATCGAGTAGCTATCGGGTATTCGCATCTACCCCTCACTAGTCGGTGACAGTTATTTGTCACAGCTCATGAACGAGATGGCTGTGATTACTTTACACCTGCGCACAGTGTGTAATTTTGGCTTGATTTCGGCCATGTGTAGTTTATGTATTTATTTGATGGCTGTAAATATTTTAAAGGCATGACAGAAACACCGACATTTTTTTTATTATTATTTTTGGAGTTATTGTGATTATCGAGAAAAAACCATAGAAACCATAGATACGCAATATCTTTTTTCAGATACATTATTTCTGAATAAATAAAATATGTGCTTATAAAAGAAGTCCGTAGCTATATCCTTGCCAAAAACTACACGAAAAACACAGTCAATTAAGACACGATTAATATTTTTACCAATAATATAAAAATAATAATTGTGGGGTTGTTTCTTGATAATAGCATTTTTTTCTTAAATAGTTTGCATCTATATGTCATAAAATACTTGTTTATAAAATATCAACTAATAAAAATGATGGGGTGACGAGATATGATTTTTTAAAATTTTGTTTAGGGTTGGCACTAACTTTTCTATGAACATTTAAACGCAATGTTCATGTTGATTTATTCTGCTCATAAACATCATCTATTTTGGTTCATTATATTACCATTATATTACCATTATATAACATTATTAAAAATATTATGATAAGTAAAAATATTAACGACACAAGTTTTGTTTTAATAAGTAGGCATAATATTAGACTAAACTCTTAAAATTCTTGCTACGCAAAATAACATAGCGTCTATACTCTTTTCGTAAGAAAAGATCTTCGATGAAGGACATTGTGTGGTATTGGGAAGGGGTCCGCCCTCGTCAAGCTTAGGCTAAAACCCAATATCAATTACATAATGTCTGGAGAAGCGGGGGTGAGGCGTCATGGAGCCGTCAAAGACCCATGGCGCTGCTTTGCCTCAGGAGGAATTGACCCATTCTCCTGGGGGATGTCATTTCGGGCCTCGACCGAGTGACTTAATGCTAGAGGGGCATGAGGGCGCCAACCCTCGTGTTGGTCAGCGAGTGGCAGAGATAGTTAATCAAACAACAATAACTCCACAAAGATTGACTCATCTTGACTTGTTTAAATTATTGGAAGATACTGCTCATTTAAGAGGACCGCTAGGCACATACTGGTGGGATGCAGGATGCTTTTGGAGGCAGATCATTCCACGTGTCGTCATGATAGGGTACTAGTAGTAGTCATACGTGAAGTTGTTAGATTTGAGTTCGCGAGAGCACAAAAACAACTGACAACAAAACAAAAGCCCCGTAAATTTCGCTAAAAAAGGCTCAATCAGAAATCGATTCATAAACCGTACAAGATTCTAGACTTGGCGCCGGGCTGGATAATTATTATTAACACGTACGAGAAACATTACAAAATATGAAACCACGTAGCAGTTTCTACATTTCGGCCATATGTCCGGCCGAGATGTAGAAACCGCTACGTACTTTACTCACGGCCACTCAAGCGTGTGCCGTTAGTCGAGCTGACTGTACTTTTCTAAAGGTCACACTATAAAACCAATAAATACTTTTATTTATTAAACAATTTAACAAAAAATGCCCATATCATTTGGTTTGTATGCAGGAGAAAAATCCAGGCCTAGGCCAGCAAAATCCCTGTACTAAAAAAACTTGAAATGTCTAGAACTTTCATAATTTCAGAATTGGAACGCGTATCTAAAGCGGCTTTCGCGGAATTGTATCAGATATGGCTAAGCAGAGAGAAAACTCAGGGTAGTGGTGGGAGTTCCGGGTGCACCTGAAGAGGCCTCCTTAGCCACTGCTTCTGGATTCCTCTCTGCAACGCGATGGACGCAGCACCCCCATGGTGAATCCATGGAATACTAAGAGTTTTCGTCTCTATTATGTACTTACATAAATATCAGAAATTTATTAAATAAACAGACAAACATTCGTGACTCGTGAACAAATATTCGCACTGATTATACTAATATATGCCCCTATCAGAATTCGATCACAAAACCACTGGCTAAGTAGACAGGGTACTGACCACTCGACCAGAGATTCGGCAATCAATATACTTATTTGAAATTGAAAAATAATTTATTTCACATGCTTATAACATTACACACATATATTTAAACTTATGATTACAAAAAGTCAATCTGTAATTGACTTCAATTAGATTATACTGTGTTATATAGTGTTAGATTTTAGGCTGTTGATTTATTGTTTAACAATATAAAAAAAATCATTTGGTAAAATTTTGGACAACCCTATTTCCATAGAAATTTTTATAATACTTAGAAACGGTTTATCTCGCTACCCCATCCATGTTAGTGTTTAAATTTTTAGGACGTAATAAACAACAATATTCTTCATATTAATAATAAAAAATAAAATGCATCCAAACCAAGGATAAATAAAAAATCAATAAAAAGTAAAAAAAAGAAAACCTTCAATAACTCTTATAATTCTTCAGTAAAATTGCCTATTTTTTTTATATGACTAGGTAATGCAATGTTACATTACTTAATATATCAACAAAAACAAAAACTATTATGTTTATCGTTATAAAATAATAAATAAGTTTTCATTGAGGTCATTGACCTTCCACAAAAAAAAAAATATCTCTAAAAGTATACATAATTTTACTGTAGGAATTTTTATAAGTTGTTTGTCATATAAAGCTCTTTCGGATAAATACTTAAACTATACATGGCCGAAATCAAGCCAAAATTACACACTGTGCTGCGCTGTATTGAAACAGAGAAATAAATAAAAATAAACTGTCTCATTTCTAGTAATGAAATGTCATAATGAAATCTTCGATCATCTACAACGCGAAAGCAAAACAAATTCGAAAAAAAGTAACAAGCAAAATGTTTTTAACCGACTTCAAAAAAAGGACGAGGTTATCAATTCCTTTGTATGTTTTTAGTGAAATGATACGATAGTAGAAAACAATATAAGCTCACCGTCACCCATCTAGCTTTGACCTTCAAAAGTTATCACTAAAAATTGCGAAAAAAAAATTAACAAAATAGGTACTCATCCCCTAGGAACATATTTTTGGAGTCGGTGCTTCACTATCTACGGTTTCTGGAAACAACTTAGCACCAACTCCAAAAATATGTTCCTAAGGGATGAGTACCTACTAAAATTTTATTATTTTATCCTTTTCAGTTTTTTGGAGTCGGTTTTAATTTTTTTATTCCATAAGGTGGCAGTTAAGCATACGACCCACCTGATAGTAAGCGGTTACCGTAGCCTATGGACGCTTGCAACACTTGGGTATCACTTGGGTATCACTTGCGCGTTGCCGACCCAGGAAAAACCTTTTCACGTCCTTCTTGAAGAACCCCATGCTGTTTAGGGAGTTTATGACACAACCTTTCATTGCTTTCACTTACCTATAAGTGAAGTGAAAGAAAGAAAGCGAAGACGTTTGTTTATGTTTAGTCACAATTTTATGCAATAACAAGGGTACAAGAATGCAAAGTAAATTGCTGGCTATTCTGAACTATAAAAATGACATAAACATTCAAATGTTTACAAACAATCGCTTTTGCTTGCTTAAAACACAATAGATCTTAATTAATTTTCCGGTTTTGCATGTGCTTTCTTTCTCTAAGTTACAGATTTAAAATGTTTCCGAAAATAGCTATAAGCAAGAACTGGTTAAACCGGCTGTTATAAAAAAAAAACAGATTTAACCTGCCATGCCCCACATTCCACACAAGACACAATCCCCCATATTACAAAACGTGGATTCAAGTTATACTTACCTGGTATATCACTGATGCTAACTCTCTCCTTCTGACAAATAAGAGTGCAAGCATCAGTTTTAAACTAGGTTTAACTAAGTCCGTGTTTTGTAATAAACGGGAAAGGGTTTGTAATTTGTAAAGCGGCGTTATACCTCTGGAGGTCTATGACAATTGAAAGTCAATTGTGTCTGGAATCTAATGTTTGACGGGTTATTTGTTATATGAGTAGGTATGTCGTCTTACGCGGCATACAAAATTAATGCTCTATGTCAACATGTAGAGATGAGGCCATAAAGCTTCTTTCTTAAACCGTAAACCCCTATGCGATGACTATTGATGAAACAATTCAAATTACAAGTCAAAACTTTTAATGTAATTGAGTTAAGTCCATAGCAGCCATCACTGAAGACCGGCTGGCCGAGTGGTCTGTACCCCAGGCTACTCGGTCAAGAGGTCCCGGGTTCGAATCCCGGTAGGAACAAATGTTTGTATGATGAGTACGAGCATTTGTTTACGAGTCATGGATGTTTATATGTTTATTTAGTATATTTCTAATATTTATATACATATTATTATCATTATTTATCCGTTATCTAGTATCCATAACACAAGCTCTTAATGATGCTTACTTTGGGCTAGATAATAGGTGTGAGTGTATAAATATTATTATTAATTATTATTATTATTTATTTATCACCATTGCCATTCACCTGTATTAAATTCAAGACCTAACTTGAGAATTAAAGCTCTAGTAAGGGTTGCATAACATTTGACATCTTTTATTATTAATATTATGACGTAGCTTGTCACGCGAAAAGGATCCAATCCACAGAAAGTCACATTAGAATAATAAAATTCTTTTGTGTATTTTTTTAAGTTCGAAGTTATAACATCGAACCAAAAAATATATAAATAAAACCAGCCACAAATCCATAAAACAAGTTTCCGTCATAGAAAAACGTAGTTCTAACACGCTTACCGAGACCAATGTAAACATTGTTACGGTAAAACCGCGCAAAACAATGTCATTGTAATGCAAAACCCTAAGTGACAACTGTCAAGCCCTTCGCTTAGTTTTGAATATTTAATTGCGTGACATTGTGATGTGTAGTGTTAAACAAACCAAAAGAATCGAGTTGATCGATTCGATACGGCTCAGAGCTTTGATAGGAATGAATTAGGTGGAGTACGCTACCATAGAAAATTGAAAACGAGTGGCTGAAACTTGAAACAATGACTCGGCTCGCATAAATAAATTGATTTAAGTGATACACGAGACAATCATCATCATCGTCATCAGTCTATATACTTCCCACTGCTGGGCACAGGCCCTCCTATATGAGATAAGCACATGAAGATATTGGGCCATAACACCACCACGTTCGCCCAATGCGGGTTGGTAAGTAGAAGCGGTTGTAGTAACAACCGGGACCAACAGCTTTACGTGCCTTCCGAAACACGGAGGAGCTCGAGATTAAATTTTATTGACCCATCCTGGGACCGACCATGGCGAAAGTTGCTTTGTTTTCGTAAACGAAACCATAGCGCTCAAACCACTGCGCCACCGAGCTCCTCCACGAGTCAATAATAATAATGTAAACCTAGAAATTAATAAGTAACTAGTGGCTACCCACGGCTTCCTTTTTCGTTTCTGTTCAAATAAAACTTACACAAGGGGTTCCATTCAGAATATTTCTCCCTTTTCAAATTCCAGACACGATTGATTTAACGATTGTCATAGACCTCCGGAGGTATAACGCCGCTTGACAGATCAAAAGTCAAGTTTAACAGAAAACGACATCAACCGAACACAATTTTGTATAATTTTCCAACAAATGAAGAACAGAAATGCAAATTAACTTGCCAACACACCAGCTCGAGGGTTCGATTCCCGCCCAGCCGTGGGGCCATCGATCGCGTTTGTCCCCTAATAGGCCGAGTAGGGCCACCCTCGTCTTAGTGCCCCACTTGCAACGTACTTGTCACCCTCCTAAGGGATTTGGCCGCAGAGCGAAGCATTTTTTTCATTATTTAAATTTCCCATAAATGTTAAATAAAATTGATATGTGAAGACAAGTAGGTACTTAACAGAAAGTAACGTAACATAAAAATATTGTTAAACAATGCGAATAAAACAAATTAAACTAAGTACATAATAAGTTATGCTTTATTTATTTTTATTAGAGTTTGTTTTTTTAGAGGATTTTTAATTGACATTTTCTTAATTTGGTTATTATACGAGATATTTTTTTTTCATTTCATAGCTACAACTTTCTTTCCCGTAGCAGCTCCTGGATGCCCGGTTGTTAATGCAACCGCTTTAAACTAAAAACCCATGTGGGGCTAGCTTGGTGGTGTTACTGCACAAACTCGATATGTGTTTCTTCCATACAGGGAAGCCCAGCTGTGGGACGTATACAGAGTGGTGCAGTCAATACAACAATAAATTAAATTTTTGGCTATATTAGTATAGATAGAAATAGAAATAGTTTGCCAGTTTCAAAAACATCGTATTCATTTGATAATTTCATGACATTTGTATGAAATAATATAACATTGGCTGCATTATTTAATAGCAATGTCATGAAGTTACCAAACAAATAAGATATTTTTGAAAGTGACAAACCATTTCTGTGAACTAATATAGCCCATGTTTTAATTTATTGTCGTATTGACGGTACCACCCTGTATAAGCTAGTGATGATGATGATAAGAACTTTCTTTACTGTAATACCAAGGATGATAGAAATAAATACTCCGTATTGTACACGTAGTATTTATTTCTATCATCCTTGGTATTACATTCTATATCCATTCATTACATTCTACGTTCTACTTTATAACGTGATACGATATTATAAGAAAAAACACTACTTACATATTTATATCTATATTTAAACATTAAACACACGATGCATTTTCAAACCATCGTTTATGTATATAGGTATATAGCTTATCTTTGTATCTTTGTATTTTTTACTAACCCTAACGTAAGACCATTGTCACTAACACTATTATGGGATTAGCCTGAAATAAATTAATTAAAATAATTAATAATAGCGTGTAAAAATAAAATAAATAAATATATATATATAAAAATATACTATAAAATATAATATATATTTTACACATATATATATATATGTGTAAAATTATATATTCCAAAATAAAAAATAAAGGGATGGTTGTATTTTCGTCGAGAGCTACCTCTGAAAGTTTGACACCTTTCTGACCACTTTTATTTTCCGATTAAATTAATAAAAACACTCTGAGATGCTAGTGACAATTTAATTGCGACTTCCAAATATTAAAATAGGCAAAAAATTATAATGAATGGGTACATATTCTTAATTTTTTATTTTAACATTATTATAAATGGGTAGATACTTATGTAATAAAAAGGTATATTTTGGATGCCTACCTACCTACCTACTTCATTTTAATTATTTATTTTTTTAGGGATTTAAAGTCGGTTTAATTTTTTAAAATTATTTTTTTATTTCTTCTAGCTAGACCCTAATCGCATCCCTTCCTACATGGGAGATACTCCCAGAGGTGGGCAAAATATGTATATGTTTTGCTTTAATTAATATACAAATTACAAAATACTGTCTAGCGTGTATTTAAAATACGAAACAAAATACTTTTCAGTTGTGTATTTGATATCCTTACTTCCTTTCCTTACTATATTATTTTTATTTTTATATTATATTATATATTATTATTTAATTATTAATATTATAAATGCGAAAGTAACTCTGTCTGTCTGTGTGTTACGCAATCACGCCTAAACTACTGAACCGATTTAAATAAAATTTAGTACAGAGATAGCCTAAAGTCTAAGAAAGGACATAGGCTACTCTTTAATGCAAATAAAAGGCTGTAAGGGGTAGAAATAGGGGATGAAAGTTTATATGGAAATTACGTCATTTTTAAAGCTAGAAGCTTGAAAATTATTTTTTAGGATTTAGTCACTATTCCACGCGGACGAAGTGGCGAGCACAGCTAGTATATACATATTTTAACGATTTGTATTGTAAAATACAAAATACAGTCAGGTGTAAGTAAAGAGAAGAGAACTTATTTTTACAATCCGACTTAAAGTTTTTGAAATTAGTGCGGACAAACATAGAAAAATACAACAGACAGGTTAAAAATGCTTACGATCGTGTATCGGAAGACACACTACAGTTATGCCACACACACACACACTCACAACCCGCGCACACACAATACCGCAACCCCAATTCCAAATTTTATTTCGTTATTCGGAATTCTATGAAATATGTTTATTTAGTTTATTTCTAATATTAATAGACATATTATTTAATTTCTCCGTCCGTCAATCCATAACCAATTTATTAATGATACATTGCTTTGGGCTAAATAATGGTGGGAGTGTATAAATATAATTATAAAGTTAATACGTAAATAAAAACTTTTTTATGCTCCGTTATTGATTAAAAACTTATTCGAAATAAGTGACAACTGGCAGTTTACAAATTGCCAGACACATCAAAATTCAAAAATGGAAAACAAGTAATAACCGATCTAGCGGTCCATCAGACATTCTCCCTGATTCGCATTTTTTTTTCTAAATTTTAGTCCGGACAAAATTTTTGTAGGGAAATTCTTTTGGTTTAATAGTTTTTGTATTTCTTTTTACATTGTGATTTACGAAATTTCTAGTAAACATCATGGTAAGTGAATTTTGTTATTTTTGCGTGCAATTGTGTTCAAGAAGATATTTCGTTCTGCGTACTTGATACTGTGTCTGATGATGGCTTTTCTGGATGGGTAGGTATTTTGTGATTATTATTAAAAAGCTATTCTATTTACTCTGAATTTTTATGGCTCATAATAATATTAATTTGAACTTTGAAGCCACCTTGGGCAGAGGTTGGTCGGTGTCATCGTTTTAGTTTATAATAAAAGAATCTGAAGTAGGTAACATGGTTAGGTCGAGAGAGTCATTTACAAATACTCTACTGTAATTTATTCGGGTTTATTATGAACAGTTATAGTACATACTCTCTTTCAATAATATTGTAATCTGTTATTACAAATAAATACATAGATTAGTTGCCATCAATTATTCGTAATCGTGCAATTTTCCAAGAAAGCAAAAAATTCCGGACAAATCATTGGCAGCCATTTTAGATGTCAAATTTGACATTTTATTTTTACTCGGTTTTAGTTTTTGCATAGCTTGAGAACAATAGCATTAAAGAGCATCGGTTACATTATTCTACACAACAAAAAAATAGGCTATATATGGTTTTATTATCGGAGTACCTATCCACAGACCAGACACAATGAGTAGACAGACATTTAATTATAATCAATGCTGGGATAGTCCAAACGACACTGTTATTCTGTGCTATGACCGAAGCTTGTAATACCAGAAGAACCACTCATGCACAAGGTTTATATTGCATAATCTGAACCAATAATTATCGCTTCCTTATCTCGAATTTTGTCACTCTAATGAAGTTTTTACCTTCTTTGGAAAGGGATGGTTCTATGTATGGTGAAAATCTCGACGTCGATTTCATTAACATTATGGCACCAGCAAAGAGTACGAACCTGCTGCACACTGCTATTTTACACACAAGCACACACACACACACACACACACACACACACACACACACACACACAAACAAACACACACAAACAAACACACATAAACACATATTAGATATTTGACTGTTTTCCGACAGCTGTGAATAAGGGCCTTTGGCTATTCTTCTCAGAACACGACTCCCAGTAGGCTTACGACTCCCAGTAGGCTTACGACTTCCAGTAGGCTTACGAAGGAATGGCATAGAATTTGACGTTCAATAAGTGTTGTACCAAACGTTCTGAGGGTGCCGGTCAATAACGTGTTGGATATTTGTACGCGAGCAGAGGGAGTGCATCTCGGTGCACGTGGGGCAGGCGGGAGTGCAGATGGGTGTGGCGTGCTGGCAGCTGTACTGCCTGGAGCACGGCATCCGGCCCGACGGGACCCTGCCTGCTTGCGACGCAGACCCCAACGCGACCGACTCCTGCTTCAACACGTTCTTCTCTGAAGCGGATAGAGGGAAGATGGTGCCGAGGGTTGTGATGGTCGATTTGGAGGCAACTGTTATAGGTAAGGTCATTTTATTACGAGAAGTTATTATAACAAGTGTGATTACTGTGTTTCAGAACATAATTTATTTAGTGATTTTTTTATCTTAACGGGGTAACTCTTGACCTTCATCTCACCTGATGGTAAGTGAAGATAAGGCCGACGATGGAAGCTAGCTACACCCAGATTCCTCAACCACAGAGAAACTGGCTATCTTACCTCTAACTGCCGGAACACAACAATGCTTGTAACATTATTGCTATGGCGGCAGACTTAGGTAAGATGGTAGTAGCTAGCCAGGCAGACTTAGAAAAGCCCTACCACCAACCAAACCGAGCAGAAAAATTCTACCCCTACGGGAATCGAACCCCGGACCTCTAGATCTGAGTTCGGTGGTCTCAACCACTAGACCACAGAGGTGGTTATACCTAATATTGGCATTACACAAACATCGCTGATCGCATTAAATAAGTCATAAATTGTCTAGATGAAGTCCGCTCCGGTGAATACCGGCAGCTTTACCATCCGGAACAGCTGATCACTGGCAAGGAGGACGCGGCTAACAACTACGCTCGGGGCCACTACTCCACCGGCCGCGAGGTGCTGGGCCCCGTCATGGAGCGGGTCAGGAAGCTTTCGGATCAGTGCACGGGTCTACAAGTGAGTAGTAGCATGATGAATGGCAAGGAGGACGCGGACAACAACTACGCGCGCGGCCACTACTCCACCGGCCGCGAGGTGCTGGGCCCCGTCATGGAGCGGCTCAGGAAGCTTGCTGTGCCTCGCCATGGAGCGGGTCAGGAAGCCGTATGCTGTTTGAGTATCATTTAAATCTTTGACAAGTAAAAGGTTCTACAAGTAAGTGGTAACATAATCACTGGCAAGTTGGACGCGGCCACTACCCCACCGGCCGCGAGGTGCTGGGCCCCGTCATGAAGCGGCTCAAGAAGCTTGCTGAGCCTCGCCATGGAGCGGGTCAGGAAACCGTATTCTGTTTGAGTATCATTTAAATCTTTGACAAGTGAAAGGCTCTACAAGTAAGTGGTAACGTAATCACTGGCAAGTTGGACGCGGCCACTACCCCACCGGCCGCGAGGGGCTGGGCCCCGTCATGGAACAGTATGCTGTTTGAGCTTTGCTTAAATATTTGACAAGTGAAAAGGGATTTCAATGCCTGTAGTGCCTGTGTTCCAGTGCCTGAATGATCAGATAATTCCAATGCGGATGTCTGCTACAATGGTAATACATAATTATAATAATAAAACAACAGTTTGTCCATTTCGGATTTAAAAACAAACAAACAAAATGTAAAATTACAATACAATTTAAACATACTTTATTATTTAAATCATATTTATAAACATCTGCTTGACAACCATTTAATTATGTTTTCTTCTGAATTCACTGCGCTCTTTGGCAATTTATTACTTAGAGTCAAGGTACTTTTTTACGAACAAACCAAATATATCAATCTAATAGCATAACTCCAGTAGCCCGTTCGTAAAAAATTACCGAGTCAATCAAATTTTTTACTTGAATGAAATCCCAAGTGAAGTACTGTGTTCACTTGGGATTTAATTCAAGCTCAAAATTTGATTGACTCGGTCATTTTTTACGTACGGGCAAAATGGCCGAGTCAATCAAATTTTGAGCTTGATTGAACACAGTACTTAGCACCCATAGGTATAGATCTCGAGGAGACGAATTACGCAATATTGAACTTGGCTCTTATTTCACATTTGTTTTTGATGGGATTATCATTATGACATTGCATTGCATCATTACAAGGCGATTGATGACAATTTGTGGCTAACCGCCGACGTTACTTCTACCACATAATTCTCAGTATCGTGAGGTGCACAACACAGCACAAGTGATAAAGTCATGCTGATTCCTTTTACAACCTACCTATCACGATTTTTCAATTGAACTATATTTCACATATTAACCTGCTCTAACGTTAAAACCTATCAAGCCGCTCATTCCAATTGTTGTTTGTATGTAAGTGGTCCAACCGCGCTGTTTATATGGGTGGAGTAAGAGATTTTTTTTACCCATAGTACTTTTATGTAGACCATAGAAGATTTTTCCCGTGGTCCACCAAAATAGACCATAAATTAATCTACTTTAGTGGGAGAATGTATTCCTTTAACATTCTCCCACTAAAGTAGATTAATTTATGGTACCTACCTTCATTCACGAATTTCGTATATAGTTCAGATATTACATTTAATAAATAGGTATTTTTCTCTTTCTCCCCATTATTTGGGTTTCATTATACAGGACGCTGCCGTCATTCTGATGTTATAATGACATTTGTATGGAATAATATAACATTGACTGCATTTTTATATATGTGTATACGGCCAATAAAAGCAATATATAAAATTCATAGGCTCCTGAAAGTCTTACGCGGCTCCGCAAATTAATAGCATCCTACTTTTAATCAGTTTCGTAAGATATTCTTATACTATATAAATATATATCTTGATTATAAATGCACACTAATACCTACTTACGCTCATGATAATTATAAATAAGTTCTAATACATTATTATGCTAAAGGGTTTCTTCGTATTTCACTCGTTTGGCGGCGGCACCGGCTCCGGGTTCACATCGTTGCTCATGGAAAAACTGTCAGATGAATTCGGCAAGAAGAGCAAACTGGAATTTGCTATCTACCCGGCACCACAAGTTAGTTGAAAAGTTTATTTAGATTTTTAGTTTACTTTATTATGGCCTTATTCATCTGCCCCCACTCCTCACCTGGCCCGAGGAGATCACCGTGCTCAGGTACTGAGGCTGGGCTCGCAACCCCCAGCCCTCTGATGTTGAGGCTTTATAAAAAAAAGTTTTTTTTTTATACAATTAGATGACAAACAAGCTGACGGCCCACCTGTTGGTAAGCGGTTACCGCCGCCTAATGGACACCTGCAATAACAAGGAAAAATCACTCATTTTATTTTATTCCTTTATTTTTAAGACGTAATATATATGATCTTATAAGAGGCTTGAGATATTTCTCTTAAAATTACCTAAACTACTCTCAAATATATCCAACGAAGAATGCTTAGCAACAGTTTCATTATAATTCTTGTGAAATGACAAATCCTTATGCTCGTTTTCACTAACCTTTGCTTAGTGTTGTCCTTTATCGATTTTTAGCTCAGTCTATCTAAAGGAGATAGAAAGAGACAAATGTCGTTAAGAGTCAACCTTCCCTTTTTTTTTTGTTTCGCTGGGAAGAAATGCCGTACGCCCGTCGGGGGACGAGGGGGGTATTTGTGACTCCCCGGGAACGGTTCCCGGGTCTACCCACTAAAACAACCCAGCGGCACTTCCTTATCGCCTTATGTAGTGGGAGGACTGGGAAACCAGCAGAGCCTCTACTTCCAGTCCCCCACCGGCAATTGCCCGCCTGGGCGGCGGGCCCTTGGAAGGTTGACTCTTAACGACATTTGTCTCTTTCTGGTTAGTGAAAACGGACAATAGTGAGCTGACGTGAAACATGATTATCGTAACTAAAATCAGTCTGACCTTTAAGTTACAATTTTAATTTGCTGTTTATAAATGAGTTTCACTAATACGCAAGCCGTATTCTCGTGTCTAGATCAAAGTGAAGTTATGGTTGTCGGGTTTGATATAAATATAAATAGCCCAGATATGTTTGTTTCGTCAGGTATCAACAGCAGTAGTAGAGCCATACAACGCGGTGCTCACGACGCACGCGACGATCGGGCACTCTGATTGCGCGTTTATGGTCGACAACGAGGCTATCTATGATATCTGCCGGCGGCGGCTCTCCATCGAGCGGCCTTCCTACGCCAACCTGAACAGGCTCATTTCGCAGGTAATATATTTCAGCTTTTTATGGTTCAGCCTAATCCGCTCAAAGTGAACTCTCCTCGTTCAAGTTGATTTCTCTAGAAACTGACTCAGTACCATGAACAGAACATTTGGCCGGCTATTAAATTTGGCCGTAACAGAATCTTCGAGATGTTGCTTTACTTGTTCCAAGCTTGTGCGAAAATAATTATTACAGTTCATCTTGAAGTTACTTGAGTTCATGGATGAGCAAATAAACGTAACTTTTAGCAGCAGCTAGCAGTACTGATGGCTGAAGTCGGTTAAAACCTGTGCCACATGTCACCAAATACTCATTAAAAGTACCTAGTTTTTGACTTCTCGGTGCTTACTTACTACGCTTGGATTTTAAAATATTAATCATCAATTATTATTTTTAAGAATATGATTAAAGGGTGGTCTGTCATTGTTTAGGTTGTGTCGTCAATCACAGCGTCACTGAGATTCGACGGAGCGCTCAACGTGGATTTAACGGAATTCCAGACGAACTTAGTGCCTTATCCACGTATCCACTTCCCACTTGCAGCGTATGCGCCAGTGGTCTCTGCAGATAAGGTAAGATACCGACAAAGTCGAAAACCATGATTTTAAAAACATTTTATTACAATTTTTTAAATTTTGACCCAATCACGCTAATCTTGAACGATAATGTTAACACAAAATATAATATTACCAAAATTGTAACCATAGCTTTTTGGAAAGCTACTAAAGTTCCACAAAGTGACACAAAGCCTAGATGCAGGGTTAAATACGATGACTATATACTTAGATATGAGTAAAGCATTTGATCGTGTTTCACACAAGCTACTCTTGAGTAAACTAGAGAGATATGGTATAAGAGGTATTGCTTTGGCTTGGATAGAAAGCTACCTACGCGATCGTATGCAATGTGTAGAAATTTCTAGGATACAAGATAATAACAAAAAGATTTATACCTCTGGATATCGTCAAAATCAATGCGGTGTGCCGCAGGGAAGTGTACTGGGGCCTCTTTTATTTCTACTCTATATTAATGACTTGCCTAATGTTACTGATCAAAAATGTATCTTATTTGCTGATGACACAACACTTATTGTTAAAACTAAAGAAAGAAACATTGAATATATAGCCAACACAGAATTTACAAAAATAGCACTGTGGCTGGAAAGTAATAACCTTAGGATAAATATAAAGAAAACCAAATTTATCCAATTTAAAACGATAAATAGCAAGAATGAAAAAATGGGCATTAGTTTAAATAATAATAAGATAGAGGAAGTAGAAGAAACTAAGTTTTTAGGAATTATAATTGACAAATTCTGTAACTGGAAAGCACATGTTGACTCGGTAGTAATAAAACTTGACAGGTTCATATACGCTTTAAATAGGATTAGACAGTTAGCATCGAAACAATCGGCTGTTATTGCTTACCACGGTTACGTTTCATCGGTGCTACGATATGGAGTTATACTGTGGGGCAATTCGGTGGATGCAATTAGAGTTTTTAAAATACAAAAAAAATGTATTCGGTCTATCTGTGGTGCAGGTTATTTGGATTCATGTAAGCCCCTGTTTAAATTATTGAATATATTACCATTCCCCTGTTTATACATTTATGAAGTAGGGATGTTTGTTAAAAAACATTCACATTTATATGATAAAAAAAATGATTATAATTACACAGGTAGAAAGGGCGAAAGTCTATGTGTTCCAAACCAAAGGCTTGTTGTAAATTCGAGGAACGCTTATTGCATGACCATACGCATATATAACAAACTACCTAATGAAGTTAAAACACTGACTCTAACTAAGTTCAAAACAAAACTATTTAATTTTTTAATAGACAAAACATATTATTCGATTGGTGAGTTTTTGAAAGATAAACTATAATTTTAGAAAATTTTATTTAATTGTTTAACGTTTCTATTCAACTTGTTAATTATTTTTGTGGACATGGTAATTTAATTCTCTTGACATTGCTTATTTAATTTTATAATTCACATGATTCCCTGACATTGTAATTTATAATCGTAATTTAAATTGAAAATCAATATTTAATGTTACATGATTATTTATACCTAATTAATTTAATTGTAAAAAAAACATTTCCTATATTGAAATATTTGCACGTTGATGTAATCGACAGAATATGCTGGTGACTTTAATTATTTAAAACATCCTCTGTAACCATATTTTTGCAAATAAAATGATTATTATTATTATTATTCCTAAAGTTCTTTGTGCGTGATGTTGTATCTCCTCTTTGATATTTTTTTTATAATGTAGACCTACTAATTATTTTAAAACCTATTTCAAAGATATCCAAACGACGATTATGTAAAGCAATACCTTGACCAGGCTTACCACGAAGGCATGTCTGTATCGGAGATCACGGCGGAGCTGTTCGAGCCCCAGAACCAGATGGTGAAGTGCGACCCCCGCGACGGAAAGTACATGGCGTGCTGCCTGCTGTACCGCGGCGACGTCGTGCCCAAGGACGTCAACGCTGCCATCGCGGCCATGAAGGGAAGAGCTGGGATTCGCTTTGTGGATTGGTGTCCCACTGGGTTTAAGGTTGGTTCTGGTATGTTTCGCGAAATCGATGTTTAGGAGTGGTTTTTAGGAAAAAAATATATAATATTTTGACTTTTAATAACGCTTCTTAATAAGAGAGGGATAGGCATTTTGCGCTTATTGTCAAGGATACTGATAAATTGGTACAATATATTGATGAAACGAGGATCTCGGCGGTGTAGTGGGTTGAACGCTCTGCAACTTTCGTTGTGGCCGACCCCGTTATGGATCAATTAAAATTTGCAATCTCGAGGCTGGTGAATCATGATTGATAATATATTGATGAAACAAAATTTAATAATTTTCAGGATACTTACCTACTTTACAATAAACTGATCTGACTAAAAATTGCCTGTGCTGGAAACTGTATTTAGTAGAAAACTTTATTTTTTTCTTCGAAAATTATAATTTAAACTTGGAAAAACGGTAGATAATATATTTGGCAACCGCCTAATGAGTGTAACGTATGGCAGGTGGGCATCAACTACCAGCCGCCGTCGGTGGTGACGGGCGGGGACCTCGCGCAGGTGAAGCGCGCCGCGTCGATGCTCAGCAACACCACCGCCATCGCCGAGGCCTGGGGCAAGCTCGACCACAAGTTCGATCTCATGTACTCCAAGAGAGCCTTCGTCCACTGGTTTGTATCATCATGCACCAAATCTATCGTCCACTGTATCATTTTCATTGACTATTCTAGTAATTCCAGGAGCATTAAATTTATCGTCACCGTCCGTTTATTGGACTAATTTTAAAATCGTAAAATATAGAACCATTTCTTAACTTAAAAATGACCTATCATAAGTATAGAATTGTGGTAAAAATGGTATTAAATATTCTCTGCTTTTTCTTTTAGTTTTTGCAGTGAAATCCTCAGTTGTTTTAAATATTTTTAAGTTAACATTTTACTAACCATAACTGTTACGCGTTTTTTTCCTAATCAACTTTTTACTGTTTTACTTGTAAGGGATTGAAAAACTTTTCAAGCCCTCACTGCACCTTAGCTACTTCTTATTAGCGGAGTAGACATCGTTAATTTTATTCGTTCTGGATATTGTTCATATTGTACAACTTTGTTGTATGATCTCATAGGATTATTTGGTTATCCATCAGGTATGTGGGTGAAGGCATGGAAGAGGGCGAGTTTTCAGAGGCACGCGAAGACTTGGCAGCTTTAGAACGGGACTATGAAGAAGTCGGTACAGAGACGTCAGAAATGCAGCCCGGCTGTGATGACGAATGCTAAAGATGCTAAGGGCTTCGTACACGCGATTCCCACTGCAGCCAATTGTGCAAGTTTTACATATTATGTCCAAAACCTCATGCGTCTATATGACACATAAAGCCTTAAAGGATAACAAGATAACTGCCCTAAACGAAGACTAAGATTGATATAATAACAAGATTGGTTAAACATATGCAGCTGTGGTAATACTGATTTCGGAAACTGATTTCAGTAAGGCTGTCATCCATTTTCCTGCTCGAGCGCAGCATAAAATGGCGGCTACATCGTCGCCGCCGAAGCGGACGCCAGAAAACCGCGGCCGCATTGATAATGTTGAATATGGCAGTTCAGTGGAAAATTTTTTAAAGGTTCGAAAATGTCCGCCGAGGTCGGACGATGAGTTGCCTTCACGGCCGAGCCACAGCAAGAATAGACGTGACCAGATGCATCTCCCTCGCCGCTTTTAATTTCTCCGTCGAGCAGTCTTGCGACGTTTTTAGTTTTTTATTTTATTTTTGGAGTTTTTACGAAATTTTAAGCAAATACTAGACGGAGAAATGCCAATAATCTATTTTTTTATCACCATGATCGTTTCTAGAATAATTTTTTGACGTATTTTGTGGCGAATCGCGCAGTGTGCGGAGGAATACGGCTTTTCTATATTGTAAGTGTAAATGTGTAGCATGTGTCCGTCCGTTCGTGTTGTGAAAACTATTTGAAAAAGTTTTACAGTGTACCGTCTGATGTTCGCGTTTAATAAACTGTACTTTATTTACATGGGAGTTTATTTATATTGTAGTAGAAGTAAATGTGCTGCCACACTGCTGTTTAAAAATGTTTACGAACATTTACTAACAAATGTTAGGAATTATTACATTCTGTTAGGAATTGTTAAATGTTTTAAGTGCTCCTACACTGATGGAAAATGTTTTCAAACATTTAAAACATTTGAAATTATTTAACAACATAACATTTAGCCTGGATTATATGTTTACAAACAAATGATAACAAATGTTTAGAAATGTTTACTAACATTATCTAACATAAAAACATTTACTAACACTGTGATCTTAAAAAATGTTTAATAACGTTTGTAAACATTTTTAAACAGCAGTGTGGCAGCACCTTTAATAACAAGACACATTACAAAATCTAACATTTATTTTTGACAGGTAATAACACGTACACAAATCTACAATAACAAGTTAATTATCTGATTTGCGTTCTTTTCACTTTGGGTATCTAGCAGGCCTAAATTTTCAGAAGGTTCGATTTGCGTTCCCATTTGCTTTAATCAAATGAATCACCAACGAATCTTATACCCTTATTATTCTTTCATGATTGCATGATGTAAACCGTCATTTAATAAAAGCCTCAATTGAGTGTTCATGATCTGATTAAAATTAAAAATTAGTATAAATATCTATCCGTAGTAAAGTTTGCGAAAATAAATTGCTAAACATCAGCCTTTCTCGTTGACTGGATAAAAAGAACAAGCAAGCAGAAGGTCTCAATCGATCACGTATATTCGTTTGAGAGAAGACCACAGTGGATTTTAATTCTGTTGTATAGCTGACCCAACTTTGGGTAGTTCCCATTTGTTCTATGGAACATGACGTCATCGTTCAAAATTATACAATTGTTTCCCACTATTCCATAGAACTACACCTACATTTGAACTTTTCAGCTGAGTCTACTTTCATAAAACATAAATCCTTTTTTCACAAAATCTTCCATGAGATACGTAATGAATGACATCGATAGTAACAACTTTTCTTTCATATCAATACATTTTGCTATCATACACATCCTATGGTCCGTTTGGGTAAATAAGTATAAATGATCTACAAAAACCTAAATGATGGATATTCGTGACAAGAGAACTGCCCTGACCTGCATCTTTTATTCCTCTTTCCCGTAGAACAATTTGCGAAATCAAAGTATTAGGTACATTATCTATAATAAGAAAATGATTGGGTCTGGTGACGTCATGTTTCATAGAACAAATGGGAACTTCCTCTAACTTTTTGCCCAATGCGGAAACCCGTACAATGGGGACTACTTATACCCAAAGTGAACAGAGCTCGATTTGTACATACTTTATCTAGCTATGATTCACAAAAATACTTATCATCTAAAGTATATTTTATAAATAAATATAAACTTCATCTACATATAATTTACAAAAATAATTTAACTTAGATGCTTAAATATTTGGCATTCTGTGGGATCACCCCTAGACGGGGAAGAAAAAAGGCCGCATGCTCTGAGTAAAACAGTACAATGGGCAGTAAAATACACTCATACAGAAATATACTCTTTAATATCAAACAGTAGGTATGTAGTATAAAGTGAGCGTTAAATGGTGCCTCTTAAATATTTCTCTTATGATGGGAATAATAATTTTCAAAATTTGAAAAAACCATTCAAACATTTAGTAGTAGTTTAAATACCGCAATAAAATATCTAGCATGAAAGAAATATTTTTTGCAGACTTCTAAAATTCAAGATGGTACTAAATCTTATTTAGAAAAATATCTAAATTAAAAAAAAATTACGTCCTGGGAGATTAAACCCGCGGCCTTTCAAAATCCGAGTGACTGCTCTAACCATCTGAGCTACCATGGACTGGGGATAGCCCTGTGAAATTCTAACCTAGTTTGATTTTGAATGTTGAATAGTGAAACACTTAATAACACTACCTAGTTGGAATGGAATTAGTTATTCAAATAATTAATTAGATTATTCAATTAATTAGATGCCAAAAAACATCAGCTGTTTTGGCACATTATTTGACAAACTCTATACAATATAAGGTAGGGATCACTTTCAAGTTATTGTGTTACTAAATGCGTCGAATCTACCTTTTAAAATAATTAAGTTAATTTTTGTTTCAAAAATACATTCGGAGCTTAACATTGACTCAAGTGATTTTCTCAAAAAGGTACTAACTATTACCAACTAGATAGTAACAGTAGTTTATGCTATTCAAACTCAAAACCTAGATCCCACCATTCTAACGCTCACAAATTATTGACAGTGAAAAGCAGAAGTTAAGAAATGAATTCTGCTGGGATCACTTGAAATAGTAGGTAAATTTCCAAGAGATAACTGGTCCGCTCCTGCCTCCTTTATACATATAGACCATTAAATAAAACTATATACTAAACTATACAGGACTTCACACGACTACGGAATGGCCAGCGATGTTACTTTGGATCTCTTACTCAACAATAAAATACACGTTGGAGCCCACACATATCTAATTTTGACAGGTTAATTTTGGAGTTTAATAAAAATAAAATAAAATATCGTTTATTACTCCGCTTGGTTTCGATAAAAAATACTTTCTTTTGTTCACTCAACTTTTTGTTTGTTAGTATATAAAAATCCGATTGAAAATAAAATCTTTAGGGGATTTAACTCGCGTTACATGTTACATTTTTATTCCCGATTTATACCCAACGTTTCAATAACTTTACAACGATCGTGGCCACAGGAAGACAAGGGTCTTGTAGTGTAATGTCGCGAAAATATAAGGCAGTATTAAAAGCTGATTTCGCAAAGTTTTCAAAGGTAATGTAAGAGACTCCCAATGTTTATGATTCATACGGTAAACCCATAACTTCAACTTTATTTTCACTTTCTGAACTACTTCGCGGTGCTAACTAAAAACTTTACTTTGGATATTCCGACTCCATGAGCCTAGAAAATAATATAAGATTTCGAACAGGAACTTACCTCTTATATAAAATCTAAATTAGGACTTACGTTCTAAGTCTACAGAAGTTTAAATAGCCTTTCAAGATTCACAATCGTTGGACGATGGAATAGAGGATTACATTGAAGGCTCCAATCTAAGCAAAACACCCGCCTCTGGCGTCAAAATCTTATTCTTCATTAAGTGAACATTCAACATTAACGTTTTACTAATGCTTTTAAGCTTATATTCCATCGTGATGATTGTGGCAAGGAGGAGGTGACCACGTTACTCCGGCACGGAGTCAATGGCCCACATGAGCACCTAGAGTTTCCTCGGTGGCGGCGACTCTGATGCACTCGGCGTCAAAGACAGACGCCGAATGTTCGGCTTGTCGTACTCCTCCATGGACATAGCTCGGGACATTCGCCTTTCTACTCCAGGTGGCGGAAGCGAGGTGAGGAGTCCTTGGCCTTGGCAGAAAAGGAGCAGCGACTGCGCCACCTTAGCCGGCTGTAATCAAAACGATAATTTTTTAAAGAATATTATTATGTTCGCGTTTCGCGAAATGTTGTGTTTTTTTTAAACCAACTATCACTTATTGTATACAGAGTGTCAAACTGAGTTGTTATTACTTTCATTTATAAAATAAACGGGGGGAATATTTTTTTTAAATCCCTGGAAATGTGTATTCTTTTCTGCCTGAATTAAGTATGATCGCTCAAGAAATTAAAGTAAAAACTTAAATTTTGATAAGCGTTTTAGTGCATTGTTAACCTAATTATTTTATGTGTTATTTCTAAAATAAGCGATACGTATGAAATATGAATACAAAAAACTTCGCTACTTAATAGTAGAAAACAATGTAGGAAGTGAATAATATTTATTTCACCAAAAACATGTTGGTGTTATAAAAAAACATTATGATGCAAAGAAAAATATTAGTTCATTGTCACAAACGAATAATAACTTTTTTTAATTAAAACAATTTATTCAGTTCGTAATAATGGTTATTAGTAAAGATATTTTGCATTTAAATCCCATTTTTAGAAATAGCACATATAATAATTACATGAACAATACAATAAAATAAAAACTGGAAAACTTAAGAATCTACAATATACCTAGACTATCGATTTTAAAACAAAACAAAGATAAGGATCATTACTTAGTAATTAAAATATAATAAAACAAAATATAAGAAAAATTTCACGTCCTACCTCAGGACGTGAAATTCTTCTAGTTTTATTATATTTTAATTACTAAGTAATTTTTCAAACATTTATAATAATGTTAAAATCAAAATATAAGAAGGATCAAAACTTTATTTAAAGAATTACCTCGTTACAAAAACCTTACATCTATTAAGTAACATCAAAAAGACACCCATACACAGCCTTACTTTACAGCCTTACACAGTCTTACTTTTGCACCTCAAGATCAAATACAATATGTATTAAAAATTCAACCATGTATTGGTAGGTACATTCCAACCTAAAATAATAAATAATAGTCACATTAAATACACAATATTCGAGTAAAAAATATTAACTTTAATTTTTCGTGTATTACTCTTTAATGCCTAGGAATAGAATCATCCATGACCATTAGATTTTGTATTTACAGAGTTACCATTCCGTAAAAGCTTTTTTGCGAACCAATTGATTCCACTATCACACTTCTCTTTCTCCTTTACACCATTTGTTTTGGCAGTCGTCGTCGGACGTAAACTGCAAGCTTTTAATTCACTGTCTGTTATTTTAACTAGTTTAAGAGACTGTTCCCACACGCGCGACCACATTTCTTCGTCATACGCCGCATTTCCAGCTCGCGTAGCTTGTAAGTTCTTAAAATACTTCCCGCTGGACTTCGCGACTGTATTACTCAAACAGACGTATAGAGCAGTTTGCGAGCCTTCCCAAGGATGCTTAAATAGAATCCCAATCATAAAGGTCATCATTTTTGCAAGACTCAATCCAGAACGGTGAAATATTGCTGTCCCAACTGCTCCAGGGTCCACTGTGTGAACAACCACGTTAGAACCGTTTAGCCTCTTGCTTAGTTCATGAGTGAACATAACCAGACAGAGTTTACTATTCCCATAAATTCTTATTTTGCTCCAGTAATTGGTCTTGTTCAAATTATTTAACTCTACTCTCCCGATTTTATGCAACACAGATGACGTATTTACTATCCTACTTGGTTCCAAAGGCTGTCCTGTTTTCTTAAGAAGCGGTAGGAGTAAAAGCGTCAAGAGAAAAGTCCCATAGTAGTTCACCTGCATTATGAAATTCATTCCGTCTGCCGTGAGAAAATCACCAGGCGTGCCAACACCTGCATTGTTTAATAAAATGTCTAATCTATCTTCGGTTTTTAAAATATCTGCTGCGAATTCTCTTACAGATTTGAGTGAAGACAAATCCAGCAACTTGAATATCACTTTATCGCTGCCCGAACTTTTTTCTATTCGAGCTTTCCCTTGAATCCCTTCTTCTTTGAAAGGACAAGCTACTATAACCTTAGCTCCTCTGTGAGCAAAGTCTGCAGCTATTTCCAGACCCATACCACTAGTACCACCGGTCACTAAAACAGTCATCCCTTGAAGATTCTTTTTCGACTTACACATCAAGTTTGTGTTTTTCTGGTGAAGTCCAACCACCATTCCTCCAAAGACAATGATCTGGATTATCACGAGAAACAGGGACGTTTTGCAGTAGAGACCTATCAGGAGTCCACTAATCACTACAGTTTCTATGACGGCTGATGTATTGACCGCCATTGTGGTTCGTGTTGAAGTTGATTTGATGAACACTAATAAATAAAATCTATATCCTAGTTAAGTTTCCGGCATCACGGTCAATATTACGTAGGCAGATGTTGTGTTAGATGAGTCGTGTTTACGCGGAGGCTACGCGAGCCGAGCTGGCTGACTGGTTCTACTTTTACTTTCATAGTTTGGTGCAAGAGCGGACGCTGGATTGCGACTAACGGTTGGATTACCACAAGTTATAAATAGACGCAGAAGGTTCGTTGTAAATAATGTCCTAAGTAACTAGTGAACTAAAATGATAGACAAATTTATGCATGAATAATAAAATTTGAGTTTATTCATCTGCTTGAAATAAAGCGGAACAAATTCATTGATATAATACTGTTACCATTTCAAAAGCAGACACTGCTTTCAAAAAGAGCTAATTACGTCATTTTATTAATTTTTATTTATAAATCTCAGTCTGTATTTTATCAACCAAATAAGCTAAAAAACAACTGAAATAATTTATTTTCTGTCATACTGAAATATTTTGATGTTGTTTATTATTGTCTTTCTTCTTACTTTCCTAATAAAGTTATATTTTGTATCACTATTTTAAATGGTGTGCACCGTGTCCCGTCGCGTCGTGTCACGATGAGCTTTGAACCTTAAACTCCATTTCATAAGCAATATTTTAGTTTGTAATATGTTTTCATTTTACTTTATCGGCATTTAAGAACAAAGACAGTTTCTTTTTTCTTGCCGCAATCATCGGCTTATCACAAAAAAATAGTAATGTACGGTGCCAGTATTTGTTAACACATGTTTTAAGCGTGGTCCTTCTGTGTTGTTTATTATGTGTGGCTATCTAGTAGCAAGTGGGGGTTAAGTAAGGTGCGTGAGTCGGGCCGGCTGTTGCGGCATTCAGCCACTTAAAAAATATTGCCCTTGCTGTAGGTATAATAAACAATATATTTACAAATTTGGAGAAAATGGAACCTATTGTTAGTGTTTTTTTCGAAAGAATTCAATAGTTAATATTCTTATTACTAAAGCCTAATAAGGCACTCCATTATACTCAAATGTCACTATAGGCTCAAATTAGGTTAAGGCAATAGAAATGTTACAAATTGTAAAAACGTTTCCCATACATTTTGTTAAGTAAATTAATCAATCCCTGGGGTGGGTTGATGAAATTGCTGCCCAGGCTACCCCCGTGAAGGGCAGTGGAGTTACCGGGGAGTTTTAGTGGATATTCCCATTGCCGTTACGATCAGGGACTGGGCGACTCCCACACACGCCCGTCGCTTAGCCAGCGGTGGATGGGTCTGTAAGCGAATTCCTCCCCGAAAATAAAAAAAGTAAATTAATCAAAACTTGTTATTTCAAAAAATACTAAAAAAAATGAACTCGCCACGTAAAGTTTAATAGCCTCATCACTACTGAAAAAATTTAATTGGCTTTATCTGAAATAAGTCTTCACGGCTTACTAAGTCAACAATCTTAATTGGCTTTATCTGAAATAAGTGTTCATGGCTTACGAAGGCAACAATGTTTACTGTAAGTTTTCCTAGTAACTGTGAAATATCTGTATCTTTGTATCGAGTTTCTTAATTTTTTTAAAAAGCACTCTGTGGTACCTGGCAATATCTCCCTCATCCATGGGCTCGCTAGAATAGATCTCGTTTAGAGATAAGTCCTTCTTGCAAACTCCTTATTACGTGAAACTTACTATGTAATCTCTAAAATGCAATAAAGAGTATAGTAAAATAAAATGCATAGGTACTCACAGCCTCAGACAAGACATCACCAACTTTATCGATCTTCAGAATGGTGACCTTGTCTTTGTCCAGCTCCTTGTACATCTTCTCCACAACGGTGGAGTAGGGGCTCAGCATACCAGTGATGAGGAGGATGTCCGGCTGGCATCCCTTCAGCACCAGATCCTTGCGGCTGTAAGAGTTACAATCATGCATTTTAATCCTTTCGTTTCATTTCAATAGTTTTTTTTTATAGAACTTATCAACTTTTGGCTTTCCACCAAATAAAACCTCAATCTTTACTTCATTATTGCGATAATATCCAAAATGGTGTTTCAATGATCGTTATTCTACGACTGGTGAAACTTCTTAAAATATTTATTGTGTGGTTCCGCCCGCATGATTATTGGATATCGCTCGAAATGATAGCCTATGTCCTTTCTCATGATATGATATGATGATGGTCTATCTCCAAACCAAATTTCATGTAAATTGTTTCAGCGGCTTAGGAGTGAAAACGTAGCACATAGACAGAAAAACTGACGGACTGACTGGAAACAAGTGCTATCAGCTCTTTGATGACCCCACAAAAATAACGAGGATTTCGGAGCAGTCAGAGGGTTAAGTTTCTCTCTTATGCTTATAATGGGTACCAGTAACTTAGCAGAAATGACTAACCACAGATCTTCTGTAAGATAAGTTAAACCACAAAGTAAAACGTAACACTTACTGGATGAACGCCCTGACGTATTGCTTGATGTTGTGTGTGTTGAGGTTCCCGCGCAGGCGCGAACGGTACTCTGTCAGCATGCGCTCGCGCTCTGCTGCCTCACATGAGTCAACCGGCATTTGCTACAGATAGAAATACAGATGTTAATTGAATTTAGAAAATATAAGTAGATGTAATCTCATACCTGCTAAATCTCAAAGTATCTGCTAATCATCTAATTTATTTTAAGCTGATTGATGTTATATGGGTATACAGTTTTTGTTTTACTACTCAATTTTAAATTTATTTTGTTTCAAACCAAGTATTATTGTTAAATTTTCAAAAAATATCCACGTATTATTAGTCAACTATATCAAAATTTTAAAAATATTTGGTGATTATTTAGTGATGAAATCAAAAAGCAGATACTTATATTATACAATAATATTTAGAACATTAATGCTAATAAACACGAAACAATTGATACATCTAAAACTAAATCTACATTGAAAGCTAAAAGACGGCAAGCGTAGACAATGAGACGTAGCGTACTAAAAAATTAGGTACTAATTAAATAATTACTTGCTATAAGTCACAATACTAACACTAACTCTAAAAGCAAAGATCATAACACTAAAATGAAATGGTTAGTAATGTGAGAAGTAGATTAGACACCAAAAGAAATAAGCTAAGACAGGTAGGTACATAATTCATAATTATAATTTTACCAGAAATGTTTTTGCTGAACTTTTCAAACTCATCTTTAGATGTGATCGATTTCTCTTGGAGCTTGTAAAAGATTTTTGTCTAGTTACAAATGCAAATTAAGAGGGTACGAAATTTATTTTATCAAAGCGTTTTAATCTTGGAATAATTCTCACTCGAGAATCAAATTAGAGAAACGGGTATTGAGAAAATTCGGAAATATAATTGTTTTTTTGTTCGTTTGTTTCATTTAATTTAGGAAATTGCCAAATAATATTTCTAAGTAATCAAAATCAAAGAATTAAATCATTCATACTGAGAAAACTCAGAAATTAAATTTTCTATTTGTAATAGCATAAAAGAATAGGTACGATATTTTTTTATACTTAGAGTTCAAATAAGATGTTCATAGTTCGATCACTAAAATTAGTACCTGTTAGCAAACAAAACAAAGAAGAAGTACCTGGTAGCGGTAATGAAGGTTTTCCTCAAAACTCACGTGTCCGAACTTGTGGTAGATGAGGAAATCCTCTTCCGACTGGGAGATGTCGGTGCCCTTCCATCTGGAAAACCTGCTGCGGAAGGCGTCTGACACTGACGATGTGGAAGCCGTGCAGTTGACTAGGATCAAGCCAAGCAGCCGCCGCGGGTGGGCGAGTCCACATCGGGCAAGGACGTTAGCGCCTGCGCCTTCGCCCAAGCCGACGGCGTAGCGGACGTGCAAGAAGTCGAGAACTGTTATCAGGTCCTCGCCAAGGGTTTGCAGCGATGGGAACTGGTAGCTGTAAAGAAAATTTGTAACCTAGAAGTGTGCCTTTTCCCGATCGCAAATTCTCATAAGCATACATTATTATTCATTCAGCATACATCGGTCAACCCATTAGGGTAATTTCGGTATAAGCCTCTTTTTAACCGACTTCAAAAACGAGGAGGATCTTAACTCGGCCGGTATGACTTTTTTTTCTTTGTATGTACACCGATTACGCCGAGATTACTGACCCGTTTTACGTGATTCTTTTTTTGTTCGATGCGGAATAGCTGCCATTTAGTTACATAATTTTTTTAAAAAAATCAGTTGGGAAGTTTGGTTTTTATAAGTAAAAAACACTAAAATTAGTAAGTCGTCTACATATTTTTTTTCTTTTTAATATATGTACACCGATCAGGCCAAGATTACTGATCCGATTTACGCGATTCTTTTTTTGTTCAATGCAAAATAGTTGCCATTTGGTCCCATAAATTTTTTTTCAAAATCAGTTGGGTAGTTTGGTTTTTCAATAAAAAAAAACTGAAATCAGTAAGTCATCTACGTAATCTACGTATGCGAAATTGCGGATTTTTGCTTTCCTATGACTTTATAGTGAAACGATACGATAGTGGGAAACAATATAAGTTGACGGTCACGCATCTAGCTTCGACCTTATAAAGTTAACACTAAAAATTGTGAAAAAAATAATTTCTTGATGTCGGTTTTAATTTTTGTTTTCTATTGCTCCATTTCTCACGAACTTGTACGAGTCGCATCCAACAGGTCCCTTCAAATGCTCTTTATCATTATACTATAAATGACAACTCTTCTTGATCCCTTGATCACTAACCAATTTTTAAATTGTTATCTAACAAGAGACACTTACGAATCAGGCAAGTCAGGGGAATTCTCCTCATGTCCAGGAACATCCACGTGGATGAAACATGACCGCTCCTTGATTTCGCTCATAGCAGGGCTTGTCACGAAGTCCACCAATGATGAATCTGGAAGAATACAATAAAAATTTTGACAAAGGTTTGTTTGCTATACGGTTTATAGTTCGATTGGGAACAAGAACAACAAGTACCTTAAATTATTATAATATTCGTGGAATGCATAAACGAATCACTCTCTCTGATAGAATTGCAAATTCAGACAAACGTTACAGCATTATGTCTCCAAGTTACGCGACACATGTGGCATTTCTTTGAAAATGAGGAAATTTGTTTCAGTGGCCAAAAAGTTTTCCTTATATGAGTTTTCCTTGCCGTAACAACCTACAGAAATCAATGTTTCTGAAGTTTCTTTCGAACTAAGTATAACATGTTTGTGATTTTTATCCTTACACTATGAAAACATAGGATAATTTTTCTCTCTTCTATTTCACATTGCTTTTTTCTAATGTCGTTATCAATAATAGCTGTAAATTTTGTTAAATTGTAAGTGCTGTGGATTTTTGTAAATAAAGGGGAAAAAATGTATTACAGATTCTTCCAAACCAATAAAATATTAGTGATTTTACTTTAGTTTGACTTACGGTTGGTGCCGAGGTCGTGGACGGTGAGGAACACGCATCGCTTGTCTTGCTGGCTCAGGTCGCCCTGGAATTTGTGAGGTTTCACATAATTACTACTGCTGTAAATTACGTCGCAGGGCTTGTTTTCCTAGCCGAAACATTACGCTAAAGAATTATTTCTGAATAAGAAACAATATTTACCTAGTACTCTAATATGTACTAATCTACTTTATCATAAATAAATTGAAACATACACCTCTTTTCCTAATCATAAAACTTGCTACATAATTTCGACTGTACGAATTATTGAACAGTAAAGGCCAAGATCCAAAAGGTAGGTACGGTCGACCACAGAAGTAGCTGAACACTTTAGTACCATGTCACAACGACTCTAGCATCAGTATAGTACGGTAGCAACTATAAAGTACGTGCACAAGATCGGTGTGACGTGGTACTGAAGTGTTCAGCTACTTCTGTAGTCGACTGTACAACAATGTGTGTACCGGAATATTTATATCTAAACTTAGAACAAATTTTAATGTAGCGCTTTTCTTTTCATTGTGGAATAAAGCAAACCAGACAACAGTACTTAAATTAATTTTAAATTTAGAGACATGTCTCAAAATATGAATTAAAATGTTAGTCTAGATTAGACATTTATCTCGATCAGTGAAAAAACAGCGACTTTGTTAGAGTAATCCCAACTTTCTCTAAACTAAAACAAAACAGAACAGAAAGCTAAAAAGAAAAACTTTGTAAACAAGTCAACGTCAATAGAAATACAAACAAACGGACGGAAGACAATACAAATGTAGCACGAGGCAACGTGGAAAGATCTCGATAACCCAAGGGAAGTCAGTAAACAGGTTGACATAATTATAACGGGTAACTGAACATGCGAAGTCGGGTCTGCTGAAGGAGGGTATGTTAACTACCATACATTGAAACTACTTAAATGCTTATTCCATTATACGTACCGAGATGGCTATAAACACAGATTAATAAGGACATAATTATTATGTTAGCGATACAGCATTTAGACACAATGTTGGACCGAACTATTTTCATCCAAAATCGTTATGTAGGGATAGCTCTGACAGACGGCCTATCTGTTGTGTAAAAAACCAAGGCCAGTTTTTCATGTTATGTTTACTGTTTTGTTTTTCGTCTTTTGTTTTAATTGTCATTAATATCACCTTACGAGTATTCTAGCATATAATGACGGCTATGCGTTCATTTATTTTCTTCAATTTTCATTTGTTTCAAATTCACAGTGGTTCCCACGAGATATACCTCAAATTGGATAGTCTTATAGGTCCCACCAGACAGTGGATATTTGAAGAGAGACTTGTACTCAAAGACCCACTGGCGTATCTAATTGGTGGTGCTATAAAGACTATGAGAATGTTTTTATCACAATATACATATATAAAACTTGTATAAGATAATAAATAGGTAAAAGGAAATATAAGTCAATGGGTGAAAGACTATTTACAACAATTTTATTCAAGACTTGAATTAAGAACGTTAACGTCGCAAGGAGTTTCATATAAACTTTCAAGTCGATATTATTGGAAACGAACAAACCGATTCGAACATGATTCGCCATGCATAAGCAAGTCAGGCCAGTCTAAAAATTGAATCTCAGGACTTTTCAAAAAGTCTAATAATAAAGTAATTAAAAGCGAAATTATGTTTGTATGAGAAGCCGAAAATTTCTCTTACTCAACTATCGTACTGTTTTACATTGTTTGTATTTAGACTATCTTGACTTGCTTATGCATGTAGTTTTTAGCATCGGATTGTTCGTTTGTTTGGGCTCATAGAGAATATTCTCAATGAGATAGTCTTAGATAGATAATTAATGAGGCCGGGGTCTACTTAAAATTTTAAATTTTTTACGGTCTTTATAAAGAAAGCCATGTAATAGAAATAAGATAACACGTAGACTTTACTTTTTGGAATGGGACTTTTATTTCCCTATTTAGAAAGGTGATCTAATTTTACCGATTGTATTTTCCAGCAGCATAATTATAATATCAACAAAGAAAAACAAACATTCATAACAATTAGGTACATATTAGTTAAAAATCTAGTGGTGCATGTTAATTTATTTTGTCAAAGGATAAGTTAAATATTGAACAGCCACATCAAATCATATTTGTACATATACTTACCAAAATAAATGTGACAAGCGTGTATGTAACTAAAAAAAACTCTAAAAACGAGACTTTCATTGGTTTTCAAAACTTTTTCTTCCAAAAATTATTTTTTCTGTAGGTACATGTACTACGGTAGGTTGTCTACGAACAACCCCTTCCTATTCAATTCACGAATTTCCATTGAATCCTGCCGACCAGGGATGTATAATGAACTCTTATTTCCATCCAGTTAGCGTGTCTACTTTTTGATAAATAAATAATATTTATTTTTTCGCCATTATCACAGGTGTAAAAAAATGTTACATTGAAAAGTCTTATGATCTACTATATTTACCAGGAATGCATTATCCGTAAGCAATACCTAAAGTAGAGTAATTTCAGCATAATTTAAAAACCATTTTCTTTTTGAGAATAAGTGGAAAAGGAAACCATTTGACCTAACAAAAGTGCATGAGGTTATTGGAAAATTATATTAAACTTTACTAATAATACACAAAAAATAGTAACTTTCTCAAAATTTAATTCATACAAAAAATCGCAAAGAGCATGATTTTACATAGCCTGCATGTAATTTGGAATACCATACAGTAGCTTCAGGCCTACATCCTCAGACTTATCTGTATTATCCCCAGTGTTAGTGCCAGCATCTTGATTCGAATCTGATGATTCAAATTCAATCACATTTTTCCTGTTTTTCTTGATTGATTTTTCTTCATCGCTTTTCCTTTTTCCTTAAGTCATTGTTATTTCTGTCCTTTGATTTTTTTATTTCTTTCCTCTCATCGTCATCATATCAGCCGAGAAACCCCCACTGCTGGGCATAGGCCTCCCCAAAGGATCTCCAAACTGATCGGTCCTGCGCTGCCCTCATCAATCGGCTTTCCGCCATCCTCATCAGATCATCGGTCCACCTTATGGAGGCCCTACCAACGCTGCGTCTATATGTGGCTATAGTATATGACATCACAGGCTGATATCATGAGATCTAGTATACATTTTGGCAGCCTCTATCAGCAGAGTCATAGAGTTCATGATCATCATCACCTGGCTACATACGTCACACTACTGCTGGGTACAGGCCTTCCTACATGGGAGAAACACATGAGAACCTAGGGTCATAACACTACCACGCTGGCCCAATGCGGGTTGGTGGATTAAAGCGGTTGCAGCAACAACCAGGCCCAACGGCTTAACGTGCCTTTCGAAGCGCGGAGGAGCTGGAGATTATAATTTTGATTGACCCATCCCGGTATCGACCATGGCGAAAATTGCTTTGTTTTCGTAATCGAAACGAGAGCGCTCAAACCACTGCGCCACCGAGCTCCTTTATAGAGTTTATATCCTGTAGCAAAATTGAAACAGAATTCAAACGGTATATTATTATGGAAATAAGAATTCACAATACACCCTTTGTTGCCAAGACAGCACGGGGTTATGTCAAATATTCATTTCTTTATCATCGTCATCAGTCGTGGCTGATCAGCGAAAGTAAGGACCCACTTGTCAGCTCATAACCCTTCTTGCTTTTTTAAATTACAGTGATGGACTATCGATAACGTTTGCTTACATTTGGTGGCGTTTATATCACTGGGTTATCTCCAATGATATGCCAACATCGTAGTTTTAAAATATGCCAAGTCCGCATCGCATATTAATAATAACAAAATAGCAAATAAAGGGCTCAATAAAAAAACTTAAATTTCAAAAAGCTTTTACAGAGATAATTTTGAATTTATCGAAATGATTCTCAAATTACCAAATAATTACCAAACAGATAATTCATGACAGGAGAATCATTTTGACAAATCTTACTTTTAAATATAATAAACTAATTAATCGCTACTGCTAGTGATGAAAGCTTACTTTTTCAATTATTAAAAAAACACTGTCAAAATTACTTACCTGCCCATGCTTGGGGATATTTCCCTGTTTGAAGCATGCAAAAAAATTTTGTTAACAAAACTGTATACGCAAAAGTTTAATACAAAATTGCAAATATAATAAAAAGTAACTTCCAAAGATTTCCGAATTATTGCATAAATACCTAATGTTATTCCAATTGATACAATAATTTACTATAGCCAGATCGTAGATATCATTTAAGGGAAGTATGTACAGAGTTAATCTATTTCGTTAAACAAATAAGTTAAAAAAAAACTTTAGCTTACTTGTACGTGGACATGAATATCGCCGCTCCGATCCGTACTGACTACGTATTTCTGTAACAAAAGAGACAATGTTTAGAGAAAATTCAACGGCACACAATGAAATGGATGGAGAGACTTGAAGTAATCTTAAAACAGAAGGACGCATTTTGATAATTTTCGTCGTAAATTACTTAAAAAACTGTCAAAATTAGAAGTTAAGATTCCGTTTTGTGATATTATAATTGTGTATAGCCGTATGCATATATCCTAGCTCGAAATAAATTTTTAATTTGAATCTGAAAGTATAGGGAGCTCGGTGGTGTAATGGTTTGAAAGCTCTGGTTTCGATTGCAAAAACAAAGCAACTTTTGCCATGGTCGATCCCGGGTGGTTCAATCATAATTTGTAATCTCGAGCTCCTCCGTCCTTCTGAAAGTGAGTTAAGCCGTTGGTCCCGGTTGTTAATACATTCACTTACAAACCCGCATTGCAGCGTGGTGGTGTTAGGTATTGTCCAAATTCCTCATGTGTTTCATGTAGGAATGCCTGTGCCCAGCAATTGAAGTGGGAAGAATAGGCTGGTGATAAGACCCGTCGATAAGATCATCATAAGATAATGCGTCATGGCACCGAACGGGTCGAAGCTTAAAGGAGGTGTTTCATATCCGGCCAGGTATGTGTACAGTATCTCAAATAAATCCGCGAAAAAATAAAAATAATTTGTTTCCATGCAGAGTTTGTTTAAACAAAAGTTGAAATTTTGCGTAGATTTCACCGCTATTCAATATGGCGGGTGACAGAATTGTAAATGACCTAAGCGCCATCATGATGAATATTTGTATGTGTTGCAGTTTTTATAAGCAATAAAAAATCTTGTTTTGTATCACGCAACTAAGCAAATAAAAAAAGTGGACAATTGCATACTGTTTTGCATATTTTTACGTATTTTTCAGTATGGTCGTACATAAACCGGTCTCCACACATTTTAGAAACATCTCTTTAAACCGCTGAGTTTCGCCTAATTTCTGCAAGTGTGTCGCAACCTTATTTCTATAATCTGAGGTCGCAGCAACGCTTAGTTCGGCCAATGAAAACTCTAAAAATAGCTTTATTGAAATAGACAAAGCATTTATCGTAATTGTAAACATGTTTTCGTACACATTATACAATTAAAAATGATTTTGTTTGAGAATTAGAGCAAGTGGTATTTTCCTCTCAATGGAGAGATGGCAGCGAAGCCAAATAATGCTACGGTCCGTAAGAATGGTTTATCGTTGAGTAAACAGGAAAACAAATTGACTAGAAAAGTCATTGCCTAGGGTTTGATGTAACACTATAACTATTTTATATTTAATTATTGTAGTTGAAAAGGTTCATATTATAATAGAGAAAGACATTTTACGTGATCAATCAATTTGTTCTTTATTTGCTTTAGTTATTGTTCTGAGTTATTGTGTGTCCTCTACAATGTTGCCATCTAACTTCTACCTTATTTATAATGATGCCATATGCAATAACTATTTATTATATCATATAGAACAATAACCTTGCACAATCCGGGTGTCTGCACTTACTTATAACGTACACCTTGATGCAACCCAATTTATTAAAAAAAAAACGGGCAATACAATAAAAATTTACTGGCATGTAATTTTCATTGATAAATACTCATTCGAGTGTTGAAAATCTAACAAAAATACGGTAATAATTATCTTTATCAATAATAATGTGAAAAAATGAAATGGGAAGCCATATTTAGCCATTTTGTAATTGTGAAAATTGTTTGCATTCATAATCAAGTTGGATTTTGTAAAATATTTTATTATTTAGGCACTTCTAACATGTCTGAAAATAATAACAGTACCTAATAGGAAAAAAAGGACTAAACCCTTAATGAAAATGCTTAAAACTCGCAAGGTATCCTCTTAAAATTAGCCCGATGTGTTGCGATATGAAAAGCATTGTATTTCGGTTTCTGCTAGTCCGTCATTGTACTTAGGCAAATCTCATTACAAGTGTTTTGACGCATGTTGCCTTATTAAATTTCCCGAGACTTGTCGACACAGCTTAGTGCGGTTCAAATATTTGGCACGGCTGGAAACAATGTTTATAGTTACATGGACTGGACTATAACATCAAGAGGGTGGCTCGTTGACGGCAATCGACTATTTTTCAAACAAAAACACATGATTTGGACTCGTTTGCAACTCAAATGGACCTATTATTACGGACAAATCGTCGATCACCGTCGAAGAGTAGGTCTATGCAGATAATAAAAACTTTCAGAACAAGCCAAGTTATAAGTACCTATCCTACACTTTATAAGTACCTACACTCAAAGGGTAAAACGGGACATTATTAAGACTCCGCTGTCCGTCCGTCTGTCACCAGGCTGTATCTCATGAACCATGATAGTTAGACAGTTGAAATTTTCACAGATCATGCATTTCTGTTGGCGCTATGACAACAAATACTAATAAACAGAATAAAATCATATGAACAAGCGTCTGCCTGTTGCCGTTATCAATATCGAGCAAAAACAAGCAAAAAAATCACGTTTCTTGTATGGGAGCCCACTTTAATATTTATTTTTTCTGTTCATTACTATTTATTTTACATAATAATAAAGAGATTGTCATTGGTATTACTTAAGTTCCATAAATCGAATTGATCAAATCGTAGAACAAGCGCCTAATATTTTATTCTGAGCTATCTTGTGACTACGATATACAACATTGCATGCTAATTTAATTGAGGGGTTATTAGCTCCAAATCACGTAAGCAAACTCTTAGTTATTAAAGGTCCAAGCACACAGATTGTTATTTGTGGTCAAGCTATGGAATGCACTACCGCCAGCAATACGAGAAATCTTGTCACTTCCACTATTCAGGAAGAGAGTTAAAGAGCACTACCTTTCCTTGACATAAAATTTCCTTTTCTTAATTTTAGACTTATTCTTTCCCAACTTCCTTTATGTTCATAATTAGTTTATGTATTTATTGTATTTATCTATCATATTGTATTGTATAATTATATAATATGTATTATATTGTATTGTATTGTATAGTAGATATATTTTATGTATTGTATTTGTATGTATTATATATTTTAATCAGTTGGTACGAGTACACACGACATCCTTATCTCGCAGCACATCTCCTATTGTAGGTGGGTTGGAAGAGATTTATTTTAGAAATAAGCCACACCTTTTGTACATTTTTTATTATTATGCTTTTCTTTTATTGTTTCTTTGTGTACAATAAATTATTAAATGAATAAAATAAAATTGTTTTAAACTTTACAGTAATAATCGACGTTTCCTTTACAAATGATTTCAGTCTTTCAATGTTATGTTCCTAGTTAACCCGATTCCTGAGGTAATCTGTGGCGTAATAAGCAACCGCGGGCCGAGTAATACGGTAGGTAAGTACCTACTAAATATAAATGCCGCGAACATTTTCACGGTTGACATTTTCGGGAAAAGCAATGAGAAACCGGATTGTGCAATGAGCATAGCAAATTGCCAGCACTTAGAAGAAAGCTTTATCGGCCTTTATTTAATATGTCATATAGATGATTGCTAATGGCTGAATATAATCTTAAGTTAAGTAATTACTAGTGTAATTAATAATAATTTATTAAACAATTATAATTAAAGTTACAAAGATAAGCAAATAAGTATGATTAAGTTTACTATTATTATGTATAAAAAATATTAAGTACCTACTACTAGAATAATTATAATGAAATGAAATTAATATACTGAAAAAACTGATTATTATAATTACATAGCTACTAACCCATTTGGCGCCTAATTTCACGGCCAGGGATTCCATACCTAATTATCTAATTGTTATATTTTTCCAACTATCTGTTACATTGTGATATGCAATAAACATTGAACGCACAGTTATGATCTTGAAGATAATGCATAACTCTGCCTAATAACAATAATAACATCTTTTACATACTTAGATTACAATTATAGGCGTTATTAATAAAAATAAGCACACAAAGACAGACACAACCATGATCTGTAAACAAATGTTTGTGTTCGACTAGTTTGTTTAATTTGTTTGAAATTGATCTCATCATAGGTGCTTTAATTATATATTTGGTAACATAACTGATACGCGAGGTATACAATATGGGGCACGGACTAAAATAGTATCAACATAATACTGTTAGTGTAGGTCGACGTTGCACCGGCACCGGCGTTTACGAAGTGTGCGCGTTCAATGTCGTTTTAGATTGACCAGGATAAATATTTGTGTCAACTGTCTATGAGAGGCGTATGACAACTAGAACGGAAAGACAATCTACATCGTCGCACTGAAAAATACTGTAAAGCCAGCGAAACTAAGCAGTAACCCAATTAGTAATCCAGGTTTAATCGACAGTAACTCATAAATTTTAATGAAGCTGATATAATTCCCACATTCTGCACAGCTTTCTTCAGCGCTCTTTCTTTAAAATTACGAATATGAAATGTTCACCTGGGATGACACACAATCAACCCAAATGATATTAATTTCCCAAGAGAACCTCACAATTTCTAGAAAATGCCCAACCAAAAAAAATACTGTAACTTTTGATAAGTCTTAGCCATGGATTACCAACCATGGATCATCATACGTCGCAGACAGTTTTTTACTTTTAAATAATAATGGTAGACACATCAATTGCCCGGTCTCGAAATAGGGTTTAACGGATCAGCGCATTACGCCAACAAGGTCGTTGTTAATCACATGTTATTAGAGGGAGGTATACATTCTTTTATCCAAGAAGAAATTATTATTAGTTATAAGAAATTAGATTGCTGGAATTACTGGAAATTGACAAATGTGCTTCCATGCTTTCTAGATAAAACATTCCGACACTAAAGATACTTAGCTCGTTAATCTACCTAAACCTAAAACAAACTTACCACGACAATATAATTCAAGTTATAAGTACCATTATGTCATATTGATTAAATTACACAATCCCAATACGCCAAATACGCCATGATCTGTATAGGTATAAATCTCAGTAAGGGTATAAATACTGAACTAGGTACTGAGATGGCAAAATTAAATAGATGATTACTTTGAGCAGACGATTCAATCTATCTTCGTTTATTTTTAACCGACTTCAAAAACGAGGAGGTAATTTATCAACATCCATACCACAATCGTTTTCAAATCATAAAGTTCTGGTTCTCCGTGCACAACTCTAACAGACCCCTTATTCAAATATCCCTTATTCACTTTCAAACATTTATGGATCAGCAAGCTAATTTGATATTGATGCTAACACTTGAATGAAATTGAGATATTGAATTAAATTGTATACATGCAAATGCAACAGTTGAATAACGATTGCTCTCGAGAATTAATCGATTAAATCTCCAACACAACAAGATCTAAAATAACCCGTGATGTTAATAAACAAAATTATATTCAGCTTCGAAGATTATTTGCTTTGCAAACGTCTGGATTTCGGATTAAAGTCGTCGTCCTGTGAGTAATATATGGGGTTAACAATATCATTAAAAATAAGATTGTTGTTTAAATCGCTTTCTGTAACTCATATTAATCACAATCAATCACACATTGGTACATACAAGCAATCATAAATTTTCGTATTGTGTTAACGGGGGTAAGGGCATGGCAAAATTAAAAGGAATTAACATATTCCTTTCTGTTAAATATAAATGAATTATTACGCAATAAATCTGTGTGCTTTAGATAACTTTTGAAGTTTTTCATAATTATGCCAACACTTTATATCTACCATTTGGTGTGTTGTTGCTAAATTGCTTCACTTTTATATGTGGAAGCTTGTTATAAGGTTTAACACTAATATTTATTTCAATTACACTATGAATAATAAAGTTAGCTTGCGTAATAAAATTCAAGCAAAAAATTAACGTAGGTAACTTTCTAGTGACTACAAGCTACCTAATTCGCACTGTTCCAAATAAATTAGATCCCCCTAGAACCATCAATTAGAAAATTGCCAGGAAAGCTATATTTAGAGCACTCCACTTATAAAGGGCAATGATTCGTACCTAGATATTGGCGATGAGCAGTCACACTAAGTGGTTATTACACCCACCCAAACATTCCGAATTAATGGACCTTAATAGATCAATGTAACAGTTTCCCTAGAACACGAGTTAAATACCTATTACTGTTTGATAAAGGCTGAGCTAACAGTAGAGAAAAGAGAAACGAACATTGACTGACAAAAAATAGTGGACAAGATTTGTAAGAAAGAGTAATTTTTAACCGACTTCAAAAAAAGGAGGAAGTTATCAATTCGTCCTTATGTTTTTTTTTATGTTTGTTACCTCAGAACTTTTGACTGGGTGAACCGATATTGATGATTCTTTTTTTGTTCGATGCGGAATAGTTCCCATTTGGTCCCATAATTTTTTTCCATTGGGTAGTTTGGTTTCTAAATAAAAAAAAACTGGAAAAATTAAGTCGTCAACATATGCGAAATTGCGGATTTTTGCTTTCCTATTAATTTTTAGTGAAATGATACGATAGTAGCATACAATTTAAGCTCACGGTCGGTCACCCATCTAGCTTTGACCTTCAAAAGTTATCACTAAAAATTGTGAAAAAAAAAATTTAAACAATAACTAAAACCGACTCCAAAAAACTGAAAAGGATAAAATAATTAAATTTTAGTAGGTACTCATCCCCTAGAAACATATTTTTGGAGTTGGTGCTAAGTTGTATCCAGAAACCATAGATAGTGAAGCACCGACTCCAAAAATATGTTCCTAGGGGATGAGTGCCTACTAAAATTTTATTATTTTATCCTTTTCAGTTTTTTGGAGTCGGTTTTAATTTTTCTTTATTCGATTTTAACCTACTAACTTAATCTAAGTAAATCCTATCTGTTAAGTTCTATGTATTCATAAATCTTTTAATAAAGATAGATCTGGAATATAATATCACTACCAATAAGATTATTGTTTTTAGAAGTTTTCTCAAATTCAAATTCATCAGAAAGGAGAAAACATTATATTAAGCACTTATCATCACTGTAGCAAAAAAGTATTGATAATAAGTACTTATAAGCTCAAGTAAAAATTACCAATCTTCCTGTTCTATGCGTTTAAAGCCCAAATATGTATCTCCATTTATTATGACTCCAATTTAAATAATGTAGATAGGTCATACTTTTCCATCAAGAGACAGCTTTGCCGATAAAAAGGAGGGTTCAGAGGCATTTCCACAACATTTTATTGCATATACAGAGTAAGAAACACTTTTTTGGCCAGTAAACCCTTCAGCAAAAATTAGGTTTAAAGAAATTAGAACTACAAATCCCCTAGCACCGTCCTTCCATTGTCATATTCCTATTATACATGTGTGTAGAATGAGGCGCTGTTATAAAATCTTGGTTATAAGAAATCTATAGCTTTTAAAATAATTTAAAACAAATGTTTTACATAACCAAGAAAATTACGCATTTTATGTTTTTGTGTAGGTAGGTATGTTTAATGAGAAAACATATTTTGTTCGCTATTTAGTTCAATAATTCATATTAAAAATAACTCTATTAAAAGAAATACTCGATAGAAGCTAATTTTAACTATATTTCAGGAGCCAATGTCTTCTAGTAAATTTTCACTATTTGGTACTAGCATTAACACAAAAATTAAATAAAAATAGAATCTGATACAATCAATACCGTAAGTAGACAAAATGTCTAAAATTTGCTTTAATTTTGGTGTGTACTGTGCATATATGCTTGCCTGTGTGTGTGTTCGCCACTATTCAATATAACGCCACAGATTAAGTAGATGGTAACGCTAGAAATTTTATTTATACTTATATTGCATATAATAAGGTACAATTATCTGTAGGTCTCTGTTTGTTTTCGAATTTAAAAAAAACAGTTTTTTAAACGTATAAGCCAATTATTTGTTGAAAAATTGTAACAAAGATTAAAATTTGAAGGAAATACCTACTTTCTGAATGATGTATTTGTCGACACTTACAAGTTAAAGATTACATTTACCTATACATATTTATAAATAGAGCTGGTATCACGTTTAAACCATTTTTAATAAGACGGAGAGAAATTTAAATTGTAGCTTTCAGTGAACAAATGGGCTGATAGCTTTCAGACGCTCTCTGGCAGATAGTATAATAATTCTTCCTAAGGCCGTTCAATTTATCAAAAAGTTCCCGAAACTGCGCAACGCTTTATCGGTCGGGATCTCTACAGAGTGGAGAAGTTAAAAAATAATCAACTCAAATCTGCTGACAGTGAAAATGGAAAGCTATCTTTTGAAGATCTAAACCTAAAATGTAATGGAATTTACTAAATACGTAGATGAATGCAGGGTCTTCTGAGTAGGTACTACCACCTTTCCTATTTCAGCTGCAAAGCAGTTCGCTGTGTTTTGGATTGAAGAGAAAGGTGACCAGTGTTATCCCTGGGCTTGGGAGGCATCTCATCTTAGGCCTCAAGATGTCAACACACCAATACCAAGTGATTTTTTTTTTAGCCCCCGACGAAAAAAGAGGGGTGTTATAAGTTTGACGTGTCTGTCTGTGTATCTGTGTGTCTGTCTGTGGCATCGTAGCGCCTAAACGAATGGACCGATTTTGATTCGGTTTTTTTTGTTTGAAAGCTGATGTGCCAACGATGGTTCTTAGCTATAATTTATGAAGATCAGTTCAGGCGTTTGATGACTTTCAGCTCATTTTGTACATGATAATAGGGTTTTACTTACTTTTACACATCCGATTGATTTGAAATTTCGTGTACTGTCACTTCGGTGACATTCCCATGACATACTATCCTTGAGCTGATCCTATACCATCAAAAAGTCTGAGAAATGGTTAATTCTTCAGAAACTTACAGCAGATATAGCGTGTTTGGGCTCTTATGAATAGTCTCAATGAGATGGTGTTAGATAGATGATTAATGACGCCGGGGGTTACATAAAATTTTTAATTTTGCAATTATTATTGCAGATGTTAGTAACTTAACACTTAACACCAGGTGGACCGTCAGCTTGCTTGTCATCTAGCTGTATTTAGGCTTAAAAGGATTCATATTACAAATATTATAATCCAAGTAATCTCAAGGTTATTTGACGGTTGCATGGTTGAGTGATCAAACTTTAAAACTTCCCTGCGAAGAAATTTAAGATAAAATTGAAGATTTTGAGAAAGCCCCAGTTTCATTAATCATCACATGATTAATCATCACATGATGATTAATGACGTGGCGGTAAGATACTGAAGAATCGGTCATCCCGCAGACTATTTGAAGGTACAGGATCAGCTCAAGGTTAGCATGTTTTGAAAAAACTACCGAAGTAAAGTACACCAAATTAACTACTGTAATTGATTATATACTGTAGTTAATTGGCCTGTAACTAAAATATAAAGTCGGTCAAACGATTATATTATTGAAACGTAGGCCGAAGCATTGGCCGATTATTTCGGGAACCGCTCGATGCACTTGGCTAAAAACAACCGAGCTGCCAGTGCAGCTAAATAAACTATTTTCAGTGAAAAATCTGACGCGAATACCGTAAAGTGTCAGAGGAAGATTTGAAAGCTCTTGTCTTACTGAGCATAAAATGTAAAAATACATACCAACCGAATTGAAAACATCCTTCTTTTTAAAGTCGATTTAATATCTTTATTCAAGTAGCCTCCCGTAAGAAGCTCTTTCGAAGCGTCAAAAATCCCATCTATATTGTCTATCACAAAAGAAATTCATGTTACAACAGTGTCGTCGTCACCACCGTGTATATACGTCCCACTGCTGGGCACAGGCCTTCCTACATGGGAAAAACACATGAGGAGTTTGGGCCATAACCACCACCACGCTGGCCCAATGCGATTACTGAGAGGTGGCGAGAGGAGAAATCGAGTTCCATTCAGTACAAACATAATCCTGAGATGTCTTCTATTCTGGCCTTTGGCTGGAAACCTATACATAATAATTTTTTTTTATCCAATAAGAGTGGAAAGCCAGCATACGGTCCGACTCATGCTTCACGGCTTTTTACACCATAGACAGAGGCACGCGTTTTCCTAAAAATCAGGACATAACAAGTAGTCAAATTACTTAACTAAAAAGGTTAATTACTAAATAACGTTAACTAATAATAATTAACGTTGTGAATTTTAATCACGTTATTTTACAAATACAAATATACTTCATTGCACACTAGAACAAAAGAAAAACATAAAAAGCAGAAAAGAAAAACAAATCATACCAAAGGGCGACCTTATTGCTAACAAGCAATCTCTTCCAGGCAACCTTGGGTGAAAGTAATATATACTAAAATGACAACAGAATGGGTGCAAGAATAAAGAGATAAAGATAGGTATATATTTTATAATACAAATAATTGTTTTGAAAAACTAAATTCAGAAGAAAGACAAAAAATATAACTTTAAAAACAAATGCTTTACAGTACATTTGGTGTAACAGTTTCATTACGAAAGCCGCCTCTATTACGAAAGGAGTAAGGCCTGCCTTGAGATCGAACTGTTATGCTTGATGTACTGTCAACTGTCTAGTCAAAATAAATTAATATTACATAAAGTTTATTAGTTAATGAAAACCAACCTTTGTTAATTAGGCATGCTTAAGGCATTAATTAGCAAATAAAGCTTTCGCGATGCGACTGGCATTAATTTATTCTAATAACATAAATATTAAAATTTTAACAGGTAACCTCCGGCCTACTTAATACCGAATCAAAATGGGTATGTTCGTTTAGGAGCTACGATGCTACAGACAGACACACAGATACACAGATACACAGACAGACACACAGATACAAAGACAGACACACAGATACACAGTCAGACACACATATATACAGACAGACAACACGTCAAACTTGTAACATCTCATCTTTCACGTAGAGGGTTAAAAATAGCATTTTTGTTTATAACACTAGGTACATACTTAGTTTGCAAGTTTCTAAACCAAGAAAACTGATAAGGTTAAATATTATTATCGATACAAACATAACAAACATCCATAACTCGTGAATAAAATAAACGTTCGATACTCATCATAAAATATACAAACATCTGCCCCTTCGAACCCAGGACCGCCGTTGAATAGAGTACTGACCACTTGACCAGGCGGCCTTCAATATTGTTCTCTAATACTAATTGATCGGTCGTCTAAATAGCAACAAGTATCACGATTCACGAAGTATGTCAACTATTCTAACATACCGATAGCCCTGCGTGCGACGTTGTCCAAAACTAATAAGGCTTCTATCAGGCCCTTAATGAACTCTCGGCCGCATCATCAGTTTGAGCCTTATGTACACTCAGGGTTGTCACTTCATACATTTTATTTTCCATGTCGCAAAAAAAAAAAAATCTTAACTCTAATTGTAACCACACACACACACCCACACAGTACCCGCTTATCAGACAACAGATTTTCTATATGAAAAAAATAAAGAATAGAAGCAAGAACATGAACAAGAGTCCTTGCCCTGGCAGCACTAAGCTTATTGACTGAGCTTATTGACTCGGGAGAATCCTGTGATTTTTCTTGTGTTTGTTCACGTTATAAGCATACGCTTACCTTCACAATATCAGAAATCATTACAATTTTACCACCTTTGGGAGTGTATTTGTACAAATATCCCTATGTTGTATTAAAAAAAAACGATAAAAATATTGTAATGTTTTGCAAACTTTACCTTCTCTAAAATTCTACTTTTTTAACGTAACTGGTTTCGTGTCAATATTAGACAAGCTAAATTTTTATGAAGTATCAAAGTATCGGTGTCGTATACTTAATGGGTTTTGGCAGTTCCTATGTACCTATAAATTTTAACGACACCTTCAGGACAGTCTTCGAAAACAAAATTTTATACCTATCAACGTCATTCGCACTATGCAAGCATATACCTTATATTTTACACCTTAGAATTCACTTCATAATTATTAATTTTAAGACCATTAAAATAAATACCCGAATGCTTTTGGATTCCGCCATTAAAATTTTATGATATTATGACCTTCAAACTATTTAATAAACGCGTGTCAATAATTAGCGCACGCAGAAACAAAAATAACGTTACTTTGTTGGATGCTCCAAAAATAAATATTGAAATGAGTTCATTGAAATTGGCATACGTTGGCCTTACAAAGAAATAACACGGGAAAATACTAAATTAATAATTGTGCTCCATCAATAAACATGTTTATCATTTGATGTTTACGAGATTAAAATACTTTTTTAATCAAAACAGCAATCCAAAGCAAGACAACCATTCGTAGATAATTTCTAAGGACTTTAAGTTAAACATTTCTGGTCACATGTAGAAATGAAATGAAATAAAAATTTCATCAATCATCTAAAAGACGCTGATCCGGGTCCTGTTACAAAACTACCATGAAGTCTGTTTGTATTTTGATACTTTTATTTGGACTTTGGTACAAAGTCTTCCTCATGTGTTTCTCCCATATAGGAAGGCCTGCGCCCAGTAGTGGGATGTGCATTCAGTCAAAAAAGTATCGGGAATGGTTGGTTTGTTTATGGTTCCAAATTCATTTTTTTGTTAGATTGGCACAACAGAACTTGTCTTAAATTTTGCATCGTTAATGGAATTTCGTGTTCGGATTCACTGAAAAGGTTACAGAAGGCTTACGGTGAATCGACTTTATCAAAAACACGTGCTTATGAGTGGTACAAAGCGTTCAAAAGCGGTCGAGATGCGATGGAAGATTTGCCTCGCTCTGGTAGGCCATCAACGTCTGCAACTGAAGTTAAAATCGCAAAAGTGACAGAAATAGTGACTGAAAATTCTTGCCAGAAGGTCAAACGGTAAATAAACAATATTATTTGAGCGTTATGCGGCGTTTAAGAGAGCAAATTCGTCGAAAAAGGCCAGATTTGTAGAAAGAAAATTCCTGGATTTTGCACCACGATAATGCGCCTTCGCAAAAGGCCATCATTGTGAACGAATTTTTGACCAAACACTCAACAAATACCATCGAGCAGCCGCCATATTCACCAGTTATGGCTTCTTTTTCCTAAACTTACCACTTCGTGGCACCCGTTTTCAATCGGTAGAAGACATAAAGGAGAATTCGCAGCAAGAACTGAACTCAATTCCAGAAACAGCGTTTAAAAAATGTTTTGATGATTGGATTATTCGTTGGCGTAAGTGTATCGTTTCTGAAAGAGCATATACTTTGAAAGTAATAAAATAAATTTGGATGAATATGAATAACTAACATTTTGTGTATTATTGAACTTTTCCCGGTACTTTCTTGACAGAGTAGTATATAGGCTGTTAATGATAATGATGACTTCGACTTTTTGGACCGTGCGTTCTCAAGTTAAAAAGAAAACAAAAGAATTTGCTTTCTAAATAAAATGTATCGTGAGACGGGATGACTACGCGTAGCTTTGGTCTGAAACATTGGGATGTTTCATGGTAGACCTACTATTAAATTCTTCTTCTTTTGGGCTGCCCGCCCACGATAGTCAGAATATTACAACGCACACATCTTAAAAAAATCGTTACATCCCGGTCGACATGACAGTCGGCGAAAAATGGAAATTTTGGAAAGTTTGACAATTGTCGGACAGCCTTAAAAAAATATCTTGTCATGAGGTACTTTCTTGGTACGTTGATATTCCTATTTTTTTATATATTTTTTTCTGTGTGCGGCACTGCTTTGCTAAATATTATCACTTTGTAACTACAAACATTGCTTAATCATTGAAAAGAGTGACTACACAAATTTGTTGCAAATTTTCATATATGTGCAAAACTATTTCCTGTTCTGTAGTGCCATCCCTAACTCAATTGGCGGCCAGGGCTAGCTAACACCCACCCGTGACTATAAATTACGCAGATAGATGCGGTGGTCCTCGGCAACCATCACAGGATTTTGTTTCACTACTACGTCACCGCCCTTAAAGCCTCGCGCCTTATTGAATATATTTCTTTAGATACACGCATCAAACGTCACATAGCTACTTGATATAAAAGATGAGTTTTCCTGTTATTCTTTAAGAAAATACTTGAGAAAATACTTAAGAAATGGGGCGAGCTTATCGCTAAAAGTGATCTTTTCCAAAGCTATATAATATTACGTACAAACGCATGGACCCTATGTACGGAAGGTGAATCAGTCTTCAGTGATTCTCCTAGTAAAACACACCAAACTTTGACCATTGCCAGTTTTGTAAAATGACAATTTTGACTTCTACATTTATTTATTTTTATGTTGATTTGTATTTTAATTTTATGAAAAATAAGTATTTTGTTGTAATATGTTGATCATATTTTTTTATTTCTAATTGTTGATATCACCTCTACTTTTTAGGTTACAAGTACTACATAGAAAGAAAGAAAGAAAAAATATTTTATTTAAATAGGCCACAAAGAAGCACTTTTAAATCACATAAGAGATGTAGGCAAGTTCCTATTTAAAAATCATACTCAGAGTGTACTATTTGGTTTTATTTTATCCTTTAATATGTTATTAAACTGTTTAAGCACATTTTATTAAGATACTATACTTAATCTCTGTGCTATTGACCAGATACGGTAGCGGCCTGTTAGACCGTTCCTCACCATTTACGTTACACTAAAACCATATCACCGGTCAAAGGTTAAGTACTTTATTACAAAAAACAAACAGGTTTGTGTCCATCTATGGTAGGATCTAGTTAATAATAACCCCCTTTAGTTAGTTTCGTGGAGCATAGTACAGATAACCGCAGTTAATCATTTATAACTGGCCGTAATAGTTAGTAAGGATGGGACGAGGTTAATTATGAAGATTGAGTTTCTCTCGCAAGCTTATAAGGTTACGTCGTTCATTGTTATAAATAACATGAATACAGGCCTAGATGTTTTTATTGGATTTTGGAAAATATCTACCTTGCCTTCACACTCCGTCACACTCTTGACCGGTCCATTTTACAAAGGATGTAAAATGGACCGGTGATAAGCGAACGAGATAAGAAACACTTCCGCACCCTTTAATAAAACGTAGTGCTTTTCACGGAGATGTAAATTTCTATGAGAAATGAACGGATGAAATGGGTCAAAAAAGGTCAGAAGCTCCGGATTTATCCTGGGTCTGATCCCTAGGGAGATGAAGGAAAACCATATTAACAATGCTGAAAGTTCGACGTTCTTGTATTGTAATTTGGATTCGTTTTGATAAGCGTACAATGCTTACTGATGCATATTATTACCCCAGTGCTATTACTATCTATATTACCGATATCTAGTATCCATAATACAAGATAAATGATGTTTAATTTGTACTAGATAATAGGTGTGACCGTGTGTGTCTGATTTTATTACTATTACAACTAGTGGCCTCTTGCGTGAATGTCGGTTATCGCCCTAGAATGTATATTCAATGACTATGTCCTTTCCAGGGTCTCGCACTATCTCCATACCAAATTTCATTTAAACCGCTTACCATCAGTTAGGCCGTCAGATTGTTTGTCATCTATTAGTATCTATTTAAAAAAAATCGTGAAAAGCTGTACCGTTTGTGTGTGTCGAACTTTCGTAGGTAACTCTTGACAAGGAACACAACCGGTATTCTTTTGTTTTCTATAATCTTATTTGCAATAATTTTATTTGCTATAATGATCCTCAGTCATAATATTTGTGTGTAGTATTGTCATTTATATTAATACTAACAACGCATGACATGACATACCAATTAACTCTTATAAGCCATGAATTAGGTGCCATAAGAGAAGTGCCATGTTGATTACTTTCTCTAAATATTATTTTACATAATCAATATTTGTCTTAAAATACAATATCAATAACACGTTTTGTTACCTAAACGTAATACGGAGATCACAAATTTATAAAAATGAATGTTATTTAAAACAGAGTCAGTCAACCCCGACATCACGTATTCTTGTAAAATCCGCGTAGGCGCGAAGGGTTGAGGCGAGGCATCGGCATGCTTAGATGCTTGCTATTATTAATAACTTATTGCTTAATATTATTAATATTAATTTATGAGATTTTTAAAAAACATTTACTTACAGAAATAACAAAAATAACGTGTGAGTAACACATTATTCTTTGTTATTTCTGCAAATGTTTGTTCTCATTGTTTTAGCAAAATAACACTGTTTTGCAGTGTTGTGTTTTTAAGGCGAGTAAGGTCGCCAGTGCTCTACTGGGGGAATATTTGTTTCCTTATTTTACAGGGTTAGCAGCACGTAAGTGCCTAAGCTACGAGCGAGTGTCTATAGGATACGGCGCAACCGCTTACCATCAGGCGGCCTTCATTTGTTTCCACTTTTATCGGTAGTTTAAATAGTTATTTGTTATACGAGAGCGAAGGATCAAAAAATTAGAATCCTGAGCGTTAGCGAGGGAATCAAAAGAGCACGAGGTAAAAAATCTTTGTCCTCGAGTGCAACACGTAACTTTTCATCCCACCTCAGCGAGGAAATGACACAATGCAAAAAAAAACATTTGCGCATTATGAACAGTTTCAGACAATTCTGTTGGCGTCAAATAAACTTCTTCGTCGCTAGAATCACTCATTTTAGGTTTTTTACTTGTTCATAAATTTCTTGTTGTAAACCTATGGTTTTAACAAATATGTCGCGAAAAGAAAATGGCGCGCGCAAAGCAAGTAAAAAAAAGTACATCAAGAAGGTGCCGAGTCTGAGTTTTTAACTAGTTAAAAAGGTTGTATGATAAATGCACCATGGAGGTAGAAGTAAAGAGGTTTACTGATGTTTTGAATTCACAAACTTAGTGCACACGATGTTCTAAATTCAATTTTACTTTATCCTCTAGCCGATAAAAACGGCTTTTGCACTCAGATATCGAAGAGCAAAAATACTCTTTCCGCGATGGGGGGATGAAAACAATATTTCCTACTTATAAAAGTGGCTGTTGTGTTGACATATCATTCGTATGTGAAAGGGGCAGGCGTGGTCCGGATTATTTGTACCGTGTACCATAACGTGTCCCAGGATCATTTGCGAACGTGACTAGCGCAACTCGAGACGGGAATATCTGTCCTGTCACTTACGTGTCGGCTTCCCGGAATAGATGGGAATAATAGGTCGGGTTGAAGCTAAAGTTTTTATTTAGAAATAGAAACTACGAAATTAAGCTTTATTTCATTTTAAAGTCAGAAACGAAAGAGATGCTGTCTCAGATGGACTTAGAATATCGACAAACAAAGATAAATACAAAATGTCTCACAGTTCTTCAATATCTACACTTTTTATTTAATTCAATGTTACTATGTTATTATTTAAATTATTGGAAAATCTTAAAAAAAAACACTTGTAATTTATATTACAAGAGTTTGTAATACTTCACAACCTAAAGAATTTGTTAATAATGTTCGATTCATATACTGCTTTACCACAAATCGTCGAGGATGCGTCGTCACTTTGTTATAAGAAAAGTTCTATTGAAACTTGTCCGCAGAAACTCTCTATACCTAATTCGGCCCTTTCAATATGGCGCTACGTGATCACATGAAAACATACAAAAGTTACCAGATAACCAAACACACATTTTTTTTCTCATCGTGTGGCTCCTTTGTTTTTGTTTCTCATAAAAAGAATAGAAGCCATTTTATTTTCTGAATTAAGTTTTAAAAATAAATAAACAACGTTGCGAAATAACTGCACAAAACAGCTACATCGCTATTTCGTACAGTAACGAAAAATCAATTGCAGTGTAAACAAACTCCAAAAGTACTGCAAAATCATTATATAATGGAAGGAGCAGGATTCCCGCCCGAAATGTGAGACCTTGAAAAGGGCTTTGTTTCCCTCCCTTTCTGTTTGCAAATTTCGCGTCCCTATTACCGAGGCATAAGACTTAAAATCGAGTCAAGCGAAACTCATTCACGTAGGGACGCGTAGTTTTGTATCTCCCATAATTTACGTTTCCCACCAAAAAGTTTTCTACGTCGTCCAACACGAACTATTAAAAACGTAAATAAACTCACATGCAATCCCTTCTCTTCGCCGTCCGCCATCTCTTGTCTTGTATTTAGTTGTAGTGTTATCGAGAGAGCAGGGTGACGCCTGTAGCGGCCGGAGGCCTGGGGTTCAGTGAGACGCACGGAGCGTCGCGGCGCACAGAGGGACGGGCAAACGCGCACTGGGAAGGAAAGGAAACGCGATTTTCGACCGGAACCGCTGCGTTATGAGCTTAGGGCGTTTGAGCACTCCGCATCCGATATCTAAACGTAATCTTTGACTGAAATTACTACGGAAATGGAAACGTTAAAACGTAGGTGAGCTATCGTATTCTGATGACAAAATATGTTAAAGTTAAGGACATCCTCTCAATGCCATCCTTCAAGGAAAACAATACAGTAAATCTTACTTTCACGGCAATAAGCCTCTTAAGGATAACTAAATTTAGAATAATTAAATATGGATAAAAAAGGACAAACTGTATGCTCTCGACATTCAGAGAAGTGTGTTCAATTTTCAACCTTAATTAACGTGATAAAAAGCTTTTGTAAAAAGTATTTACATGCGTACGAGCTATCTATCACATTGTAGGTATATTATTGCTTTCTATAAGGTGGATTTTTTTAAAACCATGTCAGTTTCTTGAGAGTTCTACGTAAACGACTGGCATCACGTTTTTTTATTTGCTAGCCTTTTTCAATTGAGAGTAAAAGATGTACTGTATTGAATCTGTATGTTAGAGCTACAAGAACCGAGCCATATATCGCCATTTCCTGTCCTTCTTTTGTTTCTTGGGCTGATTTATAACGCGTATCGCGGATTCACTGATGAGACGAGGGACGAAGAAATAACATCATGAATGTATAGAGCAAAATTAGAGAAAACAATTTCGACTCTGTTTCGTGAATGCGAGGGTTGAGGTTACCTTATAACGCAAAACAGATAGACAATATAAAATTCATAGGGCTATACCACAGATCTGTGGTGTTGTACTAAGTCGTCAAGTGGCTCAGTGTTCAGAACAGTCGCCCGGATTTAAGTTCGTAGGTTCGGTTTCTGCCCTAAGAAGCGCATTTTTTTCACGTTAAGATATTCTTTCAGAATAATATTAAGAAAATAGAGCAATATTATTGAACTATTTGAAACTTAAATCAAGAAAATGTCTTATTTGGATCAATGGTCTAATTTTTAAAGGATGACAAGGCACGGATTCCCATGGTATTGAAAGCGTATAAAGGCCACCTTTAGCGCTTCCATGAGGTGAGACGAATGCTTGTCACCATAAAACATAAATATAATGTGATTTGCAATTTGGCGTACTCTCGCCTACCCTGTAAAAACAAAAGAAAGCGCTACGCTGACAGCATAGCAGCAGTGTGATTCACAAACAAAGATATTCGACATCGAACTTGACGTCTGACAAAGACGACGAGCTGCCATTGGTTTTGACGTTTGCGCACTGCGCTGCGTGAATTCGTATCCACTAATCTCTACGTCGGTCTCTTGGCTGTATACGATTGTCTCTGTTTTGGTTATACGACATGAAGTACAATCGATATTTCTTGATTTCTTTTTTGTTTTGTTAAAATTGTATCGCAATGACTTCATTCAATATTTGATAGATTTTTTACATAAAGATGTAAAAACCAACTACTTTTTAGTTCCGGTTCACGCCGTGCTCGACGTCGGAACGCTGGTATCGCCAACGGTTGTCAAAAAAACGCCAAAACTATGACGGTGCTGCCGACAGCCACGAATTCATGGCTGCTGACTTTAGAGAATCGCATAGCAGGACTCGGCATCTCTGCACCACACAACACCTTCTCAATTGCTTTGGTGACCTTACTCACCTTAGAACATAATAATACAAAGTAGTTATTTAGCTGTAATCTTCTGTAAATTGCATTATAGATATATTCTATGGCTTATTTCAAGACACGGTGGATTTTTTATTTTTATAAGCTCCCGGTAGTCCTTGATAAATTAGAATCTACATGGAACTGTATTTAGTGTATCAATTAAGTACCTAATTAAGTTGGTATTATAAAAATATAACTGGTTGAATCAATAAAGTAAGTTTTGTTTTGACAAGTCTGGCGTGAGCCTTTCATTTCATTTGTACACGTAACTGCGTACTGCGTACGTGCATTTGGCTAACATCACGTACATGTCCCGTTGTTGTGACGTCATTTATAACATTTGCTGATACGAGCATTTTTGTATAAAAGGTCTCGACTTTATTGTGATAAATTGTATATTGTATGTTATACAAACGAATGATAAACTTACTGACTGAAGCTTGCTCGTTCTCTTTAATAATGACATAATTATAGGCCTATCTATTCCAACCTAAGTAAAGCTTTATGTATACATTGTTCCCATTATCATCGTCATCGTTTCAATGGATCTCCCCCAATGATTTCCACCAGTAGTTGCCGTGTAAAATCATTATGATTAAAAATAAAAATTGTGAACATAAAGTTAAATAACTTTACATTTGGGGAATGCGGTGATTCTGAACGCGATTAGAACATGGCTACATCATGCTAGAAACGGATCTTCTTCTGTCAGAGTGGGCGACCCATTTTCAATACCAGGCACTAAGCATGAGCATCTACTCTATTTTTAACCGACTTCAAAAACGAGGAGGTTCTCAATTCGGCCGTTATGTTTTTTTTTCTTTGTATGTACACCGATCACGCCGAGATTACTGATCCGATTTACGTGATTCTTTTTTTGTTCAATGCAGAATAGTTGCCATTTGGTCCCATATTTTTTTTTTAAATCGGTTGGGTAGTTTGGTTTTTAAATAAAAAAAACTGAAATCAGTAAGTCGTCTACGTATGCGAAATTGCGGATTTTTGCTTTCCTATGACTTTTTAGTGAAACGATACGGTAGTCGGAAACAATATCGGTCTTATTACAAAACCTGGTTTAAACCTGGTCTAAAGTTAGTATTGGTTTAAACGTAGTGCGCTTTCACTTGTGCCAATATACATAGATAGAGACAGCGTCAACTTAGCCCTGGTTTAAACCAGGACTAACTTTAGTCCATGTTTTGTAATAAGACGGTATAAGTTTACGGTCACTCATCTAGTATCGACGTACTTTTTTTTTATACAACTGGATGACAAACAAGCTGACGGCCCACCTGATGGAAAGCGGTAACCGCCGCCTATAAACACCTGCAATAACAAGTAAAAATCACTTGATATTGCAGGTGCGTTGTCATCCTGGGGCCTAAGATGAAATGCCGTCCATGCCCAGTAATTACACTGGCTACCTTTCCCTTCAATCCGAAACACAGCGAACTGTTTCACGGCTGAAATAAGAAAGGCGGTGGTACCTACCCAGACGACCCTGCATACGGGCCTACCACCTAGTAGTACTTAGGTAGCTAACTATCCCCTAAAAATATATTTTTTGGAGTTGGTGTTAAGTTGTTTCCAGAAACAATGGCAAGTGAAGCACCGACTCCAAAAAATATATTTCTAGGGGATGGTTAGCTACTTTAGTACGTAAATTTAATTATTTTATCCTTTTCAGTTTTTTTGAAGTCGGTGTTAATTTTTGTTTAAAATTTTGTTAAATAAACTAAGTTTCAATATAAAACACAGATCAAATAAAACAAATGAAATGAAAATCTTGGCAAAAACTTTTACAGTGTAAAAAGAAAATTATGGAAAACATCTAGAACTCTCTATAAATGTCCAAAGAAAACTTACCCGAAAATAACAAGCCGTGAATAAAAGATATCCTATTATGTGTGACGAAAATCGCTCGACCCGCATGATAGAGCCATCGTTAAAGCTTATGGACCCTTGCAATGTTATGGATGCTTCTGATACTTTCTCTACACTATAAGATAATCAGGAAGTAAGAGCTTGCGTGTCTTCCTCCAGGATATTTGTGTCAGTATTAAGTACTAGATAGACTACAAGAAATTCATAGGATTATCCGAAGTCCTCGTTAGCTCAGGGCTCAGTTACTGCCCCAGGAATTATTATTTTATTGGGTAAATATTTTTCTTCAACTGAAAAGTAGTTTTATTTGGTTACAAACTCCAATAAAATGTGAAATAAAGGTTTGTTCATCTGCAAAACGGAGTGGTGACAACTGTAGGTTTCAGCTTCAATAACACTCCTCCGTCATGATTTTATAAAAAAGAAATACACAATTTCTTTGATGGAATAAATACTCATATACAGTGAGTAACTAAAGTCATCACTTTCATTTATAAAATCAACAATTTATCACATTTCTAAAGTAAAATTATTAAACAAATCAGGAAAAAAGAACAGTTCCATTGTTGACGAGATCGAGATGCTCATTAATAACTGTTGACTTTAATACTAATGTGCTTTTAATTACGCTCTTGAGAGAGATCGTGTGTATAGCGCAATATGCGTCGAGCCCTTGCTTGCTTACAGAATGCTGTGATTCAGAAAACTTAAAATATAAATAACTAAAATTTTATTGCTCGATGTGTACTTTTAATATAGTTTTTAATATCAATTGATTCTACATTCGTAAAGAGAGTTGGTATTCGTCAAATACCAAGACACAATAGAGGCTCTATAAGGTAATATTATCAAAGATTCTTGCAAGGTTATTTCTAATAAATAAGGTGCCAATTTACTTCGAATTGGAACCCCACACCCGGCATCCTAATTATTAAAATTCTTAAAAATCATAAACTGAGCGCGCTTCAAACTTTTAGTTTCATATCATGAGGTATCTACTTCTTCATAATTTTATTATTATATAAATTTCTTATATTGTTAGGTATCTATAACATGAAATAACGAAAGTAGGAATTCAAAATCTTAATTTTTAACTCCCCACGCAAAAAGAGGGCTGTTATAAGTTTGACGTGGCAGTATCGTATTTGTGTGTCTGTCTGTGGCATCGTATATCTCCTAAACGAATGGAGCGACTTTTTAGGATGGCTTTTAGCTTTAGTTTAAGAAGATTAGCTATAATTTATCAGCTCATTTCCTACTTGACAAAAGAGTTTTAATAACTTTCACAGGTTCGATTGATTATAAATTTGGTTTACTGTTACTTCGGTGCTATTTCCGAGACAGCTTGAGCTGATCCTGTGCCATCTAGACTGTGCCAATAGTCTGCGGGTTGCAGAATTCTTTAGAAACTTACAGCAGATATAGCGTGTTTGGGCTCACAGAAATATTCTCAGTGAGATGGTGTTAGGTAGATGATTAATAAGGCTGGGGGTAACTTAAAAAATATATTTTTAAGACGATATTAGACGTTAAATTAATCGCTTTTCAGATCTTAAGAAGCTTAAAAGATCAATTCATCATCATCATATCAGCCGAGAGACGCCCACTGCTGGCCATAGGCCTTCCCCAAGGACCACCAAACTGATCGGTCCCGTCCTTTAAGAACAATTATATGATTCGAATAGAAGCTTAATTTCATGGTACTTACCTACATTTGTGATTGCGTGATTCGTGAATACATTTATTTATTTATTTAAACTTTAATTGCACAAAATGAGTTACAATTTGGCAGACTTATTGCCATTAGGCATTCTCTACCAGTCAACCGGAAAGTTGAGTCCAAAATAATTAAATAGGTAGTGCAAAAAACAACTGTTTTAAAAATTAAGATATACAATAACAATAAATACACTGCATAATAATTAAGACAAATATTGTTACCATGTATTATTATGGATTAATATATATCTACTTATATAATAAATACATATTAAATAAAATACATATTACGCTACATTCGTGGTAGCGTAAAATCCTGATGAAGTTATTGATTCGAGTGGACATGATTTTTCCTAGTCTAAATGTTAGATTTGATATGCTATTGACAGTACATCTTCCGTTTAATTACACCGACCCAGAAACATGTTCATGTCCTATCGCGACTTGTGTGAGTTGTGTGGTGACCCGGCCTAATAGTATTACCTCCTAATAACACTCCGGGAAGGAGACTCTATTACTTTGTATTTAGACAGTCTATAGTAGGTATTGATATAATGGAGTTGTCCCAAAAATGTATGGAGACCCAACCAGGTCTATGTACACTATAATAAAAATAAAACCAACTCCAAAAAATTGAAAAGGATAAAATAATAAATTTAAGTAGGTAGGTACTCATCCCCTAGAAACCTATTTTTGGAGTCGGTGCTTCACTATCTATTGTTTCAGGATACAACTTATCACCAACTCCAAAAATATGTTCCTAAGGGAAGAGTACCTACTAAAATTTAATTATTTTATCCTTTTCAGTTTTTTGAAGTCGGTTTTAATTTTTGTTTTTTTTTCACAATTTTTAGTGATAACTAAAGCTAGATGGGTGACCGAGAGCTTATATTGTTTTCTACTATCGTATCATTTCACTAAAAATTCATTCATAGGAAAGCAAAAATCGGCAATTTCGCATACGTGATTGACTTAATTTTTCCAGATTTTTTTTATTTAAAAACGAAAGTATCCAATGGATTTTCCAAAAATTTTAATGCGACCAAATGAAAACTGTTCCGCATCAAACAAAAAAAGAATCGACAATATCGGTTCACCCAGTCGAAAGTTCTGAGGTAACAAACATAAAAAAACAGTCGAATTGAGAACCTCCTCCTTTTTTTGAAGTCAGCTAAAAAAATACGCAAAAATATGCAGAACAGTTTTCAATTGTCCATATTATTTTTATTTGCTTTGTTTTGTGGTAGAAAACTAGAATTTATATAGAAAAAACTGAAATACAGCCAAATATACATCATGGCGCCTTGAAGTCACTTTGGTGACGTTTGGTTGACTTCTATGATACCTACCATATTGCCATATTGAATAATGCTAAAATTGACAAACAATTTTGAATTTTGTACAAGTGAACTTTAACATTAAAAGGAATCATTAATATTTTTCCCGGATTCCGGAGATGTTCCCTGATTTTTAAAGATATCCTGAAGATTCTGGCTCGGATATTAATTTTATACATAAGTAGGTATACGGAGAGATTGTAAAACTCTGTAACTTTGAAATGATCGAGGATTATTTTCTTATTATTTAAAAAATAAACAAACAACTCTATTAGAACCATAAATAAAAACGTTGACTTATTAACATTCGGAATGGAGTTCATTTTGAATATAGATTTTAACCGTCGAATTACCATAAAATACCGTATCTGTAAAATAACTTTAAAAATGCACCAGGATGGCAAACAATGAGGCCCTGTGATGGTAAGTGATGTTGACAGCTGTCCCTCAAAGAAACTTCGAGAAATCAAGAAGAAGCAAGCATCCACAGGCTACGGTAGTCGCTCGCCGTCAGATGGGATGTATGCTTAATAGCCACCTCAGTTACCTTTTTTAACCCCCGGCGAAAAAAGTATTTATTTAAGTATTTTTGACGTATCTGTTTATGTATCTGTGTGTCTCTCTAAGGCATCGTAGCTCCTTATCGAATGACCCGATTTTTGTTTGTTTTTTTTTTGTTTAAAAGCTGACGTGATTAAAATGGCTTATAGCAATAATTTATGAAGATCAGTTCAAGCGTTGATGACTATTAGCTCATTTTCTACATGATAAAAGGGTTTACTATTTTTCACAGATCCGATCGACTTGAAATTTGGTGTACTGTCACTTTGGTGACATTCTCATAACATACTAACCTAGAGCTGATCCTATACCATCAAAAAGTCTGCGGGATGCTTAATTCTTCAGAAACTTACAGCAGATATAGCGTGTTTAGGCTCATAAGAATAGCCTCAAAAAGATTGTGTTAGATAGACGATTAATGCGGCCGGGGGTTACTTAAAATTTTAAATTTTATATTTTTCCCTAAACAAATCATTTAATCTTGTCTTTGTCTTTCCCTAGTTCTACACTACAGTGACGTCATCCGCATGTCTATGTCTGTACGAGTCCTCATTCAATTAAGGACTAATTAGGTCGGTTAATTGTGACGTTTCCTTCTGAACAACTGACGAGCAAATATCGATTCGATTGTGTACGATGGAATCCGTTTAATAAGACTCCGCCTATATTGATATTAAGTAATTTCATAGCGAAGTTTCGTTTTCATATCAAATTTTTTATAACAAAGTCGAATATAGTGACTTCACATATAGTGACAAGTAGCCTATTATGTGTCCGGTTATAGTGACCGACATGATTCCTAACACCTTCGACAGTGTTTGGGAGGTCCGTGACGCCCGAGGACATTCGCCGTGTGCTTTTGAGTTTTGAGTTGAGTCTCAGTAAGTAATTTATAAGTTGAAGTTTTGTGTGATTTGTGAAAAAAAAATTATTTTACCTACTCATTACCTCCGAAACGAAAACGTGTCAAATTGTTTTTAACTAAAATAGGTTAAATGTGCGTTTATAAGTAAGGAAGTTGAGGTATTAAAAGAAAATAAACGTTTTTATATAAACACGATTTATACTACGATACCAGGGCACAGATAGACACACAGCATAGACACGACAAACTTATAACACCTCAAACTCATATAACCGTCAAACTTATATATGTATAAGTAATTTTATTAACTTGGAATTAATAATTTAAGTGAATTTATTCTTAATTTATTTGTTAGTTACTAATTATTATGTTATGTTATATGTAGCGTATAGTTAATTAATGTAAAAAATGAGCCCTTTTTAAACGACCTCAAAAAAAGGAGGAGGTTAACAATTCATCTGTATGTTTTTTTTTATGTTTGTTACCTCATAACTTTTGACTGGGTGAACCGTATTGATGATTCTTTTTTTGTTTGATGCGGAATAAGTAGTTCCCATTTGGTCAAATGAGAATTTTTGAAAATCCATTGGGTAGTTTGGTTTTAAAATCGAAAAAACTGGAAAAATTAAGTCGTCTACTTATGCGAAGTTGCGGATATTTGCTTTCCTATGAATTTTTAGTGAAATGATACGATAGTAGAAAACAATATAAGCTCACGGTCACATCTAGCTTTGAACTTCAAAAGTTATCACTAAAAATTGTGAAAAAAAAAATGAAACAAAAAATAAAACCGACTCCAAAAAACTGAAAGGGATAAAATAATTAAATTTTAGTAAGTAGCTACTCATCCCCTAGGAACATATTTTTGGAGTTGGTGCTAAGTTATTTTCAGAAACCATAGATAGTGAAGCACCGACTCCAAAAATATGTTCCTAGGGGATGAGTACCTAATAAAATTTAATTATTTTATCCTTTTCAGTTTTTTTGAGTCGGTTTTAATTTTTGTTTTATGTTGCTATGCCCTTACAGGACGTCACATGTATACCTGACTTTAAAAATGTACCATCATAATATTATGTAATGTGACACGCAATAAATAAATACCTCTCTTTTAGCGTCGGGGGTTAAAAATACTCAGTGGAATAAAAGCAATATTTTACCAGGGGAACGGCTGGCCGAGTGGTCAGTACCGCTAACTACGCGTCAGTGGTCCCAGATTTGAATCCCGGTGGAAGAGAGTTTCGTATGATGAGTACGTAGAATTTGGTTCACGATTCATGCATATTTCTTATACATATTCATGTAAGTACTACATACATATTAATATATATATAAGTACTCCCGTTATTAAGTATTCATATCACAAGCTCTTAATAATGCTTTATTGGGCTATACAGAATATGAATATGATTATTATTAATATTTCAGTGAAACTACGCCATCTGAACGTATTTCATCAAATCAGCTCCAACGTTTTAGCAGCAGACCGAAAGCTATTTCGATACCATAATTATTTCCAGCCGTCTCCGCTGTGTGCCGCCACTGGTTATACTCGTACAAAGCTTTTTCAAACAAAATTAACGAAGTATAACCACGATTTTTTACTGTTGAGCTCAAATAAAATGGCTACAGTTTCGTGAACGCCTAAGTTGCACATCCTGTCTGTTGTATACAAAATTCTCAATTATCGTAATTTCCCTTCCTACCTTCGTTCCCGGTTCCAGTTGATTTCACCTCCGTCTCAGTCTAGGCGGCCGTGTATCACTAAGATGCTCGAGCCAAAGAGTACATTTTTTATACGGGTAGCTCGAGCTTCCTCGGTGTAGTAACACTAACCTTATCCTTAGCTCCGTCAGTTCTTGCGCAGCACTATTGTTAAATAGTCTTCCAAGAGTATCTTTCCATCAGGTCATAAGGTTAAAAATCAGTAAGTAGCTGCATAAACCGTCAAGAACCAGATTCTAGACAACATTGTTTTTTTATTGTCATAGACCTCTATAACGCCGCTTGACAGATTATTCATTAAAGTTTTATCATACATAATATTATTGTCATATATCACGAGTATACGGAGTATACCGGGTGTTACAGAATTGCGAAATAAAATTTGCGGGGGATGGATATATCGTAGTTCGTAGTATGAGCGCGGGTTGTGAATGTTTGTGTGGTATATCTGTGGTCGCACGATCCGCGATAGTATTCATTTTTAGGGTTGTCACAAGCAGGACAATGTTTTATTAATTTAATTGGCAAATAAAAGTAGGCTGAAAGGTGTGCCACAAACGTCTTGACAGGGAACACAACAACCCCCTTAGATTTTATTTTTGACATTTAGAACACACTGTATATGAAATAATGCGCTATTTTTTATAATTTTGCTATATTTACAGTATACAGAATGGTACCGTCAATACAAAAATAAACTAAACATTAAATATATAAATTGGCATTACATATCTGGTCCTGCAGTGTGATTCACAAACAAAGATATTCGACATCGAACTTGACGTCTGACAAAGACGACAAGCTGCCATTGGTTTTGACGTTTGCGCACTGCGCTGCGTGAATCCGTATTCACTAATCTCTACGTCGGTCTCTTGGCTGTGTACGATTGTCTCTGTTTTGGTTATACGACATGAAGTACAATCGATATTTATTGATTTCTTTTTTGTTGTGTTAAAATTGTATCGCAATGACTTCATTCAATATTTGATAGATTTTTTACATAAAGATATAAAAATAAACCACTTTTTAGTTCCGGTTCACGCCGTGCTCGACGTCGGAACGCTGGTGTCGCCAACGGTTGTCACACAAACGCCAAAAGTATGACGGCGCTGCCGACAGCCACGAATTCATGGCTGCTGTCTGTGTTTGTCATACAATTTATGTAATAAAACTATATAGTACAGACGTTAACGTTCAACCATCTTAAAAATATTGTAGCCAGTAAATGTTATCATCAAAATTATTAAGATACCCTGTATCGTAATTTATGAACAAAAGAAATAAATAAATAAAAATTAAAACATGGGCTACATAAGTTCATAGAAATGGTTTGCCATTTTCACATGTATCGTATTCATTTGATAGTTTTATGACATTTCTATGAAATAATTTAGTATGCTAAATTATTTCATACAAATGTCGTGAAATTATCAAAGGAATAATGTGTTTTAGAAAGTGGCAAACCATTTCTATGAACTAATATAGTCCATGTTTTAATTTATTGTCGTATTGACGACACCACTCTGTATATGTATGAGTATTCATTAAAAGTATTATTGTTCTATTAATATTTTTAACCTCTCGGTTTTGCTATACACAGTAATGGTCTCACTCATTTATGAGTTATCTGGAAGAGATCTCTTATAGCGATAAGTCCACTCTTGCTCTATATATTTCTTCTTTGTATTTAAGTAATTTGTGTATTGTAAATTTTCAAGTAAAATAAAGAGATAAAAGAGATGTTCCATAAATGTATGGAGACCTGGCCAGGTCTATGTACACTGTACTGAAAAATAGGTAAAAATATGTAAAACAGTGTTAAACTGTCGGCTTTCTTCTTATTTGCTTTGTTGCGTGATAGAAAACAAGATTTTTTGATGAAAAAACTGCAGCCAAATATTCATCATGGCTCCTTTGTCACTTTGATGACGTTTAGTTGACTTTTATGTCACTCGCCGCCATATTGCCATATTGAACAACGGTAAAATCGACGAAAAATTTCAACTTTTGTACAAACAAACTATGCATGAAAACGAATTATTAGTATTTTTCCCGGATTCAGGAGATTTTTCCTGATTTTTTGACATAGCGTACATATACCTGGCCGGATATGAAACATCTCCTTTAATGGAAGTGTTTGTTATGTAGCATTTCTAGCGATCTTACAAAAACATTCCTTCAATCGTTTTCTCATAAAAAGGATAGTATGAAGCGTACAGTCAGCCACAAAAGATGTATACTTTCTCTACCATGTCGGTATGATGGGAATCAAAATAGTTTATTATTCTTTACGCCGAGAACGTCGGTACGAAGAAAAAGATAAATAACGGTTGTACAATATATAGATAAACATAAAAGTGCATCATTGAAGATCGCGGTCATGTCAAGAACCAAGTTTCCTGCCTACGTCCGATCTAGTAACAGAGATTATAACGCAGTTCAGACAGCTTGGAGTTGTGTTTTATGCCTAACAACATTAACATTCTGAGCGGTTCATGTTCTAAATAAAAAAGTACTTTTTATATGATTTAAAAGTCGTGTTTTTCTAAATTTCACCCTGAAGAGGGTGAATTTTCTATGAAACTTGTTATTCTCCGAGTCGATTGACTCATAAATGGTACACATATATTTCAATTAAAATTATGCGACACGTGTACATATCACATTTTTTCGAAATGATCCCCAACAGTAGGTTTCGAAAATCCTAGAAAAAAGACGAAACATCCCGCTTTATAGTATAAGGATTTTTTTTTATTAAATGGGATGGAGCCAACGATGGACCGTTTTGCCTCGAAGGCGCCTATTCACTCGGTACTTTAAGTAACCCAAATCTTAACATAATCATTAAGTAAGTATAGTGTAAGAATTCCCCAAGAAATTATTGCAGGTGTCTATGGGCGATGGGCCGTCAGCTTGCTTGTCATCTAATTTTGTAAACAAAAAATATTAGGGTCGAGTAAAAAAGCTTCAAAAATAATTATAACATTAACTAATTAAATGGTTCATATAACAATCCGACTGCAACTATTTTTCCGTGTTGAATATTGTGATGATTCAAAAAATTCAAGTTGTCACTGAATGTATGATCAAGAATAATTGTAATAGTAAACCTTCAATACTTATTTGTTATTATTAATTAGGTTTTTCAGGTAAAGACTGTCTGTAATGTTAAATCTTTGATAGGCATAAACTACACGTATAATAATTGAGGGGGCTCGCCGTGTGCAGTGTCTATTCTCGGCACAGGAGACATATCTCTCACGTAATGGCCCTACGTAGGAGGTCAACTACGTGTTATGTCATAAGCGGTTATTAGGAATAATAGGACTATTTCATTTCATGGAAATGATGTTAATTCTTATAAGTAATCTATAATATTCATATTAGCTAATGAGTCGCCGAATTATGTAATAAAATTAAATAAAAATATTAGCCTGTTGGAATCCCTGCTGGACATAGACCTCCCCAATGCTGCACCACCACATACCATCTTAGGCTTAGCACGCAATGCGATTAAACGCACGCGTTATCGTAGGTCTGAAATCGCGAAATAATGTAACAGATAGCTTTCTATATAAGCGCACGCATTATAGACTTTTTTCAGTGACTGATTTTAAAAACGTAATTTGCTACATTTGGGTCGCGGTTTGTAATCGTGCGATTTTTTTGTATCTCATATTAATAGTATGGTGGCGCACGCACAGCGGTATTTTATTCAGTCTCGACTGGGCAAGCGCAGAGGATGAATGTCATGTCTTCCGACTCAGAGACAAAAAGTCTATAATTGTGTACATTTTGCAAAAGTAGGTATCCCTTAAAATGTTTTTTGGTCTGATATTGGATGTACCCAGTACCTATGGCACGCCGCCGCCATAGGTACTGGGTTAAACCATAGTTTGCGTTTAAATTTCCACTTTATAATTTTAACACCAAAGCCACAACACACGCTGTTCGCCAGAAATCCATAATGGTACTGAAATAAAATTAAGAACGGTAGCCGCAATGCGTGTTTGTACGCGGTTTTGCGTTTTCAGATATTTCTAAACCGTTCGCGTTTAATCGTAGTGCGTGCTAAGCCTTATTCAGGTCTTTGGTCCACTTAGAAGCGTTTTTTTTTGAAAACTAGCTTTTCTTATCAAGCTATCGATAAAAAATAACTAAAAAGTTGAAAATAATTTTATTCCTATGGAAAATCCCGTTTTATAATTCTTAAACTACGATAATAAAGCTCCTTTATCTATGTGAATTCCATTGGATAATTACATTTTCTAAGCTTGAAACTTAAAAATACATAATTATTTATTTTTTAGAGTCTGTTTTTAAATAAAATTGTCTTACATTTTAACAGACTGATCAATATTCTTATGAGCCCAAACACGACAAATCTGTTGTAAGTTTCTAAAGAATTCAGCATCCTGCAGACTATTCGATGTTATAGTATCAGCTCAAGTTGGCAGGTCTCTCATCATCAGTTAGCAGGTCTTCGAAATACCACAGAAGTAACAGTTAACCAAATTTTAAATCCATCGGATCTGTGAAAATTAGTAAGACCCTTTTGTCAAGTAGTACATGTGCTAATAGTCATCAAACGCCTAAACAGATCTTCATGAATTATAGCTTAGAACCATCTTGATCGTGTCAGCTTTTAAAAACGAATCAAAATCGGCCGTTTCATTTAGGAGCTATGATGTCACAGACAGATACACAGACAGACACGTCCAACTTATAAGACTTTTTGCGTCTGGGGAGACATCGAATAACGTTTAAACTAATGAGCCAAATACTTTGGATCATTATATGTAGCCTACTTTAATTCTTGGCGACAGTATTAGCGGCGGTTGAGCAGCTGTCAAATGTATCAATTCAGATTTGTTTGTAAACAGCCCTGCGCAGACGCTGCTGAGTAATAAAGATATTACAATAAGACTTTAGCACATGCTATGGACATTAAACTGGTAATTAATAAATTTTAACAACGAAAGTGTATTGTTTATAGCGATTTGTAAATAAAAATAAAATTACTGAATGTTGTCGGATGTAGATTTTGTAGGTCATATAACTACATACTTTCATTAGAAAACATGTGATTAAATAAAACGATATCGTATCGAAAATGGAGGGAGTTTGGAAGTCGCGCGAAAAGGTTTAAAGCCATACCTTTCTGAAAATTAAACTATCCCTTCTAAATCGGAATAGCGGATATTTTATAATATTCATATCTATAAAAAATATTTTTTATGAAACTGAAAGTGGAATTTGTAAGACGCAAAGTGGACACTTATAGTACTTTTGCTATCTACTACTGGGAATAATGATAAGAAGTTAATGCACCTACAAATCTATTAGAGCTTCCAAACAAATAAACAAAATTTTATGTGTGATGTATATAGCCATATGGCATGTCAGAGGCCTTGCTAATAGGATTGTAGGTACCTACAGCATTTTTAAAAGTAAATAAACTGTGTCAGAAGATTTGTGAAAACAACTGAGTGTCACTTAACGCGGAGATAGCGAGGGCGTCGCTAAATATAGAAACATTTGCCGAGCTATTATTCTATTTGATGCGCAGACGCACGTATGAAGACGAACAAATGATTCTAATGGGCTTAATGAAGTAGCTTTTTAGGTTATTGCTGCGTATAAAACAATTGATTCAATATGTAAATTACCATTACGACGCGTCGTAATATTGACAAATTCTTATTTTTTTTTTGAGAAATGGAATGTAATAAGGAGTTGTTTGCGTTTTATCGTCAATATCTGATCTATGATCAATAATGATAATTATTACAAATCGCAGCAAAAAATATTCATCATTATACATAATCATGATATAACACCAATGAGTGACTATGGAATGCCAATACTTGCTACCGCTAGCTAAGAAAGGGAACCGATTACCTTCATTTGAGCGAAAACGTCTTTTTTGCTATATGTACCTATCGTTGGCCATATTTTGACATTAGTATTTTTTTACTGAACTACATTTCACCAATTTTCGAAACAACTTTTTACTATTGGCCAACGTCTCTTTTGAACTTTTTCATTTGCCAGATGTTTTTTTTATTTGCCATTCTTTTATTTTAGCGAAACCACATTTTGAAGAAGATTAAGTGGCTTATTTGGCCACAACTATGTTATTGTAGGAAATTTAACTACTACTACCTGCGTGCTATTAAATTCAAAAATGAATATTGGTAGGTAGTTATTCTGCATACACATATTTATTTAATCAAGCTACATGGTGTGTGCATGCTGCATGTTTGCTTGTATATTGCACGCTTGCTTGTATGCTACATGTTTGCTTGCCTGCACACCTCCATAAGCGGGGTTGCAGGGAGGCGCAGCCCCTTGCTCGGAGAGATCGGGCTCGGAAGCCCCCCGCAATAAAGAAAAAATTTTGTAGGATAAAACTGTAGATCAGTATGTTAGATATTATGACCAAACACAGCATTAAATTGCATGTTGAATGCTGCATGCTTGCTTGCATGCCTGCATGCTTGCATACTTCCTACAGGCTTCCTTGTTTGCTTGCATGCAGGCTTGCTTACGTGCTTGCATGCTGCAGGCTTGTTCGCATGTTTTCTTGCTTGAAATAGTATGTTAAAATTTTTCGTTAAACAAACGAAATGAAACTATAGCAAATAAACAGTGGCGCGTATAGTGAATGTTCGGAAATACTATGACAAAGGTTATTTCAGCCGAGCTAATACATCACGAAATACAAATACATCTTATTCATTTGATAAATTCATGACATTTCTATGAAATAATATAACATTGGCTGCATTATTTCATAGAAATGTCATGAAATTATCAAATTAATAAGAGTATTTTAAGTTGCAAAAGATTTCTATGAACTAATATCGGCCATGTTTTAATTTACTGTCGTATTGTCGTCACCGCCCTATATATATTTATAACATCTCATTTCATAATCTTAACATTATAACTAAATCAGCCCACGCTGAAGTTTCCACGAAAAGTTGTGAGTATTTATGTATGTATATATTTATATGTATATATAGGAGCGCAGCATGCTCTTTATACTGAATCACAATATTGTTTATTTTTAATACAACATCTTAGTAATTTTAAGAAAAATGAAGATCTTGCTGTTCATTATTATTATGTTTTATATAAATCACAGCGAATGACTAAGCACAATAAAAAAAAAACAAAATAAACAACATTACACGGCCATCGCATAGACAGCGGCGGGTAGGTCTGTAAAAGTGTCTATAGGCGACGGCAGCCACTTACCACTAGGTGAGTCGTCAGCTTGCTTATCATCTAGTTTTATAAATCGATTTGTATGAAACACCGTCCAGATTCAATACCTATTCAAATTGCATAGTGAAAATCTTGTCATCGTATGGTACATTATCGCACAGTAAACCTATTTTAGTCATAACATGTCTTATTTATTTTCTTTCCTCGCTCAGTGCACTTTTCGATGCTTCTACTGGCTCCGACAACTGTGATCTCCAGTTGGCGTATCAAAATAATCGGCACCAGTAGCCGACAATGGTTTATGGGTGATAAAACGTTAATGTGTTATAACTGGGCCGAGATCAAAACGGACCACTCGCACTAGACTAACGAAAGTTAATTAACTTTTAAAAGCAGTAAGCGACTAGTTAATGTGAGAAATCAGGAGAAAATTTTAATGAGAAACAATTAATTATTATTATTTTTGTAGTTACTGGCATGGAAGGCAATTGATCTAGGCCTCAGGATGGGTTGTCTATTGTTTGCCCGAAGAATATATGCAATATTACTCATATGCCCGAATTTCATTTGCCCGAGTGTTTTGTTTACCATAAAAGACATGTGACATACTCTTATTTACCCGAACATTAGATTCCATAATGATACGAATGCCATACGTATTGTTATCCATTTTATTAATTGCAGTAATATTATGTAACAGAATATTTCAAAGCCATACTATATTGTTTTCGATTCTATCCAAGCTATGCATTTGCTCGTGATATTTCACTATAATCGATCCAAGTCGCTTCCGTGGAAATTTAACCTAACGCCTTTGTCCTAAAAAGCGATTAGCTTTCTGGCACTTCGCCGGCAGCTGCCGCGGCACGCTCGCTTCGCTCGCTCGGTTCGTGCGTTGTCTTTCATGTTCTAATCTAACCAAAACCTATTGATTGTTTAGTTTTAACTAACCTAACCTAAGCCTGTTGATTCTTTAGTTTAAACCGACTTATGATTTTTTTCTAGAAGCAATGTCGATGACAAATGGCATGTGATAGTTACAGCTTACAATGATTATAACAAATGATGTTATGGAAATTGCCCCTCAGGATGACAAATAAGCTGACGGCCCACCTGATGGTAAGCGGTTACCGCCGCCTATAGACACCTGCAATAACAAGGAAAAATATACTATATTTCTCACAAAGATTAATTCGCGAGGTAATGTGACCAGCCTTATGGTACATTTCCTGTTTCGCAAGATTTAGGTGCTGTTTATTATTTGTATTTTTTTTAATGTCACGTTTTAAGGTTTGAAATTATTAGGTTAGTGTTTTATAGATAAGTTTTGTATACTTAATTATGTTAATGTTATTACTTTCCCTTCGTTAAACTTTATTTGATTCGGTACTTAAGTAATTTCTAATTTGAGAAATATCTAGACATTTAACCACCGACGTTTACTATCAGGCGAGGAGTATGCTTATTTGCCACAAAAAATGGTTGGTGATACAGTTGACAGCAATAGAGTATCTAATACCATAACCGAGTAATAAACAGTAACAGAGGCATCATTTGTAGTGCAACTGTTAAACTTAATGTGATGTCGTCTGTACCTACATAAAAAATGGTTTTCCTTGAAAAAACTTTATCAACAAATTTTATCAAACAAAACATATTTTTTGAAGTCGGTGCTTCACTTTCTATTTCTTCTGGTAACAATTTAGCACCAACTTCAAAAAATATGTTATTAGAGGATAAGTTCCTAGTTAAACTTAATTATTTTATCCTTTTTAGAGTTTTGCAGTCGGTTTTTTTTTCTTTTTTTTCTCTTTCTAAGGTCTAAGCTAGATGGGCGACCGTCAGCATATGTTGTCTCCCTCCGAAGACATAATAATGCGCTCACGCAAATTCCACTCGCACGCACTGAAATATACACTTTACGTCCCCGTAAATGCAGCAGTCGTAAACTAGAATGAAAACGTAAAGTTAATACGAGTTACGAGTAGTTTGTATGCGATGAAATTAAAATTTACGATTAGACCATTGCCTATTGTTATGTTTATACGAATGACTAGCTCTCTGCACTAAACTAAACTAAACTGTTGTGTTAAAGTTAAACTGTTAGGTTTTATAATAATAATAGTAACAACATTTTTTTTTTAATCCAGTAACCCTCGCGAGTGGCTTCAGAACACCCTAGCAAAGTTACATCACAATTTGATCAATGGTTTCGGAACGCATAGAGTACAAACATACAATCAATGATTTTTATTTAGATAGAGAACGACTTATGAAATGTGAGATGATTATGTTTTCAAATAAAATCAGTATCTACCGTTCCTCTCTTTAAGTGTGAGGCTAATATTCAGTAATATTCTATACGTTTCAGGTGCTGGTGCTTCTCGTTCCCAATCAGTATGTAAATTACTAAATTCTATTCCGAAATTACCTATAACGAAATCGTTAAGTTTTCCAAGTAATTTTAAAAAAATATTCTAAGTGCAGTACCCACAAACCAGTTACTCAGTCACAATAGGTTGTCTATTGTTGAGGCGAACGAAGCCCCGGCAGGCGGGTAAGAAAGGTTGATGTTTATGTTTTTAATCCATCATGCGGCGTTATTCCACCGGAGGGCTATGACAATTGAAAAATCAATTACGTCAGGAATCTGATGCTTGACGGGTTAATTAATCGTAATGATGTATATCGATAGCAGTATGTAACTTCAGGAACTATAAAATATACAAAAATACGAAATATTTATTGAACTAAGTTATTTACACAAATTGTTGGGGAAATCCTTTCTTCATTTGTTTTAAACCATTGAGTAGATTCCGCTCTTCTATACTTACTTATATCACAAAATTATTATTTACCTACATAAAAAACGTGCGAATATTTATTATATATTATTAATAATTAACAGTTACTAGTAATTTATTAATTAAAAGTTACTAGCTTACATTAAAGCCCAAAACGCCAGGAAATAAATTGCGTAGTAGGTAAATGAAAGGAAAATGTCTTATGTCTACAGATTTATGTATTGTTACGAGTATAAAGCCCAGTATATGTTCTTGCGCATACTGTAGTTGTCTCGTCTTTATCGCAATGACCTCAACATCACAGAACTGTTTACAAGAAACGCCGTCTACCGACGTCAGCGCAGGCCCTGGGAAAACTAAATCTGTCTCACTCCCCATTACAATGGAATCGTTTCTTCATTTGTGCAACTGACACCAAACTTCGAGGAACACTCACGACAGTAGTAGGGGAGAGTGGAGTGATTCCGAATGCGGGAGAATTTTAAATGATGCTGTAGGTTTTGTAACAGTTTGATCTTGATACCGCCCTTACTACGTTCGTAATAGAGACGTTCAGTACATCATGATATAATAATAAATAATATTAATATTCATACACTCACACCTTTTATCTAGCCCAAAGTAACTCGTGAACAAATGCTCTTACTCATCATACAAATACCGCTGACCGAGTAGCCTATGATAAGGGGTACAAACCACTCGCCCAGCCGGTTGATATCCTCTTGCTACTGGCTGAGGAGGTGGTCCATAGACAAGGAGGTGGTCAGCACGCGTAGCACAAGGAACACGAGAAGCTCGAGAAACGGTTTTGTCTACACCGTAATGTCATTTTTAACCGACTTCAAAAAAAGGAGGAGGTTATTAATTCGTCTGTATGTTTTTTTTTATGTTTGTTACCTCAGAACTTTTGACTGGGTGAACCGATATTGATTATTCTTTTTTTGTTCGATGCGGAATAGTTCCCATTTGATCCCATAAAAAAATTTTGAAAATCCATTGGGTAGTTTGGTTTATAAATAAAAAAAACTGGAAAAATTAAGTCGTCTACATAATTATGCAAAATTGCGGATTTTTGCTTTCCTATGAATTTTTAGTGAAATGATACGATAGTAGAAATCAATATAAGCTCACGGTCACCCATCTAGCTTTGACCTTCAAAAGTTATCACTAAAAATTGTGAAAAAAAAATATTTAAACAAAAATTAGAACCGACTCCAAAAAACTGAAAAGGATAAAATAATTAAATTTTAGTAGGTACTCATCCCCTAGGAACATATTTTTGGAGTTGGTGCTAAGTTGTTTCCAGAAACCATAGATAGTGAAGCATCGACTCCAAAAGCATGTTCCTAGGGGATAAGTACCTACTAAAATTTAATTATTTTATCCTTTTCAGTTTTTTGGAGTCGGTTTTAATTTTTGTTTAAATATTTTTTTCTCGGGTAAAAATGGCAAAACCGTTTCTTGAACTTCTCGTGTTCCTTGTGCTACGCGTGCAGGCTGTGAGCATGAGGTCTTCGTCATTTCCTCTCATGATATCAGCTGCCTCGTTTGGTTTGGAGTTACCCTTACGTACTTATTTTTATTTACCCCTCTCGTCCCTACACGACTCGTGTGAGTCGCGCGAGGTAAAGATTAGGGTTGTTGAGGAAGTGATTATGAGGAAGAGGAGGAGGAAGAGGAAGTGTCAAGCACAAATTTAGGGGATGCGGATGAGGATGAGGATATTTTTTTGAGGAAGAGGATGCGGATGAGGAAGCGGAAGAGGAAGCGGATGAGGAAAGAGGATGGTATGAAATATACTATTCTGTCACGAAAGTACCGGGAAAAGATCAATAATACATCCAAATTTATTTAATCACGTTCAAAATATGCTCCTTCAGAAACGATACACTTACGCCAACGAATAATCCAATCATCAAAATATTTTTTAAACGCTGTTTCCGGAATTGAGTTCAGTTCTCGCCGCGAATTCTCCTTTATGTCTTCTACCGAATGAAAACGGGTGCCACGAAGTGGCAATTTGAGTTTGGGAAAAAGAAAGAAGTATGCTGGAGCCATATCTGGTAAATATGGTAGTTGCTCGATGGTATTTATTGAGTCCAGTGATCCAAAATCTTTAAAAAGGTTTGTAATACTGCCAAAGCGAACTTTTTGAGTAATAAAATTAAGAAATCTGATAATAAAATAAAAGCCACTTGGAAAGTTATAAATCAAGAAAGTGGTAAATCAAAAGTTACTAATAGGTGTTTTAAAATTAATGTCAATGGAAAAACTATAGAAACAGATGATGGAGTTGCAAATACCTTCGAGACTTTTTTTTCCAATATACCTATTAAAATTACAAAAGAATTGAATTCTTGTACTAAGCGCGCACTTGCTCTCATAGAGACGAATGTTCATAAGTGCAATATTCCTTTCAATTTCCATGAAATTAACGTTAATACGATCATAGAAGCTTTCAAGTCTTTGAATATGAAAAAGACTGAGGATTTATGGGGCTTTTCTGTTAGTGTTATAAATTCTATAATAAATGTTATATCTCCTCAACTATCGTTTATATTTAATAAATGTATTGATGATGGTGTATTTCCCAATCAAATGAAATTAAGTAAAATAATACCTTTGTTTAAGGCGGGAGATAGCAATGACCCCACAAATTTTCGTCCCATTTCTATTTTGCCGACACTTAGCAAAATTTTTGAAAAAATTATTCTTAACCAATTGCTTTCTCATTTTACGAGAAATGAATTGCTTCACAATAGACAGTTCGGATTTACTAAAGGAAAAAATACTACAGACGCGGGAATTGCACTTATAAAACACATATTTGATGCTTGGGAAAATCGGCAGGATGCTCTAGGTATCTTCTGCGACTTGTCCAAGGCGTTTGACTGTGTTGATCATCAAACATTATTGGGTAAATTAAAGCATTATGGTGTATCAATAAACTCATTAAAACTTATTGAATCCTATTTGACCAATAGAATTCAAAAAGTTGTTATAAACAAAACTGAGTCTTCTGGTGCGCCTGTGCATATGGGCGTGCCTCAGGGTTCGATATTAGGGCCATTGCTTTTTTTAATTTATATCAACGACCTCCCTTACTTTTCAAAAAAATTGTGTGAGACGGTATTGTTTGCAGATGACACCTCACTAATTTTTAAAATAGACCGAACTAAAACTGACTTTGAGGATGTAAATAATGCCATTTCAAAAGTGCTATCCTGGTTTGAAAATAATAATTTATTGTTAAATTCAAAGAAAACAAAGTGTATTAAATTTACTTTACCAAATGTAAGGCAGGTTAGTACTCATGTTGAAATCAATGAAGAAACTATTGAATGTGTTGACTCTACAGTATTTTTGGGAATTAAGTTAGATTCTCATTTACAATGGTATCCTCATATCTCGTCCCTATCTAAAAGACTTAGTTCAGCTGCTTATGCTGTTAAAAAAATTAGGTCTTTGTGTGATGTTGAAACAGCAAGACTTGTTTACTTTGGTTACTTCCACAGTGTCATGTCATATGGCTTGTTATTGTGGGGCACAGCAGCCGACATTGAAGACATTTTTATTTTACAAAAAAGGGCTGTGCGTGCTATTTACGGACTCAAGCCACGTGATTCACTAAAAGATTTATTTAAAGAAATTAATATTTTGACCATTGCTTCTCAATATATATATGAGAACATAATTTATGTTCACAAATATAAACATACCTTTTCAAAACATAGTGATATTCATAACTTAAACACTAGATATAAAAATAAACTTGCTGTTCCAAGTTTTAGACTTCACAAGACAAGTCGCTCATTCATGGGGAAATGTATACACATTTATAACAAAGTCCCGCCAAATGTAACTGAACTGCCTTTTCACAAACTTAAGTTATATGTCAAACAAACTTTAATGAAAAAAGGCTACTATAAGGTCCAAGAATATTTAGATGATAAGAATGCGTGGAAACATTAAAATTCCAAAATGTTTTTAAGTTTATTTACGTGTAAGTATTATGACTATTAACCTCTGTATACCTATTTTGTGATTGTGCATTGTCAGATAGCTTGAAAATAACGATAATACTTTTGACATTGGGTACCTACTTTGTCGGTACGATGATATAGATTCTCTTCTAATTTTAATTATTTTTATCGCTGGGCGGCACTGCACTGCTAAAAGTTATATTTTTTTTAAACTACAAACATTGTAATTGAATATTTATTTTGAAAAGAGTGACTACACGAGTTTGTTGCCGGAATCTTCTCGGTAGTTCAACTTTTGGAACCGGTGTAAATTCAGACATGACAGACAGACAGAGACTATGACGTTGTTAGTTAATATTTTTTTTGTGATAGTTGTAAAAATGTGTTTTTTTGACGATTTAAAAGTGCTTCTTTGTGGCCTATTTAAATAAAATATTTTTTCTTTCTTTCTTTCTTTCAGTGTTTGGTTAAAAAGTCGTTCACAATGATGGCCTTGTGCGAAGGCGCATTATCGTGGTGCAAAATCCAAGAATTTTCTTTCCACAAATCTGCCCTTTTTCGTCGAATTTGCTCTCTTAAACGCCGCATAACGCTCAAATAATATTCTTTATTTACCGTTTGACCTTCTGGTAAGAATTCTGAGTGCGCAACATCGCGAGAGTCAAAGAAAACAGTCAACTTGACGTTGACTTTTGATCGACTTTGGCGTGGTTTTTTCGGTTTCGGTTCAGTTGGAAGGCGCCACTCCGAAGCTTGTTGACTAGTTTGCATGTCAAACTCGTAAACCCACGTCTCGTCACTAGTGACATAGCGTTTCATGAATGTTGGGTCGAAATTGACTCGTTCTAGGCTTCTAGCATGTCCTTAGCGATTCTCATGCGATTGAGTTTTTGGAGAAAATTCAGTTCTTTTGGGACTAGCCGAGCGGCAACATGTGTCATACTCAAGTGATTATTTAAAATGGTATGAATCGACTCGTGAGATACAGAAAGTTCGCCGGCTATCTCTCTCAAAGTTGAATGATGATTTTCAGTCACTATTTCTCTTACTTTCGCGATGTTAACATCAGTTGCAGACGTTGATGGCCTACCAGAGCGAGGCAAATCTTCCATCACATCACGACCGCTTTTGAACTCTTTGTGCCACTCATAAGCACGTGTTTTTGATAAAGTCGATTCACCGTAAGCCTTCTGTAATATTTTCAGTGACTCCGAACACGAAATTCCATGTGCGATGCAAAATTTAAGACAAACTATTTGTTTGATGTATTTGTCCATTATGAAATTCGCAATACACACTAGTTATGATATAACTAAAAACAGCACTGTATTTTAAATGTAATAAATAATAATTTGGAACCATAAACAAATCATCCATTCCCGATACTTTTTTGACTGAATGTATAATTTATATGGTTCACTGGAAAATGTTCTTTTAATTTTAAACAAAACTATGTCGATTGTCAAAACAAGCAAGGAAGAGCCCGGGTGGCGGGTGGGGATGGCTCGCTCGCTGACCGTTCGGCCCGGCATCGTGCTGCGCCGGGTGGCGTTGCCATGAATACGAATACGCATGCGCAGTATAATTCCTCTTAAATTCCTCTTAAATTTTGAGGAAGCGATAGCGGAAGAGGAATTTTTTATTTTTATTTATTAGGAAGCGGTAACGGATGAGGAACTCAAAATATTGCGGAACTTCCGCATTATGAGGAAGCGGAAGAGGAATCCTCAGCAACCCTGGTAAAGATAACATTAAGAGATGTCAACCAAATTTAATACTCATTATGAAGATATGGAGCTATCAACCAAGGTGTCATACTCGTAGTATCAGTTCAAAAATCGTTAGTATTACGGTTGAATAAGGTCCGTCTAAAGTGTTAATCTTGAGTTCTATTGACTGTACCAATCAAAATGATGAAAGGCTCGTTTACAAACTACGACCCACGATTTAAAGAAAGATCAACGTTTGAATATTACCTTTAGACTAAAGGCCGAACACCGAAATGCTACACGTACTTATTGCATTACGAATACCACGATGATATTTTAATTTATATAATGACTTACTATTTTATATCTGATGTGCAAGGGAAGGGCGATGACTTCCTGATACAGGTATTTTTATACTGATAGTGAAAATTAGAGTTACCAAAACAATAGGGATGTTGTGTAATATTGAATCAGGCGCTATTTTTCACTAATTCGGAAAATATACGCTACTGTTACCCATAAAAACAATTCAAACTTAAAGGATATGGAATATTATTGAAATTGATTTAACACAGGTCAAGACCTGTGTTAAATCCTCTGTGGAAAATGTACAGTTTAGAATATCTGAAAAAAAACTTTTTAAAATTTCACAAAATTTTAAATGTCATTAAATTACTAACATGAATTAATTTGTCATGCTCCGGAGGGATACCTCCGGAGGGCTATGACAATTAAAGAATCAATCGTGCCTGGAATCTGATGCTTGACGGGTTAAAACAACTATTATTATGACAACTATGAATAATAATAACATACATATTTAAATTGTCAATATGTTCATACATGTTTTAGTAATTATAGCAACGTGTGACGTCGTCGTTAGACGATGCGCTACAACACATGAAATATACTACTGTATCTGTGAAACTATCGACTTTGAATATACCATTTCTTTTGTAATATTTCTTTACTAAACTTCTTATTTTTGAAATAAAAAAGTTGTCAAACACACTTTTCCGCTTACCGTGGTTAGATAAAGAAATCGAAAATATCTGTGATATCAAAATCAATTTAAAATCTATTATCTAAGTAGCCATATTAGTTTTTAGCATCAAGGGTAGCAAACAAATGTCCGGCCGGCCTGATGGTAGGCGGTTACTGTAGCCTATAGACGCTCGTAGCACCTTGGGCACCACTCATGCGTTGTTATCGTAGCCTATAGGCGCTCGTAGCACCTTAGGTACTACTCACGCGTTGTTATCGTAGCGTATAGATGCTCGTAGCACCTTGGGCACTACTCATTCGTTGTTATCGTAGCCTATAGGCGCTCGTAGCACCTTAGGTACTACTCACGCGTTGTTATCGTAGCGTATAGATGCTCGTAGCACCTTCGGCACTACCCACGCGTTGTCACCGTACCCTATAGATGCTCGTAGCACCTTGAGCACTACTCATGCTGACAGCACAGGAGAAAAGTCCCTTTACATCCAACATAACGATTTCTAAATGAGCTCTATCGACCTTAATTATGCTGCTAGGCTACGTGCTTTGGTTAATTTATTAATTTTGTGGTTATATTTTTGCAGCAGTAGCTCTGCAAGTCTCTCGATAGTCATTACTTCAGCTGTCACAAAAGTTATCGGATAAGCCCGCCGATCTCGTCTGCCTTAGACACCGGGCTTCTGAAGTTCTGCATTAAACTTTAACGTGCCTAAGAATACTGAGCAAGAGTAATTTTCCACGGTCGCATTTTTAAATTCATTCAATTATCTTGTCAATCATGTTAATTCTTATCTTAATTGTTTATTGTCAGACAATGCAGTCCATAAAATTATTTGATCAATTAGCTTTAAAACTATGTTAGTCTAATATATCAAAATTAAAGATCCCTAGTTAAATTCAATAAGATATTATGATAATTTAAATTTAAAAAATAATTGGTTTCAATAATTTAAAATAAAACCAGTTTACCGAATTCAACTCGAGTGTAGAGCTCGCGAAAATATAAGACAATACTAGGAATTTGATAATTTAATGACTTGATATTTAATTTATTTTTAATATGAAACGGAATATTATTTACATCGGTTTTCAAATATTTTGTATTAAGTTTAATTTAACTAATTACATTAGTATTTGGTTTTGAAAAATATTTTATTCATAAGTATTGTGTGTAATATTTTTATAAGTATTGTGTGTAATTTTATTTATATGTATTGTGTGTAATTTGCCTGTAATAAATTCAATTCTTGTCATCATCTTCATCTGATACTTTCATGCTCGTTTTCACTAACATTTCCTTAGCGGATAGAGTCTTTTAGAGATTTTTATCTCAGTCTATATAAATGAGATAGAAAGAGACAAATATCGATAAAAGTCACCTAAGTCAAGGGAATGGTTATTAAAAACCTCAAGATCTGAGCTGAAAACGGACACTATAGTCTATTCAGGGAGACTTTGACATCTTGATGACAACATCATCCGCTTGTTACTTGAAATTGCGTCCAATCTTCCTTTGTGGGGCTGTTAATTAATCATAATAAAAAGTAAAAGTTAATTAAGACTGGAAAACGAACCTGGAACCTCAAATAGATGACTTAACCACTAAGCTATGTCTGCCAGTATTTATGACTATGCACTTTCCAAATTTGTGACATTGTTGCATTTATATGACTGCGCTGTAATAGACTTTATTGCTCACAGAATCTAATAATATCCAGGCTTGGTCGTTCGTAACGCAATTTAAAGTAGCGAGTGTTATTAGGAGAATTATACAAACAAGTTTCATGGCGAGATTATTAGATATAAATTGATTTGCTTCTTCCATTGAGCTAACGGGGAATCTCCTCACGCGTACAATGACAAGCAAACATATTTTGTTATTTCTTTCTGTTTCTTTATTTGTGTGATGTGTTTTGTGCAATAAAGTGTTAACTAAATGATGACACTAAGGTTTTTATGGGTGTAAATTACTTTCATCGTCACCAGCCTATTTACGTCCCACTGCTAGACCTTCCTGTATGGGAGAAACACATGAGGAGTTTGGGCCATACCACCACCCGCATGCCCAATGCGGGTTAGTGGATAAAGCGGTTGCAGTAGCAACCGGGAACACTGGCTTAGGCTGGTGCACATAGAAAGCACGGCAAATGACTCAACCCCACCTGATATGAAGCGGTAAGAAGAGTCTATACTTATATCGCAGCCATCTGGTTAAATCAGCCGCTTAACTGGACGGCTAGTCCATTGATTGAATGCCAGCATCCAATCAAACGGCTGAAGTACAACTAGCCAAGTCATTGAGCGCAACGTTTAACCAGATAGCTGAACGTCATGTCAGCCATCTGGTTTAAATTAGCCCTTCAATTGGACGCCTAGGCGGGTCATTTAAATCGAAGAGCTTTTGTGTGACTGTTTGAGTAATTAGTAGGTACATGGTTATTTATTTTATGACCACTTAGAACCACAACGATGTCGGTTATAAGTGGTCATGAAAAAGTAACCTTAACCCTACCAATTAAACAAAAACTTTTCAGTACAAGACGATTCATTCAATACGCCAAGTCGTTAAACGTTCAGTGAGTCTGTCTAGATCAATTAACTATCGGGCTAGGCATTCAATTGGAGGCCGGCGTTTAATTAACGGGCTAGTCATCCAATTGAGCTGCTGATTTAACCAGACAGCGGCGACATATAAACGTAGACAGCTAGTGGAGTTTGCTCTAGCCGCCTCCACCTTGCCGGCCCCAAAATGAGCTTTTTTACACCACTTTTGAAGGGACCCATGTAATATGAAGGAGGGAACACATGAGTGTATCGATAAAAACACGTGTCGCATACTCGTTTAACCTGTCAAGCATCAGATTTCAGACACAATTGACTTTTCAATTGTTATAGACCTTCAGAGGTACAGATTACAGAACGCCCATAATACGCAAAATATTCCCACTAGGCAATGATAAATGCATAAAGAATAAAATAACAAGTAAGTAATATTTGACTTGGGTCATGCTGTTTGAAGAATAAAATGATAATGGATATTATAGACCAAAAACAATACTTTCCGTATTTACTGAATACTATCTGTACTTTAATAACTAGGCATGTTTCACTAAATAATTTTTAACATAAAAAAAAGCCTTTATTGAAAGCTATCAATCATAAGCCTGCGTCCAGTTTAAGGAGCAAAAAGACAAAGTTTTTTATTTTCTCGAAAAGTAGCATTTTTGTAATTATCATTTTATTCTCCGGGGACGGCGAAGTATTCTTTAATAACCAAAGAGCAAATAGTCGTATTATAAATTTCTCTTGAATGCTCAGTTAATCGACACCTTAGATAAATTTTTGATTACGTATCAACGCATGGTAGCCACAGCAGGCAACCGCACGACCTGTCGTGCATTATTTTTTGTACATTTAAAATTGTTATTGAGTTATTATAACAGATGTAAAAGCCAGGAAAGGAAAGCAAAACCAGATGGATCTGTGAAAGTCAGTATAATTACTGGGCATGGAAGGCATTTCATCTTAAGCCCCAGGATGACAACGCACCTGCAATACCAAGAAATTTTTCTCCTTGTTATTGCTGGGATCTACAGGCCACGGTAGCCACTTACCTCCAGGTGGGCCGTCAGCTTGCTTGTCATCTAGTTGTATAAAAAAGGCCTATCACCGATATTGCTGACGACGGTCACTTTTTTTATACAATTAGATGACAAACAAGCTTACCTGCCATCAGGTGGGCCGTCAGGCGGCGGCCTATAGACACCTGCAATAACAAGGGAAAATCATGATATTGTGCGTTGTCAGCCTGAGGCCGAAGATGAAATGCCGTCCATGCCCAGTAATTACACTGGCTACCTTTCCCTTCAATCCGAAACACAGCGAACTGTTTCACGGCTGAAATAAGAAAGGCGGTGGTACCTACCCAGACGACCCTACATACGGGCCTACCACGTAGTCGCCCAAGGTCTCATTAGAACAATACTCGATCATGCTGTCGTAATTAGGCCAAGCAGTGGCTTAAGCGCAGGTATCCACCAAAGGAGCGGAAACAAATGTTTTGATGCAGTAAATATATTTAATTTCTCATTAAACCCTCAAGCGGCGTTATCGCACCAGAGCGCTATGACAATTGAAAAATCAATTGTATTTGGAATCTGATGCTTCATGGGTTAATCATCTTACACTATATCACTAACCCCCGACGAAAAAAGAGGCGTGTTATAAGTTTGACGTGTCTGTCTGTGTATCTGTGTGTCTGTCTGTGGCATCGTACTTAGCTCCTAAAGTAAGGGACCGATTTTGATGACGATGGTTCTTAGCTATAATTTATAAATATTCGTATAGGCGTTTGATGACTATCAGCTAATTTTCTACATGATAAAAGGGTTATACTAACTTTCACGATCCGATTGATTTGATATTTGGTGTACTGTCACTTCGGTGACATTCTCATGACATAACTAGCCTTGAACTGATCCTACATCATCAAAAAGTCTGCGGGATGCTTTATTATTCAAAAACTTACAGCAGATATAGCGTGCTTGGGCTTATAAAAATAGTTTCAATGAGATGGTGTTAGAAAGATGATTAAAAGGGCCGAAGGTTACTTAAATATTTTTATTTAGACTATTCTTTTGAGCCCAAACACGCTCTGATGTAAGTTTCTGAAAAATGCGGGCATGACGCAGATTACTTGATGGTACAGGATCAGCTCAAGGTTAGCTTGTCTTAGAAATACCACCGAAGTAACAGTAAACCGAATTTCAAATCAATCGAATCTGTGAAAGTTACTAAAACCCTATCATCAAGTAGGAAATCAGCCGATAGTCATAAATCCCCTGAATAGACCTTTATAAATTATAGCTAACTTGATCCGTTCTCTATGAGCACTGATACGATAAGAAATATATTATCATCATTATTCTTTAATGGCGAGTGACTTGACACTAATGAATATTATATATGGTAGGCAATACGTGTAGCTATTTAGTTATATTAGGCTTAATAATGTACCAGTTTTACTTTACTGACCATCTACTGTACTAATTACTGGGCATGGACGGCATTTCATCTTAGGCCCCAGGATGTCAACGCACCTCAATATCAAGTAATTTTTCCTTGTTATTGCAGGTGTCTATAGGCGGCGGTTACCGCTTTCCATCAGGTGGGCCGTCAGCTTGTTTGTCATCCAGTTGTATAAAAATAAAAAAAAATCTTGTTTCTTTAACTGTCTGCATTTTTTATTATTATAATTCTTCTATGTGCGGAGACTCTCACAGACTTCATGTATTTAATAGCATTTATACCTTGTTTATGTAGTCATTAGTCTTGCAAAAATAAATAAATAAAATAAAATAAAAATAAAAATAAAATAAAATAAGAATCATCTCGATTCATCTTTTATCGTCAGATTTGAAACAAAAAAACCGAATCAAAATCCGTTTAGGAGCTACGATGCCACAGACATATACACAGATATTCAGACAGACACGTCAATTTTTAACACCCCTTTTTTCGTCGGGGGTTAGAAATATACGAAATTCTCCTTGTTAGTACACTAACCAGAATTGTAAGTTGGCTTCATCGAGATAAAATTTAACGCAAAGAATATGAATGTGACACAGTCTCCCACATTTCCCAATAAATATTTTTAGTTTCTGAAGATGCATCTAAATTACAATTCAATGAAGGGTTTTTACAAGTATTACATTTACCGTACATACAATCATAATTCTGTACATGTGAAGCTATTTTTTCTAAGAGAGCATGGGTGTTAGGACAATCAATTATTCTATGCCGGTACAATGCTGCTACTTTGAAGTTCATGTTCGAGTGTTTTATGCAAAGGCACGTATTTCGTTTATGTACGGCTGGAGTTAAAATGAAAAAAGGTTTGTATCTACAAAATGTTGAGAATGATGCAATGCCACCTTCTTTTTAGTAATACTCATATAACGCACGCAAAGAATTATTAAGATATATTATTTGCTGTTTATTTTTTTTTAAAGTTCACGCTTGTCTGCAGTGCACGCCTACTTGCATCGTCTCGCATATAAAATTCGACAATAGATTGTTTTAATTCCGAAATACGTATTTTATCTTGTTTATTTCTAACTCGTACACATATTTGTTTTGATATAAACGATTGTGCTTTATTGTTCACGTCCAAATCATTCTTTGCTAGAGTTTTTATCAGATCCCTTTCTTTATTGTTTCTACAATTTTTGTAAGTTGATTTTTAAGAAGCTTCTAAAATTTCATTTCTGGTTAAAGAGATCCGCACTTTGAAAAATATTTAAAAAAAAAAACAATAGCAATAAGGTATCGATATACTATTTTGGATGTATAAAAGACGGGACAGGTGTTATTTTTGCCATTCTTTCGTTCATCATCATCATCATCAGCACATGATGTCCATTGCTGAACAATGGCATTCTTTCATTATACAGGGTGGTACCGATAATACGACAATAAATCAAAACATTGGCTACATTATTTTATAGAAATGTTATACAGGGTGGTGCTGTCAATACGACAATAAATCAAAAATTTGGGCTTTCATGACATTTGTATGAAATAATATAACATCGGTTGCATTATTTCATAGGAGAGTCCTGAAATTATCAAACGAATAAGATGTTTTTAGAGAGGGAAACCATTTCTATGAACTTATGTAAAGCGCTAATTGCTTCCGGTCTGTTAGGCCAGATTTTTTTATCGTACAAATCTCCAATAGAACAAATTCTAAAATCACCTTTTCCCAAAATTAATTATTTTCTAAATATCTTTGTTTTTGAATGGCGGAAATAAAACTGACAAATAAGTGTACAGTCGCTAACACTATATTTGAAAATCTTTTCCTGTCTAACCCCAAAATACGAGCACACTCACTTTAGGTTTTGAATAGAACAGGTAATAAGGATGAAAATACATCTATAAAAAAAAGTACGTAAAATTTTACTGCTAATAGTGCAAACAGAATTTTATCCAAAAAATACTCGAGATATTTGAATTGGAAATGGCACTGTCTCTTTCTAAAACAATCTATCTTTTAAATAAAATTCTTGTGTCACAAATTTAGGTACCATACTCCTCCGCAACGGCTTGACCGATTTTCATGAAATTTTATATATGTATGCTCAGTAGGTCTGAGAATCTGCTACTATCTATTTATTTTTTTTAACAATTTTTTTTGACAATTTTTTTTAAGGCAAAATAACGTTTGCGGGGTCAGTTAGTAATATATAATAATATGAAAATGTAATGCTGCGTGTACGTAACTACAAAGTCTATTAATATCGGATCTTCTTGTCTTTAAGTGGTTGTAAGTCGGGTACTTATTAATTTATTTCCAAGATGTTATTCCAGTACATAGGGCACCATTGTGTGGGGTCCAGGCTGTAAATCCTCCTCGCGTGCTGAACTGTCCTAGAACTGTTGGATCAATCCACTTGATGACCTCCGCATCCAGCGTAAGGGAACGGATCCCGACGGAGTACCCTGGGTAGATACGCAGCAACTACCGGAACATAATGGGTAGTGGTTTTGTGTTCAAATCTCCAGCGATAAAAGGCCCTTTTCAGGTCCCCATGTGGATTTCTGTTATTGTACCAAAAAATATCCTAATGTCCTTTATCAAGGTATAATACTTGTATCTCCATGCCTTTGTCTAAAGATTGTAACATAATAATTGAAAAGAGTGACTACACGAGTTTGTTGCCGGAATCTTCTCGGTAGTTCAACTTTTGGAACCGGTGTAAATTCAGACAGACTTACAAACAGACCGATAGACAGACAGACAGACTGACAGACACAGTTTGTCTGACTAACAGACGGACCTAAAGACAGATCGATCGACAGATCTACAGTCAGACCGATAGACAGACTGACATTATAACATTGTTACTCGTAGCTTACGTAGACCCAGACAAGACAGAGAGACCAACATTATGACATTGTTAGTTAATATTATTTTATGGGATAGACAAGGGTTTTTTGACGATTCGAAAGTGCTTCTTGGGGGGCCTAATTGAATCAAGATATTTTCATTTCATTTCATTAAAACCAATTCAGCGGTTAAAGAGTGAAAACTTAGCAAACAGAGTAACTTTCGCGTTTCTAAAATTAGTGTGGGTGGACTAAGGATAGCTTAGCAATTGATAAACCGACCACTTTGATGGATACCAAGCCTAAGCATAGCGTTGCTCACGACACAGAGTATAATATAATACCTGATTGCAGCAGTTTCTCGGACATGGGACCAAATGGTAAATGTGGCTCACCGGAGTCAGCGGGGTCGGGATGCTGCTCGTCCGCAGCATGCTGAGCTTCCGGCGCTGCTCCACCGACAGCGAGGCGCGCCGGCTCCTGGCAACCCCATACCCCGACACGTCAGCGGTATCCAAACTCAGCCCTCGCAGCAGGGATGGACGCAACATTTTTAATGCTATGCTTTGTACGAATTACTTGTTAGATTGTACTGTAATTTGATTGTACCAGTTTCTGAAAGCTAACTGCTTTTGTTATTAAAATATGTAGCAGTCTACAGCTACTGTGACTGTAAGGTTCAGTTTCTCCTTTAGCTGGGCACTGTCCAGAAATTGCAGGTTTTACTTTCGATTTTACTTCATGATCTTTGATTTTATTCGGGTCAATATTGAGTAAATTTTCCCCAAACTGCTGCTTTGCGTTTACTTCATTGAGTAAAGAGCAATACTCATATTGGACTGGACTGTTACACTTAGCAAACACTTTTTGGTAGTTTTTGGTATTATTTCATGACAAAAAATAATTAAAAAATACACCAAAAAGTGTGACAAAATCTGTAAAATTGCAGTATTTAATCATGTCGCTGATTTGTTAATCTTTTATGATTCGACGTTATCTAAGGCCCTACTTAGATTACAAAGCTTATAAAGTTGTTAAGTATCCAATACTATGAAATACAATACACACAAACAAATAGTATAATTAAGTGTGCATGTATAACATCAAGTTCGATTAAGTTATCAAACTTTCAGAAACTGGCTGTGTATCGAATGTGCACAAAGACTGAGTCCTGGCATCGCACAATTTTGATTTAAAACGAAAAACAATTCAAAAAGCGCTTTGCAAATTTGGAAAAAGAAAGTTTTCGACCGTTCAACCAAACCTTTTTCTTTCCATAACTGTTTGTAAAACACAAATCCACTGGAGAACTATTTCTAACACATATCTGAGTCGCACCAAAATAACCGGTTCACAATAATTAATCGGGCTATTGGTAAAGGTTAATCGCGCGGTTCACACGCGCTGAAACCGCGACGCACACGCCTGTACCGAGGAAAAGCCGGGAACTAAAGTATTTCAGCGCCGGAGACAGGTCTACGTGTTACACGGAGTTGACCGCTCGCCAGGCAGTTGCACAATTATCTATCTGACATTTAAAATTGGATCAGCTAATGTCTCGTTAGAGCGGGAGACGCACTTTCTTTTCTCTGTGTTTGTGTTTTTTATTAACTTCCGGTGAAATCAGGAGAGATAAAAGCTTAATGAAATATTCAATAAAATAAATTCTAAAACTAATCAAGAATACAAAATATTAAAAAAAAATATATGAAAATTAATTTATTTCTAATTTAAGTTAGTCCTGCTTATGAAATTATTTTCGCAATCAATCGACTTCTACTTGTTGATTCCTGGTTGACAGAAGATGGTGAAGTTTCCGATACTTACTCATCAGTCTTCCGACTCTTGAGGATCAATTTTAAAAGGTCCAGTTTTACTTGTACCTATTGAAATATCTGATGATTATACCCAGTGATGCAGTACCTAGTTACGGTTAATATGTATACAAATGGCGGTAGATCAAGGAAAAGATTTTAAACAGTGTATATCTTATTCTTGTGCAAAAAGAGTCAACTTCGCAGTGGCATGAACCGCTTTATATATAACGGTTGTGGGTACAATACGATCAGCAAGGTTGTCTCAGTAAAGTTTTATCAGTCAAATCTTAATAACTCTTTCATATTGTGTACCTGAATTAGAGTATCAGATATATCATAATTACTTAATTTTCCAAGTAACAACCGTAGCAAGACCAACAACATGATAAGTTATGCACACGTTGAAACTATACGGATTCATAATAAGCTTAGCGAATTAGGAACATACAATGGATTTCTTTCTACAAGTCTGCAATCTGGAATTCCTTTTGGAGAATACAAACAAACTAGCAAGTTTTAAACGAGTAGAAATTTATTTGAAATTAATGAATAATAATTATGTGACAGGATAATAGAACTTGAAGCTATAATTATGCAGAAGAAATTCGTGCAAATATATTCAGAATTAAAACAATTTGATGCGTATTACATCATTGAAAGCAAACTTAAACACTTATAAATTTTTAAAAATATGTGAGTCAATTTTTTATCTCATTATTAAATTCTATTTCAGCTTTTTCGCACAATCAAATATTATGCACGCCTGCATACAGCTGATACACCCTGATTACACTGATGTTCTTTAATAGTATTAAGACCTTAATTGAGCATATTCTTGGAAATAAAAACTTGTTTATTTCTTTTTTTTTGCTGTGAATAATTAGAAATAAAATTAAGCAATTCGGCTCCCGCCATTTTCGTAGTTTGTTGACACCGATTTGTACAAGAATGATATTAATATTCATTCTAAAACAGTGCTCGTTTATTTTTATGTGTACGATGCCGACTTTTTAATAAATCAAACACATTAATAGAGAAAACAACTTTACTTCAAAGAATAAAAATGAAATTTGAGAAAACATTTGTTTGGCCGCTCTGTAAGATCGATTCGCTAACAAAGTTATTGTGCAAAAGCATTATATTTAATTTATCAAAACAAGATGAATGTGGATATGATAAGATGATTTTTTTATACAAAGCACGGGAAATGACTCAACACCAACTGATGTGAAACAAGAGTACATATGCGATTTTTTTTTTAAATTCAAATAAAATAATAGGTACCTACAGTCACGTCTGAAAAGAAGTACACCATCAAAGCCTCAAGCCATGTATATGGACTCTATCGCAGGAGATTTTTTTTCATTTAACTTTAAAAGTCAGAAAGATTTATATTTTAGGATGCACAAAACAAGCGGCTTGCCTTAAGCGGAGCGTAATAAGCGGATACTTTAACCGCGGCATGGGGACTATGCTTAGGGTGCTACGAGCCACAGACTATGCTACGAGCATATCTCTAGTCTATGGCATCTACAGGTTGTGGACACACAGCAACTTGGACAACGTGGATACTACCCGCGCGTAGCCTGAAATGGTTGAATGGTTTATGGTTTTAATGCGCTCATTTGAAGCGTTATGTTAGGCGCAATGGGACTCGTTCATGCTGTTACCATAACGCTTTCTCTTGATTTGTAAGATAGGCAACGCGTGAGTAGTGCTCAAGGTGGTACGAGTGTCTATAGGTTACAGTGACAACACGTTAGTAATGCTAAAAATGCTACGAGCGTCAATAGGCTACAGTGACAACGCGTGAGTAGTGTCCAAGATGCTACGAGCGTCTTTATGGCTACGGTGACCACGCGTGAGTAGTGTCCAAGGTGCTACGAGTGGCTATAAGCTACGGTGACAACGCATTAGTAGTGCCTAAGGTGCTACGGGCGTCTATAGGCTAAGGTTAAAATGCGTGAGAGTAGTGCCCAAGGTGCTACAAGCGTCTATAGGCTACGGTGACAATACGTGAGTAGTGGCAAAGGTGCTACGAGCGTCTATAGGCAACGGTGACAACGCGTTAGTAGTCTACAAGGTGCTACGAGCGTCTATAGGCTATACGGTGACAACGCGTGAGTACTACCCACGGCGCTACGAGCATCTATAGGCTACGATGACAACGCGTGAGTAGTGCCCAAGGTGCTACGAGCGTCTACAGGCTTCGGTACTCGCCATCAGGCAGGCCGTACGGTTGTTTGCCTTATTGTATAAAAATGTGATCGTTTCCTAGTTCTATAAGCCAAGAACAGTACGTGATGTTTAACACTAGATATTAACACGATCGCATCTCTTTGTTTATCTTCAAGCAGACTCGTCTGTCAACAAGCTCATCTCATTAACGTAAATATTATCTGTATTTTTTTGTTCCACAATTCCCGAAATACGGATGAGACTATGGCTCCACTAGACTTGCCAGCGGTTGTAATGGCCTAAATAATTGTCCGCCATGTAATTGTTCCATCGATAAACTTCTTGTAGTTAATTACGTACTATTTTGTTTATCTTTTATATCATAGCATGCATTTGGGTTAAGATATTTTGCGACTTTCAAATACACCTTATTCGTTTGATAATTACATAACATGTAGCCAGTGTTCTAATTTAATGTTGTGTTTACGTCACCATCCTGTATATTCTCTGGTGGGGTTGGTATTGTTCCGATTTATTTTTAACACGTTGGTGGACAGTGGGCCTAATTCTGGCGGCACACTCTAAGTTTAAATTTAAGTACAGTATATCTCTTTCTCGCAATATGTAATAAGAAAAAGATGGCAAGAATTCGTTTAGAGCTGTCACCTAAATTTCGAGAGATTTCAAAGGAACCATAGACAATTTTAGACGGCATGTACGGAGGAAACACTGCATTTTGACACGTTCAATAAGGTCGAAAATTGAATGCATATTTCTTAATGTCAAATTATGTGATAGCGATCCTTTTCGTATTTATATTGAGAAAACGAGATAGACTGAACTTAAATTTAAATTTAGCATGTGTTGTCCAGAATAAGGCCCAATAACACTCACAGGTCAGTTTCTCAGAGTCTAAAATGGTATGACAGTACGCCGTACGACGTCAATGTTTTTGTTTGTGTAAAATCACAACGCCTGCCGGCGGCGATGCAATTTCAATACTAGAATAAGGAATGGCACTTTTTAGTGTCACCGGAGGAGTGATTGCCAATGATGCCATTTTCCTAAAAAATGTACTACTACGCACACATTGAAAATTTTGGCGGCACCTCACACACACACTACGACTATAGGTGTCGTGTTTTCATACATTTAGTCGAGTAGTGCCGCGCCGCAGGGATGCTACGTGTCACAACATATTTTGCGTCTAGGATGGGTTCTAAAAGATAAATATTTTTTATTTTGATTTATTATAATGTATTTTATACATAGAAATAACCTCATACAGAATAATTTTACAAATAAATGATCTATTTGTAGCGCTAATTTAGAAATAAACATAAGTTTTGTCATTTTACCTAAACCTTTATTGTAACATGTACCAAATAACTTAAATTTGAAATCATTACCTGTTCCAAGGGCGTCGCCAAGGGGGGGCAGGGGGGGGCAGCTGCCCCCCCCTAGAGGCTCCAAAATCAAAAAATGTAGCCAACAAAACTACAACGAATTGACTCAGTGTGCACCATAGAGTAACATTTTATAGACGGTTTTAGAATAAAACCTCAATACTCAATACTCAATCATTTATTGCAACCATAATATAGTACATAGGTGTTACACATAATTATATAGATCAGATTATGGACCCTGTCGGGCATCGCAATGGGTAGAGGAGAGGACGACGTCTTACTCATTTAACAAAAAATTTACAATTATTTAAATTTATTTATGTGTACATGCATTTGTGTATAACAGTTAACAGATAAATAATAACTAGACACTCTTATAATTTAATTTATTTTGTCATTTAGGTACTCTTGGAGACTGTAATAGCATTTACGTGATAAAATTTCTTTTAAGCATTTTATAAATATTTTATCGTGTTTTTCTTGACGTAGTTTATCTGGTAGTCTGTTATAGATCTTGATGGACATATTATAGGTACAAGATGAACATAGATTTAGCCGAGCAGATGGAACAATCAGCTTATTTTTATGCCTTATAGAATATTTTGTAGGTAGATCCTCACGCCTTAAATAAAACTCACTATATTTCCGAACAAATTTGCAAATCTCAAAAATGTATATGCAAGGCAGTGAAAGTACTTTATATTTTTGAAAAAATGGTTTACAGCTTTCTGTAGGTTTAATGTTAACCTCCGAAACGTATGTTTTTCTTACCCGTCGTTAATTTTTTTTGTTCGATATTTCTATACTTTAATAACTTTGCTGCCATAAGAGCTCCTGAAGATACACATTGAACTTTTGAACCGTTCTTATTACAATCATGCTTTTGAGTCTTGTCTGTACCTACATTTTTTTAATACAAAGGTGGCAATCAACCATACGGCACACCTGATTGTAAGCGGTCACCGTAGCCTATTGACGCTTGCATTCTTGCAATTGCAACACCAGGGGATCACTTTCGCGTTGTTGACCATGTAAAAACCTTTTCAAGCTCTTTTTGAAGAACCCCATGCTGTACTTTTTAATACAATTAGACGACATACAAGCTGACGGCCCACCTGGTGGTAAGTGGTAACCGCCACCTATAGACACCTGCAACAACAAGGAAAAAAAGCCACTTGTTATAGCAGGTGCGTTGTCATCCGGAGGCCTAAGATCAAATGCCTTCCATGTCCAGTATTTACACTGGCTACATTTCCTTTCAATCCGAAACACAGCTGTTTCTTGGTTGAAATAAGAAAGGCGGTGGTACTTGTTCGAGAAAACCTCTGTAGGGAGCTCATTCCACACCACCACTTTGGTTCAAACGTGTGAATATGAAATTCCCTACCAATGGCGAGCGGTGCGACGACAGAAAGAGGCCGTGGGCATCATATCGAATAATCCCTTAGAACACAATTCGTTACACAAACGGTAGAATGCACCTAAGGAGCAAAAATCTCTCGTTAGGCTTAGGGTCTAATATTTCTCGTGACCTCAAGATCATCAACAATTCTCATAGCGCGTCTTCGAACCACGATAAATGGTCCAAGTAAGTATCCAAGTGCTCCCGCCCATAGGTGGCAGCGGTATTTTATATAGGGCCTTGTTTTAACGTGGGCGGAGGTGGTTACGAACTCGGGGGACCCTGACAATTTTGTGGGTCAAAAAAGTCCGTCCTACCCACTAAAATCTACCGCTAAAACCCTCTTCTGTCATTATGGGGAGACATGGAAACGAACAAGCAGTCAACCCTGCCACTCCAACGGTCATCCCGAACAACTGCGAGCCTCCTCCAGCTCCACTCAATTCATATTTGACGAGCCGTGTTATTCGGCGGTGAGGCCCCTTGACCTTCCACCTAAGGCACCACTACAACGGGAGAAACAAGTGGACGTAACGCCTTCTTCTTTCCCGTGGCCGTATGCGACTGATCAGGTCAGCTAAGGGCGACCCCTTTCTAACCAGCTCCGCAGCTCCTCCTCATATCAAATAGGAGACTATTTGATATGAGGTCCAACTTGAGACTTATACCACACCAGGTTGGTGTGGTATAATGCCTCAACTTGACTTTCAATAGAAAGGGCTCAACGGTGTGTGAAGTATATTAGAAGATCACACATAGAGTGACTGCTGCGAACGCCGTATTGTTGAAGGTCGCTTAGGACATATTTTTCTCATTCTCATTTGTTCTTTCTTTTCTCATTTTTTTTCTTTTGGTGCAGGTGTCTTGGCGACGGTAACCACTTACCACCAGGTGCGCTGTGTTTTTCATCTAGTTGTATAAAAAAATCATCATAATATCAACTTGCCCCCCCCCCCTAGCCCATGGGCTGGCGTCGCCCTTGACCTGTTCTTCACTAAAAATAGTTTTATACAGCTGAGTAGTAAAAGTAAATAATGTATTTATAGGGTTTATCTGTGTCCTAGTACGATTCTATGATCTGATGAAGTTTTAGTGCCACAGCAGCAAAAATTACTAACAACATAGTGTCCACCAACGTGTTAAGAGCTATTTGATTTGAATTTCGAAAGTCAACCGTCAAGCATCTGATGAGACCACATAAGCATATCCATTTGATATTCTGGAGACATGACGAATTTCATTATTTATTTTCATTTTTAACATTATCTATGATCTAGTTTCTTAGTAGTGTAGTATTAAGGGCAGTTCCAAACCCGGTTTGCGAAAGTTCGTGGGTTCGCATCCGATGTTACTACGTATGTTTTTCTAGCCAAGTCATTCTTCAAACATAAATTACTTCATTCATTTGTCATAATTATGAGTGAAATAAACAAAACATGTTTCAGCAGAATTTTAGCTAAACTAGTCGGTGAGTTAGGCAGAGACCAGATATGATCGGCTAATAATAATATCATAGTGACATTGTTCAATTGTCATTTAATTATTGTTTGTGCAGATAAGCGCTTATCTAGTTTGTAGGGCTCTGTTGTCAACGAGTCTTGAAATCTATGATTTAGTCAAAAAAGGAGTAGGTACAACAAAATCTTGAATTTTTTTTTTGTGTATCTCCCTCACACCGGAAGTGGGCATGTTCTCGTCTATCCCACGATAAAGGGTGTCGAGGAGCTTGGATACTGGTAACAGGCGCTTACTAGCCCAGTGGTTTTGAGCGCTTTGATTTCGATTACTAAAACAAAGCAACCTTCACCATGGTCAATTCCGGATGGGTCAATAAAAAAATTGTAATCTCGAGCTCCTCCGTGCTTTGGAAGGCACCTAAGCCCGTGGTCCCGGTTGTTGTAGGGGCAGCGTGGTGGTGTTATGGTCCAAACTCCTCATGTGCTTTTCCCATTTAGGAAGGCCTGTGTCCAGCAGTGTAAAGTAATTATCTTTTCGTACATTTCATTTTGATCTCGTTCATACTAACGTTTTCATTTGCGTTTACGACTGCAACTACTTACGCGTTTCTCGTTTTTCACCGACTTCAAAAACGAGAAGGTTCTCAATTCGATTGATATGTTTTTTTTTTATGTATGTACACCGATTACGCCGAGATTTCTGATTCGATTTACATTTCTATTTTATATACCTTATGCAACTAGATGACAAACCCGCTGACGGCCCACCCGATTAAAGAAGCGGTTACCGCCGCCTATAGACACCTGCAAAAATCACTTGATACTGCAGGTGCGTTGTCATCCTGGGGCCTAAGATGAAATGCCGTCCTTGCCCAGTAATTACACTGGCTACCTTTCCCTTCAATCCGAAACACAGCGAACTGTTTCACGGCTGAAATAAGAAAGCCGGTGGTACCTACCCAGACGACCCTACATAGTTACATACGGTTCTACCACCTAGTACATGACACACACACATGTTACATGATTCTTTTTTTGTTCAATGCGGAATAGTTGGAGTTGCTGACGTTTCGGACACGATTCCATTTGATCCCATTAAAATTTAATTAAAATATAAATATAAAAATTTTAAGTAGCCCCCGGCCCCATTAGTCGTCTATCTAACACCATCTCATTGGAGACTATTCTTATGTGAGCTGATAGACATCAAAAGGCTAAACTGATCTTCATAAATTATAGCTATAAACCTACTTAAATTTAATTATTTTATCCTTCTTAGTATTTTTAAAGTCGGGTATTTTATTTTTTGTTAAAAAGAATTAACTTATGAAATTGTTGATTTATACTTTGTAAATATACTTACACAATAAAAAACCCCAACAAATAATCCAGAAGCAGGAATGATATACAAGTATTGAATAGTTAAATTAATACATGATAGTTATTATTTGAGCTATTTTCTTGTAATTTAATATCAGTTTTTACCAACTATGCCGGGTGTTACAGAATTCCGAAGTAGGTAATATTTGGAATTATTTGGTTGCGGGAGTCGGTATCGCAGTACGTGCGCGGTTGGTGTGTGTGTGGTAGATATGTTTAGGTGGTGTGCTCATTTTTTGGGCAGTCACGAGAATGTGTGACAATGTTTTTATTAATGAAATCGGAAAATAAAGGTCTGACAGATGTCAAACTTCCAGAGGCTACCTCTGGAAGTTTGACATCTGTCAGACCACTTTTAGCAGACCACTTTTTCTCCTGACAAGAAACACAACCACCCCTTTAATTCTATTTGAGACTTTTATTACACACTGTATATCATAATAATGAAAAATAAATAATGAAATTCAGTACAAAATGAAAAAAAAATGTATCAAAAAAGTGTGGTTTGACAATAATCAAACTACTCGTTTTTTTATAAGTTTAATGGTACCGCCTCTGTGGGTACGAGGTTGAGTGTTGAGACCACTTACCTTAGATCTAGAGGTACGGGGTTCAATTCTCGTGGGAGGAGAAATTTCCAGCTCGGTTTGGTTGGTGGTAGGGCTTTCCTAAGCAGTGGCGGCGTAAAGAGGGGGCGGAGGGGGCGGTACGCCCCGGGTGCCAAGCACCAAGGGGTGACAACGACAACTAATACCCTACACTAAAAGAATGAAACCGTTAAAACCCGTTAAACCCCCCCAAATAATGAATCTAAACAATACAAGGCCCCAAGTGCCCGGCGGTACCGGAGTTTGCGCTGGCGGTGACGGACGTTGGCGAGGCGCCGGGACCAGGGGTGCCAAGAATCTCATCGTCATACGAACTTGGCCCTGGCAACTTATAACACACACAGACTGCCGAGGAGAAGCTGCAGGAACTAGAGGAGGAATTGAGCAGGATTCTATGGAGTGGAAGTCCGACGAGAGACGAGGACACGATGGTCCTTAAATCCGGCAACCTGCTCTATTTCCGAGAGGGCGAAGATCTGTCCCAAGGTGGTGTCGGGTTTATTGTCCACAAGTCACCCGAGAACAACGTTGTAAAAATCGGAAGTGTGTCGAAAAGAGTGGCGTACCTTATACTCAGAATCACCAAACGGTATTCGTTGAAGGTACATACAGGTATACACCCCGACCTCGACTCACCCCGACGAGGAAGTAGAAGTTATGTATCATGATATCTCTCGGGCAATACATACTTCCAAAACTCACTACACTGTCGTCATGGGAGACTTATACGCAAGACTGGGCAAACGTGGCGATGATGAGTTGAAAGTGGGGCAATTTGGAGCTGGAATCCGGAACTATAGAAGTCAAATGCTAGCCGATTATATGGAGAGGGTCCCTCCGTCTCTTTATGATGAACTCCTTCTTCAAAAAACGGCCGCATTGAAAATGTACCTGGAAAAGTCCGGCTGGCGCAACAAAAAATTAGATCAACTTCATCATGTCGACTAAGACTCGGGTACTCATTGATGTCTTAGTGATCAATGCGTTTAATCCTTCAATGCCCAGACGGCAACTTAAGTTGCCATAACAATTCAAATTTAATTGTGTCTGGTTCATCGAATGGTAAGAGGCACATTGAATCTCAATGTGAAATCTGAGAGGTATAGACTGATTAAGTCTACGCTCCGCCCTGCAGCTATCCAGATCCAAAACCCCGAACGCTTTCAACTCGAATTGCCAAATCGCTTCGATTGCCTGGAGAACTGCACAGATGTGGACACATGCAACGCCAGGATTGTGGAAGCTGTTCTTACGGCGGGTTCAGGGCTCTTTAAACCCAGCCGTAAAAAAAGAGGTAAAAAAAATGTCATGGAGGAAATACGTGGATTGCAGTGTTCCGAAGACGCTCGTCGGCAACTTAATAAATAGATCTCTAAGTCATTGACCCGCGACATACGCCACTTTACTACAGAATGTATTAGAGAGGTAATCGAGCGAAACAAAGGCTCTAAAGTGTTCGCAAGAGATCTTTCGCTTGGACAAAGTTTGCTGACGAAGCTGAAGACGGAGGCTGGCAGATTCGTTACATCCCGGCCTGAGCTCTTGGCTGAGATTGAAGACTTCTATGGATAGCTTTACGCGACATCACGCACACCTGTCACTAAGGCCAAAGATCCAAGAGCCAAATTAACCCGACATTACAAGGAAGATATCCCGGACGTCAGCCTGTACGAGATTAGTGTAGCTCTCAAACAACTTAAGAACAACAAAGCGACGGTCGACGTTGAAGTTACAGCCGAGCTTCTGAAAGCAGGTGGACGACCGGTCCTGAAAACTCTTCAAAGGCAATTTAACTCCATCATGCTCGAGGATAAAACGCCAAAGGCATGGCACAGGGGCGTGTTGGCACTCTTCTTCAAAAAGGGTGACAAGACTCTATTGAAGAACTACAGACCCATCACGCTCCTGAGTCATCTCTACAAGTTGTTTTCGAGCATTTTTAGTATTTGGTGTTTAATTTTAAGTAGGTAAGTAGGGGTGCTCAATAAAAAACCGCCTGGGGTGCCAATGTATCCTACGCCGCCACTGTTCCTAAGTCCGCCTGGCTAGCTAACATCTTACACAAGTCTGCCGCCACAACAATAATGTTAACAGCGTTGTTGTGTTCCGGCAGTTAGAGGTAAGATAACCAGTTCCTCTGTGGTTGAGGAATCCAGGTGTAGCTCGCTTCCATCGTCGGCCTTATCTTCACTTACCATCAGGTGAGATGAAGGTCAAGAGTTATCCCGTTAAGATAAAAAAATCTTAGAAAATATTATGTTGTTATAATTTGTACAAGCACGTCACGTCATGAAAAAGTTCCCTACCCTATAGGTACGTTTTTCCCGTGCAATAAATATCTGGTTTTAGTTAGATTTTTTATTTCTTTTTATGAAGTAATTCGCTGTCTATGTCTAATTTATTATTTATTGATACCTTAATCTATCAGAAGTAATCACAACCAATCAATACCCAATCATGAAATACAGTCACGGATTAAAAACAGAATAAAACATCACTCACCCTTTCAATATTCGGCCTCCTCCGCCGAAAAAAGTCAGAAACCCCACACAGATACATTTTGAACAGTAAATAATAAATAAACACTTATTTAAGAAACAATAAACACTAGATCACAGGAACACACAATCGACTACAATTAATAATACACCTTGTAATTATAAACAAATCGTTGGAGGGTATCGCCGCAGTAGCGGTGACATTGCTGAGCGTCCCGAGTCAATATACTGTTTTACTTGTTGTACTTGTTAGTTCCTAATGAATCACTCTACGAATCTTGCGTATAGGATGTTTTGAATAAGCATTTTTATACGGTGGTAAAGCAGTCCGTAAAGAATTAGAAAAATCATAAAATTATTACTCAGGTAGGGACTTAGGACTTTAAAAAAAATTAAACTCAAAATTCCTTAACAGTGATAGAAACAAAGCACCTTTCGTCGTGGTCGATCCCGGGATGGGTAAATCAAAAATTTGTTAACAAGAGCTCCTCCGTGCTTCGGAAGGCACGATAAGCCGTTGGTCCCGGTTGTTACTACAGTCGCTACAATCCACCAACCCGCATTGGACCAGCGTGGTGGTGTTATGGCCCAAACTCTTCACGTGTTTCTCCGATGTAGGCACAAGACTTCCTACTAGGAAGGCCTGTGCCCAGCAGTTGGACATTATATAGGCTGGTGATGATGATGATGATGATACTTTCTAGAACTATATTCTAAGACTAATCGTAATTTAATAATATTTTTTATTTACAAATTGTTGAATTTATGATGTTTCCCAAATAAATGCGGAGTATTAGTAATAGGGTCCCGCTTTACCCTTTGGGTACGGAACCCTAAAAGTGTAGACCCTTAGTATAAAGGCGTTATAGAAAGCATAGCATATAAAGCATATAAAGCATCAATTTTTAATTTAAAAAATAGTCTTTATTTTATTTTAACAATTGTTATAAAGGTCTGAAAAATATATTTACATAGAAAAATATCTAAACTAGAATTCTCTTTTCTCCAAAAAAAGATTTTCTACTTTAGATATTTTTCTATGTAAAAAATATATGATTCGATATTTAAATTATTATTTTTTTTATCCAGTACTTATAAAAAATAAAGATACAATTTAATTATTCCGGTCATCCTGTATAATGGTGGTTAGTTGTAACCGCTTCTATCCCGCGGGAGCCGAACCGTTTAATTGTTTACAATTTAACGGTGTCTTGTGCGCTGTCTATTGAAACTTATGGCTTGACCGCAATCAATAGTCCTTGTTTGTTGCTCATGGATATTTAATAAATGTATTTGTCTAAGGTGCATAAGATTCGAATATTCGAATATCAAACATACTCTGAAATAATAGAGACAGAGGAGCTACTCATAGTACGTAAGTAGTTATAAATAACACTGTTATTCTAGGCACTTTTTCCTTAGTCAGTTAGTTTGTCACTTTTAGTTTTGATTACAAGTTGATTATTTTATTTAGGTACTTTTAAGCTTTCTCGTCTGAAGCACAGGTTTTTAACTTAACAATAAGTTCTTACTATCGCTTAAATAAATTAAAATTGTTGTGTCCTTAATTATTAAGTAATGAAACCTTAGTGAAACATTGAATATTTGATAAAGTGGTTGTTGTATGTACCTAGGACATAGGAGCTATGCAGTGGCGTAGTGGTTTGAGCATTTTGGTTTCGATTACGAAAACAAAAGCAACTTTCGCCATGATCGATCCCTGGGCATGGACGGCATTTCATCTTAGGCCTCAGGATGACAACGCACCTGCAATATCAAGTGTTTCCCCTTGTTATTGCAGGTGTCTATAGGCGGCAGTAGCCGCTTACCATCAGGTGAGCCAAGGTGGTGGCAGGTGGGTAATATTTGTCATTATCTAGTTACCAGCCCTAATTTTTGGGAAGGTATTACTACTTAGCAATCTAGACATCACCGATGTAACCTTATTACTCGGTACGCATCTTTTAAAAGGCTTAGTAACTATTCTGGTTCACTTAGTAACTATCATCACCAGCAGTAGCACGTATTAGGCGTAAATATCCCACCGCTGGACACAGGCCTTCCTACATGGGAGAAATACATAAGGAGTTTGGGCCATAACCCCACCAGCGGCTTAACGTGCCTTCCTAAGCTCGAAATTAAAAATTGGGTGGGTTATCCATTCCGGGATTGACCATGGCGAAAGTGGATTTGTTTCTGGAATCAAAACCAGAGCGCCCAAAACACTACGCCATCGAGCTTCTCGCTAGTAACCTAAAAATATATCTAATTACCTGATTTAGTACCCAGTCGTCTTCAATTTGTTAAATAACATTACGGCTGAGGTCACATTATATTTATCAACAAAACGCTTAATTGCTTCGTTATCGACAATAGTTACAAGTAAACATAATTATGTATCAAAGTTCTTTTTATCAGCTTGCAGGGCACAGCTGTTTGCGAGGCAATTGAGAAAGGTCAGGGATTCTAAGCCAACAAATTATAGTTTAGCATGAAGGTGTGCGTGTATTTCTTAACCCCCGACGAAAAAAGAGGGCTGGTATAAGTTTGACGTGTCTGTCTGTAGCATCGTAGCACCTATTGCACATCTCTTGAGTTGCTCTTATCATTATAATTATTATTTTGTATATTCTTTTTACTCACTATTTTCTTTAATACACGGATCGACGGTCCGTGTCTCCTGAAGCGAATACGCTTACAGCCCTAGCGCCGAAGGAGACACGGACCGCCACTCCCTACCTAAGGTTAATACCTTACCCTTTGGCGACCCATCCCCTACCGCAGCGAACTGTACTAGCGCTAAAGTAGGAGATGGGAAACCCTCTTAGTCACAGTACAGTAAGTTACCTCATAGACAAAAAAGACCAAAGCATAAACTATATCTCTAAGCGAATAAACTAATAATAAAAAAAAAGAATGGACCGATTTTGATTGGTATTTTTTAAGTTTGAAAGCTGACTTGATTAGGATTGTTTATACCTATAATTTATGAAGATTAGTTCAGGCGTTTGATGACTATCAGCTCATTTTCTACTTGATAAAAAGGGTTTTATTAACTTTCACAGATCCGAATGATTTGAAGTTTAGTGTATTGTCACTTTGGTGACATTCCCATGACATACTAACCTTGAGCTGATCCTAAACCATCAAAAATAAATAAAATAAATCGTTTATTTTCTCACCACAATATACAGTTACATATTCACAGCTTACACTACATTATGGCATACAATTTGTTATTGTGGGAGACTGATGCCTAATCTAAGCTTATAAAAGCTTGTATTTCAGGTCATCAGGCCACCCCCCAAAGAATACATTTTTGGTAGTAGATTTTGGACGGAAACAAACATTTCATTACGGCATGGTACTTTCACCACCGACGCTACGAATATAGCAGGTATAACATTTTCCGCATCAGAAGTAGGAGCCACTGACATAGGTCATAGGCGATACCTTGGTGGTACCAACAAAATATCCAATACTTACATACTATTATGATGCGAGCTGTCCGCATTTTTTATTATTATTATTATTAATTGCGCCAAGCACTCATAAGTAAAGTTAACAGGAACCAAACATTGATGTTTGATAAAATAAAATAACTTACTAATAGTAATTGATGTGGTATCAATATCGATTACAATATTAAGAACGTACAGTTAATAACTTTTCAGTCTCAGTATAATTAAGTGTTTGGAGCCATTCGGAAGTTTTCATTTTACATTTCTTTTTAGTTAAGGGGTATATTGTTAGTAGCCTATTTACTTTATTATAAAGAAAACCACCAAGAAAACAGAAGTACCTCTGCGAAAATTTAGTTGAGAACCTGTGTAGACTTCGGTCTACTGGAACTTGACGCCTACGTATAGGGGTCTCAGAGGGTTTTTTGTAAGTTAGTACATTATGCTGTTTGAGAACAATAGATAATATAAACAATTGACGCACTGTTAGAACTTTAGCCTGACTGTATAATAGAAAAGTGGGAAATCTATAAGAACGAAAGGAGGAGACCTTGAGTATAGCTCTCTGTGTTCTTTCTAGATCTATGATGTTTGATTTAGGTGCACCTCCCCAGCAAGTGATGCAGTATGTAATTAAGGACTGGACAAGTGCAAAAGTCTGCGGAATGCTTAATTCTTCAGAATATTACAGCAGATATAGCGTGTTTCGGCTCATAAGAATAGACTCAATGAGTTGGTGAGATAGATACGTAGATAATTAATGAGGCGGGGTTACTAAAATCTTTTAAGTTTATGTTTTTTCTACACTAATGTAACTTTAAATCTAGAACGGAACCATTCAACCCCGCCCACCAGCGGTGGATAAACTAGTGGTGGAGGATGGGAATATGCAGTCCATTCTCGATGCCTCGTCATCACAGAGTACTTTTGTATACTGGAACTCGTCATAATATCATCGTCATCGTCTCGTCATGTATGTGTGTATGTATATGTATATTTATATATTTATTTATTCAGAAGGTATCTGTTTTTTTTTTCTCGGTTTGTTTTGGTAGCCTATACCTTAGTTTTAATATATCACTTGTTTTTATTATCTTCTTTGTTTTATGTATTATTTTTTTTATATTACTTCGCGTCATCGGCTGGGCCCTGTCATAATATCAGCGCTTCTGCGGCATTCTGCGAATGTCGCAGAAGCTAAGTGCTGAGACAGGGGCCTATTGGCGTTGCACTTATGTAATTTTTATTGTGATTATTTTATTGTAAATGTGTAATGTGCACGTCAATAAAAATATTTCTTTCTTTCTTTCTTTCATAAGGTACATATGGTCACGTCTGAAGAGTTATACAGACGACAGCACATCAAGTGTAACAAGTTGCACTACGAAAGCCGCCTTTATTACGAACGTAGTAAGGGCGGTCTCAAGATCAAACTGTTTCGCTCGCTGCTGTCGTCTGTATAACTCTTCAGACGTGAGAATAGGTACCTTATGTATCATCATCATCACCAGCCTATACACTTCCCACAGTTGGGCAGAGGCCTTTCTGCATGGGAGAGAAATACATGAGAAGTTTAGGCCATAACAACACCACACTGGCCTAAATTTATTTTTATTTAATTTTATTTTTCACGTATTTTGGGGCTTTGAGTGTATTACCGATAGCTCTTGTGGAGAGCGAAATTAGAGGGGATTTTTCATACAATAAAGCAAAGGCGTCCTTACGGTGAATTGGTCAACTGACAACTGTTTATTTTAAATATTAGTACTTATCAAAAATGACAATCAGTATAAAGAATATTAATAGCAAAAAGTATAGTTTATCAGGAAAACGTGGTACAATGCGCCACAGAGTGTGTAGGTGATGATGAAAATTATAATTATTAATGTATAATTTTATACAACTCTTATTGCTACTATTATTCTAGTGGCAATAACATTTATTTTTATATTTTTTTATATTTTGGAAGACTAATGACTACATAAACAAGGTGTAAATGCTATTAAATATTCATAATAATATTATACCTATAATACTAGGTGGTAGGCCCGTATGTAGGGTCGCCTGGATAGGTACCACCGCCTTTCTTATTTCAGCAGTGAAACAGTTCGCTGTGTTTCGGATTGAAGGGAAAGATAGCCAGTGTAATTACAGGGCATGGACGGGATTTCATCTTATGCCTCAGGATGACAACACACCTGCAATATCAAGTGATTTTTTCCTTGTTATTGCAGGTGTCTATAGGCGGCGGTAACCGCTTACCACCAGGTGGGCCGTAAGCTTGTTTGTCATGTAGCTGTATGAAAAAAATACATTTTAGAAGCCTACGATATTATGTATACATCTGTATTACGTCACTGCATGACCGTACAAAGTCCATGGCTTAAACAAACTTTATTCTCTCGACACTTCAGGCGTTTCTCTTCTATGCCAACTGTCATTTTTAGTATTATTGAAAGCTAGTCTATATCTATCGTCCGGCGAAATCACATAACATACGTAACACATTACAAGTCTCTATAAAGTTCTGGGCTTATTCTCTGCGTAGTACTGGTCCTGGTTGCTCAAGCAGTAAGCCCTCACGCTCCCCTTCAGCTCCACCCCGGGCTTCGCCTGCACCACCACCACGAAGTAATGGTACCCCGTGCCTCCACGAAGCAAGATCGGTATACCACCGGCCGTTTCTACAGCCATGTGGGTGATCTGTTGAAAAAGGAAACTTTGGTAAGTATATTACTGGGCATGGAATGCATTTCCTCTTAGGCCTCAGCATGACAATAAGTATCAACCTGCAATATCTACCTAGTGATTTTTTTCCTTGTTATTGTTGGTGTATATGGGCGACGGTAGCCACTTACCATCAGGTGGGCCGTCAGCCATAACACTACCAAAAGCCACAATTAGATGTATTTTAGAAAAGGGGTAAAATTTATTTACGACAGGGGTGGTAAGCCATAATAAATATAGTATATATGTGTAGCCCATAATTATAGACGCTCGTCGTAGCACCTTGGACATCACTCATGCGCTGCTCTATAAAAATGGAGAAGGACAGATACCTACTACCCAGGTAAGCAAAATTCCGGAATAGCAAATTTGCATAACAGTTTTAATAACATATTTGATTCGAAAATAGAAAATTTAATTAAACAATCTGCAATGACACATTTCAGATACATTGCTATTAGTAATATACAGGCGTTACTTACTTTACAATCAAACATGCCTTCACAGAACATTTGGTGGCCTGACGTCTGGGCTTCGTACTCAAACTTTCTTCTAAACACTCTTGTATCATTAGGCCTCCTTCTGCCCTGATAAATACTGTGGTATGGTGAGTGTACCATAGCGTTTGGCCCTGGTGTAGCAGGCGGCAGAGGATCCGGATATTCCTTACGGTTACTCAAAACATTTAACCTTCGGTAATTTTCTCTAAAAAAATGATATTTTGAAACGGTTGGTACGGTCAGCTTCAAAAAGATCTACACAGTTTCGATGCCTATTGCATTGACATAGCAAAACGTATTACATCATTTTGATGCTGGATGTCTCGTCAAATAGTAGGTACCCCACCGAATATATGAATAATATTAATATATTAGTAAGTAGGTTAGAAGTCCGTGGTTAAATCCCAAGACTCAGGATGACAACGCACCCGCAATACCAAGTCACCTGTTTTATTTTAAACAAGCGCGTCATCCCGAGGGCTATGACAATTGAAAAAAATTGTCTCGAATCCTGATGCTGGACTTGTATTCCAAAATTCATAGTCACAAATACAATTCACTTAATACAAATATCAATATTTCATACCCTATCTAATAAATATAGTAGCCTAACTACGTAATTCTTCCATAAAATACTACATAGATATCCATCCTTTCATGTCTCATAATTTTTCATGTTGTGCTTGCATTAAGTAGGGTGCCATATTGTAACCAGTTTTGTGAGACAAATTAATAAATATAAATATATCCAACTTCTATTACTTCCATAATTGCTGTAGGTATCTATGTGCACGTAAGTACTAGTTGAAGTCCCTAATGGAATTTGTCAGTTTCACACACAGAGTAGGTACTTTAGTTAGAATATAGGAAAGTTTCGCATAGGTAGGTACTCACATGACTCGCCTACCAAGACCAAAGTTGTGCATTTTTTCATAAAAAAATGATTGACTGGTTACGACCGGCCGCATTAGTTCTAAATGAACACAGATATTTATTAGTACGTATTTTATAAACGACTTCATAATTTACTAGCGCATTTCACAAATTCTTGTTTAAGAATTCCGGATTTATACTGGTAAACCAAATACATCAACGTAATGTAAAATTTTGCACATCTGCGGGATGTATGTAAGTTTTACAATGACTTATTTATGGCTATTTTACGGTCGTTTCATTTTCGATACGCCTACAAGACTTTTACCATTTGGTAGTCATAAATTTTATTTCAAGGCCACTGAAATCTATTATTAATAAAGCAGTGATCGCTTTTATAATGATGATAGAGACAGAAATTATTAAAAGTTCAACCAAAATTGTAACTGATGATGGAATCTTGCAATAACTATTCATGAATAAGGTGGCACCACCTTTTTTTAAGTTAGTTTTCATAAAAAGGATATTCAAAAACGACAAATCTCTAATAAAAATTCTTCAAATGCAATGAAAATTTATACCCGTATAAAAAATGTACTCTTTGGACGGCACCACTCTGTATAAGTGGGCTACAATTAAAGATCTAGAGATATCAAAGAGTAGGCTGTGATCTCTTGAGAGACAAAGTCCTCCCTTGATCACGGAATAATTTTACTCCAAGGAGCCGTTGATACTTACATTCATAAAGCAGATTAATATGCTCATATTCCTCTTTGCTCCCTTGCATACCGGTGTATTATATTCCTTTCCTTTATGCTTGCATACCATACCTATTTTTTTTAATGTATAGGTAAGGCAAAAGGAACTAACTAATACCTATACAGCCATCTCTTAAGTATTTTCTTTAGTTCTGCCAATATTGCATTGAAATGCTGCTGAAACGAAGAAAGTAGTACGATGAAAGTAGCATCACGGAGACTGTCATCTTAAACATAAAAAAATCTAACCAAACTATCCCAAGATGCATACCAGCATTTAAATGCAATATTTGAAGAATTAAAGAAAATAATAGGATATGGATGTATGGGCATTTGCTCCCCTTGCTTTCTCTGTAATAGAGAGACCCTAAAAAACTTAGGAAATAGAACGTTAAACTAAACTCACACTAGCAAAGAAATAGGAAAGAAGAAGTGTTTGGGGGGTTTTGTGGTGTCAATCAAGAGTTTTATTACATTAGTTAAAAATTGTGAGTAGGTAAGTGAACTTTATGTTATGAAATCGGTGGTTTTATGAACTAAGTGTTTGTGTTGACGTATGTATACAATTTAAAAATATTAGAATAAAAGTGATTAGGTATGTTGTGAAAGACGTTGAGACCTTTTTGTGGTTATTATATGGAGACTATCATCGTATATTTCACGTCAGATTCTCTCAAGGTGCACTGAAATGTGTAACACCTGAATTTAAATGAAAAAATAAAGAAATACTTAAGATATGGCTGTATGTGCATTACTTTCCTTTGCCTTCCCATGACAGGAAGAATGAACTATAAAAAGTAAAGTATCAAAGAGAAGATTGACCCAGTGATGCCAGACCGCAAAATACTTTGAATACTTGAAACAGACGTGCAAACAGCAACACTCTTAACTGCCCGTTCGAGACGCAACAGACAGAAAGGTAGTAAGAAAAAACAGAAAGGTAGAAAGAGATGAAATTATTTTTCTCATAGAGAACAATAATTTCATCTCTTTTTATCTTTCTGTCAGTTGCGTCTCGAACGGGCAGTTCAGAGTGTTGCTGTTTGTACCTACTATAATTAACGGACATGTGTACGATAATATCGACAGCGGTACTATGTGTACGATACACTATTTGTACCTGAAATAAGTAAAACCTTGAGATTAAAAGGTTTTAATATGCAAAAATTACGGTAAATATGTTATTTATAATGTTGACAAGACAAGACAATTAATGACAAACAGAATTAGAAGATGATAAAAAATCGGTAAAAGAAAGAGGTTCATATCATTCTCCCGCACTAGTTTTCCAAAATAAAATCTTCTAACTTTTTAGGGAGTCGACGTAAACGGCTAGACCTGCGCGGTGAAGAACTTCCTCTGTCCTCAGTTTCAGCAGGTGAAGGCGAGACCTCGTTATTAATCGCTGTGGGACCTTCGGTACTATCCACTAGCGGCGATGGTGTCGAAGCTTCAATAGAAGCTGGAGGCGTAGGTTCCTCTATGATTGGTTGGGTCTCTTCAGTACTTAGCTTTTCTCCATATGCTTCTAATGGAGCCAAATGTCGGTTGGAAACAGTTGTTTCTCGCCCATCAGGAAGTCTTACATATGAGAAGTCTGGATTAGTATGCATAATCTCCACCTCCTCTACAATCGGTTCATATTTATTTTTGCGGTTGAACTTCCTTAGAAGGACTTTCCCCGAATCAGTCAACCAACTAGGAATCGAAGTTCCGTTTGTAGATCTTCGGGGGTGAACAAACATTCTTTCATGAGGTGTACAATTCGTAGCGGTTCATAAAAGAGAGCGAATGCTGTGCAACGCGTAAGGTAAAACATCTTCCCAGTTCTCAACAGGTAAGTTTTTCGTTTTTAATGCTAAGAGAATGGTCCTCCATAAGGTATGATTCAGTTTCTCTACCTGACCATTCCCTTGAGGATTATAAGCAGTAGTTCGACTGGTAGCTATTCCTCTTGAATGTAAATAATCTTGTACGTCATAGGAAAGGAATGATGATCCTCTATCAGAGTGAATATAGGCAGGCATACCAAAAATCATAAAAAGATTATTTAAATTTCTAATTACCGTCTGTGCGCTGATATCCGCGCAGGGAAATGCAAAAGGAAAACGTGAGTATTCGTCGACAACAGTGAGTATATACCTATTTTTAGTATTAGAAGGAACTGGTCCTTTAAAATCAATACTCAGACGCTCCAATGGCTTTGTCGCTTTAATTAGATTCTTGGAGTTATCAGGCTTGAGAAACTTAGGTTTGACCTCGGAACAGATTCTGCATGATTTCGTTATATTCCTAACTTCGTCTATCGAATAGGGCAAGTTTTTTGATTTTACCCAGTGAAACATTCTCGTCACACCTGGATGACACAGAGCTTCGTGCAAAGAAGTAAGATCTGCTGTAAGTGAACCGACAATAGCACACGTGCGAGATAGTGCGTCCGCGGCATCATTCTCTTTTCCAGGCCTGTAGATAATATCATACTTGTACGGGGAAAGCTCTAAGCGCCATCTTAAAATTTTTTCATTTTTTATTTTGCTACAATGATTTTTGTTGAACATGAATGATACAGATCTTTGATCTGTAATTAGGTTAAAATGTCTACCGATGAGATAGTGGCGCCATTTCTTCAACGACTCTACTATAGCGTAAGCTTCCTTTTCGATCGCTGAGTGGTTCTTCTCACTAGCGTTTAAGGTTCGAGAGTAAAAGGCTATTGGTCGTGATGCCTGTGTCAATACAGCTGCAATTGCATGGTCAGAAGCATCTGTTTCAACAGTAAAAGGAATGCTATAATCAATCGCATGTACAGCTGATTTTGCTATGTCAACTTTCAATGATTCAAAACACCTTACTAATTCATCTTCTAACGGAAAGGTGACTGCACGAGCGAGTGGATAGATCTTTTCAGAGAAATTCGGTACCCACTTTGAATAATGGGCAAACATCCCCAGCGCACGTTTTAATGATGGTAAATCTCGTGGTGGAGGTAAGTTTTGTAAAGGCTTAATTCGCTCAATGTCAGGCGTGATAACATGATTCTTTATTTGATATCCTAGAATATTTATAGAGCTTTGAGAGAAGTTACATTTCTGCAGGCTCAAAGTTAGGCCATATTTTTGTACAGCGTCCATGAACTTCTGGAGGTTTATATCATGTTCTTGTTTTGACAATCCACAGATAGTAATGTCGTCGAGATAGGCATAAGTGTTAACCAATTCCTCTTGTCTGATAACCCAATCGATTGTCCTTTGAAAACTTGAAACTCCATTGGTTACTCCAAATGGAATGCGATTGAAATGATACAAATTCCCAAGGGCTTCAAAAGCAGTAAACTTTTTCTCTTCTGGTAGAATAGGCACTTGATGATATGCGCTTTTTAAGTCAATTGTACTAAAGAAATAGTTTTTCGCAATTTTCGATACCAAGTCTTCGATATTGGGTAGAGGATAAGCATCGAGTTGAGTGTAACGATTAATAGTTTGGGAATAATCGATAACTAGCCGTTTCCGGTGAGTCTCGCTTTTCGTAACCAAGACTTGAGCTCTCCATGGAGATCGGCTTTCCTCAATAATGCCCTCGGCTAGAAGAGCTTCTATTTCTGACTTTATGAAATTTTTATCAGCATCACTATGCCTTCGAGACTTAATAGCGATAGGCTTACATGCTTCAGAAAGACAAGAAAAAAGTGGAACAGCTGGAACGGTTGCAGCAGCTACGTTGCATACTTGTAACGGAGCTAGAGGGCCACCAAAAGACAATTCAAATTTTGAGTGTTCTTTGAGCACATCTTGACCAATAATAACGTCTGCGCATAAATTATTGACGATGAGCAGTTTAATATTTTTGTAAGTATGTTTTCCAATTGTTACAGTTTGACAGGTTTGGCCGTACACTGTTGAAGTTTGAGAAAGTGAGGCGTATGAGATAGTTTGGTGACAAGGATTCCTTTTAAATCCGCATAGCATGGAGAATTCACTATCTATAAAACTCACAGAGCTGCCTGTATCCAATAAGGCCTCTGCTCTACTTCCTCCGATAAACGCGATTACGGTCGCTTTCCTTAAGGACGTCGGCGATGCCGCAGTGATGCATGCGAGCAAATTCTCGTTTCTATTTGTTATGGAATTAATACTCTTGGACGACCTACAAACTTTAGCAAAATGTCCTTTCTTTTGACATGTCTGACAAGTTTCATCTACAGCCGGACAATTTCTACGACCATGTACCTGGCCACCACAGAAAAAACACCGTCGTCGTCGAGATATTGCAGCGGATGTATCATCTCTCCCCGAGTTACTAGATTCTCCTTCTGTTTTAATCTTATTAGAGTAGGCCGCATTAACAGGTATCAAGTTATAGTTATTAGAATTAACTTCAGCCGTCTCTAGAGACAGAGCTTGATTATAGGCCTGGTCAAGAGTGAGATTAAGATTCTCTAAAAGTCTCTGTCTAATCTTATTCGAAACAATACCGGATATAAAAGCATCTCTTATACTATCGTTCTTATTTGTCTCAGCATTGACAGATGAAAAGTCGCAATCTTTTGATAATAGCTTTAAGGCTTGAATGTATGTGTCAATGTTTTCATCTTGACGTTGCTTCCTTGTAGCTAGCATATGTCTGGCGTATATTATATTCTTAGGCTTTATATAGAGCTGATTTAGTATGCTTATAGCTTCATTGTACGTACCGGCTTCGCTGATGTAGTTGTAGACTGTAGGCGTCACATGGTTAATTAGCAGCTGTAACTGAATTGTGTCCCAACCTTCTGTAGGTGTAGGTTGAGCATCGAGGAAACTTTCAAAGGTCTTCCACCAATGTCGCCAAGCCGATGCTGCAGTACTATCAGACGGGTCTATATCGAAACGATCAGGTCGGAGATACTTTTCCATTATCATAAATTATTTTTGCATATTAAATTGAAATAAGTAAAACCTTGAGATTAAAAGGTTTTAATATGCAAAAATTACGGTAAATATGTTATTTATAATGTTGACAAGACAAGACAATTAATGACAAACAGAATTAGAAGATGATAAAAAATCGGTAAAAGAAAGAGGTTCATATCAGTACCTATACTATCGTACTCAAAAGTAAGATAATTTGCGAACCTCCTCCGTAGTGCCTAGTACCGCATTTCGGATAAATTAACGTATCATGGCTTTAAAATATTCCAAAAATACAAAATAATTTCTACGGTCAGGAATTTCCCGTAGCATCTATAAAAGCCATTACAAATAAAAATGTGTAAAGGTTTTAAAGCATCTGAAAATTATGTCTAGACGAATGAATGGTACATACCTTTGCTCCTTAAAAAGCCGCAGAGCTTCTACAGCGGTAGAAGTGAATAGTGACTCCGATGTTCCCACTCTTGAGTAAAATAAATAAGCTGCTACGTGGTATCTATTACTACTTTTGCGAACTACTTAGCTACTTAGTTTGTTTTGTTTCGGATTGAAGAGAAAGGTACCGTGTGTAATTACTGGGCCTGGAAGCCATTATTTTCATCAGACACCGGCAATAACAAGGAATTAAAACACTTTGTATTACAGTTGCGTTGTTATAATGAGGCATAGGCGACAGTAGCCACTTACCACCAGTGAGCCATCATCTAGTTGCATAAAAAAGCGTTCCTTGTGGCTCTGGTAGTTGTACGATATTTTTTCATTTGGTATGTACTATAATTTTCGATTATTGGTACGATAATTCACACGCACCCATCTGGCATCCCTGGTTGGAATCTAAACGCAATTATCCAATGCCATTAAATTATTTTTAAAAAATCTAAACGCAATTGACAGTTCCATTGATTGTGGTTGTAGTGATTCAACTTGTATTTCCTTTCGAATTAAATTCTACTTCCCTATAATTTAATAATAAACAATGAGAGTGGTACGACTATCTCTGCTTTAGTTAGTTAAATAAAACACACTTCAAATATTTATTGGACCATTTCTTTCTTCGAATTAAATCACAGTTAATATGGACGGTAAGGGTACGTACTGTAAAGTGTAAGATCTCTTGAGAATTTTAAGTATAAAACAGCTTATTTTATGATCAATAGGTTCTTCAGCAAAGAAATCTACCTCATTGGAGACCTTAGTCATTCAAAATATAGCAAACCTCAACGATTTAAAAGCAAAACTGAATGATATCATAAAAGCCGGAAAAGATTATGAATTCGACGTTTCTTCTTGTCTAAAAACTTTATTGAACAACTCTGACCAAGAAGTAGTTGTGCTGACTGTACAAGCTGTTTCGGAACTAGCAAAATCAGAGGATAGTCGAGAAATATACGCACACAGAGACATAGTGGTACCAATTGTTAAAACATTAGGGAATGAACTAAATTCTGGCAGAACTGAACTGGTAAAACAGTGCTGTAGAGCTCTTGGTAATTTGTGTTGTGATTGTGACACTTCAAGAAGTATAATATTGGAATGTGATGGTGTTCGTGACTTAAAAACTCTTATTGATTATACCCTAGACAGGAATGAGACAGCATATGATGGAATAAAGATGTTGGCTTGTAAAACGTTATTAAATTTTGCCATTGGAGGACAAGAGTTTTCTGAAGCTTTGGTGCAGGAAAACTTAATAGAATTATTAAACAAAATACTTGTATTGGAACTAAAAAAAGATGATATGTGTGATGATATGGTTTCAACAGTATTGCTGATATTAAGTGTTACAAATGATAACAACCCGGAGTATATGTTTGAGGATAATGTAAATAAGTCAGTGCTCAAGGTGCTTCGAGAGACCACAAATGTAGAGATATCAGAGTTGTGCTTGGAACATTTGCATGCTCAAGCTGAACATGGTAAGATTATAATCAAAATGATGTGTTAAATGTAGGTTGCTATTATTTAGTTTATAAGTTTTTTAAATTAGTTTTAGCAAATTATGAATTTGACTTAATAAAAATATTAATTTTGTTATTAGATAATGTCAAGCACACTTATTTTTAAATAATGGACCTTTCAATCGCTCAAGGCACTAGCAAGATGGCGACTCTTGACACAATCTGGATCAGCGGCACCTCCCACATCAAAACTTTATTTATGGCCAATAATCTTACAGTAGCTTGAAATTGATGACTGTTCTTAGTAGTCATTTAGACAAGTAATATAAAATATTTTTTTTGTGCTTTGTAAGTCATATGAGAAATAAACTATGTTTCAATCAAAAATGGTAATTTTACAAGCTTAAATAGAAAACTGGGTGTTAAGTATTTATAATTACCAAAAGTAAAATAGTTTTTTGTGCTATTTGACTAAAATCAATATATTTTAAATTGAAAAAAAAAATAACCAAACTATTCACAGATTATTCCACATATCAGCGCAAAGCCTAGATGAATTATCAACATAGATTTACTCAAAGACTATATGACGTAGAACATAATATAAGCATGCATGGAAAACCAACCTAAATAGCTTTTGAAGTAATTTTATACTGCTTCCATTTATTTAAAAATCCCTGGTAAAAACTGCAAGAAAACAGTAAGGGAAGCATTTTTAGAAGAAAGTATTAGCATACTTTAATTAAGAATATGACGACTTGAACTACTTTTAATTGAGTTAGTATAATGTAATTTTTAAAAATACACCCTTATGTCTATATTTATGTAAAAAAATATATTTTTATACCTATTACATTTACAATAAATTTTTAACCAATACATCTAAAACTGCAAATGATATTCATCAAGCTACCTAGGTCGCAAGCTGGCGGCCATCTTGTTCCGCTAGGGTTGCATAAAGAAAGACAGTAAAATATTTATCAGGCCTAAAATCAAAATCAAAATCAAAAATATATTTATTCAAGTAGGCTCCTAAGAAGCTCTTTCGAATCGTCAAAAATCACAAATTATGTATATCTATTTAAGAAAATGGTCTTACAATGTCTTATTGTAAATCTGTCTATCATGTCTAAATTTACACCGGTTCCAAAAGTTGAACTACCGAGAAGACTCCGGCAACAAACTCGTGTAGTCACTCTTTTCAAAATATGAAGTCACAATTGTTGTGGTTACATTATTTCAATATTTTGCTGTGCAGTGCCATACAGAAAAAAAAATAGTAAAGTATATCTAGTTAGAAACGATATACAAACTTAATAACAAAAGTATTAACTTTATTTTAAGGCTGTCCGACAATGCACAGTCACAACAACACAATACATATTATAAAATTAAATAAATTAAATATTATATATTATCAAATTGGCATATCTAGTGAAAATTGGAGTACAGTTTCTTTCCACACAAATTTGTCATTCACATAATCATTAATAGTGTAATAACCTTTAGTTTGCAAGGTGTTTTTGACTAATAATTTAAATTTATGTAGTGGTAAATTAGTAATTGCTGCGGGAATTTTGTTATAAAAGCGTATACCTTGCCCAATAAAAGAATTGCGTGTTTTTTTTAGTCTATAACTTAAAATAGCTAACTTATTCTTATTTCTAGTATTTATATTGTGAGTGTCACTGTTTTTTTCAAAAGTGTATTTGTTCTGATAAATATAAATTATACAGCTGTAAATGTATTGGGAAGGTACAGTAAGTATTTTTATTTCTTTAAACAATTCACGAAGGGAATCTCTAGAGCCTAACTTGTAAATAGATCTTATTGCACGTTTTTGTAGGACAAAGATAGTTTGAATATCGGCTGCTTTACCCCACAGCAAAATACCGTAAGACATGACACTATGAAAATAACTGAAATACACCAGTCGAGCTGTGTCAACATCAGTTAGGTTTCTAATTTTTCTAACAGCATAAGCAGCTGAGCTAAGCTTTCCTGCAAGAGTTTCTATATGACCAAACCACTGTAGCTTAGAATCTAACGTTATGCATAAAAATACAGTAGTGTTAACTAATTCAAGCTCTTCATTATTCATTTTTAAAAAGGTTTGAACATTATTCACATTAGGTAGAGAGAATTTTACACACTTGGTCTTCTTAGTATTCAATTGTAAATTATTCAAAGTAAACCAATCTAAGACCCTCGAAAGTGCCCTGTTTACATCGTCAAAACAATTCTTTTTCCGGTCAACTTTAAATATGAGAGAGGTATCATCAGCAAACAAAACAATATCACAAAGGTTTTTAACATAGAAAGGTAAATCATTAATATATATTAAAAACAAAAAAGGCCCTAAAATAGAACCCTGTGGAACTCCCATCTTCAAATAAGACCCCGAAGATTTGACTCCATTGATATCAATCTTTTGAATTCTTTCACTTAAATAAGATGATATTAATTTTAAAGCTTTGTCCTTAATACCATAATGACGCAGTTTACGTACAAGAGTATCGTGTTCAACACAATCAAATGCCTTGGAAAGATCACAAAATATACCAATGGCATCCTGGCGCACCTCCCAAGCTTCGAAAATATGCTTGAGAAGCGCAACACCAGCATCGGTAGTACTACGACCTCTAGTAAACCCATATTGTTCGCTATGGAGGAATTCATTTTTAATAAAGTATGACAGCAATTGGTCTTCAATTATTTTTTCAAATATTTTACTTAATGAAGGTAAGATAGAAATAGGCCTAAAGTTAGTTGGGTCACTTTTGCACCCAGATTTAAATAAAGGAATTACTTTACTGTGTTTCATTAAGTCTGGAAACACCCCTTCCTCAACACAATTGTTAAATATTACAGCTAAATAAGGTGCAATATTGCTTATTATGTTCTTCATTACTGTCACTGACATGTCCCATATATCACGAGACTTTTTTTGTTTTAACTTAGTGAAAGTCTTCATAATGTCTGAGGGATTTACAAAGTTAAATTTAAAGCAAAGATCAGTTTTACATGGTGCATATTTTTTCAAAAGTTCTTCAGATTCCATTGGAGAAGAATTTAATGTAGATGTTGTTATTATAGGTATATTTGTAAAATAATTTTCAAAAGCACCGGCAACATCTGTTTCTGAATTTAAAATGACGTCATTTATTTTTAAGCTAATTTTAGTATCGCGTGGCTTAGATTTACCTGTTTCACGATTTACAACTTCCCATGTAGCTTTAACTTTACTATTAGACTTGATTATTTTATCTTTTATATATAAAGATTTAGCAATAAAACATACTTTTTTGAATAGCTTTGAATAATTCCTCACATAGTCAACAAAAGAGGGTGCGTGGTTATACTTTCTAGTCTCGTATAATTCATAAAGTTGGTTTCTACTTTTATAAATACCTTTAGTGGCCCACTCATTGAAGTTAAATTTAGTATTCGACATAAAAGTTTTGATAGTGAAGGTTTTTTCGAATTCATTTTGAACACAGTCAAATAAGTTACTATACAAAACGTCAGGATTTCTATTTTCAAATGACAGCTCAGAAAGTTTTACAATAACATTATTTTTGAAACGGTCAATACGATTTGCCGTTATTGGCCTACAAGTAACTTTCTTTTGTATCTCAGCCTTATTTATATTAAAAGTTATCATCTGACCAAAGTGATCAGACGTCAGATTTGTTAGAATAGCTTTATTAATAGGTGAGTGACTACAAAAAACATTATCAAGACAAGTCGCTGATGAAGCAGTGATTCTAGTTGGTTCTAAAAATTGATTAATTAAATCAAATGAAGCAAACAATGTTAATAATCTAACCGAGGAAACAGATTTCTCAAGTATATTAATATTCAAGTCCCCACATACAACAATATTTTTATTTTTGATAACAATTTTTTTCAGCACATCCTCCATTGTTGATTCAAACAGGATAAAATTACCAGTGGGCGGGCGGTAAACGCAGACTATAACACTGTTCTCCAATTCCACACATGATATCTCAATAGTCCGTTCTATAGAGAGGGTCACAATATCTTTGCGTTCCTTACATTTGTAATTATTCCTAACTAAAATTAGTGAACCACCATGAATAGCAGTCTTTCTAGAATAAGCACTTGTTATCTGGTAATCATTGATATTAAACAATTCAAACTTTTTCAGCCAGTGTTCAGTAACGCATAAAACGTGAATATTGTGATACTTTAAAAATAGTTCTAATTCAAGGTCCTTGCCAGCCATACCCTGAATGTTCTGATGTACAATATTTAAATAATTGGAAATGGCTTTTGACTTATTATAATAATATTTACTATCTATAACTTTATTATTATATTTGGTAGAATTGCCAGAGTTTGACTCTTTTGTCTGAAAACTTAGTTTAAAGACATTCCATTATTCAAGGTAATTTTTCTATTAAACTGTGTGTTCATAATGTAATATGAAAGCGAAGATGCTATGTGATTTTTTTGTGATTTAGAAAGATAGTAATTATCTTTAGTCAAATAATAATTTCTTATAAAAATATTAGAGTCAATAATTTCAATCAAATCATTATAATAAGTCATAGTATGCAATTTGTTATTACATTTATATCTATAGTTGTTTTCACCCTGTGTTAATAATTTGCTGTACGGAAAAGATAATAAAATAATTTTTTTAACATTCATTTCGGTTAACCGATTGAAGTATTTTTGCAGTAAACTAATGCTTACATTGCCTCTCCTCCCAATAAAAAGAATAATTGTAGTGCCAGAAGAAAACTTTTTACGTACAACACTATTTAAAATATGTGAATAAGTGGCACCAGGCATACAAAAATTTGTTACAATTTGGCCTGTTTGTTGGCTTAACATCTGGCCCATGTTTTTCCCTATCTCATCACTAAACATAACAAACTCACTATTACTATTACTGCTCAAGTTTAAAGAGTCCCTAACTTCATCAAGGTCAGAAAATATGCGTAACTTTTTTGAACAAGACTGTGCTTCATTTTGTTGCCCTAATAATATACTTGCAGGTTGATTTTCATGCTGGTTGAATAAACATTTGCTGTTTAAGGATTCAAACCGCTCTGCATTAAAATTGCATAGATCCTCCATGTCATTAGAAGCTAAAATCTGGTAATTCAGTTGTTTCTGTGATAGGTTCTGAATATTTTTGAGCATATTTTTCATTGACTGCTCAAGATTATCAATTAACTAATTATTTTATTATAAATATATTTTATTATAAATAATAAAATACTGTAAATAATATAATACTGGACATAGACCTGGCCCTCTCCATACATTTTTGGAACATCTCTTTTAACTACCGTTGAAAACAAATATATATATTTCTTTTGAAAATTATTATGATCAGTGAAATTTGGTTGTTACTGTCGCTTCACTCCATAATAATATAATGAAGACTTTACAACAATAACTAATACTTGGTTACTTGAGAAGCATTTTAAAAAGCTTAAACTGTTTAAAAAATGGATAAATTATTGTTATTCACGTTATCAATACCGGCCAAAAGCAATTGAATGGCTAAGATACAAAAGGGATCAGTCTATTAATTTATCAGTATTTATGATCATAAATTATGTCATTTCATTTCAGATTCAGTAAAATTATTGATAGCAAATGAAGGTGGTCTTCAACTGGTTTGTTCGCGCCTGGAACAACTGATGGTGAAACAAGATAACGGTGACATCAATGCTGATGATGAAGAGGTGGAGACTATTGTTAAGAAAGCCTGTGACCTTATCATCATTGTGTTGACTGGTGGTAAAGTATTTCCTTAGACCTTACTATCTTTTAGATAATCATAACAAAGGTCCTGTAATATAACTCCTTTGATATGTACATAAATAATGACTTAGAGCTAACAAGCATAAAATGATAAAGTTTAGTTTACAAATTCATTAAAATTGAGCTTTTATACAAAAACCGTAAATATTGTCTGTCACTTTGGCGTCATCATCATCATCATCAACATATAGGTCCCAATGCTGGGCCTTTCTAAATGGGATAAACACATGAGGAGATGGGTCCATAACACCACCACGCTGGCCCAATGTGGGTTGGTGAGTTAGAGCGGTTGCAGCAACAACCGGGACCAACAGCTTAATGTGCCTTGCGAAGCACGGAGGAGCTCGAGATTATAAATTTGATTGACTCATCCCAGGACCAACCATGGTGAAAGTTGTTTTGTTTTCGTAATCGAAGCGCTCAAACCACTGCGCCACCGAGCTCCTCTCACTTTGGCGTACGAGCACAATATCGCTTGTCAGCTATCGCCGATTTTGGCGGTCGAAACCTTAATGTTGAGATGTTGAATGAAACAGGATAAATACTGCTCTACCCCACATCCAATTGAGAGCAAGATAGGGCAATGATTATGATAACCTGCTGTGTATATGGCTGTAACTTTTGTCCATGTAAATCAAGTAGATCAAACTGCCTTTAAGCTCGGATGAGTGAGGGATTAGTTCTGCTTCCCTAGATGAGGCCATGCATTACCTGTACAACAATGGAGTGGGGGAAGTGTATATGACTATGGTGCAGTGGCTGGACTCGCGCAACTACCACCTGCTGACGACTGCCGTGCTGGCAATAGGCAACTTCGCTCGTCAAGATGACTACTGCACGCAAATGATGGAGAACAAAATATTCGATAAACTGCTCGGTGAGTAAAACAACATAATAATTTAAACACTTATTGGGTTAAGGACATAATTTTCCTTTAAATCCGATACTGTGGCTTTGGACAGCTTCCATCGATCTAGTCTCATCATCACAGGTGAGCTTGCCCTGGTACCTGGTATGTTAAATAAAGGTACCTATAACTGTGAACTGTTTACTAGGTGGTAGACCCGTATTTCGGGGATGAATGCACGAGTCATGGATGTTTATATGTGTTACTATAAATATTTATCCGTTATCTAGTATCCATAACACAAGCTCTTAATGATGCTTACTTTAGGTTAGATAATAGGTGTGAGTGTATGAATATTATAAAGTGTTATTCGACATCAGCCTCCCAATTCTGCTATTGTATTTTGATCTGAAACAATTCAGAAACGCTTTCGTTACAACGTTTTTCTATTCTGCTAACTCAACGCAATCAAAACGTAGTCGAAACGCATCAGTTTGGTATTCTAGTAATAAAACGTAACGCGAACCGTTCGGTTCAATCATTGTTTTGTATTCTGCAAAATATTTGGTATTTGGGGCAGCCGAAACGCTTCGATACTTTTTTGGTTAAACTGTCAAAAGTTAGCTCACTAAGCTAAATTATATTTGTTTCCTGCAACATTGCTAATGATTATTCAGCCGAAGTTAAACCAACCGAGAGCGTTTTGTTAGCGTTCCGGCTTTATATGCAATGTTAGTGGAATACCTTTTTGTATTACAACCGCTTTGGTAAAGATACCGAACCGCAGCCGATCCGTTTAGGAAAGAGATAGCAGAATTGACCCACTGTTGCTGCTGAGGCAATGAGACTAAACTCTTTCATCAATCTTTCCAAAAACTTGTGTACTATATCTGCCACAGACTTATTTGAAGTATACCACGGCTTCGCGGTGCTGATGCACAAAGAGCCAAGTTCTCCGCACCCGATCGACGCAGCCACCGTCACCAAGATACAGCACGCGGTACTCTCCGCGCTCAGGAACTTGGCCGTGCCCGTTGCCAACAAACGAGTGGCGGCGGCGCACGGCCGAGCCGCCAACTTGCTGCTGGGGGCCTTGCCCAGCGTTGGGGATCACCAGGTGGCGTACAAGCTGTTGGCGGCGATTCGGATGCTTGTTGATGGACAAGGTAAATTGGTAAATCTGATACTAGCTTTGCCCGCGTGAATATCGGTTCTGTCCCGCGGGAACCGTATATTATCCTTTTAAGTATCTTGAAGCAAATAAAACGCGATAGATAGATTATGATAAGTCCCTTGTTTCTCGTACATTATCGAGTTACATTACCAGCAATGTACAAGGAAAAAATATTCGTCACACAAAACCGGGTAATGTATTAAGAAATATTTTTTCTTGGCACATTACCGATCACATTTCCAGTTTTGTACGAGGATGTAAACATTACTTGGTTTGGTTCAAAGAAATCTTTATTCCGTGTACAACAACGTTTTGTAATTATTTTTGACTCCAAAAAATATGTTTTTAGGTGATGATTACAAATTTAATTATTTTATCCCTTTCAGTTTTTTGAAGTCAATTTTAATTTTTGTTTAAAATTTTTAACGCATATGATTGCATATTTAGTAGCATGGATTAGAACATATTTTCTCTACTCCTTTAATTTTCTAAAAATATGTGCCAAATACCCATGGTGGGCATCCGTAGAATACCAGCGTCGTGGCAGTTCCTGTCGCGACATTATCCTAAGCGGGAGCCTTTTTGGCGCAATGGTCTTTGTATAGATTTTAAGTATTTAAAGTATTATTGTGCCAATTAAACTTTTTTCTATTCTATTCTAAATCCGTGCCGTCCGGGCCACGTACACGGCCCGCTGAACTGAGAATCTTCCCTTAGCCCGCGGTTATAACTCGGAATGGGTGTGGTTGCTACAGAGGGTGTAGCGAAGCAGCTGGCGCGTGACCGAGCGGCGTTGGCGGGGGTGGCTCGGTGGGGGCTCGAGGCGGGCGGCGCGGGCGCGGCGGGGGAGGCGCCCCGGCTGCTGGCCTGGACCGCGCGCCTGCTGAGGGACTCCGCGCTGCCCACGCGGCTGCTAGAGGTACAGCATCCAAGGTCACGTAGCTCACCGGCCTTGGAGCCGGGGCCCAGCCGACTTTTTTTGCTGGTGTTATAAGTTTGACGTGTCTGTCTGAGGCATCGTAAGTCCTCAACGAATGGACCGATTCTTATATGTTTTGTTTTTATTGAATGCTAACGTGGTTAGGATTGTTCTTAGCTATAATTTATGAAGATCGGGTTAGACGTTTAATGACCAGAAGTCGGAATTAGGTAGAGTTATTTATGTACTTGCATCGAAATGTTGATATTAATATGGATCTTCCCGGGATTCCAAATTTTTCAACTACGGACATCCGATGTCGTCGATGTAAATTTGACACCATCGCGCGTGCACTGGTTTAAATTGTGTAAAATAACTTTTTTATTTAATAAATCACGGAATTTATCTGCTCTTTAAAATTAATCTCGGGAGTTGAGGCATATTCACTTTATTCTTTCGCTGTATGAAATCAGTGTAAGTACATAAATAGCTCTACCTGATTCCGACCTCTGTCAATGACTATCTGCTCATTTACATGGTAAAAAAGTTTTACTAACATTCATAGATCCGATTGATTTGAAATTTGATGTACTGTCACTTCGGTGGCATTCCTATGACATACGGACCTTATGCTGATTCTATACCATCAAAAAATTTGCAGGATGCTTAAGTCAGAAACTTACAGCAGATATAGCGTGTTTGGGCTCATAAGAATAGTCTCAATGAGATGGTGTTAGATAGATGATTAATGAGGCCGGGGGTTATTTAAAATTTTCAATTTTATTTTTACAAAACCCGACAATTGACCCAACACCACCTGATGTGAAGCGGTAAGGAGAGTCCATATGCGAAGACAGCTATCGCAGAATAGACACTGCTATAGCCGCCTCCACCTTGCCGGCCCAAGAGGTGCTTTTTCACGCCTCTCTTGAAAGACCCCATGTTATAGGAAGGAGGAAACGCATGTGCTGGCAAAGAATTCCAAGTTCTGGAAGTACGACAAAGAAACGAGGCACAAAATTTCTTTGTGCGTGATGTTGAGGTGGAGACAGTGAATTGATGGCTCCAAAGACCGGCACGCGTGCTCCTGAGTAGGAAGGGGGAAGGTGGGATAAGGTGTCAAATAGCTCTTCAGAGCACTCTCCGTGATATATCCGATAGAATGTGCTAAGCGACGCAATGTCTCGACGCAATTGCAGAGGCTCAAGGTTGTTAGTGACCTCTACATCGCCAATGATACGGACAGAACGACGCTGCAATCTGGCTTAGATAATTCCGCTCAACTCGCAACGATAGAGGATTTTGTAAAGCTTCGACCAGCTCACACCTGAGCACCGTGTCGGATTTTAGCCATAATGTACTGAATAACGTGGTTTCCTTTCTTTAACACAGATACGTTTATTTTTTTAGTACAAAAAAAACAACACAAAATATTTTTTACATAAAAATGGCAACATAGAAGTCACAAAAGTGCCTAAGTGTTTTGGGCAGTCAAAATAGTAGTTTATGTAACAAATTTTTGGCTTTATTTGATGGTGTCTGTCAAGATTTTTTTATAGAATTATATCTGAGTCAGTCGTTGTGTTATAAAATAGATATAGTTTTCTTAATCAATTTTTTTTGTTGACGTGCAATTTGGGGGGTGTAAGGGGTCCCGGATAACACCTCACGGGATCCAAGCCAACCTCACCTGCACGTGGTGCACCCTGCTGTTCAACAGACGAGGCTCTGGCGCTCCCCACCAACCCGCACTGGGCCAGCGTGGTGGGAGACGGCCCACAACCCCCCAAACATGAACTCACAGAACGACACAAGGCCCCAAGTGCCCGGCGGTACCGGAGGCCGCGCCGGCGGTGACGGACGTTGGCGAGGCGCCGGTACCAGGGGTGCCAAGAATCCCCGGGTGGTGAAGATATCCCGTCAGACGACCTTGGCCCTGGCAACTTATAACACACGGACATTGCGGACCGAGGAGAAGCTGCTGGAACTAGAGGAAGAATTGAGCAGGATTCGCTGGAGTATAATCGGACTATCTGAAGTCCGACGAGAGGGCGAGGACACGATGGTCCTGAAATCCGGCAACCTGCTCTATTTCCGGGAGGGCGAAGATCTGTCCCAAGGTGGTGTTGGGTTTATTGTCCACAAGTCTCTCGTGAACAACGTTGTACAAATCGGAAGTGTGTCGAATAGGGTGGCGTACCTTATACTCAGAATCACCAAACGGTATTCGTTGAAGGTCATACAGGTATACGCCCCGACCTCGACTCACCCCGACGAGGAAGTAGAAGTAATGTATGAGGATATCTCTCGGGCAATACATACTTCCAAAACTCACTACACCGTTGTCATGGGAGACTTCAACGCAAGGCTAGGCAAACGTGGCGATGATGAGTTGAAAGTGGGGCAATTTGGAGCTGGAATCCGGAACTTTAGAGGTCAAATGCTGGCCGACTATATGGAGAGGGAGGGACTCTTTATGATGAACTCCTTCTTCAAAAAACGGCCGCATCGAAAATGGACCTGGAAAAGTCCGGATGGCGCAACGAAGAATGAGATCGACTTCATCATGTCGACTAAGACTCGGATATTCAATGATGTCTCAGTGATCAATTCGTTTAACACGGGGAGTGATCACCGAATGGTACGAGGCACATTGAATCTCAACGTGAAATCCGAGAGGTATCGACTGATGAAGTCTACGCTCCGCCCTGCAGCTATCCAGATCCAAAACCCCGAACTCTTTCAGCTCGAACTGCGAAATCGCTTCAATTGCCTGGAGGACTGCACAGATGTGGACACGTACAACGACAGGTTCGTGGAAGCTGTTCTTACGGCGGGTTCAGGGCTCTTCAAACCCAGCCGTAACAAAAGAGGTAAAAAAATCTCTGCGCCAACTTTAAAGCTCATGAAGGAAAGACGTGCACTGCAGTCTTCCGAAGACGCTCGTCGGCAACTCAACAAACAGATCTCCAAGTCATTGACCCGCGACATACGCCACTTTAATACAGAATTTATTAGAGAGGCAATCGAGCGGAACAAAGGCTCCAAAGTGTTCGCCCGAGATCTGTCGATAGGACAGAGTTTGCTGACGAAGCTGAAAACGGAGGATGGCAGATTCGTTACATCCCGACCTGAGCTCTTGGCCGAGATTGAAAACTTCTATGGACAGCTTTACGCGACATCACGCACACCTGTCACTAAGGCCACCGATCCAAGAGCCAAATTAACCCGACATTACACGGAAGATATCCCGGACGTCAGCCTGTACGAGATTAGTGTAGCTCTCAAACAACTTAAGAACGACAAGGCGCCGGGCGACGATGGAGTTACAGCCGAGCTTCTGAAAGCAGGTGGACGACCGGTCCTGAAAGCTCTTCAGAGGCTATTTAACTCCATCATGCTCGAGGGTAAAACGCCAAAGGCATGGCACGGGGGCGTGGTGGCACTCTTCTTCAAAAAGGGTGACAAGACTCTATTGAAGAACTACAGACCCATCACGCTCCTGAGTCATGTCTACAAGTTGTTTTCGAGGGTTGTTACGAATCGTCTCGCACGCAGGTTTGACGACTTCCAGCCTCCCGAACAAGCCGGTTTCCGAAAAGGCTTTAGTACTATAGACCACATACATACGCTGCGGCAGGTTATACAGAAGACCGAAGAGTACAACCTGCCATTATGCTTAGCGTTTGTGGACTATGAGAAAGCCTTCGATTCTGTCGAGACCTGGGCCGTGCTTCAGTCGCTCCAGAGATGCCAAATAGACTATCGGTACATCCAAGTGCTGCAGTCACTGTACGAAAACGCCACTATGTCAGTCCGCCTCCAGGACCAAGACTCGAAACCAATACCACTTCAGCGGGGTGTGAGACAGGGCGATGTTATATCTCCGAAACTGTTTACTGCCGCGTTGGAGGATGTTTTTAAGCTTTTGGACTGGAGAGGACTTGGCATCAACATAAACGGCGAGTACATGACTCACCTTCGTTTTGCTGATGATATCGTAGTCATTGCTAAAAACCTGGAAGACTTAGGCACAATGCTCGACGACCTCTGTAGAGTCTCCCAACAAGTAGGTCTTAAAATGAACATGGATAAGACGAAGATTATGTCGAATTCTCATGTCGTACCCACTCCTGTGAAGGTTGGAAGCTCTACACTGGAAGTTGTTGACAAATACATTTACCTGGGACAAATAGTCCAACTTGGTAGGTCCAACTTCCAGAAAGAGGTCAATCGACGGATCCAACTCGGCTGGGCAGCGTTCGGGAAGCTACGCAGCATATTCTCGGCACAACTACCGCAGTGTCTCAAGACGAAAGTCTTTAATTCGTGTGTGTTGCCAGTGATGACGTACGGAACCGAGACATGGCCGCTTACAATGGGCCTTATACAAAGGCTCAAAGTCACCCAAAGAGCAATGGAGAGGGCTATGCTTGGTGTTTCTCTGCGTGATCGAATCAGAAATGATGAGATCCGCAGGAGAACTAAGGTCGCTGACATAGCCCAAAGAATTGCGAGTCTAAAGTGGCAGTGGGCAGGTCACATTGCGAGGAGGACTGACGGCCGTTGGGGCGGAAAGGTCCTCGAATGGCGGCCGCGCACCGGGAGACGCAGCGTTGGTAGGCCCCCCACAAGGTGGACCGATGATCTGGTAAGGGTCGCGGGAAGCCGTTGGATGAGGGCAGCGCAGGACCGATCGGTTTGGAGATCCTTGGGGGAGGCCTATGCCCAGCAGTGGGCGTCTCTCGGCTGATATGATGATGATGATGATGACGTGCAATTTAAAAATAATTGAAATAAACGTGAATTCGATGTGAAAGACGTTGAGAATTTCATCGTGGTTATCCACCTTATCAAAGTAGCATCTATTTGGCGCCAAACTCTCCCTGTATTGCAAATGTGTTACACCCTTATTTCAATGCAATAATGATGATAAAAAAACATTTATGACTGACTCGCTTTAAAAGCTCTTGAAACCAGGAGCCGTAAAACTAAAAAGATAGTAAACGTTTCTATGGGATTTGGACCATTTTATTCATATAGTTATTTAAGTAAGAATCCACCTTTGCTGAAAAACATCAAAGAGGTCGCCATTTTGAAGAAAACAATATTTGACTTTTTGTCATAATGCAATTTAGTTTTTTACGGCTTCACGTTGAATACTGTTGTTTTATTTCTTCATAGCCAGGGGCTAACAATTTTGGAAAACAAAAACCTTTCAAGTGCTTCAAACGCATCCAAAACATTGACGGTTGAAAATACGAAATCACAATTTAAATAAATGATAAATGTCAATATGAAATTAAAGTCAACTTTTTAGCACCGTTATTGTGGCTTTGGACTATGCACTTTTGGGCACTTCTATGTTGCCATTTTATGCAGTACTTATTTTATTACGTTATTTTCTTGCAATGAAATAAAAGAGTTTTGTGCTATTTAATGGAAACCATGTGATTCAGTACATTATTGTCTACAATCTGAATGGTGCTCATGAGCTGGCCATAAACTACGCCATCTCCTTTAAAAATTAAAGTTATCTAATTGTCACAATAATAGAGGTTATTAAGCCTTAGTGAGTTTTTTTATTAGTATCACGCCAGTATTTTAATACCAAGTTATGTGCAGTTACTTACACAACTTTTTCCCTAAATAAATAAAGAATAAAAAAAAATCTACACTCATACATTCATACTTTGCTTTCTGTCCCTTCCAGGTGGATGGCTGTATTACCTGTTTAGTGAACATGCTGGTAGTGTGCCACTCTGTGATGCAAAACGAAGCTATACTCGCCCTTACCTTAATAGCAATAGAGACGTTGAACAACAAAACACCGCAAACTGATAAACCTAGTGACTTCGACTTCGAAAACAGCTTTATAACCCAGTTAATAAAGGCGGAAATCGGTAAGCATATCGCCGTGCTAATTGATGCGAACTGCGCCAAAATGCCCAAAGAAGTTGCAGAGAATTTGCTCGCGTTCCTTGATATAACTTCGAAGAAGAATGAGTTGGCTTTGGATTACAAAGTCGCGAACATTCACGAATCGCTAAAGAAATTCAGCGATTCGAGAAAGGATTTTAATGATGATGTCAAAAGTTGCATCGATAGTATTGTTAATGCTATATCGATAAACGGTAAAGCTGAATGAAACTATTAAAAGCAAATACTTTATAAAATTGCCACTTACTATGACAAGTTTCCTAAATTTATCGAAAAGCAACCTTAATGCCTAGAACACAAAGGCGGAAATTTATGGATTCGACGTTAATTCATTCCTCTTCTATATTAGATGCTCCAAGTTGATTCTAAATATTATCGCAAGCAGCGGATTATTTAAATATTTTTTTAATTAAATCTGCTTAAAATTATTCTAAAATTTGATGCAACGATATAATGATCTTTAGTAATACGACCTCAAGGTTAGATTGGAGTAACGGGAGTAAAGCGTGGCAGTGTCATAAGTTTGTTGCTTCCTCTAGTCATAGTTTAAATTAAATAAGCTACGTTATTAGTGGTTTTGCTAGAACTTTCTTAAGAATATATTACTATTAATAATAATAATAACGAGAAATCATAGTATTTAACGAGTATAGTAAAATTATTTTTGAGATTCCGTCACGTGTTTTTACATTCCACTCAGTAGTTCACGGTTCTAAATAATATAGCCTAACCTTAATAGTTTAATGTAATACTTACCTACTTGAATATGTGGCCGGGAATTGCAGTTTTGTGATAAAATTAAGAAACTGTTCGTGATAAAAATTGTGATGACTGTATCGTCATTATTAAAGTAGTAAGTATTGAAGACCATTCAGCGTCGATATACTAACTAAAGCCGGGGCACGACCGCGATATGAAGAAAGTCATTAATGAGTCACTCGTAAATATGGCTATGAAGCTCGACCGCGAAAGAGTATCGGAGCGAGGTGCAAGAACGAAAATAAGAGGAAACGGTTTCGCTGTGGTTGCTTCGGCAGATGTCTCAAGATGACTCTAATTGGACTTGGCTTGAAATAATCAAGTTGAATTCTCTCTGCCTCGATTTTATCCAGAAATTATTCCTTTTCTAAAAGATTTTATTTAACTTGCTTATGTTCGGGTGGAATCTTGCTACTCGATTTTGAAGCAGATATCTTCAACCGATTTTATATTTAAATTTTTAATGTTTTCTCAGGGTATTTATTTCCAAAATAGAAATGTTTCTAAACAATCGTCCGGTGCACCGCTGAAGCGAGTCGTACAGGCTGCGAAGTTCCCGATTGAATTGGGATGTTGCCTAAGTTTGAATATGGCGGTATTTTTCACAAATTCGGAAAATATACGCTCCTATCTATATATATAAAAGAAAGTCGTGTTAGTTACGCTATTTATAACTGAAGAACGGCTCAACCGATTTGGCTGAAAATTGTTGGAGAGATAGCTTAGAACTAGGAGACGGACATAGGATACTTTTTATCCTATTCCCGTGGGACGTCACGTGAATAGGATAAAAACGTGGTATAACAAAACGCAACTGACATGGAATAAAAACGCAACTGACAGCAAATCAAAAAATTTATCAGTCAAAACATTAATCTGGCCGTTCATTTGTTAAAAAATTTACAACACGCAACTGACAGCTAAACGTAATGTTGTCTATGGTTAAGTATGGTTGAAAATTTTTAATTTTGAAGTCGACCGGTTGATGTGTTTGTTTCGAGTTTCTATTTAATAAATAACAATCATTGCCAATTTAAATAAAAAGTGAAGTGAACTATAAAAGGTGGTAAACCAAAAACGCATCAGACTTGGAACAACAAAACGCGCATCTAGAACCCCCTTATTCTCAACTGTCGGATCACGGATTCGATTCGAAAAGTCACATGCCGTCTCGCTTTGACGTATAGCGATAAAATGTGACAGGTATAGAGTTTCCGAAATTCGAATATTTTCCGACAGTTGAGAATAAGGGGGCAGCTAAGTAATTTTGTCTTATCAACAATGTATTTCGAAACATTATTTCTAACTAAAAAATAATGAATAAGTAGTTGAGTGAGCGAGCAATTTTAGCGGCTAAGAATAAAGATGTAGATGACCTGAACTACATAATTCAAAATAAGATCATTGGAACAATGCATTCATTCAAATCTATTGACTGCGTCACAAATGAAGATGAAGCTACCAACTATCCAATTGAATCTTTAAACTCCTTGGATGTGCCTGGCTTAGCACCGCACAATTTACGCCTAAAGGTTGGCTCCGTAGTAATCATGCTTCGAAACATAAACCAACCAAAACTGTGCAACGGTACGCGTTTGGTGGTTAGAAAATTGATGAACAATGTAATTTACGTGACGATACTGAAAGGAAAATTCAAAAGTGAGGAAGTTCTCATTCCGAGGATACCGATGATCCCAACCGATATGCCGTTTGAATTTAAAAGACTTCAATTTCCGATCCGTCTTGCATTTGCCATGACCATCAACAAATCACAAGGCCAATCCTTAAAAGTTTGTGGTTTGAATCTAGAACATCCATGTTTTTTCCATGGTCAATTATATGTGGCATGTTCACGGGTCAGAAATCCATCTGCGTTGTTTGTTTTTGCGCCTAATAATAAAACGAAAAATGTTGTGTATCACAAGGTACTTAAGTGAAGAGCAACCTATGTACTGAAATACAGACATAATAATGAATGATTAATGTAGGTACTTAATTTATTTTTGTATTTTTTCTAATAAAAAAACAAATTCCAAAATCTGCTTATTTGTTGCCTTTAAGGCGGAACAGAGTTCGCCGGGTCAGCTAGTTACCCATAAAAACAATTCAAACTTAAAAGGTAATTATTTTTTCCAAAATTTAACAAAAAATTTTAATGAAATTTGATTGCTAACATCAATTAAAACAACCATTATTATGACGACTATAAAGAAAAACATACATATAACATAGTTATTATTAATTTTGTAATAAGATGTTCCTATATTATTAAGAAATGTATGGGCATACGCCCATACATTTCTTAGTAATATAGGAACATGTGACGTCACCTGTTCCGTAGATTTTCTATGGAGCGTTTTCGGACGATGCGCCGCAACACACCGAACATACCGCTATATCTGTGAAACTATTGATCCTAGGCATATTGTTTCTTTTGCAATATTTCTTATTGAGTTATATACTTCTCATTTATGAAATAAAAAAAAGTAGTCAACTACCCTATTCGGTTGAACGTGAGCGGGCATTTGAGAGGTCGAGGCCGAAGTCGTCTGTCTGTTGAGTACCTTTTCTAGGATACGCTCAAAGGCTTCATTTTGTTGCCTTTGTAGTGCTGACATAATTTCGGCAATTTTCGAGCGAGATGCTCGTAGTCGTGTCTTCGTCTTCGAAAAATTGTCGCCATTTTCAATGTTTGTAAGCACAACGCGTTCAACAATATTTTACAAACAAACGTATTGCCCGAGCACGACAAGAGACCACACACTTACATACAATCTAGCGGAAAACCGCGGGAAGCCGTATCGGACGTTTTTCTTTTTCCGGAACGTTCGGTGCGACGATGGAGCGCGGATTGTCAAAACTGACGTCTTCGTTGCCGCCAATATTCGAATGGCTCGTTACAAATTCTATTTAATTACTTCCATCAATTATAATTGTCCCAACATCTACATATTTAAGCCGAACCTGTTTTTCAATTTTGTTTTTTTTTTTAATATTTGGTATATTGTTAAAAACAAAAATACCTACTTATAGTTAACTCGTATTAATCAACTCTAGTCCAATGTGAACAAGTTGTTTTATTCGAGTTGGCACATCTCTAGTTGCGAGTGTTGAGCGGAGTTGCGCATTATTGTCAACTATTTCTCGCTTCCAAAAGCTCGTCAGCTCATCTTTATCCGGTCATTTCGCGGTGGAACCCGAGCTTAAACCATAGTTCTATCGCTATCTCAAAACATGCAGGATGGGGCTTCGCATATTGTGGTTGTGAGTTCAGCGCATTGTGCCTCATCGAAAGTTTCACTTTCAAGAAAGGAATGGCGAACGTCTATAAAGCTTAGGACCTAATTTATTAGGCAGTGTTCCTAATGTCACTTGTACAGCCTCGTAATTTGTCATCTCGTGTACTCAATACTCTGCAATAAGCGTCACTAACTGTCAAAGAAGTATATAACTTAATGGACGTGACTCTACAAGAAAACATGGCCAAAACATCAATCATAAAAAGTTATAAGTACATGGCCCAAAATTACCTCGTTTTAACGCTCTTCGCCGTATTTTTTAGCTATCGCCATTGGATGCATGGCTTTATGGTCATCAGTTCTCTTTGCCTTGCCCTTTCTTGAGAGGAAAAAATACATTTCATGTTGGGTAACTACTTTCCTAATAATGTACCTACGTAACGTTTTTGTTGTCAGTTCATTTCAACATTTTTACTTTATATCCCAGTTTATCACAAAATATTACATAGGTACAGTCGACAGCACCTCAAGCGTAACAGTGATATCTTGACGTCGCCCTTACTGCGCTCGTAATAGAGGCGACTTTCGTAGTGCTTACACTTGATGTAGAGATCGTCTAATCCTAAATGATGCGCCCTACCACTGCATTTACACACAAAAGCAAATTGAAAAAAAAGACGCAATACAGATAAACATGCAAGTGTCATTGGTTATTCAGTTGCTGGTTAGATGTCAAAAGGTTTGTTTGTTTTGCTGCTTCATACAGTGAGCGTTGTCGGATTCATCGCCCGACTAGTCGACCGAGTTGAACGCATACAGATCATTATATAGTCAGTCGACGCGGCTACACAGATGAAGTGTATCGTTATTATTATGTATTTACACTCACACATCTAATGAAACTAATTAAGTAGTGGGGCGCGTCATTTAAGCTTAGACGATTTCTACCTATTTACTTAAAAAACTTTTTAAATAACCTCTTCTTTAAAGCTGTCTGAACTTGAACGTCTTTGAGAACAGTTGGGTTCAAACTCGCCGTTCGCCTTTCTCAATGATTTCCCGGCCACATACTAGGTATATTAATTAACTGTATTAATATAAATGCACACATACAAAGAACAGCAATACCTACTGTAATACTCAAAGTACAATATAGTCTTGTATTAAGTATTAACGTAATTTTAAATGAATTGTAAAATAACTCTTCCCTTAATGAATTTTTCTAGGTGTACGTACTGCTTAATACTACGTCTTTTTATGTATTCGATAGTCAATAAGTTTTGTCTTTTTAATATGATATACAATTATTCCTATTGTCCTTAATTCAGTCTTGTATATTGTTTTGCATATAATTATTTAGGAATTTTGACCATTTTTTATTGAACAAGAAAGGATTTTGAAAAGCCGGTAAAGTCAATTTAATTGTTCAGCACAAAATTAAATGCCCCTGCCTCTAACCATCTCATACCACGATTACAACCGTACCGGAAAACGGAAATAAATATTATTTGTATGAGCTATTATGAGATAACGTCAAGCGCCCTAATTCACAACTGTCGGAAAAGATTCGAATTTCAGAAATTCTATACCGGTCACTTCTTATCACGGTGCGTCAAAGCGAGACGGCAGGTGACTTTTCGCATCGAATCATTGATATCATTGATTCGACAGTTTCTGAATAAGGGGTCGGTAGTGCGGCGCACTAAAATTGCTCATAAGTTTTCCTTGCCTAAAACGTTCATAGCGAGATGATTGGAAGGGTATTGTCATAATACAGCTATGATTAGTAAATAGCATAAAAAAGACGTGTGGCACTCGGGGACTGCCGCGGTAAAGCTATTGCATAGCATTTTGTATCAACTTATGCAATTATAATTTTATTTATTTATTTTATTCATGCAATATTTCTTTTTCTTTGATATTAATTCAAGTTACACTTTTTGAGCGTGGTGACCGATAAGAAAACAAATTTTTCTATTATTAAATAAATAAAAATGATTATCGAATTTCGCGCGATGTACATTTATATAGATATAATACCATATATACTTTCTCTGCGCGGCATTCATGTGCATTATCTATACACCAAAAACAAAGGTACTGAATAGTACACGTGCTTGGTTTGATGGTTTCTGTTATATACATAATGAAGAATGAATTTATTTATATATATATTTTTTTAATTATTTATTTTTTAGAATTTTTTTATTTATTTATATTGTGAATCTAAATTTAGAATTTAAACTATACGCGTGTGTGTGTTTGTGTGTATAAAAAAGGGCTACTTTTAATATCGCTCATTTTAATATCAAAAGTTTAGGTTATCTTTATAGCAGTATTATATTTTCAATTCAAAATTAATACTGCATTTGTGATAACAATGTACAAATACCTATACACCTATATACTTTCTCATAAACAGCTGCTTATGTATTCGATTTCGGAGCAGCTCGTCTCGATTCGTGCGAGTTTCGTAGAGTCGTACAATACGTCTAATCGCACGCACACAACGCCGTGTCGAAGACTGCCGAACTGAAACGACGTTAGACGATGCACGGCCTTCAAGCCACACCTCCTTGCGCATCGGAGTGGGGAGCGTGAGGTTTTTTCGTTACGGAATTTCTGGATTCGGTCCCCGCGCTCAAGGCCCGCGATAGAAGCTATGCAATAGCTTTAAAAATCATTGGCAACAAAAAAATTTCTACAAAAAACAAGTAGTTCGTTTTAACGCATTAGAATATACAAGACTGGAGCGCATTTTAAATTAAAATTTGACGATTTCTCAAATTTCAATAATTTAATTTAATAATATTCAGATTATTCATTAAGATGGCACTATTCTACTACCTTCATCCTATTATAAATATTAAGACCCGATAGTGCACTTATTATAATATAGGCCAAAGCTTGATAAATCTAGTTCGTTGTGATTCGTCACGATAACAATAGAAAAACAATATATAGAGTATTAGTAGCTTCAGTATACAGAATGGTGCATAACACTGCGTACCTATTATATTCAATGTATAATTAATTAACAATACTCAGGTATGCACCTACTTATAAACTAACAGTAACTTACTTTGTACCATTGTACATTATTGTTGGTCCTTCAAGCCGGATACTCAACAATGTCAAAACCATGCATGTATTTATGTTTCTGTATAGAGTTAAACTACGCTTTTCTATTTTCGTTTTACTAATATTTGGTTATTTATTAAATTAATTCTATATATGATTATGTTTAATGTAAAGCTGGCTTCACATATCACTGGTAAAGAGCTGAGTTTATTTGATACGAACGTACGAATGAGTTATAAATGAAATGGGCGGCCCAATTACGTTTCCAAATTAAATTATTCTTTATTATTAATATAAATTAATAATAAAGTATAATTCCGTGTTTTTCGAGTGTCTGATTGGCAAATGTTTTGTCGCATTTAAAATTTTAAGTTAAATAACTACACACTTTATCAGTGACTTAAAATAAGCTCTACTTACATACATTTGGTATACAAATTATATTTTAGCTTACTTGGCTATCACAAAATTGTTAAAAATATATTTTCAACTTCGTTTCAAACTGAAATCTTTGAAAATATCTACCTACTGCTTTTTCTCATAAAATATTGAAGAAATCAAAGAAAATTATATTTGTTTACAAATTGAATGTATTTATTGTCTAACTTACTTATTTTAATAATGTCTATCACAAATGCATTGTGTAGTTTTGTCATTTCGTTATGTTATGAAGGAGTGTGCACCACATCACTAAGACAAAACTCTGCGCAAGAGTTTAGAGATTCACATAACATTTAACATGGGAAACACAGTGTGTGTATTGAATTTAGAGCTACAATTCGCGTATAGCATTAGAATTGCCATTATTTATTAAGTATTCTTGTTATTGCACTTTTTATTGATATATAGTTTTATTGGACCAAGATTTATAAAACTGTTTTCACCAAGATAATGTCATGTTGTAATTCGCATTGATCTGGTGGAAACGTTGCAATTAAAACTATTATTGTTATAGATCATTTAAAGATAGTTTCAGCTGAAGTATACATTATTATTCTAAATTACACTTGCCTTTAATTTTGTTCACCTTTCCTTTTTTAAATTTTGTAGGATACAATAACTTGTTACAGTCACGAGCAATATGTAGCCACTTTTATACAGTGTTTGGTACAAAGCATAACCTATGTTAACATAGTCATATAAATACTAGGGTGTTATCAAAAATATAAAATTGAAAATTTTAAGTAACCTCTGGATTCATTAATCATCTATCTAACACTATCTCATTGAGACTATCTTATGAGCCCAAACACGCTATATCTGCTGTATCTTAAAAATAAAGCATTCTGCAGACTATTTGATGGTATAGGATCAGCTCAAGGTAACTACGTCGTGGGAATTGCACCGAAGTCACACACAGTACACCAAATTTCAAATCAATCGGATCTGTGAAAGTTAGTAAAATCCTTTTATCATGTAGAAAATAAGCTGATAGCGACCAAACGCCTGAACTGATCTTCATTAATTATATTTAATAAGAACCATCCTAATTACTTAGTAATTAAGTTAGCTTTCAAACAAAAAAAAAACAACTCAACATCGGTCCGTCTTTTAGGAGCTACGATGCAACGGACCCGTCACACTAATAACACCCCTCTTTTTTCATCGAGGGTTAAAAATACAAAATTAAAAAATAAATTTAAAATTTCTTCATAAAAAAAGTTAATTAGGTCAGTTAAACAAAATTATGGAAATTATCAAAATTAACTTTACAGTTTTGAACTTTTGATGACACCTCAGTATTTTTACATACTTATGACTATGTATGTCAACATGGGGAGGTACCGGTTTATTATACCATGCACCATACATCTTACCCTTGTATAGTTTTTTGATTCTGATTACAAACGTAATAAGGATCACATTTTAATGTTTTTGATGCAAAACGCCTACTTTATTATGCTCCAGGCGGGAATCAAACCCGCATCTCCTGATATCCGGCCAGACTCGATCACCATTACGCCACCGGAGCACTAGGTATAACCTGCTAATTTCTTCACCGCTTTCTATCCTTTTCTATTTTTATAGCAAACTTTAATCACCACTCATTGAAGTTAACACCTCCAATGATCCGAAAAGTGACTTTTACAAGCATTTTTAAACTTCCAGCAAAGGTAAGAAAAGCCATTTTCAAAAGCTATATCACATTTTAATGTTTTTGATGCGTTTAAACGCCGACTTTATTGTAACAATTACAAATAATAAAAAAAACGACGGAAACGTGACAGTGTCCGGTGGCGTAGTGGTAGTCGCGTCTGGCCGGACACCGGGGGACGCGGGATAGTTTTCTTTCTTTATTTGTAACTAGCTGTACCCTGCCACGCTACGCAGTGGCACATTGTGATATAGATAAAAACAATCCTTGATGCGGATTTTATATCATGTTAAAATTTCGACTCAATCGGTGCAGAACTTTTTGAGTTTTTGAAGCGTACACAAATCAACATAACATTTTTATATATATAGAAGATTGATACATTAAAGTAATAAGGATATTAACTAGTCAAAAGTGCGTACAGGTTATATGCTTGTGAATCGGGCAACAAGTACCGCTATTAGTGACTCTTATTTTTTTACTTAACCCTGGCTTGGGTACCTCTCTCACATTCTCATCCTACAAAAGGCTCCACTGAAAATCAGCGTCGTGGTTGGTAGCAGCTGCGACAAGTGCTGAGTGGATACCATTTCAGCTTAATCACTCAATAATAATTTATAATTTATTTTGTATTAGAATTAAGTCTTTTATGTTGTGATGCTGATTAAAGTTTTATTCTATTCTATTGTAAATGGAATAAGAGTTAAGGACAGCGAGAAGTGGGTAAAGGGAGAATTGGCTACAGTCATGTTATTGCTCGTGCGTGACTGTAACCAACAGTGCGACAGAAAAACGAAAAATTTTAAATAAAATTAAAACCGACTTCAAAAAACTGAAAGGGATAAAATAATTAAATTTAAGTAGGTACTCATCCCCTAGTAACATATTTTTTGGAGTTGGTGCTTCACTTTCTATTGTTTTTGGAAACCACTTAGCACCAACTCCAAAAATATGTTACTAGGGGATGAGTACCTAGGTACTTAAATTTAATTATTTTATCCTTTTCAGTTTTTTGAAGTCGGTTTTAAATTTTGTTTTAAATTTTTTTTTACAATTTTTAGTGATAACTTTCTAAGGTCGAAGCAAGATGGGTGACCGTCAACTTACATTGTTTCCTACTATCGTATCGTTTCACTAAAAAGTCATTGGAAGGCAAAAATTCGCAATGTCGCATACGTAGACGACTTAATAATTTCAGTTTTTTTTTATCTAAAACCAAACCTCCCAACTAATTTTGAAAAAAATTTTATGGGACCAAATTGCAGCTATTCCGCATCGAACAAAAAAAAGAATCACGTAAATCGGATCAGTAATCTCGGCGTAATCGGTGTACATACAAAGAAAACAAATATGTAGACGACTTACTAATTTCAGTTTTTTTTATTTATGAAAACCAAACTACCGAACTGATTTTGAAAAAAATTTTATGGGACCAAATGGCAGCTATTCCGCATCGAACAAAAAAAGAATCACGTAAATCGGATAATTAATCTCGGCGTAATCGGTGTAGGTACATACATAGAAAAAAAAAACATACCGGCCGAATTGAGAACCTGAACACTGATTATAATATACCAATCACATGAGATTGCACGTGTATTGCAAATTGCAATGCTTAATAATTTTACTAAGCATTGCAAATAGTTTGTATTTTTCCGTTTTCTACTCTTTCCTGTCATACTGTGCGGGATTGTGTAAAGCTTAGAGAATTAGTATTTCGTCGGCTGGCCACGGGAATAGGCAGCGGCGGCACGACTGACGAGGTCGTGGGTCGCTGCTACGCGTGGCCTGCTTAATACATTTCCATACATTTGTTTTCATTTGGGCAAATAGAACCGCGAATATTCGCCGCGGCGAATTTCCCGTGGCCAGGCCTTATGAAAGCCGAAATTGTCGTGGCATGTAATTCCCATTTTAGGGTTTACGAAACAGTCCGAAGTTTTTGAATCAATTAGTCGCCTAGGTCCCTGCCTGGAACTTATTGCGGGTCTTGAACGGTTACATAATGCCTCACCCCCGTTTCCTCCAAACTACATGCTTGAGTGTGGGGTTTTAGCTAAACCTGACGAGGGTGGACCCCTTCCCACACTGCACGTAGATTTTCACAGGAAAATGTAGTAACTTAGCTCCTATCGGTTGCCCGCTGGCAGCTAAGTTGTAAACGAGTTCGCTGGTTGCCCAGCTGTCTCGTTAGCTGTATTTCCCCGCCTATTTGATTAGCAACTTTCTCGATGGGTCTAAAGCAGATCACTCATATCCTGCGAGATGTTTTTGAAGTAGTTCAGTTATGACGATCTGGCGTAAAGATTGCTGCTCAAGCGTGGGAAATATGTAAAAGACCCTGAAATCGCGCGAGTGTGGGCCGCTTCTGTTCGCCTCGAAGAGACACTAGTCTAGACTTGCGCGATTAGCCTCCGTCCCATAACAAATGCGGAAGGTTTCTGAAACTTCTTAAACTGATCTTTGTTAGGGTTGAGGTGAGGGTTTATAAGTTTTGCCAAGCTGTTTCTCTTAATGTTCCCTGGGCACACAGTCACGCAGTAGACTTCCATTCCAGAAGACCTACTTTTCCGGCGTAGCGACTGGTCAACCTGAGTCCACTAGTCTACTACCCTTGTTCTCAACATCAGACGAATATCGGAAACTATATACCTGTCACGTTCTATTGCGGTGCGGCAAAGCGAAACGAGATACGAGTTTTCGAATCGAATCAGTGTTCAGTTATTGATAAGGGTGCAATTGAGTGATAAATCGTGTGATCTCTGCAGCGTTGGGGTGAGGCTGCAGTACTGTAAATTCTCATCGTTAGTCAACCGGCAGGCAGAAAAGTTGCTGGTTCAAACGAGATCACCGAACTTTCAGCATGAATCTTGTCGCGTCACACATCATGGCCCGTGGTCGCCGATGTTATATCCACTTATATCACTTTGGGATGGTGAGATTGCGTCAGCTTCAGCTTTTTGGGCCCGCCTCGTGTAGACAAAGTTTTCTCGAGTATTACCCATTTTGCAGAAGACTTGGCTTTCCCTTGTATTTCGACTTCTTCGCATTACATAGCCCCGGCACCACTTTGGGTTTCTCGAGCGGCAGGTTCCCTGTGGTTCCGCCCTTGGCACCTTCGGAGCATCAACGCCTCCTTGGGTTTCTCGAGCGGCAGGTTCCCTGTGGTTCCGCCCTTGGCGCCCGCGGTGGTTCCTGGACAATGCCATGCTTGGAAGTTGTAGGTTTGTGTGATGAGGTAGCAGAACTATCTTGCTATCCAGCCGTTACCAGCTACAACTTGACCCTGTTTGGCCTTCCGTCTCCCTTGTAAGCTGACTCCCTGTGCAGGTTGTCCGCTCACCTAGTTTTTCGGTTGGCTTACCCGGGACTAGTTGCGCTGGATCCAGCTTCGCTGTTTTACTAAGGTGTTTAAAACATATGAGACTTCCTTCAGTTGCCTTCCGGCCGCCTCCAGTGTTATTCAGCTAAGAGATTGAAAAGTATTTAAGCCCTCCAGTTTCCCTTTGGGCGCAAGTGAATTGCTATAATTCATATGAAGCGTGTCTGCCTCTTACTATTCCTTGGGATACAACCGTTTCCGCTGGCTCACCGACCGCCTTTGCAGGAGGTCTACAAGCCTGGCGTTGCGGTTTATCAACCTGGGTCCAGTTGAGGTAGATCGCTTCGACTCCGCAGCAAAGCTACGCGGTTGTAGTGACTTCGGTTGCCACCGTCGGTTACCCTCAGGCAGCCACCAAAGTTGTTTTGTTGGTAGCTCAAACGAGATTGCCGGTTGCCCTACATTCCCGTGAGCCGTGATTCCCTCCGGTTTCCCTTTGGGAGCAGTTAAATCGCTAGGATTCCTTTGAAGCTCGTCTTCCTCTTACTATTCCTTGGGATACAACCGTTTCCGCTGGCTCGCCTACCGCCTTTGCAGGAGGTCTACAAGCCTGGCGTTGCGGTTTATCAACCTGGGTCCAGTTGAGGTAGATCGCTTCGACTCCGCAGCAAAGCTACGGGGTTGTAGTGACTTCGGTTGCCACCGTCGGTTACCCTCAGGCAGCCACCAAAGTTGTTTTGTTGGTAGCTCAAACGAGATTGCCGGTTTCCCTACAATCCCGTGAGCTGCATATCCCTCCGGTTTCCCTTCGGGAGTTAATGGAGACAAGATGATTAATAGAAAAGGAATGGAAGCGGGAATAGAGGACAAGACAGGGAATCGTCTGATTGTTTCAGTTGCGCCTGTTTCAGAGGGAATCAGGCCAATAACAGGCGGCAACCACGTGAAGGACAACAACAACCAGGCTTGCCTTGGGGATCTACACGACCTGCGCTCTCCCCCAAAGCCAGCGCCAATTTATCTACCGGGACAGATAGATAAAATAGACAAGAAGTTATATTGTGCGTCTTATTATGCGCAATTCCAACATAACTTTTTGTCCGCCCTCATTTGACGACTTAAACTACCTTATTTTTTTATTAAAATTATTTTTTAAATTACAGTGATTTAGTAACTAATTGAATTTATACAATGTAGCAAATAATTTCAAATCACAAAATACTAATTACGACTTTTTAACAAATAAAATTAGTTTTTTACAACATATTCCAGATACTGTTTTGTAAATCATTTATTAAAAATCAGAGCTGCACAAATCACAAATAACACTGTTACGATATCTTACACTTGGCCATAAAAGTTGTCATACTCTTTAGAATCTATATGGTAGAACTTTTAGAAAAAAATAATATGAAAACACAGAGTTTTATTTCAAAACATGGTTCTAAGTTAGACTTGGATAAAATGTGATGCCCTCTTTATGTTCAATTACAAACAAAAGTGAGACAGCCTCTGTTTTAAAGAAAGACGGCATGAGTTTATTAAAAACTGGTCAGGTCAATCTTCTTTAATATGATAATAATGTGACATAATAAAATCCAACAAACAAGATATTTCATATCCGGCCAGGTATATGTACACCACTATCTCAAAAAATTTGAAAAAATCTCCTGAATCCGGGAACAATACTAATCGTTCGTTTTCATGCATAGTTTGTTTAAACAAAAGTTGAAACTTTCCGTCGATTTCACTGTTATTCAATATGTCAATATGGCGGACGACAAGTCAACTAAACGTAACCAAAGTGACTTAAGCGCCATGATGTATATTTGGCTGTTGCAGTTTTTTTATAATAATTAATGTTTATAAACAAAACAAATAAAAATTTATTCCCTACCCGCTATAGTTTTATACTTCATTAGAAACAAATTAAGTACTTATATTGTACTTATATTTATTTTTAAGCACAACAGATTATGTGTGTTCTCTTCTAAGATGGCATCCTCAGTGGATAACTGTAATTGACCTATTTATTAGAATTTAGATTTAAGTACCAGTCTGTAATAGGTTGTTGTTATCCTGAATAAATAATAAAAAAAAAGAAGAAAAAAAAAGAAAAGGGACAATTGAAAATTGTTTTGCACATTTTTGCCTAGTTTTTAGTATAGTGTACATAGACCTGGCCGGGTCTCCATACATTGTTTGTCTTGGATGTAAAAGTCCACACTGAGTAAATGATTAATAATTTTCATTCTGTATGCTCATAAAATTACTGAGGTACTTAAATCAATTTCTTTTACTTGATAAAATGTTCACTTCACATAGAAACATAAGTAACTAGCACAATATCACCCTATGGTATCGTCCAAGTTTGTGATTGAGTGGTCTTGAATCATTGTGGAATGCTGAGTGATTGTCATGCGGAACTTTAGCTCCTCATCTGATATTAAGTGAGTTTTCTCTATCGGACCACGGTTACCGCAGCCGGCCACTGAAATAATTATTATAGTTTACAAATAATGCACTAGGTGTAGATTCTGTTGGTATAAACATGTCATGGCATAGTTAACTGCCTCTTGTTCATTCTACTTCTATAAGTAAGGGATAGGATGACTTTCAAATGTCAAGTTACTTGACTCTTAGTTGACCCATACACTTTTATTACATATTTACACATAATTTTTATACAATAAAATCATATTTACTATGTTTCCCTTACCAGCCTGCCATTACTGCCTCAACATTATTGTCAATTGAGTCTAGTTCTCAGGTAGGTACTTCACAAATTAAATAAAACTCTGATTATCCAATGTAATGGATAATCAGTCCAATCAGCTAATCAGTCAATCAAATCCTGCTTTGTAGTAAATACAAGACACAGAAGACTGTGGCATGACATATGGAGTGGTATTACCTGGACATTTTCTAGAGCTCTTGCTTGCTATCAAATTAAAGATGGCCTCTCTTTCATATATATGGCCACAGACAGAGTTTTTAACTGGATCAACAATTGGTTTTTTAGTTATTGGATCAATCTGTAAACAAAAAGAAATTGGTTTAGAATAATTTTTCAATCTTTATTTTATTTATTTAGTGAATAAAGAAAAATAATATAAGTCACTCTTAACTAACTACAAACAAGTGAACTTTTTTGACATCATATTGGTGTAATTAATGAATGTAATTAGGTAGTTATATGACTTGTATATGATTTTCATCCTTTCAACCATTATGGGTGGCAGCTTGGGCTCAATATGAAATGAACATGCATTATAAAATCTATTAAGTATGATATGTAAGATTATGGGTACTTAAAGATTATTAACATTAGATAGTATAGATATTATTCACAGTTTCAGGATTTTTTTAAACAATAAGCTGTCAAAAGACATGTCTTGTCATTCTACTTTAGATGAGAGACTATATACCAACCAAGCTGATGTGTATCTAAGTGATTCAATTTTTTTTTGATAATGAAAACATTCAAGATATTGATCAAAATAAAATTAAAGTTGTGGCCCTCACATGTGTGAGCAATTATGGTATGCCTGTTAAGTGGTTACTTCAGAGATTTGACAAAATTTTATTACACATTTTGAAATTAGACTTACATATTGTTCTTGGGATTCAGTTATCGCTATATCTGAGTCATTACAGTTTTCTGAAAGAAAAAGTAGGTAGTTTTGTAAAAAAATAACATTTTACTACTAATAATGACTGTTGATGAGTATAATATTGTTTATTACTTACGTCTTATAAGTCGTCCTTTTTGAATCCGTTTATTCAGTTCTATCATGTATGGGTGGTTCTTTACATTCAGACGCTTGCCAGCCATGCTGCTCAAGTGTCCCGTAAACCTATCTTGCAAACTATCCACATTTGACGAGTCCGTTTCTCGCTTGAATAAATTGTTAAAGTGAGTGGTAAAATAAAATCTAGCAATAAAAACAGACGAACTAAATTTATGTACATAGGTAACTTACTTTTGCTCTTTCCAATGCCTGGATAGCAACATCTTGTTGGGCTTCTAAAAGACAATATTCTTCAACGTATGATTTCAGCTTACCGAACTCGGCCTCTTTTTCGTCGTCTAAATAATTCGAAACATTGTCGGTACACAGATACAAACTAGTGATGCACTGTTTCCTTAGGTCTGCCAAGTCGGAATCCGCCATGCTAGAGGTTAGTGACTTTCATCAAATAGAATTTAATAATGTCCAAGGAAAAATAGCGTCAGGCAGAGAAGGTATCGTGAAAATGCTTGCTAACAATCTGATTTGGTGGTGAAAACTTACAAACAAATTACAAAAAGAAGAATAAAATTTCAGCAAAACTAAGAAAGATGTGACATTTTTTTTTGTTAATTCTCCCTTATAGGGAAGGCAAAGGGAACTTCTGCCCATACAGCCATGTATTCAGTATTTCTTTATTTCTTCTTTTATTGCATTTAAAATGCTGGCGTAACACATTTCAATGCTTCTTGGGAGTATTTGACACGAAATATATGATGACAGTATTTATATGGTGCTACTTGATCAGGTGGATAACCACAAAAAATTCTCATCGTATTTCACATCATAATTACTTTTATTTTAATAATCTTTTAGTTGCACGTCAACACGAACACTTATTTTATAAAACTACACCACTTTTAGAACGCAAAGTTCGCTCCGACACGATTTTAAATTATTGTAATAAAAATCTTGACTGACGCCACAAAAACCTGCCAAACACTATTTCTTTTTGGTTCATTCCCCTATTAAGGGAAGGCAAAGGGTACTAATGGCCATACAGCCATGTGTTGGGTATTTCTTCATTTATTGCATTGAAATGCTGGTCTAACACATTTCAATGCATAATAGGAGTATTTCACGCGAAATAAATGATGACAGTCTCCATTTGATGCTACTTGATGAGGTGGATAACCACAAAAAAGTAAACTAAATGCTGGTGTTACACATTTCAATGCATCTTGGGAGAGTTTGACGCGAAATATATGATGGCAGTCTCCATATGATGCTATTTGATGAGGTGAATAACCAGGAAAAAGTTCTCATCGTCTTTCACACAATAATCACTTTTATTCTAATAATCTTTTAATTGTACAGACGACAGCAAATCAAGCGTATCAGTTTGACATTGAGACCGGCTTTGTAAGGCAACTGTTACACTTGATGTGCTGTCGTCTGTACGTCAACACATACACTTGTTTTTTTATTACTGCACCAATTTTATGACGACGACGGCCGGCTGGTCGAGAGGTCTGTACCCCTTATTATACAGGCTACTCAGTCAAGAGGTTCCGGGTTCAAATCCCGGTAGGGGCAAATGTTTGTATGATGAATACGAGCATTTGTTTTCGAGTCATGGATATTTATATGTTTATTTAGTATATTTCTAATATTTATATACACCATCATCATCATCATCACCAGCCTATATACGTCCCACAGCTGGGCACAGGCCTTCCTGCATGGGAGAAACACATGAGGAGATTGGGCCATAACACCACCACGCTGGCCCAATGCGGGTTGGTAATATTATTAAACATTATATAATATTTATATACATATTATTATAATTAATTATCCGTTATCTAGTATCACATAAGCTCTTAATGATGCTTACTTTGGGCTAGATAATAGGTGTGAGTGTATGAATATTATTATTATAATTATAATAATCATCATAAGTATTTAATTTTCAACAAAATTATTCTGGACATCATTTGATTTTTAATAAGTATCTTATGAGCTATCATCATAGTTGTAAAATAACTCCACAACAAAATAATGTTCAAGTGCCACGCACGCATTTATGATATCCAACAAAGGCGGCCGCGGGTGGGGTGATCATGAGGGGGGCAGGGCGCGTGACATTTTTATACCATAGTTCCACTCTTACTGATCATTTCTTCTAAAATAATACATTAATCGCGAAGGTGTTTTTATAAACATGATTTGAATCCTTAACCAAATAAATACTGAAGTAAAATCATGTAACCCACGTTAATTATGTTATTTTCCGACATCCACACGAACGAAGTCGCGGGGCGGGCACAGCTAGTTTACCATAAAAAAAATCAATGTCATTTAAACAAAAAAAACATGAGCTAAATAAATATTTATTTGATATCGGCTGTGACTACAAAATCAATAATCAATTGTAGTATTTACAATACTTTTTATGATACTTAAATTTAAAAAAAATCCCAAGTGATTTTTTATTGGTAATTAGTACATTTTTCAGTTTATACAACTATAGATAAGGCACTAGAAGCAATATTATGACAGCCACAGAATAATATTAGATTGCAAACATTAACATAAATAGTTTAGTCTTATGATCTCATTGTCACTGTGATTGATTAGCAGTCTTTAAAAAAATTGTTAAGTTAGGCTAAAACTAAGACCTTTAATAATAATAAAAAAATAGCCAATTACAAACGGTTATTCACTGCTATACCACCTAAAGTAACATCTCCTGTGTTGGGACATTATTCTGTGGCCGGGATAGTCTCACTGGAGAGTTTATCATTAAAACTATGAATCGACACATAATTACTTTGTAATGCATCGGACTACTGTCATAAAACTATGGATCGAATGGAAATTTTTCATCAGTAAAATTATATAATTACTTTTTCTAACGAGTGTACGTCATCGAATCGGATAAAATAAGTTTCTTATTACATCACAACTTCGCGATTTTGACATCTAAGTTACATCTAAGATTTTAATATGTATTTTTTTTTATGAGTTCTCAATTTTTTAACATTATGACAAATATTTGAGATATTTTTAGAAAAATATCTAGAAAATAAACATTATGTCCTGAGCGGGAGTTAAACCCGCGATTTTCACAATCCGGGTGACTGCTCTAACCATTCAGCTACCAAAGACTTGGGATAACCATATGAATTTCCTATAGACTAGTGTTTATTTAATGTTATGAGCTAACATCTAGTTTTACAAACACCCATTTCAAATAAATTTGTTTAATTTTTTTTCTAGTCTAATTATTAGTCAAGATTTTCAGTTTATATTTTCAAAATACACCGATTCGATTATCAGATAGGACAACAATTATATTTAAAATATATTAGCATTTATAAAAGTCAGCTAAGAGACTTCTTTTGAATATTTATCATTATCTCTCATAATTTCTGATTTGGATAATTCACGCACCTTTGGAAAATTAACTATGCGTATTATAGAGTATATTGTTGGCAATACTAGTACGTGACGTCATGAAGCGGTTTGACAGGAGGCGGGAGAACGGCGGTCACTGCCTGACTGCCTCACTGTGGTTCCGGCCGTCGACCGCGCTTGTTTTCATGTTTACCTACTTTTGTGTGTTCCATCCCGAAAAGCCACTTTGTTAATCACTTATATTTTAATATAAGAGCTAAACTGATTTACGTATAAATTTATGCTGTTTTATTTATCCAATAATAAGTAAATAGCTAACAATATGTTGGTAAATTTTCGATAACATTTAAAATATACAGGTTGAAATATTTATATGTAAAATGACTAAAATGTTTATACTTAACATGCTTACTTCGGGCTAGATAATTGTTTCATGTATAAAATATCATATTATTTTAATAACATAACACAATATTTATTGCTTAGACAGTGACGCCGACATGTCCTAGCGCGGCTGATAGTTGCTTGAGGTGGTCGCGCATGTCCGCGGGCGAGAGTGAGCGCCGCGCGCCTATCACCTTGAACGCGTTCAGGTACTCCAGTTCAGAGAACTGCGCGCCTTTCTCGCGCACTGATGCTATGATTTCCTGTGAAAGAACGATTTAATCTATCAGTAAAGTACACACAGTAAAGTATGGTAGTAGACGACGTAATTTATTTATTCGGAAGACCAACAGATATTACAACAATGAGTGACATAATAACAAAAAGCCAATTGTAGGTCCTCACAAGTGGCAACATATTCACTAAGTAATATACAAACTGTAACAAACTATGCACGCACATGCATACACACTCAATCAGCGTATTAATACTCTGTAATTAGGTTTAAAAAAGTATTTGCTCATAAGACGCATCGCCGACAAACAACTGGTATTAAATAAATCCATGTCCGTCCAATCCGTTATGCAGTGGCATAGAAAATATTAACCGCACGCCAAAGACATGTATTCTGTCTATAATTCGAATTTACACGGGGTAGGAATAGGGGCGAATGGAATCTAAGTGGCTTAGAGGGAACTTTAAGGGAGATACAGGATACAAGCTCAGGGCAATCAATAGTATGTTCGTCTGGCCCACCCAACCCCGCGGCTTTGGAAAACGCGCGGGGTTGGGTGGGCCAGACGAACATTCAATAGTTCCGAAAGCAATCTTCAATAAAAATAGTAGTCTAAGATAATTGTTTTTTTATACAACTAGATGACCAGAAATGCTGAAAGCCAGATGTAAAGTGGATACTGTCGAGTACAGACACTTGCAATAAAGGAAAACAGTATGTACGGATCATAAGGGCCCGGGACCATCTCCCGGGCGCGGTTGGTCACGAGTCGAACACCCCGGGCGCGGGTGGTCACTGAACCCGGGCGCGGGTGGTCCCCTTCCCCGGGCGCGGGTGGTCACTGAACCCGGGCGCGGGTGGTCACTGAACCCGGGCGCGGGTGGTCATTGACCCCGGGCGCGGGTGGTCCCCTTCCCCGGGCGCGGGTGGTCACTGAACCCGGGCGCGGGTGGTCACTGAACCCGGGCGCGGGTGGTCATTGACCCCGGGCGCGGGTGGTCCCCTTCCCCGGGCGCGGGTGGTCACTGAACCCGGGCGCGGGTGGTCACTGAACCCGGGCGCGGGTGGTCATTGACCCCGGGCGCGGGTGGTCCCCTTCCCCGGGCGCGGGTGGTCACTGAACCCGGGCGCGGGTGGTCACTGAACCCGGGCGCGGGTGGTCACTGAACCCGGGCGCGGGTGGTCATTGACCCCGGGCGCGGGTGGTCACTGAACCCGGGCGCGGGTGGTCACTGAACCCGGGCGCGGGTGGTCATTGACCCCGGGCGCGGGTGGTCCCCTTCCCCGGGCGCGGGTGGTCACTGAACCCGGGCGCGGGTGGTCACTGAACCCGGGCGCGGGTGGTCATTGACCCCGGGCGCGGGTGGTCCCCTTCCCCGGGCGCGGGTGGTCACTGAACTCGGGCGCGGGTGGTCATTGACCCCGGGCGCGGGTGGTCCCCTTCCCCGGGCGCGGGTGGTCACTGAACCCGGGCGCGGGTAGTGACTGACCCCGGGCGCGGGCTGGGTAGTGAGTGACCCCGGGCGCGGGCTGGGTAGTGACTGACCCCGGGCGCGGGCTGGGTAGTGACTGACCCCGGGCGCGGGCTGGGTAGTGACTGACCCCGGGCGCGGGCTGGGTAGTGAGTGACCCCGGGCGCGGGTAGTGACTGACCCCGGGCGCGGGTAGTGACTGACCTCGGGCGCGGCGGCCAGCAGGTGCAGGTAGTCGTGCGCGCGGTGCAGCCCGCGGTGCGGCAGGCGCAGCGCGGCGAGGGCACTGACCCCGGGCGCGGGTGTGGCGGTCACTATGGCCGGGCGCGGGTGTGGCGCGCACTGACCCCGGGCGCGGGCTGGGTAGTGACTGACCCCGGGCGCGGGCTGGGTAGTGACTGACCCCGGGCGCGGGTAGTGACTGACCCCGGGCGCGGGTAGTGACTGACCTCGGGCGCGGCGGCCAGCAGGTGCAGGTAGTCGTGCGCGCGGTGCAGCCCGCGGTGCGGCAGGCGCAGCGCGGCGAGGGCACTGACCCCGGGCGCGGGTGTGGCGGTCACTATGGCCGGGCGCGGGTGTGGCGCGCACTGACCCCGGGCGCGGGCTGGGTAGTGAGTGACCCCGGGCGCGGGCTGGGTAGTGAGTGACCCCGGGCGCGGGCTGGGTAGTGACTGACCCCGGGCGCGGGCTGGGTAGTGACTGACCCCGGGCGCGGGCTGGGTAGTGACTGACCCCGGGCGCGGGCTGGGTAGTGAGTGACCCCGGGCGCGGGTAGTGACTGACCCCGGGCGCGGGTAGTGACTGACCTCGGGCGCGGCGGCCAGCAGGTGCAGGTAGTCGTGCGCGCGGTGCAGCCCGCGGTGCGGCAGGCGCAGCGCGGCGAGGGCACTGACCCCGGGCGCGGGTGTGGCGGTCACTATGGCCGGGCGCGGGTGTGGCGCGCACTGACCCCGGGCGCGGGCTGGGTAGTGACTGACCCCGGGCGCGGGCTGGGTAGTGACTGACCCCGGGCGCGGGCTGGGTAGTGACTGACCCCGGGCGCGGGTAGTGACTGACCCCGGGCGCGGGTAGTGACTGACCTCGGGCGCGGCGGCCAGCAGGTGCAGGTAGTCGTGCGCGCGGTGCAGCCCGCGGTGCGGCAGGCGCAGCGCGGCGAGGGCACTGACCCCGGGCGCGGGTGTGGCGGTCACTATGGCCGGGCGCGGGTGTGGCGCGCACTGACCCCGGGCGCGGGCTGGGTAGTGACTGACCCCGGGCGCGGGCTGGGTAGTGACTGACCCCGGGCGCGGGTAGTGACTGACCCCGGGCGCGGGTAGTGACTGACCTCGGGCGCGGCGGCCAGCAGGTGCAGGTAGTCGTGCGCGCGGTGCAGCCCGCGGTGCGGCAGGCGCAGCGCGGCGAGGGCACTGACCCCGGGCGCGGGTGTGGCGGTCACTATGGCCGGGCGCGGGTGTGGCGCGCACTGACCCCGGGCGCGGGCTGGGTAGTGAGTGACCCCGGGCGCGGGCTGGGTAGTGAGTGACCCCGGGCGCGGGCTGGGTAGTGACTGACCCCGGGCGCGGGCTGGGTAGTGACTGACCCCGGGCGCGGGCTGGGTAGTGACTGACCCCGGGCGCGGGCTGGGTAGTGAGTGACCCCGGGCGCGGGTAGTGACTGACCCCGGGCGCGGGTAGTGACTGACCTCGGGCGCGGCGGCCAGCAGGTGCAGGTAGTCGTGCGCGCGGTGCAGCCCGCGGTGCGGCAGGCGCAGCGCGGCGAGGGCACTGACCCCGGGCGCGGGTGTGGCGGTCACTATGGCCGGGCGCGGGTGTGGCGCGCACTGACCCCGGGCGCGGGCTGGGTAGTGACTGACCCCGGGCGCGGGCTGGGTAGTGACTGACCCCGGGCGCGGGCTGGGTAGTGAGTGACCCCGGGCGCGGGTAGTGACTGACCCCGGGCGCGGGTAGTGACTGACCTCGGGCGCGGCGGCCAGCAGGTGCAGGTAGTCGTGCGCGCGGTGCAGCCCGCGGTGCGGCAGGCGCAGCGCGGCGAGGGCGTGGCGGAGCGTGGCGAGGCGCGCGGCCGCGGCGCTCGTGCTGCCGCTCGCCGCGTCCGCGCTCTGCCAGCGCCACACCACGCCCGCCGACATCATCTCGCCGAGACCGCCGAACACGTACTGAAGCGAACACAGGTTCATGTTATAAAACTATAGCAATGCAAGTTTTAATACAGTTGAAAAATCTATAACCATGACAACTTTTTTATTATCAGTAAGAATTTTGTATTGGGCCAGCGTGGTGGTGCTATGGCCTAAACTCCTCATGTGTTTCTCCCATGTAGGAAGGCCTGTGCCCAGTAGTGGGGCGAGGCTTGTAATTGATGATCATAAAGATTTTCAGCTTAAATATTGCTATTTCTTATTCATGTTTCAATCTCAGATTATTGTACACTTTAAACTATCCAATGTAATTAATTATTAGTTTTAATTAACTATTAAATTTGCGCCGGTACTGACCGCGAGCGCGGCGGGCGCCAGTATGCCGGCGGCGTGTTCGTGCAGCGCGAGCAGGGCGTGCGCGAGGCGCGCGGCGCCGCCGGCCCCCGTGTCCGACGTGTCGTCGCCCTCCGCGCACTCCTCCTGCCCGAGGTAGTAGAAGCACTGGATGCGGACCTGTTTGAAAGAAACACGACAAATCAATAGTCCATTTGTTTTACTTGGGCCTAACATGTAAACAGAAACCAAATTTACAAAAATTTCTTATTCTTGACCTTTAAAATATACAATCCACTGGTCCAACTTAATACAGATTGCACTTTTTCAAAGCTTCTTAACTGAAGCATACGCGAAATAATAATAATATATTTAAAAAGCACTAACCTACGTATTCATGAAAACAAGTTAAGTTATTAGAGGCTTAAAAGGTGTTTTGTTTCTCCCACTCATATGAGAAAGAGAAAACATATTGTAGCAGTGTTTTCTTTAAAATAGGTTTATTGAGCGTTTATAAATATGGGCGTAAATATTTGCCAATAAATACACCATTGTAAAAATGGGACATTTTCTGTTAAGCTTTTTATTCTCAATTCGATACAGTACTTTTATACCACGAAGCGACGTGCAGTGACAAGCGCTTTACTTGTGGTAACAGTGTTAAACACACTGCGAATGTGTGCGAGAATACGTGTGGCGTTAGCATTTTAACAGATGGAAATAGGCATTATATCAGACACTCACCTCCAAATGCAAGAAGAGAAGGCATTTATGTGAAATCTCTTCAAATATCAAGGCCGCAGAGTTGATGTCCGCCACGAACTTGTCGCTGAGCTTGATGCTCCCGGCGGTCGGCGAGGAACTGCTCACGATGCTTGGAATCGTTTTGATGTTTGCGCTTAGCCAGTCCTGTTCAACATAAAGTTGCACATATTGATACACACAACACACACACATAGGGATGTCGCACAGTCACTGTTTAATCCGCGGCCGGTCGCATGTATAGAGCGGAAACCACGTAGCAATAACGTCGTGAGGATTCAATTGACCGATCCCAGGATCAACCGTGGTGAAAATTGATTTGTTTTTCGTATAGAAACCAGAGCGCTCAAACCAATACGCCACCGAGCTTCTCATTAATTTCAGCCGAAAGACGTCCACTGCTGGAAAAAGGCCTCCCATAAAGATTTTCACGACGATCGCTCCTACGCTGCACACAACCAGCGGCTACCTGTGACCTTGATTGGGTGCCAAATTAAAGTACTTGAGTGTACAATGTCGACGAATCCAACTCGGCTTGGCAGCGTTCGGGAAGCTTCGCAGCATATTCTCGGCCCAACTACCGCAGTGTCTCAAGACGAGTCTTTAATTCGTGTGTGTTGCCAGTGATGACTTACGGAACTGAGACGTGGCCGCTTACAATGGGCCTCATAAGAAGGCTCAATGTCACCCAAAGGGCAATGGAGAGGGCTATGCTCGGGGTTTCTCTGCGCGATCGAATCAGAAATTATGAGATCCGCAGGAGAACTAAGGTCACCGACATAGCCCAAAGAATTGCGAGCCTCAAGTGGCAGTGGGCAGGTCACACTGCAAGGAGGACTGACGGCCGTTGGGGCGGAAAGGTCCTCGAGTGGCGGCCGCGTACCGGGAGACGCAGCGTTGGTAGGCCCCCACAAGGTGGACCGACGATCTGGTGAGGGTCGTGGGAAGCCGATGGATGCGGACAGCGCAGAACCGATCGGTATGGAAATCTTTGGGGGAGGTCTATGCCTAGCAGTGGGCGTCTCTCGGCTGAAATGATGATGTACAGTCGACCAAATAAAATCATGACCCACTTGGCCGATCATTCCTTTAGAATCATAAATTTAGTTAGGTTTCCTTCGCTATCATGCGTGTTGCACTTAGTACGGTTTAAATATGAATAAAAATGCGACATTACGGGTCAGAGATCTATGCAATTTTAATCTTTGTTATCACTGCACTAAAGTCTCAATTGGAATTCAAATAAGGTGTCGTTCATAATCTAAACTCTTTTCACTACTGAGAAAAACTATTATAATTTTAAAAATAAAATGACGTTATGTGTCAGATGTCAAGTAGTCTGAAATTAAAAAAAACCTGAAATTTTAAAAAGCCATAAAACAAAATTGAATTGAATAAAATAAAAATCTAAGACAATATTATAAACAAATCGTCGCCGCCGATTTTCGTAAAAACTTTTTCGTGCAATACTCAAATACCCCGATATATTTATCGTAGCGATCGTAGCCTTGTCAGTGACTGTCAGTGTCTAATTACTTAAGAAATGTATGTTCAAGCGATTTTCGACCTACTTTGTATAGAGTGACTGTAGGAAAATGATCTTAAGGTCGGTCATGATTCAATTTGGTCGACTGTACAATGTAATAAGCGATGGGGCTCTACAGACCATGGTCTCCGTGAGCAGAGCTACGTCAGCGAGCGCGGCGCCGTTGGCGACGATCTCGCGGCGGGTCACGGCGCCGTCGCCCAGGCTCGAGCCCAGGATCTCGGCCTCGCGCTCGTATGCCTGGTTCAGGTCCTGGAGGAAACCACATCTCTGAACTGAATACGTCTATGAATGTTGTATAAACTATAAATACTCGTTTGTAATCAAATCTGAATGTCAAATTTAAATATTTAAAATAGAGCTGTTATTGACTTAGGTATTTCAAAAATATATCACGTCATGAACAGAGGTCAGAATTAGGTAGAGTTATTTATGTACTTACATTGATTTCATACAGCGAAAGAAGAAAGTGGATATGCCTCAACTCCCGAGATTATTTTAAAGAGCATAAAAATTCCGTGATTTATTAAATAAAAAAGTTATTTACTTTTACATAACTTAAACCACTGCACGCGCGACGTTGCCATATTAACATCAACGACATAGGATATCCGAAGTTGCAATATTTGAAATCCCGGGAAGATCCATATTTATATCAACTTTTCGATGCAAGTACCTACATAAATAACTCTACCTAATTCCGACCTCTGGTCACGATCTAAAGTTTTTCAGAGTTTTCCTTCTATGTCACAAATTACAAATATTTCAACAATAAAGCTTGGGCTCTATCGCGAAATGAACGGACAAAGATAAGCTGATTGAAACTCGTCCAAAAAATAGCTGCCAGCGGCTTTAACACTAGCTATCTTACAATCGAGGGAGCGAAGAGAGCGCTCTGGATATGGGAAGGGTAACATACTCCTCGCTCCGTTCGACACTCGCAACCAAATCGATAACACAGCGAGGCCGCTCCCGTTTATATTTGCACTTTCACCCCGAGCCTCCGCTATGAAATTATCGTTGCGAGATAAGCTGATTCATTAATGACCTCATTTCGCAGACGAGTCCCCGCTTAAATTTGCTTGCATAACGAGTGGTGATTCAGAAAACGTATAAGAACAAAAGCAAGGAATACAGTTTGGAATTGCAAAATTAAACCATTTGATGGCTAAAGGATTAAAGAAATCATACACAAGAATAATAATACCCAAGGCCGTGTCAACGATACCGCCGCAACCCGATTTATTTTTATTGAATTTGCCAATTTAATGCAGTTATTACACAAATAATAGTCCCGGTTGTTCCTGCAACCGCTTTGACCTACCAATCCGCATTGAGCCAGCGAGGTGGTGTTATGGCCCAAACTCCTTCCTCGTCGGAAGACAACGATAATGCGTCTTATTCCATTACTAACATGTGACTGGTTGTCATGGAAACAGGACGATGCAAGGACGAGCGGTGTCAAATCGTAGTCGTCTCGTACTGCATGCAGCATACGCGCGGTGTACGATACGAGACGTGTGTAAAGACACTTAAGCCGTTGGTCCCGGCAACTATTCGCATTGCAAACCCCTCATGTGTTTCTACCATGTAGGAAGGCCTGTCCGCAGTAGTGGGACGTATATAGGCATTATATAGGGCGTGGTACCTGCGCGGCGGGGGGCGCGGCCGGGCGCCAGTTGGGCAGCGACTGCAGGAACCTGACGATGTCGTAGTCGGGCGTGGTACCTGGGCGGGGGGGGGCGTGGTACCTGCGCGGCGGGGGGCGCGGCCGGGCGCCAGTTGGGCAGCGACTGCAGGAACCTGACGATGTCGTCGTCGGGCATGGTACCTGGGCGGGGGGGGCGTGGTACCTGGGCGGGGGGGGCGTGGTACCTGCGCGGCGGGGGGCGCGGCCGGGCGCCAGTTGGGCAGCGACTGCAGGAACCTGACGATGTCGTCGTCGGCCAGCCAGCGAGCCGCGCGCGCGCCGCCCGCCGGCACCAGCCGCGCCTGCGCCGCGCGACACTGCGTCGCCAGCGCCGCCACCGCGCCTGACCACTCACAAACCATCCTTTATACAGGCCGTACAAGACAGATGGCAGTGACGGCGATCCCTAACACGACTTGGTGAAACAATTGAAATCGCAAAAATAATCAGTCATAGTAGTCATCATAGTGAAGATATTACAACATATTTAAACTAGAATAGATTGAACACAAAATGTTCAAAATAACAAGGTTTCTTCTACTTACTAACAAAAACAAAATAATAATAATATTGTATTAAAATGGCATTGAAATCACAAGAGTGCGCAAGTATGTTGTCCATAGGCATAATGACGCAGTTTAAAAGTGTCACCTGTGGTGGCCCGCAGCGCGTCGGCCCCCCCGCAGGCCCCGCAGCGTCGCGCCGCGGCCGCCGCGTCCACCACCGCCTGCCAGCCCTCCACGCAGCACGCGAACACCAGCCGGTGCCGCGACCTGATCATACACACAATTTACACATTTAAGTCCAATATATTAGGACAAGTAAACTGATTCTCATATGACTTCACATGCTCCACGCCGACGGCGGCGCGTGGCCGTGTCTATGTGCTATAATGACGTCTCACCCGGGCGCCACGACGGTCTGCCTCCACGCCGACGGCGGCGCGTGGACGTGTCTATGTGCTATGATGACGTCTCACCCGGGCGCCACGACGGTCTGCCTCCACGCCGACGGCGGCGTGTGGACGTGTCTATGTGCTATGATGACGTCTCACCCGGGCGCCACGACGGTCTGCCTCCACGCCGACGGCGGCGCGTGGACGTGTCTATGTGCTATGATGACGTCTCACCCGGGCGCCACGACGGTCTGCCTCCACGCCGACGGCGGCGTGTGGACGTGTCTATGTGCTATGATGACGTCTCACCCGGGCGCCACGACGGTCTGCCTCCACGCCGACGGCGGCGCGTGGACGTGTCTATGTGCTATGATGACGTCTCACCCGGGCGCCACGACGGTCTGCCTCCACGCCGACGGCGGCGTGTGGACGTGTCTATGTGCTATGATGACGTCTCACCCGGGCGCCACGACGGTCTGCCTCCACGCGGACGGCGCGCGCATGGCCGTCTCTATGGCGGCACGCGCGGTGGCCGCCAAACGCTCGCTCTCTCCCGTCCGCACGTAGTCCGTGATGAACGCTCGCAGCGAACACTCCCCGCCTCTGTTCGCAAAAAACATTACACACTCAATTTTAAAACTAGAAAATTATAGAAAAACGGACTAACAAAGAATAAAACAATATACATTCTTAGTGACAGCCAAGCAGCTCTCAAAGCACTTGGCCTCCTGCTCATCTACTCAAATCTAGTCTTGAACGCTGTACAGGCTTTAAACAAGCTGGCTAAGCTCTCTGGGACTCTTCCTAAGTCTAGAATTTCTGTCTTTGGATATGCCCCTTCATTCTGGTTCTAGCCAGGGCATCACAATGACATAAGAGATGCTTGATTGATGCACAGAGCGCGTGCAGGTGTGCGGGCTCGGCGCGGCACACCACGGGTCGTGCGTGCGGGTGTGCACAGAGGGCACTGACCTGGCGCGCGGCTCCATGTGTGCACAGAGCGCGTGCAGGTGCGGCAGCGCGGCGTGCAGGTGTGCGGGCTCGGCGCGGCACACCACGGGTCGTGCGTGCGGGTGTGCACAGAGGGCACTGACCTGGCGCGCGGCTCCATGTGTGCACAGAGCGCGTGCAGGTGCGGCAGCGCGGCGTGCAGGTGTGCGGGCTCGGCGCGGCACACCACGGGTCGTGCGTGCGGGTGTGCACAGAGGGCACTGACCTGGCGCGCGGCTCCATGTGTGCACAGAGCGCGTGCAGGTGCGGCAGCGCGGCGTGCAGGTGTGCGGGCTCGGCGCGGCACACCACGGGTCGTGCGTGCGGGTGTGCACAGAGGGCACTGACCTGGCGCGCGGCTCCATGTGTGCACAGAGCGCGTGCAGGTGCGGCAGCGCGGCGTGCAGGTGTGCGGGCTCGGCGCGGCACACCACGGGTCGTGCGTGCGGGTGTGCACAGAGGGCACTGACCTGGCGCGCGGCTCCATGTGTGCACAGAGCGCGTGCAGGTGCGGCAGCGCGGCGTGCAGGTGTGCGGGCTCGGCGCGGCACACCACGGGTCGTGCGTGCGGGTGTGCACAGAGGGCACTGACCTGGCGCGCGGCTCCATGTGTGCACAGAGCGCGTGCAGGTGCGGCAGCGCGGCGTGCAGGTGTGCGGGCTCGGCGCGGCACACCATGGGTCGTCGCGAGCGCCGCGCGCCCACCGCTCCGCCGGGGCTGCCGCCGCCGCCCACTGTATACAATAGTTTTTTTTATACTACTAGATGACAAACAAGCTGACGGCCCACCTGATGGTAAGCGGTTACCGCCGCCTATAGACACCTGTAATAACAAGGGAAAATCACTTGATATTGCAGGTGCGTTGCCATCCTGGGACCTAAGATGAAATGCCGGCCACGCCCAGTAATTACACTGGCTACCTTATTCCCTTCAATCCGAAACACAGCGGAGAGTTTCACGGCTGAAATAAGAAAGGCGGTGGTACCTACCCAGACGACCCTACATACGGGCCTACCACCTAGTAAATAGTACATCGACCAGAAAGTGACTAATAATTGCAACGACTGTTAGTTTGAAGCCCGAGCTTTAGCGAAAGCTCTTAAACACGAGTGCAATTGACCCTAATTCTGGATAACACATGCTAAATTTAAGTTTTCATTTCTTTCTCTCAATATTATTACGTTGTAAATTCAGTCCCTACCTAGGTACGTTTATCCAAGGCCTAATTCACTGCAATTTAAAAGAGTAATTACCTGAATATTTGGGAAGCTAACTTGTAGTTTATCTCATACACTATATCATAGAATATTTGTTGCATTAATGTTGATTCATCCCTCAGCGACTTCGACTGACATACACAACGCTAAATTGATTCGTTAAAGAACACTTTCCAACTATAAAATACTCTTACAAACAAATATTAGTCAGATTATAGATAAATAACAATCATTGGAATTTGGTTATGTTTTGTAACCCAATTAAAACCACAGATTAATGATACACTAAAAGCATAGATCTGTCATTTGTCAACCTCAGAAAGGAAGCCAGCGACATCTGTCGGCTACCTAAAACACTTTCTGAAGGATTTATGTTATGTTTTATATTTTAGCCTAAATCAATAATTTAAAAAAGAACTTAAATCAACTTTAATTGATCATAAATAAACATTAAAAAGAAATAATTTAGATACAATAGGAAACGGATACTATTTTTTTAATACAAACTTATTTCTAGAAACGTCGAATATAGAACCGGACCTAGTCTATGGTTAGTTTGTCTGTGGATCGATGTTTCTGTTGAATGAGATTAACTTGCCTAAAAAATATTATGGGTATTTGGTACTTGCCACTTCCAATTGAATTTGATAACATTAATATAGTAATAATTCTGTAACTACAATCATTATAATTTAATATTTTGGAAAACAGACTGCACAGATTGCCTAAGTCTTCTCAGTGGTCCAATTATTAGAACCAATGTAAATTCAGACATGACAGACAAACTGACACTGTGACGTTTTTATTTGATATATTTTTGTAATAGTTATAAAAAATGTTCTTTTGACAATTTGAAACTGTTTCTTTGTGGCCTATCTGAATAAAGACATTTTGTATTTGAGAAGTAGAATAAATAGAACACTTAACCTATTGTAGATTTGTCCACTAGAACTGATGTCTTAAGAATTGTTTTTTTTTGTTATCATTTCATCCCGATATTCGTTTGGCTTTTTGAACGATATGTCAGAAGAAGTAATGTCAGAATGACAGTTGACTGATAAGACATAGTGGTTCGAAGCTAAGATTGGATTTTGAAGTAGGCCTCAAGATTATCAAAATGGTAAATTTATAAACGGACCTCCCAACCATTGTGCTCAAAAAATCGTAGCTTGATTGGTACAGCAATTTGTTCGGCTCTGCCATTCCGATCTGCGCCTGAGTGGCGTAAGCCACCTAACCATTTAAAACAAGGTAAGAACTTTGTGCAGTGCTGTGAATTGTTTCGAAAGTCTCGTCTAGTTGTGTTTAAAGAATTCATTGTTACAAAATCAATCATTCGTTACAGAGTTTCAATGCCCTAAGCAAGGGTGCCGATCCCATGAGGGCCGCACGAAGATCATCCGACCGCGTGTGCCGGTCATCCGTGGAAAACCGTAAGTAGTTTTTATATTGTTCTCAATCTAGGAGATTTTAAAAATAGGTTTTCCATGCGGTCCTGTTACCGTGATTGTGATGATTTTGGACGCGTGATTTTCATTTGTTTTAGAATATACAGGCCACGCTAGTGAGTGACCACATGCTGAGTAGATTGGTAATCAACTTAAATCTCTTTAACCTTTCTTTTTATACTAAGACAATATAGGAAAATGTTTGTAGCGTTGTCGCCAGAATATACTTTCTTTTAGAGTCTTCCACCAAGTAGATGTAGGGTCGGAATGCAATAATCTTAGAACTGCGTATGGTCGATTTCAGAAGAGGCACCTCGAAGGACTCGTCTCGCCGCCAGGATGCAGAAGGGAGTCTGCAGCCTGGACGCGAGACCCTCTCCTCCGAGCAGCTTCTGTGCCGTCTTCGCGGGTCGACCGTACGGCGGATGACTTCGCTTTGCCAAGCGGCAAGCGAACACGGTTTTTCTTTATAACCTCACTTTTCTTAAACCTCAGATTTTATTCTTAAACTCAGTTTTTTTATACTCCTTATTTTACTTTAAATTCACTTAGTGGACATAGTCCATATTTCGTCAAATTAGTCCCTTTTTTTTAATTGAGGATCCAGAGTAGACAGGGACGTCTAACTTTCATCAACAACTTTACACCGTCGTCTCCGGATTCGGGACTGCTACAGTCCCTGGCGCCCATTTATTTAAAATTAACTTTCTACATATTACCCCACGGTTTCGTTTAATAACTGGAAGTTGTCTTGTCTCACTCACCCGAGGTATAACCTCGAACATAATTAATTAAACAATTTCTAAATAGTACTTGGCTTTATCCCTACCGCCCACCACCGATAAGCTCATACTGCTGAGATATTAGCTGGCTTATTTTATTTAAGGTTAAATTCCTCCTTGGGGTCCTTCTGACCTCGGGAGTTTCTGTATTTGGCAACCGTAGGTTTATTAAAAATTTTATAGAAAATTACTCATAACAAAGTAGCTTAAAATTAATTGATGGTCTAAGTTTTTTAGTACAAGAAATTAACCTAGCATAAAAATTTTAGTGAAAATTACTGTTCGTCCTAAAATTGAATAGTTACTAATTAACCCAATTGTTTCTTTGAAACCTGCGTACCCTCTTCCATTTGGAAGTTTGTCCGACTACTACAGAGGGACAAAAATTTAAATGTAACAATATGAATGCGAAAAGGATCGCTGTCATATAATTTGACATGTAGAAACTTGCGTTCAATTTCCGACCTTATAGAACGTGATAAAATGCAGTGTTTAGAAGGCACCTCCGTACATGCCGTCTAAAATTGTCTATGGTTCCTTTGAAATCTGTCTAAATTTAGATGACAGCTCTAAACAAATTCTTGCTATCTCTTTCTTATTACATATTGCGAGAAAGAGATATACTGTACTTAAGTTTAAACTTAAGAGTGTGCCTCCAGAATTAGGCCCAATGAATTCAAGATGCTATTATACCGCCAAAAACAAGCACAAAAAGAATGTTACGACAAATATATAAATTTTTGCGAAATGTCTATCAAAAAGGGTCGAATCATATTTAAATAATCGCTCACAAGCGGTGGTGGCGGGTGAATTTAGGTCTAATTATGTATCGATTCCATCGGGTGTCCCACAAGGTTCACACCTGGGACCACTATTTTATTGCGCCTATCTATATAACATATACTTGCATAACAAACTCCAATTATTTGCTTTACGTTGATGATAAGAAAGTATTTCTTGATATTGGAGACTGTGTTGAGATTCAAGCTGACTAGAGCGTATTTCGAAGTATTACGTAGACGAAGTATGACAATGATGATGAGACTATTAATATTAAGTAAGAAGCATTTGTTATTAGGTAATTTCGCTTTGACTTACAATTTTTTTTGATTAATTTGTCGGCAGGTCCGTCCTCTCGTCGCCAAACTGTCGTGTACTTGATTTAAACCTTATTTAATTAATTAGGGTTTTATTTCAGAGAGCCATTACGAAAGCAAATATAACAAGAGAGAGATAGAGCCTAGTGCGAGCGAGACAGAAATTGTTTCGGCTGCGTTCGAGATACTAAACTTAGATTTAATAATTTTTATAGTTGCTGTTTCTTTGCAGGGTTTCATGTTTGTTTCTGATTTTTGTCACAACATTATCTGTTTTTATAACATGAAAAGTGCAATGAGAAGAGTTTTAAAATTTCTAAGGTTGTTATCTAAAATACTTTCCCACGTCAATGCCGTTTTTTTTACGATCTGCTCGATTATAATGGACCTTTGAGCCGGATACAGCATTTTTTTATCAAAATTAGTACTCACCGTTCAGTTTAAACAACTTGGCTCTTCTTCTCTGCGGGCGTTTCTTTGCGAAGTAATCAGCCAATCGCAGCTCTGTACTCGCTTCATTGATAGCGGCGCCACTCGAGCGTTCTGCGGCTAAGTTTACGCTTTCGATATCTAAGTATTCAGTAAGTAGCAGTTGGAGCTGAAAATGTAATAATATATTGCTTGTAGAGTACAGAAGCTAAATCTAAAAAGTGTAATGTAGTAAATTAGTCTTTTAGAAAGGCTGTTCAATTTTCCACTTAAAAAGGAGTCAATGAGCCCTCGGGAGGTTTTAGCTGTGGACCCAGTTGCAAATGGAAATCAACGTGATAAATATAGGTTACACGAGGCACCTCCTTACGAAAAGTCGATATTAGACCGACTTTGTAGACAGACTTTCAATCTTTTAATATTTCACTATATCTGCTTCTCTTTAAAAATTTGAAACGTCAAATAACTGGGTAGCCTGGAAGAGATCTCTTAACCACCCTTGCTAACGTGCTACTGATATAATTTTGTATTGTTGAACTTATGTTATAAATATCAAATTATAGGACAGCTATCCTTCTCGCATTAGTATTGATAGAACGAGAGGCACTACACTTAAATTTAGATTTAATGTCTTCAGAATCAAAGAATAACACTCACCACTTGCTGAACAGCACTCCAATAATGTTGTTCGGTGTGAAGGTAGGAATCTGACAGCTTGTGTTTTTGTAAAGCGGCGCGCCATAGCTGCAGTAACCTACAAAACAATATTGACCATGAATTGTGAATAACCTTTATCTGCGGAGAACTTATATATCATTGATGATAACAATATAAAATAAAATTCAAATCGGTTAAATTCATCTATAAAAAAACACAAAATTAAAAATTATAAGTAACCCCCCGCCGTCATAAATCATCTATCTAACATCATCTCATTGAGACTATTAATCACATAAGAGCCTAAACACGCTATATCTGCTGTAAGTTTCTGAAGAATTAAGCATTTCGTAGACTTTTTGATGGTTTAAGATCAGCTCAAGGATAGTATGTCATGGGAATGTCACCGAAGTGACAGTACACCAAATTTCAAATCAATTGGATCTGTAAAAGTTAGTACAACCCTATTATCACGTAGAAAATGAGCTGATAGTCCTCAAACGCCTGAACTGATTTTCATAAATTATAGCTAAGAACCATCGTAGGCACATCAGCTTTCAAACAAAAAACCGAATCAAAATCAGTCCATTGGTTTAGGCGCTACGATGCCACAGACAGACACACAGATACACAAACAGACAGGTCAAACTTATAACACCCCTCTTTTTTCGTCGGGGCTTAATTACCCCTAGTATTAATATACCTCTTATTCCTGATAGCACAAGATCTGAATTCCTCTCCCAAACTAGCTACGAGCCTTGCTAGCGGCCTTCCTGTCTCTGTCACACCATCCACGTCCTGTATCTCGCCGTCCTCTTCGCACTCCACGTCTGGCTCTACGTCGCCTTCGTCGATGATACGACGGGATACCGAATCTATTACTTCTAGTAATTCATTCTGGATCTGGACTTTGAATTGCTGTAAAAAAAAGTTGAATATGGAATAAATTATTGGCTAAAACTGTTTAACATGTCTTATTTATAACAAATAATAAAGAAAATCATCACTTTTATTCAATCGTCAGACTCCCGGAAGTCTTACTACTTAACCAATAAATACGTCAATCTTAATTTCTATAACCATTAACAAATGTTAGATCATATAGTTTTGTGAAACAAACGGGTCTTATTTATGTAAGATAAATTTATATTTAAAACATTATATTGCTATAATTTAACTAAAAATAAAATATACCTTACAAATCGTTCAAAAGTAATCTATATCCCTAAGCCTGGAAAGCCGGATTATGATGACCCAAAGGCCTTTAGGCCTTTTAGTCTCCAATCTTGATTCTTGAAGACATTGGAGAAATTAGTGCATAATCATATAAGGGAGGGACCATTAAAAACTTTCCCTTATACAGACTACCATGTGCTTATCAGCCAGGCAAATCTACGGAAACGACACTGCATTATGTAGTAAGCAGAGCGAAGCAGCTTTAGAAAATAGGCATTGGTGCTTTGTGTACATTGAGGGTGCCTTTGATCGCACTACCTTTGAATCTATTAAGAGCTGCTAAAAAGCACGGAGTTCCACATACAATCAGAAAGTGGATTAACTATACGTTGAAAGGTAGAATCATTTACTCAGAACTACTAGGGGATAAACTAATAGCAAATACCACAAGGGGTTACTCTCAGGGAGGAGTACTGTCTCCACTACTCTGGAGCTTTGTAGTGGACTCTATAGTAGACAGACTAAATGAGGGAACACTACACACAGTGGGCTATGCATATGACTTAGTCGTGCTAGCCAATGGGAAATTCCCTGGTACAGTATCGGAGATTGTGCAGAATGCACTGGGGGTGCTAGAGGACTGGTGTTACACCAACTACCTGTCAGTAAACCCTAGTCAAACGACTGTACGGTTCCTTCACCCTTTACAAGGCGGAGGAACCTATCAAGGCTTAAACCCTACATTTATACATAGCACGGAGCTGTCATGGTCCAGTGAGGTGAAATATCTTGGCATAGCGCTAGATAAGGAACTTACCTGGAAACTCCATGTGGAGACAACTATGGCGAAAGCTCAAAGGGTCTTTGGAATGTGTCGTTCCACTTACGGTAAGACATGGGGACTAAACCCAAAGATAATAAAGTGGGCTATACAACCATGGTGAGCTCTGTTATAACTTACGGCAGCATCGTCTGGTGGCCTAGAACAAGGCTGGTAACTTGCAAAACTGAGCTTAGCTAGTTACAGAGTACAGCCTGTCTAGCGATCACCGGAGCATTTAGAACCACGATGGAGGTGCTCCTAGACATCCCGACACTGCATATAGTGATTAAAATACAAACATCCATGACTTGTGGACTATCAGACTTACCATACAAACATCTGCCCCTACCGCGATTCCAACCCGGGTTGGAATCCACCACTCACCACTCGACCAGACGCCCGCTTAAAGCTATAAGCACTGACATTAGTTTTACCAAGTATAACTTACTTCTGTTGCTTCTTTAAGCTGGTCCAAGACGCCCAGTGCTTCCAAAGATATCATGACAGTGGTCTCGAATGTTTTGTCTTCCTCGGATAAGGAGGCTTCATATTCCGGTGTTATGTCTTGAAGGTACGCGTCGGTTACATCCTCGCTTTTTGTTAGTTCTGTCGCAATATATAAAAAAACAGAATTTTATGTTACTAATTTGTATATCCATGCCAATCGCAGCTTTTTAGTACAAAAATCTCTGAGCTAAACCGCGGAGATGGATGGACTTTGCGACACAATAAGGGTACCTTGTTAACTACGAAAAATAGATAATTGAAAGGATACTTTTTTAACAAGCTTACTATGTAACTAATAGTAATAACAATAAAAAAGTATTGTCTTACATTTTCGCGAGCGCTACACATCTAAATATATATAACTCAAAGGTGACTGACTGACTGACATAGTGATCTATCAACGCACAGCCCAAACCACTGGACGGATCGGGCTGAAATTTGGCATGCAGGTAGATGTTATGACGTAGGCATCCGCTAAGAAAGGTGTTATATCTGGTATTCTTAAGAGTACGAGAGTAATTAATTAATACTCAGGATAATTTGGAAAACGTATTTAATAATCTTCTTGACTTAACATAAACCACAGACAGATCACCACAGAGTATATAATGGCACAGCTTATGCGAGTTACACACTACTATAACACTCTCCCCCACTTATAAATGAAATAAATTTATATACTTACATATATTATACATTATGAAATAAATTTACCTATATATTTTTGAACAAAATGTGGCCTATTCTGGCTAACAAAATTAATAACATTCCTTTAACTTATAAATAAATGTTAAAAATTAAAGCATAAAAGTTTTAAATCTAATCAAAATTCATGGTTTGCCCACACTGTAATAGTTGATTGACATGTCGTTTCCATCGCAACCCATCAACTTCAACTACATATGTAGCTCCTGCAACTAGAACTTCTACTACCTTTCCTAAAGACCATTTCTTTTTATTTTTTCTATAGTCCCTGACCATAACCTTTTCATCAATCAAAAATGTTTTTATGATGTTCTTACTATTAAGTGTTTGTTTTATTAGGTCAATATCAATTTTATTGCAGAGCGGATTTGGTCTAAGTAATGAAAAACGACATCTCAATTCCCGGCCCAACATTGCTTTTGCTGGACTCAGGCCAGTAGATTTGTGTGCAGTACCTCTATAATCAAAAAGAAACAAGTTACATGCATATTCAACTGTATGCCCACTTTGAACAATTTTTGAGATATGGGATTTGAATGATTCTACAAATCGTTCAGCTAAACCATTTGTAGCTGGGTAATATGTAGGTGTAAAACTTTGTTTTACTCCTACTGTTTTACAAAAAGATTTAAATTCTGAACTGGTCCATGTTGGACCATTATCAGTAACTAAGTGCAATGGGTATCCATATCGAACAAAAATACTTTTAAATATTTGTATAGTTTTGTGTGCTGTTATATTATTCATTACAAATGCTTCTGGCCATTTTGAGTATGCATCTACAATAACTAGGTACATTTTGTTGTACAGTGGCCCTAAAAAATCTGCATGTAATCTATGCCAGACCGTTGGTGGTTGTGGCCAAACAGTTAATTTAGCTTTTTCTGCATTTTTATGATTCTGCAAACAAACTAAACAATTTTTTGTAATATTTTCTATATCTGTGTCTACACCAGGCCACCAAAAATAAGATCTAGCTATTTCTTTCATTCGAGTAATTCCTAAATGGCTGGCATGCAACTCACCCATAACTTTGTCTTTGATTTTCTGTGGTATTATTACCCTATATCCCCATAATAAACATTCTTTTTCTAATGTAATTTCATTCCTTCTGACATAATATGGTTCATACAATATACCTAAAATATTTTTTTCTGGCCAACCATCTCTACAGAATCTGAAAATACTAGACAAAATTTCATCTTTTTTTATTTCATTTTGTATAGTTTGCCAATTTAATGAACTGAAATTTGATTCATTAATATAGTTGATGGTATTCAATTCAAAAGATTTTTCAGTAATGTCAGTGTTTTTTAAATTATCCCTTTTTTCATGTTCTGAAACTACACGCGATAAATAGTCAGCTGGGTTGTTTTTGGATTTAATGTGTTGTATTTCATAATCAAATGCACTAAGAAATATTGACCAATATTGTAGCCTTTTTGCTGCCATTTTCGGTATTCCATATTTTGGCCCTAATATTTTTGTGAGTGCTTCATTATCTGTTTGTAATATAAATTTAATTCCATATAGGTAATTATAAAACTTATTGACACCAAAAATTATTGCATAGGCTTCTTTTTCTAAAATTGGATATTTCATTTGTGTGCTATTTAGCTTTTTGCTAGCAAACGCTACAGGTTTTATTACATTATTTTTATTTTTTACTGAAAGTACAGCTGCTACCCCACTGTCAGCAGAATCACAAGTTAAAATAATTGTAGAATTAATATCAAAGTGCGCTAATGGCCTTGTGTTTGCTAATGTTTTCTTTATACGCTTAAATGCTTCTTCACATTCAAAAGTCCAGTTTAATTTTTTACATTTTAAACATTCGTATAAAGGTTTTAATGTTACTGCCATATTTTGTAAAAATCTGTTATAATAATTAACCTTTCCAAGGAATGATTTGAGCATTTTTAAATTTTCAGGGCGTGGTAATGACAGCAATGGTTCTATTTTACTTTGATTAATTTTTACACCACACTTATCTATTTGTAATCCAAAAACATCCAGCTTTTCTTCAAAAAATTTGCATTTATTTACTTTTAGTTTAAGTTCTGCTTCTTGCAATTTATGGAGTACGTCTATTAACATTTTATTTGTTTCTGACAATGTATTCCCATAAATATAAATATTATCAATATATATTACTATATCTAATCCACTTAATTTTTGTGTAATCAAACGTTGGAAGGAGCCAGGACCTGTGCTTACTCCAAAAGGCAGGTACAAATATTTGAAAATTCCCTCTTCACTGACAATAGTTACAAGTTTTTGTGATTCTTCATCTAATGGTGCCTGCAAGTATGCTTCACATAAATCTAACTCACAATAATAACTGTTACCCTGCAATTTCATTATGATATTGTCTAATGTTGGTAATGGTCTAATTCACTAGGTGGTAGGCCCGTATGCAGGGTCATCTGGGTAGGTACCACCGCCTTTCTTATTTCAGCCGTGAAACAGTTCGCTGTGTTTCGGATTGAAGGGAAAGGTAGCCAGCGTAATTACTGGGCATGGACGGCATTTCATCTTAGGCCCCAGGATGACAACGCACCTGCAATATCAAGTGATTTTTCCTTGTTATTGCAGGTGTCTATAGGCGGCGGTAACCACTTACCATCAGGTGGGCCGTCAGCTTGTGTGTCATTCAGTTGTATAAAAAAAAAAAAAAAAAAAAAAAAAAAAAGGGTAATGGTCAATTTTCAAATATTTGTTTATTGTGATACGATAATCACCACATAGCCGAACTGTTCCATCGGCCTTTAGAATGGGCACTACGGGGGTACCCCATTCGGAATATTCAACTGGTTCTATGCGTCTATTCTGTAATAGTCTTTTAATTTCAGCTTTCACTTTATCTTTCATGGCATATGGAACAGCTCGTACGGGCATAAATATCGGTTTTACACCTGGTTCAATACATAAATGGATTGGTTCCCCTTTGAATTTACCTATAGTAGAGTCAAAGATGTCTTTAAATTTATTTTTTACATTTTCTATCATTTGAAATTTTGACATTGTCTGACAATTTTTTTGTTCGAACTTTGGTGGCCATAATTGTAACAAAGAGAGCCAATCTTTTCCAATAATTTTTGGTAAACCATCTTTTACAACAAACAATCTTTGATTAAAAATATTAACAGATTTATAGTTAATTTCTAAGTTTTCAATTACACCTAGTGGAGTTGTAATTGTTTGGTCAAAATTTGTGAAAATAATATTTTTTTCCTTTATCTTTAATTCTGGAAAATATAATTGCTTCTCACTCAAAGTTATTGTACTTACATCGGCCCCAGTATCTACTTCAAACTCTAGTATCTTCCCATTTACAGACACTTTCAAAATAACAGGTGGCACTTTCTGTTTGTCACAAAAATAAAAAATATCAAATACTTCACATTCTTTGCTACTATCATTGTCCTTATCATCCTGTATTTCTACACTATTTGTACTATCACTTTTCACTATATTCACATTTTTCATTTTAAATTGCTTATTTTTACCACACACTTTAAATATGTGACCTTTAATGCCACATTCACTACAAAACTTATTTCTTAAAGTACACTCTGCCTTCATGTGGCCTATTTTCCCGCAGCAATAACACGATAAGTTGTTTGATGGTACTTCCTTTTGTTGCATGTCATTAGAAGCATTCCTTGTATAAAATTTTTTTCTTTGTACTTTAAACATCTGAGATTGTTCGTGTTCTTTCTCTTGGTTAAATGTAAGGTTGTAAGCAGCTTCAACTGTTTTTCCAATTATTGTCAACACTTCTAGGCTTTGATCTGCCTGTTTTAGTAATTCAAACCTTACCGAATCACGATAGGTACCATTTAACAGCCTTTCTTTTATTTCTTCATTCAAATTTTTAAAATTACAGTTTTTTGACAATTTCTTTAAAGCTAATAAATATTCTTCTACTGTCTCATCTTGTTTTTGAGATCTCTGCCTAAATTCTGCTTGATGGATGGCATAATTTTTTATTGGGTGGTAATGTTTTTGCAATTTTTCACAAAGGTTTTCATATGTTTCTTTCATGGGAGATGTTGGCGTACACAAAGTGATAAGTAGATCATAAACAGCGGTACTTAATTTAGTGATAAGCAATGCAACTTTTTTTTCTTCAGGAATGTCATTTAGGAGAATGAAACATTCTAACTGCTGTTCATAAGCATTCCAGTTTTCACCACTAAACACTTCCAAGCTCGTAATAGAACTTTGATTACCAGCCATCGATACAGAGTGCCTTTCGTCGACGTATTTTCTTAGGAAGCTGCGTAAGTCTTCGATCGTATTTTTGTTAGAGAAACGGTTGTCTCTGACGAGTTCGTTTGCAATATTTATAAGTTCGTCTTTAGATTTTTCTTGAATCCAATACTTTTTACCTTGTTGGATTAATTGTCTAATTAAATCCATCTATTGATAAGTTTATTGTTCCGATTGATTGGATAATGGCGCGTGGCGCGACACGCGAGATCATTTGGAGGTTACTTTGCTTTCAAGTGTGGTACTTTTTAATTTAATGTTTATAAATGAACACTTACGAATTATTAAACTGGTTCGTCTCGTCGCCAATGTTATATCTGATATTCTTAAGAGTACGAGAGTAATTAATTAATACTCAGGATAATTTGGAAAACGTATTTAATAATCTTCTTGACTTAACATAAACCACAGACAGATCACCACAGAGTATATAATGGCACAGCTTATGCGAGTTACACACTACTATAACAAAAGGATTTTGATTAATTCTACCCCCAAGGGGATAAAATAGGAGATGAAAGTTTGTATGGAAAAAGTCAATATTCCACGCGGACGAAGTCGCGAGCACAGCCGAATTTAACTCGCGTTTAATAAGATGTTACATTATTATTATTCACCCGACACGTTTGAATTACTTTAGAGCGATCGTGGTCACGGGAAGTCTTCCCGATCGCTGTAAAGTGTAAATTCGGTAAATTGGCTTTATTTAAAAAATAAAAAAGTAATTATTATGGGAAAGGTTTCGTCAGAATTATGATCAGAAAAATAAAAGTAAATTTTTACGGTAGTCACTCAAATTGTCCAAATTTCGAATAAAGAAAAAAAAACTTTTCAAATCGCTCTAATCTGTGTATGTCACCAAAAACTATTTACAATTAGTTGCTCTGCAAACAGCGCCGTCTAGTATTGGTAAAGATACCTAGCTTATCATTTACTTGTTTAAAAAGTCAGTCGTTCTCGTTCTGAATCAACCGCGGGGCCACCTAAACGTAATAATTCCATTCACTTTGGGGCACCGCCTAACTCAAAGCCATATTAAAAGTATTTCTTTGAAAGCCATATTAATTTCATAGGTGGTACGAAAGACAATATGACGTCATAAATGACAAATTTTCAAATCAGTTGTCCGGCCCTTAGATAAGTACTGTATATGGTTGTTACATTACCTGCCAGCAGTAGCGCGGTCCGTCGCCTGGCGGAAACTCGCCGCGTCAGCGGACTCCGCTCGCCGCGGTATACTGCGTCGCTGATCCGGCGCACTATCACGTCCACTAGCTCGTGTTTCTTTGCCTGTTATCCAAATATTCAAGTCAAAGTTAGTCAACACTCAAAATCTAAATTTAGGTAAGTACAGTAAGTATGTCTCTTTCTCTCGATATGTACAGGAAAAAGATAGCAAGAATTAGAACTGCCAAATAACAAAAATTTTATCACCGAAGATTTGGGATAACCCTATGAATTTCTTCCATAAGTTTGTTTTTTTTATACCACTAACATGGCAAGCATACGGCCCACCTGATAGTAAGCGGTTACCGTAGCCTATGGACGCTTGCAATACCAGGGGTATCACATGCGCGTTGCCAACCCTGTAAAAACCTTTTTACGCCCTTTTTGAAGAACCCCATGCAACCATGAACCTCCACAATCTGAGCGTACGTAGGAGAAAGTTTCTCTGAAACCGTACGGTACGTAAGCCGTAAGTTTGTATTTGCGTTATAGCTAACGATTGTGGTCTGACTATGTTTTCCAAATTAATATATTAAACACTTAAAAAAGTTTAACAAGAGAAACTAAGCTTTAAATGCAAGTTGTGTGAATAGATTGATAGAATAACATACATCTAGATGTTGCCTGGTGGTGTTGAGAGCGTCGACGTGAGACAGAGCGTTGTCGGCGGTGTCGAGAGCCGCGCTCAGCGTGTGCGCCGCAGCCAGGACGCGGCCGGCCGCCACGAGCTCGCGGCTCTCACGCTCCGATACTACCACGCGCTCGCTGGGAACGAGTACCCAAAGCAAGCATTATTACGAGATTGTCTTATGGATACCAGATAACAGAGAAATATTGATAGCAATAAGTACATAAATATTTGAAATAAACTAAATAAAGATACAGACATCCATGAACATACTAATGATACAAACAAACATCTGCTTCTACCGGGATTCAAACCCGAGTAGCCTGTAGTTAGGGGTACTAACCACTCGGCCAGCCAGTCGTCAATAATGTGGCATTACTATCTGATGTGCTGCCAATATTTTGAGGAGTTCGGTGGTGTAGTTTTTTTTTATAATACTAGATGACAAACAAGTTGACGGCCCACCTGATGGTAAGCAGTTACCGCCACCTATAGACACCTGCAATAACAAGGGAAAATCACTTGATATTGCAGGTGCGTTGTCATCCTGAGGCCTAAGATGCAATGCCATCCATGCCCAGTAACTCACTGGCTACCTTTTCCCTCAATCCGGAACACAGCGAACTGTTTCACGGCTGAAATAAGAAAGGCGGCGGTACCTACCCAAATGGCCCCACATACGGGCCTACTACCTAGTAAAGTTTGTTTGTAGTGGTTTGAGTGCTCTCGTTTCGATTAAGACAAAGCAACTTTCGGTACAATCGATTCCAGGATGGATCAATCACAATTTGTTATCTCGAGCTCCTCCTTACTTCGGAAAGCCCATTGAGCAGTTGCTCCCGGTTTTTACTGCAACTGATTTAACACACCAACCCGCATTGGGTCAGAACGGTAGGAAAGCCTGTGCCAAGCAGTGGGTTGTATATGGGCTGCTGATGATGGTTAATGGCAATATTAGTAGGTTCATGATTTTTTATTATGACCATTTTTTATTATTTGTAGAATATACTTTAGATTTGTCGGCGAAACATTCATCGACGAATAATTTACAGATCTTCTTGAGGCTAACAGTATGGCAAATCCTGTCAAATCCCACAAACTGGTAAGGCAGAGGCCGCTGTCCGCACACTAGTGTAGTGCACAGGAAACACTGTTCATGATTTGCTTTTCTGTATTTTTAAGAATGTGTCACATAAATATGCTAACAATAATAACAATTTACATTTTAGACAAGGGTAGCAACCATATGGCAAGACTGATGGTAAGCGGTTACCATAACCTATAGATGCTATATCATACTGATTCATAAAACATTTGTATATTATTTGAGTTGTAATTCCTACAAACACTTAGTCGAAATAATGCACAGCATGCTATTACTCACGTTTGCACATACTTCGCACAAGCATGCATGCTTGGTGTCACGACACATATACAAATTTGAACAAATAAGCGAGTCATTGTCAAGTTCATCATACAGCCAAAGCAATTTCTGTAAAGTAATACTTACATATCGGTAAGCATTTGAAGCGCGTAATGGTGTGTTCGAGAGTCAGCCCAGAGTCTCTTTAGGTCATCTCTACGTAGCTGCAGCAAGCCACGACATGCAGCTAGCCGAGCTACAGCAGCATCGCAATGTTGACCCCACACAGTTAAAGCTGTGCTTACACTGCTAAATTTCTGTGGATATAATGGTGTTACCTTTTATTACCATCTTTATTTTGTTTATTGTCATAACAACTCACACACACAGACATAACACATCATAACAACACATGCACTTCTATGCTCTGGAAAATTAAACTTATTTCTAAATCTTTGACAGAGACTTCCTCTGTTGTTCTATTATCTAATTTAAATGAATTGGAATAGATTCAAAAACACTATCTTTTGTCTGAATTGCTCAATTGAGCACTGTTCGAAGTAAATTGCTCAAAAGAAACATGGTGGTAATTAATAGACTGCTCAATAGAGGGAGTCAATTTATTCAAATCAATAACATGAATTTTTCACTATAATGTGCCATGTTGGACAATACAAAATTTAATTTATACCTTATGGTATTTTCTTCCTGTGCCATACCACCTGTAATATTTACATTGCCATACTGCCACAGTTTGCCACTGGCAATGTCATATTTATGGCAATGAAAATATGACATTATTTTTTACATTTCATCCAAATGGATTAAGGGTGAAAAAAAAGAAATATTTTATTTTATTAATAAGATTGGATTGTAATAGTTTATGTTTATTGTAATAGTTACTATTTATTTGAATAGTCAAAATAGTTTTGAAGTAATTTTTTGTTTACATTACCTCTGTTTCTAATTAAAATAATCAAATTATCACTATTATTAATGTTTGGATACATTATCTATTATATTATTGTAATATGAACCCAGACTACACTAGTTTGTTACATTTTGTCCTAGTTTGTTGTTTAAAAATTGGCCTAAATCTTTTCCAATTTCATTACTAAATGTTAAATTATTGTTGTTCGTTTGTGTTGAAGAACTGTTTTCATTATTGCTAAGCAATTCAAAACTGGGTTGTTCAGAGAATGATGTCTCACACATTGACATGGACAAATTCCAACTGATCCAAGGTGACCAGGCCTGACACAAAGGAACATCACCCAGTGAAGGGGTGATTTTCAGTTTTGGACGTGCTTAATAAGTGATTGACTTTTTAGAGGAAATATATCTATTAGAAATATCACTTAGAGATATATGCAGTTAACTAATTTTCTCATTGAAATATTTTACATTATTATCATACTTCTCTTGATATTCCTTGAGTAATTAGGAATAAGAATCTAATTTGTTTATCAACTCTGTACATTACAAAAATTAAAAATTATGTGAAAATACTCTTGCTTTTTCATGATAGTTTTTGTTTTCATAATAAATTTATTCAATTTTAATTTGTAAAGTGGCAAAATACCACCGGTGGGCGATGACAATAGAAAAATCAATTATGTCTGGAATATCATGCTTGACAGGTTAAGTATTTTTTTATTTTGTTCCTGCTGCACTTAACCAAACCCCATTGCATCAGATGAGTGTCATTACAAGTAAAGTTCAATGAGACTGGAGGATTTATAATATGCAACAGAAACCATATCCGGAGCACTATGAATCAATTCATCAAATAGAATGATTCTGTGAGGCTTCTGTCCAGTTCAATTTTTCAGATTCTAAAACATTAATATAAATATTAGCCTCTTGTTAACATTTTTTCCATTCAGCAATGTGCCTGGGGGGCTGCTCATACTCATCACTGCACTGGTCGAATCAGTCTACTGTGTATCACATTTCATCCTTTCCCTCAATTAACATTCAATTTTGAGTTATTTGACTTAAGGGATAGTAGAAAAAAATACATCTTCTTGTGGCCAGTTTTGATAAAATTTAAATCTGTGTCATTGGCCCTTTCAAAATTATGCTTTTAATGGAAATGTAACCTATTTATTAAGAAAAAAAAAATCTATACAAAGAAATAAACTTCTTATGGCATTGAATATCTAAGTGCTGGGAGGTTGGTATGTTACGAAAGATTAAGATTCATTCCCTTTAGACTTTAATAGCTTAGGGTGTACTTTGAAGGCTTTTAAGATTAGAATAGCTTCTTCTGCTATGTTTAACTGAATTCTTAAAAAGTGTTCAATATTTACATGCATGACATCCATAATCTCCTGGGCATGTGCTGCAACCAACTCGTCTAATCTTGCATCACTTTTCTTATATTCTTTTTCCAACTTTGCTCTCTCTTTTTCTCGTTGTTCGTTGGTCTCACTCGCTGATAACGTACGAATAACTGACATGAGGAGTCCACTCTGGAATAAGAATTGTATTCAACATGAAAGAGTATTTTCCTATGGTTTAAGCAAATGTTTAATTGTTTAACGGTTGGAATAAATAATTGTTTACAGGTTGAGTAAAAATTATATTACCGTTTCCTTCCCTTGTTTGACCCCTCGTGGGGGTTTTGTAGGTGGAGGAGAAGACATATTATTCTTCGAGAGTATTATTTATTAAATCTAAATCCTCAATAAAGATAGGTTGTATGTATACACCGCTTTTATATACAACACTGCAAACTCGTCCAACGCCCCTTGGAAGTTTCCTTTCAGTTTTGCTTACACCGCTTACACCTTAGACTATATACCTAATTAAATTAGTTATTAATTAGGGATGTGAAAAAATAATCGATTATGAAAAAAATCGATTAATAATCGATTTTTTTAAAGTAAAAATCGATTTATATACATGATTTTATTTTGATAAATAATCGATTAATAATCGATTTTTTTATAATCATTCAATCAATATTATTACTGATTTTTCATCTGTAGCCCCCCGACAAAGTTTGGTCTTTTGGCCCGAAGCCCGGAACGCGAACTGACTGTCAAAGAATACTATCTCCTTTGTTTAATATTTTGTATTCCTTTATATGTCTAAATAATATTAAAATTTAATATTTTATGTAACATATCTTAACATTATATTATTAGTATCTATTAATTATATTCCGTTATAAACATTATATGTAGTCCTTAGCAAATATCTATTATTCCAAACCTGGAACTCTTCTGTACTGTTATAGTCATTCCGTCATCCATTCCATATAAATATAGTTTCCCTACCTTCAACACTAACATTGGCAGAAAGTAAAAAGCTGTTGCCATACAATATATATAAAAAAAAAACATTATACCGAACTTATCTGAACCTTTTATAATTTGATTGTTCTAAAACTTTAATTTGTGTTGATTATTTTGTATAAAACTTACTATTTCTCCTGTTTATTTTTAATTAAAATATCTATTGATATACATTTTAATTAATAAATATATTTACGGTGTATATTTTGAAATTAATGGACAAATTAGAAAAAAATCGATTATTATAAAAAAATCGATTATTTTCTTCAGAAAAATCGATTTTTTATTAATCGATTTTACATCCTGCAATAAAAGTCGATTAATTAAAAATCGATTTTTTATGTACAATGTCACATCCCTATTATTAATCTGAGGCATAAACTACACATCTACACATAATTGCAATATACTTGTCAATGTCAAACTATCGACAAAAAAAAATAGTTCTTACAGCCAATTTATATTATTTTCAATTTTTTACTTAATTGATATTATTTATTATGTATAAAACTTGTTTAATTTATGGTTAACTGATAAGTTTAATTCGATGTATTGTTTATAAACAATAAAAAAATACTTAATTGTAACAATTACAAGTAAAGAAAGAAAACGATGAAAAAATATATGCGTTTACGCATCAAAAACAATAAAATGTAAGTAAAAAATACTTTTAACATTTTTATGAAATTCTCTTTGCACATCAAAGCAAAATAGGGAAAAAATAACCACAGGTGGTTTCGGCGAGATTTTGTAGTGTCAGTCAAGACTTTTATTACAGTAACTAAAAATTGTGTCGGAACGGCAGCTAACTTTGTGTTATAAAAGTGGTGTAGTTTTGTAAAGCATGTGTTTGTGTTGACGTGCAACTAATCAAATCAAATCAAATCAAATATATTTATTGCATATCACAAAACAATAGGGATCTTATACAAAGGCTGTAGTTCCTGTGATACCCCGTAGGGGCACTGCAATTTAAGAGGGTACATTATTTACTTAGAATCAAAATCTTAATCATATTAAACAATAGCTATAAACCATAACGTAAAATCAATATATAAACACTATTTTTACAAAACCCTAATGCTTTTAATGTATAAAGTGTATGGTAGTCGGTTGTATGTAACATGTATAATGTGGTATGCTTAAAGTAGCATTAATTTTTTATTTTATCGTCCATGTATTCCTCGACTGTATAGTAGCATTTTGTAAGTAATAAATGTTTTAATTGCTTAATAAATTTTCTATCTTTGGCTTCATTCTTTATTGTTTCAGGTAGGTGATTATATAGTTTTATGGACATCTCCAGAGGGCCGGATGATGACAGTTTCAGTCGTGAAGGTGGTGCCACGAGTGGTTTTCTACGGCCAGGTCTTAGAGAATATTTTGTGGGAATCAACTAAAAGATTATTAGAATAAAAAAGTGATTATGGTGTAAAAGACGATAAGAGGTTTTTTGTGGATATCCACCTCATCAAGTGACGTATATGGAGACTGTCATCATATATTTCGCGTCAAATTCTCCAAACAGCATTTCAATGCAATAAAAATAAGGAATTAGAGAAATACTGAAGACATGGCTGTATGGGCATTAGCACCCTTTGTCTTCCAATTACATCGAGAATGAATTAAAAAAAACTAAAAAAAAGTAGTGTTTGGCGGGATTTTGTGGTGTCAGTCAAGATTTTTATTACATTATTTAAAAATTGTGTTGGAGCAAACTATGTGTTATAAAATTGGTGTAGTTTTATAAATCATGTGTTTGTGTTGACGTGCAACTAAAAGATTATTAGCATAAAAGTGATTATGGTGTGAAATACGATGAGAATTTTTTGTAGTTATCTAACTCATCAAGTAGTATCTTATGGAAACAGTCATCATATATTTTGTATCAAATACTCCCAAGATGTGTTACGCCATTGCCAGCATGTTATTCCAATAAATTAAGAAATATCAAATACTGAAGACATGGCTGTATGGGCATTAGTACCTTATATGCCAAAAAAAGGTGGACTTATCGCTAGAAGCTATTTCTACCAATAGTACGATAAAATTGTTGTATCATGCAGGCATGTGATATTCAGGTCAGATAAAGTATAGGTTTTAAGTGTGTGTGTTTTTTGCTTTGTTCTTTTTACCTAAGAAAATGCAGTGTTTAGGAAGCACATCCGCCATGCAGTCAAAAATTATCATCATAAATATATCAGGCATCTTGTCTAGGCCCTCAGACCCCAGGAGACGCGGGCCTGAGGGCCTAGACAAGATGCCATTTGACAATCGCTACCGCTATCGCTACCGCTATCGCTAAATGGAAAATGTATGGGATTTGACATTCACAATCGAAAGTCAATCGATAGCTTATGTCAAATTCCATACATTTCACGCTTAGCGATAGCGATAGCGATGATCGAAAGGCATCTTGTCTAGGCCCTCTGGAACATATAATTTTTCCATCGTTTTCTTTCTTTATTTGTAAGTGTTACTCATTTTAGCAGTTGAATCTTTTATTATTAGTATACAAAGGGCCTAGACAAGATGCCTATCGATAATCGCTATCGCTATAGCTAAGCGGAAAATGTATTGGATTTGATATAAACTCTCGATTGACTTTCGATTGTAAATGTCAAATTCCATACATTTTCCATTTAGCGATAGCGGTAGCGATTGTCAAATGGCATCTTGTCTAGGCCCTCAGTTTATATAACATTGTTTTTCGCACTACTGTACCACTACTTGGTTTGTTATACGTTGTTTGAGATGAGAATGAGGCCACTGATTTTTTAAATAGAAAATTTTACTTTTCGTTACACAAAATGGGCCGGCCGGCCGGCGGCATAAGGCGTGCGGAGGAGATTTTAAAAAGCATGAGTATTGGCCACAGAACACGTATTGGCAGTTTGTGTTGGATTCGTTTGCTTGCGAAAATTTCAAGTTTGTTCCGTCAACGATGGTCAACGATTTCGATTTTAAAATTTTGAAAGAAAAGAAACTTAAATATTTGAGATAAATTTTGGGAGGAACCAAAGTATTTTTGTATTATTTTCAATTCGGTAAAACAGTGGTAATGGATTATTCAACTATAAGTAATAAAACTAATTATACCGAATCCGAGGAGGTAACAAACGGTGAACTTAGTGAACGATATTATTTACTGAAGAAACAGTTCGAAAATCTGTCCAGTAGCTACGATGTTATGAAACAAGAGCTTCATGACACCAGACGGAACTACCAGACTGCTCTAGATGTGCAGAGTCACTTGAACGCCGAATTGGAAGGCTATCAAGCTGACGAAGAGAGGAGAAAGAATGAGATTTCATCTCGGATTGCGTCGTTACAGGAAGAGATATCTATGTTGCGTGAGGAGCGAACAGAGTTGATAGAGAAGCATGCCAGTGATTTGAAAAAGTTTGAGGGAGAGATTAAATTTTTAAAAGAAGAAAAGGCTTGCATACAGCGTCAAAGTCCGGTTCGAGATACTTCGGAGTTGGATGAAGCTCGTGCTGCTGTGTCTTCGGCGTTATCTGACGCTGCCTCGGCTAAGACTGCTTTGGATGAGGCGCGAGCCGAGGTGTTATCGTGGAAGATGAAAGTTGAGGAGTTGGTATCTGAAATGGGGGAATTGCGAGCGTCGATGGAACTTCGTCGTGAAGAAGTGCGTGCCGCCAGCGAGCGGGAGGCTGCTGCCTTAGCTGATTTAGCAGAAGCCAGGGCTATGCTGCATCAGTGCACTGACTCACAAGACTTACAACCCCATGGTATAGTAATTTTTAATACATTAATTTTGTCATTATTTTTAATTTTAAAGATGATGATTGAGATAATTAGAGATGCTGTTTTATTAGTGTTTTTGCACTTTTTCTTTTTACCTTTCTCAATCACCTCTCTAGTTCTGACTGTGGTGAAATAAACTATTTTGTGCAATAAGCAGATCCCTTGTGCTTGTATTTTGAGTAATGTATTTGATTACTTTTAAGCTTTTATCATTGACTAGGACTGTGGTCGGCAAACTTATCAGCCAAAGAGCCAAATATGAACATTACAACAATTTAAAAAAAAATGGGAGCTATATCTGCTTGTTTAGTAAACTTTTATTACACTAAATAAAACTAAATTTCATACTTAATAAATATTTATTAATGCGAACAATGTGCTTGCATCTGCTTGGAAAGTTTGAGTTAGTCAGGTTTGTATGTTGTTGTTTTTAATTTTAGGCATGATTCCAAGTTCCCATCAATAAGACTTTTTTCTTCTAAGTTTTTTTCTAAATGAAAATATTTTTGTGCCTTCTGTGCATATTTGTGTCACAGCCGCACTTAAGGAGCCAAAGAGCCACATGCGGCTCTGGAGCTGCACTTTACCGACCACTGGACTAGGATAAAGTTTAACCCATCAACACAGATTCCAGTCAAAATAGATTTTTCAATTGTCATAGTCCTCTGGAGGGATAACACCGCTTGACAGATTTAACTGAATATAATCTCAATATTCTGTTCTGTAACATCTTACTTAATTTTATTTACTAAACTTATTTTATTTACTAAAGTATTCTGTTTTGTAACAAAATTAGGTGCAAAAAAACCACTTAGATATGACTCAAAACACTACATCAATTTAGGTATTCTATGTATTGTTTCAATATATTGGCATCTCACTTATATTATCATTTGTTTAGTAAAATATTGTTATTTTCAGCGGCAAAAGGAAACTCTTTATTTGCTGAAGTTGAGGACAAAAGGCAAGAAATGGCAAAAAATCTTATTCAAATGAAACAAACAAATTCAAGGGTAATATAGTATTTTTTTGTTCACTCACTGTAAAACATTTGAATGCTGTAAACCTGTTTGAAATCATTGCCTATGCATGTAGAATAGACTCGACACAGAACAAAAATATTTACTAATAAAAATAACTCTAATTCATTTATTGTTACAAATAAAATTAAGAATATTTGAAAGCAATACCCCAACTTAACAGAATCTAAAAGTAGATTGTCACCAGAGGCCATTTTTTTTAAGGCTAAATTTGAAGAGCCTATAAATCACATTTACCTTCCAACCAATTTTTTTATGTAGTATCAGTATCTATTAATTTACTTAAGTGTGTAGTATCATCACATATTGGTTACATCAACAAAAGATAGCAGGGTTTTTGGTAGTAGTTGTTTATATAAATATAATGAAGGTGTAACAGTTGGTTTCAGTATTCTATCCACAGATAAGGAAACCACCGTTGGCCTTTACCATATTTCAATTAGCTAGTAACTGTTATCCTTTGTTATTTTTAGTATATTAATAAAATGCTACTTGAATAAGCTTAATTCTATCTGTGGATAGAATCATGGGCGTAGCGAGGTACGGGCAGGGGGGGGGTGGGGCAGCTGCCCCCCCCCTAGAAGATGCAGGAATGCTGACAAACCATAACTTGTTCCATAGTTCATGCAGCATTTACCTTAGATATAATACTTGGTTTGTCTAGGCCTGCCCCCCCCTTAACAGATTCCTAGCTACGACCTTGGATAGAATAGTAAAATAGGCCTTAAGATAATAGAAGCACTGTGACTGTGATCCTGCTTTAAAGTGATGGGTTATATTCAGGGAGATAACACCAAAGCCGGTAGTGTATTCCACTCTAGCTGTGAGCTTTATGTACATTATGGTACGGATGTCCATTGCTGGACAAATGGGACTCATAGGGTACTAGTACCTTTATGTTGTTAAAATCAGTTGTGTTTGAAATGGTGCTTGAGCAACTTATAAAATAAAATCAAAACTAAAAGCTTGAGCTACGTATTGTGATGTAAATTATGCTCATACAAGCATAAGTAATGGCTAATGGTGTCTTTTTTATTACCATCCCAGTTAAAATGTACAAATTTTGTTTCAGTTGAGAAGAGAGTTAGCAAATAAACAAGCTGAGTTGGATGCTCTACTTCATGAGAAACAGACAATCTGGGAGCAACAGGCTGGAGCATCTGCACATTATGATAGAGAGCTAATTGGTGAGTATTGGTTGTATAATCATCATCATCATACCAGCCTATGATGTCAACTGCTGAATAAAGGCTTCCCCCATCAATTTCCAAACAGAATGGTTCTGGAGTCTGCATCCAACGGTTCCCGCGACCCTGACCAGGTCGTCTGTTTAACTAGTGGGCCGCCGTCCTAGTTTGCACTTTCCGGTATGTGGTTGCCCCCAGATAGATATAACACCCCACCAGCCGTCTGTTCTGCGTGGTATGTGTCCTGCCCATTGCCTCTTCAACTTCTGCTTGTATAATAGGGCCAAGAATCAATGGAACATCTTTTATGTCAATGTGATGCCCTGGCTAGATCTGAATAAGTGTCCTGAAAGTGGCACATCCATAGCTAGAAGGCTATAGGCTCTACCAACCCAAAGATATAGTGAACTTTGTAGTAGCTATATTTGTGACACAGGAAGAGCTTTTGCTCTTCTCTGACTCATGCCTGCAAATAGATTCCAAAGAGTCGAAGTACATCATGGCGTAGTCACGACATCTGATATGATGGTGGATGGATGCAAGTGCTTACCAGTGTGTACGCGCGATGTGACGCAAGCCCTGACTGAATTGTTAAATAAGGGCTATAATTCTGGCTTTGAATGCATTCCTTGCTTACCTATTTGTATTTGTTTTTTTTTCTTTTTAGTTGTTTTTTGTCGAGTTTGAGTTTTATTTAATACCTTTTAAAAAACTATCCATGAATGTTTCCAGAGAGCTATGAAGACCGCATCACTCAACTGGAAGGCCTCTGTGAGAGACAGAGAAGAGAGCTAGCACGATGGTTTGGCAAATTGTGTGAACCAACTGCACAGGGCTGGCTTCCTGGTGTCTTGGACCATTTGAAGTGAGTTTTATAACACAAATAAGTAATTTATTTATTTATAAATTCACATACACACAGGACCCACACAATAAAAAAAAGAAACTAGAAAAGAAACATGGCTTATTTCTAAAGAAATTTCTGCCAGCAGACCTGCGAGAAAGATATATTAAGTAACATTAATATAAATACAATACAATATAAATACAGATATATTAATAAACATTAAAATAAAAAATAGAAGTACCTAGACTAAAAATAAAATAAAAAATAATATAAATAATTGAAATACTTAGACAGGTGAGTTATGTGTTGCTTAATAAGTTTTGTTTTATTTTATCTAATGTTTTGTATTTATATATTATTTTATACAATGCACAACAAATGGCTCAACACCACTTGATGTGAAGCGGTACAAAGAGTCCATATGCGAAGACAGCTAGTGCAGTTCAGACACTATTCTAGCTGCCCCCACCTTGCCGGCCAAAAAGATGCTTTTTCACGCCTCTTTAGGATAAACCCATGTTATGGGAACGAGGGAACACATGTGCGTGTGTGTTATCTATATATATAAAAGAAAGTCGTGTTAGTTACGCTATTTATAACTGAAGAACGGCTCAACCGATTTGGCTGAAAATTGTTGGAGAGATAGCTTAGAACTAGGAGACGGACATAGGATACTTTTTATCCTATTCCCGTGGGACGTCACGTGAATAGGATAAAAACGTGGTATAACAAAACGCAACTGACATGGAATAACAAAACGCAACTGACAGCAAATCAAAAAATTTATCAGTCAAAACATTAATCTGGCCGTTCATTTGTTAAAAAATTTACAACACGCAACTGACAGCTAAACGTAATGTTGTCTATGGTTAAGTATGGTTGAAAATTTTTAATTTTGAAGTCGACCGGTTGATGTGTTTGTTTCGAGTTTCTATTTAATAAATAACAATCATTGCCAATTTAAATAAAAAGTGAAGTGAACTATAAAAGGTGGTAAACCAAAAACGCATCAGACTTGGAACAACAAAACGCGCATCTAGAACCCCCTTATTCTCAACTGTCGGATCACGGATTCGATTCGAAAAGTCACATGCCGTCTCGCTTTGACGTATAGCGATAAAATGTGACAGGTATAGAGTTTCCGAAATTCGAATATTTTCCGACAGTTGAGAATAAGGGGGCAGCTAAGTAATTTTGTCTTATCAACAATGTATTTCGAAACATTATTTCTAACTAAAAAATAATGAATAAGTAGTTGAGTGAGCGAGCAATTTTAGCGGCTAAGAATAAAGATGTAGATGACCTGAACTACATAATTCAAAATAAGATCATTGGAACAATGCATTCATTCAAATCTATTGACTGCGTCACAAATGAAGATGAAGCTACCAACTATCCAATTGAATCTTTAAACTCCTTGGATGTGCCTGGCTTAGCACCGCACAATTTACGCCTAAAGGTTGGCTCCGTAGTAATCATGCTTCGAAACATAAACCAACCAAAACTGTGCAACGGTACGCGTTTGGTGGTTAGAAAATTGATGAACAATGTAATTTACGTGACGATACTGAAAGGAAAATTCAAAAGTGAGGAAGTTCTCATTCCGAGGATACCGATGATCCCAACCGATATGCCGTTTGAATTTAAAAGACTTCAATTTCCGATCCGTCTTGCATTTGCCATGACCATCAACAAATCACAAGGCCAATCCTTAAAAGTTTGTGGTTTGAATCTAGAACATCCATGTTTTTTTCCATGGTCAATTATATGTGGCATGTTCACGGGTCAGAAATCCATCTGCGTTGTTTGTTTTTGCGCCTAATAATAAAACGAAAAATGTTGTGTATCACAAGGTACTTAAGTGAAGAGCAACCTATGTACTGAAATACAGACATAATAATGAATGATTAATGTAGGTACTTAATTTATTTTTGTATTTTTTCTAATAAAAAAACAAATTCCAAAATCTGCTTATTTGTTGCCTTTAAGGCGGAACAGAGTTCGCCGGGTCAGCTAGTTTATTATATTGAGAATTCACACACGCCAATCGTACCTTTTCATTCTCATTTTTCTGTGATAAGACTACTGGAAGGGATTAGTAGTCAGCTGTACTCTTGTACAAATTTTCCTCTAATTTCTTTTCTTTAGACTTAAGTTAAATGTCAAACAAACTTTAATGAAAAAAGGGTACTATAAGGTCCATGAATATTTAGATCATAAGAATGCATACACACATTAAAATTTCAAAATGTTTCATATGTTTATTTACGAGTATTTTGACTATTAACCTCTGTATGATTGTGAATTGTCAGATAGCTTGAAAATAACGATAATACTTTTGACATTGCTACCTACTTTGTTGGTATGTTGAAATACCTCCTCTTCTAATTTTAATAAATTTTTTTTGCTAGGCGGCACTGCACTGCCAAAAGTTATAATTTATTAACTACAAACATTGTAATTTAATATTGTGTGTATGTATTTTTTGACGAGTTGAAAGTGCTTCTTTGTGGCCTATTTAAATAAAATATTTTTTTTTTCTTTCTTAGTTTTATGACTTGCTTACATTAATTGGTAAATAAATGAATAAAATAAAAATAAACGCGCGGACATTTATTTTCAACACACAGATCCGAATGCGAGCGGCTCCGCGAAGAAGTCCTCTCGAGGGGCGCTGGGCAGTTGGCCAGTGCCGCCCAAGTCAGGGACCTGCGGAGGAAACTCGCCCTTCTGACCGCCGCCGCCGCCAAACAAGCGATCAGTTCACCCCAACAACCCATCACTGACAATAAAGACAATATTGGCATGCCAAAAGCTACAGTTCAAATCAAAAGCAAACCTACACCTGATGATGTAAAGAAAAAGGTTTCGTTTAATTAGTTTTAAAAATAATTTAGTCGATATTAGATAAAGCTATAGTACAGTCTCAATAATATGTAGCCGTTTTCGTACCATCCATGAAAGCAATATTACTTTCAAAGCAATACTATTGATATGGCTTTGAGTTAGGCGGTTACCCCGCTGATGTGTACTAATACGTTTAAACTGTTTCATGATCATATAAAAAAGTGTTAAATAATGTAATTAAGGCAAGAAAGAATAACCATTTCCTAGTAAATGCTTTTTGTTAAAAAAAATGACATTTCTTAACAGGAAAATATCTCGTCAAAAAAAAACATGTTCTCTATCGAGAACCGAACCGAATCTTTTGTAATTGCAAAAATACTTGTTCGATAAGTGATATTAATTTGATCATTTCGATATTTTGAAGACAGACGATAGCTTATGCAAAAACAAAGTCTAGGAGAAATTCATAAAGTAAACCCAAGTACCTATTCGGTAGTTCAGAACAGCGCCCGTACCATCATCTTTTATCGCGATCCAGTTTAGGACCTAAACTGAGTAGAATCGTTATATTCGTACTACGACGCTATCTACGACTATGACAGCGACGCAGTTTAGGAACCAATACTGAACCGAGCGGAATATGAATCGCTTTTACAAAGATGGTGGTAAGGCCCCAGGAATTGAATAATCGGTTTTGAACGGTTATTTTTTTCTAATTTGTCTTAGGACTGTAATTAGGACTGGGAAAACTAGTATTTTATCTCGTCTAGATATTGAATAAATAACATAAGTAATATTCTTAATTGTCGTTTTAACACTACTATAAATGTTTGAAAAATTATTAACTTATAAAAATATCTAAACTAGAAAAATTTTACGTCCTGATCGAACCCGCGACATTTCACAATCCGGGCGACTGCTCTAACCATCTGAGCTACCCAGGACTTGCGATAACCCCATGAAATTCTAGTCTATCTGTATTTGCGTTTTAAGCTAACGTCTACCTTGCAATGTCGAAATGTTCTATTTCAACATCCGCAACGAGTACTTATACAAATACCTAAGATTCGGTTAAGTTGGGGCATTGCTTTCAAATGTTCTTAATTTTCATTTTAACATTATTATAAATGTTTGAAAAATTATTTGCTTATAAAAATATGAAAACTAGAAAAATTTCACGTCCTGAGGCGTAGATCGAAACTTAAGTAATGTAAAAATAAAATCAAGAAAATATTCCATAATTGCCTTAAAATTGTTTTTAACTTCCTTACAGTACAGTCCGCGCCAAATTTCTAGTCGAAGAACTTCAGAGCGAACTAGATGTTTGGCGCGAGCTCTACTTAGTACGGATTGTTCCTCATTCATTATGTAGCCTACAAATAATGTTGGTTTAAGAAAAATATTTTTATACTGTGAACTTTGTACATAGTTAGATCCAAAATATATATAAAATATAAGGACGTAAACGTAAGTGTTGTTGTTTTATTATTAAAATCAATTTCACTAATTATTTACAAACAGTGTAGTCTTGATGCCTATACCAGTTTGCTCTTTCGAATTCACTGATAATTAATTTTATTATTTTGACGACCGCCTGGCCGAGTGGTCTGTACCCCAGGCTACTCGGTCAAGAGGTCCCGGGTTCGAATCCCGGTAGAAACAAATGTTTGTATGATGAGTACGAACATTTGTTTACGAGTCATGGATGTTTATATGTTTATTTAGTATATTTCTAATATTTATATACATATTATTATCATTATTTCTCCGTTATCTAGTATCCATAACACAAGCTCTTAATGATGCTTACTTTGGGCTAGATAATAGGTGTGAGTGTATAAATAATATTATTATTAATATTATTATTATTGAGACTTTGTTGTTCCCAGTTTTATTTCCCATTCTCGTTTGTGAACTAGCCCCAATTCAGTTGTACAATGGAGCTCATTCTGGAGTACCTGCATATTTTAAAACCTCTGTTTGAAACTAAATATGTTCCAATTTAATATGCAAGAATTATCTTGTAGGTAATATGTAATAGTAAAATAAATAGCAAATTTAGAGATTTTATTTTTCAATTATTTTGGTCTGTAGGTAATTAATATTGATGTAAAAATACACTCCGACACCTTTCCTGCTTTCCGGGGATTGTAAATTTAAAAATCCATTTTAAACAGCTAAATGTCAATTTTCAAACGTTCATGAAGTAACATTGCCATCTCTGGGTGGTGCCAAGTCTCTGAGAGCATGTTCGCGAGCGTGCGCGACGTGCCGCGAGCGGCGAGCGTGATCGCGGGCTTCCTTCTGAGTGCGCGCGCGCAGCCTGTGAGCCGCTGCGTCTTGTACGCACTTTGTGAATTCACCTGAAAAGTTCGCATATTTCGTCAATATTTTTTTATTTTTTCTGGCTTCCGCTGTGTGTGTTAGTATGAGTTGACTTTTTAAGGAAGTTTTATATGTATATGATACATTTGGCAGATTAACACATCATCATCACCAGCTCATAAACCTCCCACTGAGTCAGGCCTTCCTACATGGGAGACAACTATTTTGTTCTCCCTGAATCCATAGATTTATTAATCAGGGAACATTAATGTAGGATATAATAAGCGTGATAGGTACTACCTAAGTACATAGGTACCATTCCTTGGTTAAATGATAAAGAAACGAGCTGCTAAACATCAGAACTCACGATTTCGATGCGAAAACTTGCACCCCGTCTCGCGTCGACGCTCCGCGCAATAAATGAGTTTCCGTTATCGCAGTCAGGAATAAGGCGCTGGCCACGAAGATAAAACCGCAGACCATACTGTATTATTTGGTGGAATAATTACGAAGCAACTCACCAACGGTGTTCCAGCACTTGACGATGTCGGAGGGTGTCTCGGAGCTGATGTAGCAATCGATCACCTGCTCCTTGCACTCCTCGCACACGGGCTCCGGGTTGATCATGTTGGCGGTTCGCATATCTATACGCGCCGCGGTCGCTCTCATGTCGTCTACTGTTATTCTGCCGGTAGAAAGAAAAATTTGGCTACATCCCTAAGGAACTGATCTCTTCCTGCATAGTTTTGTTGCTGACTGTACTGCAATGGTGTCAATTCAGAGGACCTAGACATGATGCCTTTCGATAATCGCCATCGCTAAGAGGAAAATGTATGGGATTTGACATAGATAAGCCCTCGATTGAGTTTCGATCTAAAATGTCAAATCCCATACATTTTCCATTTAGCGATAGCGATTGTCAAATGGCTGCCACCTACTTCAGCTTATCAATATTTGAGTCATTTCTACCGTATTTGGCCTTGTTAGGGTCCTAACCTAAGGGACTTTGATGGTAACTATATAGTGGACTGTAATTCTATATTAGCTACTAAGTAGATAATAGTAACAATGAAGATTGCGAGATAAGCTAAGGAACTTCTAAGTATCGACAGTACGTCCATCGCGTTCGGTGGCCCGGTGCAAAGAGAATATAAAACGCTACGCTAGAAGAGACGGGACTTCAAGGAAAAAAAAAATTCTATAGAACGTGCACGCCAGACTCATACCAATATAATAAAAATTCAGCCAACAGTCTGGCAACAATAATGCCAACATAAGTAATAAAATAGGGATGTGCTTAGTAGGGATTACAGATATAGTTTAGATTTTTATCGATAGTTATAGGTGTTTGAAATTAATATACAATTGTTATGTGAAGTAATAAAACAAAGTACATAAAGAAATATTGGTTTTGTATTCAGGTTGACATTAATGTACAGGCATGATTCCACAGGTAACGAATAGGCCCCTTTTTGGCGGCGGCCTTGACAGCCGTCAAACGAACGTGGCGTTCAGGAACCATAACAGTCCTTCCCCACATAACATTGAAATATCTTATCATAACAGTTATCTATAATAATAATCATAAATCCAATCTCTTTATAGGTTTTGAGATTCTCTTGCTTCTCCGGAGAACAGGTGTAGGTGCCTCGGCCACTGGTGGATCTTCTACATCCGTCCTCCGGAAAATTGGCCCTGCCGGTTCAGGTGCATCACTAATATCAGGGAAATTGTCATGTGTTTCAATCTCATCTCCTTTCTTATCTTCTTTGGTTGAGGAAGTTGGTCCAAGAGGATCAGAGATTGAAACAGGTGACTTACAATTATCATAATCCTGATAGTTGAATGGCTGATAGCTTAGTACTAATGGAATTTTTGATCCGACCATCCTAATTTGATCAATATGCCTACGCCACAGCATGCCATCATCCATCTTGATCGCGTAGTGGAGAGTACCTAAAACATGATTTACAGTCCTCAACTTCCAATTGTTTTCCCCTGAATAATTCCTAGCCACTACTCTATCCCCAACTTGCAATCTTCGCACACCGTTTCGTTTAGAAGGTACAGTGCTCTTTTTTGGTAACATCAGAGACAAATGTGATGTTGGCTGAAACTTAAATATCATCTCTGCTGGAGATTTATCAATAGCAGGGTGTGTTGTGATTCTATATTGAAATAAAATTTTATTTAATTTATCTTGCATATTAGATTTATTGGCATTAAGACAACGAAGCTTATTCTTAAATGTTTGGACATAACGTTCAACTTGGCCATTAGTGGCCGGATTGTAAGGTGCTGACCGTTTATGTAAAATGCCATGTGATTTTAGATATTGTTGAAACTTTGGATTAACAAATTGAGTGCCATTATCAGAAGTAAGTATTTGGGGATAACCAAAAGTAGTAAATATTTTATCTAATATCTCTAAAGTAGAATCTGTATCAATCTTATTCAAAATATGTATCTCTGGCCATTTAGAAAATGCATCTATAAGAAGTAAGAAATAAACACCATAAAATTTACCAGCAAAATCGATGTGCACCCTCTCAAAAGGTTTTGAAGGATATTCCCATGTATGCTTGTGTGCTACTCTTGTAGGAGCTCTGAGGTGCAAAGCGCACTCTAAACAGTTATGAACTATTTCCTTAATATCTTTGTCGATACCTGGCCACCAGCAATAGCTCCTAGCCAACGCCAGCATTCTATTAACTCCAAAATGAACTGAGTGTAAATCATTAAGAATGGCTTTCCTAAATTGCGTAGGTACTAAAACTCTACATCCTCTCATAATGCAATTATTTTGTAAAGAAAATTCTGTTTGATCAATGCGAAACCTATCCCTGGTTTCAATTTTTTTGCCTGTTGCTAATCCTTTAAACAATGGTATTAATGAAGTATCCTTTGCAGTAGCTGCTGCGATATCGGTTACCGTAATAGGCAGTACACTCATTGTATTCACTTGAAAAATATCAGCTTCTTCTAACAATAATGGCTCTTTTATTGCTGAAGGTAACCGTGAAAATGCGTCAGCATTAGCATTACTTTTCGAATCTTTGTATTTGATGTCGTACTGAAATCCTTGGAGAAATATAGCATAATGCTGCATTCTTGCAGCTGAAAGGTGAGGTAATGCCTTGGTAGGAGAGAATATTTGTATTAGGGGTTTATGATCTGTATAAAGTGTAAATTTTCTGCCATACACATATTGAAAAAAACGTTTCACTCCAAATACAATAGCATAAGCCTCTTTGTCGATCTGCGCCCATTTCCTTTGGGTACTATTGAGGGTTTGTGAAGCAAAATATATAGGTCTTTCCACTCCATCTGGCAGAATATGTGAAAGCACTGCACCAACCCCAGTTGGTGAGGCATCTACGGCTGGTACCAGAGGTAAGTCCGGTGAGTAATGAGCTAATACCATATCTGACATTATTAATTTTTTAATAGTTTGTACAGCTTTCTCACATTCCTTAGACCAGAACCACTCAGTACCCTTTCTTAATAAGGTATATAGTGGTTCCAAAACATTACTAATATTTGGAATGAATCTACCATAATAGTTTACTAGTCCTAGAAGAGCTTGTAATTCTGTAATGTTTGTAGGATTTAATGCTTCCACTACAGCTTTTATCTTAGACTGACATTTGTGAATTCCCTGACGGCTAATTTTAAAGCCACAATATTCAATTTCGTCTTTCATAAATTCCGACTTTTCTAAGTTAATTTTTAAACCATATTCAAAGAGCCTAGTAAAAACTTCTTCTAATCTTTTCAAATGAAGGTTGTCATTTGGTGCTGTGATTCGTATATCGTCTATAAAGCAATGAACTCCTGGTATGCCTTTTAGAATGTTTTCAATTTTTCTCTGCCACTTGGCAGGTGCACAATTAAGACCAAACATTAGTCTGGTACATTTGTAAAGACCTTTATGTGTATTAAGTGTTAAAAGGTGCTGATCTTCATCCCTAACTTTCCAATTTAAGTAAGCATTGCGCAAATCAATTTTTGAAAATTTTTCTCCTCCAGCCAACCCATTAAACAACTCATCAGCAGTAGGCAAAGGATGTTCATCAACTATTAAATTTTTATTTAAAGTAATCTTATAATCACCACACAAACGGATTTTACCATTGGCTTTAACAACTGGCACTACCGGGGTGGCATATTCACTGTAGTCAACCTTAACAAACACCCCATCTCTAACCAGATTTTCAATCTCCTGTTCCACTCGTTCCTTTAGTGCAAAAGGTACTGGACGAGCCCGACAAAAAATGGGCTTAGCATTATCTTTTAAATATAAGGCTACAGGATCTCCTTTAATTTCTCCTACATATTTATTATCAAAAAGCGCACTGTACTTCTCTATTAGTGTACTTAAAGAAAAAGTATGTAAAACATTACCTGGGGACACAGAGTTTGAATTTGTCATACAATCCCGGAAAGAACTAAAGGTGTTGAACTTATATATCCATTCTCTACCAAGCAGTGGATGCTGACTTCCGTCAATAATAAATAATCTTACAGAATGACACTCCCCGTTGATGGCAGCTGTGATGTTGGCAACTCCTAAAACATTAAGGTATTGATTGGAATATGTACACAATTTTGTATCTGTCGGCAATAATTCACAATTACATATTTTATTGAAATCATTTTGATTCATTACAGAAACCGCTGAGCCACTATCAAATTCCATTGAAATGTCAGAATTTTTAATCCTAACTTTAATCCAAAATTTAGAAAAAGAATTTGCATTACAATTATTTATGTATTCTACAGTTTCCAGTTTCTCTTCCATCTCAACTGCATTAACTTTTTTCATTTTAAGGCACATTTTCTTTAAATGACCCACTTTATCACAGTAATTACATTTTGTATTCATGTTCGGACACTTATTAGCATAATGATCATTTCCACATCGAAAACACACTATTCTTTTCTTTTCTTTATTCATATTTTTTGAGTAGTGCTTGTTAATTAAACTTGTTGCTTGTATCTCTTTTTGAAAAGTCGAAGGGTAGGAGGTGTCTGCTAGTGCACTCTCCATACCAGTAGCAATATCTACAGCCTTTTCTAGGCTCAGGTCCCGAATCTCTAATAGTCTGTCCTTGATTCTGGAAGACCTGAGGCCACAAACAAGTTGGTTTCGTAAGGCGTTTTCCAAAAATGACCCAAAATTACAAGTAGATGCCATTTTGCGTAGGACGGCCACATATTCTTTTATTGACTCGCCTTCTTGCTGAAGCCTATGATGGTATTTGTAATACTCCGAAATTTCAAGTGGTGTTGGGTCCAAGTGCTTTTTCAAAATGTTCACATTTTGGTCGTAGCTGCGATTTTCTGGTTTGCTGGGTGAAGACAGATCACATAATATGTCATACAAATCGGCCCCAATGTAGTGTAGTAAATACGTATTTCTCTTTGCCGCTTCGGTCACGCCGTACAGTGCCAGACCACTTTCCAAACGCTGCACCCACCTGTCGAATCGGTGTTTCGAATCATAAAATTCGATGAATTGTGGCGGTATAGCTGCAGACATGATGTAATTGGTTTGTTTTGTAGGTTCGTCTCGTCGCCACTGTTATGTGAAGTAATAAAACAAAGTACATAAAGAAATATTGGTTTTGTATTCAGGTTGACATTAATGTACAGGCATGATTCCACAGGTAAGGAATAGGCCCCTTTTTGGCGGCGGCCTTGACAGCCGTCAAACGAACGTGGCGTTCAGGAACCATAACAACAATGGTAATTGAAAAACTTTTATTCAGTATAATATACAATATATCAAGCTTGACTACTATGACAACATGGCAGGTTGTTAGGTTGACGGTAGGCGTGTGAATCGTCCTGGATCGGCCATCAACACCGATTTGGATTCCGACTACACCAAAAATATGTCGCGATTTTGTTGTCGATTGGTACCTACACCAAATGCTTCCCTGTCAATTGAACCCACTGTTTACATCTGCGAAAAAAATAAAGTGGTTTATTTAATGGGCACGACATCGATAGGGAAATAAAATTGTACAGACAGCACTATTTTTTACTTAGGTCGGTAGGTAAATATTACTTTTATGTACTGAAATTTGTACTAAAATCACTATTTAAACAATAATAGCTTTAGAATAGAACTAATTAACAGTCATTGGTACTTACCGATCATCATTGAGAGGAAATTCAGACATATGTTCGTTTTACATTGGCCGCCGGCGTGTCTTTAAATTACATATTTCTTAACTTATTCGTTTACTCATTTAGTTCACTTCACATCACACACAATCCTTTTTGGGTGAAGCTTATTTCTTGAGGCAAAACACACGTTTTTAATAATAATTTACATTAATTTCTGATTTTAGAAAATTCTCCAACAGAACTAAATGAAATGTCAAACGTTTTGAAAACAAGACAACAGCGACAGAGACAGATGACAGATATAAATCACCTGTTTATGAAGAGCGTCGACCACCATATTGATTGTATGGATAATGCCTTCTTTCGGATTGAGGCGGATTATACCGCCATTACTGAGCGTGCACGTTTCATACAATTTTTTCTTCTTACGAACTTGCGCTAGACTGGCCCGGTGGAAGCTGGTCGGCCCGTATCCATTATGCGCCTACACTACTGACACATCAGCCGAAGACTCCCGAACAGACCTTTTTGGTCTAATATTGCTTACTTAGGGAGGTGGATACGCAATAAATGAGGATATTCTAGGTACTCAATAACTGCCGAAGGCGCGTGAATGTTTTCGGGCCAACTCGTTGTCGTCAGTGGTGGTAAGTGGTGCGGCGCTGAGGGGCTTAGTGACAGAGCCGTCACACCCCTCCCTCTCAGTGAGAGAGGATACGGTGGCAGAGCTTCCCCTCAGCGTCGCAAAAAAGGTTTTTTTTATTGTATAATTTATATGCAAACATTTGACCACCATCACACCTGATGTTAAGTAGTGACATGGCCTACGATGATACATGCTTACCTAGAAGGTGCCTATTCACTCTAGCCTTAAAGACGTCCAAATTGTAGGTTTCAGGAAACAAATTAGCAGGCAGAGATTTCAACTCCTTGGCAGTTTGTATTAGAAAGGACTTGGCGAAATGCTTTGTGTAGATGGTTGGAATATCCACAACATAAGGGTGAAAAGCCATTTTACGTCTGGTCCCGATGGTAAAAGGGAGCTGGTGGAATTAATTCGTGTAATTCCCTCGCACACTCTCCGAAGTGTATTCGATAGAAAACCGACAAACGTACAACTCTACGGCTCTAGGTAAGTTTTATAGAAGCAAGGTTAATGATTCTAACTTCACCCGCATCTCTCCGAGTGGCTCTCGTCCATGCACTCAAGCTTCTCCATGTTTATCTTGTCCTTGAAGTCACCGCGTCTAGGCTTAGCAGCAGCGCCAGACTTAACAGCAGCTCCGCCGGCGAGGGTTGCGTCTTCTACCAGTCTCTCTACCTGCAGACGATATACATAGAATTAATATTGAATCGCTTACGAAGTAACAAACTCGACAAGTCAATACTTACCTATACCAAAGTAGCAGCAGGTGATTAATTTTTAAAAGCGCGAGTCTAAGGAAATCTAAATAATTATGATGAAACTTTGCTGTGATGTGACGAATGGTGATCAAATAAATCAAGTCGTATGTATTCATTAAACCTAATGCATATTTAGATTATTTATGTAGTCGAAATTAACATCCTTTTAGGATTTTGGAGAAATAGACAAAGAATATTAATTCATTGTAGTTTGAATTAATCATCAGGTTGACCTTTACGATGATAAGTGCTTAAATAATGACATCATTAATAGTTTTTTTTTCTGTGATTTTGTAGTTCCCCAGGGTCATGCTTTCGTCACATTCATCACAGGATAACTTTGGTATAGGACATGTCTTAATGATTAAATCGTGATATCTAGCACGATGCTAACAACAAAGTCTTATAGTTAAGTAAAAAAAAGTTTATTGTTGGCGATGGTCTGTACCTACCTATCTACTGCACCCTTAGTATAAGTTTCAATCAAATCTAAACGTCTTGATCGCGTTTGCGTTTAGCTGCCAAACCCATCTAGTATAAAAGTAGGTATCTACATCCTTTCCAATACTTCACAACCTTTTATATTTCAGGCGAAAAAACCAGGCGCCAGCCTCATGATCAGAACAGTCACCCGGATTGTGTAAGGTTGCTGGTTTGGATAGATCTTCTAAGGTAGAGCAAGTCAGGCTAGTCTAAAAATGTATCAGAGGATTTTTCGGAAAGTCTAATAAAAAATTATCAACGATTTTTGATTTATTTGAAGAGCTAAAAATTGTTCTTGCTCAACTATTATAGGTAGGGTCAAGTGGGGGACAGTATAACAAGGGGCATAGTGTAACTATTTTTGTCCATTTCTTATTTATGTATAGGTATGTCTGTCTTGACGTTTTTTATTAGTTTTATGCGCCGCCACCGGAAACGGCTGTCATCAGATGTCAAATTGCCCGGTAAACGGATTAGTGCTTGAATATGTTTTTTTGTGAAAAAAATGTGTAAATTAAAATATAATAAAACTAGAAAAATTTCACGTCCTGAGGCAGGAATCGAACCCGCGACCTTTCGCAATCCGGGTGACTGCTCTGACCACTGAGCCATCCAGGACTTGGGATATCCCTGTGAAATTCTTCTAGTCTATCTGTATTTGCGTTTATGAGCTAACGTCCACCCTGCAATGTCGAAATATTCTATTTCAAACATTTATAATAATGTTAAAATCATAAATTAAGAATAAAATGTGTAAATTTCGACTTGTAAAGTTTTATTCAACTGCTTAGAGAGGTCAGGCATAGGTATTATTTCCCTAGCTTATTTTTTTTATGGGGGAAGCACCGTAGTGAGTAAGGAGGAACTTAGACCGTTCTTATTGGCGGGGGTTGTGTCCTATGCTGTCAACAAATCACCTCTTGATATTTGCAGGGCAACGCGTGATTAGTATCCTTTGACCACGGAAGGTGACGGTAATGGTAGGTGAGCGCAACCTTCTTACCATCGCCATAAGCATGCTTGCCGCCTATGTTATCTAAAAAACTGCTGAACTAACTGAAGCGATGAGCGATTTTTTCTTATATTTTCACAAATAGTATGAACACTAATTTATTTTTTATTTTTTATACCACTAAAGTGGCAATCAAGCATACGGCCCACCTGATGGTAAGCGGTTACCGTAGCCTATGGACGCTTGCAACACCAGGGGTATCACTTGCGCGTTGCCGACCCCGTAAAAACTTTTTCAAACCCTTTTGGAAGAACCCCATGCTGTACTCGTTCGAAAAAACCTCTGCAGGGAGGTCATTCCACAACTTGAGCGTACGCGGGAGAAAGTTTCTCTGAAATCGCACAGTACGAGACCATTTTAGTTCCAACGTGTGAGGATGAATTCCCTGCCGATGGCGAGCGGTGCGATGGTAGAAAGAGGCCGTGGGCATCATGTCAAATAATTCCTCAGAACACACTCCGTTATACAACCGGTAGAACACACATAAGGAAGCAAAATCTCTCCTTAGGCTTAAGGGTTCAATACCGCTTGTGAGTTCGGAATCGTCGACAATTCTCATAGCGCGTCTTTGAACTGCGTCAAACGGTCCAAGCTGGTATCTAGGTGCTCCCGCCCATAGGTGGCAGCAGTATTCCATATGGGCCCTGACTTGAGACTTATACAGTAACAGTCTTATGATGAAATCAGTAATTATGATGAAAACACAAAAACAAGATATCTCAATCTAGGTAAATGATAAATTAATACCATTCACACAATGTGTGACAATTGGACCTATGTCATAGCATCACACCTTTGTAAATCCTAACTTAACTCTTGTTCTTATGGTCTAAGATTCCCCTATACTTACATTACTCTTTGGTCTAAGACTTAACTACTTAATATTATAAATGCCAAATTAAGCGAGTTTTGCTTGTTTGCTGCGCTTGTTGCGCCTTCACGCCTAAACCACATAACCGATTTAGATGAAGTTTGGGATGGAGATGGTTAGAGGGTCTGGAAAGAACATAAGATAATTTTTGGTGCGATAACCGATGTCCACGCAGGCGAAGCCACGGGCAAAAGCTGTACTTACATTAATATTACAATAAGCATCCAATCAAATTTGTAAACGATTTTGATTCCTATCCCAAATTGACAGAAAATACGAAATCAAATTGAATTTATAGGTACGTCATTTTGTTGCTGACTGTACCATACACACGGCTGAACAAACGCTTTGAAATTTTGAGGGTAGGTACCTTAGCCCGTTATAATAAGATTCAATTTTCAAGTCGCTTTATTAGGATTGATATGCTATCCAATATAGGCACTTACAATGTACAACAAACAGAAATAATAAATGATACAGGGGCTGTAATGATAACTATCAAATACGGAAATAATTAATTTTTGCTTCCACATTTCATCATACTTGACACTTTCATTAATTACGGATTACTCCGAATAAGACAAGGAAAGAAAAAGACAGAGTATTGAAAGACGACCGGATGGCGATCAACGATTCGAAGCAAAGGCATTGCGTGTGCGCAGGTCATTAGTCACGATCGATGATTTTGAGATGGGCAAAACGTGTTTGCTCGCCTGGCGGACAGCTATAATTTCTTAGAATTTTGTTTACAAAATAATAATGTGGAATTAGATAAAACATGAATGTGTGTCACTTTATTGTAATCAGGATAACAGAGGAAATAATTTCAAGGTTGTTGAGAACTTTTTTGTATGGACTTCCAATATTATTTCATTTTTATTGTCAACATAACTCTATTTCTAGATTTTAACAGGGCAGGCAGCGCGTGGCGAGCTATTTCTAAGGTGCTACGAATGCCTCTATGCTCTGGTAACTACTTACGATGAGGTAGGCCGTACTCTTGCGTTTGTCACCCTTGTATTAAAAGACATCGCCAAATGCCTTGCTCATTATCATCATCGTCATTTTAGCTGAGAGACGCCCACTGCTGGGCATAGGCCCATATAAATACTTTCTAAATGCGTAAGTAACTATCTGTCTGGCTTTCTGTCAGTTACGTTTTCACTTCTAAACGGCTGAACAGATTTAGATGATATGAGATAGTAAATAGTTTTTATGGGATTTAGGCCAGCACATGAGCACCATTTTTTCGTAAACAAATTTTTGTAAGAATCTATTTTACCTAATAATTTCCACAAATCTTGACTGATGTAAGCGGCCAAAAAAATTTTAATTTTCTGAAAACATCAAAGAGGTTCATCACATGATTCCGTTAGGAAACATTCATTGCTAAGTATGCAGATGACAGTACAGTGCATGGGGGATATTACGGTCGCCCAGGGGCTGGGCGCTCTGAAACCGAGAGAGAGAGAGAGCATCTTACCATTAAGCTCAACAGGGTGTTGAACCTCGTATCTGAATGGGGATCTAACAATCTTGTTGAGTTCAATGCTAAGAAAACACAGGTGTGCGCGTTTACAGCTAAAATGTCGCCGTTACTTCCGCTTCCGACTCTTCAGGGCACGACTCTTTTGGCACAGGGTTCCCTAAACTTGCTAGGAATAGAGATATGTTGCGATCTGGATTCCAGGAACTACATCTAAATAGTGATTAAAACATCCTCACGGAAGCTCGGGGTCCTGAACAAGGTGCGTCGATTTTTCACGCCTGACCAATTATGCCTGCTCTATAAAACTCAGGTCCGGTCTTGCGTGGAATATTGCTCGCACTTGTGGGATGGCTCCGCCAAGTACCTCCTTGATGCCCTGGACAGATTGCAGCGTCGTGCTGTCCGTATCGTTGGCGATGTAGAGGTCAGGAATAACCTTGAGCCTCTGCAATTGCGTCGAGACATTGCGTCGCTTATGGCCTTCTATCGGCTTTATCACGGAGAGTGCTCTGAAGAGCTATTTGACCTTATCCCACCTTCCCCCTTCCTACTCAAGAGCGCGCGTGCCGGTCTTCGGAGTCATCAATTCACTGTCCTCACCTCAACATCACGTATAAAGAAATTTAGTAGCTCTTTTCTTTGCCGTACTTCCAGAACTTGGAATTCTTTGCCAGCACATGTGTTTCCTCCTTCCTATAACATGGGTTCCTTCAAAAAGGCGTGAAAGAGCACCTTTCGGGCCGGCAAGGTGGAGGTGTTTTGCATGATGGAGGGAGGAGGCGGCTAGAGCAGTGTCTGAACTGCACTAGCTGTCTACGCATTTGGACTCTTCTGACCGCTTCACATTCAGGTGGTGTTGAGTCATTTGTCGGGCTTTGCATAGAATAAAAAAAAAACAGAGGTCGCCATTTTGAAGAAAACAATTTGTTCATGTCATGACACAATTTTATCTACAAGTTTGTTTTTTCTTCATAGCCAGGGTCAAACAATTTCGATAAACAACAAAAAACACTCCAAGCGCACCCAAAACATTCCGGCTGAAATTATACCGATGACAATTTTAATACATGTAGATTTGTCATTAAATTCATCTTTTAGCAGCATTATTGTGGCTATGGACTATGCACTTTTGAGAACTTTTTGTCTTTATGTTGCCATTTTATGCAATAGGTAGGTACTTATTTCATTTCATTATATTTTTGCAATAAAATAAAAATAGTTTTGTGTTATTTAATGGAAACCGTGTTATTCCGTGCACAGTCTACAATCTGAAATGGAGCTCACGAGCAGGCCCAAAACTTTACCATAAAATAGTTACATTCTGAGTAGGTAAGGTATCTTTTAGCGTGGGTGGCCAATAGTTTGTAAACATCGACGCAACAGGCACCTCTCTGTCTGTGAAGTTATACCGGGCTACATTTTAAGTATGAGCGTAATTTAACCAACTATGAAATCACAAAAAAAAAATTAGCTGTTCCATACTTTTTGGTCGAGTATTTTTTTAGGACGGACTGCTAGGGCGTAACCGGGGTTTTAAGGAGGCGAGAACCTTAGTGAGTCCTCAAGCCTTGAGGGACGAATTCGCCTCTCGAGGATTTCTAATCTCCAGGCATCACCTCCAGGGGAGGTGTCCCACTGACGCTTAGTGTCCAGGGCGTTCGAGCCGTGAGGGATTCGTCGAGTAGGTATTGAACTTTTGTATGAAACACGTGATTTATTTTTCGTGAATTTGCAGTCGGTCGTATTCGTATAGTAAAAGTGTTCATAATTATAGGTAAAACACACTGTGAAAATTCGCTCCTGCTTAAAAACTAGCCCATAATACGGAGTCTCGATAGTTTCATTTGACGTAGAACTTACACTAGAATCACAGGCCTTACAAAAATCTTGAAAAACCTTTACCATTTTGTTAGATATGCTGATGTGGTTGTCTTTAGTGAAGTCATCGTCTGCGTCTCCTGCACTTGGATTCTGGAATTGGGTTGCTCGAACTGACTGCCCGCTGCCCATTGTTGCACCTGCAATTAAAAACTTTTTATAATATAACTCACATTCATCTGGTTAAATTAGCCACGTAATTGGGTGCCTTATTTGGGTTGAATAAACGCCAGCATCCAATAAAATGCCTAGGCTAATGCGTTTAGCAATTTATGGCGCAGGTATTGAAAGTCAGCTCAATTGGATGCCTAGACTGATCGTCTTGCACTGAAGAGTTATGGTGTGATAGGTTGGTTCAAGGTTGTTTTTAATTTTTTATGACCACTTATAAAAAAGTATTTCGTAACATTTACAAATAAAGAAAAAATACGATGAAAAAAATAATATGCTGCAGGCGGTAATCGAACCCGCGTCTCCTGATGTCCGGCAGGACGCGATCATCACTACGCCACCGGAGCACTAGGTGTAACCTACTTATTTCTTTACCGTTTTTCCGTATATCCGAAAGAATACTTTTACAAGGATTTTTAAACTTCCAGTTTAGGTGAGAACAGTTTAATCACATTTCAATACAATAAAGTAGGCGTTTACCACGACCACATAAACCGTCACACAAAAGCTCTTCGATTTAAATGACATGCCTATGCATCCAATTGAATGGCTAGTTGTCCTTAAGCCATTTCGTTAGATGCCGGCGTCTAATCAAATGCCTAGACATCGAATTGAGTGGCTAATTTACCTAGATGGCTGCGACATATTATACATAAGCCCTAACCACAGAGTGGCCTAAATCTGAAGATACACACTATGAAGTACCTTCGTGCATACCTCTTTCTAAACTGACAAATCACTTGAATTTAATTTGCTCTCGGTAGCTCATAGTGGTAGGGCTATGCTCGGGATTTCTCCGCGTGATCGAATCAGAACTAAGGTCACCGCCATAGCCCAAAGAATTGCGAGCCTCAAGTGGCAGTGGGCAGACCATATTGCAAGGTGGACTGACGGCCGTTGGGGCGGAAAGGTCCTCGAGTGGCGGCCGTGTACCGGGAGACGCAGCGTTGATGAGCCTCCCACAAAGTGGACCGACGATCTGGTGAAGATCACGGAAAGCCGATGGATGCACACAGCGCCAGACTGCTCGGTTTGGAGATCCTTAGGGCAGCAGTGGGCATCTCTCGGCTGAAATGATGATGATGATGAGCTCATAGTGGTCAGAGCAATCACCCAGATTGTAAAAGGTTCGGATCCCGCCCCAGGACATGAATTTTATTTTAGTTAAGATTAGATGTTTTCCTTTAAATTAAGACAGCTTTAAAAGAAACCGCTGGCAATTTTGGGTACATGTTATGTGGTGCATCCTAACACATATATGTATTTATCATATTTTTAAGGTTCAAATTATTTGACAGTTGTTCTTTTTTCATTCATATTGAGAGAACTAGCAGTACCTATTGCATTACAATTTAGCTGTAGTGTGTGTACCTACTCCAGAATTTTAGGTCATATGGTTTTTACGAGGAATAAAATATTGTGATTCCCATTAGTAAACTGATGTTTTTTTCGACACAGAGTCAGGGATGATTAGCTAAGTGCCGCATATATTTTATGCTTAGCGAAAGCGATTGCGATTGCCGAAAAGCATCTTCTCCAGGCCCTCAGATCAGTTCCAGATTAAAGACTTTAATTGACCCATCCTGGAATTTCAACTATGCCTCATCGCCGCCGGCCGCCGGCGCTGGCGCACACGCATCTACTCTACGTATACATTTATAATTTTGGTTAATCTTTAACTCATAATCTTCCGAATCTCTGATACATCGTGCATCATGCATTTTCACACACCTATTTATTAACTTATTACATCATGGGAATATACCGAACTACAGCTTCGTTATGCAATGTTGAAGATTCGGCTCGGTTGCCCCAGGGAGCAATAATAGGACCGCTTGTATGATTTACGTTAATACCCGTTAAATTATGCGTGTTTTAATTAACAACTAATAAAAACGTGCCTTTATTATGTAGGAAACGAAATACTTTCGTGCTTTAAGTGAAAAATTACTTAAATAATTACTTAATTGAGTGATTCGATACGTAGATAGGTATTATTTAGCTTCTGAATGATAAGTTGTTTGATTGATTAAAATGCGCATGTTTAAAAACCAGTAATAAAAAACATTAAGAATGGCGAAGCACATTAAAGTCGACGATGATCTACCACTCTAAAAGATATGTACTAAATTATATACCTACTGACGCGAGTTTTATGACCATTTTTGTTATTTTTGTGAAGACTTTGCACTATAAGTATAATACACAAGTGGAATTCCTTTCATTCGCCCTCATACTATTACCTTTTTTTGCCTTATTTTATTTTAGCCTAATTTAAATCCGTTATTTTGAAAAGAGAGTTTTTGGAAAACAAATGGTTCGTCGATAAAAACTAAGGAGAAGTGAAAATAAGTCAAACGTATTTAGTGATCGTAAATATTTAAGTGTGTTGTGGGACGACAGCTGCATGGTGATGAAATTCTCTAGCTTGTGTGCCAATGACGATTAGTTCTACAAAACATTTGACGATCCTATAAATAAATTTGAAAATACCTTCAACTAATTTGGAAGTTTCGAGATACCGAAGGGTAGGCACGGTCGACCACAGAAGTAGCTGAACACTTTAGTACCATGTCACAGCTCTAGCGTCAATATAGTACGGTAGCAACTATAAAGTACGTGCACAAGATCGGTGTGACATAGTACTAAAGTGTTCAGCTACTTCTGTGGTCGACTGTACCTACCCATTTACTCGTACTCACTATAAGTTTTAATTTGACCATCAACAAATACAATACCATTTTCAAAGATGGGATTATTATCTTCAATTTCTAATCTGGCATCGGCAGGTGCCTGACCTGATCCACCAACCTTGGCCTTTCGTGATGTGATACGATCGTTGCGGTGACTCTTGGATAATGCGAGTCATGGCATAATATTTGCATCAATTTTGTCTAATTCTTTGTAGCCGGATGTAAAGGCACATCTTTAGATTGATGTCTAGGGATGTTACGATACAATCGATGAATCAATGCAATAAAGTATCGATTTCTGGTAGTATCACGAATTTTTATTAGAGAGTTAACTAGAAAAATATACATCTAAATATGTATTGCAACATACTTTCCACATTTAATTAAAACATATAGAATTCTCATATATCGAAACTACATGAAATCGTCTTGAGATATAACCTATTCAGTAGCACTATTCTGTAAAAAAATTGCATCTGACGTCGATTTCAACTCTAAATACATTTAAGGAGGTAAGTACCTATGTACTGAAATTGAATTATTTTTTCCTTTTAAGTGTTTTGAAGTCGATTTTGTTTTTGTTAAAAAATATATTTTTTACATTAAGTGATTTCCTAAGATCAAAGCAAGATGGGTGACCGTCGGCACTATCGACTTGTCTGTTTCTCAGTCTTTGGTTGAAATACATAGTCAAAGAATTATCTTCTAACTGCTAGCCGTTAAGGAGTTGTACCTTTCATCATCAGCTCATTAGCATGAGATGACTAACAGAAGCAAATACTTGAATAGCTTTGGAAAAACGTATTGCCCTCGATTTCCCTGGGATCCCATCATCTGATTCGGACTTGGTGACAATGGGACCACCTCTGGGGTATACTCTATCGAATAAAAAAAGAATTTTGAAAATCGGTTCACAATTGACAGAGAAATCGGTGAACATACATACAAAAAAAACATACAGTGGAACATATAACCTCCTTCTTTTTTGAAGTCGGTTAAAAATGACAGTTGAATTCGAAGTAACTTGCAAAGTGAGCTGCGAGTACCTTTACAGAATACCATATGGCTGGTATTTGTTAAATAATTCAATATGAAAACGAATTTGGTATACCTAATACCGTTACCTATGTATTTACTTATTTGTACCTATTGCGTTCTTTCCTTTTGATACAAAAGGGGTTGGTTCAATTCTGACGCACATCTCAAAATACAAACATGTCAAAACCAATTGAATGTCATTATTTTTAAACTATATACTTGAATCGCTTTAAAAGTCTGTATTTCCGGCAAGTGGGGTTATTTTGCGTAGTTTTTTATTTTAATGTATGTGGCTGGCTATTATTGTTTTTATTTGAATAACATATTGTTTGTGTATCAGCATTGAACTGTGAGTCATTTCTCAATGATTTAGTGGCCCAGAATTTGATGATACGCAATTATGATGTCATAATTTTAACATTTGCAAATTATACTAAGAAGGGTTCCATAAATTATTGGGTCTATGCTTGCCCTGGTGGAGCTCGGTGGCGTATTGGTTTGAGCGCTCTGGTTTCGATACGAAAAACAAAGCAACTTTCGCCATGGTCGATCCTGGGATGGGTCAATCAAAGTTTGTTATCTCGAGCTCCTCCGTGCTTCAGAAGGCACGTTAAGCCGTTGGTCCCGGTTGCTTCTGCAACCGCTTTAACCCACCAACCCGCATTGGGCAAGCGTGGTGGTGTTATGGCCCAAACTCCTCATGTGTTTCTCCCATGTAGGAAGGCCTGTGCCCAGCAGTGGGACGTATAGAGGCTGGTGATGATGATGATGATGATGCTTGCCCTAATATGTAGGTAGGTACTTTGTTTTTGTGTGGTAGTTTTTTTTTTTATACAACTAGATGACAAACAAGCTGACGGCCCACCTGGTAGTTATCTGGTTAATTGCTGTAACCCACTCACATTGGACCAGAGTGTATTGGTATCATGGCTCAACAGACAAACAGACAGGCAGCCAGATAGGCAGACAGACAGAAAGACATCGTGACATTGTTATTTAACTTTTTTTGTGATGGTCTTTTATGATTATCATGGGATTTTTGTCGATTTGAAAGAGCTTCTTCTTCTTCTTCTATTTACAGAAATATAGTTTTGATTTTAAACTTCTGATACCTTCGCAAGAAGGCCTGAGCATGGTGTATAACTGGTTCATCTTTATAAATCTATGGTTGGTTAGAATTTGACATTAGCACGGAAAGAAGAGATCTGAGGAAAGGAATTCGCATCTTTAAAGCTACACGAGGAATATGATATGTCATAGTCAAAGGTCGATATGCAGTCTCTTCGCGGAATGACTGATTTATCCTAGGTTTGACCAAAGCCTTCGGGCTAACCCCGAAATAAATTCCAATTTCGGCCTTTGATTAATGTATTTTTATTCAAACCTAGAAGTTCCTAACTTTTCAGTCAAATGTCGAAAGTAAAATAATCTGTTTCACGCTTTGCCTAGTCAATCCTAGAAGCGACTGGCAGATTCGGTCCAACGTCACAAAGAAAAACAAAATAACCACGAAATCTAGGTAGGTACCTATACGAGATCAGACAGAGCTGTCCGTGAAAGCCCGACACGGCCGTGGAAGGTGAGAAATCTAAGATTTCGTTGATTTTAATTTTTTTGGTTAAACGTGCATTGATTCACAGTTCATTCGATAAAAATTATAAAAGTGAAACAAAACTATGGGATCTATTATTTGGTAAAATGGTTTTGGGCAACATGTTCGGGACTCAAAACTATGACAATATAAAACAATAAACAATGAAATAAAATAAAAACGTTTTATTACACCTAATTTAACAAACTAAGACTTTCTAATACCTAATTGAAGTTTGACTGGTCAAACCCCGATTTCATTAAATTGAGTTTTGACGTTTGCCTGACTAAATTAGTTTCTCCTAGGTTTGACGAAAATTCTTTAGTCGGGGGCCGAAAAACTTCAGTTGTTTTGGCTTTGACTAAGACTTCAACTCAGACCTGAGGATTGACTAGTCAAACCTAGGAGCGCCGGAGGCTCGAGGATGGACTATAACATATATATAGTTTTGTTGACTAAGGGTAATTGGAGTAGAAGTGCAGCTGCAGGTTATGTGAATATATTATAATTTTTTATAAAAAATATAATGTTCTCGATGATGCTCAGAACGGATTTAGGAAGAAACGCTCAACTATTTTAAGAGTCACCTAAGCCTAGGAAATGGTTAGAGAAAACGGGCATTACTGTATCAATAGGCATATTTGCTTTTTGACAGATACCTATAGCAAAATAGATGTGTACCTAGTTATTTTGCTATTTCTACAAAGAAGCAACAATAACAATATAACTTTCTATCTGTTCTCTTTCGGAGGGCTACTGGAAGAGACTTGTTGAAAGCAGTTCCTGTGTCCTTGACTATATTTTAATTGCTGCCTCCTTATTTAACTCCCGACGCAAAAAGAACGGTATTATAAGTTTGACGTATCTGTCTGTGTATCTGTGTGTCTCTCTGTGACATCGTAGCTAAGAAGCGAATGAACCGATATTGATTCAGTTTTTTTTGAAAGTTTATGATGTGTAGATGGTTCTTAGCTATAATTTAGGAAGATCTGTTGAAGTGTTTGATGAACAGAAAAGCGACCCAGAGGTCGCTTTCTCCCCCAAGGGCACCTTTACGTGTACATAAATTATTAAATGAAATAATGAAATGAGGCGTGAACAAAAATATGATACTGAAAGTCCCTAGTTAGTAGCTGCAACGCCCGCTTTCCGTGGAAAGCACAAGAATTCTTGTGCCTCATCTATGTAGAGCATAAGATCGACAGTTGTTTTCTAGGTATTCTAAGAAACATTATAATATTAGGGAATAGGCGAAGATAGTCACATACCATCAGTTAGATACGTCTTCTGAATATTTATATAAAAAGTATTATGAAAAAACCAAAGCCATGATATAGCATCTCTACATTAGAAAAAAGGATGGCTATTATTGTTCAGTAATATCCAGAGCCATTTAAAATTAGAAGATTTAAAAATAATTTATCACTTTATTTCTCATAAAAAAAACAGAGTGGAATGACCTATTTGGATAAGATCACTCTAATTTAAGTCAATTATGAAAGATTGCACCTTGTGCGTTCGCGTTTAGAGTTATTTTGCAAATATAGTGCAGACCTTTGTTTGTTTATCACTGTACCGTGGAAAATTGCAAAAATATGTTGTATATAAATCAGTTGGTTGTTTTTTTGAAATATTGTTATTAGATAAATTCATTTAGCATCAAATGATGCTAGTTATAGGTATTTGTATATAAGAACATGAAATCATTCTTTGATCACTCGCATAAATTTACACATTCATTTATAGTAAAATATACAAAATTATTGTTTATACAACCCAGATCTTGGTGCTCAAAAGCTTGATTTGCTGCGGAAAATTAAAGAATTTTTTAGCCAATGATGCCTGAGATGAAATGATTTCTTATAATACCTATCTATTACATGTAATACCCACTAGCGTAGTATGAAGATTTCGAAAAAGATTTCGTTTACGTCGAAATATTTGACGGTCTGCTACTACAACAGAAGTCTCGGGTTCGAATCCCAGTAGAGGAAGATGTTTGTATGATGAGTACGAACAATTATGTTAAGTAGTCATGGATGGTTGTAGGTTTATTCAGTGTATGTGTTATATTTATACAAGCTGCTACAGGCATGGTTTGCAATGCCCTTAGGAAGAAAACTGTCATGTTTTATATAAGAAAATAATAATAAAAAGTTTTTGTAACTAATCTAGGAACCTTTGCGGGCGTCCCTAGAGCACCCTACCAAAGTTTCATCACAATCTGTTCAATGATTTCGGAGCATAAAGCGGATAAAAATAAAAACATTGATTTTAATTAAAATACATGTATACTATAGGTACACATTGTTACCTATATTTTTCCGTCGTCAGTACCTATCCCACAAGCTAATAACGATGCTTAATTTGGGCAAATGTAATTCTTTGGTTTCTCCTTGCTGCAGTGGCAGTTTACTCCAGGGAGCCATTTAGCTGATAGTCATGACATTGACTTAGATAAACCTCCAAAAATAGATATCCATTGCGCAGTACAACTACGTCACAAACTGGAGTCACCTGTAATTCTAAGCTGAATGGGTAATGTATGTGCGTTTGTTTAAAATTGTGAAGATGACACAAACGGGTTTGGCGAGCGGGGTGCGGGGCCGTGACGTCATCGGAGGCTGCGTCGTATATATGAGATGCGCAGGCAACGCCAGCGTTTGTTCTAAAGTTGCGTGAGAGCATTCCTGTGATCGTTGAGATGATTTACTTTGTGACAGTTCTCGCCGCTGCGGTAAGTACTTTATATTTAAGAGTGAGAATAAGACCACGTAAAAGTTTTCATTATAGGAAAATAAAAGTTTAGTTAATTTTTCATTATTTTAACTAAAATTACATTTATTATGTATTTATCCTTTCCGCGACAAATTAACAATAGAATATTTATTCATATTTAGTAAAGAACAGTTGTAGTACTTACTTAACTATGTTAATTTAAGTGTTTATATTTATTATTAAAAGTTATTAGTACCGTAAGTACAGCAAAGCAATAAAATTAATTGCCTAAATAAATATTATGCTTAAAAATCGTGCACTTCTTACGATTATGACAATCTTACTATATTAATTTGAAAATTCACTTATATTTTTTTAACAAAAATAAGCCTAGATTACCACGTTAATAATATAAAATTTAAATTTCAAGTAACCTCCAGCCTTGACCATCATCTATCTGACACCTTCTCATTGCGAATATTGTTATGAGCCCAAACGCGCTTTATGTGCAGTAAGTTTCTGAAGAATAAAGACTATTTGATGCTACAGCATTAGCTAAAGGTTGCATGTCTTGGAAAAACCACCGAAGTAACAGTAAACCAAATTTCAAATCAATCGGATCTGTGAAAGTTAGTAAGACCCTTTTTTTAAGTAGGAAATGAGCTGATATACATCAAACGCCTGAACAGATCCTCATAAATTATAGCTAAGAACCATCTTGATCACGTCAGTTTACGAACAAAAAAATCGAATCAAAATCGGTCCATTCTTTTAAGAGCCACGTCAAACTTATAGCACCCTTCTTTTTCGGCGGGGGCTTAAAAACAATTGTAAAATATTATTATGTAATAAGTATACCTATTAAATAAATATATATAAAAGATTCAGCTTTAGTGAATGGCTAGTTTTATCTTTCACATTTAATTTGCAAAAATTTGTGAGTTAATTTAATTTTAATAATAGCAAAGTTGTGATTCATAGCAGGTCCTCTGCAATTAGTACCTAATTATCAATTTATTGATAATATAAATATTGTCTATGCTTCAAAAGGCACCACTGCCGTTGACCGTCCGCCAATTGTTATCCGTCATTTTCGTGCGCGTACGCATTATCTCTGAAGGCTGTAACGGCAGAATGACAGCATACTATTCAATTTATGTATACTCTTGACACTCGATTCAGTTACGATATTAGTGCTGTCACGCTTTGTTTTATATTATTTAATAGTCTACATATACTAATTTTAAACATGAACACTGCAATAAAGTTCTGTCTTTAAAATGTTACGATATCGCAAAATTAATCTTTGCATCACTGTAAACGGATTGGTGACCGAAAAAAGTTCTGCGAGAGGCATAATAAACTGTTGGTCCCGCGGAGTGACCGCCTCACTTTATTGATATGTTGTACATTGGTATGGTTTATGACGTCACATTGTCATATTGAATTCAATTATGAACTCCACTGACGTTTGAATCTCATACTTGAATTCAATATGACAATGTGACGGTCGCCGCGCCGGTTGATACTGCAACGGCTTCCACCCAACCCTTCTTGGGGCAGTGTAGGATAGCCTGTGCCCAGCAGAGGAACAATAAGCTCGTGACGATAGTGTTATAAAATGTAAATCATGATATGTTGCATTAACACACATAGAGATAGTATTAGTGTAGTGGTGGAAGGATAATCCCAAATATGTACCTTCTTTATGAATGAATGAAAATATCTTTATTCAATTAGGCCCCTAGAAGCACTTTCGAATCGTCAACAAAAAAACCCTTAAGTCTATCACATAAAAATAATATTAACTAACTAACAATTTCATAATGTTTGTCTCTCTGTCTTATCTGCATCTACGTAAGCTAAGAATGTTATGTCAGTCTGTCTATCGGTCTGTCTGTCGGTCCGTCGGTCCGTCAGTCAGTCTGTCTGTCAGTCTGTCTGAATTTACACCGGTTCCAAAAGTTGAACTACCGAGAAGATTCCGGCAACAAACTCGTGTAGTCACTCTTTTCAATCATTAAGTTACAATGTTTAATTACACAGTAATAGTATTTAGCAGCGCAGTGTCGCACAGAGTATAAAAAAGGTATATTAAAGTACCAATAAGTACCTAATGATAAGAATATTTACTGTATTTAAAGGCTGTCTGACAATGCACCATCACAATATAGGTATTACAATACACAAAGGTCAACACTTAATATACAAAGACCTAATAAAGCTAAACATCTTTCATTAATTTTAAACACTTGTCTGAGCACGTCATTACAATAATAATTGTATTGTTTTTTATATATAATATCCTATAATGCCATATACCTCAAAAATAATACTATTGATGAATATGTAGGTAAATTATTACAAATCAAGGAAGCTTAGAGATGACCATTTCCACTAGTGGCACCTGTTCACAAGTATGACGCATGTGCCAGCCATCGCTCCGCTCAACCATATCATAGGGAACGGAGCGACCCGGCACACGACGCCACCACCGCAGAAACTTATAGAGGGCATGACATCTTCCAGCAACCACAAAATCAATGAAATGCTATTGCTTTAGCTTACTTTATAACTTTATGGCCCATAAAACAGTTCAAGCTATTCATAAAAAACATCTAATTTTAAGGCGCGCAATAAAATGACTTAAAATAACTACGTACCCTGAATTTTTTGCTCTAAAATTAACAACACAAAAATCACAGTAATTTTGAGACATTCCTCATGACTTGTTCGGGCTTGACGTAGACAGCGTCACTTGTTTTTTTTAAAGTTTCATCATTTACTTTATTATTGCTTCTTCAAGAGCTTAGGAGATAAAACCTCAGTAAAAACTTTTTGCAAAAAACTTATACCTACACTAAAATATTTCTTTAAAATATTTTTTACGTAGGTACTTTTAAGAAAGTGTGCTTCAGTTCTTTTAAGAATTATTTAAAAAAAAACAGAATATATTTAAGTCTAGAAAAAAAATGTGTCCTCGCATCTGTCTCGGGTTACCAGCACAATCATGCTAACATCACACCCTAGGACAGATAAATATTTTTTCTAGTATTGATTATATTTGTTAAAGTGTATAATATAAAAATTAAATCAAGTAGTTTTTTTCTTTCTAAAAATCACAGTACTCCTAGTAGGAATGGTACACGAAAATTAAAAAAAAAAACTGTTAGTATTCAACAATATTTCTACACCATTCTTTAGCTAAGTATTACCATATTACTTACATAATTTTTTTCCTAAAAATTTCAGTAGATATCTAAACCATTTTCTACTTGAAAAATAAGTAGAACTGATATAAACCTGTCAACGATTTATCTGTTAAAATATTATTATCCATAGTTATTTTCAAATTTGAAGTTTTTGGAATTCAATAGGTACCAAAATCGATAATATACTTTGATATTTCTATCACGTTTTTAGTAATTCTATTAAAATAACCTGTCTCACAGATGTCTTGTCTCCACACAAGGCAGACACGATTAATGTAGAGGTTCTAGAGAAGTCTAGCGTAAAATTATTATTAGTTGCGTATTTAGTTATTATTGTGGAAAACTACTATAATTATTGTTTGTAGCCTAGTGAAAAAATCCTCGATAGGGGCGACGAATTTATACGCTACAGATTTTTTTTCCTTTGTGGTTGAGAAATCCGGATGTAGCTCGCTTCCATCAATTACCATCAGTTAAAATGAGGGCCAATACGCTATTAACCTGTGAAGAATAAAAAAACTTATTTAAATTTATTTAGCTCCAAATACACTAAAAGCTCAGCTTTTGAACTATTATAAAAATCTTAATAATAATATCTAGAGACATCCTACGGAGTAGGCTAGATGTTCATTAAACATATACGTTACCTACGTATGTTAGACGTAACCTAAGAGCTATCGTTGACTGCTTAACATAATACATAACATGTTAAAAATATATTATGATTAATACGATTATTAAATATATTATTAGTGGCCGTCCGCCGCTTTTCGAGCGTGGATGTTGCGTATCACGCCAAATGCAAAGTCTTTTCTCAGGATATTGTTATCTTTATCCATGCCAAAATTCATGCCAGACAGACAGACAGATATTACGACATTGTTAGTTAAAGTAAATTCAGACATGACAGACACACATTACGACATTGTTGTTCATACTATTTAAATAAATTATTCACTTAAATTGGTTCTGCGGTTCAAGAAGTGATAACGTGTCGTTTGACAGAGTTACTTTCGCATTTTATTAAAATTATAAATGGGTTCACTCTCGATCCCACTCTTGCTCCGAGAGAAGTTGATGAGAGAGAAGAAGTATGTGGGGGTCGGCGATGTAGCAAGTTTACCCAGAAGGTGCCTATTTAATCCAGCCTTGAAGGAATTCAAATAAATTGAATATTTGAAGTCCTCGAATGATTGATGAATATTTGTGTTCCCTAGACCACCGAAGCCGACAGAGCGTTCCACTTCCACTCCCTGGACGTGCACGTTATAAAAGATGATAAAAGCGCTTTGTTATGTAGATATGGATTAAAGCTTTTTAGTAAGTGACTTGCACAAACTATTTTTTGTTAGCATTGATAAGTTTTCTAAGCGGTTGGGCGTATTACAGCTATACTCTAAGATACTTCCCAATTTTAGGTTCGTTGTATTGATGTTTTAAAAAAAAATCTGTAAGCTACCATAAAAAAGTAAATAAGGGAGATGTTTCATATCCAACCAGAAAAAATCCCCTGAATCCACAAAAATATTAATAATTCATTTTCATGCATAGTTTGTTTAAACAAAAGTTGAAATTTTTCGTCGATTTCACCGTTATTCACTATGGCATGCGATATAGAAGTCAACTAAACGTCACCAAAGTGACATACCTATGCGCCATGAGGAATAATTGGCTGTGTTGCAGTTATTCTTGTTATATACCACACAACAAAGCAAATAAAAAGAAAATGGACAATTTAACACTGTTCTGAAAATGTTTACCAATTTTTCAACATACTGTACAATTTTTTAAACATCTCTTTGATTGAAAAAAACCTACCTATTTTACATACGTACCTCCCTGGTAACTATTTAGTAGGTATGACATCGTAGCTAAATCAAAATCTAAAACTTGTCTTGAATCGAACGAGTCTTGAATACGGCCCATTATTACCTACTTTTACTATTCAGTCTACGATATTATTATTACGTTGAATAATATTAATTCAACAATGAAGTTCAAGGTCGCTGATGTAGTAGGTGATCCATTAACCTTCTATTTCGTTTATCATCATCATATACCAGCCTATGATGTCCACTACTCAATAAAGGTCTCCCCCATTGGTTTCTAAACGGAACGGCTCTGTGCAGCCTGCATCCAACGGCTCCCCGCGACCCTGACCAGGTCGTCTGTCCATCTAGTGGGAGGCCGTCCTACTTTGCGCTTTCCAGTACGTGGTGGCCATTCTAGAACTCTAACGCCGCACCGGCCGTCTGCTCTGCGTGCTATGTGCCCTGCCCACTGCCACTTCAACTTACTAATCCTATGAGCTATGTCAGTGACTTTGGTTTTGTTACGGATGTCATCATTGCTGATTCTATCAGGCAGAGAAACAAAGCTCGTTCCATATCTCGTTGTGCGACTGCGAACTTGCACAAAAAGCAAAGCAAAGCCTTACATTTCAAGCATACGTAGTGTAAAATAATTATTGTTAATTTTAACATTTTCATAAATGTTTTAAAAAATTTTACCTACTTAGAAAATTTTTACTGCCTCTGTGGTCTAGTGGTTAATACCACCTACTTCAGATCTAGATGTCCGGAGTTCAATTCTTGTGGGGCAGAAATTTTCTGCTTTGTTTGGTTGGTAGGTTGCTGTATTCTCCCTTAGACCTATTTCTGAAAGGACTGTACATAATATTATAAAATCTTTTACAACAAATGCACAGGGTGTCGATGGTATATCTCTGAGTATGATTCAAATGACTTTGCCGCACACATTAGCATATATTAGCATATATTACCTCTATAGTAAACAAGTCCATTGAATCCGGTGAATTTCCTGATTTATGGAAAACGGCAATTGTAAAGCCAATTCCAAAATCACAAAATCCTAGTAATTACAAGGATCTGCGACCCATAAGTATTTTACCCTTCATGTCAAAAATCATTGAAAGAGCTGTTTCCATTCAAATGACCGAATATCTTGAGTCGAACGGTGTTTTGCCTATGAAACAATCTGGTTTCAGAAAGGCCCATAGTACGGCTACAGCCTTGATAGATGTTGTAGATGACATACTGGCGGCCCAGGATATTGGCGAGGGCACAATTTTGGTTTTGCTAGATTTTTCTCGGGCTTTTGATACAATTAACACCACGCTTCTTTTGTCTAAGCTCACATATTATGGTTTTGATAAAAACACTCTCAAGTGGTTTGCAGATTATCTTAGTAGTCGCAAACAATTTGTACAAACTCGAGATGAGCATGGTAATTCTTTGATTTCCAGTACTACACCTGTTGCTAGAGGAGTTCCTCAGGGATCGATTTTGGGGCCCATTCTTTTTATTTTATATACTAGCGATTTGGTGAAAAACATTACAAGCTGTAAATATCATTTATACGCAGATGATCTGCAATTGTACATTTCATTTAAACCTATTGACACTGAAACAGCTGTTGAAAAACTTAATAATGATTTAAAACATATATTCAATTGGTGCAACCATAACAACTTAGTTTTAAATTCTGAGAAGTCCAAATACATGCTGTTAGGTTCGAAAACAGTAGTCAAGGATATTTCTGCTAGGGACCCACAAGTTTCTGTAATGGGTAGTCGTCTAAAACAGGTCTCGCAAGTGCGAAACTTGGGTCTTCTGATGGATGAAAAGTTACAGTTCGAGAGTCACATTTTGGAAATAATGCGAAACTGTTTCTACAGGCTAAAGGTCCTTTACGGTGTCCGCGACTGCTTGAGTGTAGACATGCGTGTAAAGTTGTGTGAAACACTAGTCCTATCAAAGCTCAATTACGCTGATACCGTGTTTGGGGGATGTCTGTTGGAACGTACCAAGAAAATGATACAGCGCATACAAAATGCTTGTGCACGTTTCTGTTTCCCAGTTCCTCGTCGATCTCATATCACTCCCTTTTTGAATCGCAACAAATTATTGAATATGTCTGCTCGACGTAAATTACATCTTGCATCACTACTCTTCGGTATCATAAACAGGAAGACGCCAGTATATTTGTATGATAAACTGAAGTTCCCGGAGCGTCAACTGAGAATAGCTCCACGCCTTTTATTCCCAAAATGTAGAACAGCTGCTTTTCGTGGCAGTTTTCGTTATGCTGCCACGAAGTGTTGGAATAACCTCCCGCCACCAGTAAGGTGCGCGAAATCTTTGTACTCTTTCAAAAATATGCTTTCAAAGTTTCTGTATCAAGAACAAGTATCAAAATTTTAAGCGGCTGTTCTATTTTCTTATTCTATTTTATCATTCTTGTCTAGTTTATTTCCTTTATGTTTTATTTATTTACATACACTGTTTTACCACACTACACCAGTTTACACTACACACCAATGCTTTTGTAAAGTTTTACATGTCATGTTTTGATTGTAACTGTTTTCATGTTTTGTTATTTTTGTCAACTCTATGTTTAAAAGTAGATATAGCAGATATATATTATTATTAGCCAACTGTATAATTTTATGGGATGGTAGTGCTATTTGTCCACTACCACTATGGTGCCACTGAAAACCAGCGTCATGGCTCCTCATTGGTGGCGTGACATTAAGCTGAGTGGTAACCATTTTAGTTGCAGATGTGTAATTAATTTATTATGTCTTATCTCATTCCTGTTTTATTTTATTTTTGTATTTTGTCATATTTGCACTAAATAAACATTTTTTCTTCTTTCTTCTTCTTCTAGTAGGACTTTTCTAAATCCGCCTGGCTAGCTACCACCACCTTACATAAGTCTGCCGCCATAACAATAATGTTAACAGCATTTTTGTGTTCCGGCAGTTGAAGGTAAGAAAGCTAGTTCCTCTGTGGCTGAGGAATCCGGGTGTAGCTTGCTTCCATCTTCGGCTTTATCATCACTCACCATCAGGTGAGATAAAAATCCACAGCTCCCTGTTAGGAATAGAAAAAATATCTAAACTAGAAAAAAATATGTAGGTAAGAAGGTAATAATCGTTAACAACGATTTATCCCAGAGTAATGACAACTTAGATATTCTCATCTCAAATCTAAATATCTTCAAGAAACATGCCTGTGCGCTTATTATGTAATTTGTCATAGCTATATTCGTATTATATTAGATAAAGACACTCACTATAATTATTATTACTCATGATACTTATACAGATTCCGGTTAGTATGTAAAATTTTATACCACCAGTCTAGCAACTGACATATGTTTTTGGGGTGTAGTCTAGCACTTAAGAATGTTTAAGATTTTTTTGTATGGTATTGACTGTGTCCTGCTCTGTGTCTTAAATAAATTCTAAGTATAAAATATTTACAATGATGATGTGCAGACAATTAAGTGAGATTCTATTCAGAATATGAAAATAGGTGAGTCAAATTAGTACTTAAATAATAACTCTACATATAAAGTAAAAGGCGTTCTCACGGTTATGACTAGGTACGCATTGATTTTACTATATCTCTATCTATTCAGTAGATATATTGACATTAGTCAACGGTAACCAGCCCTAGTTACCCTTTTCTGGTAATGTAGGGGTGATCCAAAATGACTTGAATTTTGCTGAAGGTAATTATTACTTGAATGCAACTTTTTGAAAATTGTATTATTAGTGAAAAATGTTGTCTCACGTCTGGTACCCGGAATATAGTGTTAACAAGTTAATTATGATAAAAAAACAATTAAAGTACAAAAAAAAGTTAAAGACCTTTAACCTTGACCTTGGAAGGTGCCTATTAAAGGAGAGAGCCAACAATTTTCCATAATAATGTTTTATTGTGCATGTGAAATATTACTACCGTTCTTCACTCTAAAGTTTTATGAGATTTTTATGTTAAATAAACTTTGCAAGTCTTTCTTTATAAAAAGCGAATAAGTCTTTGTTTAAAAGAAAAAAACAACTCAAGGAAAAGGCATGAATGATTGAGACAACTGGAGACCCATATGTTAAATTGACTTTTATGTTCAAGGGAGAGGGCTTTAACACTTATATTTTTTCGTTTTACCATACATAAAAGCATGTGCTTGTCTCCTAAGTACTTGCCTTTAAATAGCTTGTCGTTAAAATGTTAACGAACTTGCAATGGCGAATGATTTCCTGGATATTTTTTATAGCCCTTAGTTTGTATGTCCCCTTACAATGATTTATCCCAGACTGAAGGCAACTTAGACATTTTCACCACAAATAATATCCTAACATCTCCAAGAAATTTATTCATGATCTTGAATACTTTTAGGAAGGGTTTGGTAATATGAAGCACGTAAGCACTCACTATATTAGTAGCTACCTAATGTTCTCATTGATAAAAAGGTATGGAAGTACCTACAGTCTTAGGAATAACTAACGTCTTTAGGTGCCACTGTTAAATCTTAAGTTCGTTTTCACTAACCATTCCTAGGCTTAGATGACTCATAACGACGTTTATTTGTCTCTTTCTATCTCATTTAGATAGACTGAGCAAAAAATCGCTAAGAGACTCTTAACGCTAAGGAAATGTTAGTGAAAATGAGCATTAGAAACCTTATGCGTTCAGCAATAAATCAAATGTAATATAAACTATTGAATTTCCTAAAATATTGTTTTATGAGTAATTGAAAATTTATAGGCCATGTGCTATAAGAATCATCAAAATACTGTACCATTATCCAATCATAGGGAATAATTTATTTGAAAACAAACGATCTGAAGACAAGGCTTGGATAACAAGCATTTGCTTTTGAAATACATTTACAGAATAAAATGACAGTTAAAAATAAAAAAAATCCCTACCATTTTTATTAATATCGATAAATGAAAAATATAGTAAGTATCTGCATCTTATAAAGCTCGAAAAACTTTTAATTTAGGATGTCGTTGCCGTATAAGTATATACCTTTAACACATACTAAAGCCCAGATACAGATAATTAATACTGTGCTTGAAGCGTCGAATCGCTGTTTAATGATTTCTCCTTTTAAGGGATGAGTAACGATGTCGTGAAGTATAATAACATTGAGACAATAAATTGAAAAATAAGTTGGTTGTTATAGTATAAGTATTAAAAATAAAGATGGTAGCTCTATCAGGTAGAGTTTGGTATATGTTCCATCTGGAAGCACTACTTTTCTATTAAGCAAGGTCGCATCTATAAAATCACTTGGTTTTCAGGTCCTGCGACCTAAGATGAAATGCCTTCCATGCCTAGTAATTAAACTGGCTACCTTTCCCTTCAATCCGAAATAAGTACAGCGAACTGTGTGTCTACAGATACCGACCATACGGGCCACTATTGTCTAGCTTTAAAAGTATAATGTGTTATTATAAAGCCTTCAGGACAGCGATTCCCACCAATGAACTAAAGCCAAATTTGTCATATAAAAAATGACATATCATTATGTCTATTAGAAACACATTTTTCGCATTCTCACTCGCATACTGATCCACAAGTGTCCACTATGGTGATGGACTTTTACATACCTAAGCAAAAGAGAGTTACAACACCCATATTCAACTAGTCTTGTGAGGAAGAAGAATCATTTATCCTTAACGTGCTCACGAGTTAGTTAGCAATGTAACTATCTATCAACCTATTAATAACCTTCGTGTAAAATATGGCATTTTACCTGACATTGCGTTTACTTTTAACATTAGATATTCCACCAACTTATTAGTATTACGCATAACTTAATGTAAATTTTGGTAGAATAACGATTAAAATAATAAGAATAAAAAAAAAGTTTGAAGTATAAAAAATATAAAGATAACATGGATACCTAACATCTGTATTTATCTTGTCACGAAGTTGAAATTCAATATCATGTTTTTGCGCATCACATCAAACCGTTGAAATTTGTTTTTGCTTGATCATTACGAACAGGATCTTTACCAAAACGTATTGTTATATTCTATCAATACCATCAATCATTGCGAATGTATCTAACAATTATAAATTATGGTTATTAGCTTATTTACGCCATACAAAAACTTTTAATAATAAGGGAAACGACCGTTTAAACTTAAGGCTCGCCATTGACGCACTGTATCCGCCATAGGTACTGATAAGTCACAAAAAGCTAACACGATAAACAAATTAATTATTATTGCCGGCTTTTTAAGCAAAGAGGTTGATAACGAATAGTCTGATGGATTCTGAGATCAAAGCAATTTTGTTACGATTGATTCAGATGTATATTGGAAAGTAGTAATATGGATAGATAGCACAATAGAAGTCTGTGACAGAGAAATTGAGTGGTAACCGTGTGCTGTAGATAGATAGGAGAGATCAACAAGCTTTGAGTTTGAATGCGGCTGATAATGTAAGGAGAGGAAGACCAAAGAATAGATGGATAGACTATCTATGTCAATGATATGGATAAGAAAGGAGTTAAGATTGAGTGTCGAATAGGAGGAAGGAATAGAAAAAAAAAGTTTTATTATACCGATTCAAAATAAAATTGGGAAGAGGATAATGATGATTCTCAAGCTTTTTCGTTCTTTGAAAACTAAAGTTAGATCCCAATTGAGATCAAATCGGGATCTAATTTTCTTTATCTTAAACGTAAAATTATGCAACATAAATATTTTGATCACATTTTATCTTCACTCCAAAGGTAACAAAAACACCACTATTTTTGGCAAGGTCAAATGCGTTTAGTCAAACGATCATAAAACAATAATATGCAACTCAATAAATACCTACATTCTACATCGATTTGAGGATGGTCCGCGTTTATTCGAGAATAATGAAACGGAAACAGGTAGATTATTTTCTTGGTCACAGTCAAGGTTCTTAGAATACCTTATTAACGTAATTTAGGCGCGGTCTGGTTTCTTGGGGATTTTGAAAAATGTGAACTGAGTGGTAAATAGGTATAGACTTATTTGAACTGTGGCAGTATTGCAGCCTATTAACCCAACGTAAGGAAGCCACACGAGGAACAGAGTATTATAAATGAAAATAATGTTTTGTCCGGCATTTGGAGGTATTAAGTCATGTTGCCAATCGCAACTAAGGTTTTATTAAAGTTTTGATTCATAACTATACATAAGTTTTGATTAATATTTTGGTTCCTATCATCTTTTCCAGAATTTTGCTGACTTTATCCACCGCTTGTTCGCTGAATCATTTGCATTTTTTTTAACATTGTCTGCGTCGTCTGCCTTTTAGCATCACATATTAAATTGCTTTGAAACTTTAGGCTTGTTATAATCTATTTATTGTTGTTTAAGCGTTAGTTACCAAATTGATTGAAACGATTTAATCACAGCTATTTATTATTATGGGAAATATGATTAATTAAGTGGAGTAAAATAAAACCAATGGCTAGCTACGAGTATGTTAGAATTTTCTGACAGTGAATTTTTCTTGCGTCTTTTCACTCCGACCAATAGAACTGACCAATTGGTTGTGTCAAAGGTGTTTTTTTTACCATAGTTAAATTAAATTAAATTGCAAAATTCAACATCAATCAGCAAAATTAATTAAGTTATTGTTAATTTGTTCTCTTCCTCGTATACAAACATAAATAACGATGCAATAGTAAAAACAAATAAATATAATGCATCCAAGGAAACATTTCCATATTCAATAGAAGATGTTCATTTGACACATGCGTTGTATTATATTATTAGATAAAGTTCCTTCTTCTGACCTTTGTGGTCCTTTGCTTGGTGAAGATTATAATTGTAAGGTTTATTGATACTTACATGTCGTAGAATAAATAAGGAAAGAGGCGACTATAATAATGGATGTTTTAAACCTGTTTTGAGAACACGTGTTATCGTAAAAACGGAGTGGGTAAATTATGAGTCAAGTTGAGAGAGGGAGAAAAAGGGTAATAGTGTTAGCAATATTTTACTAAATTATGTATTATATTCTTAGAAAAAATTTGAGATAGATTAGCTAAGTATTCTGGCAAAGGGTTTAGCTACCTTTTATAATTTTAATGGCATAATACATGGAACGTCGATATTTATTAAAACTAAGATAGCTTTATGTCTAAATATACGTTACTTTATGTTATATGCTCACAATATTACGATTGTAAACGGAAGGTATTCAACGCCTGTTTCACATCTCGATACATTTTTTATCCCGATGCTATCAAATCAAGTAAAGACAAAAGTAATCAGTATGCAACTCAGGAAGCAGTTGACGCATCGAATGATATTAGTTTCTGCATTTTTTTGCAACTGATGAAATAAAAGAAAAGTGTTCGACTTTCTCTATGGAGGAAATTCTAATATCACGGAAATTCTAAGCCATAAAATAGATGTAAAATAGGAATGATGTTATCTCCCTCTTATTCATTCTGATTCAATAATTTTTGCTATAAGTGATTTTGTAAATTCACAGTTCTCTGAACTAAGATTTGTTGCGGAAAGCGACTGCTACACTGAAAGACATTTATCATAGGCTTTCGGGAGTGTTACGCGAATCCACAAATTAATATGATTCCTTGTCGGACTGACATGGAGGACACACGGAATATTACGACAAATGACTCAACTCCTAATGACGTTAAGGTTCCTGGTAACAGGTAGTACAGTAGACCCCGCCCTAGACGACCTCATACTGCTGGCTCAATAAGGTCACTCTTCACGCCTCGTTTGAAGGAATCCATATCACAGTTAGGAGGAAAACGAGCGCTGGCAGAGAGTTCCATACTTTGGTTGGACGACAGAGTAACAATTCACCAATTTTTTTTACGCAAAGTAGAGGGGAAAGATAAATAGAGCTGGATTATCATTATCATAATATCAGCCTTTGATGCCTACTGCTGAACAAAGGCCTTCCCCATTGGTTTCCACTTGGATCGGTTCTGCGCAGTCTGACCAGGTCGTCTGTCCATTTAGTGGGAGAACGTCCTACTTTGCGCTTTCTGGTACGTGGTTGCCATGCTAGAACTTTAACGCTCAACCGTCCGTTCGAGAGGTGGATCGTTATGTTGAATATGTTACCGTTTTCATATATAACTTAGCAATAGGTATACAGTTTTGTTTATAATCAGTATGTCACTACACCGTTTGACTATACAATATACATGTGACGTATCTCTTTATGTAGAAACAATTATTATGCAAATGTTATTCATAGCCGGTCACCTGCGTTACCAATCGGTCACCGAAATAAATACTAGTAATATTGAAATGCTTTTTTGTTGTTGTTTAAATAAACCATTAGAATAATTTACCTATTTGTAACAAATTGCGTGGAACAAAGCAGATTGTTATAGAATTACACATAAAACTTATTGTTGTTATTGTATCAGACAAAATAAATAAGGTATTTGGTATCCATACAGCGTCAAATTGATAAACAAACATACGTGATGGCCTTACTCACATCAGGAAGACAATACCACAAAGTCAGGTCATGTGACAGAGTTTGACTGTTACCTTCTGTGAGGTGACGGTGTTTTCCCAGGAGAGCAAACCACAGGAGTAAAGACAAAACACCACTATGCTTTACGCTTATCTTTAACCGCCTCTGTGGTCCAGTGGTCGAGACTACCGTCTTCAGATCTAGAGGTGCGGGGTTCAATTCCCGTGAGGGCAGAAATTTTCTGCTCAGTTTGGTTGGTAGGTGTAGGTCTTTTCTAAGTCCGCCTAGCTACCACCATTTTACCTAAGTCTGCCACCCTAACGACAATGTTAACAGAATTGTTGTGTTCCGGCAGTTGGAGGTAAGCTATCCAGTTCCTCTGGTGAGGGATCCGATTGTAGCTCGCTTTTATTTTCGGCCTTATCATCATGTACCATCAGGTGAGATGAAGGCAGATATTGCTTAACACAATCCGACACACATTAATAATCATTTTAGTAAAAATTACTGTAGTTTACTAGGTGGTAGGCGTATGTAGGATCATCTGGGTAGGTACCACCGCCTTTCTTATTTCAGCCGTGAAACAGTCGCTGTGTTTCGGATTGAAGGGAAAGGTAGCCAGTGTAATGACTAGGCATGGACGGCATTTCATCTTAAGCTTTTGGATGACAACGCACCTGCAATATCAACTGATTTTCCCTTGTTATTGCAGGTGTCTATAGGCGGCGGTAAACGCTTACCATCAGGTGGGCCGCCACCTTGTTTGTCATCTAGTAGCATGAAAAAAAAATCATGACTGTCGCCACTGATTAACTCCTAGCTACAGTACTTTACATTTAGCATAGCCTGCGTGATTTTCACCGCTTTTTTATAAGTGCGATACATATCTTGGTGTTGCAAGCATCCTAAGACAACTACCTACTACCAGGAGGGCCGTATGCTTGATTGCCAGTTTGCCACCTTAGTGGTCAAAAAGAGCTTTATACCACAAAGCAGAGTTTGGTGGGGCGTCTGTAGTGGCTTGAGCTCTCTGGTTTCGATTACGAAAACGAAGCAACTATTTCGCCATGGTCGATCCTGGAATGGGCCAAACAAATTTGTAATCTCAAGCTCCTGCTTGCTTTGGAATTTCAGCAGGCACGTTAAACCGTTGGTCCCGGTTGTCACTGCAACCGCTTTAACAGCCAGCATGGTGGTATTATGACCCAAACTCCTCATGTGTTTCTCCCGTGTAGATAGGCCTGTGCCCAGCAGTAAGACGTATTATAGGCTACGATGATCCGACAAGGAAGTCAGGTCTAACAAACCATTTGAGCATTGTCATATAGGTGCGAAAACAATGGTCAAAGAAATTATCACATTTCAATTTTAGCACACAATTTCGCGTACGTTGAGTATGCGTATGTAATAATGAAGCGACTGAATGTTGTTGTCATTGAAGTGGTTGTGAACTTTGATCCAGCCTTATGTGGTTGTGTTAAGTTCTATATTCGTGCAGAAAATAATACGCAGTTCGTACTTACGTGTAGACTTGAAATAGATGCGTGCACATGATTGAATGGCAGTAACTTAATATTAAGCACAACACAAAATAAACAAGTAGTCTTATTTGCCTGGTTTAGTTTGTGAAGTACCCGCAAACCAGATAGTCAGCTATTCTATTTAAGGGACGATAGGTAAGAGTGACCCCCCGGCAAATCAAATTTATGAATATTTAGTTTAGTCTTACATTTTCGCGAGCACTATACATTTGAAATAAAACCAATTTACCGGATTTAACTCGTGTTTAATTAGATGTTACATTATTATTATACACCCGACGTTAACCCGACGATAATGTAACATCTAATTAAACGCGAGTTAAATCCGGTAAATTGGTTTTATTTCAATTATGAAAATTTGCTACCAAAAATCTGAAATAGTCTTTGAGATTTTTTTCGTGAAATTAAACAGATGTTTAATGTTCTCCTTCGTTTAGTCTTAGTGAATATGTAAATGTAGCCACGACTTGAAATGCCGAATGTAAGAGAAGATACGAGTATGACTTGTGCTAACCTCAAATAAAAATAAGAACAAAATCGGGAACGTTAATATCATTAAAAAGTATAACAATACACTATAGACTATAGTGCATGAAAAAAGTTTGGAGACGACCTGGTAACGCGAATCACGTATACTTATGGCGATTCCTCCACCGTTAGCGCTGCCGTAGATTATATTTCAAGTTTTATTTGTGAAAAATATTTTTTTAAGCCTAAACGTGGAATTTTTAAAACACAGTCACAGCAAATAGCCTTGAATTTTATAATTCCTAGTAGGTATTAGATAGTAAAAGCATTAAAAGTGGCTCTTCAATATTCTGCTCATAAAAACAGGTCTGTCCTCGAGTCCTTTAGTTTAATTGCCAATGTTGAGTCTTTCTCCGCACGCAAAGATTCTACTAAGGGGTAGGTAGGCAATATTCATGCTAGGAGACCGTATTATGGAAGATCATTTTGTTTTAAATATAGATTATGTAGTAAATTATCATAACATATTTTTTCCGTTTCCTACTCGTAATCTTAACATAATAATGCTCGTGTCATCAGCAAAAAGTTTATACAAGAGTTAGGAAATAGCATAACAGAAAAACTAATTGACTTGTCCCATTGAATGAACGGAATAAACTTACGAAGTCATTTGATGACGCTGTAACCCGAAATCAAGACACGTGCATTTTACTTTTAGAAGCTGTTGAGCCAATAATAACTATGACCGCACGGACACAGAGTTCTATGTTAAACATGAAGATTAATGTCAATCGTCAAAGTCCGGTTGAACGCGTGTTTGATCGTGGCCTTTATAATGATGAGTCAAGCGCTAGAATCGAATGTTTTCGCTAAGCATATTGTAGTATCAAGATGGATTCTGAATCACATCAAATGCAAACCGAACATTATTGATTTGCACGGATACTTAGGTCGAATTTTACTTTATAACCCACTTTAAATAAGGAGGAAGTTCTATGTTGAGCTACGTATATTTGCCGACGTTTTTCTCAATTGTACACAAATATATTTTTGATGTTACAATAGATCTACACGTGGTCCCATTTGATATTTTGTTAATGATCTGATGAAGATCTTCTGAGAATAGAGAAAAAAAATCCTCAATAACCAATAATTAATTTAAATCTATTGATTGCCATTGTAATAAACAATATAATATTTCTTTACTGGATTCTTTCATCCAGTAAATAATAGACAGACAGTTTGATTATGCTGACGGTCACCCATCTAGTTTTTTCTTTAGAATTTTACTTTAGGGCTGATGTTACGATATGAATATATTACTATTATAATATATTATATATATATATATTATTATATATTACTCATACCCAGTTATGATTATTCATTCAGAGGATAACTTTGACATGTTGACATTTAATCTATAGAAACTCTTATAATTAGTCAAAACGTCATAATTATTTTGTAGACAAAAGTATCTGAGGATTGGAAAATAAAAAATCAGCCATAAGTATGTATGTATGTATGTAGTACGTGTATGTATGTATGTATACGTGTATTTATTTAATATATATATGTATGTTTATATGTGTATTTTATGTAAATTAGTAAGTTAAAACATTTTTGCTTGGTAGTCATAATCATGCATCGTCCACTTTCCTTACCCTATATATTATTTTATATCCTGTCCATCCTAAGGTTGCCTGGAAGAGATAGATCGCTTTTAGTGATAAGGCCGCCCATTGTACAAGTTTATTTTAATAATTCTTTCTGTTTGTTTATTTGCGTGATGTGTGTTGTGCAATAAAGTATTAAATAAATAAGAAGGCAAAAAATAAAGTTAAATTACTTTTTTTTGGAGTTGGTACTATAGGTTCCTTAGACTATTTTCAGAAACTATTAAAAGTATATATGTATATTTCATATTGTTCCTTTTATATATTTTCATTGTTGCTTTGTTTCCTACATTAGTTATTATATAAATAGGTATATTAATCAGCTCTTTGTTTTATATACAGGTGGCGCTAGCAACAGGCGCTCCACAGCCAATCTCCAACGTGTTCGAGATCGACATTAGCCCTGAGGAAGCCCAGAAGTACCTAAATAGCCCTCCGTTCACCGAGCCTCAGCTTTCAGGCCGCACCGCAGTTTTGCCCTTGGTAAGTCTGCAAACCCTCTAAAATTAATGTCGATAGGAATTTTTTTTTGTAACTTTATTTTGATTGACTGTTTGAAGTTAATCGGATTAAGTTTCATTAAGAAAAATTGCTTGAGTAGAGCCATCATACCAACCTTTTTTTTTCTTTTTGAGGGGAAAAAAGTCTTTGACGCCGTTATTTGGGGCTCCTCAGCCAAAGATGTTGACGACCGAGACTACCCACTAAAAAAGACCCCCGTGTTCCTTCTTCATCGTAGTACAGGTTCAAGGTTCACAGTTTCCCTTATCCCAATGACCTGTACTCGATACTCCCGCCTGGGCTCTACTTCTGGCACATGTGTGCATATATTCTTTGTGACGAGTAACGTCTCAACCACTTCTACCAACCTAACCAAAATAATACGAACTGCACATTAAAAAGTCTTTGATGTAGGAACATCAATAGGTACACCTATTTTTTTGTTATTTTTCCCGTTTTAAATTAGGTCTAGAGGTAGAGCCGATGTCCTATGACGGCGGTAGTCAAAATCCCCGCATATTACGGAGGTATTTTTAATTTCGTGTCTTATTCTTGTTTGGTTATCCAAACCATATAATAACTGAGTCCAAATAGGAATAAAAAACGAATATAAACATGCCTTTATAGCTATTCTATCCAAATAAGAATAAAATACGAAAATGCAAGTAGGTACCTCCGTAATAGCCGTTAATTTTACTGCCGCCGTAATAGGACTTAACTCCCCAATTTCATTCAGATTAGGACAATTCAGAAATAATTCTTAATTAGAATAATATTTCCCCAGAAAGAGTTTTTTCTTTAGCAAGAACTAAGTTCGAAGAGCTAGTACATAAAGCTAATTATGTATAATTCAATTTCAGGTGAAATGGACTGACCCTAGATTTCGTTCTGCCGAAGCGGGTCCCACTCTAGGCCACTACTGGAGGAATGGACAAGAGATTGAAAACACCGACGACTACGTTGAAGAAGTAAGTAGTGTACAATCTGTTCGTTATGTGAATGCAATAGGGATCAGTTTGACGACCGTCTGGTCGAGCGGTCTGTACCCCTTGCTATGCAGGCTACTCGGTCAAGAGGTCCCGGGTTCGAATCCCGGTAGGAGCAAATGTTTGTATGATGAGTACGAGCATTTGTTTACGAGTAATGGATGTTTATATGTTTATTTAGTATATTTCTAACATTTATATACATATTATTATTAATATTTATCCGTTATCTAGTATCCATAACACAAGCTCTTAATGATGCTTACTTTGGGCTAGATAATAGGTGTGAGTGTATGAATATTATAAAAAAAAAGCTGTGTGCGTTCCTTCGGAGCCTAACCTGTAAATTGTAGGACCCGTCAATAGCATCAGGGACGTTAAGCAAAGTTGCTATTGGCTGCAGACGCTCCTTAAAGCGTAACCGGGATTATAAGCAGGCGAGATCTCTGGTAAATTCTCAAGCTCTTGAGGACTTCTCTATAGGCGTCAGTTTCCTAGAGGTGTTCCACTGTCGTTTAGTTCTACGGCGCTCAAGCCACAAGGGAGTGATATTAGAGATCTAAAGTTTTGTGATGGGATTATTCTTTGACGAAAAGACTTGATTTTCAGTTCATACATCGTTTGAACAAAACCCTGGGACCTCATTTTTACCCATTTTGATAATAAGTATAACTTTATATATCCCTTTCCAGGTGTACGACGCATCCCAATACCACGGACAAGATGGCCTCGGAGCCTACGTATACGGCTACCAAGCTCCTGAGTCCGCTAAAGTGGAAAACCGCGCTCGTTCTGGTGATGTGACTGGCTCCTACACGTACAAATCTGGCAACAACGATCTTATTAAGGTTGGAGCTATTGTACCGAATAAGGAGAAGAAAGAGACTATTACTTTAAATCCTCTGTTCCCGTTAAGATACACCATAGCGCAATCACCATCATATTGAACTGATAATGACAAATTTAATTTTTATTTAAAACGCTTGTGGAAATGATGAGAAATAATTATATTTTCATGTGTTTCTCCCATGAAGGATCATCAAAAAATTGCTCTGGAAGGCCTTTGTCCAGCAGTGGACGTCTTTCGGCTAAAATGATGATCATGATGATGAAAAAAGATCATCAAAAAATAGCTAACATCGCTCTAGGGGCTTTTAAAGAAGAGAACCTCATTATTTGCATATAAAATTGTAAAGAATATTAAGTATTGAGTATTATCTGTAAGTTGAGATACATAATCCGATGTTCTATGTAAATGTTTAAATGTGTTAAATGCGGAATGTTTGCTTCTTAATTTTTGAGTGACAAAAACAGAAAACATATCATTATTAATATCTTCAAAATAAAATTAAGATTATGTATGTAATAATGGCCGCGGGGAGCCGTTAAATGCAGATTGCGCAAAACCGTTCAGTTTGGAAATCTATGAGGGAGGCCTTTGTTCAGTAGTGAACATCATAGGCTGATATGATGATGATGATGATGTAATAAAAATAAGTCAGAGAGAAAAACATGTCATTAAATTTTAATAATAATAGATTAATATTAAGTAGGATTTAATGTGCACTTATAATTATGAACGACATGGAGCTTTACGTTATTAGCTTACCATACATACTATAATTTTATATCATTTCTTTGTAGGTGCGTTATTGGGCTGACAGCGAAGGCTTCCACCAAGAAGACAACCTGCCAAAGATACAGCTTCAGCCAGTCCAAGAGACAGAGGCAGTGAGGGAAGCTAGGCTCGCTCACGAGAAGGCGTGGAAGGAGGCTGCCGATGCCAACCTCCACCCCAACGCTCAACTTTACCAGTATGTAGCATATTACCACAAATAGCAAACTATTCCCAAAATGTTCCAAGCACACAGGTTTATGGAATATTTTAAAAATAATTTACTTTTCAAAATATTTCCGGTTATTGAAAATGGTTGTTTTTCTCAAATTTCTCAAATACTTTTAGTACAGCTTAGACAAGCACTTGTTAGACACGCACACTAGGATTTTCTAAGTGTGCGTGTCTATCCAAATCCGAAAGGAATTAATAACCTAAAATAGATGTAGGAATCTAAATTGATGATGAAAGCTCTGATTAACTTTTGAGAAATATTTAATTTAGTTAAAATTATCATTTAACAAGAGTAAGGTTTTTTGAATTTCTTAGATTATAAAACGAATTAAAATTAGGGTTTTTAACTCCTGCAAGCATGTTTACTGATACAAAGTTATAGTTAGAAGTATTACAGTAACATGTCTAATTTAAATCTTTAACTTACTCATCCCAGGCAATATCAAGAAGTCCAACCTCAAGCTTCCGAAGTTCAGTCAGCAGTAGCTGCCGCACCCGTAGTGGCAGTGGCCCGTGAAGGCAAAGCATACTCTCAGTCGCAGAGCCAATACCAGCAGTACAAGAGCACCACCACTGAGGAGCCTGAGCCCACTGTAAGTACCTACCCAGTTTTAGAGAGAGATACGACTAATCCAGAAAATTTCGGTAAATACGTGCATGATAAAAAGTCGTGCTAGTAGATCTTCACATAGAAATTTCAGTTTGATTGAACCAGTTTTGAATAAGAAAGATGGAGAAAGAATTGAATTTAGAGAATCTCAAAGTACAAAGAAAAGAAGTGCCTACCATTAAAAGGGTGGACTTTTCGACTGACGGTAAGTCGAAATTATTAGTTGTTCAACACCTTAGGCATCGTGTTAGTATAAATCAAATATTAACGTTGTGTACTTAATATTGGTAGCTTGGAACAGGTATCCTAGCTCCAAACACAAAACTTAAGTCCCATTTGCACGAAGCCTGCAATGACTTGCATAGTCTAAACAACACATTAGGCTTCGCAAGTAACTTCTTGCCCCAATTTAATTGTATGCTACAGACAAAAAAGTTGCGTTGTGTAAATGGGCTTTTACTCTAGCAAACTTACTTGCCGTCTCCACAAATAACACAACAGAACAAGTTTTGTGGTAGGGGTGCTGTTTTGAGTGCAAACTACTCTCTTCCACTGACCTTCCCCTATTTAAGACTTTAGCATTTTTTTAACATTATTTTTCGAGTCTTTACTAGGGAACCTAGGGTCTACGGTTGACAGATTAAAAGCTAGTGACGTACAGGCACGAACAGGTTTCAAATCAGACCGATACGCACACATAACGAATGTTCCGTGCCAAATCAACGGTCACACATTTCCAAATTTAGCAAAAAAAATATGACTTTCTCTTTTAATTATTATCATAGGAAGAAACAGGCTAGACAGGTCGTTTAGACTTGGAGAAGTAATATTTGGATTAATTTGTTTGTCACTATTTACATAAAAATAATTTCGAAATTGAATAATATGATAATAATTCTTTTAATCAAGCAAAATAATTTGGATTTAAAAATTTATTTTGCGCAGTCGTTATATTTACTCTGATTACAGGATATTTATTGTAACATTTTTACCTCTTTGATAAAAATTTGTAAATGGTAAGTTCCTAAAGCCTCTACTCGTAAATTAACCTTAATCATTTCTTTCATTAGGGTCCTCCACGAGGCTTTTTCTACAGCTTCAACTATCCAGTCTCCATCATCTTGCCCAAGAGTGCGCAACAGCCAGGAGCCCTAAACCCTGGTCACCCTGTAGACCATGACACCGTCGCCGTAAATGCCAGATACAATTGACGGAAAACTGACAATATTTATCATTAAGTCCTAGGCTTAGCATAATTATAAAAAAGTTTGAACATTAAATGTTTTTATTCAATAGTGCCATTATTTTTAATTTTATTTGGTAACATGGAGTTAGATTTTTTTTAACACCGATGTTATAACTTGTGATTTATTTTGATATTTTTCGATTATATTTTTTAGCTCAAAACCGTTTTATAAATTAATTCAAGTGTCAGTATAATTAAATAATAATGAATTTCGCCTGTTCTTATTGATAGTACCAAACCAAATTTGGTACGGAAAATTTGATGTATGTGATCGCCTAAGGCTAGTCGGTATTCTAATAATAAGCTCATTTGTATGTGGATCCTTCTGTGTTATTATACTGTTGAACTCATAATTCGTTTTCTATTATGAATTAATTCTTGTAACTACTTATCGTTGCATTTGTGTAGAATTAGTTTATTGTAGATCCGTCCTCAACTTATTTTGTATTTGAAAACTAGAACACTTTTATTGAATTTCTTAAACATTGATATTTGCATTTGTATATTAGCATGTAAATATATTTCAAGTTGAGTAAGAGTGTCTTCAAATGACACGTGATCGGGATTTGAAAGTGTAACTTTGAATATTAGGTTTGGTTAAACTCTTGAGCCCGGTCTTGTTTATTGATTTGATAACTTACCATGAATATCGTCGTTTGATATCACAGAACCAAGATAAGTCGTTCGATGTAATACTGTAATGTTTATTTGTAAGTTTCTTAGCCAGTGTAAGCTGCGTTAGTACAATAAAGCATTTCGCCTTCATTTCAGTGGTTTTATTATCAAAGAGTCCGTAGGAATTAAAAAGATATTAATTTAAATATTACTATATTACAACTGCATCGGATACATCTGTGCAATATCCGGTAACACTAGAATAGGCGACACGTTATTTGGATTTTTGGTTCGCAGTCGGTTTAGGAGTACTCTCATGTTTGCCTGTTGCATTTCTGTCATTGGTGGTCTGTTGAATGGGAGTCTTTGGCCAATACCAGAAATAATACCTGCTATTCCATTGTAAATCCATGATATCGTGTCTGGAACATTAATTTCTATAGGCAAAAATGGGATTGCAGATATCAAACCTCCTAAGCCAAGCCTTCCTCTAATTGGTAGAAGCAGAAAAGCTTTCTGTGGATGATACTCTGATTGTGGCTCAGATGATGTATCAGAATCGACTGTGATAGAGTCTAAGTCTTCGTTTATAGTTACGTTATCCTTTGTGTCGTCTCTTTCTTCATTGTTATTGACAGTGTTCTTGACATTGTAATAGTTTGTGCCTAACCTTGTATTTGGTGGATCGTCTGGCATGATAATCATTAATGGTTGATCATTTTTTCTGTAAAAACAAAACATATATTTGAAATTCTTTTAAGCTTACAAACAATATCCAATCCCTAGATTACAAATATCAATTTGACTTAGAACCTGTGTCGTAATAACGTTATCTGTTGAATCTCATTTTTAAAATGCCTCATGTTGAACTTATATGAAAATCATATGCCGAAATGCAAAAGTGATGAGCATTTTTGTAAGTTTCATGTACAATGTTTAACGAACTTTCATGGAGCATTTAAAATTAAATAAAAGGGCTAATTCGATTCGGTGCCGTTAATACGACATAAATTAACCATATGCTATATTAGTTCATAGAAATAGTTTGCCACTGCCAAAAATATCGTATTAAAATTTCATGACATTTCTATGAAATAATACAGTCAATGTTATATTATTATATACAAATGTCATGAAATTATCAAAAGAATAAAATGATTTTGAAAGCGGCAAACCATTTCTATGAACTAACATAACCCATATTATTTATTGTCGTATTGACAGCGCCACTCTGTATAACACCCTTTAGAAACATTTAAGCAAAAATAATTTCAAGAAATACAAATCTAGCCGGACCCCAGAAGATGCGGTTTCGATTCCCGCTTTGAGCGTACAATTATTTTATCGTTTTCTTTAAAACGCACGTTAAAACGCACAGAATCAAACATTCGTAATATTCAATATGATTAAAGCTTCATCTTCATTCGGGGCCTGAGATTTAAAGTGCTTTACACTCAGTTGTTACATGACTGCCTAATAACTTAACTCTTAAAATTTTATCCTAAGCAAATACACAATTTGAGTTTTGTGTCAAGCAAATACATTCTTAGGATACTATTATCCTAAGAATGTATTTGATTCTTAATCTATATCTCATAGCTACTTACTGTATCATTGGTGGATATAGGTTGCTATTCCATTGGTTCATCATCTGCAACTGCTCTAAAGCGAATAGCTGCTGCTGCAATAGTTCTTCTTGGGTTGGTTGCACAGACATCTGACTTTGCCATTGCATTTGCAGTGGAGCAGAGAATGTCGAACTGGCTTGCAGACACAACACTATCAGGTAATGGCACTTCATTATATAGAATAATTTCACAATTATTATTTCGTTGTGTTACTATATTTTACACGTTAATCCTCTGAGTTTTCTGTTTTAGCAAAATCCGTTTAACTTTCAAGAAATTCTTGACGAGTATCAGGTCTGTTTCTTAGATTACAAAAGTGGGTTTCAACACGACTTATTTCTAATTCTTTTCTATTATATTCGGTACGATCAACTGCACGTGTGCTGCATGGTGGCGCGCTTAACTCTGGTCAGGACATCGAGGTGTCTGCACGGTGTTATTATTCACGGAAGGCAGTGCGGTGTCCTACTGACTCGCCACTTGACCTTGATCCGCTGTCTCCCCAAGGCTATGTATGGAGTGGCTTCGTTTTGTCTTTCTTTTCACTCATTATTGTCTCTTTGTAGTCGCTGTACACATTTCTTTCCGCCAAATTTTAGAGCTTTTAGAAAGGATCTTGTGACAAAAGAATATGTTTTAGTAGGTTTAAGAACCGCAAACAATTTTGCTGTTAATCTTTTTCTTTTAATTGTAATTAGGTATGAAGCAAATGGGAGTTAATTATAGTTTCTAGGTAATTAGAGATAATAATACTACAAGGATTATTATGTCGGTATGGAATACTATAATTTTGACAATTTAGTGTATGTTATGAAACATACGGGTGATATTGTGTAAAAAAAAAATTATCTTAAGTGTGAAGTAACTGCGACGTTTAAAAAATATATTTTACATACACACACACACACACAAACAATCACATACTCACTCTGTATCATACACACGTTGACTCTCTACACCTAGGTATCACGATAATCTTGATATTTCTATAAAATAGAACTGGAATCTTATCATACAACCTAGTTTGTCAACCTTTGTTTACAAGAGTAGCAAGAAGTACTAAAACAAACGTAGAGTTTTCTACATCTGTTTGTATAACAAAAAGTCTTATTCAAGTTTAATTTGCGGTCGATATGTAAACGATATATAACCCAAATAAGTAACTGAAATGATTATCCATAATAATCCAAGATCTTTACGTTTTTTTATTATGGTTTTATCATATCATCATCATCATTATCATCACCAGCCTCCTCCTCCTTCTCTGTAATATTTACTCTTATTACCTTAGGTTGCTTGGAAGACATTGATTTTTTGCAATAAGGTCGCTTAATTGTATTGATTTTGTGCTTGTAGCTTTGTTATGTTTATTTTTTCTCATGTGTTAATAATGAATATATTATTTCTTTAATATTTTATTTATTTGTTTATAAAATGAATATATAATAATTAAATAAATTAGGTGTAAACATAAATTTATTAAGGTTTACCCTACACCAGAGTCGTCGAAACACTTTATATCGAAAATTATTAGCAATATACACAATCTTTATTTATTATCAAACAATATTAAACAGAGGCAAACATCTGCAGGTAGGCGTAAAAACATGCCCATTAAAAACATTCAATTATGAACACCCATAACAAAGGCAGGTCACATTATTACGGTTACCAACTTAACAAATTACTATATTCGATGTGTACTGTGCACAACCTCATTAGCTACATTTAGGTAATTGGTTCTTAATTTAATTACGTACTTAAACCACTACGCATTGCCACCGAGCTCCTCAAATCGAATATAAATATTCATTATAAATTAAAGAATAAATAATGCTAGACCAAAACTGTGTATGTAATTTTAAATCTTTAAAAATTACATTTCAGTAAATATAATAAGAACTAGAAAATGAATTATTGAAATAACTTAGTTTAGTGGCTTGTATCAAAATAAAATGGCTCTTAGTGTGTAAATGTTTGAGCTCGTGGGGACACACCTATTGAGTTACGGGAAATTATAAATCTCTACAACTCTACATGACATAGATTTGTGCTTGTTTCTAAGTGGGATTTTAGGTGACAATGTAGTTAATTAATGGCAGTTTGATTACCAACATGTTTTTGATCTCACGATACAACAGATTAGTTTGTCAAAGTTTTGTACAAGTGAAATCTGTGCGGGATTATATATAGGTACAGGTTTTTCGACTTTACTAGCTCACTAAACATAAAGGCATAAAAAGTTTATTATTAAAATAAAATTAATCAAATACAATTTAAATTCAATATTTAATATACGGAAAGTCGGAAGTACTTACTGACGTCTTACGTTAACTTGTGCTTTAAATGATTACATAACCCTAAATAATAAAATAAAAGATTTGTAAGTACAGTCGATAGAACATCAAGCGTAACAGTTTGACCTTGAGACCGTCCTTACTCCGCTAGTTATAGAGGCTGCTTTCGTAGTGCAACTGCTACACTTAATGTGTTGTCGTGTATACTGTTGTTTTACAATTTTGTATGTTTTTTTTTGTATCGATTGTAAAAGTCAAAGCAGTACTCAGTCGTCAGTAAGTAATTCTTTTTCATAATGAATGAAAGAGAATAATGAAGTTCAAAATAATTCAATTAAAAAAGAATTAACATCCATTGCCGTTCTTTTGGTACCCGTTGATTAGATATAACAGGTTTTCTACTAAGGTAAGGGATAACCTAAAATCCACGTCGGACCCATTTATTGTGGAGTTGTTGTGGAGTCGACGGGGGCGGTGTACTAAGCGCCGAAAAAACAACATAATTATTTCATACAATGTTTCTTGAATATCTTTCTCAAATGCTAAAATATTTATATCGTTTATTTATCAAGCCGTGTAAGACTCCTGGAAGTCTTGAAGACAATGACAGATTGTCATTGTCTGAACTGTAATGACTAGGTATATTGTGAAAGATAAATAAATTAATGTATCTGGAATATGTAGCTCAATGCACACTGGTGGAAAAATACTATATGTAAATTTTAAGTAACCCCCGGCTTCATTGATCATTTATCTAACACCATCTCATTGAGACTATGGTTCATACACTAAAATCAATGTACCTACTTACACTATTTTGAAAATTGTAACTTTTGTGAGAGAAAATAAATAAATATTCTATTCTATTCTATTCTATTCTACTATTCTTATCTGCTGTAAGTTTCTGAAGGTGTAAGCATTCCGCAGACTTTTTGATGGTACAGGATCAGCTCAAGGTTCCTATGTCATGGAAATGTCACTGAAGTGACAGTACACAAAATTTCAAATGTGAAAGAAAGTAAAACCCTTCCATCATGTAGAAAATGAACTGGATAGTCAACAAACGCCTGAAATGATCTTCAAAATTATAGCAACGAACCATCCTAATTACGTCAGCTTTCAATTTTTTACAAAAAGAAACAAATCTAAATCGGACAGACATATATATATATATATATATATATATACAGATACACAGACAGACAAGTCAAACTTATAACACCCCTCTTTTTGTCAGGGGTTAACAAAACAAAGCGAAAACATTTTACTACCTTTTGGTTCATTAATATGAGAATGCACGGCTCACTGTTGGTCTGTTGTTAAAGTAATCTTAGTTTCATGCCAGCCTTCAATAGTTTAGATCTCAATCAAAATGTTTAGAATCCGTTACCCGCTATAAAGCTATCTGGAGCGATCTGTTCGTGACTGCAACAAAATATTATAATCTTAGAGCTCTAGATCATGTAGTCCAGCCCCTTATGCTATGTTCTGCTTTAGGAACAACAGGTGGTAATTTTGAGAAAATGAGAAACATTATAATACCACGTAATACAAAGTAGATTACGTTGTCCAGCCAAATAATTTCGCTATCTGATTGAGCACGTTCTTGTTTACAATTTTAATGTACAGTAATAATATCAGGAATTGATACGCGCCGTTTAGATTTATGTATAGACAGTAAAAAGCGTACGGTCCGCCTGATGGTAAGCGGTTACCGCAGCCTATAGACGCTCGTAGCACCTTCTGAACTCTCACGCGTTGCTACCGTAGCCTGTAGACGCTCGTAGCACTTTGGGCACTACTCACGCGTTATTACCGTTGTTATACGCGTTACGGTGAATTTGGGGTAGATAATAGGTGTGAGTGTGGGAATATTGTTGTTTATAAAAAAAAAAACTAGGAAATAATCATGTTCTTGGGATCCCTCCCAAGAACATGATTTTTTTATAGTTTTTTTTTACAAACTCTGACTACTGGGTTACCGAGGAGTTTGAAGTTTTTTTTGTTGTTTTTTTACCCTATCAATTTCTTTTAGTCCATCTGTCTTAGCGCTTTAAGGTAACATAAACCCTCACAATTTTGATACTATTCTATAAATAAAATTTAGAATATATTATTTTATACAGGTTGTTGAACAACAATACGCCATTAATATGTCAAGCGGCGTTGTACCTCTGGAAGTCTATAACAATTGAAACATTAAATTAGGACATTGGCTGCAAAATTTCATAGTAATGTTAAGAAATCATCAAGTGAATAAGATGTACCTATTAGAAAGTTACAAAACATTTCTATGAACTAATATAGCCCATGTTATAATTTATTGTCGTCACCACCTGTATACATAATAAAAGCAAAGAATTAAGAGCTCTATTTTATTATGAATTTTGTATCACATAGTACTTTACTTTGATCGCATTCATCACCAGCCTGTAATAATATACGTCCCACTGCTGGGCACAGGCTTTCCTACATGGGAGAAGCACATGAGGAGTTTGGGCCATAACACCACCACGCTGGCCCAATGCGGCTTAACGTGCCTTCCGAAGCACGGAGGAGCTCAAGATAACAAACTTTGATTGACCCATCCCAGGATCGACCATGGCGAAAGATGCTTTGTTTATCGTAGCGAAACCAGAGCGCCCAAACCAATACGCCACCGAGCTCTTCAGGAGCCAATCTTTGATCGCATTATTGGAAACAAAATGAGAACTGAGAATTTTAATGATATTAATCTGCCGCTCCGGCTTCGCACGGGTGGTTTACCTAATAAAAAAATTGGACACATTTAACTTTTTATTTGCGGTGTCCATATCAATATAATGAGTTTTCGACTGTTTCATCAAAATATTTAAAGTCTTTCCCACTGTCTCTTCACTTTTCATAGTAAGAGGATTTAAAAACTTTTTCGTACAGTTTTTTTCATAAGCTTAAATCATTAATTTGTTGTTTTATTTTTATTCTACTATATGACAAGCAAGCTGACATCCTGTTGGTAAGTGGTTACCGTCGCCTATAGACACCTGCAATAACAAGGCAAAGTCATGTTGTGTCCTTAGATGAAATTCTTTTCATGCCCAGTAATTACACTGGCTACCTTTCCCTTCAATCCGAATCACAGGGAACTGTTTCACGGCTGAAATAAGAAAGGCAGTGGTACTAACTAGACGACCCTAGATACGGGCTTACCACCTAGTTAGTATCATTGCGTAAAGCCACTTTGATAAGAAAGAATGTTAGGAAAAGATAAATAGTAGAGTAGCGAATGAAAGACTACCTCGTAACCAATTGATCTATCAAATCACATATTCCAGACACAATCCCCCAAAACGCAGACTTGGTTTAAGACTGACGTCACTGTCTTTTTCAATTAAAAGAGATAGCATCAGTTTTAAGCCTTTCTTACTTCAGCCGTAAAACAGTTCGCTGTGTTTCGGATTGAAGGGAAAGGTAGCCAGTGTAATTACTGGGCATGGACGAAATTTTGTCTTAGGCCTCAGGATGCCAACGAAACCGCAAAACCGTTTTTTTTTCACCAGGTGGGCCGTTAGCTTGTTTGTCATCTAGTTGTATATAAAAAACCCAGGTGTAACTTTAGTCCGCGTTTTATCATAAGAAGAATTGGTTTTCAATTTCCATATCCTCCCGGGAGTCTTACGCTGCCGTTGCTCAACAAAGTGAAAGTGGTGTGACTGCATGTAACTTTATAAAATAATTAAAAAACGAAACCAAAAATGTAATATTATAAATGCGAAAGTTCTGTTTGTCTGTCTGTTACATTTTCTTTCACGCTTTTTTAACCATTGAATTGATTTACACGAAATACACTAAATTTGGTAGTTATGGAGATAGTATGAGACCCTGGGATATTTTTTAGAGCGATAGCCGAAATCAATGCAGGAGCCTCGGGCAGCCACTATTACTAGTGCTTTATATATTTCTTATCATTAAGATTATCTTACTGGCATCCAATTGCACTATGAAACTTTCATAGCTATCAATCAACTTAAACTGCGGTTACTTAGTTACAGGTTTAGTATCTGCCCAGCATGTATGGTAGATAATTTATGTTAACTGCAAATCCGCTGTCATACTTACTGTACATAGACACCTTGGTTTAGTTTACTATGAGTGCATTAAGGATTAATGAGTGATATAAAACTCTTCAATTGAATCAAATAAAAAATGTATACTATAATGATAATGATTTGAGAATACATAGTCGGCTGTGTTTGAGATCTGCCCCCTTATTCTCAACTGTCGGAAAGTATTCGAATTTCGGAAACTCTATACCCGTCACTTTTTGTCGCGGTGCGTCAAAGCGAGACAGCATGTGACTTTTCGAATCGAATCCGTGAGCCGACAATTGAGAATAGGGGGGCATAATACTGTCGGAACAATGTTTAAACAATATTTAATTGAAATAGTTAAAAAATAGTTATCATTGCGTCAAATAAGTTACTAAAAAAACAAAGTTTTGATTATTTTATTTAACTTAAAACTTATGGCAAGAATAAATAGATAATAACTAAATAGACTCGTTGACACAAAACTAGCATAACGTAGTAAATGCAAATATTAACGTAATCATAATCACAAAATAGGTCCGATCATTTTCAATACACGTATCACGTATTCAATTATTCTGTTTTCTGTCTTCAGGCTGGCCGTCGTCGACTACGACGTCTATTTCCACTTCGTAAGTACCAGGTTTTGATCTTGAAGGTCGAACGACGACGCCCGGTGACTTCGACTTTTGGGCTCCATCGATCTCGTTCTCAGCAGCATCAGCAATAGGAATCGCTGGCAGGTCAGCGTGTATGCTCTCTTCAATCGGCCGTCTCACAGACATGAGTCCCTGCACCCGTTGCACGAGGTATTCCAAGATAGGTCCAAATCTGGAGACGCCGTCAGTTGTCAGCAGGAAGCGGTCGGGCGCGTCTTGCTTAGGGCGCAGCAAGAACATGTTGAAGTTGAGGGTCCTGCGCACCGGCCTCGCCGCGACCTGTCCCGCGCAGGCGACTGCGAACAGTACGACGAGGGCTCGCGGAGACATGCTGCTAGTCTGCGCGTGCGCACACCGCCGCGACAGCTTCCACACTGCGCTCGCTGCGTTTGAGTCCCGCACCTTAGCTAACATAACGGTTCTCAGGCAAAAAGATCATAATTGCCTCTCGGTACGGACGCTGTATAATTGCGGCGTCTCGACTCTCGGCACCTTTCGTTTTGAAAGCTATCTTTATTTGAGTGAGTCATCATTATCTTACGCCCAATTTGAGGAGATCCCCGGTAGTGTATGCGTGCTGTCGTCAATCGTGTCTGCTCCGGCAGGTCGACTGAAGATAGGCGGATCAACATCAAGCGGCGGCAATCATGTTGATAATGATGCTAATAAAAAGACGATAAAAGCAGAAGTCTGTGCAGTTTCTTATTACGTGGCCATAAGGATCAGTTTTGCGTTGCCTGTTACACGGTGGCGTTAAACTAATGCACGTCAGTTTTTAATCATATTTACAGACATCAATCACCGTAGGAATCTAAATCAGGTGATGGATGGTATTATAATGATACATTATCAAGGCCACATGATGCAGGTCAGTAAGAATAAGCAAAATGCGGTTTGTAGAGTTTGCATTATTCTACCGACTTTCCGTTTAGAATGTTATGTCGTAATTACAGAGATTTTATTGCAATTTGCGAGACGAATCGCAAATTGGCTGGTGAAATCAGAGAATCTCTGAAACGAAAGCTGACAATTGGTCATTTATGTTTCTTAGCTCTTTGCTAATTTGACGAAGCGTGGAGTTGTTTATTTGCAAATCCAAAAAAGACGTGTGAGCATAATTTGCAAAAAGAATAAAACTGGTAGTAACGGTAAAAACTTAAACGGTTTACTAACACTTTCATTAAGAAGCGTTAATGATGTTTATTAAGATGTAAACCAACTCAATATAAAAAGTAAAAATGTGAATTTGGATAATGGCAAGAATATATTCAATTCTGATGTTGCCTAAGTTTGAATAGGTCGCTATTTTTCACTAATACGGAAAACATTCCTTACTGTTGCCCATAAAAACAATTCAAACTTAAACGATATGGAATATTGGCCCTAATTCTGGTAAACACATGCTAAGTCTAAATTTAAGTTCAGTGCATTTCTTTCTATCAAAAGGAATACGATAAGGATGGTTGTCATATAATTTGACATTTAGAAACGTGCGTTCAATTTTCGACCTTATTGAACGTGTTAAAATGCGTGTTTAGGAGGCACCTCCGTACATGCCGTCTAAAATTGTCTATGGTTTCTTAGAAATCTATCTAAATTTAAGTGACAGCTCTAAACTGATTCTTGCTATCTTTTTCCTATTACTTATTGCGAGAAAGAGATATACTGTACTTAAATTTAGAATTAAAGTGTGTTCCCAGAATTAGGCCCATTGTTGTACCATTTAGATTCATAAACATAATCAATTTTTTTCCAAAATTTATCAAAAATGATTTTTTTATGCAACTAGATATCAACCAAGCTGTCGGATAATATTAGATTGCTGAATTCAATTCAAATAAAAAAAAAATATCAGTTAGACCATACATTTCTTAGTAATATAGACCTGTGTCGCTACCGACCGTTCCATAGATTTTCTATGGAGCGTTTTTGGACGATGCGCCGCAACACATTAAACATACCACTATATTAAAACTTAATCTTAGACATACTTAGTAATCAAAATATAATAAAACTAGAAAAATTTCACGTCCTGAGGCAGGAATCGAACCCGCGACCTTTCGCAATCCGGGCGACTGCTCTGACCACTGAGCCACCCAGGACTTGGGATATCCCTGTGAAATTCTTCTAGTCTATCTGTATTTGAGTTTATGAGCTAACGTCCACCCTACAATGTCGAAATATTCTATTTCAACATCCGAAACGAGTATTTTTACAAATACCGACGATTCGGTTAAGTTGGGGCAGTGCTTTCAAATATTCTTAATTTTTGATTTTAACATTATTATAAATGTTTGAAAAATTACTTAGTAATCAAAATATAATAAAAGTAGAAAAATTTCACGTCCTGAGGCAGGAATCGAACCCGCGACCTTTCGCAATCCGGGCGACTGCTCTGACCACTGAGCCACCCAGGACTTCGGATATCCCTATGAAATTCTTCTAGTCTATCTGTATTTGCGTTTATGAGCTAACGTCCACCCTACAATGTCGAAATATTCTATTTCAACAATCAACCAACCAACCAACTTAACCGAATCGTCGGTATTTGTAAAAATACTCGTTTCGGATGTTGAAATAGAATATTTCGACATTGTAGGGTGGACGTTAGCTCATAAACGCAAATACAGATAGACTAGAAGAATTTCACAGGGATATCCCAAGTCCTGGGTGGCTCAGTGGTCAGAGCAGTCGCCCGGATTGCGAAAGGTCGCGGGTTCGATTCCTGCCTCAGGACGTGAAATTTTTCTAGTTTTATTATATTTTGATTAATAGGAAATTTTTCAAACATTTATAATAATGTTAAAATCAAAAATTAAGAATATCTTAGACATACTATTTCTTTTACAATATTTCTCTATGAGTTCTAAACTTCTTATTTATAATAGGCTTCCCACAAGGTGGATCGACGATCTGGTGAGGGTCGCGGGAAGCCGATGGATGAGGGCAGCGCAGGACAGATCCTCGGGGGAGGCGTATGCCCAGTAGTGCGGAGTTCTCTGCTGAAATGATGGATGATGATGATGATCTTAGTTATAAGTCAATTGGTGCGTGGAAAGTCGCAAGTTTGTTTCACGTCCCAGGATAAGTCTACCAAAAGATATCTTCATATCAGTAGTTTATTATTACACATATATATGAAGAAAAGATACTTACCTAGGTATATCTTTTCCATTTTAGTATTTAATTAGATTCAAAATTTTCTCCACCTAAAAGTTTCAAACGGTGACGTTTGATCCGAAGATTAATATTTTGCGGATGATTCGTCACCTAACAATTTGAGAAGGGCGACGTTTCATCCGATGATGATATCTTTTGCGGATGAGATGTCACCTAAGTCTCTTTTTCCTGGTTATTTTTTTTCTATTAACAGTGTCTTAAAGTTCATATTGTAGCAATGAACAAACTGACCCTGACCCGAATAAGAATTCCTAAAACCCCCTCCGTCTCCTGGGCTCCGGTCAGATTACAGCCGGCGTAGTTGTAATCGCACCTGGTCGGAGACGCGGGTTTGTTTCCCTATTCATAATTTTTTTTTTGTCGTTTTATTTCTTTATTTGTCATTGTTACAATAAAGTAGGCGTTATAAACGCAAAACTACAAACAAAAATGAGTTTTATTTAAGTTGCGCAAACAGCGTTAATCAAATAAGGCTGATGGACGAGGCAGCTGATTGATATATGCAAAAGCTCGAGATTGTGGACAGAAGAGAAACCTTCGTTAAGTCAACAGGAAATTAGTTTTTCATGCAGCTTTCTCTCGGCGTTTTCAAATTCGTTGTTTTGACAAACGTCGATTTTACTTGAGGGTTCTAGGTTTATTTATTTATGTATTTAAACTTTTATTGCACAAGACATGCTAGAATTTGGTAGACTTAATGCTATTAGGCGTTTTCTACCTGCAAACGATCATTTCTGCCCATGTCAAGTGATGGAACCACTAAATTATAAGTAAGTATGGTTAACTTTTCCGCTAAACTCTCATAAGCATCTTCAATTTTTAAACCCAAAATTTTCAAAACTAAATTTTGATTTGAAAACAAACAGTTAAATGAAAGCCACAGGCTACTGATGCAGTAGTGAAATCCTGAAAACACTAGGGCATACCTTGTCTTATAAGGCCATATCAACCTATGCGGGCTGGTGGGTCAATAAGCTGCGATAAAGAACTGGTTCAACAACGGCGATAGTTGCATTGTATCCATATTGATTACATAGAGCTCTCAAACTGTTGCTCCATCGAGGAGCAGGAAGAAAAACTGATTAATTTAATATTACACATTACCTTTGCTCTCTGAAGTTGCGCGCCTTTAAGCATTATGATGCTAGGTATAATATTTTTTGACATTTTATTGTAACAATAATGTTAGTTATTCATCATCATCATCACCAGCCTTTATACGTCCCACTGCTGGGCACAGGCCTTCCTACATGGGAGAAACACATGAGGAGTTTGGGCCATAACACCACCACGCTGGCCCAGTGCGGGTTGGTGGGTTAAAGCGGTTGCAGTAACAACCGGGACCAACGGCTTAACGTGCCTTCCGAAGCACGGAGGAGCTCAAGATTATAAATTTGATTGACCCATCCAGGGACCAACCATGGCGAAAGTTGCTTTGTTTTCGTGATCGAAACCAGAGCGCTCAAACCACTACGCCACCGAGCTCCTCATTGTTGTCCTCCTCATGCTCCTCATGTTAGTTATTATTAGCTTCATAAAGTAGGTAACAGCAACAGACTACCTTAATACTATCATACAACCAACAATATCTAAGTATATGGATAAAAAGAAATGTTAATATCTCGATTCCTGTTCTGTGAAACTGTAATTTACCAAAACTCTTTTAAAAAAATTACAATTTATTGAACCGAATATACAACCTACTTAGGAAAAGTTTTGTCAAACATTCGATGATTTAGCCGAATCTATTATCACCAGCCTATATACGTCCCACTGCTGGGCACAGGCCTTCCTACATGGGAGAAGCACATGAGAAGCTTGGGCCATAACACCACTACGGTGGCCCGATGCGGGTTGGTGGGTTAAAGCGGTCGCAGTAACAACCGGGACCAACGGCTTAACGTGCCTTCCGACCGAATAACGGAGCAGCTAGAGATAGCACATTTTGATTAACCTATCCCGGGATCGACCATGGCGAAAGTTGTTTTGTTTCCATAATCGAAACCACAGTGCTAAAACCACTATACCATCGAGCTCCTGCTACGCTACTTAGCTCCTCTACAGCTTTCAAAAAAATACAATTTATTGAACCGAATATTGTTCTTGGTAAAAGTTTTGTCAAACATTCGATGATTTTGCCTAATATTCAATAGTCCAATATTCGGTAAGCCTCGGTATAGTCCATCTAATGTATATTAGAATTAACTAAGTCAACCCATTTCATGGGTTTTCTACCATGCTCATGGTAGCAACTTACTAGACTGTTCCTTACGAATTTCGTTCCTGGATGCCTCTGTCTAATATGGGTTCCTTCCTCTGACCATAGAAACAATAAAATCTGGGGTTCCTTCAGAATTTCAGATATGGAACATTCGTCATAATATGATATAACAACATAATTAGTGATGGTTAATTGCGTAGCAATGAAAAGAAATAACCAAGTACATACATCAGAGTTGTACCAGAGACATAATCTACAATTACTTATATCAATCATAACGCGAATTGATAAGCAAGAAATTGTGTCAGTGATCACAAATTACATCATATAATATCTTAACGTGTCTTACGAGACATAATTATATCTAATCTATGATGATCGTAAACAAGATTTTCTCATGTCATATTACAAACTTGATATTAACGATATCTAAAGAAAAATGCAACAAAATTAGATCTTATTGCGTACACGCTAAGAGTCGTACATTTCTTAATAATATTAAGTTAAGTTTGCTGAAGTGATCCTTTCTTTTAGCAGCCCAATTAAGTGAAGATAATCAAAATTAAACCTTGTTTACACGCGTTAAGGTTGTTAGTATGCTCATTTGGAAGCAAAATAACGTTACTTGCAGTATTTATGAAGGTGCAAACCCACAGGATGGGGATCCGTTAGTAGTCCATTCACGATAAAGTGTAGCTTTTAGGGCGCTAGTAAACTCTGTAGCTTGAGATATAGACCTGTTCTATGATTGATTTATTGTAAACTGATTTTAAAACACGAATCTAACAAAAATATCTCGTGTTCTTCCAAAAGAAATTAAAAGTGAAATAAAATCTTATTTATTTTTATTTTGAGCATTTTAAAAACGATATTTAAATAATGCTTAGACTAGAAAACAGACATGCAAACTTACAACCTCTCATCCCGGCATCCCAGCGGTCATCCAGATTTATGATGGTCGCGGTATTGCATCCCGCATAAAGAAATTGATGTCTTTTTTGTTTTAGAGGTGTAAAAGTTTCTATGGGGTTTGGGCTAGCTCATGAGCACTAGTTTTTCGTGCAGTTTTTTTTTGTACGAATCCATCTTACCTTATCATTTCCATAAATATTGACTGATAGAAGTGGAAAAAAAATATTTGAATTGCTAACAAACATCACACAGGTCGCCATTTTTAAGAAAACAAAATGTCAATGTCGTAGTCCAATTTAGTTTTTACGACTTTACTTCGCACACGACAGTATTCAGTAGCTTTATTTCTTCATGACCACGGTCAAATAATTTTGAAATACAACAAAAACACTGCAAGCGTGCCCAGAACAGTCACGGTTGAAAATACGAAATGATAATTTTATTAAATTTTGATTTTAACAGCCATATTGTGGCTATGGACTATGCACTATTGCCCGGCACTTTTATAACTTGTTTGTTGCCAACTTTAGCAATATTTATTTTAGGTTTTACGTTATTTATTTTTTGCAATAAAATAAAAGAGTTTTGTGTTATTTAATAGAAACCATGTTATTCAGGACATTATTGTCTACAATCTGAAATGGTGCTCATTAACTGGCCCAAAACTTTACCAACTCCTTTATTCTGAAAACATCTTCATAATTATAAGGCGTATTTGGCACTAAACTTTATATATCAAAAAAATATATAAAAAGTTTAGTGCGAAATACGACTAGAGGTTCATCGTGCACATATTGGACAACAACACTTCATGATAAATAAAAGCACTGTACAACAGCCTTTATGGCTAACTAAAAGGGATAGACTATATACAGTTACTTAGCTAATGAGCCATCGTTGGCCTGACGTCGTATCGCATGATGCATACTTCCGCGAAACGTCTGTACGAGGCATAACCGTAACGGTAGCGAAGTAGGGACTCACTGACCTATCTACCAGTGTGTATGTTGTAAAGCCTCAGATTATTACTTATAATATATCTAAACTAGAAAAATTTCACGTCCTGAGGCGGGAATCGAACCCGCGACCTTTCGCAATCCGGGCGACTGCTCTAACCAACTGAGCCATCCAGGACTTGGGATATCCCTGTGAAATTCTACGTCCTGAGATCCGTGAGTTTTTCTAGTTTAGATATATTTTAATTACATACTAAGTAATTTTTCAAACATTTATAATAATGTTAAAATCAAAAATTAAGAATATTATTACTTATGGTTATAATCCTATAAGTACGTGGATATAATCGTGTTCAGTTTTCTATAAGAAGAAATGCTTTCTTAAAAGAAGTTTTATGTAACGAAATGGTGATAGATAGATGATTCTTGAAGCCGGGGTGCAAGAATCATATGTCTATAATTTTTGTGAGCCCAAACACTCTATATCCACTGTAAGTTCAAACCAAATATCTTTATTGCGTATCACATAGCAATAGGGTCTTAACATAGGCTGTAGTTCCTGTGATACCCCGTAGTGGCACTGCAATTTAAGAGGGTATTTACTTAAAATCTATAATCTTAATCATATTCAACCAGGTATAGCTTTAAACTATAAAATAATATAAAATCAACAATTAAACACTATTTCTAACATATTTATATAATTTGTATTATCAAAGCCCGATAAACCAGACACAATTAAATTTTAATTGTTATGGCAACTTAAGTTGCCGTCTGGGCATTTAAGGATTAAGAATCTCAAGAATTGAGCATCCCGCAGACTATTTGATGGTACAGGATCAGCTCAAGGTTAGCATGTCTTGGAAATACCACAGAAGTAACAGTAAAACTTTCAAATAAATCGGATCTGTGAAACTTAGTTAAACCTTTTTGTCGAGTTGGAAATGAGCATAGTTATCAAATACCTGAATTGATATTCATAAATTATAGCTAAAAACCATCCTGAAAACTTCAGTTTTCACACAAAAAAACCATATTAAAATCGGTCCATTGATTTAGGAGCTACTATGCCACACTATATAAACACGGTTTATTATAAAACAAAATCTCATCACCTAGAAGTCCTAGAAACATATTTTTGGAGTCGGTGCTTCACGTTCTATTATTAACCGAATTCAAAAACGAGGAGGTTCTCAATTCTAGGTCTGATGAGTACCTACTTAAATTTAATATTATATCCTTTTCAGTTTTTTGAAGTCGGTTTTAATTTTTATTAGTTTTTTTTTTACAATTTTTAGTGATAACTTTCTAAGGTCAAAGCTAGATGGGTGACCCTCAGCTTATTTCCCACTATCGTATCGTTTCACTAAAAAGTCATAGGAAAGCGAAAATCCGCAATTTCGCATACGTAGACGATTTACTGATTTCAGTTTTTTTGATTTAAAAACCAAATTACCCAACTGATTTTTAAAAAAAATTTATGGAACCAAATGGCAATTATCCGCATCGAATAAAAAAATAATCACGTAAATAGGATCAGAAATCTGGGCGTAATCGGTGTACATACATAGAAAAAAAAGCATACCAACCAAATTGAGAACCTCCTCGTTTTTGAAAATAACTAATACACATTTACCTATACTTACAAGTTGGTCGCGATAATTATCTTACTTAGGTATTTAATTCAAAGGTTTAATTTTTGGAGTCAGTGCGTCACTTTCTGTACCTAGTTTCTGGAAACATAGTACCTACCTATGTAGTTGTAGTAATATTTAGCGGGATTGGCCTACTGAAGAAGACCACGAAAAATAATACCTGTCAAAAATTAAGACACGTAAATCTTGGCATGTGACAATAGCAATTGAATATGCCAAAGGCACGGATTAATGATATATGTATCTACGAGCCAAAGGCATTCGGCGACGTAAAATTGGCAGGTCTATCGCTACATCACAGTAGAACGTTAATCTGAAAATCCGCTAGGTGGCGTGGTGAGCTAATGATTGTCCACTATCGTTCCAGCCTGGAGTGGGTAGAGTACTCGCTGTCATAGACGATCGACAAGCTATCGACGACTATACAAAGCTACTATTCTACTTCATTTTGTATTGGTATCTTATATTGAAATACCATCATATTTCTGACACTAATAAATATGAAGCTCGAGAACCTTTTTAACCGACTTCAAAAAAAGGAGGAGGTTATCAATTCTACGTATGATTTTTTTTGTTACCTCAGAACAAAAAAAAAATTGATGATTCTTTTTTTGTTCGATGCGAAATAGTTTCCATTTGGTCCCATAAAAATGATTAAAAATCCATTGGGTAGTTTGGTTTTTAAATTAAAAAAAACTGGAAAAATTAAGTACTCTACGTTACCGACTCCAAAAATATGTTCCTAGAGAATGAGTACGTACTAAAATTTAATTATTTTATCCTTTTCAGTTTTTTGGGGTCGGTTTTAATTTTTGTTCAAAATTTTTTTTAATGTTGAAATTGATCTGCCGCTGGCTTATGTCACAGTATTAAGAATATACTGTGCTTATGTGATACGAGATACGATGCTCTCCGGGGCTAGTCTCTAGAAAATTCTTTGAAGACCACCTTCGGAACATACGTTGTACCCCCACGTTCACGCAGGGACGTTTGGCACAGGCGATGAGAAACCCAGCACGCCGTGGTGTCTTTTCATCTACCTTTCCTAGAAGGAACGGATAGCCGTCGCCATCGCAAGAGAGGCCTAAAAATCCTAGGGTAATTTAAGTAGATATTAAATAAAATAAATGGCTTCCTTGAGCTGTTATTAAGCCAAAAGAAGAACGAAATGAAATACACTGATTAAAAATAATAAAACTATAACAAAAGAAATGTGTTATAATATAGAAATATAATGTAGAAAAAAATGTTGTTCTGGTATTCAAATGAAAGCTATGAGTAAGCCTTCTGGCTTTTTCATTAAAATAATTTTGTAGTATTACCACGCGCAAGTTGTATCGCTAAACAGTCGATACCATCAGCATAGCCGTCCAACCTTTGTATTCTATTTCTATAGAAATCTATTTTATAGAAATTTAAAAAGTAACAAAGGTCTGGCTTTATAAAACTTGATTTTGTGCAATTAAAAATGGGTCAAAACTTCCTTTCCTCTCATCCCACTTTTAAAACTTCCTGCTTTGTTTTGTTTGTAAAATATAACAAAACCTTCGCATAATATATCTTAGCATGCCTTAGATCGCTTGCCTAGGACGACTCTTCTATATTATCTTTGAAGTACATAGAAAGTAGGCTTGTTGGGAGCCGGTCTATCGTGCACTATCGCTCCATATCAGAAGGGAGGTTGCTATGCGATCTCCTTGTGCATGCATACTTCTTAGAGGGAGGCGTGCGAAGATTTTATCTGCGGCAGACATTGATTATATTTATTGCTTTTCATTTTAACGATTTGTTGTAAATTTTATGGATATACATGGGATGTGGGCAGGGCACAAAATATCTTTAAGGGACGAAGCGCACTGTGACTTGGTCATGGCCATGCGATAAGATTAGATAAAAGCTGTTCATTAAGTGTACTTAATGTACCAGAGATAAATAAAATATTTTTTCTTTGCTTGATTTTGCACGATGATTCTCTTTTACTTTAAATTCGGATACCACGATGGGATGTGGTGGGATGTGGTAAGAATATTACAAATAAATTGCCACAGGCCACAACAAAACACAAGTCTGAAGTCTTGGGATTTGTTTGAGAGTAGCCCCTCTGGATGTGACATGCTTGTGAGCGTGATAGGGCAGTTGACCACTTTTTTTATTTCTTATTTAAGAAGTTTAGAACTCAAAAGAAATATTGCAAAAGAAAAAGTATGTTGGAAATCAATAGTTTCACAGATATTACTAAAAAATTTGTATGTAAAAATGTATAATGCCAAAATTGATAATAACTATACATGTCATAATAATATGTATATTTTTATTATACCACAATTAATTGTAAGTTTGTATTATTTTTATGAGTAACAGCAGCGTATACTTTCCACATTTGTGAAAACATCCCTATTGTAACTCATTAAAATAATTATGTTTCATGAAGGTATTGTTCATTTATTAGATTTATACATTTTTTAAGAGTTTTCGGACATAATGTAGACTGGCGGTGGAAACATTTTACACCTTAAAATAGTCGCTATTTATAAAGTGTTTAAAATTGATCTCCAAACCACCTTTTTATTCAATTTTTTTCAATGATTCTAAGGAAGTAATAAGAATAAAAATAAAAACAAATTTAAATTAATTATTTAATGGTAACCATCACATTACATCAATCAGGTACATTAACACAGGCAAAAGAGAATTACAAATTTTTCTGTCACAAATAATTTCCTTAAAACAATGTACAAATATTATAAAAGGCCTAATATTACACAATTAAGTTTGATTATAATATAACGGCAAAATGTATAAATTTACTAATTTACGAACATAAAATTCAATAAATTATTTTATAAAAAGGGATAGGATTTATTTAATTTAGTTTGGTAAGAAATAAATAAAATCAATCGGCATAAGACACAAACTAATAGGAAATGGTTTAAGATTTGAGAGCTTGCGTATGCGCAGACGTTGGGCTTCCGTTGCGGCGCTGCTGGTCTTCTGTCTGTTTCACTTCATTGGTCTCTCGTAATTGTGCGAGTCGCTTGGAGTCTGAATTTGTTGAAGATTCTGTAAAATAGTGATAATTAGGATGTTTAAAAAAAATATCTCAACTCGAACAATTTAACGGCCTGGGGCGGGGATCGAACAAACGATCTTTTACAATCAATATCAGAAATAAATGTATTTTTCAAAACATTTACGATAATGTTAAAAATAAAATAATAAAAGAATTAGTATGCTATTTTGCTTTAATTCTTGAAATTTTTTCATTTAGTAACATTTAACTTAGATATGATCATCATCATCGTCAATAGCTACGTCCCACTGTTGGGCACAGGCCTTCCTACATGGTAGAAACACATGAGGAGTTTGGGCCATATTAACACCACCACGCAAGCCCAATGCAAGTTGGTGCGATATAGCGGTTTCAGTAACAACCGGGACTAACGGCTTAACGTGCCTTCCGATGCATGAAGGAGCTCGAGGTATCAAATTTTAATTGATCCATCCCAGGACCAACCATCAAAATCTGTGCGCTCAAACCACTACGCCGCCGAGCTTCTCCCTTAGATATGTTGTCAAATTACATATGTATTTGCGAAGAGGCACATCAATGTTATTGTGGGGTTGAAAATCTAAAGGGTCTAAGTATCGGGTTTTGTCAGGCCTGGCATGTGCCAGATTGTGTATACGTGAAAATATTAGAGACTTGACATTTAAGCACATTGAGACACTTACCAACCTTCAGTTAAATAGTTTGAGAACAGTACCATAAATTAAGCGAACATAAAAAAAGCAATTCTGATGTTAATCTGCATTTAAAGAAGTAGTTTTTAACTTAGATATTATAAGGATTCTAAGGTTCCTTAGGCCTGTACCATTGCTAGTAGATCTTGGACTGTTCGCAGCGTTAGCAGCATGTGACTGTAGAGCGATCAGCTGAGACAAGTGAACAGGTCTTTGACCACCGATTTGTTGGGGCTGAGCTGGCCTGCAACAAAAAAGTAAAGATTAACAAAATCAATGGAGCGGGCACAGTGGGTATTACCACTTGAATGTTGAGTGACGATTGGGGTAGTACACCCGCCTTACAGAAGATAGCAGCTAAATAACACTATTTAGTACTGGGGTAGCAGCGCCTTACACAATATCGCAGCTAAATAACACTACTTAGTACTAGGGTAGCAGCACCTTACAGAAGATCGCAGCTAAATAACACTACTTAGTAATGGGGTAGCAGCACCTTACAGAAGATCGCAGCTACATAAACTACATATTACTGGGTTAGCAGCACTTCACAGGAGCTCGCAGCTAAATAACATTACTTAGTACTAGGGAAGCAGCACCTTACACAAGATCGCAGCTAAATAACACTACTTAGTACTGGGGTAGCAGCACCTTACAGAAGATCGCAGCTAAATAGCACTACTTAGTACTGGGGTAGCAGCACCTTACACAAGATCGCAGCTAAATAACACTACTTAGTACTGGGTTAGGAGCACTTCACAGGAGATCGCAGCTAAATTACATTACTTAGTACTAGGGTAGCAGCACCTTACAGAAGATCGCAGCTAAATAACACAACTTAGTTCGCCACTCCATGAAATATATTGCTTCTGCAAGCTGAGTGAGCAACAAAATAACCAACTTACTGGTAAGCCACGTTAGGGTCCTGATAAACCAGATCCACAGGTGCCTTTAAGGACTGGAACTGTGGAGCCAGCAGGTAGCCAGGGTGGATAGGTTGCTGGACGCCTGCTACAGCGCGCGGGTAGCCTAGCAGAGGCGAGATGACTGCTTGCCCAGAGGGGTCCAGAAGTACTGTGTTCTGGTAGCCTGTAAGAGTTTATGTAAAGTTCGTATTAAAAGTGAATTTTGATTAAAGTTAAAACGGCTAGGTTCCGTCTTTTGGTAGAAATATGTAATTTGGACGACGGGTTGGCTGAGTGGTCTGTGCCCCTTGCTATACAGGCTAGTCGGTCAGGGGTCTCGGATTCGAATCCCGGTAGGAGCAACATACAAGTTGAGTACGAGCATTTGTTCACGAGTCATGGATTTTTACGTGTTTATTTAGTATATAATATTTCAAATATTTAATACATATTATTATCAATATTATTTTCTCCCTTATCTAGTAGGTATCCATAACACAAGCTTACTTTGAGCTAGATAATAGTCGCGTGAGTGCATGAATGTTATTATTATTATAAATCTGTCAAGTGGCGTTATAACTCTGGCGTGTCTATGACAGTTGAAAAATCAATTGTGTCAGGCATCTAATACTAGCCGGATTAATAATAATAATATGATTAAGTGTTATCGAGAATTTTAAGAGAAGTAGGATGTATATACCTTACGGAAGATCGCAGGTAGATAACAATTCTTTGTAGTGTTGTGTGCCCGTGGTGAGTAAGGTCGCTGGAGCTCTTTAAGAAAGCGTCGTGTTGGGATTTGGTAGCACGTGGACTCGTCTCCTATGCTGTCGAAGGCAGCGCGTGAGTAGTGCCTAAGGTGCCGAAGTGTCTACAGGCTACGGTAACCGCTCATCATCAGCTGATCACCACCACCATTCCTACCATAACACCACCACCGCTTGCTTACCACCATTCCCGTATAAATAAAATTGAGAATATATGTAAAATAACATATATTTCAATAAATAATTTTACCATTTTGCTTCACGGAGTTGGTTGGTTATATAGTCTTTGATTTTGCTTACACGCAGCTGTTTTTTATCGATTTTCCGACACGCAACTTTTTTTTGTTCTCTGGCTTTAGTCTAAGTGTTATTAACTTTAATTGATACTAAATTGCTCCCTATCATACAAGGGCTTAACCTTTCATCACTTACCAGTGTCACATACAATTAAAAACCTAGTGTCTCATAAATGATTAAAAAAGGAAATTATTAGTTCCTTCAATATGTTGTCCTTGTGTGGGATTATATTCAAATTTTTTTATACCACTAAGGTGGCGATCAAGCATACGGTCCACCTGATGGTAAGCGGTTACCGTAGCCCATGGACGCTTGCAACACCAGGGGTATCACTTGCGCGTTGCCGACCCTCTAAAAACCTTTTTACGCCTGCATAGGGATGCAGGCGTAAAAAGGTGAAAAAATGATCCTCTGCAGGGGCAGAGGATCATTCCACAACCTGAGCGTACGTGGTAAAAAGTTTGTCTGAATCCGTACAGTACGTGACTACTTTGATTCCAATTTGTGAGGATGAACTCCCTGCCGGTGGCGAGCATGATAGAAAGAGGCCATTAATGACATAAATAACTATTCACCATTGACAGCGTTAGGTGTGAAGGCTGCGTTGCCTTGAGGAGCCGCGGCGACAATATACACCGGCTGGTATCCCCCGATGGAGCCTGGTCTGGAAGTATACAATAAAAGGGTCTTGATTGCTTGAGAAGGAACGAGAAGGAAATGAAAGAAATAACAGAACTGTGGTTAGAGATGAGAATACAAAAATAAAATAAAAGTGAAATTGTTGATTTACAACAATAAAATAAAGTAAGCTAAACAATAAAGTAAAGTAACTATTAACCCTTTTAAGCCCGATAAACCAGACACAATTAAATTTTAATTGACATGTCAACTTCAGCCCGTCTAGCATGACCACCGAAACGCGATATGATAAAGCCATTTATCGCTTTGAACTGTCAAAAATAATCGGATATAACCGCCATCCTGAAATTTTATCGAAACTGCGAACTTGTATTGTATGTTTGAATGTTCGCAGTTTCGATAAAATATTAAGATAGCGGTTATATCCAATGATTTTTGACAATTCAAAGCGATAAATGGCTTTATCATATCGCGTTTCGGTGGTCATGCTAGGCGGGCAGTTGCCGTCTGGTCATTAAAGGATTAAAAATATAATTGATCATCAAAAATTTTAGTTGTTCATCAAAATATCGACAAATCAACAATTTGTAGACCAATTATTATTTTTGATGATCACGCTAATATTTTTTTGTAGACCCTTAAAAATTTTTCTGTTGTATAAAACATTGCTTAATTTGTCATTTGCCAATACAAAATTTGACTATGACATAATATTTAAAAAAATGCGGGACTTAAATATAAGATGCGTTTGAGTACCTATTCGGCCCTTAAGAAAGATAGTTCCATATGAGAAACATCTTTGTAGCAAAAATTGCTCGTGCAAATTCAAACTTACCTGTATCCAGGCACAGGCATGTGGACAATGAAGACCCGTTGTCCAGGAATTAATCCAGGGATGTTCGGGGAGACTGGATTCTGTAGTAGTAATAAAAAACAAATTGGATAGTCATGTTTAATAACATCCTTAACATGCGCTCTAGCTGCCAGTTTCAATTTTCTAGCCATAATAAAAGTTCCAATAAAAGAAAAAGGTTTGTTTAGGGAAATAAAAATATCGGTTGGCGCTCCAAAAAGTATCCTGTGTTTTTCCCAGGTTCTCGAACTATCTCCATACAAACTTCATCTAAATCGGTTCAGTGGTTTAGGCGTAAAATCGTAACAAACAAACAAACTTACTTTCACATAAAGATCTTTAAACCGATTATATAATTTTATAATTTCACACATCAGCTATGGATGTGTGATATAGTGAAAATAAAAATGAGATTCTGGTTTAGAGTTGTGTTATTATTTTAAGTTTTCTCTTCCAAACATCTGACATTTCTGAATAAATTGACGATAAGTATCCTAATACAAGCTCGTAATGATGCTTACTTTGAGCTAGATAATAGGTGTAAGTGTATGAATATTATTATTAAATTATTATTCCATAGATAATATATCATAGTCCTGATTCTGACAGAAGGAGGCGGCTATTAACGTTTTTTATTAGCATAGGCTAATATTTAATATCATTATTATATTATTATCTCCTTATGTTACCTGCTGTGGTGGTTGCTGTGGCTGCTGCGCTCCTGGTATCAGCTCAACTTCGCTGTCAGGCTCCAGACTCTCCAGCCTTGCAGGTGCCCCACTAGGATTATTGCTTGCAGCTGGAATACAACACAAAACATTAGCGTCTACGTCTTCTATAACTAGCGCAGTAGTAGAGTCACCTGCAATTATATGTAAATACTTATATACTTTTGACATCTTTTGCTGCCTTACTTTCTTTGCAATGAGAGTCACTGACTGTCAAAAATATATTATATTAATATATAAAAATAAGTAAAAAAGTGTATAAAAATTAAACATAGAAAAAGTTCCTGCAGCGTTGATAGAGCAATACTTATGCATCATCATAATTGCTCTTACCTATATAAAAGTTATATGGGTATAAATATTTTTAGTTCAATTTACCAAAACCGTCATTTCCTGGCAAAAAAACTAATTAAATGTTTTTTATTGTTTCAGCAATTATGCTTTTAAAAAAATATGTATTAAGATATTATTCGTTGTCATCATTATGTTTTACATAAGTTATGCTTCTAGAAATTCTGTTTAAAGCTATTCTGCGTTGCAAAATTTATGCCTTTGAATACTTATGAAAAACAATTTTAGCCTACACTATATTAGGACTTTTAAAATTATGCGTCGCGATAATATGCAACACGATGATTATTGGTATTAAAATTATGGAACATGATGTTATGACGATAAACGTTATGCTTAAAATTACGGAGCCCTTTTGTTCATCCGTTTACTACTTATACTCACCAACCTCTCTAAACTCAAATAATAATTAGGATAATAGTAAATATAAAGCAAACTGAAAGCTGTAAGCCCTATTTTATGAGCCTTAAAATTCTAACTCTGCCATGCATGTCTATTTTTGAAATTTCTAAATTTGTACGAAAATATTCTCACTTTTTCACCAGAAAACAAGACCTACCGTTAAGATACTCCATACGACATAAACATAAATTAATATTACCAACTTCAAATTTAAAAACACACTCGGGCAGCACTTTCGTAATGTGTGTAAAAATTTACCAAATATAAACAATAACAATAAATTACCAAATATAATAAAAAAATATACCAACGTAATATGACAACTTTGTCAATAAATTAAGAGATTTTCTAATAACTAAATGCTATTATACTTTAAAAGAATATATTAACGACAAATTGTAAAAGCAAAATAATCATGCATATGCAAAATGTAATTAATAGTAATTGAAATTAAATGAAGATTAATTATTTACAGTATAGAATTTAAAATGTTTTAAATAAAAAATAATTATTATAGTATAAAATGTAATGTAAAATAAAGAATATGTTTATAGTATTTAATTTAAAAATAATTAGGTAAATAAAATTATTACTGGTAAATTAAATTACTAATTAAATATAATACAATTAAAAATATACCAACATAAACGACAACTTCATAAATAAATTAAGATATTTTCTGAAAACTAAGTGATATTATACTGTACAATAATATACTAATAATAAATTATAAAAGCAATTTAATCTTAAGTATGCTTATGTATTAATAGATATAGTTAAAATGAAATTTAAATAAAATGTAGCGAAATTATTATCGTATTTTAAATGAATTAAAAGTAATTGATAGGTAACTAAGTTTATGAAATATTTTAAAATAAAAGAAATACGATTATTACTTTTAAATAAAATTTAAAAGTGATGAAATAAAAATACTATAAAAATTGATATTATTTGTTATAAACTAAATAGAGTAATAGGTTAAATTTCATGAAATGCAAGTAATACTTGCTATGGTATAATCTCCTCTCTTCCAATTTGCTGTGCCCGACAGGGTCCATGATGTACAAATATTATATTTAAGATCTTTATTAACTTCCATTTTACACAATAGTTTTAGGTTTTACACATTAAGTACTTCTGAAAAGCTTTTCTTTTCTGTTCTGAAACCTACCAAAAATATGAGCAACGTTTGGATATCTAAAATTCAGCTGGATCTTGAATTGTACTCATTGCATTACATAGAGAAAGTCGGCCTTTTAAAATTTTAAACTACCCCGACTTCGACACGAGCGAAGCCACGGGCAAAAGCTAGTACAATATAGTTTTAAAGATGTCCACAAAACTCAACTCAACAATTGGGGATAAGCTCAAAATGATATTTTCTGGTTGTGAAAATAATAAATAACCAACCTTGCTTTTGCTGTTCTCGATTGTAGAAATTGCCCACATCTGGGCTATCTAAATAGTAGTCGTACCTGGAATAAGAAATGTACACGTGAACAAATCTACAGTCAAACGTAGGTGAACACTCACAAAAAACATGTCGCTCTAACTATTCATCTTGACCATCAACAGCAGGGTGGGGAATGGTAGACAGTGTAATTACTGGGCATGGACAGCATTTCAGCTTAGTCCTGAGGATGACGATGAACACGCACCTGCAATATCAAGTGATTTTCCCTTGTTATTGCAGGTGTCTACAGGCGGCGGTAACCGCTTACCATCAGGTGGGCCGTCAGCTTGTTTGTCATCTAGTTGTATAAATAAAGAAAAACTCATCCTATATCCGCCTCACTGCTGGCCACGGACCTTCCTACATGAGAAGCATATGAGGAGTCTGGCCCATAGCACCACCACGCTTGCTCAATGCCGGTTGGTTGCAGTAACAACCGGGACCAACGGAGGAGCTTGAGACCAATTTTGCCTGACGCGAAAGTTGCTTTGTTTAAGTGAGCACTCAAGTCATACCAAAGACCATAGCATGAACACAAAAATCTGTTCAATTGTTCATAAATTGGTACAAACTACAAACGAACCTGGAAGTACGAGTAGGTAGTTCACGTGCCAAATTATGGATATTTTATCGTTATCAAAGAGGAACCTTTAATTTTTGCGACTGTAAAATTCAAGAGACAGAAGATAAGTCCGCCTGCTTTCAACACAATGCCTCCTCTGTGACGTTGATGGGATCTTCTGTAAGGTCTATTTGATATTTGATCTTACAGAAGATATAAACTTAATACAGACTTAAGTATAAAAAAGATAGCAACTAAAAATATAACACAAATAAAATATCCAAGATCGAGGAAGATATCCAAGCTCTTCAAAGAAATACGATATCTCTGTTTTATCCATAGGCTTTAGTGACAACACGGAATAACTTTAACCAAAATGGTAGATCGACCCTGTACTAGGAACAAGACGTTGCACGATGCCACGCAGATGCTGGCTCATGGAGATATGAGAACGTGCGTGAAAAGCCATTCTGTGTATATTTGGATGTAGGTCTGGACTTTTCCCATGGCTATGTGCTCACAAAACAATAACTCTTATTTGACTAAATTATTACGTAAAAATCAAATGTAGGTACTGACGGGCTTATGTGTTGTAGATGCGCAGGCGCAGCTTGCTGGTACAGTCGCGGGGGAGCGGGGGGAGCGGCGCCCACCGCTGCACACAGCACTGCTAACGTCAACTGAAATATAATATATGTTTTATAAATAACAGGGATAGAGTGTACTAATCATTATCCTCATCGGTCTATACTATACATTCTCCTGCTGGGCACAGGCCTTCCTTCATGGGAGAAGTACATGAGGAGTTTGGGTCGTAGCACCACCAGTGACAACTAGGGCCAACGACTTAACGTGCATTCCGAAGTATGTACAAAGGAGCTCGAGATTACAAATTTTGTTTGACCTATCCGGTATTGATGGCGAAACATGCTTTGTTTAATCGAAATCAGCGGACTAAGACCACTCCGCCACCAGAAAGGCAGTCCTTATCTACCAATAAAACGCGTGTTTATAAATTTTGATAATTGATCTAGACAATCCTATCAGTTTAGGATTACGTATTAATGCCTTTGATTCTTAAAACGAAGGCGTTATAAAAGTTGACCTAAAGCCAAAAATATTTTTTATGCAAAACATCTTCTCAATGTTCACATATTTGTTTTTTCCTACACCTATCTCGTTTAGATTTAGGATAACAATTCCATGACCTTTTGACGATTCCATAATCTGTATTTCATCTGCGTGCATAGATAACAAATTTCGCGATATTCGTCTTTCCTAAGCACATTTTCCGGCCGGCCGGCCTCTGGTGTCGCTGAAGGTTGACATTACTCATACACCCTACATTGAATCATAATTGAATTTACATTGACAAATCTTTGTTACATCAAGTGTACTTTTATTTTTATATAACTAGGTGACAAGCACGCTGTTGGCTCACTTTGTGGTAAGGCTACCATTGCCTATAGATACTTGCAATAGCAAGGAAACCATCAATTCTATGAGTGCGAATCAATACCATCTACAAAATTGGCTTTGGTGCGATCAGGGGTATATTGCATGTCAATAAGAATCTACGATAAACTGCATTAGAATACAAAAAAATAAAACCGACTTCAAAACACTTAAAAGGAAAAAAATAAATATTTTGGAGTTGGTGCTTTACTTTCTATTGTTTCTGGAAACAATTTTTTTCACCTTTTTAGGTGATCATTAAGGTCAAAGCTAGATGGGTGACCATCAGCACTATCGACTTGTCTGTCTCTCAGTCTTTAGTTGAAATACATATTATTGTTCTGTGACCCGAAACCGTTACGGAGATTTACCTTCCATCATAAGTTAACCCCAATAAACCGATAGAATACAACTATTCGTCAATACGTACCAATAATAATGAAATAATTATCTTCTAACCCCAAACCGTTAAGGAGATGTACCTTCCATCATAAGTTCACCCGAATAACCCGATAGAATACTACTATTTGTTAATACGTACCTATAATATTTAAAGAATTATCTTCCAACTCCTAATCGTTAAGGACCTTCCATCACCAACTCATCAACATAAGGTGGTAACTGACAGTAGCAAATACTTGAACAGTTTTGGAACAAAGTAAAAAATATCATACGTGCCTATAAAATTTGAGGTTTGCTCTCAAATTTCCTGGGATCCCATCATCAGATCCTGACTTGCTGACAATGGGACCACCTCAGGAGTATACTCTATCAAATAAGAAAAGAATCGGTTCATAATTGAACGCGAAATCGATGAACATACATACAAAAATAATACATACAGTAGAACATATAACCTCCTTCTTTTTTGAAGTGGGTTAAAAATGTGGAAAATTCTTGTAAATTTTATAAAACCATGATAAGCGGTTTCGATGTTGTTGTTGTTCGCGGGTAAAAAAAATAGGAAAAACAGCGCATTTATATAAAGAATTCGTCATTTGCATAGGTATCATCTCGGTGCTTGACTTTACGTAATATTTGCATTTTAACGTAGAAAGTGTCTTTTTCCCACTTGCACGAAACACTAGGTTTTAAATTGTGTAATAAACAGCTCAATTTGTTAAGCAGCCTGAAACTCCTGTGAGCTTATCACAATTTAAAATCCATTAAGTCTTGATCAGTATTTGACTTGACAGATTAAATAACGAATTTAAGTACGTAACTGAGATCTTATTTATATTGCCTTTTTTCTTTAAATCTTTCGTTTGTCTAAACCATTTTATTACTATTGGGCTAAAGGCTCTTTGGCTCTATGAAGTTGCGGGTCTAACATCAGTATTTCCCTATTTTCAATTGCACGTGGAGGCTATAAATCTAATTAATGTAATTGCTAATGGACATGGAAATATTTATAGCATTCAAAAGGTTAATCATGTCGGTAAAGACAAAGGCTCATTCCATATAGTTCCTAGCGTTCCAAGTCTTACCCGTATAAGAACTGAAGATGAGCATGTTAATTGTTTAATACATCGTTTCCATGTCTTTGTAATTCCAATGGTAGTCATATTTATGACCAAAACAGATGCAACAATTAACTATGGCTTTGTGAAAAAAATAACCTCGCTCCTACTTATGTTGCTTTTGCTACATAGATTTATATATACTAGAACTTTAATAAACAAAAACCTATATTAATATCCAACCATATACACCTTCTTTCATTGGAGAGTCGCATAAATAGTTTGGGTTTTTAGATTAAGGACTAAACTAAACCGGATGGTAAGATTATCAAAAACAATGGCCCAATATCACTGAACTGAACTGACTGAACTTTAACGGATGGTATCTAACCTCAAATTAAAAGAATTTTTGAAAAGTTCTAATTAAAGCTGGTTAAAGTCTTATCTCATCATGAGACGGAGCTATGTCTCACAGTGCAATTTAATAGGTACCTTTTTTGCCTCCTCCGCTTTCAATCTTCCGGCGCCACTGCAACTTTGGGTGGAAAGAGTGTGATTTCGTTTGACTTTAATTTCACCACTTAGAGATTTATTTTTGGCATGCGAAACGACATCATATGACAATATTTACGTTAGAAAAGTAGGTACATCGACGAAACGTCTCGTTCAGCTGATGGTGTTGTCTCTGATTCTACAGGGGCGTACAGAGGGATTTCCATTGAACTCCGTATACGACTACTACTGACAGCAGAATCGATTGAAGCTCTCAATCTTCTGCTGTAAGCCAGATGGAGTAAAGAACCGAACTAGTTTTCATAATAATCAAAGTGGAAGGCATTCCCCAATTTTGGTTAAGATCCTTTGAGACAGATTCTACAACCAGATACCCCCACACATAAAATGCATACACTTAACATGTTTTAAATCGTCATCACTTGTTCCTTGGTTTAATGCTTGCAAATGTATGCCAGAGTCGCGACAGTGTGCTTGCTCATGGTAATTACAATCGCATACCACCAAGTCAATCATCGTTAGTAATATTTATTTTTACGCAGAAATGAACATATATGGCATAATGTGCAAAGTATTACTAGGTGGTAGGCCCGTATGCAGGGTCGTCTGGGTAGGTACCACCGCCTTTCTTATTTCAGCCGTGAAACAGTTCGCTGTGTTTCGGATTGAAGGGAAAGGTAGCCAGTGTAATTACTGGGCATGGACGGCATTTCATCTTAGGCCCCAGGATGACAACGCACCTGCAATATCAAGTGATTTTTCCTTGTTATTGCAGGTGTCTATAGGCGGCGGTTACCGCTTTCCATCAGGTGGGCCGTCAGCTTGTTTGTCATCCAGTTGTATAAAAAAAAATATATAAGAAGTAACCAAACGAAAACTTCTCTTTCTATTTCATAATTTTTTTAAAAAAAAAACAAAACATTTGAATGTTAAAAGGCAGCGTTGTATTGGCAGAATTCATCCTCTGGGATGAGTCCAATTCACTGAAACAATGGTATTCCGTGAACACTATACTACAAAGTTTTTGTCATGAGATCTTTCGAAAGGTTCTCCCACGGAACAAGTTTTGTCCAAAAAGTACTACTATATCTAACATTTCTACTTATGTTAATACTTAACTTTTCCATATTCATTTTGTATGGCGCATTTTAGATGGCTTGTATTTAACAGAGCATCATACAAACCTATCCTAACCAACGAAATTACTAACTGGGAATCCGATCTGGGCCTCTATTCAATGATAAGATTGCCACTTCACGATTTTGTCGCTTGGTATTTTTTAGTTGCTCAATTTATTAATATCTATTTTAAATACTAACTCCTTTACGCATTTCGTTAACAAAACAGGAGTTTCGCACTATTTCAAGTCTAAGCTATGCTTATGGGATGCACATTAGAAATATGACAATGTAATTGAGGACATTCACGTCTAATTTAACACGCAACGGATGCCTTGCGGCAATATTGCGCAGTATTATATAATTTTATTTCTGAAAGGAAGTTCTTGAAGGAATCCTTGAGCAATAGAAGTATCTTACTATGATAACAGAGTTATAAATATCCGTATTTGATATTATAAATACGAAAGTAACTCTGCCTTTAGGATTAGACCATGGGAAGAATAAATAATACTTTTAGAAACGATAGCCGACATCTAGGTGGACTGAGTAATGCTCTACTTCTTTTGCAAATATCTATTATGAGTAATGCTAAAAAGAAACAATAAATCATTATTTAATACACTTGTGACGTATGGTGGTATGGAGGGTCCAAAGAATAACATCGGAATACGTCACTTTATGGTATATTTATGTATACAGATACTAGACAGATATTAATTCAAAATCCAATCCGGAATAATAATAAGTTACTGTACTAATAATAAAATATCGCTCAAGCTAATAGTAGGCGTCGAGAGCGAGACACTGGTAAGAGTGGAGATACGTCTCCTCCCACGGTCAGCAAAATAATGGTTTGTAAAGATAAAACAGAATCAAACGACAAAGTATGAATTTGAATTTATATTGATTTAAATGGAAATTTAAAAGGAGAAACAAGGTGCTATAACATCGCAATGTTATAGTACCACGTTACACACTTATTTATATTTGTATGTGTATTTCGTTTTGGTGTGCCTGTGGATAGAAATTTTCAATCGACGGTACCTATATCAAATTAAAGAAAGTACAGGGTAAGTGGTCGATAGCTTACTTAAATTGGCGTATAGGTAGCATATTATTCCTAAAGGTATGTATGGTTCATACAAATGTATTGAAACTTTCAAAACCATCTTATTCATTTGATCATTTCATGACATTTTTATGAAATAATATAACATTCGCTGCATTATTTCAAAGAAATGTTATAAAATTATCAAATAAAGAAGATGTATTAGAAAGTTGCAAAACATTCCTATGAACGAATATGGCCCAAGTTTTAATTCATTGTCATATTGTCGTCACCGCTCTGTATTGAACATTAGCGTGAAATGTTCAAAGATATTTTTATTTCGGTATTCCGCTTACAAAATACAAAAAAAACATTTTTTTAAAAGGTGAAATTTTTTATGCAATCTGTTTAAGCTTTTGAAAACCTGTATTGAGACTATTAAGAGACAAGATTCTGTTCATCGGTATTTACATACAAAATTATTGCATTTCAAAACCTTAGCATGTTATAAAAAATAAGTTACCTACTTGCTGTTATATATTTGTACGCAAGGACTGAAAATCAGCTTAAAATAAAACAATATTGATTAGTTCACATAATTGACGTAATTGACCGCCTAGGGAAGGAAGACAGGACTACTCAGTATGTGAATCTCGTCCGTACCTTCACCCAGTTGAGGTCGTGCCTCGCTAAACTATTCGTCATAAACATGTTACATTCAGATACAGTTTTGAATGTCTGTCATCATCATTACGATCTCTTATTTAGTATCCTGAGCTCAATGATCGAGAAATAAACAGAATTAAACAGAGTGAACTAGAGGAACTTAGGATGAAAACTTACAGAAGATCGTAGTAGTGTTGTTTCCGGTAAGTAAAGTCACAAGAGCTCTTTGAGGAATCATATCAAAATCAGAATCGTACTTTATTTATTCATAAACAAAGGTCATCTCTACGTTTCACGAAAATATCTATTTGAATAAAAAAAAACACTTAATTATAAAATAATTATTGCACATAACAATAAAAATTAATACGACTTCAAAGCACTAAAAAGAAAAATAATAATAAATTGAATTGGTATTTTTGGAGTCGGTGCAGTTTCTGGAAACAGTTGTTGTTTTCTTTTAAGTTGTTGAAGTTGGTTAATTTTTTTTAATTACTTTGTATTTCTTAATATTTTTAATTTCGTTTAGCTAGCCTAACTGCATGTAAACATTGAAGCATGCTTCCGATGATAAAAAAAAATTGCGATCCACCTTATAGTTTTTGAGATACTTATGTGAGGTTAAAGATACAAACATACCTACATACATACACCCATGTTTAGAAGCCGGTAAAGACTAACACATACAAAAACTGTGCAATACTGACAACATTGATTTTTCAAGTCGGTTAATAAAGTAAGTTCAGACAGTATTTTTTATCTAAATAACACTTTTAATACCTTTCAATTATTATCATTATAAAGTTCGTCAATGGTATAATAGAATTTCTAAATCAAATTAACAACACATTTTTAAATTTCTAAGTAACACAACTTGTTTTAATTGTCGGTTTATTTATTATCATCGTGGAGCCATATGACTATTATGGACATTTCATCATCATATCAGTTTTACACGCAATTCGAAAGGGTGTAGGTATTTCTCACCAATTATAATGCCGGATTCATCATCATCATCATCATCAGCCTATATACGTCCCACTGAAGGGCACAGGCCTTCCTACACGGTAAAAACACATGAGGAGCTTGGGCCACAACACTACCACGTCTGGCCCAATGCGAGTTGGTGGGTTAAAGCAGTTGCAGTAACAACCGGGACCAACGGTTTAACGTGCCTTCCGAAGCATCGATAAATTTGATTGACCCATCCCGGGACCGACCATGGCGAAAGTTGCTTTGTTTTTGTAATCGAAAACAGATCGCTCAAACCACTACGCCACGGAGTTCTTCGATTCCAGATTAAATCAATAAGAAATATTAGATCTTATTCAATCGTAGGCAAAAAACGTTCAATCCAAAATTGACATTGTGTTTTCACTTTTAATCTAAAGTTGATGCCATAAGAGTGGTTTTAGGTTATCAAAAACACTGACCTGATTAGCAGTCCATTATTTACGGTGCTCTAAGGGCAGTAATTTGTGATACGCTCAAACGATTCAGCGGAAGTAAGGAAATAAGTTTCATAATATGAAAGTATATTATCATTTATACTTATGTAATAGTGAAACCAACCCGCATTGGGCCAGCGTGGTGCAGTTACGGCCCAATCTCCTCGTGTGTTTCTCCCATGTAGAAAGGCCTGAGCCCAGCAGTGGGACGTATAAAGGCTGATGATGATCAAAAGTGAATTTATTAGGTGATGAAATAGGGAAAGGTAAGTAAAAACCACTGTACCTATATAATGGTAAGTGGTAATCCATTAGTTAGCTCATTTTACTAAAAAGAAACATTCCTTTAATTTTGAAAAGAAACAAAACTGCATTCAAAGATCTAAATAACGATTTATAAAATGTTAACTTTTCTTCAGATTGCCTAGTGTTAGAACGAATGTGCATAAATTTATTATTACAATTTTATGATTTTCTTATCTTTAACTCTATGTCTTAACGCCCATATTCATAAACGCTCAATAAACCTATTTTAGATAAAACACTGCTAAAATATGTTTTATCTTTTTCCTTTCTCATACGAGTGAGAGAAACAAAACACTTTATAAGTCTCATATAAGTTCACTTGTTTTTATGAATACGGGGGAGTCTTTAAGTCTTCAATAAGGTACTTAGACATAAATAACATCAGCAAACCTGTACTTCATACAATATCTTTGGATGTTAGAGAGATAATAAAATGAACGTCTCCATGGTTTACTTGTTACAAATGAACATTACAGTACTAGGTACTAGGTAGTTAATAAAAAAATTGGAATAAATATTTAATTTCATAGGGATCTCGTACAACAGATTAGTGTGTTTGTTGGACAAATTTTATCCTGCACAATAATCCTTAATAAAATAGCGAGGGTTTATTTTTTTTATTTTTAGTTGGTTCGATTCCCGGGTGAGACAAGCGACTTTTAGAAGATATTTGAATGCAGTTTAGTTTCTTTTCAAAAATAAAGGAATGTTTCTTTTAGTAAAATGAGCTAACCAAAGGATTTAAAGTAGTTCCCCTCCAGGGCCCATAGTTTTTTTCCAACCTGTATACTCCATAAAAGCCTGAAACATCTCCTTTGTCTTAACAAAATCAACGAGGAAACCGATAAATAATTACTTAGTTATGTATAATAATATTACAGTCGTGTCTTCTTAAGTGCGTAATTGGATTATTTTAAATAATATTATACTTTTTATTCCATTGACTATTATTCATTACGTCCGAGTTCATATTGAGATTTATTGCACCACAATATGTTTATTGCATCTGTTATTTTAATTACTCGTTGCATTTTTATTCGCACTTTGTAAAATGTGAAATTGTATCTATTTATTTTATGTGAGTTTTCATGGAATGCAATAATAATATTATCATATTTATAGTCAAAACTAGACATTAATAAGAGCTGGTGTTTGGATACTAGATAACGGAGAAATATATATTTAATAATCATGTATGTATATAAATAAAAATAATAAAATAATAAGCATGTATTCAAGAGTGCCTAGTTGCACTTCACAGACATCGTCTTTAATTGCGATTGCAAGCTTGTTGTCCAGCACAAAAGTTAACTTATAACATTAAATATTTTTTAAAAAAACTTACGCCTCTTTGAAGTCAAAGAAATTGGACATCTTGGTTGCTCAGCATGCGTTAAACTCTTTTGTATGGGCTGAAAATATTTGTTCCAAGCTTGCACTTTAGCTTTCGTCTGTTCACATTTAGTTCATTCTATAACTTTGCAATTTAGAATTGCTTTCTAATATTTGAATGGAAAAGGGACAGTATATTTAATTTTAATTATTAGTAACGTATTCTTGATTTTATTATTAACATTATTATAAAATTGTTTGAATATTTCGACATTGTGAGGGTAAGGTAGCTTGTAATATAGATAAACTAGAAGAATTTCATAGGGTCATCACATGTCCTCGTTAATAGTATGCTTAGAGCAGTTCCCGGATTGTGACAGGTCGTGGGTTTGGTCCGCGGCCCAGGACATTAACATTTTCTAGTTTAAATATTTTTCCATGTATGTTACACTTGATGTGCTGTGGTCTGTAGTACGACCGCTGGTGACCGATTACCATACTTGTCATGTTTTTTACTCTGAAGTAGCTTATGTTTTTGTATTGGTACCCACAATCACATTCAGCGTTAAATGATGTGAATATGGGAAGAAAATTATGTCTATTATATATTATTGTACATATTTATTGTTCTTCATATTTAAGGTTAGTAATAATCCTCAACTTAAAATTAATGATACTTACCTAAACTTATAACGTTTTTGTATTTTCAAAGTTAAAACATACAATGTGGATAATTATTTTACTATAAGAAAATGAATAATTTTTAGACTCGAATTTAGTTTTAAAAAGCGAGTCTTTTATCCCTGCATGAGACAAGTAGGTAACCCCCGAATCACTTTTACCATGAGTCATCAGCTATCCGCCATATGAGGCAACTATTCCTTTTTCGAGGGTTCAAATAAAATGTGATTTACTTAAAAACAATAATAATTGTGTTGAAAAGGATCAAGTACAACAATAAATTAAAGACCAATGTTTCACTATAGACGCAGCATATTGCCAGTAGATACTTCATTTTAAAGTAAAAGAGATTAATAAATACAGATAGACTGGAAGAATTTCACAGGGATATCCCAAGTCCTGGGTAGCTCAGATGGTTAGAGCTGTCACCCGGATTGCGAAAGGTCGCGGGTTCGATCCCCGCCTCAGGACGTGAAATTTTTCTAGTTTCTCGTCTGTATCTTATCAATAAGATCAGCCAATTGCTTGTTGATAAGGTCGGTAGTCTTACGTGTTATTTATCATATTTCTTATTTTCAGTGTAATTTTGACCACACGTTCTTTTGTGCTGATTGATATAACAATGAAACAAAGACACATAAAAGAACTTTCTTGTCAACCAAATCAAGCACGGCCGCCTTTTGGCCTCGTCCATCTTTTTAGCGGTCGATGACACACACATTTAACGTACGTTAAACCTTACCTACATACCACAAACAAAATATCGAGGGTAACAATCCAGTGTCAAATCAGCACCTCCCAAAAAGAGGATAAGCTTGTTAACAAGTTACACGTGTCACACCTAATTTGACGTCACTTGTACTTGTTACATGATTCATGAACTCACAAGATGTTATATTTAGGTAAAAAATGGTACGTGTGTTTTATATTAATCTAGTTTTAAAATCTTTAATGTAATGATAACGTGTTCCAGTGAGCGTCTCTATTGCAAGACAGGTGGTTTTCGCCGAATCATTCGTGGACATAAATGTAAACAGGGCATCAGAGCCATTATCCTGTCAAACCACACATTCCAGACTCAATTATTTTTTATTGTCCTATGCTCCCTGGAATCTTAAGCGGCGGAGCACTATCGTCCAGACCTACGTTCTATCCTTCTTAGGTCAAGGTGTTATTTTATTTATTTATTTATCTTATTATAATTTATGACATTGGATCTTGAAAGTAAAATGGCAATGTATAATAGTTAGTTCCTTAAAAACGTCATTGGTCCTTGTCAATACTAATGTTTTCATTATAATTTTATTTATATTTATCTTTTGTTTCTGTCGTTAATTAGATTATATACCTAGTTACTTTCAGGCATTGTTAGGTCAAAACTTCTCATGTGTTACTTCCATGTAAAAAGGCACGTGCCCAGCTGCTGCTATATAGGCTGGTGATGTGATACACCTCTGACATCTCGCGTCACTGACTGTTTAAAGTGTTTATCTGCTCACCAATTATAGACCCGGAATTGAACCGTGCTTTCATTTTGATAAAGACTGTTATTGATTATATGAATATTCTTCAAAGCCCAACCTCTAGCACAAATACTAAATTCAGTTCTAATTTATAACTATCTCAAATGCCAAGCCTTAACTATAGCATTTTGAATCTATTTAATAGACTAGTGCCCATCCTATATGGACGCTTACGTTTTGAAATCGTCTAATGTTAACCTTTATTAGGAGACTTGCATCTATTAATTTGTCTGAAGGATGCATTAATTTTCGTAGTCTAAGAGGATTCAATGGTAATGCGCAAAAACTCGACTTGTTCCGTTTGAATCGACCGGCCAAGTATTTAAGGGAAAAACCTTTGCAATTTATTTATGAACGTCAGTATCTACATTTAAAAATCAAATATAATTCGCTTTAAAGTTCACTGAATCTGTAAGCTGGTAAAATCTTGAGGTGGAATGTGTCCTCGCTGTATTTGGATGTTTGTGTGTAGGACATTTTAATTTATGTTGTTCTATACGATCGCTTCATATTTCATTATGCAATTTTAATTCTTTGCGAGCTTTGTCTATTTAGATTAATGGTGTTTTTAACCCCCGACGAAAAAAAGGGGTGTTATAAGTTTGACATGTCGGTCTGTGTATCTGTGTGTCTGTCTGTGGCATCGTAGCGCCTAAACGAATGGACCGATTTTGATGAGTTTTTTTTTTGTTTGAAAACTGATGTGACTACGATGGTTCTTAGCTATAATATATGAAGATCAGTTCCAGCGTTTGATGACTATCAGCTCATTTTCTACATGATTATAGGGTTTACTAACTTTTACAGATCCGATTGATTTGAAATTTGGTGTACTGTCACTTCGGTGACATTCCTGTGACATACTATCCTTGAGCTGATCCTATACCATCAATAAGTCTGCGAAATGCTTCATTGTTCAGAAACTTACAGAATATACAGATTGTTTGGGATCTTATGAATAGTTTCAACGAGATGGTGTTAGATAGATGATTAATCACGGCGGGGGTTACTTAAAATTTTTAATTTTGTATTTTTGACAATTTAAAAGTGCTTCTTTGTGGCCTATTTAAATAAAATATTTTTTCTTTCTTTCTTACTTCATTTAATCTACAATTACTTATATCAGCCATAACGCGAATTGATAAGCAAAAAATTGTGTCAGTGATCGCAAATTGCATCATATTTATATCTATCTCTCTCTATTAGATCCTATATCATTAAAAAGTCTGCAATTTGCTTAATTCTTTAGAAACAGCAGATATAGCGTGTTTGGGCTCTTATGAATGGTCTCAATGAGATGGCGTTAGATAGATGATTAATGACGCCGGGGGTTACTTAATTTTTTTAATTTTGTATTTTGATCTGCCTTCTATTAAGAATTTGATTTCGGAACTTACTACATTACAACTGCTTCATTTGTGAAATGAAGATACATAGTTATAAGTAGTACCGCACAGACCAGAGAATAGGTTTCCTATTATTGAGGATATTTCGGTTAGATGTCAAGGAATAAAAGTTTAGTTAAAATTAGTTAATAACATACTAACTATATACAGAAATAATAGCCGTTTGAAAATTTTGTTCTTTCAAATTATGCAAAAAAACTCATTGTATTGGTAGATATGGAATATCAATGACGTCAGTACAAACTTTTTTAGGCTGACCATCGACTGCTACACCAATGGTAGTATCCATAGCATATTTATTAACATTTCTAATTCCTATAAAAATAATGTAATTACATAAGCGATCTTACGTTTATGTGTGGCAGCTGTCTGAAATCTCACTCCTTGTCATAAGGTCTGAATTTCGATCACTAAAAAATAACTTTCGGGCCAGGACACTGACAATAACAGGCATGAGCTCATTAAGTATTTTCCTCTACAGCTAATATGGTGTTGAGCGTAATGTAGGCCGTAGCTTGGAGGCAGCGACGCGCGTCCCATACGCCGTATGGTAGCAATTACCAAGTGATGTCTCAGTGTTACAACACAAGTGCTTGACACCAACTGAACATGTCTCGTGGGTAAATATCTGTGACGTCTTTTGAAACTGGGGTAATTTAAGGGTTTCCGATTTTTTTCTCGGAGTTGTAGCAATTCGGTGTACATACTTCACGTTGCGTTTTGTTGTTGCATCCGTTTGAAAAAAGATATGTAAAACTTAATTGATTCATTATTAGTGTGTATCGAAAATAATGGCATACAATATTTTCGTGCCTTTTTGATGAAAGACATAAACCAAGGAAACGTCGTTCACTGCCCATCATTCACTAAAATTAAATCACTCATGCCTTTAGATGCAGTTCAATATATTTGCGTATGGGACGGAGATCACGATTTCTTAGATTTGCGTAGCATAAACGACAATACGTCTATGAAAAGTGTAGCAAGATCTATTCTGACGTTTCTGAGGTAAACATAATAAGCGTCTCTCATAATTAAACATAGTTTACGTGAAAAGCTACAAAACTTGTATTTACTCAAATTACTAAGGGCGGCAGAATGGAGAGGCGGATATCCTGAATCACAGATGGATATGAAGAGTTATAAATGTTTGGTAAGGAGAGTTTTGGATTAAGACCCCATGCTAACACTCATCACCATCATAATCATTTCAGCCAATAGACTTCTACTGCTAGACATAGGCCTCCTCTGAAAATTTATAAGATAAGCGGTCATAATCTGGAAAAAAACACCTCAAAAGTAGTGATGATAGAAAAAGAAAGAGAAGTAGAAGATGATACCCAGGATCTGGTTGAATCTAACTTTAAGCTGACCTATAATGAACTGAATGAAGACAGTTGGCGAGCCTACGATTAAAGATGAATTTAAAAAGGGTGACTTAGTAATTAAAATAGAATAAAACTAGAAAAATTTCACGTCCTGAGGCAGGAATCGAACCCGCGACCTTTCGCTATCCGGGCGACTGCTCTGACCACTGAGCCACCCAGGACTTGGGATATCCCTGTGAAATTCTTCTAGTCTATCTTGTATTTGCGTTTATGAGCTAACGTCCACCCTACAGTGTCGAAATATTCTATTTCAACATCCGAAACGAGTACTTTTACAAATACCGACGATTCGGTTAAGTTGGGGCAGTGCTTTCAAATATTCTTAATTTTTGATTTTAACATTATTGTTATTGATGTTGTTATTGATGTTGAAATAGAATATTTCGACATTGTAGGGTGGACGTTAGCTCATAAACGCAAATACAAGATAGACTAGAAGAATTTCACAGGGATATCCCAAGTCCTGGGTGGCTCAGTGGTCAGAGCAGTCGCCCGGATAGCGAAAGGTCGCGGGTTCGATTCCTGCCTCAGGACGTGAAATTTTTCTAGTTTTATTCTATTTTAATTACTAAGTAATTTTTCAAACATTTATAATAATGTTAAAATCAAAAATTAAGAATATTAAAAAGGGTGCACTACACATTTGAAATTTGAAGAGCAATAAATGATAAATGAAATGAAATGAAATGAAACATAACTACTTTACTGGATGTCACGCCGCGCAAGAGTTCCGGGGGCATGTGATAGTAAAAATCTCATTGTGTCCGGATTCTGTGGCTTGATATGATGTTAATTAATAGATGTAGCATTATTATTTGAAGTATTTGTAGTTTTGATTACTTTACAGCGATCGTGGTCACGGGAAGACCGAAAATGTCAGTTGTCTTTGTTAGGTTGTATTTAAAATGAGAAAAAAAAACTTTTTATTTACGGTTTCCATATCAGTATAATATTTATTGAAGGTCTCCACCACAGTTTTACTGTATCACTCAATAATTTCGTAGTAAGAGATCTTAAAAACATTTTCGATTTTTTTTTAATTCTTTTTTTATTGTCTTGAGTCTTGACTATCACGAACACAACAACAACAAAAAAAAAATTTACTCTTAAAGAAGATGAAAAAGGGTTGTAATGGATGTTAAAGATGCTTAGATCAATTTTATATTCTCAACGAAATTCGTCAGCTGTCTGATAGATAGAGATAGATAGAATAAACTTTATTGTACACTAAAAATTGCAGATAAAACATAATGCTTAAATTAAATTGTACAAGGGCGGTCTTATCGCTATGTAGCGATCTCTTCCAGACAACCTTTGGATGGACAGGATAGACAAGAATACGATAAATGGGTAAAGTTGTCGGCGTACCATTAAAGTAAAATATAGTTATAAATAAATATGAAAAGAATAAATTAATTTACAAGCAGATTTACTACTACATAGTACTACTACATACTAATACATAGAATAAATACCTAGACAGAACTAATCATAAACTAATATATATATTTATAAATAAACATAGAGTGGATGAATAAGAAAACTACTGGCGAACTAACGACAGATAATATTCCCTTACCATTCTTCCAAACACTTCCTGCGATTGCGCCTTTCTTATGCGTACAGGTAATTGGTTCCAAAGAAGCACAGCTTGAATGGTGAAAGAATCTGATCGAGGATTCAATATCCCTGTTTACTAAACTAAAGGTCGCATGTTGAAATTGCGTAAGGAACAAATGTTTTTGTTATAATCTGATAACTACGAACATTTATTCACAAGTCTTAGTGGTTGTATGTTTTGTTTCGAATATTTCCATTATTCACTAAGTTTAAACTAGAGTATAAACAAGGACAATCGAGCACGCCCACAGGCAGTATTTATTGTCTACGAAATATCTGTTAGCAGACCCGTGACAGGAAAAAATTGTCAATAATAATAATTAATTAGCGCAGTATGCAAAAAATATAACAAAATAATTTATTATGTTCTTTATCAGTTCATATACTATTATATAGTATATTTGTCCGTAATCTAATAAGTATCCATAACACCACCTATCAATGATGCTTGTCTTGAGAGTGTGTGAGCATATTATTATCATTGTTAAAGAATATTAAGTGTTAAAATCTTCAACTTTATCAAAGGACTGGAGGCTTTTTAGTTTATTTTTATTGTTGCTAGTAATATTATCTAGTACATCCGTCAAACAAGCTCAATGAATGTGATATAGTTATAAAAGTAAACGTAGACTGCATATTATATTACCAAACTATGACTAGAACTACACAAGAATAATTATTCTGTCCTACTCATCTAACTCGTCGGAGGTTTTATTTATTTTTGCTAGTACTAATGTAATTTATCTGTATCTAATTTTAAGTGAACATTGTATTATTTTAAGAAAGTAAAACTATTTTTAAGCCCAAGCTCCTAATGATACTTAGCTTGATTATCAGTGTGACTGTAAGAATATCCTAACATTATTATGGTTAAACTGAAAAAAATATTTAATCAAACTACTTCAGTTACATTTATAAAAACCAAAATCTAGTTTTTTATATAACAAAACGGTGCAACTCTATGCAACTTTATTTTTGTCTAGGTGTCACCCTAAGTTATGTAGCCACTTTTTTGAACTACAGGTAAGTAGTCGAAAGTTCAGTTGTAATTTTTTTCAGTATTTATTAAACAACCGTAATAACATTAGTTTTGACAAACAAGGAGACGCAACAATCGATAAACTGCGAAAAGGCACTGTCATAATTTTTCCAGCAAGATGATTGTGAAAATTGCGCGTACGCAACATGTGAGGAAACGTTCAGCGACAGCGGTAAGTAATATCCGCTTGACGTATGTACAGTCGACAGCACATTTAACGTAACAGTTTGACCTTAAGGCCGCTCTTACTCCGTTCGTAATAGAGGCGGCTTTCGTAGTGCAACTGTTTTACTTGATGTGCTGTCGTGTGTACTTTGGATTAACCTGTTGTACCTTTAGGAAAAACAGATAAATGCTACGATTTGGTATATATATGGATATGCTACAGAAATCGGAATCAATTTAGAACTGCCGTGTTTCTCCCCTTTCCTGGGTATACCAGACGTACGTAGGTATAAGTTTTGTATTTATAAAAAAGTAAAGCACTAATCACAGCGTAATATTGAGCACATTAAACAGAATTATGTAAGTACAACACATTTTTTAATTTACTTACTAACTTTCTCAAACTTAAAGCTTTGAGTGACGTGTGTTAGTAGCGGTATGATTCTCTTAAAATTTTCAAAAACTCTAAGTATTTGTAGCCCAGCAATATAGTATTTCTTGTTGTTGTAAAATTTTAATTATAGAAAACGCTTAACTTGAAAATGATAACACTAAATTAAATACTGTAAGGGGTTATTTCAACTCTTAACACTTTGAATTAGGTGATGATATGAATAATTAAATTGCTTAAAATATTAGGTATGGCATAATATTAAATTATCTATTTAATTACGTATTCGAAATGTGCAAGTTTGTTCAGAAATACCAAACTATTAGAACAATTTGAATTCGGTCAAAATTGAAACCGACTTTACATAGCTTACATCCTTATCTAATTTCAATAAATAATCATAATTCATTAGTGGAATAAATTAAAAATTAGAAAATGAATTAACTTTAATTGAACTGTAAAAATATTTTGCTTAATAAATGTTATTTACACAAATGATCAATACCTGAAAGATAAAACTATTTAATTGTTTGTCTCTCCCTGATCTCCACTTATTATAAGTACTGCAACACCTTGTGCCTTGCGCATATGTGACCTTAGTGCACACTTGATTTCGCTTGTAATGCGTACGATAAATTAATAAATAAATATGTAAATTTAAAGTTTAGGGATGCCGATGGGTCAGTTTTATTTTATTTTATTTTCCATAGCACCGATGGTAAGTATATACTTTTTATTTAGTGATCTAGTATTCAAGATCTGAGGTGGAACACATTTTTTTTTATTGGTGTGTTAATTGTTATAGTTAATTTTACTGTCGCAGAAAAAATAAAAATGTCCCCTTTCCTATTGTAATAGTTAAGTAGGCATAAAATAATATGTATTAATTATTTGTATTGTAAAGTTATACTTAAATACCGAAGCATTATTAATGTAAACAATAATAATAGTATGTGTAACTAAATTCAGAAGACGTTTGCACCAGTTTTATTAAAATACACATAATTATTATTCTTTCCGAATAAAAGTAACTTTTCCGATACGTAAAAAATTATGTCACTGATATAATAAATAAAAAAATGTTTTGTAATACCTACGGGTACATATATGCAAAATTTATACCAAATAAGAAAAAATAGTTATTATTAAATTTTTAGAAAAATATAATGTAATTTGGAAAATAATGTGTCCATTTTCTATACACTTACTTTAACTATTAAGAAAAATAAATAACAATCTACTCACGAATTTAGTGGCCATCACTGTAACACGACGCACGCGCACAAGTTTCCCTCAAGGAAATGCGAGGAGACTCCTGCGCACGCTCTTATATGAGAACGTGTGGGCACTTTACTTAGAGGGCACTTTACTAAACAAATTTATAAGATTTTTTAAAAATATTTTTTAAATGTTTGTAAACTAAAATACGTAAACTAAAATACGCAGATACTGATTACGGAATCATTAGATTTCCTAGTAAAGTTAGCTTTTTAGTGTTTTCTTTTTAGAATATCTAAAAAGAAAACACTAAAAGCTCCTAAACCTTAAATTTTTGGTTCAAAGCTTTTGAAAAAATGTATTTAGCACAATTTGGTATTTGATTTTTTTGTTTACAGGCCTGAGCGATAAAATGTATCTTTACACAATGAGACATTAGCACAGTACGCGCATTGCATAATAATGATACCTTAGACAATTTATTAAATATTATTATGATTGCTTCCGCGTCTTATACCCGTCTTTCTTATGCTTGTTAATTTTATTAAGATACTTTCTTACCTAAGATGGAAAGTATTAAAAATCTTTCGTATTTACCAGCCCGTCGGCGGGCTTTTCCTTAACAATTGACAACCTATTAAGTCTAGTTTGTGGGTGTACAGAATTGTCTTAAAATATAGTTCGAAAAGAAGATTTTGAGTAACAAAAAGTAATCAAACCAAATAGGTACTCTTATTTTCACTTTAACATTATATCTTATGTTTGGGTAATTACCTAGATTTTGAAAATTCGAGTCAGGTTTTGACCTGAATTTTTTTCTCTACTTAGTCTATATATAATTCTAAAAAACTTATGTTTGGACATAATTTAAATTTAGTTTTTCCAATACACCCGATTGCTTTTTAATTAGACATGAACATCTAATACTTATATAAAATTCTCGAATCAAAAATTTAGTTACCATACTCCTCCGAAACGGCTTGACCGATTTTCATGAAATTTTATATGTATATTCAGTAGGTCTGAGAATCGGCTACGATCTATTTTATTTTTATTTTTTGGTCATATTTTTATGGCAAAACCACGTTTGAGGGGTCAGCTAGTTACATATAAGTACTACTATAGATTAAAGTACTTCTATAACATTATCCACGGTCTATTGAATTTTCCCGACTTGTTATCTAACTGATATATTTTATGTTCAAGTAGGTTAGTTAAGTGTAATAAGAGTTTGAGTTATCTGTTATTATACGCAGCTAATTGCCTCTTTTTTAAGTCATCCCATTTATCGTAAATTAAGTATGTATAAGCACTACGTTAATATCAGAAAAAAGCATCGTGATTCCTTTAATTAGTTTTTCTTTTGACTTCGCTGGTTTTGTATAGATATTTTCATTTTAGGGTTGCTGATTTTTCACCACTCCATTACCAACTTACTGTAGTTTGATTTAAAGGGAGAGCGGGGTATTTCCGAACGCAAGATAATTTACAAAGAGGCCGTATACAGCAGGATAGAAATTTATAGTTGATTTTTTATACTAATAGATGACAAACAAGCTGACGGCCCAGCTGATGTTAAGTGGTAACCGCCGCCAATAGACACCTGCAATAACAAAGGAAAATCACTTGATATTGCAGGTGCGTTGTCACCCTGAGGCCTAAGATGAAATGCCGTCCGTGCCCAGTAATTACACTGGCTACCTTTCCCTTTAATCTGAAACACAGCGAACTGTTTCACGGCTGAAATATGAAAGGCGGTGGTACCTACCCAGACGACCCTACATATGGGCCTACCACCTAGTTTTACTGAATCAGGGAGAGAAAGGATTATTGTTAATCTCTTTCTGCGGGCCGAGAGAGAGCCCCAATATTGAGACACTGAGCATGTCTTCTTTATCTGTTTTTATCATAAAACGGCCTCGTTCGGAGATACCCCGCGTTCGTGATCACCCCACTCTCCCCTATGATTTTTTTAGACCACTAAGGTGGCAATCAAGCATACCGATGGTAAGCGGTTACCGTAGCCTATGGACGCTTGCAACACCAGAGGTAACTTGCGCGTTGGTGACCCTGTAAAAACAATTTCACGTCTTTTTTAAAGAACCCCATGCTGTATTCATTTGAGAAAATCTCATTTTTTTTACTATAAACACGGCAAATGACTCAACACCACCTGATCTGAAGCGCTAAGAAGAGTCCATATGCGAAAACAGCTAGTGTAGTTTAGACCCTGCTCTAGCCGCCTCCACCTTGCCGTCCCAAAGGGTGCTTCTTCTCGCCTCTTTTGAAAGGAACCCACGTTTTAGGAAGGATGAATTAATAACTTAATGTTAATGGAATAACTTACGGTTTATATCTAGTTACCTAGGTTACGAGGAGCTCGGTGGCGTATTGGTTTGAGCGCTCTGGTTTCGATACGAAAAACAAAGCAACTTTCGCCATTGTCTATCCTGAGATAGGTCAATCAAAGTTTTTTATCTCGAGCTCCTCCTTGATTCGGAAGGCACGTTAAGCCGTTGGTCCCGGTTGTTACTGCAACTGCTTTAACCCACCAACCCGCATAGTGCCAGCGTGGTGGTGTTATGGCCGAATCTCCTCATGTGTTTCTCCCATGTAGGAAGGCCTGTGCCCAGCAGTGGGACGTATATAGGATGGTGATGATGATGATGACCTAGACTACACACTAAACTATGCGCCCGAGGAATTTTACCTATAAACAATTCCCGTTTGAAAAACTTGATGATCAGACAGATTGGCACTGAGCCAAAGAAACTCACTTAAACAATGGAGACCCTTGAGTGTTTGATAGATATTTCTATGCGCTTGAGAGCTATTTTTCTTTTATATGAGTGTAATTACAAGTTGTTCTGAGGAAATCGATGGCGCAGTGGTTTCAGTGCTCTGTACCTGTACCACCATCTTTTATCGCGATCCAGTTTAGGACCTAAACTGAGTAGAATCGTTAATTCGTACTACGACGCTATCTACGACTATGATAGCGATGCAGTTTAGGAACCAATACTGAACCGAGCGGAGTATGAATCGCTTTTATAAAGATGGTGGTAAGTCCCCTGGTTTTCGAAAACAAAGAAACTCAATTCCGGATTAATTAATCAAAATAGGTAATCTCGAGCTCCTCCATGCTTCGGAAGTAACGTTAAGCCGTTGGTTCCGATTGTAACTGCAATCACATTGGGCCAGCGTGGTGGTGCCACGGCCCAAACTCCTCATGTGTTTCTCCCATGTAGGAAGGCCTGTGCCCAGCAGTGGAACGTATAAAGGCTGGTGATGATGTTTTCTTCACCATTATTTTAAATATTATTTTTACGATACACGACACCTCATCATCAGTAGCTTATATATATACGTCCCACTGCTGGGCACAGGCCTTCCTACATGGGAGAAACAAATGAGGAGCTTGGGCCATAACACCACCACGCTGGCATAATGCGGGTTGGTGGATTAAAGCAGTTGCAGGAACAACCCTAAACCAACGGCTTAACGTACCTGCTCGAGATTATAAATTTGATTGACCCATCCCGGGACCGACCATGGCGAAAGTTGCTTTGCTTTCGTAATAGAAACCAAAGCGCTCAAATCTCTACGCCACCAATCTCCTCAACGACACCTATTTATGGGGAATTCGCCGCCATCGCGAGCTTTTGAACGACAACGGTTGAGGAACTTGCGAACCATTATTATACCTACACGTATAATAATGTATGAAATTATTTAAAAGTTTTTTATTTTTATTTTTATACAAAGCACGACAAATGACTCAACACCACCTGATGTGAAGCAGTAAGAAGAGTCCATATGCGAAGACAGCTAGTGCAGTTCAGACACTACTCTAGCTGCCTCCACCTTGCCGGCCCGAAAGGTGCTTTTTCACGCCTCTATTGAAGGACCCCATGTTATAGGAAGGAGGGAACACATATGCTGGCAAAGAATTCCAAGTTCTGGAAGTTCGACAAAGAAAAGAGCTACTAAATTTCTTTGTACGTGATGTTGAGGTGGAGACAGTGAATTGATGACTCCGAAGACCGGCACGCGTGTTCCTGAGTAGGAAGGGGGAAGGTGGGATAAGGTCAAATAGCTCTTCAGAACACTCTCCGTGATATAGCCGATAGAAGGCGCTAAGCGACGCAATGTCTCGACGCAATTGCAGAGGCTCAAGGTTGTTGGTGACCTCTACATCGCCAACGATACGGACAGCACGACGCTGCAATCTGTCCAGGGCATCGAGTAGGTACTTGGCGGAGCCATCCCACAAGTGCGAGCAATATTCCACGCAAGACCGGACCTGAGTTTTATACAGCAGGTATAATTGGTCAGGCGTGAAAAATCGACGCACCTTGTTCAGGACACCGAGCTTCCGTGAGGCTGTTTTTATCACGGTTTCGATATAGTTCCTGGAATTCAGATCACAACATATCTCCATACCTAACAAGTTTAGGGAGCCCTGTGCCGAAAGAGTCGTGCCCTGAAGAGACGGAAGGGGAAGGAACGGCGACATTTTGGCTGTAAACGCGCACACCTGTGTTTTCTTAGCATTGAACTCAACAAGATTGTTAGATCCCCATTCAGATACGAGGTTTAACACCCTGTCGAGCTCAATGGTAAGATTCTCTCTCTCTCTCTCGGTTTCAGCGCGCCCAGCCCCTGGGCGACCGTAATATCCCCCATGCACTGTACTGTCATCTGCATAGCAATGAATGTTTCCTAACGGAATCATGTCATTGATATGAAGAAGAAAGAGTGTGGGGGATAGAACAGAGCCTTGTGGTACACCAGCATTCACTGACATGAACCGCGAAGCGCATCCATCTGCGAGGACACGGATTCTTCGCTCATGCAGGAAGCCGGCGATAAAGGTTGTATGACAGAAAGTAGCTTAAAATGCGTTAGTGGTTAAATTCAGAAATGGTAGAAGAAAAAAGAATGTTAACGGTTTGTTCAGTCGATGTTCCTTTTTAATTGTATTCCAATTTCAATGAATTTATGATCTAGGTTCTCCTTTTTTATTCAGCTTTTTACTTTGGTTGAAATATTGTTGTACAAAGTTGCTTTTTAACCGCGTGCTCAATTTTGATGACCAAGCCAGCGAAGGATTCTAAAATCAATCACGAGCGCAGCGAGTGATTCTAAAATTAGAATCCTGAGCGTCAGCGCGGGAATCAAAGGAGCACGAGGTGAAAAATCTTTGCACTCGAGTGCAACACGTAACTTTTCATCCCACCTCAACGAGCAAATGACTTAATGCAAAAAAAATGGGAATTATTAACAGTTTCAGTCAATTCTGTTGGCATCAAATAAACTTCTTCATCGCTAGAATCACTCATTTTAGGTTTATTACTTGTTTTCAAGTTTCTTGTTTTAAACCTATGGTTTTAACAAATATGTCGTGAAAAGAAAATGGCGCGCGCAAAGCAAATTAAACAAAAAGTACACCAAGAAGGTGCCGAGTCTGAGTTTTTAACAAGTTAAAAAAGGTTGTATGATAATTTCGGCACTATGGATGTAGAAGTAAAGAGGTTTAATGATGTTTTGAATTCACAAACTTAATGCGCGCGATGTTCTATTTCAATTTTACTTTATCCACTAGTGGATAAAAACGGCCTTTGCACTCAGATATCGAAGAGCAAAAATACTCTTTCTGAGATAGGGAGATGAAAAAGTCTTTTCCATATCTGTACAGGTTTGGCGGTAATCCGCATCATGTTGCTTATAGAGGTACGAACTTTACGGTTCTGATACTAAAATTAATTATTGAACCCATCCTTCTCCAGAACAAAAAAATTGAGAAGTTATGAAATTTTATGTTTTGACAAAAAATGAAGTTAAAAGCTCGATTAGAATTTAATCATATTGTATTCGATTTCAAATCTGTTCTAATCACGTTAAATATCTGTATGTTTTTTCATTTAGTAAAATCTACGAATATGTTCACAATACAATTCGAATAAAGATTTTGAATCGAATATCGAATAAACCAAAAGATTGGTTAAAATCTACAAATATGTTTACAAGTAGAATATAAGACTTAGCTAATCGTTGACTTATAAATTACTTGCAGCAATTGTAATAATTCAACAGGGTAAAACAACGAATAAAGTTTTAGATTGTAGAAATAAAAAACCTTAAAATTATGTTTTTGTAAAAAAAATGAGAGACCACATTCAACAAGACATACCAGTATTACAAGCTAAGCCATGTCAGAAGTCTTTGGGAGAAGATTGGGATTGGGAGGCTTGGGTGCTTTAACATTGGAGCGAATGAAGGCGATCGCATGCTATGTTACTATTATTACCTCCTTGTGTGTAATATTTCTTTGTTATGTGAATTGTGGATTCAAATAAATGTCTTTTAACCTAGATTTATTTTGTTAAAATCTATGGCACAGAATATATGCAGTTTAGTTTCCTCTAAAATATCTCTCTACATAATGAAATTCATGAAACATAATCAAAGACCAAATGAACAACTGATGCATCCAGCAAGACTAAAAATGTTAGTCCTGTCTCTGAACAAATTTTGGACAAACATGAATGAGACATTTCTGTGAAATTATAACGTAAGTGCATTCGTTTGATGTTATTGTTTCCCTGAATTTGCGATTCAATTGTATTAGGTAGAGTAAACACTTCATTTTCCGCAGCAATATCAACTCTAATACAAGAGAGTAAGGTTGAAAAAACATGCAAAATGTTGGGCCTGATAATATTTTGGCTACAAGTTAGTCATAAAGGATTGTGGTTTAGGTAATAAGTTCGACAACCACATGAACCACATGAACCGTGAAAGGAAAATTCGCTCTTATTGATAAAATATTAAGGTCTGAAGTTCAAAGTCTTACGGTTGTGTGACGCCACTGTTTGTATTTGTTTTTCTGTAAAAGTTTTAGGTTTATTGAATTTAAATTTTATATCGTCTTTACGTCAAAATACGTCAAAATTTTTAGACATCAAAATTAATTTAAGTGAATTAAACAAATAGACGCTTAATTTCTTAGAAGTATTTACCTTCCTAATTATTTTTCGTATTAATTGCATATAATGCTACGGCCTTCTGAGCGTTATTTTATGGGTTACTAGCTGACCCCTGCGACTCCGCCCTTGATCTATCTCCATGACCAGTTCCGCAGTTCCAGAGCTCACTTTCTATAAACAAATTGACAAACTCAAAACTTTACCTCAGCATCACTGCTGGGCATAGGCCTCCACCAGGGATCGCCAAAACGGATCGGCCCTGCGCTACCCGCATCCATCGGTTTCCCGCAACCCTCACCAGATCGTCGGTCCACCTTGGAGGGGAGCTACCAACACTGTGTTTGGCCTGCGTCGACCTTTGCACCCCAACGGCCGTCTGTTCTCCTTACAATGCAAACTTTACCTATTGATATTGTATGAATGGACTGAGTAATTAGTGTAGTACTTGTCAATCGTGAATTGTTTAAGTTAATTAAAAATAAGTTTTTATTAAGTTTTGTTACAGAGTTAGGATATATTGGGTAGTGTAGAATAGTCTATTAGAGCTTCCACTCAGCGAATAGTGATGTTTGTATTTTTTTATTTCGTATAATTGCCACGGGCCAATAAAAATTGTGAAAAATGATTTGCGCTATCCCAAGTGGTACAGTAGACCTTTGGTTAAAATAATTAATGAGAAATTAAAATACCATAAAAAATGGAAAAGATTTGGGAGAATTGGTGACTATGATACATTTTGTTTATTACGTGTACGATATATTTATACAAAATTCGGAAAAAAACATTAAAAGTAATAGTAAATTATTTTGGTCATTTATTAAATCTAAAAAGAGTTTTTCTGATTTGCCTGATACAATGTTTCTGAATCAAAGTGTATCATCAAGTGGGAGAGAAATATGTGATTTGTTCAATAATTACTTTCAGTCTGTATTTGAACCATCTCAAGATCTGGTAACTGATCGATCTTTGGTTGTTGCTGAAGATAATGCTGTTTCCGTTTCGTCTCTTCATATTTCGAAATCTACCGTTGAGAAATATTTAAGTCAGCTTGATGTTTCAAAGGGTGGTGGGCCTGATGAGATTCCTTCATTATTTTTGAAGATGTGTCGAAAAAGTCTGGCACTTCCCATTTCTATTTTGTTCAATAAATCACTTTGTTTAGGAGTAATGCCTGAGTATTGGAAAAAATCTTATATCGTTCCTATTTTTAAATCAGGAGATAAACACAATATTCAAAATTATAGGCCGATATCTAAGCTAGGCATACTACCTAAAATGTTAGAAAAAATTATTTATGATCATTTATATCCCATCTTAAGACCACTCATAATTAGCCAACAGCATGGGTTTGTAGATAAGAGATCTACCGAGACTAACTTGTGTGAGTTTCTTCACGAGGTTTCTGCTGCTATGGATGGGGGATATCAGGTTGACGTCGTGTATACTGATTACTCTAAGGCTTTTGATAAAATTTCTCATTCTTTATTAATTCATAAGCTTGGTGAAGTCGGTATACATGCTGATCTGCTTAGATGGTTTGCATCGTATCTCAGAGATCGCAGTCAGGCTGTAATTATAAAAGGTTATTGTTCATCTTTCATCCCAATAAGTTCAGGTGTCCCACAGGGTTCTCACCTCGGGCCTATTTTATTTAATATATTTATCAATGATATTCCAAGAGCTATTAAAAACTGTAAAGTACTTTTATTTGCTGATGATCTAAAAAAAAATTTAGGATAATAAAGTCACAGTCGGACTGTTGTCCACTGCAGGATGATCTGAATGAGCTATCTGTTTATTGCGACAATAATTACTTCGTATTATATATTGACAAGTGTAATATTATTACCTTTTCGCGTAAGCGGAAGGTTATTCATTATAATTATTCATTAAGCGACAATATTCTCACTAGAATCAATGAGGTGAAAGACTTGGGGATTTATCTGGATAGTAAGCTAACTTTTGAATCTCATATAAATTATATAACTTCTAAAGCATATCGCTTGTTGGGTTTTATTCTGAGAGTCGGAAAAGACTTTAAATGCTGTTCAACTTTAGTTATACTGTATAACTGTTTTGTACGCTCTATTTTAGAATATGCTTCCACCGCGTGGAACCCCCAATATAAAATATACATAAATCGTATTGAAAAACTTCAGACCAAATTCGTAAAGCACATTAACTTTAAAAAGAATTTTTCACGTGAATCATATCCCTCCTCCATTACACTGTTGGAGGATCGCAGAATGGAAAGAGATATGATATTTCTATTTAAATTATTAAATAATCAGCTGGACCCACCTTATCTTTTAAGTTTTATCCAATTTAGATGTCCTCGGATTGGTTTACGTAGTAACAGCTTGTTCGATATGCCTTTTACAAGTACAAATTATGCTAGTAACTCTTTTATATATCGTTCTTGCTTTACATATAATAAGAAATTTACGCAAATTGATATGTTTACGCAGTCAAAGAACTCTTTTAGAAGAGCAATTAGAAATATTGTAGCACCTACTGTAGATTTAAATTCGTAGATTGTAAGTATCGTACTATCTTTTATTTAAGTTTATTTGATCTTAGCTATATGTGGAAACTTCACTGATCTATGTATTTTGTTAGAGCTAGTTTTAAAGGATTTGCTGTATTGTTTGTTTCCCAAATAAAGAAAAATAAAATAAATAAATAAATAATTCTAATATTGATGTACATAATTACTATCTATGTGTCCAGAACACAAGATCTTCATATAAGCCTGTAGCAGTCCACTGCTGGCCGTAGAACTCCTCAAGGCTGAGCCACAATATACAGTCTCCAGCTTTTCTCATCTCATCGGTCTACCTAGCAGAGGAATGCCCTACACTTCACAAGATCTACACAAGATCTTAATACTGCTTAATTTGGGCCAGATAAAAAGTATGATTGTAAGAATATATGTATTACAATAACTCGTACCATCACTATCAATAATGCAATAGTTCAATATTATCATAACCAATAGGATCGTGTTTTTAATTTGCATAAATAAATATTTATTACTGTATCTACTTACGTTATTTGCCTGCAAGTTCTTATGGCCTGCAATCTAAAAGTCCAAAACGTAGTACCTTCCTTTTTCCTGGAATAGCACTTATTACAAAGTATTAAGCGCTATAGCAAAATTGTATAGCAATTTTAAATTGCGGAGAAAAGTATAACACGCAGAAGTTACTACGCATTTCGGATGATATTAGAATTCATGTAAACTAACACGTGGTATAAATAATAGAAAATGATGTTATTGAACATTGTTTTGTGTCGTGGGATAGTCACAAAATCAGTATTTTCGCGAAATCACGGAAGATAAAGAATTTACATTCTTGCCTAGCTTTCGATTGAGACGAGCTTTTGATTGAGAGTGGACGAAAAAATACTGTTTCCTGATCAGGGATTCAGATTCGGAAAATAAAATACACGCCTGTACATATAAAATGTGTGTCAAGGCGCAAACGTTCGAATATTTTCCATATGGAAAAAAAACTGACATTTGTTTCGAAGATCGAAGAACTATACACTCTATTATAGTCAATTTGTCCTGTAACAGTTTAGAGTTGTAACGTGGTACTATAATATTGCGATGTTATAGCACCTCCTTACAAATTTCCTGGCAAAATTTAAAGCAATATAAATTCAAAATTTAAATTCATACTTTGGCGCGTGATTTGGTTTTACCTTTCAAAATCATTATATTGCTGACCGTGAGGAGACGTAGGTACCTCCATAGCTTTTCAGTGTCTCGCTCTCGAATCATGCTAATAGCTTGTGCGATATATTATTATACATACTAACATAATATAACATTCCGGATTGGATATTCAATTTATTATTTGTCTAGCCTCAATATTAAGGCACTTTTGTAAGTACCTTAGTGACGTGACGGTGTCTTATTTATTGGACCCTCCATACCACCATACGTTTCAAAGTTAATAGTTTTCATTGAATTTGAATTGTAATTTTGAATTTAGTAAGAATTTCATTTACTTGGAAAATGGTTTTTTTTTTTATACAAAGCACGACAAATGACTCAACACCACCTGATGTAAAGCGGTAAGAAAAGTCCATATGCGAAGACAGCTAGTGCAGTTTAGACACTGCTCTAGCCGCCTCCACCTTGCCGGCCTGAAAAATGCTTTTTCACGCCTCTTTTGAAGGAACCCATGTTATAGGAAGAAGGGAACACATGTGCTGGCAAAGAATTCCAAGTTCTGGAAGTACGACAAAGAAACGAGGTACTAAATTTCTTTGTACGTGATGTTGAGGTGGAGACGGTAAATTGATGACTCCGAAGACCAGCACGCGTGGTCCTGAGTAGGAAGGGAGAAGGTGGGATAAGGTCAAAAAGCTCTTCAGAGCACTCTCCGTGATATAGCCGATAGAAGGCGCTAAGCGACGCAATGTCTCGACGCAATTGCAGAGGCTCGAGGTTGTTCGTGACCTCTACATCGCCAACGATACGGACAGCACGACACTGCAATCTGTCCAGGGCATCGAGTAGGTACTTAGCGGAGCCATCCCACAAGTGCGAGCAATATTCCACGCAAGACCGGACCTGAGTTTTGTAAAGCAGGCATAATTGGTCAGGCGTGAAAAATCGACGCACCTTGTTCAGGACACCGAGCTTCCGTGAGGCTGTTTTGATCACGGTTTCGACGTAGTTCCTAGAATTCAGATCACAACATATCTCCATGCCGAGCAGGTGTAAGGAGCCCTGTGCCGAAAGAGTGGTGCCCTGAAGAGAGGGAAGAGGATCGATGTTTTATACATTTATGACACACAAGATGGCCGCATCGAAACATCGCCTATTATGTTCGATTATACTGTGTCAGTCCCTAGTAAAAATAGATTCCGATCCTCTTATGGCATATTTTTAAAATACCATATTTGGCAATTGTTTTTTACAATTAATAGAGATTTTTATTTAGATTTTAAGAACCATAATTGTTGTATTTTTACAATGATATATATAAAAAAATACAATAGTATGCGTTAAATGTAGAAATCTTAAGTAAGGTCACCGGACACATACGATTTAAAAAAGTCTTCTTAAAACCCACATTTTAATGTTTTTGAAATATGATTATAATTATAATGAATTATAATAATTATATTTTTTTCACCGTTTTATTTATTTATTTGTAATTGTTACAATAACTGGCAGTAGGTATTCTTAATACAAAATCTCTACTCTGCGCTAGGGTCACAAAATTCCAAATCTGAATTCCTCGCCAGGAAAGCATAAGGCCTACTTAAATCGATTTTAAAATCGAAAGCTACAAAAAAGATTGCAATGTATTATTTTTTCATTCTGTCAGTTTTGCAATTTCGCAAATAGACGGATTTCGCGGTTAAACTACGACGTTGCACTACGCACCAAGACTTATGCAATTAACGTAAGTTATTTCTTCCGCAGAAGTCCCTACACATTTTAATACTTTAGGTGGACGTGTACAGACATCAGTACATCTAGTCTAACAGATGTACTTCGAAAGCCGCCTCTATTACGAATGAAAAAAAAAACTGAAAAGGTTAAAATAATTAAATTTGAGTAGGGACTCATCCCCTAGAAACATATTTTTTGGAGTCGGAGCTTCACTTTCTATTGTTTTTGGAAACAACTTAGCACCAACTCCAAAAAATATGTTTCTAGGGGATGAGTTCTCTACTTAAATTAAATTATTTTAACCTTTTCAGTTTTTTGAAGTTGGTTTTAATTTTTAATTGTTTTTTTACAATTTTTAGTGATAACTTTCTAAGGTCGAAGGGTGATCGCCAACTTATATTGTTTCCTACTATCGTATCGTTTCACTATAAAGTCACAGGAAAGCAAAAATCCGCCAATTCTGATACGTAGACGACTTGATGATTTCAGTTTTTTTTTTATATAATAAAAACCAAACAACCCGACTGATTTTGAAAAAAAAATGGGAACAAATGGCAGCTATTCCGCATCGAACAAAAAAAAATCACGTAAATCGGATCAGTAGTCTCGGCGTAATCGGTGTACTTAAATAGAAAAAAAAACATACCGAATTGAGAAGCTCCTTAAAAAAGGTGATAATTCAAAAATTAATAAAAACTCTAACTTAGTTGTCCAACTCCCAACTGATGGGGAAATAACTGGAACGGCTCTCCGAGACCCTGACCAGGTCGTCTGTCCATCTAGTGGGAGGTCTTCCCTAGTTTATGCGTGAGCCAGTAATTTGACGAGTACTCCTTCATAAAAAAATGGTATTAGAATCCTAATTAATTTTAATAGGTACCATTTTTTATGAAAGAGTACATTATTAGCTTACGAAATCCAGTAATGCAATTGCAATATGGATGTTAATCTGAAATAAATGAATTATTATTATTATTATTATTATTATAATGTGACCAATTACTGGATTTCGTAAGCTAATAAGGTGATAAGGTTTTTGAAAGTAAAGCTGATCTCTAAAATCAAATAGCTTTATTAAGACAACAAAAACTTATTTAAAGTTGTACCATCGTGTAACGCTATTACTGTTGACACGGCGGGAGTATTTTCAAAGTTCGTGATTTCAATCTAAGTTTTTTTTACGGTAAAGTTATTTGACAACTGCACCCTATTCCGATACGCTTGCGCTTGTAGGTAAACTTCACATTTACGAATCTTTTTTAAAGACTTTTTCGAACTTTCTCATGACAGCCTGCTCTCATCACTCAAAAAATAGTCTACGGAGACCGCTAACCATGAGGTGCCCATAGGCTTGCGTTTCTTGCTTTATGCTCTTGCTTTAAAAAATCTTTAATTTTTTTATTGAAAGATTTACAACACGTAACCGATTGCTTTGTAAAGTTTATTTAAATAAATGACCTAAGTCATTAGCAAAATAATTATTTAAAATTGCCGACAACATTGTACCTATCTATCTTTTCGGTACAATTAATGTGGTCAGTTATTCGACATTAACATTACTAATGAACATTATAGGTACCTATTTACGTTCATTGAAAAGGAAATCCCAGTTTGTAGCTGAGTCACACTAAACAATGGGTACTTGGCCCTTAACCACACATGAGTAAATTTATTGTGCGGAAGAAAGTCACGTTGATATGAATGAGGAAATACTTATTTTAAAAACTAAGGTCCTATTACGGCGGCACGTAGCTAAAATAAGCTCCAAACACGGAGGTATTTTAATTCTTGTGCTTTGTTCTTGTTTCAGTTAGCATAAGTACATCAAAAGGGGATTTACTCATCCAAAATCTCTTAGGGTCAGTTCCCAGGACGTGTTCCAATCGCCATAAAACACAAAAACGAGCATCCCGCTGTAATAGAAGCCAACTTTTACGGTCGTATCATGTTAGCTTAGTTAGTATTATGTTATAACAGGTAGGGCAGAGGTTACCACTTGGATATCCAGTGCTATAAACTATATACTTTGTATATATACTTTACTTTGTTTTGTAGTCTTGTACCTATTTGTGTTTCTACGGTGAATTAAGCTCGTTTTCACTAAAATTTACTTAGCGTTAAGAGTCTCTTAACGATTTTTATCTCAGTCATTATAAAAGAGGTAGAAAGAGGCTAATGTCGTTATGAGTCACCGAAGCCTAGGGACTCACACCTGTATCCAAAAATATCCCCAAGTAGTTTTCGAGCTATATTTTTTATGTTTTTTTAATGTACTCTGCCAGCGAGGTTTCAAAAATTCATATCTTATTATGTAGTAGGTATTTTGCAGTTCTTTTTTGTGACATGATTGTCTTGAATATTGTTTTAATATAAAAAAAACTCAGCTTCCTGAAGTTACTTAAAGTTACAGGTTTTTAGAATAATTTCAGTACTAGGTTTTAAAATGACGTGATCTTTGTAAAATGGGTCGCGGACATGCCATTAAATTCCAAGGCCAAGTAGCAATGGGATCGGTTTTTACCTGCGCTATGCCGTCTCTTGTGCTATTGTATTCAAAGCACACCTAGGGGTATCCGAAAATACTCCATGTATTTTATGGACACCCCCAGGTGGAATCTAAAAAAAAAATTGACGTCACTAATTGCACCATTCTGTATAGTGATATAATACATAAATTTATATATAGAATAACACTATATTTCCCGTAGACACTCAAAATCCAAAGTTATTAAAGATCTATCACTAAATCGAACCGAAAGCAGGCTAGCGCACCAACGACCGGACTGTTTCACAATGACATCTCAACTCGAGAGCTTATCCTACCTTCGATAAATTATTAAACATCTGATATAGGTAGATTAAGCATCTATTCTAAACACTGCCTTTGCTGCCAACTTAACGCTTCCCTTTTATTTTCAGAGAGTAGTCAATGATGCTTTGATGGATCTTCTCAATGTCGTACACAATCCATCCTACCTATCCCACTTACCGGAACGCTATTTCTATTTTCTTTCTACTGAATCGCCGGGCTATTTAATCTATTAAAACTGTAGCTCTCTTTCCTTCTTTCGCGCATGCAGTCAGTCAAGGGAACTCGTTATCGGCACATCTTTGTCATTACCTACAATAAATTTCACTTGTCCTCCATTCGTAATTGGATTTTGTGTATTATTTTTACAATGGTTTACAATTTATTGTAATATACATATTTATATTTTATGTATTTATATGTTTTATGTGTTTATGTAAGTTACACTATATTAAACTTAGACAGGCTTGCGGAATCTGCTCTTAATTACATTTCTTTCCAAATAAGTGGCATCCTTGTTGGAAAATTATCACTACGCAATTAAAAAACTCTACTAGAGACAATGAACTTTTCAAATTTTTTTATTGATGTTCATCAGTTCCTACAAATTCTCGGGGAAATTATGCGCTTTATTCTTTGAAAAATATTTTATGTATACCTACATTCACTCCTTTGACCCGGCCCCATTTCTGCTATGTGATATACAGTCGACAGCATATCTAGCGTCACAGTTTGACCTTACCCTTACGACATTCGTAATAGAGGCGGCTTTCGTAATGCAACTGTTACACTTGATCTTTTGTCATGTGTATATAAATAGTTGAATTATGTAAAAAATAATGCCAATTCAAAGGACTAATACTATCACAAATTAACATTTCTATACGTTCAGACATCTCGATACAATGGTCCAAATGAATGCAGTTAAGTATCAGTAAACAACTCGAAACTGATTTTATAATTTGTCTCACGTTTTTGCCCTTATAAGTGGTTCGATCGTATCGAGTCGTGTCGTACTGCGAATAACAAAATATCATTAATTATACTTCTTTATGATTTTATGAGCTGTTGACGATGCTCACTTTGGGATAGATGATAGGTGTGAGTATATGAAAAGAAAGAAATAATTATACTTCTTTGAAATATCATTACAAAACTCGAATTCATTAAACACATGCAAGGAGGTTTACTAGGTGGTAGGGCCGTATGTAGGGTCGTCAGGGTAGGTACCACTGCCTTTCTTATTTCAGCCGTGAAACAGGTCGCTGTGTTTCAGCTTGAAGGGAAAGCTAGCCAGTGTAATTACTGGGCAAGAATGGCATTTCATCTTAGTCCCCAGGATGACAACTCACTTGCAATATTAAGTGATTTTCCCTTGTTATTGCAGGTGTCTATAGGCGGCGGTAACCGCTTATCATCAGGTGGGCCGTCAGCTTTTTTGTCATCTACTTAGTAGTATAAAAAAGGACGTTTTGCTTCTGAATATTCAATCGACGCAATTATATTATCAAACACAATTTTTTAATAAGATCTTTAATTAGGTACGTGAGTCCATCAGCGTGCTGGTGAGGGACGAATAATACCTAATAATTCTTCGCGAGAAATTTGAGGCGAAAATAAAAGTTCATTACCTTTTCCTGAAGCATTGGATTCCAGACACAACGGTTTTTTCAATTGTCATAGGCCTTCGGTGGGGTAAATCCGCTTGAAGGATTAAAGAAGAATTAAAAATTGGGCTAAGTATTGATATATTTATGTTAATTTTGTCGTCTAACTTATTATGTTTAGCTTAGTTATTGACTAATCATGTAGTTTTGTGGGATGGTGGTGCTATTTGTCCACTCCTGCTTGTTGTCACAGGCCCACCTACTGCTATGACACCTACCATTGCAGTTGCGTATTTGTTAGATACATGTTCTATTTTAAAGCTATTTTATTTTTATATCTTATCTAAGAAGGTATACAGGGTGGCACATTTAGATCGGTCAGTATCTTCATAAGAACCATGTTATCAATTTTAGTAATAAGAAAACTGCATTCCTGTAGGAGCTCTAACTTCCCTATACGAGAATACTGATATTTTGACTTTAAAATTTTCTAATTATCCTAGAACATAAAGTTTCCATGTTTACTTTTACATTTATGGGGGACGGTCTTTTTATTTATGAAGTCTTTCTTTAGTTTATACATATAATACACAACTACACATACAATTCTTCATTAATTTTTACTGTATGAAATAAATTACACTTAATATTATACATACATAGTATAGTCTTCACAAGACGTTATCACATTTCGTTTAACTAAAATTCACATCACTCAGAATCACATTGCAAAAGGAATTCATTATAATCGATATCAATAAAATGTGATGGATAAAACGGCAGGCTTTAACGATAAAATTACGTTTCAACGCCATCTATCGGTTGCTGTAACGAACTAAATGGTGCAGAGTTGCTTGTTAATGCTTTGTGTGATCGATTTGGTATTGCAAGCCGAGTTTTGTTGGGTCCACTCCGGCCACAGCTGTAGCTATGGGTCTTGCTAATGCAACGCCGTGCGAAGCTATTGCAGTTGCTACTGGACGAGATGCGGCTAAACCGTTTTCACCGATTATTGCTAGACCTGGAATTAGAACAATAATTGTAAGCTTTACTAGTAATTTACAGCAATTTATAGTCTAGAGATTGTATGTAAATTGGAAATTCCGTAAAAAGGACACATTGGAACGTTGCTTAATCAAGAACTTACCAACAGGTTTGGCTTCAGCGATTGTGGCGCCTTCTAGCGGAATTATTGGTTCCCCGTCTGTAGGTGCTTCAATACCAACACCTGCGTCTTCAACCTAAAATCATATTGGAATAATCGTGATTTTTTTTTTACATTTTAGATATGAAATCGCTTTTATAATGTTATTTTCCTTGGATATAATTATATTCTAATTAACGAACAATTTACTCTTTTCACTTTTCTATGATTAAGAAAAAGAAGAATTAAGACTGAAAGATAATTTCAATAATTATTGCGTATAATCACCAGCCTATATAGGTACCACCGCTGGGTTCAGGCCTTTCTACACGGGAGAAACATATGAGGAGGATTATTGCGTATGCGCATTTATAATACGCTCACTGATAGATGCATATTTATTTTATTTTATTGATTTATTAACATACCAGAGCCCATTAAAACAAAGTTATGTTGGGAACAGGGGACTTTTATCACCCTTTTTCTTGATTATTACGGGGTAAGCAGTGCGCTCACCATCCGCTTACCATCAAGTGGGCCCTCTGCTTATTTTCCACACTTGCACTTTCCGTTATTTATTACTTAATCTGTGTTAATACTTACATAATCATAATCCTCATATCTCCTCTTCGTAGCATTAGTTCTAAAAAGCATATCAATATCGCCACCAATGTCATCTATAATCTTAACTGTGTTTGAAGCGGTTTCTTCTAGAGATGACAATTGTTCTTTGAATCTAGCCTTCTCACTGTTACTTAAAAATCCAACTCTTCGGCCTAAGTTATGTAATTTGAGTAGATTTAAAGACGTACTCCTCAAGCTTTGTAGATTAGCAGCTAAGACTTTCGATAGAAGATTTTCGTTGCTATTTTTTATTATGTTCTCACTGCTTATTTTTTCTTCTGGGACTATCTTTTCGCTAGTTACTGAACCAGAGTTGTCCTTTTTTATTTCTAAGTATTGACCTTTTGCGCCTCCGTAGAATGGCAAATACTGTACTGATGCTCTGAAAAATCGGACAATGTGTGAGTATTTTGGTCTAGTGAAAGTAGACACTATAATAATATATCTATGTTTGTTGCATTCAATTGTATAAAACGATCAGCAATATTAAAGAGCTTAATCTTAATTTTTTGTAACGGTCTTTTTCAATATTCTGTTTTGTTGGAAGAGTGCAAAAACTACGTCAATAACTACAAACTTTAGCTTTTTCTATATTTATAAAGTGTTTTCTAATTTGAAACCACTGAATATTGTTTTGTAATATTTATAATTTAGGTATAGATAAAAGGTCTATTCTTTCGGTAAAAATTGATTCCAATTTACATTACAGAGAGTTTAATAGATATTCTAATAAATTAAAATGTTTTGACATCTAATCACTGATGAATAATTTGAGCTTTGATTCTAATAATGTTAGTAGGTATTAGGTGTAATTTTGGATCTTAATAGTTTGAAACCCTAACAACTAAAATAGCCACAAATTTCGATCACATTATGACCGTATTTGTGTTTATTAATAGCCTATATTTTCTTAAGCAAAAAGAAAATTTGGTTGTGTAATAGATAATTTAGATGTGTGATGAATGATAATAATACCAATATATTTTCTGTTCATAGATATTATTGCATATTTTTTAGCATATCAAAGAATTTGTGTAACAAATGTTATGGTTATTTAAATAAAATAAAAAAACTAATAATTTAGTGTAAATTGCGATAGTAGTATATATTATCTGATTTTCAATAAAACAAGTGGCCATATAACACTGGATATATTTAAATAAATATATGAATTATACAATTAACTTTCAAATAAAAATAATAATAAACAAATTGTAATTAAAGTAAGTTATTCGGAAAATATTTTCAAGGATTTAGTCGAATATACTTTCCAAACCTATACGTAACATTAGGAAACAAACTTAATTGACATACTAAATATAAATGGTTAACTTGTGTAAATGTAAATCCTTATATAATACGCATTTTACAAAAAAAATATCCAACTTATGTCAGTCTTTGAGCAATTTAAGAGTACATGAAAAATTGTCTATGTGTATCAGTCAAAATTGTAAATGCACAATTATTTAAGTGAATAAATTACAATACATAAAAAAATAATTATCTACTATACTAATTAATTTAGTCTAGTTACTATAAAATTCGTACAGATAAAGGTCTGATTGGGCGTGCGCAATGCCGTGAGGGCCTACAATGGCGGACGCGACTGGAGTGTGGATTATAGATCCAACGTCATTTCGAGATACAACCACGTTGGAGATAGGATTAGCCACTGCTACCCCTCGAGGACTACTATTTGCGTGTGCTACTGGCTTCAGATATAAGGTGAAGGCATCCTTAGCCATCCATGGCCCCTTCACAAAACCGGCTCCGTTGTAGCGGTACTCGTCAGACCCTTTGCTATGGGCAGAGTTTCGTCTCCATCCTCCTCGGAAGAATCTAACAATAAGAAAGAGAAGAAAGTTAATAGAAGACAAGATGTTGCTAAGAACTAGAAGAAATAGAAATAGGTTAGAAAGATCGTCACGTTTGTTCTTTAGGATGGTAAAAAATTATCGGGCCGGTTGCAACTAATTTTCCTTCAGGTACGGCATCTATTAATTGTGATATGGAACGTGGTACTGAACTATTTTCTGACTGTTCCTGAAGACGCGACACGATGGATGAGAGGTCAGAGTCTGATGATAACGCGATGATTCGTGCAGCTGGGCCAGCAACCGCGAGACCACCGGGTTGAGTGTAAGCGAGACCTCCTGGGCCTACAATGGCAGTGCCACCTCTGCCGGCGGTTGCAACCCCTCCAGGACCAGCTATAGCTACGCCACCTTTCCGGACTTTTAGTTTATTTATGAAAAAACCAGGGCTTGGCACTACAGGCTTCTTATTTCCAAACCACGTAAAATCTGCAAATGGAAAACGCAAGTCCCCTTCATCTGAACTGCCAGTTTTTGTTTGTTCAGCTTCTTCTACGTGAGATTGTTTCACGGGTTTTTTAGCTGTCGCTTTGCTTACTAATACTTTTTTGACTTTATTCAGTGTTTCGATGTTGTCTTCAAGTGTTTTTGTTTGTATCTGTCGTTTTTTTAGAGCTCTCGCTTGTCTTAGATTTTGAATCATAGCACCTGAATTTCCCTCGTCTATGAATTGCATGTTGTTATTTGTATCTTCTGTTATTTGGTTTTTATCAACAGATTTTAGATTTCTGTTACAAACATCAGCACTTTGACCGAAGTCAACAAGGTTATTCCAGTTTCCACCTCCAAGAAAACTAAGTAGTGGGTCTTTAATTAGAATCGGAAAGAAAGGTGCCAATGGCCATGGGATATTAAAAGGAAGCGACGGACGTTGTCTAGTTTGGTAACCTGTATTCATGGTACTGAAAGCATTGGCATTGGCGTTAGGAGTCAGCATGTTATTTATCATAGGCATTACCATTACGGGTATATTCATGATATAAGGTGTTACAGCCATGTCTTGGCTTATGCCAACGGGAAATTGTGTCGAGGCATAAGGTAAATTTCTTGAGTAACGTGGACCACCTAGATCTTCGTTGTTTAAGGAGTTACTCAATTGATGTTTGTGATTTAGTGATAATGGATTAAGTTTGCCGGCAGCTATTATTTGTTGGATTTTCTCTAATATCTCATTATCGATTACATATCCTCCTCCAGTATGTGGCTGGGTATTATGATTGATTGGCTGCCGTTTTATTGGAGTTTCTAAGCCATCATTGATAATTCTTATTTTGTCTAAGATTTCTCTTGCGCTTATATTATCTTCATCAGCTCCTGGTTCTTCATTGTATATGAGAGATCTTTCCCCTTTGGATATCTCTGTTTCCTTAACTTCCTTTTCATCAGTGACCGGCGGAGTTGACCTGGAATTTGACAACAATAAGATTTATAAGTGCTATCTATTTTTTCTAGTTTTCTAAGTTATAAATACCATGACCAAGCGATTTATTAATTTAGCGTGTATTATAAGCGGTGTAAAATAAGCTTGTGTCAATAATATAAATGTACTGCATACCTGAACCACAGGATCATAAAATGGTGGATTGCTTGAGTGCACATGTTGGTCTAGTATTGGAATCCAAGCCACGTGTTTTCATGTTAGTTGGTGCTTTTAGAGGTTGTGTATAAGTAGGTAGATACATATTAAATAATTTGCTGTACATAAAAGTAATAGTTGTTAAGCAACAGAACACCATTCCTAAATAGTTGTAATTCTTTTGGGTAATATATATTATAGGAAAATAGTCACGATCACATAAAATTCCGTAATTATTTTAATCCCTTCATTAGTGTTTATTGATTTCAATGATATAAATTTATCACGTAAGTTGTAGAAATGGTCATAAAATAAATGCAACAGAAAATGGAAATAATATTTATTGATAAAGATTAATAATTTAATATTGGAACGAGCACCTAATAGTACATTTTTCATCAGCAAAGCGGTTACTATTCGATTAGAATAATGATAATACTTACTCATTATGTGATGGCCGTGATGATACTCCAACTACGAAGACTGCGGCCAGGAGCTGAAATCAGAAAAAAAAATTCATCAACCAGTGCAATTTATAATTAATCAAAGGCAATTATCACATTTATATTGATTATTGAAATAATCAACCACTGGATGAGGTTAGCTATCGAGCCAATATATCGAGTTTTCGTGTAGAGAGGCCTATGTCTAGCAGTGGACTGTTGTGGGCTGATGATAATAATGTTGATTATAAAAGTAATAGATGTATAAATAAAATAAAAAATACCTTTTTATGAAACCAAGTCCATATAAATTTCGGAAGTACGGAAAAAGTGTCAATTTTACAAATAAATCATCTTGTTATTATACGGGTTGGTCCCGACAGTAGGACAATAAATTAAAAAATGGGCTATATTAGAACACAGAAATGTTTTGTCACTTTCAAAACATCTTATTCATTTGATAATTTCATGACATGTCTATGAAATAAAGCAGCCAATGTTACATTATTACATACAAATGTCACGAAATCATCAAATGAATAAGATGTTTTTGAAGGCTGAAAACCATTTCTATAGACTAATTATAATATTATTATTAGCCCATGTTTTAATTTACTGTCGTACTGTCGGCACCACCCCGTATAATAACAAGATGATTTATTTGTAAAATTGACACTTTTTCTGTACCTCCGAGTAATTTATATGGACTTGGTTTCATCAAAGGTCTTTTTTATTTTATTTACATATCTATTACTTTTATAATCAATTGCAATTTTATAAAAAGAAAAATGCTAACACATTTGTTGAATATCGTTTAAAAAAAGAACACCTATTCGTGAATTCTAAATAAAAAATATACGGTGGATAACAGTCGACAGCATATCGAGCGTAACAGTTTGACCTTGAGACCGCGCTTACTGCGTTCGTAATAGAGGCGGCTTTCGTAGTGCAACTTTTACACTTGATGTGCTGTCGTCTGTATACATATAAAAAGAGGTTTTGATTGCACGACCTACGTGTTCTTTTTCTTCTAGGGTATTTTATATTGCCTCGCTGTGATATACATTCATAAAACGACTACAATTTAAAGTAATTATTTTTTTCTAAAAGTCAACTGTAGTTTATTGTCATTCTCGTAAAAAAATATGGGTTCTAGGTTAAAGTAATGCGCTTACTGCCCGATGCTCTACATCAGGTATAGCATTGACAGGTATTTTGATGCGATATAAGTCTCGCCGTCTTATTGGTTTCATGTACATAAAATTGGTTAAATGCACACAAAATAATAAAAAAGAAAAAGACACGAGTACAAGTAACATTGGTACGGTCGACCACAGAAGTAGCTGAACACTTTAGTACCATGTCACAACGACTCTAGCGTAGGGTTGCCAGATGGTATCCAAAAGGAGGATCCTTTTCCGTGTTTTGTCCTCCCGTCCTCCCTTACCTACTGTAAGTCCTCCTTTTTGCTAAACATCGGGCGGGACTCACTCAGTGGAGCAAAGAGAGGAATAGACTAACCCTCGTATTCATAAAAACAAGTGAAGTTATAAGAGGCTTATAAAGTGTTTAGTTTCTCTCACTCATAAGAGAAAGAGAAAAGATAAAACATATTATAGCAGTGTTTTATCTAAAATAGGTTTATTGAGCGTTTATGAATATGGTATAAGTGTGCAGTCAGTTCAATCTTTAATTCTTTCTCAATACAACGTCAAAAACATGAATTGTGAAGATTTTCGTAATTATTTGTAATAAAAACCAAGAACTACTTTCCAAAATTGGGAGCTCAGCTAAATATGATTAAAATAAAGTAAAATAATTAAAAAAAATTGTTTAATTTCTGACTGTCCTCCTTTTTTATAGAAAATCCACCTTTTTAGACCCATCTGCCCTCCTTTATCAAATTATTATCTGGCAACCCTACTCTAGCGTCAATATAGTACGGAAGCAACTATAAAGTACGTGCACAAGATCGGTGCTACTTATTTCTATATGAAATCTCTTACAGCAGCCATAAAGATAAATTTTTGTAACTATTATAATTAACTACAAACTATTAAATATTCACTTATGTCAGGAACGTGAACATCATCAGATAATGTTCATGATCCTCACATAAGCAATATTTTGTTTTTAGGTTTATGGATTGGAATTATCAGCTAGTTTGATTTTTCCACAAAACTTACTTAGATAAGTACTAAGCCTCAGCTTGTGTATTACTTTCACAATGTTTCATGTATCTATGACATTGTTGTGAGTACCTCCTGCGGTTGGGGTCAAAAGAAAATGGATTCGTAAAGAACACTCAATCAGACGCCATTTGTACTTTCCAATAGCATCACATCAGAAAGTTTATCTTGGTCTCTACTGCTCCAAAAAATCTCATATGTTTCTTTTATCTCTTGATTCGTCAATACTTCTAAACGGTAAACCACGATGTGTGTTGGAAACATTTTGTTAGAAACGGGATAGATATTAAAATTATTATTTTCATTTTACTTGTGAGTATTAACATTTATACTAATTTCAGTATATAATTAAATTTCATTCATTCAGTGTATAATTAAATTAAATTCTTCTAGTCTATCTGTATTTGCGTTTATGAGCTAACGTCCACCCTACAATGTCGAAATATTCTATTTCAACGCAATAAAACAAAGAATTTCACAGGGATATCCCAAGTCCTGGGTGGCTCAGTGGTCAGAGCAGTCGCCCGGATTGCGAAAGGTCGCGGGTTCGATTCCTGCCTCAGGACATGAAATTTTTCTAGTTTTATTATATTTTAATTACTAAGTAATATTTCAAACAATTATAATAATGTTAAAATCAAAAATTAAGAATATTCAGTATATAAATTAGTATTAGTATAAATATAAAGTGTAAAAAATAAAAAATATATTTAATCAAATAGTTTTTTCTTTTTATTATATCTAAACAACCTTGAGGTTTCACGGTCGGCTCGTGTTGCGCTTTATGTTGGCGCTATGGAAGACCAGCGCTGTGACCCTCCAGGTTGCGGCATACGCTGAGTGACGACCATTTGATTAATTAGTATTTGTTTTTTAGACTTCTCGTTGTTTCAATTTCAATTTTTTATTTTATAAACTTATTTTATAAATATATTTTTCATTTCATTTTCATATTATTTTGTAAAAAAAACAATAAAACTGCCATAAATTTTTGCTATCAATAACTTGAAATAGAAATCATAATAGAGAGAGGAGCTGCTACAAACAGTGCTAGTTCTCAGACTTTCTAATGAATCAATCCTTGAGTGATCCTCGAACTTGAATATTGATACTACTTTCGATCTCATTTAATTAATTACGTACTGGTTTTTGTGATAAATTATAAAGAAAAGCAGGGTTGACACTCGTCGTAATTAATAAATATTTAATATTAATAGAACATTTTTTTTTCCTTGGTGTGTTTCTGTGAAATTTCAAGCAGCGTCCCTGGTGGACATGAGCGATACAATTGCTATTCGAAAGATAAAAATATTTGTGATGTGGGTTGGCCATATAATTGTCAACTACAGTCATGATGGCAATGAATGGCAATGATGTTATATTTAAAAAGTTAAAATAAATAACAGTCATCAGTGAAAAATGAATAAGAAGATTAATTTGTTTTTATTTCGTTCATTTTTAGAACGAGTCCTAAATATTCTTAATAATAATTTTGTAATATGAATTCTGATTATTTTTTACTTAGATAAAGATTATTGTCATTCCAAATCAAAAAAATATGATTTGCAATATAAAAAGTTCGATTACCGCAACTTCGTGGCAACCCTAATTTAATGAGTCACTTTTGTTTTCTTTTCATAGCTTCGGTTGCATGTTGAACTTGACCTTGGTATCCGATCACACACAGCTATTGAACTTATGTACTAAAAATGTGGCCGTGATATTGCAGCAAATGCATTGAATACATTATTAGCATTTTACAAATCTTGATGCACTTTGTGATAAAGGGGATATATCCGTCTCTTTTACATCTACGTGGTCCTAAATTTAGTAAAATTCTAGTTGTGGTTAATAGTTTAGTAGATTCTAGTCGTATAAAGAAATAAATATATTCATAAACTCTATCATACTTTAAATGACGTGCAAAATATCATTGAATCCTTTAAATACACGTTTACTATTTAGTGATCCGTAGATACTATTTTATTTTTGTTAATTTACAAAGGAAAATATTTGTCTTTCACTTATAGCTTTAAGAAGAACAGAACGAACAGAAAGAACAACAAAAACAGTATCTTCATACCACTAAATGTCACACAAGCTAACGACCCAGCTTGTGGTAAGTGGCTACCGAATAATAAAAATAATTAAATTTATCCTAAGTCTAAAATAAACTCTAGTTCGATAGTTCAAGAGTTTTATAGAATCGTCAATCAAGAAGTCGACCGCTTTTGGTGGCCTGTAATGTGGTTCGATATTGATATAGCTGTGAATTGTGTTTAAATGAAATAGGCGTTGGTGAAGAATGTAAAAATTAAAATAATTGTTAGTTGAATGTAAAAGACTCAATGAGGTTTAACCGCGACTTACCTTCCATCATCCTCATTGGATTCACTCGCAACATGAAGACAGTCGTTATAAAATTATAAATAATAATATGTATTTGCTTACGCAAGTTCGCTTTTTAATGCGCATGTGTGTATGTTGTAGAGTTTTTTTAATCACTTATTATTATCATTGCACCGTTGTTGTATATCTTTACATTCTTACTGATCGACTGAAAGAGAACGCTGTAAAGCTTTAAGTCCGGCATTGTACGATTTTTGTGCAATAATGAATGAAGAAATGTACAAGCTCGGACTAAAAATGAAACCAGAAATTATGGGCTATATCGGCTTAAGTTCCATTTGTCTAGTTTCCTATTAAGGATATGTACAAAAAATTGCATATGTAGTTGCTGATTTCCTTGTTTGAATGCCAGAAATTGTTTTGATTGTTGACATTTTAAATACAAATGAATGGCTGGGTACCATTCACGAGGGAGCAACTTAGAAGTATTTGACATTTAACTCTGAGATGCTAGGAAGTACCAATTGTCAATGGTTACTGGTTTGCCATTTGGAACATCCGCATTGTAACCGCTACAATTTTAATTGGTCCAAATTAAAAATGCTTGATAATCCTCGGCCCTTATTTTGTAATTGTAGTAATAATATGTGTGCTATACCAAAATAAACGATTTATCTGTATTTAATTAGTAATTTGAAAACAATAAGGTTTGTATCAGCATTAAAGTTATTATTTAAGTTTAACCTCTAGGTGTATGGTAAACATTTGCGAGGTTACACGACTCTTTATTCGAGCTTGACCCAATGTTTTTTCGTCATTATTTTCAAAAACTAGATCATATCTTGTTAGATATAGCATCAGTGGCGTAGCTTGCTTTAGATGGGCCCTGTATCAAAAATTTTTGGAGGCCCCTATGATAATTACACAAAGTTTAGGATTTTATGTGGTCTAAATGAAGACCATCGATGGAGGGGCAATGAAAATATTTAAAGGATAAGTTTTTGAAGAATGTCGTTTTTGTTATGTGATTTTTCGAAGTGAAAACCGGTTAAAATAAGAATATAAATATCATCCAAATAGTATTGTCTTACATTTTCATTCTCATCCTAATTTCAATAGAAAAGATGGTTGGAGTGTACCACCAGCTTGGGATTCCATCATGCGAATAATAAAGTCCCAAGCCCGTCCTCACACTGCCCAAAAAACTGACACCGTGAGCTCCGTATGCGTAATTCGGACCGCTCAAAATATAACACAAGGTGACGGTAGTTAACTTAAAACTTATCAAAGACAACTGACATCTTCAGTCTTCCCGTGACCACGATCGCTGTAAAGTAATCGAAACGTCGGGTGAATAATAATAATGTAACATCTAATTAAACGCGAGTTAAATCCGGTAAATTGGTTTTATTTCAAATCATCCAAATAAAAAAAAAGTATGCAACATTTCGAGTACCTATAACCAATCGACAAAAAAAACTATTTTCTTGAAAACTAAATTTTCAAAAAACATACATGGGCGTCCTTTGGGTAGCCCATGGGCCCCTCCATCGATGGTTTTCTTTTGGATCACATTTTTTTTTAAGAAAGCACGGCCTAATATTTTACGATTTTTCTCTTACACGTTCGGGGCCCCTGTAACCCGGAGCCCAATATCATTGATACGGCTGATACGGCGGTGGCTACGCCTCTGTATAGCATATCTTTGGAGATCTAGTTTTTGAAAAAAATACTGGAGTTATCTTACCAAAACCACATGATAGTACTTACAAAATAAGTAACTGGACTTATATAAATCCAAATTATAGTCTGGAAACAGGCGAGCAGTTTGAGACGTATACTACATAACTATTTGCATTAGAAATTATTTTGACGACGAATTCTCGGTCGTTAAGCTCGGAAGCATCAGAATAGAACGGTACCTAAGTAACTACTTCATTATGTGTAAACACTCATAAAAGTATGTTGACAAACGCTCAGGTAGTTTATCCTATATGCAACTTAATTCACACTTATTGCATATTTGCTGAATATCGACAGTCTCGCTCAGTCAATTTTAGATCTTCCTTACTGGGTGATTTTTTCTGTCGCTAAGTTTTACCGCAAACACAAAAAGTTCACCCAAATTATAAGTTCCAATTGCGCACGTTTGAGGCAACAAATTTAATTTTGGTCTTGTTAGTTTTTGCTTCTTGTAATGTGAACGGTGTCAAGCCGAAAGTGAGCTGCCTCAATTTTGGCAATACGCCGAAAAACTGATTGTGGTCCACGGAAAAGATAAAATTGACGATCGAATATACATTTATGGTGATTGGACCATTTAAACTATATTTACTGTAACTGTAATATTGTCCAAAGAACATGATAATGTGTAATAAGATTGTTTCAAAAGAGCCAAAGATAAATTCTTCAGCATTGCCAGAAGGAGGTGAATCATTAGTGTAATCAGAACGAAATGGTCTTTTGTATGCAAATAATTATAAAAAAGAAAATAATATAAATGTTTGTTTAGAAGCCTTTGTAGGACTCTGTATTATGATGATGATGATGGTTTTGGAATCATTTCATTTCAAACATAACTTTTATTATCTCTAAACTATTCATACTCACTAATGATTGGATACGACCTAATTACCAATGACGTTTTAAACTTTTAAAACACCTTTGCCTAATTCTTAATCTTAGGCAGTCATTAGGGTGAATCTAAGAGTAGGAGAGAGTAAACAACAGTTATTTTAAATATTCCAAATGTACAACAGTGCTGAATTTTATGAAGATGAAATATAGTAGGTCATCAATATCTTCTGAGATAATGTTTACAACATCTTTAACATCTATTTCTGCGATAAGCATAGACAGTTCTATCTCAAAATGTTTATGTTATATAATTGCGTTGACTACATCAAATCTCTCATTCTCAAACTTAATAAGTATTCCACAAGCAACTTGCGTGCATTACTCTAGTTTTGAGATGCTGATTGTATTTGTCTTTTGTTTCTCGCCGTAGAGGTCACTAGGTCATGGCGGTTCATGAAACTTGACTCTAATCTGCAAGTACCTATTGTATGTCCACACTAAGATTCGTTCCACATACCTACATATACAAAGAGGACACGCGATCTCGCTAAAGTCCGACTCTCGACCGTTGAGCTAAAGAAATATAATCGAAATTCCGGTGGTCGTAATTGTCAGGTTTAATGACGAGGAGGAAAATTATAAGGCTGATCAAGGTAATGTTGATCGATATAGTTTTTTTGCGGTTGTCCGGTACTCAGAAGGGTACGCTAAATTATGGCATTTTGTAAATTAAGAAGCAGTTTTGTTTTGATAATCTGATTGATAACGTATTGGATTATATTTGACTTCCAAAATAAATTTAGTAAGTATGTTTTATTCCAAAGAGAGATATTTCAAATATACAGAGAGGTACGAGAAATAAAATTGAACTTTGTTGATATCACGTGTGTTTTTTTTATCTGGCAAAAAAAAATCTTTGCTAGTTAAAAGACGCTTGCTAATTGCAATCCGCATCCCAGCTATTATTAGATTTGATAGCTAAAAGTAATAAAATAATAGCTGAATTCAGCGCATCATTTGATAGTACACTCCTTATCCTGGCTGTTTGCATTCTAAATGCTGGCCCATTGTCTATTTTTAACCGATATAGTGGATTTTAGCGATACATATTGTCATTGATGCGTAACAGCAGTATAACGTACCTATGTGTTCCTTTTTCATACTACTAAGATGGCAATCAAGCATGCTACCTACCTGGTGGTAAGCGGTTACTATAGCCCTTGGAAACAAAAATATATTACATGGCAATTATACCGAATTGGTAATATATTTTTCTTATTGAAACTTAAACTTCCGATGTATCTTAACTTTACGCTCTTACTAGCCCCCCCGCCGGGAGTAACACACAACACAAAATCTATTGTCTGATTATGTAGGTAAATCATAGATAAATACAACTTTTCTGAGAATTTGAATTTATAATTCGAAACTTTTAGGTCAACCGCTAATAGTAGGTATAAACACGTAGTTTTGTCCATTAGATAAATGTATAAGACGTGCTAAGATATAATCTTCTTAGTTTAATGTATAACACTTGCAATAAATGTACAGACAACAACAGCACATCAAGTCTAACCGTTGCACTACGAAAGCCGCCTCTATAACGAATGTAGTAAGGTCTCAAGTTCGAACTGTTACGATTGATGTTCTGTCGACTGTACATATTCATACACACCGTGTTGCTTTAAGCGTAAGGCATATATACATTGTTATGATACCGTTGAAGAGCATTATTGGCATTTTAACGTGACAGAATTTAACAGTTAAAAGTTTAATGGAAGGGTCATTGACTTGAGTGTATTAAAGATCTTATACTTGAAATTCGAATCACGCAATTTGTATATGTGATTTAGTAATATTGTTTCACACAATCTAATTAAATTATACAGTGCGTGACAAAAGGCTGAATTTAAAATTAAGGGGGCGGTTGTGTTCCTTTCAAGAGTTACCTTTGAAAGTTTGACAACTTTCAGACCTCTTTTATTAAACATTGTCACATGTGCTCCTGACAACCCTAAGAAATGTGTACTGTCGTACACACACAAACACAAAACCCGCACACATCCACGATACATGATAGACAGACCGAAACTATGGCGTTGTTAGTTAATATTTTTTTGTGACAGTTATAAAAATGTGTCTTTTGACCCTCCCCGCAAACCCAGATTATAAATTTTTATTTATTTCGGAATTCTGTAACACCAGCACGCCTAGCATGACCACCGAAACGCGATATGATAAAGCCATTTATCGCTTTGAACTGTCAAAAAATTTTAAACAAAAATTAAAACCGACTTCAAAAAACTGAAAAGAATGAAATAATTAAATTTAAGTAGGTATTTATCCCCTAGAAACATATTTTTGGAGTCGGTGCTTTACTTTCTATTGTTTTTGGAAACCACTTAGCACCAACTCCAAAAATATGTTTCTAGGGGATAAATACCTACTTAAATTTAATTATTTCATCCTTTTCAGGTTTTTGAAGTCGGTTTTAATTTTTGTTTAAAATTTTTTTTTCACAATTTTTAGTGATAACTTTCTACGGTAGAAGCTAGATGGGTGACCGTCAACTTATATTGTTTCCTACTATCGTATCGTTTCACTAAAAAGTCATCGGAAAAGCAAAAATTCGCAATTTCGCTTATGTAGACGATTTCATAATTTCAGTTTTTTTAAATTTATAACCAAAGTACCCAACTGTTTTTGAAAAAAATTTTATGGGACCAAATGGCAGCTATTCCGCATCGAACAAAAAAAGAATCACGTAAATCGGATAAGTAATCTCGGCGTAATCGGTGTACATACATAGAAAAAAAAAAAAAAACATACCGGCCGAATTGAGAACCTCCTCGTTTTTGAAGTCAGTTAAAAATCATTGGATATAACCGCCATCTTTAAATTTTATCGAAACTGAGAACATGTATTGTATATATATATATGGTTATATCCAATGATTTTTGACAGTTCAAAGCGATAAATGGCTTTATCATATCGCGTTTGGGTGGTCATGCTAGGCTGGCAGGTATAATAAATTCTGATCGATCTCACTAACCGGACATAATCGGCCACATTACAAAACCGGGCTTAACTTTAAAGTTAGACAGGGTGGTGACAATAAATTAAAACATGGGCTACCTATTAGATCATGAATGTTTTGCAACTTTCAAATACATCTTATTCATTTGATAATTCCATGACATTTCCTTGAAATAATATTGGCTGCATTATTTCATAGAAGTTTTATAAAATTATCAAATAATTAAGATGTTTTTGAAAGCGGCAAACCATTTCTATGAATTAATATAGCCCATGTTTTAATTTATTGTCGTATTGTGGTATTACCATACCCGGATTTAGACTAGGGATGTCACATTTTCGTATAAAAAAAAATATATTTCTTCACTTCAAAACACTAAAAAGGCAGAAAATAATTATACAGTAGTAGACTGAGTTTTCTAATTAAATTTTTAAATGTATTTTTGGAGTCGGTAATTCAGTTTCTCTTGTTTCCGTTTCCTACCTTTAAATTAGACAAGTAGGTACCTACTACCTTATATTTTTTTGCCGGTGTAACATATTTCAATGTCTATGATGGGAGTGTCCGTGATGAGGTGTATAAGCACGATAAAAATCTCACGTTTACGTCTTTCACACCAAAATAATGTTTATTACAAGGATTTTCCATATTGCACGGCGATCACTAACACAAACACTAATCCAATTCAAATTGCGGTAAAATCTCTGCATTTATCACTTCCTTTTAAAGTAACTGGTAACCGCGGTAGGCGGTAACCGCTTACCACCAGGCGGACATTATGTTTTCCAAACTTTTTGTACGTATAATAAAAAGTGTCTATTTTCACTTTTGGCATTTCAGCAAAAGTGAGGGCTAATAATAATAATAATCATCTTCATACACTCACACCTATTATCTAGCCTAAAGTAAGCATCATTAAGAGCTTGTGTTATGGACTAATTATCTATTGCTTTTAACTGTACATCCTTTCAGACCTGACTGTACCTTCCCACAATCTTACTATGTGAACAAGAAAAAGCTCATTATGTCAATTCAATTTCACCGCATTGATTTATTAATATTAAGTGCGACCTATATCCATTTGGGATATAAGATCACCAATGGCTACCTGTATTCTTCAAAGATTCTGGTTTATCTTAAGACAAAGAAACAAATTGTTTTATGGCAAAACTGGACTGGCTGGATAATTATGAGTTCAGCGTATAAGTCGAGTCCTACCTATCCAGTAGATATATTTAGTCAGTAATTGAGGAATGATAATTTAATTAATTGACGCGCGAAGCGTAGGCTTATAAATTTTTATGACGGCATTTTTTTATCATACAACCAGAGTCTATATAATCGCTGTAACAACAAACAAGAATACAGCCTGCCTGGTGGTAAACGGTTACCGTAGCCCATAGACGGTTGGACTGTTATAGGTAATAGTCTCACGTTGGCAACCCAGTAAAAATGTAGAGAAAGCATATATAAGATATTTTCTTTAAAGTCTTATCTGTCTGTAAAATTTTAAAAGGAAGACGCCTCTGGTTTGTAGCAGAATACCAGTGCTTTGTTCACATCACGCGGTGTGAACAAAATCCAGTCACTGAGTTGCGACCCTTTTGCACTTGTACAACGCACACAATTATTGTTGTTTAATGTGTATTGTTATACCTAAGAAATTGATTTGTTCAAATTCAAACTATTTTTGTGTGTGATGAAGAAATGAAAATAAATCTTTGTCTATCTGTCATTATGTTGACAGTGTACCACTACCTCCAACACAATCGATTCCGCGATGAGCTCGTGCGACCTTACTCAACACACTGCACTACAAAGTAAAGGTCAAGGTGCTTTTTCAATTTGGCGCTCGAAGTTCGAGTTGCCACTACAATATTTTCATTCTGTATATCATCAGGACCTGATTGGAAAAACTATACAGGGTGGTGACGGCAATACGACAACAAGTTAAAACATGGGCTATATTAGTTCAAATATATGTTTTACAACTTTCAAACACATCATCCTATGGATAATTAGTCTCATGACATTTCTTTGAAATAATATAATATTGTCTACGTTATTTCATAGAAGGCTAATGTGAATGTTTATGTTTAATTAATTTCAATTCTTCATGTATAATTTTCATAAATAAAGTGACTTATGTCAATAATATTACTAATTTTTGCATGCCTTGTGGCAAAATAGAGAAAAGCTCTATAAAATAAAGTCTAACATCTATGTACACACCTGTATTTGCAATAAAAGTGATTTTGATTAGTTCATAGAATATTTCTATGAACTAATAAGTATAGCCCATTTTCAATTTATTGTCGTCGGCACCCCTGTATGTAACTTACCTGCAGAATACAAGAATCAAATGTATTTTACATGCGGGTGTTGATATATTATTATATAAATTTGTCAAGCCGCGTAAGACTCCCGGGAGTCTTGTTGACAATTTAAACCAATTGTGTTTGGAATCTCTGGCTTGAAAGGTAAAACTTAAAAAAACCTTTTAAGACTGAGCCTAATGTTCTAAGTTTCTGACATCACAAACAACATTTTTTCTTATTAAAATTGGTATTTCGTATCAAAGCTAATGTTTTCTAACCCGAGCGAGTATTTCTTTAATTTTGGCTGACGACCGGCTGGTCGAGCGGTCTGTAGCCCTTGCTATACAGGCTACTCGGTCAAGAGGTTCTGGGTTCGAATCCCGGTAGGAGCAAATATTTGTATGATAAGTACCGGCATTTGTTTACGAGTCATGGATGTTTAGATGTTTATTTAGTATATTTCTAATATTTATATACATATTATTATTATCATAATTTCTCCGTTATCTAGTATCCATAACACAAGCTCTTAATGATGCTTACTTAGGGCTAGATAATAGGTATGAGTGTATGAATATTATTATTATTATTAAATAAAGTTAAAGAAGTAACTTACCGCCAATCCAACAAAGTAGTGCCGTGCCATCGTCCTTATATCGATAAAATGTTACAATAAAATTTCACGTGCGTGCTCTCCAACGCTTCTGTCACAACTCTGAAGCTTGGTGCGCGCGCGCAGCTTTTTGCTAAACGGCGAAAGATGACGGACCCTACCGCCTTTCACTTTCTCGATGCTCGGACGATTAGATTTTATTTTGGACGTTGTCAATACGTGATTTTTGGGTTAGGTTTACGCTGATAACAGAATGATTTATGATTTCAAAAACTTGTTTGTGGGAAATCGATGTTTTGATGAGATAGTGTAAAATATGATAAATGAGTTATGGAATTAAATCAATTTATTAGCTGATATTAGTACTTAAAATGACACTTTTTCTTTGAAACATTTTAACTTAATTGCTTCGAGGAGGTACGACAGGTATCACTTTCATCCAACTTATTTTTAACCGACTTCAAAAAGAAGGAGGTTATGTTCCACTGTATCTATTTTTTTTTGTATGTATGTTCACCGATTTCTCTGTCAATTGTAAACCGATTTCCAAAATTCTTTTGTGCAAGCATTAGGCATTTTAGTCAAGCCAAAATACCCTCGGGGGGCTTATGACAATTAAAAACTGTGGTTTGACAGGTTATGTTGTTTTGATATGCACAAACAGTCTGAAATAAAAGATGCAATCAATCTGTCAAATAGACACTTTCCATACTTGGTTCATAGAGTAAACAACAACAAAAAGTCAAAAACAGACCTTATTGCTAAACAGTAGAGATTACTAATTAGCAATAAGGCTGCCTATTTTCAGTTCTAAAGCGTGTTTGTGTGAAAAGCAATGGTTTTAATCACATTTAACTGATAATTTAAGAATTTAGGATCATTATGGGAAGAAAATCTAGATTTTGGATTTAATGTAGAAAAAGTTAATGTATAGAAACCTAAACTAGATATAGTACATTACCATATTTATGTGATTTCTGTATTCTGTGTTTCATGTAAGTTTTTCCATATTTATTAAAGAATTCATCTGTTTCACCTAAAGTTTTAGAGATTTTCGTTAATATATAATATTATATGGATATAATATTATATATTAACGAAATCTAAAAATTTTTACTTGAAATAGATAAATTCTTTATTGTTTTATTATAACTTTCTATTTACTCGTACATATTTCATGTATTATAATTATATCAATCGATTAGCTATTGTTATCCCATAGTAATTAAGTTTCAGGGAAGATTATGATTTATCTTTTATTCGACAATTTATATGAATATTATTCGAGTTACATTAGTACCTCATCAGGTAGGTGAAATCTGAAAGCATGTTCGCTAATTAATTAGTTTCTTGTCAAATAATCATATTTATATTTCTTTTTCGATTTTCGCCCATAATGTTTGCGGGTCGATAGATTATTATTCGTTAAATGATATAGCTTTATCATTAACTGTGATAAATTAGCAGCCTCTATAAAAGTAGTAGCTGTAAGAAAGACAAATGGCACTGAATATTTATTAGCTTAAATTGACTTGTTTCAAAATTTTCATTTTTATTCATGTTCCTATTTCCTTTGATGTATGTAACTGTTATTACCACGGAATCTTTAACTGTTCTAGGTTTTTACTAAGAGTTTTATTCATTTCCAAATGTAGATATCTGAGCTCATTCCGAATTAGGAAGTGACTAGCTTCTTATATTACTAATTAAGCCTCCTGCCTCATAAGAACCGCTAACCCATTTGATAATAGTGCTTTGTTAACTTTACATACACCGTACCTCGATAAGTTTAGCTGTCACTATTCATGATTCAAAAAAGTAAAAATATGTAGGAGATTGTAAATTTTACAGATAATTGTACATAAATAAATGTTTTGTCCATGTGAATCATATTGAATCGTATTGCTTACAATGGCCTCGAACCTCCAAAGTGTATATATAGCGGTTTGTGGGGGTCAATGTTCTAAGCACAGTGGTTAGCGTTCGTTATTTAAGGCTTCTTACAAATTTGGTAATATCCAGATTATCTTCCAAATTTAATTTTAACTTAATAATTCAAAACCTTATTGATATAGCCTTTTGTGACGTCATTCTCTTTCTTACCTCCGGTCTTCGTAAAGATTTGCCAAAATAATAGTGTTGTTATTTATTTACATAGGAATAAAGTAAAGTCACGACTAGTAAAGTTGCTCCCAAATACGAAACGATATGAAAGGCTGTCAACTTAATTAGACATTGATATTAGAATTCGCTGAGGAGCTTGGTGGCGTATTGGTTTGAGCGCTCTGGTTTCGAATACGAAAACAAAGCAACTTTCGCCATGGTCGACCCTGCGATGGGTCAACCAAAATTTATAATCTTGAGCTCCTCCGTGCTTCGGAAGGCACGTTAAGCCGTTGGTCCCGGTTGTTACTACAACCGCTTTAACCCACCAACCCGCATTGGGCCAGCGTGGTGGTGTTATGGCCCAAACTCCTCATGTGTTTCTTCCATGTAGGAAGGCCTGTGCCCAGCAGTGGGACGTATATAGGCTGGTGATGATGATTAGAATTCGCAGTTTTATATAAAGAAGCTTTTATCATCATCATCAACCGCCTGCATACGTACCTCTGCTGGGCACATATCTGGGACGTGGGAGAAACACATGAAGAGTTTGCGATATAACATCACCACGCTAACCCAATGCGGGCTGTTGGTTTTAAGCGGTTGCGGTTACAACCAGAACCGACGGCTTAACTTGCTTTACGAAGCACAAGTCAAGCCGTCGGCTCAATTCGGGACACCAGACACCGAAGGCGTTTACGTCCACCTCAGAAAGGAGAGAGGGACTTGTGGGATTCCAGAAGTAGAGGTACACTCTCCCGTGCTTTGGCCTGAACCGAATGATTGACCACCGGGATCGACCATGGTGAAAGTTGCTTTGCTTTCGTAATCGAAATCAGAGCGGTCAAACCACTACTCCACCGTGCTCGTCTACGCTATGCTGTAGAAGCATATAACCACTGACTAGTGGAGTAAAAAGGATCCTGAATGGAGACCACGCCTCGGCTGACCGTAGTGTAGAGCGTCCCTCTGCTAGGTGAATAGACGACATAAAAAAAGTTGGCTACTCTGCTCTTTCTGTAGCCCATGCTGGGCATTCCTGCAAAGTGTGCACCGCAGTGTCGTCGCTTGCACCGCACTGATGGCACATTGTCGTTCGCTCTCTCCTCGCAATATTGCAAAGATACCTCCCGAAGCATCCATGCAGCTTTAGGGAGGCCTACGTCAAGCAGCGGACTGCAAAAGCCTGATATGTATGTAAGTATACTTATTCAACTGGCAGCACACATCGCTGATGATATAAAAAATGACACTTCGATCGCAGAACCGATAGCCATTGGGGCGGACCACGATCACAACCCCCACCACGACCACGACTAAGTCGTCGTCGTGGTGACTCTAACAACGCGGACCGTAGGAGAACTAAAGTCACTGACATAGCTCAATGAGATGATAAACTGTGTCAGTGGGCAGGCGCACATCGCTTGCAGAACCGATAGCCGTTGGGGCGGATAGGTTCTCCAGTGACGACCAAAGACCGGAAGACACATCTTGGGCAGGCTTCCAACAAGGTTGACCGACGATCTGCTGAATGTCGCAGCCCAGGACTGATCTTCGTAGACATCTTTAGGACAGGAATTTGTCCAGTAGTGGACGTCATGCGGATTAAATGATGATGATACTGATTCATATTGACCGATGTCAACTTCATAGATATGAATCTCAATGTCATTGCCATTACAACTTCGTCTTGAACTTGACCTTTCGCAATAATTTATGACTGTTGCTCCAAATAACAGGTAGGTCCGACTTTTTTATTGATGTTAATGGTTGTTTTGAAAGCCGTTCCGCGATAAGATTTATTGAGCAGTAATGAAAAATTGATGGTTGAGATATTTTATTGTTAAATCAGACAGTTTATCTAACACTTCTCAATCTCTGTTTGTCTGTCTTTGTTTCGGGTCTGAATTGAGAAAGTTGAGTAATGTTTAACAAGCTTACGGCCAATGTGCTGGTAAGTGGTTACCGTCGCCTATAGACAGTACACCTTGTCTGCAATAACAAGGAAAAACCTCTAGGTATCATAGTATCATCACAAGGTTCATCCTCACAAATGGAACCAACGTGGCCGCGAACTGTACGGTTTTAGAGAAACTTTCTGCCGCGCACGCTTAGGTTGTGGAATGAGCTCCATACAGAGGCTTGCTCGAAGGGTACTTCAAAAAAGGCGTAAAAAGGTTTTTACAGGGTCGGCAACGCGCAAGTGATACCCCAGGTGTTGCAAGCGTCCATAGGCTACGGTGACCGCTTGCCATAAGGTGGGCTGTATGCTTGATTGCCACCTTAGTGCGAGTCGGTGTAGCGCGCGAAGGGTTCCGTACCAATATTTATGAACAAGAGTCTACCTGCTGCCGTTATCAATATCGAGCAAAGCAAAAAAATCACGTTTGTTGTATTGAAGCCCCTTAAATATTTATTTTATTCTGTTAATTTGTATTTGCTGTTATAGTGGTAACAGAAATACATTATGTGTGAAAAATTCAACTAACTATCACGGTTCATGAGATACAGCCTGGTGACAGACGGACGAACGGACAGCGGAGTCTTAGTAATAGGGTCCAGTTTTACCCTTTGGGTACGGAACCCTAAAAAAAGGTATTACAGATGCGTTAATATCCTGAGGCCTAAGATGAAATGCCTTCTATGCCCAGTAATAATTAGTTCCCTGTAAAGTAATTGAGTTGTTATAAGTCAAGTATTGTTTAATGAAATAAATTGCTTCATCCGGGAATTATTTCCGTCGCAAAAAAGTTTACTGTGTTACGGATTGAAGGGTAACTAGCGAGTGTTATTCTTGGGGATATCATCTCAAGTTGATAGCCCACCATCAGTACCAAGTGATTTTTTCCTTGTTATTGCAGGTGTCTAGAGGATATGGTAGCCATTTATTACCAGGTGGGCCATCAGGTGTCCTCTTGTTGTTTTAAAAAATACAATAATCATACTTTTCAGAAAAATATCAAGACTTGAATTTCGGCATACGACGTTCATCGAGCTATCACCTATACTTGGTTGCGCCAGGGAGTGGAATGCGCACGGCCAGGGAGTGGAATGCTCTGCCGGCTTCGTTGTTCCCTACCACATCTAACCTGAATTCCTTGGAATCTGGATTAAATAGGTACCTACTGAGTAAACCCGGTACATTTTCGACCCCCTCGTAACCTCTTTCGGTGCAAGAGTGGGATCAGCCAATTTCTAATTAAAAAACATCTCGACTATCATCAGACACTTAACAGTTTCTGTGTGTTCTCATTTACAACTTTATTTTATTCTAGTGTACCGCTAGATATTCTTTTGTCGATAGTAAAGATGACAGATAACATTACGGTAATCTAATCTTTTATAGTTGTGCCCCGAAGAACTAATAATAGCTTTTTTTACATCCTTATTATAAGTGCCAAGTGCCTCAAAGATTACTTAAGCGGTTTGGCACATCAATCGATAAGCTTATTATTTGAGATTTCAATTCAAACTTTGAAAGAATTTGTTAACCCAAATTAAGCTTTCGAGCAGCGCAGCCGACTGTCGTGAAGGTCTTTGTGTAGCAGTGGACGCCCTTCCGTTGAAATGATGATGATGATGATTAATAATGTAAATACAAACATCCATGACCCATGGACCAACGTTCGAACTCATAACTGCCTCTAACGGCATCTAAAATTGTGACCTCTGGTTTATTAGACAGGAGTAAGTTTTTTTTTTTATACAATGCACGACAAATGACTCAACACCACCTGATGTGAAGCAGTAAGAAGAGTCCATATGCGAAGACAGCTAGTGCAGTTCAGACACTGCTCTAGCTGCCTCCACCTTGCCGGCCCGAAAGGTGATTTTTCACGCCTCTTTTGAAGGAACCCATGTTATAGGAAGGAGGGAACACATGTGCTGGCAAAGAATTCCAAGTTCTAGAAGTTCGACAAAGAAAAGAGCTACTAAATTTCTTTGTACGTGATGTTGAGGTGGAGACAGTGAATTGATGACTCCGAAGACCGGCACGCGTGCTCCTGAGTAGGAAGGGGGAAGGTGGGATAAGGTCAAATAGCTCTTCAGAACACTCTCCGTGATATAGCCGATAGAAGGCGCTAAGCGAAGAAATGTCTCGACGCAATTGCAGAGGCTCAAGGTTGTTGGTGACCTATACATCGCCAACGATACGGACAGCACGACGCTGCAATCTGTCCAGGGCATCGAGTAGGTACTTGGCGGAGCCATCCCACAAATGCGAGGAATATTCCACGCAAGACCGGACCTGAGTTTTATACAGCAGGCATAATTGGTCAGGCGTGAAAAATCGACGCACCTTGTTTAGGACACCGAGCTTCCGTGAGGCTGTTTTTATCACGGTTTCGATGTAGTTCCTGGAATTCAGATCTAACTTTTCAGTGGCCTGTAATAAGAATCAACATCAATGACCCTAGAATCATCGTCATCACCAACTTATATACGTCCTACCGCTGGGTACTCCAGCTTTAGGCACTCCAGGTACTACTGCCTTCCTACATTGGAGAACCACGTGAGGAATTTACAGGAGGAGGATACACCAGAACTTAGTAGTTAAAATGTCAACCTTTTTTAGGCTATTTAAAAAACTATAACAATATTAATCTAATAAGGCATTTTGCTGGCAGCAAAGGACAGAATACGAATTACTTACCTACCACAAGAACACGCAGTGTTTTAAAGATTCGAGTCCGGAATTTCGAATTCGAGTCCTTTTATCTGACTTTTTTATACATAGCACTGCACGGCAAATGGCTCTACACCACCTGATGTGAAGCGGTAAGAAGAGTCCATACGCGCAGACAGTTAGTGCAGCTTGAAACACACTGTGCTAGCAGCCTCCACCTTGCTGGCCCCTAATTTCATGCCTCTTTTGAAAGAACCCATGTTATAGGAAATGAACAGATGTGCTGGCAAAAAATTCCAAGTTTTGAAAGTCAGAAAGAAATAAGTTACTAAACTTCTTTGTGCGTGATATTGAGATGGAGACAATAAAATAATGACTCCGAAGACCGGCACGCGTGCTCCTGAGTAGGAAGGGGAAAGGTGGGATAAGGTCGAAAAGCTTCTTACAACACTCCATGATATGATAAACTCCATGATAAAGCTGATAGAAGGCACGACGAAGTTGTAGAGGCTCTAGGCTGTTCGTGACCTCTACGTCGTCAATGATACGGACGGCATGACGATGCAATCTGTCCAGTGCATCGAGGAGGTACTTGGCGGAGCCATCCCACAGGTGCGAACAATATTCAATATTCATATGACTCGAATAATTTCGCAGAAACTCTACTTAATGAGTAGTGAGCTCGTGGACACGTAAATTTTAAAAGTTGCTATTCGAATATAATAGCAATATTATTTGTTTATACATACTTACTACACACAAAGAGCATTATTACACAGCTATAGTTAAATTAACCTACAAAAACAAAACTGTCACTTTGTTGAGGACTCGACTCCTTTCAAGACTCAAATTAGCGTTTGTAATAAGAATTTCTGGAGTTCTGTACAAAATAATTGAGTCTTCGAAATTAAAACTCGAAAACTGGAATATTTAACATAACTAAGTAGAACACGCTTAAAGGCTACAATGTCCGTTTTCACTAAATAGGCTTAGGTGACTCTTATCGAAATTGGTCTCTTTCTATCTTTTTTAGATAGACTGAGCTAAAAATTGCTAAGAGCCTCTTAACGCTAAGTAAATATTAGTGAAAATGAGTATAAGTGTGATTTAACTGGGCAGCTCCTACTTTGAGAAAAAAATACCGCTATGTCCGAATTAAAATACCTAAATTTCCTTGTAAGTTTCTTTATGTAGTAGTATTGATTAGTCAGTTGATCCAAATTTTGGGATGATGATGGCAGTAAATAATGTGGAATCATCATAAACAACGTAGGCCCACTGGAGCATAACGGTGTAGGCTATAAAACCATATAAAGCAAGAACATAATTAGATTTTAAGATCAACCTTTGTAGCTATCGAAAAATAAACGAAAATTTAATAGCTTTATTGAACATTATTGCACTAGTTATAAATACACTATCACATGTAATGATGAATTAATATCAACTTAAATAAATGAGATACATAATTGCAATATATGACTTTCTTAACTTACTTCTAGTTTTTCAATTTAATTGAATGTTTTTATATTTAAGTAAGTACTAAAAATTCTTAAATCATAGTCATCAATTGACGATATGTCAGTGCTTAATATTTCAAATTAAAATGATTACAGCTTAACAATAGAACTGGATCCTGTGAAGTGTTAAAACTAATTATTCATTACAATGTATTGCAATATACTTAACATCTTAATGTACCAAGATTAAAGTTGCACTTTCTAATTACTAAAATTATTCAAGATTCCAGTCTTTACTCAAAGTGAAAACAAAATTTCCAATACGTTGTCAAGCTTACGACCTTCGCCAACTTTTTTTTGTGGTTGCCATGTAGCTGTCTCACACATCATCATGTCCTCTTCATTTTTTGATTTATTGCTATCACTTTTGATACTTAATTGTTGCTTTACATTCTTAGGCGGCATTATGTCTTTTCTATTTTCAAAATTTACTTCCTGATTGATGTTGAAAATATTTTGTGCAGCATCCAGGGTGTCATTATCAGTTCTGCTTTCAATCCTGATGTCACTATCTCGGTGACTAAGAGTACCTCTGAAGTTTAATATTACTGTGGGCTTTACGACTGTTTGAGATTCCCTGTTTCCTATTTGGCTTTGACCAGTCATAGTATTAGATAAAGGCACATAACTGTCGGGACTCAGTGTCGAAGTTTCATCTATTTCTTCTTCTTTGTTTCTATTAGGAGATTTATTTTTTGGCAGTTGGGGACGTTTCTGTTTTTTGGGTTTCTGAGTAGTCCTTGTCACTTTATTTTCGCTCGTATCAATGAAAACTACGACTTCATCTCTTGTAACATTTGCTTCTTTTTGGTCAGTATCTTCTGATAACGCTTTCGGAAAGCGGTATTTTAATGGCGGCATTTCAATTCTATCGTTCCTCCTTGGTATAAAATCAGAGTCACCAGGCAACTGGTGAAGCTCATTTTCGTACCCATATATTTCATAATTCTGATTCAAATTATTTTCTATGTTCTGATTTAAGTTTTCTGGTAATTGCGCTCTGATTCTGAAAGATTCGATGACGTCACGGAACAGAGATTTCTTTTGATGAGGGTCTGTTAAACCCTTATCTTTTGCTGGATGTGCACTGCATAAGATTATCATGTACGTCACGCAGATGAAACAATGCATCTGGAAAAATAAAAAAGCAGAATATAATTGATTGTTTGACGGGCACTGATATACTATAAAATTAATTGTGTAATAGAGATGCTTGAAGGAATAAAAAGTTTTAAATATATAAAGACGTTCAATTTTTAACGGTATTCTTAGTCATTATGTATCAATCTCTATCTCTTTACTAAAAACTAATCATTATAATCAATCAGATGACTATCAAAGGAACATGGCCTAATTTATGCTATTAGGTTCAGCGTAGTGTCTATTTCAATAATCGCAATGTTTGATCTTTCCTGAGTATTTCAATTAAATTTCATACTATATTATTGTGCCCTATTTTATATCGTCATTGCTAATATTTATGATATCAACCTCTCGTGAAAGCTTTTAGTTCATCAAGCCGAAGTTTATTTGGCGGTCTACTCAATGTCAACTTTCTTTCTTCTTTTTTCGTTCTTTCTTTAGTCAGGATTTAAAGTTTAAAGATTAGTACAAGTATTAGCAAATTTAAAGTGTGAAATACAACAATTGAAATAACATACGAATACCTAATTGGTACGATTAATATCAAAACTATGAATGCAATGGTGAGATTAATAGTGCGTTCGAATTATGTGAAGCCATGCTTGGGCTGAAAAATCATATTTGGTGTTGGAGATATTATATAAGTATAGAGCTTAATCTAACTAGAATATTGTGTTTTATTCCTGGTTATGTAAAAATAATGTACAGAAAAATAATCGAACTATAGTAAATATTGTTTGTATCACACACTGAAATTGTAAACCTCTTGTAAATTAGTAATTAAAATATAATAAAACTAGAAAAATTTTCACGTTCTGAGGCAGGACGTCCAGGTTCAGGTCCAGGCAGGTTTCCTGCCTCAGCACGTGAAATTTTTTCTAGTTTTATTATATTTTAATTACAAAGTAATTTTTCAAACATTTATAATAATGTTAAAATCACAAATTAAGAATATCTTGTAAATTACCCTATTTATCGCAAATAAAGAATTTGATTGATTGATTGACTGTCCCAATTGTGTAACACAATTACAGGGTGAATTATGTTCATCAATGTATTTTAATATCATACAATCTATTTTGAAGCTTATGTGATATTTAATGTTTCAAAATAGATTGTATGACATTATAGTAACTTTTATTTTGCCTTCAAATATAATTGTTATCCACGAACTAGCTTTTAATAACAAAATAAAATAAATAAAAACACAAATTGGGACAAATAAGATATAAGGATATTTTGTAGATACTGAAAATATTTTTTATACAACTAAAAGACTAACAAGCTGATGGCCCACCAAATATTATGCAATAGTTAGAATAGTACCCCCTACCCCCAAGGTGTCTTTAAAAATACTCATAGTCTCATACTGGATAACAAAGCCACACTATTGTCACACTCATTCGACGACCGACGTTGGCCGAGTGGTCTGTACCCCTTGCTATACGGGCTGCTCGGTTAGGGGTCCCGGGTTCAAATCCCGTTAGGGGTAAATATTTGTACGAAAAATATGAGCATTTGTTTACGACTCATGGATGTTTATATGTTTATTAAGTATATTTTTAATATTTATATACATTACTATCAATATAAATCCGTTATCTAGTATCCATAACACAAGCTCTTAATGATGCTTACTTTGGGCTAGATAATAGGTGTGAGTGTATGAATGTTATTATTATTAATTATTGTTATCATTATTATTCTAATGATTATAGAAGAGACACTGGTAATACATTCTCGATAATCACTAACCTTGTTGGTGCGGCTGGGCTAGACTCGCTCGCGGGATCGTCTGCGCCGGAGTGGCCACGGGAAACAAGGGTTGATTGAACTCTATTGAACTGGACAGGTGTTCGGAAACTTTTCTGCAGTTACTATTTTATTTTAATTGTAACATTATGTACAATGATTTAAATAAATTTTTATATACGACAAGGGATGCAAACGAGCATACGGTCAGCCTGATGGTAAGCGGTGCTTGTAGAACCCTGTCAAAATCAAGAACAAATTCAGTATTGTCAGCAGACGAGGCTTTGGCGACCTTACTCAACATTACAAAGTAGTGTCATTTAGCTGCAATCCTCTGTAAGATGGAGAAGTTCCCCAGTCGGCCGCCTAAAATTGGGATGTTGCCTAAATTTGAATATGGCCCTTTTTTCACAAAATCGGAATATATACATTATTGGTACCTGTAAAAGCAATTCAGACTTAAAAGATAAGAATAGAATATTGATGAATTTGTACTATTAAAAAAAAAATTAAAATGGTTTTTTTCCAAAGTTTATCAAAAATGGTAATAATATTAGATTGCTGACATCAATTAAAACAACTATTATTAAGACAACCAATAATAAAAACATACAATTTACACAGTTATTATTAATTTTGTGCAGTAATATCAAGTGATTTTTCCTTGTTATTGCAGGTGTCTATAGGCGGCAGTAACCGCTTACCTTCAGGTGGGCCGAAATATATATATAAGAAATATTGCAAAAGAAATAGTATGTCTAAGATCAATAGTTTCACAGATATAGTGGTATGTTTGATGTGTTGAGGCGCATCGTCCAAAAACGCTTCATAGAAAATCTGCGGAACAGGTGACGTCATATGTTCTTAAATTACTAAGACATGGATGGGCATTTTTTTATACAACTAGTAGTGTAGTTAAAACACGCGTTTTTGGACGATGCGCCTCAACTCATCAAACATACCACTATATCTGTGAAACTATTGATCTTAGACATACTATTTCTTTTGTAATATTTCTTTGTGAGGTTGTTGTCAAAAGTTGTCAACTACCCTATTTTAGTTTTTACTAGGTAGTAGGTCCGTATGTCTGAGTAGGTGCCACCGCCTTTCCTGTTTCTGCTGTAGAACAGTCTGTTGTGTTACGGATTGAAGGGAGATGTAGCCAGTTTACTTACCGAAAATGAAAGGCATTTCATCTTAAAAGCTGAGGATGACAACGCACCTGCAATATCAAGTGATTTTTCTTTGTTCTTGCAGGTGTCTATGGCGACGGTAACGGCTTACCACCAGGTGGACCGTTAGCTTGTTTGTCATCTAGCTGTACAAAAAAAATGGAAGTCATTTGTTCTTAGGACTGAGGATGAGAACGCACCTGCAATACCAAGTAATTGTTTTCTTGTTATTGCAGGTGCCTAAAATCAACGGTAGCCACTTACCATAAGGTGGTAACCTCAACTTTGAAAGCATCAGATATTTGTCACGATCTTTTGTCTAAAGAAAATGTTTTTTTTTTAAATATAAAACTAGTTGAAAAGAGTAGCAAGCTGACGGCCCACCGGGTGGTAATTGGCTGACAACTGCAATTTATAACAAAGGAAAAATAGCTTGGTATTTATTTCAGGTGCGTTGACCTCCTTAGGCCTAGGATGAAATGACTTCGATACCCAGTAATTATACTGGCTACCTTTCCCTTCGGATTGAGCCCAGCAAACTGTTTTACGGCCGAAATAGGGAAAGTAAAAATATGATGACTGAAATTATTTATAAAACTATTTCATTGGAATCAATCGGTTTTACACCCCTGGCCGACATCAACAACAACCTGTCCGTCTCAAGTCGGGAACTACTATTCCCGACATCCGGAAGCTTCACGGCTTATGTTTATGGTCAAGTATGGACTTTATTGTCTTACCCATAAGTTCTCAGAAATGCTTTAAAAAGTTTGTACTTTTTCTAAGTAAATCTGTTTGCGTACATTATTTGCGCATGGATACACTTGCCTATGATCTTTTTGCGATGTTTCTGGAATACCATACCGGGATTTCTTCCTTGGTCTTGTTCGAATGTATTAATATTATTATTATATTTAAGATATAGTTAGTAATAATAATAATAGATTAAAACAAAAAAAAAACAATAAATAAAAACATTTATCATAAAAATTAATAAAATTTATCATAAAACTCACTTTTTCATCGTGAGTAACGTGTACGCGATGTAAAACTTATTTTGATTACTTTATTGTTTTTAGACTACACTTGAAATAAAACCACTTTACCGCGTTTATCAAAAATCAAAATTCAAAAACTACCCTTATTCTAAATTTTTCTTCTAGGTTCTTTTCTTGTAGGTACCATAGGTACCTATGAAAAAAAAGTACTAATTAAACGCGAGTTAAATCGCGTAAACTGGTTTTATTTCAAATGTGTATTGATTGTAAAAATATAAGCTAATATACCTACTACCTAAATTTCTACCCTTTCTAAATCTAACCTACCAGGCTGCCAGCAAGGGCTGGCAGCCTGGTAGGTTAGATTTAGCAGGTTGTATTTTGTAGTTTGTCGGATTTTGTAGGTTGTATTTAACCTTCTAAAGAAGCAGGAAGGGCACTTTAAGGAAAGTGCCCTTCCTGCTTCTTTAGAACGTTATTTTTCTATGTAGGATGAAGGATCGATTATTTACACTTCTTTGTAGGTGATGTGGAAGCGGAGACTAGCCTTCTCGCCTTCTTAACCTCAAGCTCCGAAAGCCGGCACGCGGCAAGCGATAGGGATGCCCGCCAATTCTTATTTTTGGCCGACTTCAAAAACGAGGTTTCTTAATTCGGGTGGTAGGTATGTTTTTTTTCTATGTATGTACACCGGTTACGCCGAGATTTCTGATCCGATTAACGTGATTCTTTTTTTATTCGATGCGGAAAAGTTGCCATTTGATCCCATTAAAATGTGTTTGAAATCGATTGGGTAGTTTGGTTTGGTAGTTTGGTTTGGATTTAAAAACTGTATGCGAAATTTTGCTTACTTACGACCTCTTAGTGAAACGGCGCGGCGTACCGTTTCCTAACGTTAGTTGATAGTTTCATGACATTTGATGAAATAATATAATTCATAGATATGTCATGAAATTATCCATCGAGTAGGAAGTTTTTGAAAGGTGTGAATCGTTCTGGATCGGCCACCAACGCCGATTTCAATTCTGACTGCACCAAAAATTTGTCGCGATTTTGTCGAAATTTGTCGCCCAAATTTCTGATTTTGTCGGACCATGGTTCAAAAGTTATAGGGGTACAAAGGTGGCCCAGCCAGGACGCATTCGCCCCAGATCAGCCACCTCAATATCTAGAAAACTATACCACCTAGCGACGAGCTGTTTTATCTCAAAATTTGTCGCGAATATGTCGTGACGATTCGCCAAATATCAGATTAAGTCGAGCCGTAGTTTAAAAGTTATAGGGGTATCTTGGTGGCCCAGCCGGGACGCATTCGCCCCAGATCGGCCACCTCAATATCTCGAAAACTATACCACCTAGCGACGAGCTGTTTTATCTCAAAATTTGTCGCGAATATGTCGCGATTATTCGCCAAATGTCAGATTTTATCGAAAAGTAATTTAAAAGATAACGGAGAAACAATATTTCACCATACAACGGTACAGGCGAGTTGAAAATACTTTTCAATACTTGTTTTTAACGTGTGACGTCATAATTAGAAATAAATATTTACTATTCATAAAAGGAAATAAGATGATTTATAATTATACACCTAGCCCCTATTTGAATAAGTTGAAATACTTATTTGTTCAACAAGTGAGCAAAATTATTTTTTGTACCGAGTGCTGATGTTAAATCACGAACCAGCGCAGCGATATACAGTGCATGTCATTTTTTTTTAAAGTAAATACTAATTATATTTCCTTTGTTCCCGTTGAGTTACACCATTTTGTGTCACACTGTTACACATCGGGAAAAATATTCCTGATGAGTAACACCGTAACTCAATGCCACTATTTAAAAACTTACTTTGCCTCACGCTCGCTGCAAGAGCCGGTTTTCCTTCGAGATTTTACGCAGCAAAAGAGATATTTTGCTGCTGGAGAGGTGAAAAATTATTTTAATGTACCTACTACCTATTAATTTATATACCTTTTTCAAAATCTGCGAACAAACTGCATGGCCAATTGATACTTTTTGGTAAATCATTTATGTAGAGCAGGAACAATATGCATCCGAGTACGCTTCCCTGTGGTATTGATTGTGTCACATTACTCGTCTGAGATCTAACTATAGCTATAGCTCCTGTGGAGTGGTCATAGTGCTCTATTTCTACATGTTGTAGACGGTTTTTGAGATATGACACAAACCAAGCATACGCTGGACCCCTTACACCTATACCGTATAATTTTTGAAGCAATATATTGAAAAGAACTCTATCATAGGCCTTGCTCATGTCTAGCAAGATGCCTATGGCGTATTGTTTTTCGTCAATAATTTTTAATATTTCATTAATATATTTATACACAGCTAATGAGGTTGATCTTTTCTTCCGAAATCCGTATTGGCAATCGCTAAATATATTATATTTCTCACAGTAAGAATAAAGCCTGATAGACATTGCGCTTTCAAAAATTTTTGAAAAAGTTGTCAGTAAAGAGATAGGTCTATAATTGTTGCAATCGTTTTTATTTCCTTTTTTATAAAGGGGCTTAACGATAGATAGTTTCAATGAATCTGGGAAAATTCCGCCAGTAAAAGACTGGTTAATCAAAAATGCTAATACTGGGGCCAACTCATTTGCACATTTATATATATATATATATATATATATATATATATATATATATTTATGTGGATATTTAAGTATGTATATGTGTATATATTTGTATTTATGTATTACTAATAAACTACATAATAATTACATCGCCAACTTACCCTTACATAATTTAAAGCTTACACAAATCCTTTCCATCCTAAGGTTGCCTGGAAGAGATCGCTTTTAGCGATAAGGCCGCCCTTTGTACGTTGTTTAAACTAAGTGCATTGTATTTTGTCCATGTGGTTGATGTATGTACAATAAAGTTATAAATAAATAATAAATAAATAAGTATAGGTATTAGAATATAGTCAAATGGGTACATGCCAACCTAATCCCGTTGCTCTAACTGTCAACTATTTCATACACCTTGACGATTTGGATCTCGCCCTAGAACATGTGTTTTCTTGTCTTTACTACTCGTGTCTAAGCATATCATACAGATTTTAAGCACAGAACACTTGCACTCTAACCACGGCTCATTACCTACTCCAAACTTAAATCAATAGAAAACCTATAAAGAAATAATTTTATTAAACTGGTTTTTCAAAGAAAAACCACAGTAAGAGGGATTTCGATTGATTAGTTAGAGCTGTCTTAACGCCACAGAATCAAGCTTAGCAAAAGCCAACAAAATAAATGGCCATAAGAATAGTCTAAGGCGTTATATATAACAAACTATAATTAAATTGCATTTATTACAAAATAATGTAATAATGCAATTTAATAATAAAAGACAATAATAATCATTCAGTTATTTTATTTAGTTAATGTATTTAATTTAATATACTTGTAATTCTGCTGCATAGTTCTTATACCTATACAATTTAATGATTTGTATTAACTATGTTTAAACAAGCTTATCAATTCGTAAGAATTCCTTATTTATTAAACATTGAGATGTGCATAAAGATATGTACCTATATCTAACATTTTAAATTTATATGAGAATAATAGGCAATGAATTGGTTGATTTTAAAAATATTTCCCCTCTGTATCTTAAGACGATTTAATTGCGTTTTCGTTAAAACATACTAAACTAAAGAATTTAGTACACAATCCTACTCGTCACAGATATCCCGGTTGAGCTATTTTTATTTCACAACAATTTGATTACAGCTAATTAAACTAAAATAAAATAGTTGATTTCACTGAACACCTAAGACTATTGACTATTGTTTATTCAATTAACATAATAAAAGGTCTCTTAACGTAAGCTTAATGAAGCCTGCCCTACAAGCGTGGATATTGCGATTATCAAAATTAACATATTGAAATGTGACCTAACAGCTAGTTTCAACTTTTCAAGCAATATTTTGACAATAAAGGCGCATTTACACGATGTCAATTTCTTGTTGTAGCATACAATTCAATCGAAGCAAGAAATGACTTGCATAATTTAAACAACACATAACATTCTTAATCTTGTAATTTTGTTTATCAAGAGATCCATGCTCTGGCTATAGTCTAGACTCTAGCTAGACAATAGCTGACACACTACTTAGGTGCTAGTCTGATACGGAAAGTAGATGATATCTTACTTTGACTTTATTATAATTTCCGCGTACCATCAAGTGGGCCATCAGCTTATTTGTCATCTAGTTGCTATATTAATATGATACAACTCAATGATACATATTCGAGTGTTGAAATATAGTAATTTTGACAGAAGTACTAGCAGAAATTCATAGCGTTAACCGAAGTCATCCATAAATCAGTGGTCAGTGTCTCCCAGACTATAAAAGGTCGCTAGTTCGGTTCCCGCCCCAAACTATGTTTTTTTCTATCTTATATTTAAAACATAGATTTTTTACATTTACTTATGCCATGCTAATAAAACACGGTGGTTTCGAAGTGATGTTGTTTATTTCTTTTCAAAGAGGTACATTTATAGATATTTGAATTTAAGAAGCTATGGATTTTTTATAGAGGTAATAAAGTCTATGTAAAGCTCAGTACCTAACATAATATTTTTTTATACAGATTGGTGCCGTCATTATATAATTTCATGACATTTGTAAGGAATAGTGTAACGTTGGCAGCATTATTTCATACAAATGTCATGAAATTATCAAATGAATACGATATTTTTAAAAGTGTCAAACCATTTCTATGGACTAATATAGCCCATGTTTACATTTATTGTCGCATTGACGGCACCCCCCTGTATATACCCGCAATGCCCCTTCTGTAATGGCTAATATATAAAATAAGCGTACGCAAAGTAGGCGATACAGCAGATTTTATTCTAATTACAATAAAAATAAATAAAGCATGCCAAGGTTATGTTAATTTCCGTGGTGATACTAAGTCACACAATTCAGAAAATATAATTGGTATTTTTTTCAAAAAGAAACAAACTTAGATTATAGGCGGTCGGTGGTCGCATAAGCGGCGATTTCAATTTTTTTATGAATTTAACCTCATACTAATCACTTGAGGAGTTTTGGGCCATAACAGCACCACGCTGGCCCAAAGCGAGTTGGTGATTAAAAGCGGTTGTAACCGGGAGGACGGGGAACAACGGCTTAACGTGCCTACCGAAGCAAGGAGGAGCTCGAGATTGTGACCCATCCGGGTTCAATCATGGCAAAAAACGTTTTGTTTTCGTAATCGATACCACTTTACTTAACACCAAGCTGCTCATATGTTTTCCCAAGTAGGGAGGCCCAAAAGTATGCTCAGACTTATCAATCATAACTTACTAAGAGAACCAAAAAGAATAGAAAAGTAAAATTTAATTGCAATTATCATAAATCATCTGATGATGATGACGTCATTTTATTTCCTAGACACTAATTGTAATTGAAAATTGTCAACGTGCCTCATCATTATATCAAATTTGACGCGTAGTGGCTTAGAACCTTCGCTTTTCATATGTTCCGTTGGTAGAACTTGGTATCTCCTTATAAGATTTGCTATTACTGTCTTCATTGACATGGTTGCGTATTGATTACCTGAAACAGAAATAGACGTAGGGTATAAATATAACAAGGTAAACAAGGAACTAGCTCGCCATAGGTCGATGGTAAGCCGTTAGATTCCTAAAGATCGACTCACAATATGAGATCAGTACCTAGTCCGGGCATGGATCTGTGGATATGTAGATGTTGCGAATCGCCAAAACCTCATTTGTATAGTTGCGATGTCAATGTTTGTTTAATAGAAACTGTTATATCAAAGCCAGTCGAAAGACCCATGCTCGCAGAGCAGAGGCCATAATACAAATTTTGAAGTTTGGAATATGCTATATTGTCTCGACTTTCAAATGGACAATGAAATGAAGAAATGACAGCAGCTCCTCAGTTATAACCATGAAGCTATAAACAAGGGTTGTAACATATAAAAACGATATAAAAAGTATTTGGTGAATCATAACGTCGCAGTCAGTCTAAATGTTCACTGGGTATTTTTATATGGAGTTGATACGATAAAAGTAGTAGTTATGTTTGACCTATAAGTTACACTACATGCTCTAATAATTATGAGCGGTTGACTTAAACTTAACATTCATAAAATATACATATCTTATTAATAATTCTCCTGAATTGAACTGTATAACAATTATAATTAATGAACTTAAATTATTACAAGAGACAGAGATTATTATCGGAGAACTAGTAAGATATTTTGGAATTCCATCGAGGTTTGGTATGTTAATTTGACTTGCGTCTCTGTAGAAATTCATCATCCTAAACAAAAATGTTTATTGGTCATAAAATCCTTACGCAAAGAGCCTCGATATCTTTAATTATTACAGGAATCTAAGCATTGTAAATGCCTGAACCAAAAAAATACTGATACCATTTGAGTTACTTCGAACTTGAGTACATAACTGCTTAACTCCATTTATCTTCGAATGTGAAATAAATTTCATAACAATGGAATACAATCTATCGAAGTTGATGTCAATTACCTAAACAGTTTCTAGGCCCGAAACTAAAGGGCATGTATGCAGCAGGATGCTCCGGTGGACTGTCAAAAAATCTTTCCGGTCTAAAGACGTCCGCATCCGGTCCCCAATACTTAGGGTTTCTATGTATCGCCCTGATGTGGATGATGATGCCCACATTTGCCACCACTTTTATTCCTGACGCTGTAGAGGAAAAAAATAACAATTTTATTTACAGTATAAATTTTTTCTTTAACATAATTTACATACCACTTAATTTAAAAAGAAAACTAACAAACTTAGAAATAAAAAACACACATGTTTTGAAACAGGCAAAGTACCAATAAGGCTGGTGAATTAACTCACTGAATTGCGAGGCTTTGTGCGAAATACATATATACCAGCCTTATTGTCACTTGAAGTTTTACAAAAATCTGCAATGTAAACAGTCGGCGTGCTGCTGGCCCCCAAGGTCCCAATGTGTCAACCCTAAGCGGCTCAAATATACAATCCCGAAGTTTTAGCAGAAACAGCTGATCCTGGTGTCAACGAGTAGCTTAAAAGATGGGACATAGCTACGGTTTCGATGTAAGTAGCGTCCCATACCAAAGGCCTCCCCATTGCCCACGGCTTTTTGCCGTCAGGCCTCTTTCCACCATGGCGCGCTGAAACGTCAGGTTCCAGAACAGCAACAGTCCCAGAGGTAGCGAGAGCCGGACGAATGATATTATTGATATCAGAATGCCTTGAAAATAACCTGCACTTCTTGCACAAGACGGCCATGGTGACCAAGACCATCATCCATACTACCACAACGGCAACGGTGAGGGAATTTTCAGGTGGTAGCAAAACGAAATGCAGTGCGGTCAAGGGCTGTACCTAAATTAGCCGAAGGCAAAACCTGTTAACCATAGACCAGATTACCACTCTCCCACAGCCAAGAGATGGACTCAATCAGCAGAACTGGTTGACGTATTTAAAAGATTTTCTCGCGCCAATTTACAGAGAGGCCCATCCCATAATTTTTAGCTTCGTTATTAGCTTAAAATATTTTATTTACATGATAAATTCTAGAATATAAAACAATATATAAACTATACATTGTTTTATTATTAATAAATTATTCTTACGCAAAATGACGTCTTTTTCTGTCACTCTTGCGGTGATCGGCACTGGTGGATACAATCGGAGTGTTTCTCTTACCACTGCATCTAAATATTTCAAGCGAGGTAGATCTTCAGATGTGACCGGTCTATCAGAATCACCGAGCACTTCTTGAATTCTGCTCAGAAATCATTCAGTTAGATCCTATCGACACACTAGAATACTAGAAGTAATAAATGATTAGATCTAGATATTATTAGTAAAACAGATACAAATTTAGTCTGATTTGTTTTACCTTTGCTACCTAAAAGTTATTTTACAATTAAAACTGTAGGTTTTTCATGCTGTAACTTTTAAAGACATCTGTTGATTTTTGTATATTTTCTCCAATATCTTCAGTTTAAGTAAAACGTGGTTTAATATCATTGATACTGGTATTGATTAACGTAACCTTTTCATATTTAATGTAAAAGAGTCAAAAACAGCTTGAATAACACTGTTTACTTACTCTTCAAACACTTTATCTTGTATTTTAGGGTTTTTGGACAACATGACTGCAGCGAAGGAAGCACCAACAGCTGATGTATCTGTTCCCGCCAGTAACATAACCATGGTCTCTTCTCGCAGCTCTAAATCCGTGTAGCCTTTGTCACCACCAGATGACTCTATGAGTAATTCTAGAAATGTCCTGGTCTGTGGTTTTTCTGTTTCTAAAATAGAAATCAATATTATATCTTTAGGTCTTACTTATTTGATCTTAAAGTCATCAGAATGGAAAAAAAAGCTTTAAATGGTCACCCTTTATATTGAAAGCAAGTACGAATTTTAAAATACCATTATTTTTTTCGATATATATCGCCTCTTCTGACTTTTCCTTTAAGGCTTTCCTTTTTTGCTTTATGATCTGTAAAGACATTAATTTATAACAGTTAGTATTAATAGTTCGACACCCTTGACAACTCTTAATTAAATAGCATCACTACATTTTTGAATGTTAGTGTAAGTACCTTAGACACGAAATCAGTTATATAATTTCTAGTTGACATAAATTGCTTGTGGTATGGCGTGAACTTATAAATAAAGTCGCTGTGTAGCCACGGCTGCAGGGTCCTCATGGAGACCAACTCTGTGAACCTCTCGAAGTTCTTCAAGAATGGATGATCAGGTTGTTTCTGAATTCCTAACCGTATGCCCAGCGTTGTTTCTGTAGAGATAAACATTTGAAACATTTAATAATTATAACAGCTTTAACCCATCATCTTGCTTTGGGCCCTCGTGGTGGTTTTAGGGCCCAAACTCCACATGAACTACTTATATATAGGAAGGTCTGTGCCCAGCAGCGGGGCGTATCATAGGCTGGTGATGAGTTGTCATAGATTGGTGAGTATTATTATAACACTCTGTCTCTACTCTGTAATTGTTTCTTCCGAGTATTTTCTCTAAATATGAACTGTCCTTTACATAAGAGGCTGAAGAATATTTTAAACAATAATCTTTATGCAAAATGTAACTCTTAGGTAGTGGACTTGTCTTTAAATATAATGAATGTCAAGCCACTTTAGTATTTATTAATACTATATAATTAAGTTGCTCTTCTAAGCGGCAACATACTCTTCTTTTAAAATTTTTAAATCTTTTATGCAGTTTAGACAGTTTGTTAATATTTTAACAGTTTTTTATTTGTTCAAATAAATTGAAAACAGAACTTTAATCTGCCAAATTACGATGAATAAATTCAAGATCGTTAAGATAACTTTATAATGACGTTAGCGCTTAAATCTCATCATAAGCATTGCCATAGCCGTTTGGCAGAAGTAATAGATTTTTACAAATGTATTTCAAGAGTACCTAATTAGGAATTTAACATACTTAATTTTAACTGATTTCATAAAAAAGACATGGAAATAGAAAAACTACTGCCCTAGAAGTCCTACAATTCATAGAAATGTACGTAATTATGCAGATATTAAGAATTTTCTAGAGCAATAAAGAATAATGCTCGTTTTCACTAACATTTGCTTAGCGTTTAGAGTCTTAGCGATTTTTATCTCAGTCTATCTAAAGGAGATAGAAAGAGCCAAATGTCGTTAAGAGTCACTTAAGCCTAAGGAATGGTTACTGAAAACGGGCATTAATGTTGACTAATAAGTAATTTTATATTATTAAATTGTTACAATTTTTTTTTGTATAAACATATTGTTATTGTTTTGCTCTGGATTCAACTCTAGAATCCTAAGTTTCGCTGTGGATTCAAATTAGAGCCATAAACATATGATTTAGCTTCCTTGTCACATAATCTACTATTTTGGCCTCTTTCGACATGCATGTTGCACGTGATTCTTACTAATCTCAGTGTCATCATTTCTCAGTCTCATCATTTTAGGCGATTGAGCTATAAAACAAGATCCTGTTGCTTCACATTTTTCGTTTTCATTGAATTTTACTGAGCTCTGAAGGTTTTAGATGTTACCAAAATTGCCAGTAACATGCCATGTTACTGGACTTGTTTGCTAACATCTCTTAGCGATTTTTATCTCAGTTCATCTAAGAGAGATAGAAAGAGACAAATGTCAAGAGGTTAGTGAAAACGGACATAAGATTATTATAAGATTATGGAGTACATTCTCTTATTTATTTATAAACAAATATTAAATAATTAAAAAGGTTAGAATGAAAAGCTAATTCTGTGAGCATAACTTGTTTTGTGTGATTCCCTAAAGAAAAAAGAAAAAAGTCGACTTCTTCAAACTCAAGAAATACCTGCTTTTAAATTGAAGCAAGCTATGTTACTTAATTCTACAATTTATTATTCAAAAACGCGCAAGTTAATTAAAATAAATATTTTAATTTACTATGTCATCGTCCTTCTAATTTTCATTCTAAAAATAAGTCAGCACATTGCGCAGTGATTTAATTATTGCGTCATTAGTATTCCAACATATTTTAATATTTGCCTTGAAAAAGTTCAACGTGTTCAAATATTGGGTAAAAAAACAATGTGACAAATGAACGAAGAGTGTATTAAAAAAATCAATTTTGTAATACACTACGTTAATTTTTATAACATCATAAAGATATTATGAACAACATTTAGATTAAAATAATTTTGTGTGACTCACAATTTTTAGTAAATAAATTTTTCTAGTACCTGCTTAATTTTTTTTCGAAATATTATATGATAATATTCCACGTTGTTAATTATAAATAAAACTATATCAACACAGTCAATTGTAACGAAAGTTTGACGTCATTAAAAATATTCCTATTACTATTACTTAGAAATTAATACGATAGTCGATAAGCTATCTGCGAAATGTGTGGTCATCTATTAGGAAGAATTTAATTGTCATTTCTATGTAAGTGGGCACCTGGCTCAGATTATATTAAATTGAAAATTAATCTTATTCCTTCCTTTCTTTCAATGCAAGTGATGGGAGATTAAATTATGGTCATTTGACGTTTACAAAAATCATTCTCGTTCTTTTGAAAGTTTCATTTCAAAGACTTACAAATACAAATTTACTTTTCTTTGAATTTTCATATCTTTGTCTCATAAAATATTTTAAGGTTATTAATTCGTGTACTTCATTACCTTCAAACATCAAGGATATCCCTTGATATAATCAAGTATGTTGACATTAATATCATTATAATATTTTTCAAAAAATATATATTAATATATAAGAATTGACATAATCCAGTATTTATCATATTTTAATCTAATTGAGATTCAAATTTGTTTAAAAATAAATAATGTAATCGACTACTAGAGTCGTAATTAATTGTCTCTGATAAGATTCCAAACGAGGTTTGGTTTAGAAATAAATAGAAGCAGTTGTAAACAAATCAAGTTTGACTTTTAGTATGATGGAGAAAAAAGTTGGCAGCTTTTATCTCCATTCATAAAAAAGTCGGCTTCTTCAAACTCAAGAATTACCTGCTTTTAAATTATAGCAAGCTATGTTACTTAATTCTACAAGGCCGTTTTTTTCTGGGTTCAATCAATCACTTGTATTGTGAAAAGTCGCCGTTCGGCTCCCGCCCCAGAAAATTATTTTTTTAAGCTTAGATTTATTTCTAGAACTAAAGTAGGAAAAGCGGTTTTGCGAGTAATATGGATAGGTCGAATTGTATTTGATTAAAAAGAATATAAAGTAACTTGGAATACCTACGCCAGAATCGGAAGACGTTCTAGGTTTTAGGAAAATAGAACAATTATGAACCTGATTCCAAAGTTTTGCAAGTGAGAAAAATTACTCAAAAGCTCTATTTTTACATTAAAAAAATAGGTGTGATTAAGACCACACAACAGAGGTGAAAATTTCAAGGCATACGAAATACCACAAATTTCTTGTTCTATATTCAAAAAGTATTAAAATTTACTATGATTACATTTTTTTTATACAAATAGATGACAAACAAGCTGACGGCCTGCCTGGTGGTAAGCGGTTACCGCCGCCTATCATTTATAATAATAATAATAATACTATTGGTCACCCTGTGCTCGAAATTCGACCATAATTAATTTAAATTATAAGTTTGAACATTATTAAGGTTCTATTGTCAAAGACTATATTTCTATGATCACAGTTTTTTTTAATTTATCTTTTTTATTATGGTTATGTTTGATATTCAGTAATACTATAGACAAATAACAAACAATATTACACCCGTATTCACAAACGACACTATGAGGTCTCACAGAGCCCGCCGACGCATAGGGTGCCAGATTCCTATTCATAAACAATACTTGAGTGACAATCGGCACTATGCGTTTGTCATAATGAACACCTAGCTAAGGGAGCCTGATAGCTATATTAATCAACGCATAGTGTCTAACTCACCAAAGAGAATGTAATCACTACGGAGTTTACGATTAAAAGCAAATAAACAATAAAATTGAAATGTCAGTCAGTGAAGTGAACTACGTAACACTCATCAACCAATCACAGAGCTATATTCAACGCTATGCGTCCGCATAGTAAAGATTCGTTTGAGTATTGTTGGTGAATTGAAAGGCTTGACATAGTGAACCCACTGAGAAATGCCTTACTTCGCATAGTATTGCTCCTTTACTTACATAAGTATCGTTTGTGAATACGGGTGTAAACATGCTCCCTTGGTCGAGTCGAGCCGACTTTACCCAAACGAGCGCTATGTAGCCGAGCGCGACGGCTCAGTTTCATTCTGTACCCACAAAATAACCCCGTGGTTACTCGGTCCGACTGCCCAAAGGAGTCTTGAACTTCAAAAACGTCGGAGACAGTACTTACGGCAAACGGAGTCCATGGTGTACGAGGTCATGTACTTCCATATGGAGAAGGTACCCTTGCCGGCTGCTTCGGTCAGTTTGTTCACCATGATGCTGCTCTGCTCGGAGAATATCGACACGAACTGGTTAAGGTTCCTGACACCGAAGGTCAGAGCCAGGACCTTGCGCCTTGGCCGCCATATTGAAACTGAAAAAAATTTTTTTTTACTCTATCTTTAATATATGAATATTTAAATAATTACTAAAATTGTTACTGAAGCTCATAGTAGAAAGGTTATGTTGGGAGCAAAAGGCTCGTCTGCTACGACAACAGAATATGTTTAATTCATTTTCTGTGTGAAGGGTTTTCATAATAATAATATTCATACACTCACACCTATTATCTAACCCAAAGTAAGCATCATTAAGAGCTTGTGTTATGGATACTACATAAATAACGGAGAAATAATGATAATACTATGTATACATATTAGAAATATACTAAATAAACATATAAAAATCCACGACTCGTACTGGGATTCGAACCCGGGACCTCTTGACCGAGTAGCCTGTATAGCAAGGGGGACAGACCGCTCGGCCAACCGGTTGTCAAATTGTGTGTTTAAGAATGTGTTTAATTCATTTTCTTTATCAAGGGTTTTCATTAAATTTCTATGTAAATATATTTCTTAATAGTACCACCAGATGGCGCTACACGTTGCGGTATTACCACAGTCTATATAAATTTTATACAGTCAGCCAACGGAGACATGCCCGTTGGCTGACTGTATGAAATTTATATACAGACAGAGCTATCGTGAGGGCTACGCGGGGTGAGAGGGGCTCGGTAGCGAACCCGACATTCATACACTCGCTCGGGACATGCCGGTCAGGAGTGTCACATTTTAATAACCTTTCTTCCTTCTTATTGCAGGTAGGTGCTAATAGGCGACGGCAACCACTTAATACCAGGTGGTCAGCTAGTTGCATAAAAAATACTACCTATGCTGAGAGAGACCGCATATCATAATTTTCGTAGTTTTCGGTGGTCCCGATTTAGAATACAACGATTTTTACCAGGTCTACAGATTCCTTATCCTACAGATTGCCAGCTCCACAGATTCCTAATCCTACAGATTCCCAACCCCACAGATTCAATTTCGAGATCCAAGATGGCGATCGCGACGTTTTTTATAAACAATCAATATGGTTATCATTTTTGTGGTTTTCAGGGGTCCTGATTCTAAATACAACATCAGCTTCAAGATCCAAGATGGCGGACGCGACATTTTAAAAAAATCAATATGAGTATTATTTTTGTGGTTTTCGCTGACTAATTCAATGTCACTAAACCCGCGCTGCGCCATATCGCGCTTGTCACCCCCGCGCTTCCTTTAACCTACCCCTTTCACTGGCAAACGTGGGGTTACTTGAATTTTGTAGTGGATAAAATAGAAAAATATCAAAAAAAAACATGTTATTTTGTTCCTGAAATATGTTATATTAACGATACTAGTTATGAGGATTAAAAAAGCGCGCTGTCTCCGAGGTAACCCTGTATAAAGCATAGGCAAATTTATATTTTTTTTGCATATAATTATGATCGAGATGTGACTTCCACTTCATATCTTTATAACGACGCAGGTCTATTTTTAGGATTCTATTTATAATCCTAATAATAAACCTGTGTCGTTAGTGGCTATTTTAAATGTCATGATCTTTTTTTGTCTAGATTTATTGAGTGACTATATTACATTAAATTAATTATCTGGTTTCTTAGTTCAAGGTTGAAAATTTGATTCATTTAGACAAACGCAAGAGATACGCTTGCTTAAAAAACTTTTCAAATACCTACTTAATTAATAACACAAAATTGCTAGTTTAAGCCGGTCTCACAGACATAAGGGCCGATAGCCGATATTTTGTAAATAGAGATTAATTAAACATCATTAAATTTATAGTTCATGTAGGGAGGCCTGAGCCCAGCAGAGGGACTTATTAGGCTGGTGATGTTGATGATGATGATGAAATTTATAGAAATAATATGAAAAACATTCCAGTTACGAGATCCATAACTTTTATGTAGGTGCACTAATCCGTCAGAAACCAAAGTCATTGACATATCTCATAGGATTAGCATGTTGAAATGGAAGTGGCCTGGGAACATAGGACGCAGAACAGACGGCTGACAGGCGGGGTTCTAGCATGGCAACGTTCAACGTAGGGTGGCCACAAGATGGATAGATGACCTGGTCACTGGAAGCCATTGAATGCTGGCAGCGCAAAACCGTTGAGTTTGGGAATCGACGGGGGAGGCTTTTGTTCAGCAGTGGATGTCATAGGCTGATATGACAACTCCTATTTGTTTATATAGGCTACTAATTTACGGATAGATAGAATGAAACTGTTTTGGTATTAACAATAATAACTTCCTGCCGTAAAGTCGTTAACGCAACAACAGAAGAAATTCGGCCATGATCATATCTGCATTCGTTACCATGTGCAAAAATTTATTCCAAGTTCGTTTAGGAGATGACTGTATTTAAATTAAAACTTGACAACAGGTTTATCGTGCGAAACTGCCAAATAAATGCAGTTGAGGTCAAGCGTCATCATTTGACGTCATCGAATACGTAATGAAGAGAAATGATATATCGTGTCAGTAAATCTTCTCAAAATATAAAAAATTCCACGCGGTAAATCCTTTTCGAAGCTTATTTATGCTGTTGACTGTTGGAGCATTTACAAATGAGCATGGCCAAATAAAACGTTTGCGAACTCTGAGGAATTACGAAGAGTCCGTAGTTCCCCTAGTAGATATTCATTTTTGGAGGGGAAAACACTTTTTTAATGCTTGGTGGTTAAAGCATAGCTAGATATAGTAGAAACCAAGAACTTCCGCTAAAATGACCCCATGATGCGGCAGACTAACAGCAGTGCCATATGTCCCTGAACTGCTGCAAAATCATGAATATCTGCTAGCGTGTGAATTTTCCTCATGATACTGTATTACTCTGGTGCTAGGGTCTCAGAAGGAAGCTCGCCATACTACGAGCAATGCTGAGAGCCTGATAGTCTTTGATCAGGATAGCTATATTAGAATACACGGAGAACATCTGCCGAAAGATAAACGCATAAACCCGTGATATTAACATATTTGCGTAGGTGATTCTTTGATCGTTTGATATGGAGACTGATGTATACAACTGGATGACAAACAAGCTGACGGCCCACCTGATGGTAAGCGGTTACCGCCGCCTATAGACACCTGCAATAACAAGGAAAAGTCACTTGATATTGCAGGTGCGTTGTCATCCTGGGGCCTAAGATGAAATGCCGTCCATGCCCAGTAATTGCACTGGCTACCTTTCCCTTCAATCCGAAACACAGCGAACTGTTTCACGGCTGAAATAAGAAAGGCGGTGGTACCTACCCAGACGACCCTACATACAGGTCTACCACCTAGTGAAAAGTATATCTTTAGTCACTTAGAAAGTCCGTTGTATTTGATATCCGTAGTACTTTACAGATTTAGGTTACGTTTACCGGAGTCCCATGAGTTAAGCATTTGACCAATTTGTTGCCAGCGCAGGTTTGTAAGATAACACCTACGCATGCAAAGGGGACTATAAAGCGGGAATTTTACACAATACCACACACAAACCATACAAAGCCACATAAAATGTGCACGGTTACATTTAAAAATAGGTGCAGCATCTGCAACGGATCAGAGACTTGCTACGCAGACGCTTGCTACTATTGACAATTTAAGATATTATTTTTTCCATTTCTTTTTTAATCACATTTTAATGTTTTTGATGCGATTAAACGCCGGCAATTTCACAATATTTCTTTATTATTAAAACAGTATGGTTATCATAATATCGAACAAATCAGACACAGCAAATACTCTATGGTTAAGTGTTCCTAGTGGGACCGGTGCGGACTAGAGGTTAATGGCTATCTACATGAAAATCATTAGCGCTTGCAGTTAAATGCTCTAAGAAGATCATCTAATAATTAGCTTCGTAAATTGAGTTTCACTACAATTATTGTTGATGAAGGGAAAAAAACATCACGTGTTAATTTACACATCATTTACGAAAGGTCTCGTGTCATTTTCCTTATGACATTATAAATAACAACCGCTTACACAGAAATAACACTATAAATCATTATACTTGCTTATTAAGGGCCGATTTTTCAATGCTCAGATAAACAGTCAGATAGGGTTTATTCGATAGATAGCAAAAAAGTGGGTTTTTCAAGCGTCAGATAGACTTTATTCGACGAATAATTCACTTAACTTAAGAATAATCTGCCCCTAGAACTATCTGCCTCTTCGACGGCCAGATAACCGCTTATTCTATAGATAAATTATGCTTGTGCTTTCTCAAAACATGTTAGAAAACACATGTAAAATGGTATACAGTAGAATTCCGTCATAGATTCAGACTTACTAAAGAATCGGTGCAATATTTGCAAACTTTTGTAAAAGATAAATTATGAAAGTAATGATATCACGAAAAATACATATTTAATTTTGTTTCTGAAACCACTGCATTCCTCCTACAGCTGCCAATCACTGATTCTTTGCCCTATGAGTTTCTATATCACTACTCCTATATAGTTTGGCGGTATTAATAATTCCACTTCATGTCGTATTATAAAAAAAATTAGGTACTGTTGCAATTACATCTTTGAGGAAAAAATTGAATTCTGACAATTTTTTCATTTCCATGAGGAAGCATAAATGAGCTAAGGTTTCTTGATTGATATCAGCTATAGATTGCACTTACATGTTTCAGTTTCAAATAAAATACCACAGAACTTGATGTATGTATGAATGTCGAATGAAATAAGATGCCAGATGCTTGCTTGTTTTTGACAATAGATGTGAAGTTAACAGCAAACAAAGAAATTGTCTATCCCGCTCTAACATTAGTGTCCTCTATACATTTGTCTCAACTACCTAAAGCTGGCGTTATTATGGAAGACCTAAACGGTCAGATAGTTATTCTTAGGATAAATGTTGATTGAAAAATTGACAGTCACTTATCGGACGAATAAACAGTGTACTAACTTTATTCCTTAGGTAGCTATCTGTAGTTTTATCAGGGGATTGAAAAATCGGCCCTTTAAGTTAGTTAAAATACTTCACAAGTCATAAAAAAATGTTGATTGTAATTAATATTCATTTATTCATTTACGGGAAACCCCCGAAGAAAAATATTTCTGGTGAATTGCTGATGATAACTTAAATCAAAGCAGCACCAAAAAGCATTTAGCAGCTTTTAAAAATCTTTCTTCTCTTTTCAACACCTCGTCTCTTACTCAAAAGAAAACCTGTTGTATTGATGGGGTACTCACTCAGATTGGTATTAAATGGGAAAGCGTGGGAATGGGAAAATTCCGAACGTGAGGTAACTCCGAACGAGACTGTTAACGACACGATGGGGAAGTATAGTTAGTAAGTTAAAGTTAAAGTATATGATTTAAAGTTAGTGATTAGTATATGAGTATAAGTTATAGTTGATGATTTTAGCTGGCTGACCGGCAAGCACAGAGAACTGAGCTCGTTGGCGTTGGTTGGAGCGCTCTGGTCCCGATTACAAAAACAAACCATCTTTTGCCATAGATCGATCGATCGATCGATCCCAGGATGGGCCAATTTTTGTGATCTCGAGCTCCTCCGTGAAGGCACGTTAAGCCGTTGGTCCCGGTTGTTACTCCAACTTAACTTTAACCAGCCCATTATGGCCCAAAAACTCCTCATGTGCTTGTCCCATGTACGAAGGCCTGTGCTCAGCAGTGGGTTGTATAGGCTGGTGATGAGCACGGGCTCTTTATTCTCTTTTATTATGATCATCCCGTTAGAAATCACACTATTCGGCGCTCTACCCTAAATATACGGCTCGCATAATGTAAGTTAAGCGGATACCGAACGGACGCTCGTAGGGTTACCTATCACTACTCTAGCTTTGGCAATGTAAAAATCAATGGCACTTAGTTTTACAAGCCTTCCTGCCCCCTTATTCTCAACTGTCGGAAAGAATTCGAATTTCGGAAACTCTATACCTGTCACTTTTTATCGCGCTGCGTCAAAGCGAGACGGCATGTGACTTTTCGAATCGAATCCGTGATCCGACAGTTGAGAATAAGGGGGCTGTTCTCAACAACATAACGCTTTCTCAAGTAGCTCTGGCGAGCTAGTAAGGTACACCACAACACAGCATGACACGACAAAGTACTTCCAAAGGGGTTCTGGATCCGAGAGGAATATTACCATCATGTCTGAAAAGTGGTGCATACTCAGTTTCAAAATATGTCAATATGGACTCTATTGTAGTAGCGATAAGGTGTTGCTCACATATTTTTAAAGCCTTGAATGTGTGACTATACCACTGTGCTCTACTGCCCTACTTCTATTACTACGTTAGGTTAATTAAATAAAACAATTTCTTAGTAACAATAATCTGTAATTACTTCCCATAAGTAACAATCGACACTAAATCTCGCGATTCTGATTACGAGTACGATCTTAGTCTACTTCCTCGAACTAATTACTGTACAGTGAGCAGCACGGAAAGCGTGACACCGTGATCTATGAACCGCCTCAAGCCTGTCACAGACGGAGCTATGATGCATATTAATATACGAGAGCATATTGAGGCAATATATTACAAATTTTAAAGTAATCTTCGAGTGACCACAGACGCTGCTATATTTTTTTTTTGTTCCTTTTCTTAATTATATTACAGTGTGGTAAGACAGCAACGTACCCATATTTTCATTTATTTATTTTTCCACCGCCATTTTTTTTTTTTTTTTATACAACTAGATGACAAACAAGCTGACGGCCCACCTGATGGTAAGTGGTTACCGCCGCCTATAGACACCTGCAATAACAAGGAAAAATCACTTGATATTGCAGGTGCGTTGCCATCCTGGGGCCTAAGATGGAATGCCGTCCATGCCCAATGTGCGCTGCTGTGAACATATCATAAAACCGTTTAGACGCTGGGATTTATAGCAAAATATATACATAGTAAATATAATATGTCCATACTAGAGTATTTAAAATCAGAACAGCTTTTATTGAGCGTGTTTGTTTTTTGGTCATAAAACAGTTCTCTGTGTTTCGGATTAAAAGGAAAGGTAGACAGTTTAACATGGATGACAACACAGCAGCTATGCCAATAGTGATGTTAACTGTATTGAAATGGTAGTTTTTATTATAGAAGTCCTTAAATACTTAAAAGTTTATTGTATTATTACGGAATTTAATTAATATTTAACTAACAAAAAAAATCTCTAACAGGTCACGTGACAACGACACCAATCTCAGTGTATGACGTCACTTGTTGTTATCATCAGACGCTGTCAAAAGGAAACCATCTAAATCACCATAGCAACCTATCAATGTGGCGTTTTGGAGCGAAATTTAAAACGAAATTTTTGAACAGAACCGTTCCATTTGGAAATCGATGGAGGCGGCCTTTGTTCAGCAGTGGACATCATAGATGATGATGATGATGATAATTATTGCAGTTGTCTATAGGCGGCGGTAGTCACTAACTACCTATGAGGTGAGCCGTCAGCTTGCAAAGTATACGTAATAGAAAAACAACATGATAAGTACATAACTTATCATGTATCAAAATTACCCAAAAAAAAGAAATTCTTTATCGAACACTCAAAATGAAAATGCCACTACTCTAGTAATCGGTCTCTAGTAATTTTAGGTTGTACTCTCTCTGCCAGTTTCCCAGTCCTCCAACCACATAAGGCGATGAGGGAGTGCCGCTGGGTCGTTTTAGTGGGTAGACCCGGGAACCATGTTCCCGGGGAGTCCTACATACCCCTCCCGTCCCCCCACGGGAGGGCATGCGTAAGGCATTTTTTCCCAGGGTTAAAAAAAAAAAAGGTTAGGTTGTACTCTGGTAATTTTATGTTGAATGACATTCACAGCTGATTACTTAACAGCATTGCTAATGGGCATAACCATTGTTAATAATTAAAATATAATAAAATTAAGAGAAAAATACGTTCGCACAAGACTATTTTTTTATACAACTAGATGACAAACAAGCTGACGGCCCACCTGATGGTAACCGGTTACCGCCGCCTATAGACACATGCAATAACAAGAAAAAATCACTATATATTGCAGGTGCGTTGTCATCCTGAGGCCTAAGATGAAATGCCGTCCAAGCCCAGTAATTACAGTATTTAATTTTGATAGACAACTACATAAAATATACATGACGTGTTCTTAAAAAATCAATTGCTAAGGAGTTTCCAACATCCTCCCCAGTCTAGCGGAGCTAAAAGATGCACAAAATATAGCTGAGTATGCCAAAAAAGAAACATCCTCTACGTACAGCCTCACTTATTAGTATCTAACAGGTTTCCTAATAATGCGACCAAATAAATCGCAATTTGATATGATCTAGCTACCGTCTGTGATCGCTTGCTCTAATAAAATAAGGAAATGGCTGTAACACAATATGTAGCTTTATATATTAAGACATATTATAGCTCAGTCTGTGATGGGCTTCACGCGTATGTCACCACAATTATTATAATAATGCGATATCCACGGTTGACCTGCTCTAACTATAACCCATAATTGCGCAAGAGTCTATTAACTGAACTGCCTTGAGAATTGTATTGGCCTTAGTGCATTTTGATGGCCATAAACTGTTTCTTAAAATGTTTACAAAGATTTTATGTAATCTGGTTTTTTCGAAATGATGACATGAACTTAATGCAATCTTTTTGCGAATGCGATTCTGATGCATAATGTTATTAGTCTAGATTATGAGCTCCAGTTCTTAGTTTCTAAAGATATAAACAAGTTTCAGAATAGATTGGTAATTTTATTTCAAAAATTTAAATAACATTTTTTTTATAATTAAAAATTTATGTCACACAGATTAAAAAGTACACCATCTAAAGCAATAAGTCAATTCAGAACTGCACCTGTATTCACAAGAGTCGGGAAAGAGTTAATTATTTATTAGTCCATTAATGAGTTTATTCCTGTCACTTTTTATCGGAGTGCATTAAAGCGAGATGGGATAATAATAACGGTGTTCGAATCTAATCCAGTACCGAATCAAATTGCTGATAGAATATAGCCTCAGTTTCACCATGAAGTCAATTGTCAAGAAGTCTAACTGCCAGTCAAATACAATGGTATCTATACACATTTCTGATTGAAATATAATCTAAAAATAATAAATAGATAAATACTGTACGAATAAAACCACCTCTGGTAATGGTCCAGTTCTTGAGACCATAGTGGTTTCAGCCTAAGAACTACCATCGGGTGGGATGAAGGCTTGGAGCTATCCGATTGAACATAATAAAAAAAACAAACACAATATGGCAAAAGGAAGTCATATCGCTAGGAGCACGAGACTTACCTGGAGCAAATATGCTACCGTTCCCAGTCAGGACCCGCACAAACTTGAGGATGTCGTCCTTTTCCAAGCAGTTCTTCAACACAAACTCAGCCTCCACTGGATCCGTGCAAACTAGAAAAGAAAACCAAAATAACCTTACATATAACGTTGAAGTATATAAATACTTAGTACTGGGGTAGCAGCACCTTACAGAAGATCGCAGCTAAATGATACTACTTAGTACTAGGGTAGCAGCACCTTACAGAAGATCGCAGCAAAATAACACTACTTAGTACTGGGGTAGCAGCACCTTACAGAAGATCGCAGCTAAATGATACTACTTAGTACTAGGGTAGCAGCACCTTACAGAAGATCGCAGCAAAATAACACTACTTAGTACTGGGGTAGCAGCACCTTACAGAAGATCGCAGCTAAATGATACTACTTAGTACTGTGGTAGCAGCACCTTACAGAAGATCGCAGCAAAATAACACTACTTAGTACTGGGGTAGCAGCACCTTACAGAAGATCGCAGCTAAATGATACTACTTAGTACTGGGGTAGCAGCACCTTACAGAAGATCGCAGCAAAATAACACTACTTAGTACTGGGGTAACAGCACCTTACAGAAGATCGCAGCTAAATGATACCACTTAGTACTGTGGTAGCAGCACCTTACAGAAGATCGCAGCAAAATAACACTACTTAGTACTGGGGTAGCAGCACCTTACAGAAGACCGCACCTAAATAACACTACTAGTGAGTAGTGCCCGAGGTGCTACGAGCGTCTATAGAAACCGTTTACTATCAGGCGGACCGCATGCTTCCTTGCCACCCTTGACGTATACAAAAAATCTTTTAAATACTAATTTAATTAAGGAAGTTTAATAGTCTTATCAATACTTACTGCAAAAGCTGCGATTCGCTAACCATACGTGAGTAAGTCCGCCTTGCTTCGTGCCTTCTTTGCCGACGTCATCTATAAACTTCATCCGATCTGAAAAATAAAACAATTAACATAGTAAAAAGTATCATAAACTTGATTTTAGTTTTAACATTTATTGAAATGTTTAAATAAAATCAAGAATTTATATAATCACAAAGTAAATCTGTGTTTGTCAAATAATATTTTATTTTAATGCAAATATCACCAGGGTGTATTGATTCGCTTTATTTTTTTTTGAAGGCTGATCCGATCGAGATAGTTCTTAGCTATAATTTATATGATAATGTATAAAACGAAAAAAAAGGAAAAGTGCTCTGAAAATAAACAAAAAGTACCTTGTGTAAAATTAGATTTAAGGTCAGTGCCTCTCTTTCATTACAATGCGTTATGAAAAGGACAACTGACATTTGATGTCATTTGACATGTCATTGGGAATTACCTATAATCCAGGAACAACAGGTTTTCTATTGTCAGACACGCTGGCGGGACTAAAGTATACTTAAATGGAAATTCTTAAACTTCTTAGACATATTCATGCATATTTCAAAACATGCCGACGATAGTAAGCAGTAAGTCATACCTCTATGGATCGCCTCAATGTCGGCTCGATCCTGGAGACACTCTAAATCCATACTAATATTATAAATGCAAAAGTTACTCCGTCTGTCTGCCTGCCTATTTGTCTGTCTGTAAAGTTTTCACTACTCAGACACTGACTGAACCGATTAGGTTAGATGAAATTTGGCATGGATTATGCTAGGGTTTAATTTTTGTGTGTTTTATTTACCCTTTCTGTTCTGTGGTATAGTTTTTATTGTACTTAATCTACGATTTTTGGAAGATAAATAAATGATAATTTTTAACCGACTTCTAAAAAGGAGAAGCTTATAAAGGTCAAACTGAAAGTTGTGAAAAAGTTTTCAACAAAAATAAAAGCTGATTTCAAAACACTAAAAATGAAAAAAATATGAAATTTATTTAGGTACTCATTTAATATAGTTATTTTTGTAAGTTGGTGCTGCAATTTCTATTGCTTCTGGAAACAGCTTAGCACCAACTTTCGAAAAATGAATTCGCATAACAATAAGTACCTATTTAAATTTATTATTTTTTCATTATTACCTAGTCGGTTTATATTTTTCTTTAAAAAAAAAAGTATTTTGTTCTACTTTATTTATTGGCCTTAGTCACAGCCAGGAGTAATTATTACACACTTTGGACAGTTCGTAGCTGTTACTGCAAATATAATTATAAAGTTGCAATTTCAAAAGAGTTTAAATATTTTCTCGTATGTCACAAGTGAGCGTGCGTATCAGACGGACTTTTATCCAGTTTAAACGACAAAAAACTCAGTTCATCGAGTTGCATTCCGTAATGACACCTAACCTCTTAATCCACTACGTCAGCAAGCACGAGGTTGTCCTTAATAAATTACAAATTACGACGCTATCGAGCAATATATAGAACAACGTGCCCAATATAGCACAAGATTTATTGTTATTACCTCAAAAGGTCGAATATTTCGATACATTTTATTAATAGATTTTTAATAAATTTTTCATATGGCAAAATTGACAAATATACAAAAACTTCATTTGATATCGAGTGAAATTTAGTCACCATTATTATTATTACTTTATATTTAGGAATCGATTAATTTAAAATTTATTTATTAATGGAAAATGTACACCTACTGAAATGAATATTTATAAATAATGTAACATATGTTTAAATAATGTAACATATGTTACATTATTTATAAACATTTCCAAACTTTTATATACAGGATGGAAAAAATCTATAGTATCTGGAGGAGGGGAATTACTTTAAATGCTTTAGTTAGCTTATTTTACTGAAAGGAAATATTCCTTTATTTTTGAAAAGAAATTGCATTCCAAGATCTTTTAAAATTAGCTTGTCTCACCCGGGAATCAAACCAACTAAAAATAAAAAAAATAAACCTTGCTATTTTATTATACGAATCGGTAGGATTGTTGTTCAGGATAAAATTTGTTTAATAAACATTTGGTCTTTGAAATAAAAAAAAAGTGAAATCTGATACTATTTTTATTTTATCATCAATAAGAAGAACACATTAACATGAAAAATTTCAACATTTATATAGGTTTTAAAAATTTTGAAAGTTGTTCGAATTTCAAATCGTTGCCCCGCGCTGCAATAAAAAAAAAACATTTCATTTTCAACCTTTCGTCAGAACGCCTCGTGTAAGAAGGAATTGTGCATAAATTAATTATTACCATTTAATGATTGTCTTAACGAAGTCTTCAACTAGAACTACTCTTACTACTTCTCTACCTAGAGATAAATAACATTAGCAAGCCCGTACTTCATACGATATCTTTGGATGATAGAGAGATTTTCTTGTTACAAATGAGTATTACAGTACTAGGTATCTACTGTTAATAAAAAACTTGTAATAAATATTCAATTTCATAGATGAGTGTAAGAGCAAAAGTTTTCCTATTAGACAAATTTTATCCTGAACGATAATTACCCTACCGATTCGTATTATTAATTAAGGAGGGGTTGCTTTTTCATTTTTAGTTTGTTCGATTCCCGGGTGAGTCAAGCGAATTTTAGAAGATCTTTGAATGCAGTTTTGTTTTTTTTTTTAAAAAAATAAAGGAATGTTTCCTTTCAGTAAAATGAGCTTACTAAAGGATTTAACATAGTTCCCCTCCAGGGCCCATAGATTTTTTCCACCCTGTATACCTACTTTAATAGGCGTACACTTAATTTAATTTTATAACAGTTGTCGTACAACGTTAATAAAACAGTCAATAACAATATTAACTTACAAGAAATAACAACAATAAAATGAAAACTATAACCGCAGATTACTTCAAACTCACTAGCTATATCATCCCGTCTCCAAGAGCTGGTGGATGTTTTTCCTGAATCTGGATAATGAGTCGTAAAAAATGTCAAAGGCATCAGTATTGCCACTGTTCAGATAGCTATATTGAGTTCAGCACCAATCAAGAGGGGCATTTCCACCAATATTCGTTTTACTTATGTATCGCAAAAGTTTTATTCAGCGGATGACGAGGAAAAGGCGATGGAACATTAAGTTCACATGTTCTATTCATGATAAGTTGACATGTTCCACACGCTCATCAGATTTTAAAGATTCATTAAAAGACCTGTGAATTTCTGCACAGGTCTTTTAAATTAAGTCTTTGGTCTAAAGTGATATTCCCGGTGACATTTATAAATGCGAGATGTCTAGTAAATGCTCGTTGGATACTTTCAATCCACTGAGAGTGTACTGCATATACGGGGTTCCAGGTTACACCTGCATACACTAAAATACTTTTGACCAAAACATTGTATAATATGATTTTAGCGTTAATTGATAGTATAGGAGCGATTTATGAATGAATCGGAAATTCAAGAGTATATTTCAATGAGAGAATATTTTTTCTGGCTATAGCACCACCACCTTAGTAAAAGGAAAGAAGGAAAGCCACTACACTGGCTCAATGCGGGTGGTGCTGTGGCCCAAAACTTGCGAAAACGATGGTCGAAAACTACATCCACCTCTGTTGTGAAGTAGGTACGAGAGACTACTTCTTATGAAACTTGAATTTTTAATGGTCTTGAGGCTGTCCCTGGTAGGCACACCAATAAACCGAACTTGTTTTCATTAGGGGACCAACTTTGATTTGCGAAAAAAAACAACTAAGGCGCTGGCCACACAGAAAAGACGTAGGGCGAGGACGGGGCACGGACAGGTCGCAGACGGGGCGCCGTCGCGACTTTTTAAAACATATAGAAAAGACATGGCACGGACATGACGCTATGTGTTTCTAGCGACGCGCGAATCTCGGCACCCGCGCCCCACCCCACCCGCACCCTTGTCCTCCCCGTCCCTCGTCCGCTCGCGTCCGTGAAAAGACGGTCTTTTCTGTATGTTTTACAATAGGGCACAGACGAGTAAGCGTCGTGCCCGCGCCCTGTCTTTTCTGTATGTTTTACAATAAGGCGCAGACAAGTAAGCGTCGTGCCCGCGCCCTGTCTTTTCTGTATGTTTTACAATAAGGCGCAGACAAGTAAGCGTCGTGCCCGCGCCCTGTCTTTTCTGCATGTTTTACAATAGAGCGCAGACGAGTAAGCGTCGTGCCCGCGCCCTGTCTTTTCTGTATGTTTTACAATAGAGCGCAGACGAGTAAGCGTCGTGCCCGCGCACTGTCTTTTCTGTATGTTTTGCGTCGTGACGCTTCTATACATTTTGTATGAAAGGGACGATGAAAAAAAAGATAAAAAAAATATTATGTAATTAATCATAATTTTTTTTTAATCTTTTTTTTTAAATTTAAAATTTCTAATGATTATGATTATTTTTTATTTTTCAAATAAACGATTATGATTATGAAGAGACATATGTCCGCGCCCTGTCTGCGTCTTTGGCGCTGGACACACAGAAAGGTAGTAAGACGCAGACGGGGCGCAGACATATTATTATGTCTCTTCATCGTCCCTTTCATAAATCCACACAAAGGTTCATTATCAAATATATGACACAGCTGATTTTATTCGGGAATCTAAAATTGGCCCCACGATGAAAGATGTTCAGTTTAGTAATTTGAGCACTAGGGAGTCAGCTTTAGATCATTTAAACAGGTGAACGTTATGGCGATTGAGACCCCGCGATTCAAATTGAAACTTGGAGTACAGTAAGTAAGTTCTATTTAAGTGACTTATTTACTTTAATTGATTATAGAAATTGGGAATTATGACATTGGAAACTGACTTAGGAATATTTTTATTTTATTTGAATTCAAGTGAGTGTGATAAATTAGTTTAAGTTTTTATGATATTAAATTGAAAAATGTGTCTAAATGAGATATTTGAATAAATAATAATAAATTGTATAAAATTTCGCAATAACTTGACAAGGTTGATTTGTAACACTTTTAAGACCTAGATAGGTGTCTAGATTTGAAAACTGTTACAAATCATCCATTGTACAATATTGTTGCAAATTTATATGGCGAATAAATGAATATGAATATGAATAAGTGTGAGGTTCCGTCATCAACATCGGACGATATTCCTCAATTCTCTACGATTCGTCAGATTGACCAATTGCACTCTAGGATAAGAACGATCGGATATACAAATTATTAAAATTATAAAGTGTGTATAAAATTGGTCAGTCTTACACATTATCCGATATTTAGGATCAGATCGGGTTGGATCGGGAAGTATAGCAACTGGCAACTGCTTGCTTATACAACGAGCAATAACAGGCGTATGAAACAAAAAAATCAAATTCCCGTACACACGTGTCTGTGTATTATATCGTCCCTTGTATATGCTGCTGGACTTCAGTAACTATGTGTTTTAACAAACTTATACTTGCTGCACAATAAACAGTTCGGTTTTACGAGGCTGAGATCCTAGATGCGGGAGTAGAAACAATTAACGAAGGTACAATCAAATGGTATGGAATTGAATCCTATCCAGTCAAAAATTTTCTTTGGGTATAACGTTGGACGCTAAATTGCAATGGGGTACACACGTTAGCTCGGTGGCGTATTGGTTTGAGCGCTCTGGTTTCGATCACGAAAACAAAGCAACTTTCGCCATGGTTGGTCCCTGGATGGGTCAATCAAATTTATAATCTTGAGCTCCTCCGTGCTTCGGAAGGCACGTTAAGCCGTTGGTCCCGGTTGTTACTGCAACCGCTTTAACCCACCAAGCCGCATTGGGCCAGCGTGGTGGTGTTATGGCCCAAACTCCTCATGTGTTTCTCCCATGTAGGAAGGCCTGTGCCCAGCAGTGGGACGTATATAGGCTGGTGATGATGATGATGACACACGTTAAGACAATATCATGAAAACTTAGTTTTGCAGCATATTCAGTAAAAACAAACGGCTTGCTGATGTCAACACAGCTAGAATAGCTTACATCCGTTATTTTTATAGTAACTATAAGGAAAAAATTCGTCAGTGGAGAATCTCTGCAGAAATCAATACAATTTTAATTTAAAAAAAGAGCTGTGGGGGCAATGTAGGACCCAACTTTGTCCTCGGGTTTCACTAAGGGAGAAAGAAGTTCAAAGAGAAACATTCATCACAATACATATTTGAAAATCGAATTATGTCGGTACGGAAAACAATACAAGGAAGGAGCATAATCTTGTTGTAGACACTACTCGTTTCTACAAAATAAGCAATTCTTTTATGGGGCATGGTATAGACGCTTTTATAGCAAGCTTTCAGGCTATTTTAGATACTTACCCGAGACTACATTATAGGTGAATCTGTGTAGGAAAGCTACTATGAGGTAACTAATCTTCTTAATGATACTAAAACGTGTGTTATGAACTCTTTGGTGGTGCAATAAATTTAATATGTGTATTTTGAAAAATGTCTAGTTTTTAACTGTCAAAAAAGAAAAATCGGTTTCTCCAATCTCACCGTTTTATTTCATCAATAACTAATACGTGGAAAATAAACATTAAACCGCCTTTCCGAGAACAATCGTTTACAACGTGGACACTCCCACGCAGTAATCCACTCTAGCAATTTAAAAGATAAAAGTTTACTCATTGCCTTGGCTATAACAAATGATTTCTATGTTGATGTCCATAATTTGTTAAAGAAAAAAAAAACTTAATTCAACAAATTTATAAACAACAATAGTACAAAGCCAAATATTAGTAGTTAGTATTCAAAACATTGAAAACTTTCATTACTTTTCCATTGGAACCTTTTACAACAATAACAATAAATCCTGCGAAGAACATTCTAAATATGCGCTTGTATTTGTAGATTAGCCGGCAGGTGCATATAACGTTTATCAATATAATAGAAACATGTATAAGGAAAGTATTTAAACTAGAAAAAATCATGTCCTCAGGCGGGGACTGAGCCTGCGATTTTTCACTGTCCGGGTGACTGCTATAACCATCTGAGCTACCAAGAACTTGGGAAGGCCCTGTGAATTTCCTCTAGCCCATCAATATTTGCGTTAAAAGCTAACGTTTACTTTACAATGTCGAAATATTCTATTGCAACATCCGAACGAGTATTTTTCTGGTATAAATTAACACTTCATTGTTAAAAAGGCAAGTTAAGAATAGAAACAAGTACCTATTCTAAATTCATTAATTTAATACCAAGATTGAAACGTATTAATACATAAAATGGTCTAAGCGTAAATCAAATTCCAAATATATTTTTTTATTTCCAAAATTAAATAATATTTAATTTTGCATATTATTAATCTGTTAAGACTACAGACAGTTACTTCCCTGAAATTGTTTATTACATTCGGGCTAATAAACAATTTTAGGGAAGTAACTACCTATAAAGGTCTTTTCACGATCTAAGTTTCTTGCCTATAGCAAACAGTTAAATTAAAACAAGAAATGACTTGCATAGTCTAAACAACACATTAGACTATGGAAGTTATTTCTTGCTTCAGTTGAATTGTATGTATGTATATACAGACAAGAAATTAATTTACTACTAAGTAGCTGCACCCGGCATGCTTTGCAATGCTCGTAATAGGAAAACTATAAGATTAATTATAAAATTAAAATAATATAAAAAGTTTTTATAGTCTAGAAACTTTCGCGAGCGTCCCCACTACACCCTACCAAAGTTTTATCACAATGTGTGTTTTTTTTTTTTTTTTATACAAAGCACGACAAATGACTCAACACCACCTGATGTGAAGCAGTAAGAAGAGTCCATATGCGAAGACAGCTAGTGCAGTTCAGACACTACTCTAGCTGCCTCCACCTTGCCGGTGGTGCTTTTTCACGCCTCTTTTGAAGGACCCCATGTTATAGGAAGGAGGGAACACATATGCTGGCAAAGAATTCCAAGTTCTGGAAGTTCGACAAAGAAAAGAGCTACTAAATTTCTTTGTACGTGATGTTGAGGTGGAGACAGTGAATTGATGACTCCGAAGACCGGCACGCGTGTTCCTGAGTAGGAAGGGGGAAGGTGGGATAAGGTCAAATAGCTCTTCAGAACACTCTCCGTGATATAGCCGATAGAAGGCGCTAAGCGACGCAATGTCTCGACGCAATTGCAGAGGCTCAAGGTTGTTGGTGACTTTACATCGCCAACGATACAGACAGCACGACGCTGCAATCTGTCCAGGGCATCGAGTAGGTACTTGGCGGAGCCATCCCACAAGTGAGAGCAATATTCCACGCAAGTGGAATTATAGTGGCGATTAGTGGTTTCGGAGCGAATAGGGGACAAACATACCAACATTGATTTTTTATCTCATAGAAGATAAGACTTACTTAAATTTAGATTTATTGTGTGTCTTCAGAATTAGGCCCATTGTCTACTTATGATAAGTATTTTACTCCGAAAAAGTAGAAAAATTAATGTAATTAAGTTGTATAGTAAGTTAATTACTATTGATAGATGTTATTATATAGCTAATACTTTGACGACCGTCTGGTGTAGTGGTCATACCTCTGTCTACTATTACCTAAGGTCCCGGTAGATGCAAGTATTTGTATGTTGGTTTTGTATGTATGTTACAAATATATAAATATGATTATCTATTATTACTATTATCTATTAGCACAAGCTAATAATGGGCACGACCGGCTGGTCGAGTGGTCTGTACCCCTTGCTATACGGGCTGCTCGATCAAGAGGTCCCGGGTTCGAATCCCGGTAGGGGCAAATGTTTATTTGATAATACGAGCATTTTGTTCGAGTCATGGATGTTTTATATGTTTATTTAGTATTTTTCTAATATTTATATACATATCATTATCAGTATTTATCCGTTATCTAGAATCCATAACACAAGTTCTTAATGATGCTTACTTTGGTAGATAGGTGTGAGTGTATAAAAAAAATGATGCTTAATCTGTCAAGTGGCGTTATACCCCTGGAGGTGAAATAACAATTGAAAAATCAATTGTATCTGGAATCTGATGCTTGACGGGTTAGTGCGGATTAGATAAGTAATAAAAAAATATATATTGAACTGTGGATATAGTTGAAAAATAATAATATTAACATACATACACACACTGTGTCTATATTAATTGTAACTAATATATCCTTCTCGCAAGTCTGCTGGCAGAAATTATTTTAGAAATAAGCAGTGCCTTCGTACAAATATTATTTATAAATTGTTTCTTTTTTTATATTGTGTGTGTACATAAAGTTATAAATAAATACAGTCACACTTATTACTACACACACACTATATGGATGAATAATCTGAAATAAAGTATTATTATTATTATTATTAGCTAACTCAAAGTAAGCATCATGGAGAGCTTGTGTTATGGATACTACAAAGATAAACAATAAACACATTTATTATATTACTAGCTGACCCGGCGAACTTCGTACCGCTTCAGAAGCAATGAAATTAATCCTTAATATCGCTATTAAAAATAAAGGTTGGTGGTAGAAGGGTTGAAAGTATTTCTTGACAAAAATCGTAAAAAAAAATTTTGTCCAATAAATAAAAAAAACTGGATCTTTATCACCTAGAGGTGTAAAAATAGCATGCCTCAAGTCTACTAAACATACACAAAAAAATCATAAAAATTTGTATATTTGTGACAAGAGATTTATATAAAAAAATAATTATGTATTTATATCAGAATATACGTCATATACATGTACAATAAACGACCATGATCTCAGAACGAAAATATTCCTGTTCATCACACAAAATTTGCCCCAGTCTGGACTCGAACCCGGGACCCCCTGACTGAGTAGCGTGATAGAAACACAGTCAAGAAACACGGTCGTTAAATGGTCAGAGACAGTTTTCACTAACTTTTAGTTTTTATATTCAAAATTTACATTTTATATACTATTCCACATAATGAAAGATGTACATACCTTCATCACTTCCAATAAAATGATGACTGACCCCAAGAAAAGGCAATGTCTGTATATCATTTTTCAGTAATTTAGACATTTGCCTTTTACCCCTATTCTGCCATCGGATAATCAACACCCAAATGAGAGAGAAAATCAAAAATAGCTGCCACAACATCTTAAAATTTGAAATAAATTATATCGTTCGATTCTTAACAGTTTTGTTATATTAGTACACACTCGCGTTAAACATTCTAAATTCAATTAATGACACGTACGTCTAGTACGGTTAAAAGTTTCAAGAGAAATATTCAACGAACTCGTCCGCACTCACATATATATCTACGGAAAAAATACTTAAAATCTGTTATATGTCAACGACAAAAAGTTACATTTCTCACGGTTAACGTCTCAACCCTCTAGTATTGAATGAATCATCCACTTGCGTCTCTTACTTATATATTTTATACAAGTATATAGAGGAGCTCAGTGGCGTAGTGGTTTGAGCGCTCTGGTTTCGATTACGAAAACAAAGCAACTTTCGCCATGGTTGAACCCGAGATGGGTCAATCAAAAATTTATAATCTCGAGCTCTTCCGTGCTTCGGAAGGCACGTTAAGCCGTTGGTCCCGGTTGTTCCTGCAACCGTATATATGCTTCAAGTAAGCATTTTTGTTATTTTATGAATCTTGAGGTGTCTGTCTACTGTGACGTAGTTGTGAGAATCATGTTTTGACGTAGGCATTTTGTGACGTGGGTCTACTTATATATCTCAGACCCGGTGTCACACTGGGGTATCGACACACCCCAGTGTGATCTGATCAGGCAACAATAATTAACTTTTAATAATGTTCGTAATTAGCACAATAAGGGCTATAATTTATTTTGGTGGTATATGCGCGGATGCTCGTGTTTGTGAACACGTGTGTGAGTGCTTGTGTTTGCGTATTTGGGGGTATGTGTGTATCAGGCAGGACGGAATGACAGATGGATGTATACCCATGACGCAGATAAATGAAATATTGAACCAAATTAAAATATTTTATTTTATTTTCAAAATTGTTAATTCAAAAAAGTTTTTAAGATAAACAGAGCTAAGATTTCAAATTTTGTTGTACATTTTTTTTCCTTAAAATAAATACTTATCTAAGTACATACTTGTTTACACTTCCTGTTCATGACTTGCACTCAAACCACGCAAAGTAGATTACAACATTTAACAATCCACCATTATAATTATTCTAACAGGTGTACCTTCGCGGAAATACTATGTTACGGATCCTTTTAATGTCATTAATAATTGAGGTTATATAGTAATTATGGCATTACTGCTGTTATCTACCAATCTACCATCTATGCACGATAGTAAATCTCCGTTAAGAGGCAAAAGGAAAAATAGACTAATTGACCTTTCGTCCATTATACCAACTCGCCGCCACCGCTCACACAATAGAAATAATATACAGACGATTTTACAGAGACCCAACTCAAAAAAGCGTATTATGCGGGATAGGGAAAATAAAAAGTACTATAAATTATTATGTAAGTACATATTATGTTCTAATTTCGTATATGCAGGTATTAAATTATACATTTATAAATTACATTTACAAATACATAGTGTAATTATAATTACACTATGTATTATAAAAAATATAAATATAATAAAAAAAAAATGTAAAATATTTTATATATATATTTTTTTTATATATTTTTCTTTCTTTGTGTCTTTCTTTCTTAATTACGTTAATTAAAGTACTCACTTCTTTTGGTTTGACAGAAAGATTTTGATGCATTAGCAATTACAAGATTTTCATTCAAGATTCACCTTTTGAAGTGCTTTTTCGCTTTGATTCAAAGAAGCTACATAGCGTCTATCATTATCAGTTGATAATGCCTGGGCATTTGACTAAATCGGAGTCTTCGTCTTATCGTTATCAATTAGGGCCTTTTTTGTGTGCTATTAATATTCCCAATAAGATCTTCAATTGATTTCGTACGGTGCCACATTGTCATTAATGGAAGATTTTTTTTTTATATACAACTAGATGACAAACAAGCTGACGGCCCACCTGATGGTAAGCGGTAAGCGCCGCCTATACACACCTGCAATAACAAGGAAAAATCACTTGATATTGCAGGTGCGTTGTCATCCTGGGGCCTAAGATGAAATGCCGTCATGCTCAGTAATTACACTGGCTACCTTTCCCTTCAATCCGAAACACAGCGAACTGTTTCACCGCTGAAATAAGAAAGGCGGTGGTACCTACCCAGACGACCCTACATACGGGCCTACCACCTAGTGAAACACGTGAATATCCAGGAAATCCCTGCAGTATCCACGGTTATTAGGCGTATTAAACGGGATGGTAATCGTATTAAGCGTTAAGAAATGTATGAAAATATGTCTCAAGTTGCAGGGACTGGCGTAAAATGGCGTATTATGCGAGAAATCGTATTAAGCATGATCGTATTAAACGGGTTCTACTGTAATTGTGTCTCATATTTCTTTGAAAAAAAAAATAGCTAAGATATGCCCATCTATTTTTATAAAGTCTACAGGTCTATTGTTGTGTCAACGAAAACACAACTGTAGAAATGAATAAGTTTTAAACTTAATATAAAATAAATAGTATTGTTTTATACTTTCGCGAGCACTACACATCCGAAATAAAACCCTTTTACCGGATTTTAAAATTAGATGGTACAGTCGACAGCACATCAAGCGTAACAGTTTGGCCTTGAGGCCGCCCTTACTACGTTCGTAATAGAGGCGGCTTTCGTAGTGCAACTGTTACGCTTGATGTGCTGTCGACTGTACCATCTAATTTTAAAATCCGGTAAAAGGGTTTTATTTCGGATGTGTAGTGGTCACGGGAAGACTGAAGATGTCAATTGCCTTTGACAATTACAAGACAATCGACCTCTTCAGTCTTCCCGTGACCACGATCGAATTAAATGATCGAAACGTCGGGTAATTAAAGTCATTTATCAAAATTAAAGTTAACTCGAAAACGATATAAGGTTATATGCAATTGTTTAGCAAAGGACATCAATATAAATTATTAGTTTCATAACTCACGTAAGTACCTATAAAATTTTTTTTAATAATATCACACTCAATACGTCATAACTGACGCATGGCTGAGTCCGAGGACTGGTCAATTAGTTTCTTTCATACTTATCTTACGTATTTTGATAGTGTTTTTTTTTTATTAAAGTTAAATTTAAAAGCGAGACCATAAAATGTATGATGCCTAGGCTTCAAATAATTTTAATTATGAACCGCAATCCTACCTATAACGGGCATGTAGGTATATAAAGCAAAAGTATAATTATTTAGAATTTACCATGCATTTTTTTAGCCGTCCGATTATTTTAAAAATGAAAATGAAAAATGATTCACTAAATACCTACACAAAAAAGTCGTTTTTTTAGAGCTAGATACCCCGTTAAGTACAAAAAGACAATGGTGACAATCTATAAATAATATTGAAAATTATATTTATTTATAAGAATCTTACCCACGTGCAACTTTCCGACAGCATTATTTTATATGTCTTCCTGGTTTCGTTGTGCTTTGCAAATCACATAAATATTTGTGCTTAATGTGGTATAGCCACAGAAACAAACGAATATAAACGCGAGTACCTTGTTTTTTTTTCCGGGTAGATATCTGATTGCAGACCTGCTCGCCGCTGGCTAGACGACGGGCGTGTGTAGGGGTCGCCCAGTGCTAATACCACTGGGTATACCCACTAAAACTCCCCGGTAACTCCACTGCCTTTTGCGAGGGTAGCCTAGGCTCTAGCAATTTCACCAGCCCACCGCCAGGCAACCCCAGGATTACCCAAAGTCACTTGGGTAACCCCAGACATAGCGGCCTGTGCAATGCACGCACGCAGCCGCGCCTAGTGCGCAGGAAGACGAGCAATCACCGCCCGCCTCCTTCTGCCCACCCTACTACTACGCCGGATAGGGGCGGCCAGCGGATCCTCTTCCCGCTCCCTCTCCGCTGCCTCCTTCTGCGTAAGCACAGTCTCGCAAAAGGAGGCGGCAGCGTCCCATAGTCCATACCCTCTTGCTACCAACCATGGCTCTTACCATGATTGGTAGTGGTAGTGCAGCACGAATCAAGAATCAAGATATTTATTTTGCGAGAATTTGGTAGGTACAAGTTGATCTTAGTAAGTAAAATAAATACATAAGTGTGCAAGACACATTCACCAGAAACTGGCATCCAAAATTTAGTACAAAAAAAATCAATTAATTATTCTATTCTATTGCTAAGTCAATGTTTACAGTATTGGTCAATTACTATTATTTAAATAAGTATTTTAAAATATGTCAATAAATTATCAAATTTTATACAGTCTATTATAATTAAAGTATTCTGTCAAACTATAAAAACAATTTTCCACTAGCTATGTTGTAGCTAAGCTTTATGTTTGTGGACTGTATAAATCAATATAAACCTAAAATATATGAAAAAGCGATGTACTTCATCAAATAATTATTATTGCATGTAAATATGACAAATTCTGATATTGAAATAAATTTGACGTGATAACCGAAAGAGAACTTATATCCTACTAGACTGCAAGAAGGTTCGCGACATCCTCCCCCCCCCCCCCCCCCCCGTGCAGCACTGCACCAACTGGTCACGATCAGCAGCAGTCTGGTTAGGATCAGCAGCAGTCAGGTTTTTGTGCGACCTGTAGATGCGGAGTTGGCTAAAAATGTAGCTGAGCTTTATGTTTGTGGACTGTATAAATTAATATAAACCTAAAATATACGAAAAAGCGATGTATTTCGTCAAATAATTATTACTGCATGTAAATATGACAAAATCTGATATTAAAAAACACTATTTCAAAAACTGACAATTTCACTATAATTTTGACGTAAAAACCGAAAGAGAACTTATATACTAGACTGCAAGGAGGTTCGCGACATATGTCTTTAGTTTTAATTTAAATATATTCAATGGTAGATTCTTTATATTATCCGGTAACTTATTATATATTTTTATTGACATAGGAAAACAATTTCGTGCACGAAGTTCGGTTCTTATGATTGGTAGTAACTATAAGTTTATTTGGATACCTAGAGTCGAACCTGCGTACATCATCATCGATTTTCTTACATAAGTTTGAATGACTTTTATCAAAGACACATAATTCATAAATGTATAAGCAAGGCACTGTTAATATTTTTAAGTTTTTAAATAAAGGTCGAAAAGATACCATATTGTCCACGTCACTTATTGCCTTGATAAATGATTTTTGGAATATAAGAACCTGATTTATATTATACGAGTTACCCCATAAAATAATTCCGTATCTTAGAATAGAGTACACATGTCCATAATACGCTTGAAGAGCGGTTTTTTTACACGCTATCTTAGCAAGTCTCCATAAAGCATAGGAAAATGGGTTTATTTTTTTGCATACATTTTCAATATGTTCCCTCCATGTGCAATTATCATCCAATGTTATGCCTAAAAATTTTGTGAATCTAGCTTCTTCCAAAACTTGGTTGTCGAATGTAATTTTAATGTCACTTTTTTCCTTTGTGTATTTGTAAATTGAATTTATTTTATTTTACTTATTAACTTTTAAATTATTATTATACATCCAATATATTATGGCGTCAATGGCTTTGTTTATATCATTGTTATACTCGCTGACATTTTGACAAGGACGACCAGCGAAATATCATCTGCAAATAGTATGAAGTCGTAGCTAGTAACATTAGGAAGACCGTTAATGTATATTAAGAATAGCAACGGCTCTAGTATGCTTCCTTGAGGTACCCCTGTGTTGTTGACGCTAATGTGTGATTTATAATATCTTACTGATTTAGTTTCATCCAATTGTGATATTTCTACATATTGCTTTCTGTTGGTCATAAATGATTCAAGCCAATTATTCGCTAGACCTCTAATGCCATATCTATTACATTTAAGCAAAAGCAATTCATGTGAAACGAGGTCAAAAGGTTTGCTCATGTCAAAGAATACAGTTGTTATCGACACAGCTTTATCAATATACTCTAGTATCTTATTAACTAGTGTGAAAGCAGCTAATGTGGTTGATTTTCCCTTTTAGAAGCCATTTTGTTCACGCTTTATGATCTGAAATTTATCTATAAATTTAGATAAACAATTATGCATAGCCTTTTCGAATATTTTTGACATTACTGGAATTACTAGGTGGAATTACCATATGTAGGATCGCCTGGGTAGGTACCACCGCCTTTCTTATTTCAGCCGTAAAACAGTTCGCTGTGTTTCGGATTGAAAGGAAAGGTAGCCAGTGTAATTACTGGGCATGGACGGCATTTCATCTTAGGCCTCGGGATGACAACGCACCTGCAATATCAAGTGCTTTTCCTTGTTATTGCAGGTGTCTATAGGCGGCGGTAACCGCTTACCACCAGGTGGGCCGTCAGCTTGTTTGTCATCCAGTTGTATTAAAAAAAGAAAAAAATAATAAGAAACCGGCCTATAATTATCAACATTATGTTTGTCACCTTTTTTTTATATTGGTTTAATTACAGAAATTTTTAAATATTCTTAATTTTTGATTTTAACATTATTATAAATGTTTGAAAAATTACTTAGTAATTAAATTAATATAAAACTAGAAAAATTTCACGTCCTGAGGCGGGAAACGAACCCGAGATCTTTCGCAATCCGGGCGACTGTTCTAACCACTGAGTCACCCAGGACTTAGGGGCTTTAGAACATTTCGACATTGTAGGGTGGACGTTAGCTCATAAACGCAAATCAGATAGACTAGAAGAATTTCACAGGGAGATCCTAAGTCCTGGGTGGCTCAGTGGTTAGAGCAGTCGCCCGCATTGCGAAAGATCGCGGGTTCGTTTCCCGCCTCAGGACGTAAAATTTTTCTAGTTTTATATTATTTTAATTACTAAGTAATTTTTAACTTGTCAGGAAATTCACCTAGACTAAATGATAAATTTATGAAATCGCTTAAGATCGGTGCTATTTCAAATTTGGTTGATTGTATTATTTTAGTATTAATGTAATCGTAACCAGTAGAATATGTCATATTAAGAGAATTAATTATTTTTATAATAATAATAATAATAATAAATATTTATTCATAAAACAGGGCAAAAAATAATACAATCAAGTTTCTTACAATAATTTATAGTTTCATAGGAATCAGTCGGTGATAAAAATCTATATATATAAAAATGTTATGTTGGTTTGTGTACGCTTCAAAAACTCAAAAAGTTCTGCACCGATTGAGTCGAAATTTTAACATGATATAAAATCCGCATCAAGGATTGATTTTATCTATACCACAATGTGCCACTGCGAAGCGTGGCAGGGTACAGCTAGTTTACTATAATTATTGACGTCAATTTCTTTTAAAAGTGTTTTGTTAATTAGATGTTGATTCCCTAAACCATTTATGAAATGTTCATTAAAACAATTTACGATGTCCATTGGGTCTCGTATGTCTTTGTTATTTTTAGTCAGTAGATCCACATAGCATATAAAATTTCTTTGATTAGACCTGTTGTTTATTATATTCCACAAGGCTCTCGTTATATTTTTAGCGTTAGATATATAATTAGAATTTGTTATTTTTTGGGCCTGTACAACGCAATTTTTAAAAAGTTTATTATAGTTATGATATTTTTCCTTATTTTCATTAGTTCTATGTTTATAATAATTAAAACGAAGAGTTCGCTTTACTATCGTAGATTTTTTTATGCCTGTTGTAATCCAACCACTTTTTCTTGGTTTGTATTACATCGTTTTTTTATAATTGGGAAACATAAATTATACAGTAGTTGAAAGGTTTCGTAAAAAATATGAAATGCCCCGTTTAAATTATTCAATGTATATACTTCTGACCATGTAAGGCAGCGCAAACAATCTCTTAACTTTTCTATATTATCAGTTCTGTAGTCTCTTTTGTAGTGAAACCAGTATTGAGGTGATTTATTTATTGGAAATGTAAGTGATTGAGCTGTATTGTGATCGGATAAACCTAAATTATGTAGATCACGTTTAGCATCGAGAATATTGCTCATTATATGATCTATACATGAATTGATTCTAGTAGCTTCCGTAATATGTGGCTTGAAATTGAAATTTTTAGCTATTCTATTCAGTTCATTGGATGCATGTGAAATTTTTAGCGTATCAATATTCAAAACACCTGCAATAACAATTTTATGCTTATATTTGTATCTTAATCTTGTCATCAGTAATTCTAATTTTTCCTAAAATATATTTAATTTAGAACTAGGCGTGCGGTAAATGCAAACAATTATGCATTTGCATGACGGTATCTGTATCCTGCAACATTCAAAGGCGTAATCGCAGGAAATGTCTTTTAAAATGGTAGTCTCTTTTGTGATCGTGTTGTTTCTGCAAAGAATACATACACCGCCTCTTTTTTTGGTGTCGTCTAGAATAACTGGATACTAACTGAAAATCATGAATAGATATATTACTATCACCTCCGGCTCTGATAAAAGTCTCGGAAAAACATAGCACGTCAACACTAATATTATTGTATTCCAATTCTGTGAGGCTAAGAAAGAAAGAAAGAAAGAAAAAATATTTTATTTAAATAGGCCACAAAGAAGCACTTTTAAATCGTCAAAAAAAACACATTTTTACAACTATCACTAAAAAATTATTAACTAACAACGTCATAGTCTCAGTCTGTCTGTCATGTCTGAATTTACACCGGTTCCAAAAGTTGAACTACCGAGAAGATTCCGGCAACAAACTCGTGTAGTCACTCTTTTCAAAATAAATATTCAAATACAATGTTTGTAGTTAAAAAAAATATAACTTTTAGCAGTGCAGTGCCGCCCAGCGATAAAAATAATTAAAATTAGAAGAGAATCTATATCATCGTACCGACAAAGTAGGTAACCAATGTCAAAAGTATTATCGTTATTTTCAAGCTATCTGACAATGCACAATCACAAAATAGGTATACAGAGGTTAATAGTCATAATACTTACACGTAAATAAACTTAAAAACATTTTGGAATTTTAATGTTTCCACGCATTCTTATCATCTAAATATTCTGGGACCTTATAGTAGCCTTTTTTCATTAAAGTTTGTTTGACATATAACATAAGTTTGTGAAAAGGCAGTTCAGTTACATTTGGCGGGACTTTGTTATAAATGTGTATACATTTCCCCATGAATGAGCGACTTGTCTTGTGAAGTCTAAAACTTGGAACAGCAAGTTTATTTTTATATCTAGTGTTTAAGTTATGAATATCACTATGTTTTGAAAAGGTATGTTTATATTTGTGAACATAAATTATGTTCTCATATATATATTGAGAAGCAATGGTCAAAATATTAATTTCTTTAAATAAATCTTTTAGTGAATCACGTGGCTTGAGTCCGTAAATAGCACGCACAGCCCTTTTTTGTAAAATAAAAATGTCTTCAATGTCGGCTGCTGTGCCCCACAATAACAAGCCATATGACATGACACTGTGGAAGTAGCCAAAGTAAACAAGTCTTGCTGTTTCAACATCACACAAAGACCTAATTTTTTTAACAGCATAAGCAGCTGAACTAAGTCTTTTAGATAGGGACGAGATATGAGGATACCATTGTAAACGAGAATCTAACTTAATTCCCAAAAATACTGTAGAGTCAACACATTCAATAGTTTCTTCATTGATTTCAACACGAGTACTAACCTGTCTTACATTTGGTAAAGTAAATTTAATACACTTTGTTTTCTTTGAATTTAACAATAAATTATTATTTTCAAACCAGGATAGCACTTTTGAAATGGCATTATTTACATCCTCAAAGTCAGTTTTAGTTCGGTCTATTTTAAAAATTAGTGAGGTGTCATCTGCAAACAATACCGTCTCACACATTTTTCTTGAAAAGTAAGGGAGGTCGTTGATATAAATTAAAAAAAGCAATGGCCCTAATATCGAACCCTGAGGCAAGCCACTATGCACAGGCGCACCAGAAGACTCAGTTTTGTTTATAGCAACTTTTTGAATTCTATTGGTCAAATAGGATTCAATAAGTTTTAATAAGTTTATTGATACACCATAATGCTTTAATTTACCCAATAATGTTTGATGATCAACACAGTCAAACGCCTTGGACAAGTCGCAGAAGATACCTAGAGCATCCTGCCGATTTTCCCAAGCATCAAATATGTGTTTTATAAGTGCAATTCCCGCGTCTGTAGTATTTTTTCCTTTAGTAACTCCGAACTGTCTGTTGTGAAGCAATTCATTTCTCGTAAAATGAGAAAGCAATTGGTTAAGAATAATTTTTTCAAAAATTTTGCTAAGAGTCGGCAAAATAGAAATCGGACGGAAATTTTTGGGGTCATTGCTATCTCCCGCCTTAAACAAAGGTATTATTTTACTTAATTTCATTTGATTGGGAAATACACCATCATCAATACATTTATTAAATATAAACGATAGTTGAGGAGATATAACATTTATTATAGAATTTATAACACTAACAGAAAAGCCCCATAAATCCTCAGTCTTTTTCATATTCAAAGACTTGAAAGCTTCTATGATCGTATTAACGTTAATTTCATGGAAATTGAAAGGAATATTGCACTTATGAACATGCGTCTCTATGAGAGCAAGTGCGCGCTTAGTACACGAATTCAATTCTTTTGTAATTTTAATAGGTATATTGGAAAAAAAAGTCTCGAAGGTATTTGCAACTCCATCATCTGTTTCTATAGTTTTTCCATTGACATTAATTTTAAAACACCTATTAGTAACTTTTGATTTACCACTTTCTTGATTTATAACTTTCCAAGTGGCTTTTATTTTATTATCAGATTTCTTAATTTTATTACTCAAAAAGTTCGCTTTGGCAGTATTACAAACCTTTTTAAAGATTTTGGAGTACTGTCTGACATAATCAATAAAAAATGGATCAGTGGAAGTCGACTTCTGATAGTATAGTTCAAATAATTTTCTTCTACTTATATAAATACCCGGAGTTGCCCAATCACTAAACTTCCTTTTAGAACTGACTTTAAAGCTTTTTTGTTTAAAAATATTCTTGAATTCAATATTTAAATTATCAAATAAACTGCTATACAACTTATTGGGATCATCGGTTTCTTTTAGACAGTGAATTCTATTCATTACATTATTTTCAAATTTCCTCAAGCGACTATCTGTAATAGGCCTATAAGTTATTTTTTTTATTTGGTTAACATGATGGTGCTCAATAGCGATTTTCTGTCCACTATGATCTGAATTTATACAATATATAATTGATTGTTCAAGTACATCACAGTTACAAAAAATATTATCCAAGCAGGTAGCTGATATTGGTGTAATTCTAGTAGGTTCAAAGAAAGTATGGAGAAGATTAAAACATCTGAATAAATTAAGGAACCTATCTGAGTACGAACATGATACCAAAATGTTTATATTGAAGTCACCACATACAACTATCTTCTTGTTATTGCCACTTATTATATTTAAAACGTTTTCCATTGAAGCCTTAAATAGATCATAGTTTCCAGAGGGAGGTCTGTATACACATACAACAATATGTTGCTCGAGTTCTATGCAGGAAATTTCAATAGTTCGCTCAATAGAGTGACGAACAACATCTGGTCGTTCTTTATATTTTATATTATTTAATAATAATATTAAAGATCCACCTCTAATAGTAGATTCTCTTGTAAAAGCACTTACAATATTATAGTTTTCAATACAGGTCAGAATTTCATTTTTTTTTAACCAATGTTCTGTTAGACATAATACATGCACTTCCATGGTCTGCAAAAATAAACTAATTTCTAGATCTTTGCCAGAAAAGCCCTGTACATTTTGGTGAACAATATTTAAATAATTAGACTTTTCTGTTGTTTTAACATTGCCAGAGACTTTCTCTGTTGTCTTATTATCTAATTTAAATGAATTGGAATAGATTCCAAAACAGTATCATTAGTCAATCTAATTTGCTCAATAGAAGCATTGTCAGGAGTAAATTGCTCAATAGAAGCAAGGGCATTAATAAAAGTCTGCTCAATAGAAGCAGAGGTTTGAATAGCCAAATTTCTGGCTAAAGTTAAAAAATTATAGCTCAGCAATTCAGCTATTTGTCTTCTAAAATACTTAGATAGATTTATTCTATCTTTAGTCAAATAAAATTTATTTTTTAAGTTGGTCAATATATTGAAGTCAATAACTTGTATTTTCTTACTATAATATGCCATGTTGGACAGTACTAAATTTAATTTATACCTAATGTTATTTTCTTCCTGTGGCAAACTGTAACAGTAGGGTAATGTAAACATAACAATTTTTTTCACATTTAATCTATTTAAATAGTCAAGATAGTTTTGAAGCGATTTTTTGTTTACATTACCTCTGTTTCCAATTAAAATAATCAAATTATCACTTTTAGTCAAGTTATGTTTGGATATTTTATCCATAATATTATTGTAAGATGAGCCCGGACTACAGTAATTTGTTACACTTTGTCCCAATTTATTTTTTAACATAAGGCCCAAATCTTTTCCAATTTCATCACTAAACATTATATTATTGTTGTTTGTTTGTGTATAAGAACTGTTTTCATTACTGCTAAACATTTCAAATGTAGGTTGTTCAGAGAAAGATGGCTCACACATTGACATGGACCATTCTAACTGATCCAAGGTGACCAGGCCTGACACCAAGGAACATCGCCTAGCCAAGTGGTGATTTTCAGTTTTGGAAGTGCTTAATAGGTGATTAAGTGTCAATGTGTGTTCCCTCAAACTTTTTCTGTATGAACTATATTTATTAGAAATATCACTTAAAGATGTCTGCAGATTACTAATTTTGTCATTTAAATATTTTACATTATTATCATACATCTCTTGATTTTCTTTGATTAATTTGGAATAAGAATCTAATTTGTTTAACAACACTGTACGTTCTTTACTAAACTTCAAATTTTTCTTATAATACTTTTGCTTTTTAATCATAGTTTTTGTTTTCTTAATAAATTTATTTAATTTTAAATACTTTTTTATTTTGTTTCTGCTGCATTTAACCAATCCTTTAGTGTTGGGTGTATTAATAATCTCATCATTAGAAGAAAAGTTCAATGACACTGCAGGATTTATATTATACGCAACAGAAACCATATGTGGGGCACTATCTATCAATTCATCAAATAGACTCTGATTCTGTGAGGCGGTCCAGTTGAATTTTTCAGATTCCAAAACATTAATATTATTGTAAGCCTCTTTTAAACATTTTTACAATTCAGCGATGCGCCTGAGGGCCTGCTCATACTCATCACTGCACTGGTCAAATTGGTCTATAGTATATTGCAATTTGTCCTTTTCCTCAATTAACATTAAATTTTGAGTGTACAACTCACCCATTTCCTTTTTTAATTTACAGTTAATGTCTAGAGAATCTAACAGTTCTTTTTCATTGTCATCCCTTTCCCTACTCAATTGCTTAACCAACTCCTTGGAAGCCTTTAATTCCTGCAAAGCCAGTTGATATTCCTCCTGGCGAGCCAAGGCCTTACGGGTCATCATTTTATTATGATAGTAAACACAAATAAAATATAAAACAAAACCGTTATTTGTTCTCAAGAAGTTGTTCAATCAACTTAAAAGTGAGGTTACTTTACGGCAAAAAATACAAACACTATCGATGTAAATATGGAAAGACTATTTAAACATCTCAGTTATCAATAAATACAGACTAAAACTGAATTTAAAACACAACTTACTTGAAAGGGATAGCAACGAAATGAGTCACTCGCCGGTTTTACAATATCATAATACTGATATTATGACACAATTGGTTGTCACTACACATTTATATACACTTTTGATTGTTTAAATATAATTAATATTTAGTGATTACTGAAAACGGGGCCGTAATTATTGTTAAAATAAAATATTAGTTAGGGAGCAAATTGCAACAGCTGTTTACGATAGTGTTGCCACACGAAGAAAAAACTAAGTTGAACCATTTCCTTTTTACTAAGGAGACCCGCAATGTTTTGATGGAGAATTGTTAGGGTAAGTTCATCATTACAGTCGAAAAAACGTTTCGTTTTTTTGCGTTAATACAGTATGCGTAGTGGGCTTTAACTTAGGAAAATAGTCAAGGATACTTTTTTGAACATGCTTAATGGACTTGCTTAGTTTCTTCTGGTTGTTTGTGTCGTTCTTATACATATATTAGCTTTGTTTTAGGTGCTCTCTAGTGTAATTAAAAATGTTTTAATTCCTATTTGTCAATAAATATTTAGATTCGTAGGTAGTCAATTGAACCAATAGGTGTATTTATTTTTTTACTAATTATTCGGATTTTCAATGAATTGCTCATAGATTTATCAATAAGATTATTAAAACAAAGAAAATTACAATTTTCAAAAAGGCTACAAGTCAATCTTATGCTACTATTAATTATATTTTCATTTTGGTGATTGTTGTTTAAAATTCCTCACACAATAACAGAGTTTTGTTTTAACAACTTTAGAACAGAATATAACTCAGAAGTTGTTTTTAGAGCATTCGTATCGTTTTCACCAACACATATAATTATTTTGTGAGTATTATCTAACTTAAGGTCGTTTGTAGTTTTCAAAATTTCTTCTGTCAACGCATTCGGCTTTATTTGAGCATATATTGTATAATCTTCATATTTAGTGTTTATGCGTAAATTCGATAAATATGAAGATACGTAGTATCTCTAACTAGTCTGTGATATGAAGCAAGACCGGTGCATTGCTGAGATCCATAAATATGTATTTTCTTTCTTGCTTTCAATTTGGAATTTATATTTTTGGCAATTTGGTCATTGTTTTGGAATTCGATTAATCCATCATTATCATTATTCAATGTTTTGTTTAATTCATTTGGTTGTAATACAGATCCTTCAAAAGATTTATTGAGGTTTGTTAAAGATAAGTCAATCCTTCTCTTTTTTGTTTTTTTTTGTAGGTGAAGAACAAATTTTCGTTAGTTGTTGTATTCTACAATCTTTGTTTTGTATTTCTTTTTGTAATCTATTCTATATGGAGATTTTCGATTTCATTGTTTGCACTTTGTAGTTTAATATTTAAGTCATAGGAGTTCTTTCATACAATTAATTTCATCGCAGTCCCTAGTTGAAAGGTCAGGAAGACTTCTTGTAGGTTTGTTTGAGTCCTGAGAGAGAAAAGAGCTATCATTATCTTTAGATTGCAGTTCACGTTCAGAGAAACTTGGTGTCTTCGCCGTTTTTTTTCGTTTTGTGACATATTCGCACGTTACAGGTAGTAGCCGAAGCAGGAGTGTCCGGTCAGTACCTGTACCATGCGGTAGGTCAGGCTGCCCAGCCGGCGCCCAACACACTCCTCCAACACCGGACGAATTGCTTCAATCGTCCAGTGGCCGGCTGTTGGAGTGCCTCGGCCCATTGGTGCAGAGCCTCGCCAAGGTAGTTAAGGTGCAACTTGACGGGATCCCGGACCCTCTCTACTCGGACTTCGAGCCCTGGTGGGGTTCTGGGTCTCGGGGCGTAGATGGACATGGCTCTCGTTTTGGAGAGAGCCACCTCCAGCCCCAGGAGGCGGACGTGCCGACCGACGCAAGATGGACCGCCTCATCCCATTCACGTGCCCTTGCTGTGACCAGCGTGTCCTCTACGAAGCGTGCGGATGAAACAGTGTTTCATTGTGTCTACCCTTAAACTGTGTCATTGTGAGACACCTAGGGTATTTTGCAATAACCTTAAAAAATAAGATACAAAAATTGAACTATTTAATAGGTTGTCTGGTCTACGTAAATCTATGATACATGTACACAAATAGTCGTTTTAGGTAGAAAAACGAAAAATGAAATGAAACTAAAAAAAATATTAGTTATTTCAAAAAAATCCAAAATAGCTCCACAGACAAGTCGTTTCACAATCGGCGCGCACGCTAACTGGGGAGAAGTACAGGGTATATGACAGTGGGCCTAATTCGGGGAACACACTTTAATTCTAAATTTAAGTACAGTATATCTCTTTCTAGCAAATAAGTAATAGGAAAAAGAATCTGTTTAGAGCTGTCACTCAAATTTAGATAGATTTCAAAGAAACCATAGACAATTTTAGACGGCATGTACGGTGGTGCCTCCTAAACACTGCATTTTAGCACGTTCAATAAGGTCGAAAATTGAACGCACTTTTTCAAATGTCTATTTATATGACAGCCATCCTTTTCTTTTTCATTTTGAGAGAAAGAAATAGACTGAACTAAAATTTAAACTTAGCATGTGTTCGCCAGAATTAGGGCCAATGTCTCGACAAGCCATACTGCACTATCATGGCAACGTCTCGTTTTAAAAATACGGCGTTGTTTCATTGTGTACGACTGTTTCAACGTTGAACACTCGACCCTACTTATTATTTGTTGAGATGACTTGACTAGAAATTCTTGTAATTATGAGTCAAGGCTGGCCAACCAAAAAGATAAGAAATTTCTAATTTCATGTCAAAGTTGCCACAAATTTAATCATACACTTAGCACGCAATATTATACGTGACGATTAGACGACGTGAAAAGTAACGACTTCTCAAACACTCAAAATACTAGTACTTATATAAACAAAAAAAATCATGTCTTGAAGACTTGGGATGAACCTGTGAATTTCCTCTAGTCCATCTGTATTTGCCTACAATGTTGAAATATTCTGTTTCAACCATAAACGAGATGTTTCATATCCGGCTAGGTATATGTACAGTATCTCAAAAAAATCAGGAAAAGTTTCCTGAATCCGCAAAAAATACTATTAATTTGTTTTCAACATCAGAAAAGTTGAAATTTTTCATCGATTTCGCCGTTATTCACTATGGCAAAAAACGTCACGAAAGTGACCCTACCTATGCGCCATGATGAATATTTGGCTGTGTTACAGTTTTTTCTATAAAAATACTTGTTTTGTACCACGCAAAAAAGCAAATAAAAAGAAAATGGACAATTGAACACTGTTTTACATATTTTTACCTATTTTTTAGTATAGTGTACATAGACCTATGCTCAGACGTGCCCAACATTCCATTGTATAATATCATTTTTGAAAATTGTCCTTCAACAATAGAAAAGGTACGCGGTAAGCGGACTTTGTTGTCAATTAAATGCCAATGAAACCACTATTCAATAAAACAATACTAACGTCATTCACACATCACACCCTGGTTGTTTGTTTTATCGAACAAACAGTTTTTTTTGTCAAAAGCAGTAAACAAGCGTAGGGCCTAACCTTACAACTTTATTTTATTGCGATTCTGAGAATGAATCATAGCATATTTTTTTATTTGGTCTTTTTTTATTTAACAAGCTATCCACACCCGGCATGCTTTGCATTAAATGCCCGCAAGGATAAAACTATGAGGTTTTACTATCCAGGAATTTACGGGCGTCGCCAAGACAGTCTACCAAAGTTTCATCATTATCTGATCAATGAAAATCGATGGATCGGAACGCATAGAGGACAAACATACACATACTGATTTTATTTTTTATATCAAGTAGTCTGTGTAAAACAATAAATTTCATATTTTATTTAATAATGTTGTGCATACCTATAATTTCAATGCATTTATGATACTTTTTTTAAAAAACAAATGTTGCAATGTAACTTACCTTTATGTATATAGTTGGTAAGCCTTGAATAAAATTAAAATAAAATAAAATATATGTCACAAAATGAGGACAAAATGTATATACTATGATAGTGATGATATGACTTTTAAGTTGGTGAGTACAATTTCTTACATATCGATTTTTTGTGTATAGGTAGGCAAACAAGACAGGTAATACGAAGTTAACATAGTTATATCTTATCTATCTGTCATCTTTATAATTCGACACCTCTATCAAAAATTCTCAATTAAAAACTGTACCTATTTAGAAAAGAACAACTACAAATTTAAAAAGATCCCTGCCTGCTTTTAATTTAGAGTAAAAAATTTTTTTTTTTAGCCTTAAGTATGCATCATTAAGAGCTTGTGTTATGGATACTAGATAACGGATAAATATTGATAATAATATGTATTTAAATATTAGAAATATACTAAATAAAGATATAAACATCCATGACTCGTAAACAAATGCTCATACTCATTATACAAACATTTGCTCCTACCGGGATTCGAACCCGGGACCTCTTGACCGAGTAGCCTGCATAGCAAGGGGTACAGACCGCTCGACCAGACGGTCGTCAAATTCACTAAACTGCAAACTAAAGCTATACTTACTACGCTAAAAATTATTTTAAAAGGCTTGTATTCAATTGTACATCATACTTGCCTAACCTAATCAACCAAGGGCATTAATTGAACACAAAAGCTCTCCAAATCAATGGATTATAGAGTTTTTGAAAAACGTTTAATTATTTATTTTATTCAGTTAGTTGTATCACTGTTTGTTAATTAGCCGCTAGTAATATCTATGTTATAGTCAATCCTCGAAGCTCCGGCGCTCCTAGGTTTGACTATTCAATCCTCAGGTCTGACTTGAGGTCTTAGTCAAAGCCGAAAAAAATGAAGATTTTCGGCCTGTGACTAAAGAATTTTCGTCAAACCTAGGAGAAACTAATTTGATCAGGCAAACGTCAAAACTCAATTTAATGAAATCGGGGGTTGACCAGTCAAACTTCAATTAGGTATTAGAAAGTCTTAGTTTGTTAAATTAGGTTTTGTTTTTATTTAATTTTAATGTTTATTGTTGTTATATTGTCATAGTTTTGAGTCCCGAACATGTTGCCGAAAACCAACTACTTAATAGATCCCATAGATTTTTTTCACTTTTATAATTTTCATCGAATGAACTGTAGACCAATGCACGTTTGACCAAAAAAGAAAAAAAATATAACCACGAAATCTAAGGCGATCGCATAGCGATCACCATAGATTTCTGCCACGGCCGTGTCGGGCTTTCACGGACAGCTCTGTCTGATGTCGTATAGGTACCTACCGAGATTTCGTGGTTATTTTGTGTTTCTTGTATTATTATTATTATTATTATTATATTCCAAAAAATATGTTGCTAGGTGATGAGTACCTACTTGAATTTAATTATTTTATCCTTTTCAGCTTTAGTTCTAAGGTTCGACTTTATAACAGGCCAACGTAATATCCACAGATAAATAGTGATGTTTGCAGTGCAATCGTTAATTGATGTGTCATTCTTAAACAATGTGTCAAACAGTACACTTGCACCTACATTTAATACACATTTGACAACCAATGATTCTTATAAGAGAATAAGGCACACCAAATGTTAACTTAAAAATGATGTAAACAACATCATTTTGCATGTCATTGTACACATGACAGCACATTAAGTGTAACAATTTGCAAAGCAAAGCCGCCTTTACACGAACGCAGGAAGGGCGGTTTCAACGTCAAACTGTTACGCTTCATGTGTTGTGGACTGTACGCAACCAATTACCATGGTGTTGCTATCTACAAATATGAATTTCTAATTTGCCATGAGATTCTGGTAGACCTTATACTCATTTTTATTACAAAATATGTAAGTTGCGTAAGAACCCTTTTCTTACAAGGTCAAGGGCCGCTTACTATTGAGCATGAGCACGTCAAAGTTTATTTATCACTTTTCCACACCTAACTGCATATTTTTTTTTACGCACTTAGGTGTTACTAGGGTTCCTAGGTCGCATGTAGGGTGGTCAGAGTAGGTACCACCGCCTTTATTATTTCAGCCGTGAAACAGTACGCTGTGTTTTGGATTGAAGGGAAAGGAAGGTGTAATTTTCTGGGCATGAATGGCATTTTATCTTACGCCTCAGGATGACAACGCACCTGCAATATCAAGTGATTTTTCCTTGTTATTGCAGGTGTCTATAGGCGGCGGTAACCGCTCACCACCAGGTGGGCTGTCAGTTTATTTGTCATCTAGTTGTATAAAAAAAAGTATGGAAAGGTGTCATTGCCGCATAATATGACCCCCGAGAGCGTTATGACAGTTAAAATCCCAATTCATCCGGAATGTGTGCCTTGATAAGATAACACCATTTTTAGCCCTAGGCGAAAAAAAGGGGTGTTGTAAGTTTGCCACTAATAATATGTGTGTCTGTCTGTAGCATCATAATTCCCAAACGGATGGACCAATAGCACAGCAAGCTAGTAAATGCTTCGCTAATCAATCCTAAACTGTCGTCGTGGGCCCAATGGACCCAGGTTATTTTCGAAGTCCGGTCTACAGACGACCACAGAAGTAGCTTAACATTAGTACAATGTCACACCGCTACTGCGCTCGTACTTAATAGTTGCTACCGTACTATATTAACGCCGTAGTTATCGGGACAGGGTACTAAAGTGTTCAGTACTTCTGTGGTCGACCGTACTTACGGCATCAGGCAACGCATCTCCCTACTAGTCCTAAGGTAGGCACTTGCTTCCACGTGGGTACATTGAACCCACGACTATTATACATACGTAGCTTTCTGTATTTATTATTTTATGTATTAACCGTATGTAGGTACGACTTGTGAAAATCGTTTAAGTATGCAATTTATGCTTGTATTTTACAGGTCGAAACCTGCCAATTTTTTTTGAAAAGATTGTTTTGTATTTGTTGATTTTCTGAAGAAACATACTGTAATTTATAAAAGAGAAAAAAAAATTTGAAAAACATGTACATTTTGTACTTTTTCAAGTCACCAATTTAGTAACAAGAAAACAATAACTAATTTTTTTGGTTAAGTTCGGGCAATGCCTTCCAATAGTCTTTAATTTTGATTTTAACATTATTATAAATGTTTGAAAAATTATTAACTAATAAAAATTTATCTAAACTAGAAAAAATTCACGCCCTGAGGCGGGGATCAAACCCGCGACCTTTAATGTTAAAATCAAAATTAATGAATATTTGAAAGCAAGGCCCGAACTTAACCGAATCGTAGGTATTTGTAAATACGCTCGTTTCGGATGTTGAAATAGAACATTTCGACATGGTAGGGTGGACGTTAGCTCATAACGCAAATACAGATAGACTAGAAGAATTTCACAGGGATATCTCAAATCCTGGGTAGCTGAAATGGTTAGAACTGTCGCCCGCATTGCGGAAGGTCGCGGTTTCGATCCCCGCCTCAGGACATGAAATTTTTCTAGTTTGGATACATTTTTATTAATAAATAATTTTACAAACATTTATAATAATGTTAAAGTAATTAAAATCTAATAAAACTAGAAAAATTTCACGTCCTGAGGCAGGAAGTCCTGGGTTGCTCAGTGGTCAGAGCAGTCGCCCGGATTGCGAAAGGTCGCGGGTTCGTTTCCTGCCTCAGGACGTGAAATTTTTCTAGTTTTATTAGATTTTAATTACTTAGTAAGTATTTATTCAAACATTTATAATAATGTTAAAATCAAAAATTAACAATATTTGAAAGCACTGCCCCAACTTAACCGAATCGTAGGTATTTGTAAAAATACTCGTTTCGGATGTTGAAATAGAACATTTCGACATTGTAGGGTGGACGTTAGCTCATAACGCAAATACAGATAGACTAGAAGAAATTCACAGGCATATCCCAAATCCTGGGTAGCTCAGATGGTTAGAGCTGTCGCCTGCATTGCGGAAGGTCGCGGGTTCGATCCCCGCCTCAGGACGTGAAGTTTTGCTAGTTTAGATACATTTTTATTAGTAAATAATTTTTCAAATATTTATAATAATGTTAAAATCAAAATTAGTGAAACCCTTTTATCATGTAGAAAATGAGCTGGTGGTAATCAAACGCCTGAACTGATCTTCATAAATTATACTTAGCTAACAACCATCCTAGTCACGTAAGCTTTAAAAAAAAACAAATCAAAATCGATCTATTCGTTTAACAGCTACGATGCCACAGACACACAGATACACAGACAGACACATCAAACTTATAACACCACTCTTTTTTCGTCGGGGGTTAAAAAGCGATTAAAGAATAATAACGTAACAGAAAGACAGATTTTTTTTTTTTTTTTTTTTATATAAAGCACGACAAATGACTCAACACCACCTGATGTGAAGCAGTAAGAAGAGTCCATATGCGAAGACAGCTAGTGCAGTTCAGACACTACTCTAGCTGCCTCCACCTTGCCGGCCCGAAAGGTGCTTTTTCACGCCTCTTTTGAAGGACCCCATGTTATAGGAAGGAGGGAACACATGTGCTGGCAAAGAATTCCAAGTTCTGGAAGTTCGACAAAGAAAAGTGCTACTAAATTTCTTTGTACGTGATGTTGAGGTGGAGACAGTGAATTGATGACTCCGAAGACCGGCACGCGTGCTCCTGAGTAGGAAGGGGGAAGGTGGGATAAGGTCAAATAGCTCTTCAGAACACTCTCCGTGATATAGCCGATAGAAGGCGCTAAGCGACGCAATGTCTCGACGCAATTGCAGAGGCTCAAGGTTGTTGGTGACCTCTACATCGCCAACGATACGGACAGCACGACGCTGCAATCTGTCCAGGGCATCGAGTAGGTACTTGGCGGAGCCATCCCACAAGTGCGAGCAATATTCCACGCAAGACCGGACCTGAGTTTTATACAGCAGGCATAATTGGTCAGGCGTGAAAAATCGACGCACCTTGTTCAGGACACCGAGCTTCCGTGAGGCTGTTTTTATCACGGTTTCGATATAGTTCCTGGAATTCAGATCGCAACATATCTCCATACCTAGCAAGTTTAGGGAGCCCTGTGCCGAAAGAGTCGTGCCCTGAAGAGACGGAAGGGGAAGGAACGGCGACATTTTGGCTGTAAACGCGCACACCTGTGTTTTCTTAGCATTGAACTCAACAAGATTGTTAGATCCCCATTCAGATACGAGGTTCAACACCCTGTCGAGCTCAATGGTAAGATTCTCTCTCTCTCTCTCGGTTTCAGCGCGCCCAGCCCCTGGGCGACCGTAATATCCCCCATGCACTGTACTGTCATCTGCATAGCAATGAATGTTTCCTAACGGAATCATGTCATTGATATGAAGAAGAAAGAGTGTGGGGGATAGAACAGAGCCTTGTGGTACACCAGCATTCACTGACATGAACGGCGAAGCGCATCCATCCGCGAGGACACGGATTCTTCGCTCATGCAGGAAGCCGGCGATCCAGTTACAGAGCTGAGCGGGCAGACCGTATGCCGGGAGCTTGGAGAGAAGAGCCTTGTGCCAGACCCGATCGAATGCTTTGGCAATGTCAAGGCTAACAGCCAGTGACTCTCCACGTTTGTCAATAGCTTCACCCCAGACATGCATTAAGTACGCTAGAAGATCACCCGTTGACCGGTTCGGCCGAAACCCGTACTGTCGATCATTAATTAATGAGTGATCTTCTAGGTATCGGATCAGCTGGTGGTTTAAGATCCGTTCCATGACCTTGCAAAGAACTGAGGTGACAGCTATCGGGCGGTAGTTAGCTGGGTCTGATCGGTCTCCCTTTTTGGGGACCGGTTGCACATTGGCCTCTCTCCAAGATTCCGGCACACACCCGGAAGAGAGAGAAAGACGGTATAGCCGCGCTAAGACAGGAGACAACTCCGCTGCGCAGTTTTTCAGTACTATCGCTGGAATGCCATCAGGTCCACTAGCTTTCCAGACGTCGATTGATTGAAGCTCCGCACGTACATCACATTGCCTAATACGAATATCGGGCATTGTGTGGCCACAGTGGGAGAGTGTTGGTGGCTGTAAGTTGCAGTCGTCGATTCGGGAGTGAGCCGCAAACCGTCTTATTACAAAAAACTACTTAGTACTTGGTTTAAACTAGGACTAAGTGGTCCAGGTTTAATACGGTATTAAAGCTAGTACTAGGATTGTTATTAGAAATCCTAGACTTACTGAGGATCAAATAGTACCAGAGTTAGTTCATGGATTAGTAAATAATTCACAGATTATAAATAAAAACGGCATTAATCATTCATTCATTCTCGAACCGTTCAGTGGACCGTTTCGTTTCTCTAATTGTTACTATTTTAAATGCTGATTTTATAGTCATTTAGTAACTTATCAAAGTAAAAACATTTAAATATTTAATTATTTGTTATTGTTCGATTTATACAATAAGTATGATTAATAATTTTGATGCACTTTTTCAAATTTTATAATATTTTGAACACCTCTAGCGTGAAAAGGAGTGTGGGGTTGTATTGTAGTTTTTTCCTACAAGCATCTTAGTACCTACTGAATGTCAGAAATCACAATTATTTTTATTTACCTTTCCGTAAAGTTCTTAATAGATTTCCACTAGCCAAAATAAATTGACTTTAAATCGATAAATAAATATTTTTCATAAACTTACCTAACATGGAACAACAAAAGAAAAAAATCGAGTGAAAATTATGGAAGTGATCAAAACAAAATAAAGCTGCAATATTTTCAACATTGTTATGCAATGCTAATCTTTAATGAAAATAATACCGAATGCTCTTATTATCCAAGGAAATATTACGTCAACTTATTGCTCAGTCGACGCACATAATAGAGGACAAGTCGACTAAAACTACAATAAATATGTTAAAAATAAAAGAGCAAAAAAATATAATGATCAAGTAAGTACTTAGTTGAATTTTGCTTTTTTCATACTTTAGTGTAACAAAATAGACTACAGATTCGATATGCTGAAATAAATATTGTCTTATTGTATTTGTGTAGGTAATGTACCTACATAAATAGGTACAAATAACTTACAATTACATAATCCTCTTATCTCTATATTATATCCCCTTTGGAATGAGTTTATGTGTATGATGTATATTGATTGTTGGATAAATAAATAAAAGAAAAAAGTCATCATAACTATAATTTAATACTAAATCCGTCCAAAATACATTTGATTTCAATTTACAGATGTGAAGATTGTAAGTTGATTTAGATTGTGTCAGGTTATTGTAAAAAGCAATACAGAATTCAAAAAAAAAGCAAAGGAAATGTTACAAGTAGAGCACACTTATAATAACAAAAGAAGATGTTTCAGACTGGCCGATGTACTTGTACACAATCTCAAAAAATGAAAAAAAAATAAATGAATCTAGGAAATGTACAACTAAATATAAATAATGTATAGTTTTTTGGCTTAAAAACAATAGAACTTCTTAGTTCACTTTTGATATGGGAACTATAGATAACATATCACAATAAAGAAATAAGCTGAAGTCTTCCGAATTGCTGTTTTGGCACATACAAAGTCAGTATTACACACACATTACCCCGTGAAAATAGTATGATGTTGAGCAAATTATGAAATAATCATTTGTGTATAAATGAAATATGCCCAACAATTAAAATATATCACATAGATATTTAAATGTTTTGTCAACTTGTTGGAAAAAAAATATTATGAGTTATTATTGCAACTGCATATCAGGACAACATACAGTAGGTTGCTGTCTCCACACTATGACCAATGTCTGGTACCTACTTAGGTTAGCAATTATTGCTGCTCTGGCCTCGCTTCTTGGATAATATACTTGTAATGAAAGATAAATAAAATAATTTATTACTAATGATGTTTTATTGAAATATCTCAGACTACAAAATAATAATCAGCAAGAATTTGTTCAATCTGGTTCTCCTTTGGCTTGTATTAAGTTACAAGCCCAGTGATACACATAGTTTTAGTTCTCAGGTACGATTCATGTGAAGTACATGACCAGTTAAAAGATCTGCGTTATATGTAGTTGTAGTTCTCAGCATAGGTATGATTCAGGTGAAGTACATGACCTGTTGAAAGATTGTGTTATTTATATGTAGTTGTATTTGAGTCATGCACACTATATAAATTTGAAATCAGCATCATAAACCACCTAAAATATGGTTGCTTATTAGTCTTACTTTTCTAGGTATCATAAAAACAATTTTACTGGGTTTAATACCAAATATCAACTTTATTAAATCGTAACTATTAATATTAATTACCTACCTATATAATAACACAAAAGAAATGTATCTTTTTTTTAGTATAAAGGAATATTTAAACTAGAAAAAAAGTTCATATACCCAGGCGTGATCCGAACCCGCGGCCTTTCACGATCCGGGTGCGCTAACCCGAGCTGCCGAGGACTTGAGACCTCTATGAATTTCCTTTAGTCCATCTGTATTTGCGTTACAGTAAAGATACGCCATGTATACAATCAGTTGTATCATCTTGGATCTGTGAATAAAATAACATATGTACCTATATTAGTAGGTACTCGCAAACTATCTGCAATTAATATAGCTATTCATAAAAATCAGTGTTGATTGACAAATATTAAAAACACTTACTTCGTGGCGATCCCAGTTCTCAAAAACCACTTGCATTTCAGGGCTCAAAGAAGCTCCTCGAGGATCGTGGGCCAAATCTCTTCTCTTAATAAATCGACTATTTTCTGACCAAAACATTTAGTAAACCTATATTTATGCTTGAAATTTTCGTCAGTCAAGTCGAAGGGGTTGACTTGTTGACGATGTCTATTAGGATGACGACTAGACATATTCTCCACTAAGTCAAAGTTTATTCAATCATTAAAATTGTTGTCATTTTTTAATAACAGTAATATTACTATTATTCCAAATTATTCTAACCTGACAACAAACTTCTAGTTCGCTCTGAACACGCGTCGACTGATATGCGCACGGCGGAATGGCGCGGTAGGCGAGAAGCTGCGCAATACAGCGCGGTGCAACTTCAGAGCGAACTAGATGTTTGGCCCGAGCCCGCGAGCGTACTTACTTAGTACCTTAGTACCAAAGATAAACTAGGGGTCACGGCGGTTTATCTTTAGTACCATAGTTAGTCCATGGTTTAGCGTTAGTCTGCGTTTTATAATAACGATTTTGTTTAGTCCTCGTTTAAACCCAGTTTAGTTCTAGTACTAAAGTTAGTCCTCGTTTTATAATAAGACGGAAAGAGTTTAGAAAGTAAGAAAGTAGAGAAATATAGTAAAAGGAAAGTTTCGCAGTCATGACAAATGCGAAACTTTTCTTACATATACTATACATATAGGTGTACTATTTAAAAAGCCAGTAGGTATGTTGGCTCGAACCAGATTGAAACCCAAACCATGTACAGTCACACACAAGCAATAGTTTGTAGCCACTTATGACATTAGCAGCATCCTTACCTTATTAACTTTGCGATAAGATTCATGAGTAGTCGCGACCACTCAAAGTGTGCACGTGTTTCTCATGACTGTAAACAGAGCATGACAGTTCATGAACACTTAGACAAGGTTAATTTTATAAGTAATAAGGCACTATTTAAACACACAACCACATCCACACAATATTTTAAATGTGTAAGTAACTCTGCCTGTCTGTCTGTTACATTTTTACTCCGAAGCTAATGCCTAACGCAAGTTTAATGTCCAACAAAACAGTGTATCCAATAATACCTCATAAATAGAAAGATTAATTTTAGAAATAGTTTGAGTTAATTTAAAGAAGTAATAGTTTAAGTTAATTTTGTTTCATAGAAAATAATAGTTATTTGTTCAAAAAGTGAGCAAAATTATTTTTTGTAGCGAGTGCTAATGTTAAATCACGAACCAGCGAAGTAGTCTAAAATTGAATCACAAGCATAGCGAGTGATTCACAGTTAGACTACTGAGCGCAGTGAGAGATTTAAAGGCACGAGACAAAAAAAATACTCTCGTGTGAAACATACAACTTTTCACCTCTCCAGCGAGAATATTGTGAGATACACAAACAATATTAATTCAGGCGTTAAACAATAATTTTCATCACTTGATGAACACATTTTTGTAATTAAATGAACAAAATAATAACAATTAATTATAAACACAAGTCGAACAATCAAAACAATCTGAATTTATTTTTCCCGCTTTGTCCACAGATATCTATAATATAAGACTATTTTTGAGTTGCATTCCGAAATTACAGTGCATCTCATTTTTTTGAAAAGTAAATACTAATTATATTTTTATGTATGACATTATTGTTTACTGAATTATATAGTTATTATTATTTTTCAAGAAAACGCCCATAAATTAAAAACTAAAATAATTAAATTACATAGCTGTGCGACTAGCGCTAGTCCTGAGTTTCGGAACGCGCTACTGCCTATCTCAAATTTATTTAAAAACTTACTTTGCCTCACGCTCGCTGCAAAAACCGGTTTTCCTTCGAGTTTTTACGAAGCAAAAGAGCTATTTTGCTGCTGGAGAGGTGAAAATACTTTTTTTATGCTTGAAAAAACACAAAAATGTTAATATAATGTATTTATTATGATTTTTTTATATTATTATTATTTCATTACTATTATGATGAGTAATAATTAAATACAGTTAATAGGACTGAACAAGTTTATTATCTAGGAAGAAAACAACAAAACTCACTTCGACAGATGACAAACATTGCTAGTATTTTACATGTAAGATGTTAGAACAATCCGGTTTTGTTTAACGTTTATCTAAGAAACCGCATCTTTAAACAAAAATGTATTGTATCTAAAGATACTAGGTCATAATAATATTTACTAGCGCCCTGAGTTACTTTTGGACGTTTCAGTTTATAGGTAGGGCAAGGCTTCACACTAAGATTAGCATCCTCCTGGAATGGAAATATATTGAGTCGGTGGGCGTGCAAGACCGCGTAAGAGCAGTTTGCAATATGCGCGTATGTGCTTTTTGTTTATTTCACAAGATGGAGGAAAAAAGTTAATATCTTGGATATTTATACACATTTCTTTGACTGAACTTGTTTGGGATTTCTCTGGGTGTTGTTTAATGAGAATCTAGTATTAGCGAATCAGCGCTAAGAGCCCGCTGGCGCGATAATAATATTTCACTTTTGCGACTTTTGTAAATGCCGGTATTGCAAACTGCTCTTACGCGGTCTTGCACGCCCAGCGACGACGATTAGATCTTGAGAATGGAATTGGCTATATTTTTTGTCGGCTGGTATCCACGCAAGCGGAGGTAGAAATGACAGGAGCGGCGCGTGATTATATTGTGGTAATTTTACTAGCTGGTAAAAGCTTCTGCGCGAGACTGCAGGATGTACCTATCAGTTTATTCTCAATTTGTTAAGCCGCGAAGGACTCCCGGGAGTGTAATGACTTTTTTTAAAAAAAATTATTTATTTGTTTACATAAATCACACAGCGCTTTGTTATACTTATTAATATTATACAAAATGTATATAAAATAAATTTTTTCTTAATGCCAATAACGGATTTACATTATTTAAAGTAAAAGGAAAATATTAATACACAGTGAATTTAGAGTATAAATAAACAGCGAAGCCAGAGTGAGTTACTACTGTGTGTGTGTGTGTGTGTGTGCGTGTGTGTGTGTGCGTGTGCGTGTGCGTGTGTGTGTGTGTGTGTGTGTGTGTGTGTGTGTGTGCGTGTGTGTGTGTGTGTGTGCGTGTGCGTGTGCGTGTGTGTGTGTGTGTGTGTGTGTGTGTGTGTGTGTGTGTGCGTGTGTGTGCGTGTGTGTGTGTGTGTGCGTGTGTGTGTGTGCGCGTGTGTGTGTGTGCGTGTGTGTGTGTGCGTGTGCGTGTGTGTGTGTGTGCGTGTGTGTACCATACCAACTACAGCAGTTGATTTATTATTTCACTTTTGAATTTGTTTTTACTGATATTAAAATTTAACTTAATAAAAAACTTATTTCTTTACATTGTTACGACTCCGACGTGAGCTTCGAAAAATTCTTCATCCGCAACATTCCTAGTACGCGGATATGAATAATTAAATGTAGGCGAAGTTTCATAACATTACATAGGTTAATAGCGAGTAGTTATTAAATTGATCATTTACGTTACAATGACGTCACTGTTGAGTATTAAAGGTCAAAACGTGGTGTTTATGTCGCAGCCACGTCGCTTAACACGCCGTACCTATTACAAATAGCGCGCCGGATTGAAAATCGTCGCTGTGTAATGTAATGCGGCTAGCTCACGTTCAGCTTTGTCAGCAAGAAGCAATGCAGGATAGGCCCCCTACATTGCTTCTGGCTGACAATATTACATAGTTGAATGTCAATTGTAGAAATTGTCAGTCTGTTATCTAGTACTGAAGACGGTTTGGGTGATCGATAGGTTCAATATTTCTTTTAGGACCTGTTAGAATGTATGTGGACTGTATGTAAAACGGCTGGTTTAAATAAAACTTTAAGAGCTGAGGTGCGTGCTTCTTTAATTACGCCATTGAAAGAGAGCGATACAATGTTGCCAGTACAAAAGGACATAAAAATACAAACAAAATTAATGTTGGGTTGCCAACAGGACCACAAAAAGAATTTTGTTTGTTAAATATAAAATTGAAAATTTCAAGTAACCCCCGGTCTCATTAATTATCTGTCTAACACCATTGAGACTATTCTTATGAGCCCCAACACGCTATATCGTTTTGTAGTGAAACTGTTACATTTAATGTGCTGTCGTAAGTACAGTTCATAATGAAATGATGAAACTATCTTTTGTGCAATAAAGCGCCGGCCACACCGCCAGCGAGCTAGGCGGGCGGGCCTAGCGAGAGGAGGAAACTATAAAAACGACGCGGAATATTGGCCGTCGCATCGCTGACGTAGCTTAGCTCTGTAGTTCGCGGTGTGTGCTTCACTTTCTATTGTTTTTGGAAACCACTTAGCACCAACTCCAAAAATATGTTTCTAGGGGATGAATACCTACTTAAATTTAATTATTTTATCCTTTTCAGTTTTTTGAAGTCGGTTTTAATTTTTGATGAAATTTTTTTTTTCACAATTTTTAGTGATAACTTTCTAAGATCGAAGCTAGATGGGTGACCGTCAATTTATATTGTTTCCTACTATCGAATCGTTTCACTAAAAAGTCATTGAAAAGCAAAAATTAGCAATTTCGCATACGTAGACGACTTAATGATTTCAGTTTTTTTTTAATTTAAAACCAAACTACCCAACTGATTTTGACAAAATTTAGATGGGACCAAATGGTAGCTATTTCGCATCTAACAAAAAAAGAATCATGTAAATCGGATCAGTAATCTCGGCGTAATCGGTGTTCATACAAAGAAAAAAATACGTAGACGACTTAGTAATTTCAGTTTTTTATTTATTTATAAAAACCAAACTACCGAACTGATTGTAAAAAAATTTTTATGGGACCAAATGGCAGCTATTCCGCATCGAACAAATAAAGAATCATGTAAATCGGATCAGTAATCTCGGCGTAATCGGTGTACATACATAGAAAAAAAAACCATATCGGCCGAATTTTTGAAGTCTGCCGTGAGTCTGCCTCCGGTGCACGCGACGGGTGTCCGCGCCGTGCACCCGCTTAGCGCAGCGCACGGCCTAAGACAATGTCGTAGCGGTAAACAGTGTGAATGTCGCAGCTATTTTGTATAACACGGCGTATTGAAAAACACCGCTGTCCTCATTTTCAAACCTCAGTTTCAGCCCGATTTCAATACGATTGAAAAAAAAAGTATTTAAATGAGAAGTGCAAGCTGACAATATTCGTGAAAATATTGAATTAGAAAATACTGTTTGTTTACCGGTAGACAGTCCCAGGCACTGTAGTGCCTGAGCTTCGCTTACTCGTTCGTCCCGGGCCCTACAGAGCCTGGCCGTTCCCGCGCAATAACCGCGCTCCACCCGCCCTCACAGTTGTATTTTAAAAAAAATCCACAAACATCGTACAGCCATGAATCAAACGTTAACAGAATCGGCACTAAACGGGCTGTATACTACAACAATCCCCTTGCCTTCCCGTATTTATGGTTTCGCCACAGCGAAATAAGAAACAAAAAAAAAGTTAAGATTCATTACCTGTGACAACTTTTGCTCTTTTGCGCGTCATCTGTGCCGTTTGTTATTGTTTTTTATTCTGTTAAAATTCTGTAAGTATTGTTGATGCTCTTGATTGTATATCAAAATATTCGTCATTAAACAGGCTTTAAGTTAATATAACATACTTTAAATAGTTTTTATTCTAAAAATGTCCGAAGTTCAGACCCGCTAACGCGGCTATGAATGACGGTTTGTTGAGTTATTATTACTATTATATTTGCTAGTGAAAGTCTTGGCTCGAATCTCAGAAATGTAACAATAATTCCAACGTTAATCAAGATGTTTAATTCTAACACGCAATAATATTTTTAACAAATTTTGACACTGACATTTTTGCACAGGTTAAAAAACGTATATCTATAAAACATCAAGAGCGAGTCAGTATTACCAGACAAATGAATCAACTAATAACTCAAAGGTATTTTACGCGCTACTATATAATGGCAATAACAAATACTTGACACTGAGTTCTCAGTATAAACTAATATGGTTACATTCTTTATTACAAAGTGAATAATAAGTAAGGTTATACGAACACGAATAACGTAACTCTTACAACTCGGCCATCCATTTGGAGAAGTGAGTCCTCTCACTTTTAATAACAAACAATTAAATAAGTAAAATAATAATAATAACGGAACAACCATCGCGGAACGCCTGGCAGATGTGAAATTATTTAGTACAGGTAAAATGCATAACAAAGATGGTTTACGACAGGTCGTCATGCTACATACATACATAGTATCAAAAATACATTCTGTATTTCTACAACAAAATATACATCCTGTATTTCTATAACAAAATATACATCCCGTATTTCTATATCAAAATATACAATCTGTATTTCTATAACACAACATACATTCTGTATTTTATAACAAAATATAAAAAATTATGAAGGCTTATTTATAAGCTTGTAATTACTCTCCAATAAAAAAAAACTTAATATTATCGACCACTAGTTCACTTAAATCAACTTATGTAACTATCTTGCACAGTCTGTCACGATCTGCTATCATCTGTGCGATATCAATTTCTTGATACCATTCGCTTTCTGCACTGATAGCTCGTAACCTGCGCTCTTATCTAATTAACTTATGTAACTATCTTGCACAGTCTGTCACGATCTGCTATCATCTGTGCGATATCAATTTCTTGATACCGTTCGCTTTCTGCACTGATAGCTCGTAACCTGCGCTCTTATCTAAGTAATCCACCACAATCTACGACCATCTGTGCGAAACTATATAACAACAGTTCCATTCGCTATCTGCACTGATCGCTTATGGTGGACACTTTCAAACCACTGCATATCACTATAACAATATCACATCAATATCAATTCACATGAGTCACATAAAACAATGTTAGTATATCAATTCAGTTCTTAGTTTTTGCAAGATTACTGATTCCATAATTTAAGTAAGTATATAATATTTATTATGATAAAAAATAAATAAACCATTAATCGTTTTCACTGTCACCATTTTCAGTCGCGTTGTCATTTTCGCTACCCTCGCTAGAAAAATCATTAAAATTTAGCCACGGATGAATCTTGTCTATCGCTACAATATTCTCGTATCTTTTGTTTCCCTTTCTAGTAAGCGGAGTGTCCTCTACTAAGAACCTATCATTTGGCAAAACTTTTATGATCCTATATGGACCATGAAATTTCGGTATTAGCTTCTTTGATTTACCTAAATGATCTTTATCGATAATTGTTCTTTCGATCCTAATGAGATCGCCGATATTGTAAGTTTTAGGAATTTTTCTGTTTTTATCAAACCTTTCTTTCGAAATTCCTTGGTCCCTATCGATTTTATTCTTAGCGTCAGCTCTTAATCGCATTAAATTATCACCACTTATTAATTGTGACGTTTCGACCATTACGTCACTCAACATATTTTCAGAAGTAGTAACTAATTTACAGCCAAACAACAATTCTGAGGGGCTCTTTCCTGTAGCTTTGCTTACAGTGGTATTAATGCCTAATTGGATATCTCCTAAATACTCATCCCAAGTGTTTTCGTTTTTACCATGACATTTAGTGCTAAGGGCATCGGATATTGTGCGGTTAAACCGTTCAACCTGCCCGTTCGCTCTTGGAGTCGCCACTGCATTAAGTATATGCTTTATATTCATTTTATCTGTAAACTCCTTGAATTTTGCGCTTGTGAAGCATGTGCCTCTATCAGTAATTAAACGCGATGGAGTGCCAAAGTAGCTAAAGTGTTCTTTAAATATACGAATTGCAGTAGAAGTCTTAGTATCTTTCACTGCTTGTATGTTAATAAATTTGGTAAACGCATCGATGATAACCAATATATATACATTACCCCTTTTTGAGCGAACGAACGGGCCGAGATGATCTGCGTGTAACGTGTGGAACGGCATTTCTATTTTAGGTATAGGGTGAAGTAACCCCTCCTTACGGCCAGATGGTGCTTTGTGGTGAGCACATTGTAAACATGACGAGACGTATTTCTTAGTAAAACGTCGCATCTTGGGGAACCAGAATGTTCCTTTCAATCTACTCAGCGTTTTATCATAACCGAAATGCCCCACATCATCGTGGTTCATACGAAGAACTTGCCACCTGACACTCCTAGGCACCACCCAACGGATCCCATCTTCCAAAATACGGTACACATAATTACCCTTGAGTTGATAATTCTTTCTTACCTCAGCTACAAATTTAGTCTCACCATCTAACAAAATATCTCGTATTCGTTTTATTTCCTCGTCATTACTTTGCACTGTAGCAACCCAATCTTTAATTTCAATTTGCAAAATGTCTATCACATGTGAATCAGATTCGCAAGTGGGCTCAGCTACCGGTGCGCGACTAAGTGCGTCTACGTGAGCCATACGAGCTCCTGATCTATATTCTATAGTACAGTCGTACTCCTGCAACTGAACCCACCAGCGCGCTATTCGCGGTATAAGGTCCCGTTTTGTCAGAGTAGTTCGCAACGCATTACAATCCGTCACAATTTTGAACTTCAAACCAAGTAAATAAACACGAAAACGATTCAACGAGGCAATAACGGCTAGTGTCTCAAGATCAAATGAATGGAACTTTTGTTCATCCACCGATGTTTTTCGGCTATAATATGACACTGGTCTAAACTGGCCATCATTACCACGTTGCATAAGTATACCTGCGACACCTATTTTTGATGCATCAGTATGCAGTTCGGTTTCTAAATGAGCGTCAAATAAAGCAAGTATTGGTCTTTCTATTAATTTCTCTTTTAATATATTAAAAGCACGCGTATGCTCTTCTGTCCATCGCCATTCAAATTTAGACCTTAATAAATCCGTTAAAGGGCATGCTAATAATGCAAAATCCTTAACAAATCGCCGAAAGAAACTGGCAAGTCCTATAAATCGTCTAACGTCGTGTACATTTTGTGGTACAGGAAAGTGAGAAATAGCAATAGTTTTGCGAGTACCCGGCCGTATCCCATTCCCTGACACATGAAAACCTAAAAACTCAAGCTCTGTTTGGAAGAAATAACATTTCTTTAATTTCAGCGTTAAACCGGCTTCACATAAAAGTTGAAGTACTTCCTTTAATCGTGATAATCCTTCTTCGAATGAACATGTAGGTATTAAAATGTCGTCCATATAAATTACTACGTAACTTAATTTGGAGAGGACTCTATTCATTGCCCTTTGAAAAATAGAAGGAGCATTTGCCAACCCGAATGGCATTCTTTTAAATTGGTATTGGCCGTCCGGGGTGACAAATGCAGTCAGTTCCTGAGAATGTTCTGCTATTGGGATCTGATAATAACCTGATGAGAGGTCAAGACTTATAAAAAGAGAATTCCCGCTTAACCTATCCAACTGGTCATCAATTAAGGGTAAAGGGTAATGCTCCTTACGAGTTTTGTTATTTAAGGCCCGGTAGTCGACGCAAAGCCTCTTTTCACCTGTTTTTTTCTTGACCAGGAGGATGGGACTAGCATACGGAGAATTCGACTCGCAAACAATATCTGCATCTATCATTTCTTGTACCATTGATTTGACTAAAGCGCGTTCGGGATATGACAATCTATATGGCCGGTAAACAACTGGTTGATTATCGGTCAGCTCAATTTCCATTTGGGTGACGTTAGTATACCCTAAGTCATTCAAATTAGAAGAAAAACAAATTTTAAACTCTTCTAACAATTTCTTAACTTGTGTGACTTGTTTAACGGTCAGTTGTTTACCGTAGTTAAGATCCAGCTCGGTTTCAGAATTATTAAAATCTAAAAAGTTTATATCGAAGCTATTTTGGGTACTAAATACCCTAGTTATTAACGAGTGTTTATTTAATGTCAACACACTGTCTCTTAAATTTTGCACTAATAAGACCCCAACACTATCTTGTAAACTATATTCCCCAGGTAGTAAATAAAATTCTTTGCTAGGTAGCCCCCGTAACGAACCTCTTACATACACAGTTCCAGAGTACATGTGATCACAAATAACCGGAACTAATGACATTTGCTTCCCTGGAATAGCAACATCATCATTCAGAATTAATTGTAATTTTATTCTACTATCTCTTTCAAAAACCAAGGAATCTGTTGATTTTGTTACAACTATTCCTGGCCTTTCAGTAAAACTATGACCTATCAATACGGGGTATCTGATGACACCATCCTCCACTATATAAACATCAACCTTCTCACAAATGTTTTGAATCTCAATATCTACAGAGGCAGTACCTATAGGCATAACAATATTATTTCCTAATCCTCGCATAACTGGTAATTTTCCCACATACCAGGAAATACCTAGTCTGATTGCCTCGTTACATTGTATCAGTGTACACTGACTGCCAAAATCAATATATCCTTGAGCAGTTTTACCATTTATTTTCAAGGATATGAAAAATTTATCGTTACTTGAATTATCAATATTAACTTGCATTACAGTTTTTTCCATGGACTTATCATTCTTTTTAGTAGAGTCATTTGGCAATCTTGGGCAATCTATAGTTAAATGGCCTAATCTATTACATACATTACATTTTAATATCTTTTTCGTACACCTAAAACTGAAATGACCGGTTTCATTACAGTTATAGCACTTAATGGGTGCACTCGATTGAGGTTTGTTATGCTTCTGTTCACTACCAACAAGATGTTTCGAATTAGAATTAGAAGTACTAGAAAGGTACACCTTTTTATCATGGATAAACCTTATTCGTTCATTTTCTCGACTTTGATGTTTAATTGACTGAAAATAATTTAATACCTGTTCTGGTTCCTGACACTTAGCCGCTTTGGCCCCTAATCTCAAGGAGCGATCTTCGATTCCGTACAGTAAACAATCTACAGCTCGCTTGCCAAAAATCTCGCATCGATTTAGTAGATTAACCTTCTCATAATAATATAATTCTAAAGATTCATTATATTTAACACGTTTGGATAACATTTCAGAAAGTAATTCTGCATAATCATCACAACTAGGAAAAGAATCAATTAATTTATTTTTCCACTCAGGCCACGAAAATGACATTGACGGCAGAGCTTGATACCATGTGCGTGCAACGCCTGCCAATCTTGGTAGCGCATAATGTATAACTTGGTCATCCCCCCAGTTATACAATCGCGCACACTCATCCACTTTATTTAACCACATGTGAATTGTTTGATCTTTAAGCATTGGATCAAACTCGGGAATAACATTACCTAACATAGGAAATTTATTTCCCTCTGGTTTCATACTCGTCAAAGATCTAACTAATTCACTTAAAAATAATTGAGTTTCACTATTACCAAAAAGAGAGCAATTATTATCCTTACTTGGAATCTGCGGAGGCGGCGGAGTGCCACCCAGGTCACTGCTACTCACAGCGGATGGTCTGCAGCCGCGTCTCCTATGGCGTGTACGCTCCTTGCTGCGGCTCGGCCGGTGTTGGTGCTCCGAGCTGCTGCTACGCTTCGGATTTTGACCTCGATCTCCCTCCGTGCGATCCTTCCAGCGGCTTGTTCGATACTCATGCTCTCGGCTGCTCCAATCTCTCCTACTTCGCCTCTTCTCGACTCCAATCCGCATCCGTGGACGCCTAGTTCGCTCGCCTCGGCTAGTTGAATCGCTGCTCGTGCTTCGCCTACACATTCGACGCTTAGATTCGCTGGATCTAATTCGGTTGTCGTCATTGTCATGATACCGTTTACGCTTCGGCTCCATATTATCGCCTGAACGAATCTTTCGTGACCGATTATCGCTGCAGTCAACACCATCCATATCGTAAGTTCATTTGTTAATTCTCAGATACCAACAAAAGAAGAAAAAAAAAATACCAAAGAAAATAATTTAACTATCATAAAGTCACTTCATTGTGGACGTGATTTCAATATCCCACTTCTGAGATGAAAGTCTTGGCTCGAATCTCAGAAATGAAACAATAATTCCAACGTTAATCAAGATGTTTAATTCTAACACGCAATAATATTTTTAACAAATTTTGACACTGACATTTTTGCACAGGTTAAAAAACGTATATCTATAAAACATCAAGAGCGAGTCAGTATTACCAGACAAATGAATCAACTAATAACTCAAAGGTATTTTACGCGCTACTATATAATGGCAATAACAAATACTTGACACTGAGTTCTCAGTATAAACTAATATGGTTACATTCTTTATTACAAAGTGAATAATAAGTAAGGTTATACGAACACGAATAACGTAACTCTTACACTAGATACATAATTTTTTTACTAAATAACGTTGTTGATATAATAATAAAGCCCGTTTAATTTTTATTTTGTAGAAATAACTTTATAATTTCTCAATCCAACAAATAATATGAGGCCGCGCGACCTACTTTCTACCCCAACTGTCCTTGGTAACTAAAGTTACCAAGATTTTTATTATTTTTCCTGGAGATGTTAGCATATGCAAATGTGGTATTAATAGAAAACTAGTTAAATTTCCTACACAATGAATATAAAATAAAGTATAAGGATTCATACCGACGATGTAGAATAAGTTACTAACACGGGAAGTTGGACGTTAGACAGACGAAAATTTCTGCCGCTGCGGTAAATGCGGAGTTTTATTTTTTTATTCAAAGAATCTACTACTAGTTATATATATAATGTTAGTACATCATTGGAATCGTTATTTAATCAGCTTGATGACAGTATTTTTTTGTTTCTTGTTCTGTTATTTGGTTAAAGAGTTAGAAGCAATAAGAGGAGGCCGCACCCACAGTCTTCCTTACCTTAACCGTCCCGGGCACAGTTGTGCCTGAGATTTTTTGTATTTTTCCTGGGATGTTAACATACACAAATGTGGTATTAATAGAAAGCTAATTAAATTACCTACAAATTAACTATAAAATAAAGGATAAGGATTCATACCGACGATGTAAAAAGAGCGACTATGAAGGACGGGAGACGACCAGTTTCACCCCCGCGGCAAGTTGTCGTCGAATTTATGTATATATTTACTATCAATAAGTATATATTTTAATATATCATTGGAATTGTTGTTTAATTAGCTTGACGACAGTATATTTTTCTTATTTTTCCGTTGTTTGAAAAAAAGCTTCTAACTCTCTAACTGCACAGGACCTAGGGGGAAGGTCTTCAAAATCCTCGGACTGTTGACCCTCTCGGCGTTTCGAGCCGGCCGATCTGGACTGTCAATTTATGACTAGGTTTTTTTTCTGTACTTACCATCATTTTAACCCCCGACGAAAAAAGAGGGGTGATATAAGTTTGACGTGTCTGTCTGTGGCATCGTAGTTCCTAAATGAATAGACCGACTTTGATTTATTTTCTTTTTGTTTGAAAGCTGCGTCATTAGGATGGTTCTTAGCTATAATTTAAGAAGATCAGTTCAGGCGTTTGATGACTATCAGCTCATTTTGTACATGAAAATAGGGTTTTACTAACTTTTACACATCCGATTGATTTCAAATTTCGTGTACGGTCACTTCGCTGACATTCCCATGACATAATATCTTTGAGCTGATCCTATACCATCAAAAAGTCTGCGAAATGCTTAATTCTTCAGAAACTTACAGCAGATATAGCGTGTTTGGGCTCTTATGAATAGCCTCAATGAGACGATGTGAGATAGATGATTAATTAACTAGAAATTTTTTATTTTATGTTTTATTTACGATAGAGAGGAATAGATGTAACTACTCACTCAACTAGTGTTGTGCGTCACATCTAATAGTGTTGGGTAACATGCCAACATGGTGCGGCCTCACAATGTTTGTATATCTCTATGTTAAATAAAAACAACCAAAGCTTCCAATTCACAATTGCTAAATGCCAAAAAAAAAGTTATTTGACAATAAATAGGAATACTTGAATATTCATTGCAAGTCTTGCATTAAAAAGGCTTAAACTAGTAGATACCTAGTTACAATAAATGATTTAACCTACTGAATTAATACCCTTTACATGTAGAGAACGATATTCATTATCTATTGGTGATACAGTTATCTTTGAAATAAAGCAAATTATTTTCTAGTCTTAGGATCGAACTGCGGCCCACAGAATGAATATTGAGACATTAACCGATAAGCCACAAAACTCCTTACGTGACCGGTCAAATTTAAGATTCATATCGTGCGCGTGAAATGTTTTTTAATAGTAATACGTCATAAGTGTTAAGGATCGTGGTATAATCCACATTAACGGATGCACTGGCCACTATAATTTATTGTGATGTATTCTTTTGTGTTGTCATATAGTTTGAATTGGGTAACTATGTAAACAGGGATTACTTGTAAGTACACAAAATAAAGAACTTCTGGCGATTCACGGTGTTTCAGGTTATGGGCCCAGGCAGTATTTTTATCAAAAAATAGTCGTAAATAGTTTATTTTTCAAGTATAATGGCACAATCTACAAGGATAGAGTTGTTAGATAAAGAAAATTATGAAACTTGGAAAGTACAAGTCCAGGCTTTACTAGTGAAAGCTGATTCATGGAGCTATGTAAGCGGCAGAACTGCGAGGCCAGAAGTGAGTAGCACTGACGAAGGTTCGATCGATAAATGGATTGCCGCAGACGAAAAGGCAAAAGCAGATTTGGTGCTATCAATCAGTCCAAGTGAGCTTAAGCATATTAGAGGATGCGATACATCACGTGACATGTGGTTGAAGCTAGAATCAGTCTATGCGTTAAACTGCACGTAAGGCAATTTTATTAAAACAGTTAACTCTATGCCGTATGCAAGAGGGCGAGGATGTTAGAGAGCACCTATCTAAATTTATAGGAGCAGTAGACAAGCTCAACGATATAGGTATACAAATTCATGATAATTTGCTATCAATTTTGTTGCTGTACAGTCTACCTGCGAGCTATGAGAATTTCAGATGTGCAATGGAATCCCGCGATGAGTTACCTAAGGTCGATGTTCTAAAGATTAAGATTTTAGAGGAGGATAGCTCACGCCGTCAATCTAATATTCTTGAGGTACAAGGAGCTACGTATGTGAAAGGAAATGGACCAAAAGGGAAGAAATTCTTGTCAAAGAAAACTAAGCATGAGAGTAGTACTTCCAACACCAATGAAGGTTTTAAATATAAATGTTTTAAATGTCACAATGTAGGTCATAAAGCTAGTGAATGTCGTATAAAGAAAAACAACCAAGATTCTAGGTGTGCAACTGTAGAAAAAGTAGAAGATATTTTTGAAGTTTTTAATTGTAATCAATCTTTTAATAATTTTCAGAATAATTTTATTTTAGATAGCGGTTGTACATCACATCTTTGTAACAAGAGAGAACGGTTTGGTAAAGACTTTGTACATTACGATGCGAAATTAAATCTAGCGAGTAATCTGTCGACAAGTGTCGAAGGTAAGGGTAATATAACTCTTTATGCTTCAAATGATCAATCCAAAGGTCAGATCAAATTTCAAAACACTTTATTTGTCCCTGATTTGAGAAGTAATTTGGTTTCCGTGGCAAAAATTACTGATACTGGTCACGATGTCATTTTCAAAAGAGATAACGGCCTTGTTATCGACAAACAGGGTTTGGTTAAAATGACTGCAGATCGCGTGGGGAATTTATACCGTGTGAGAGAAATGAAAGATCCGATGAATGTAGCTTTGAATGCAGAAAATGTAGATTTACGTTTGTGGCATGAGCGCATGGGACATTTGAACGCGAGAGATCTTAAAAGGTTACTAAATGCTTATGAAATTGACGTAAAGACAGATGAGATGAATGCGTTGTATGACTGTGACATTTGTGCGAAAGGGAAGATGACTACGTTACCGTTTTCAAAAACAAATGGTCCATGTAATACAAAACTTTTGATTGTACATTCGGATGTGGTGGGTCCGATGAGAACACAATCACTTGGTGGAGCTAAATATTTTGTTACTTCTATAGATGACTGTACTCGTTGGTGTGAAGTCTATCTTTTAAGTAAGAAAAGCGAAGTATTAAACGCTTTTAAAACATATAAGGCTTATGTTGAAAACCAAACAGGCATGAAGATAAAATCTCTTCAATCGGACAATGGTGGTGAATATTGCAACAAGGAATTCGACGAATTGGTACGAGCTGAAGGTATTCAACGTCGATTAACGGTGGCACACACACCTCACATGAATTCTATCAGCGAACGCATGAACCGTACACTTACCGAGATGGCGCGATGTATGCTGTTATCTTAAGGATTGAGTACAGGTTTTTGGGCTGATGCTGTTGTGACTGCTTGTCATATTAGGAATCGTTGTCCGACGAGTAGCTTAAATGGTGACACTCCATATGAAAGGTGGTATGGAAAACCAGAGAACCTTGATTACATTAGAAGTTTTGGTTCAAAATGTTTCGTCTTGGACAAAACGCCTAATAAAAATAAGTTCGTGGCAAGAGCACGTGAAGGTATTATGGTTGGATATCCAAGAATGTCCAAGGGATATCGAGTGTGGATACCAGAAGAGCATAAGGTTGTCATTGCAAGAGATGTCAAATTTCAAGAAAATGCTTTAATGAAAACTGTCATTGAATCTGCAATATCAGAAAATAAATCTGAGATTCAGAAGAAGTTTGTGGAAATAGAGACCACCGAGAATATTTATTGTAATAAAGAAATAGATAATGTTTCTAACAGTAGAGATAAAGAAGCAGATGGAGTTATTACCAATGGAAAACAATACTGTAAATAATGAAAACATCAGCAGCGAACCTATTTCGATATTGAAACGTGGTCCAGGTAGACCGAAGTTACAAAAGGGTCAACGAGGTAGGCCAAAAAAGGTCTTCATTATGATCAGAGTAGAGGAGCCACTTACGACAACTGATGAGATTATTACAAGTGATCAACCAATTGAAGAAACGCGAGATGAAATAGAACATTTAGCTGCTGCAATAGAAATTTCATTAGATGATGCGATGTCTAGTGATGAACGTCAGGGCTGGATGGATGCTATTGTCTCCGAAGTAAAAGTCTTGTCAAAAATGAAACTTTTGAAATTGTGAAAAAACCCGTTCATCGTCAAATTGTTGGATGTAGATATGTTTTAGTTAATAAGTGCAATGTCGATGGATCTGTGAAGAAGAAGGCACGAGTGGTAGCAAAGGGCTATAGCCAGAAATATGGCGTAGACTACTACAAAACTTTTGCACCTGTGGCCAGACTTCAAACAATTAGATTGTTGAGCGCAATCGCTGCGGAGATGGATATGGATATTCATTAAATGGACGTGAACACAGCATATTTGAATGGTTTTCTTGATGAGGAAGTGTATATGAAAATTCCTGACTTGATGGAAGATACTTTACGTAAGCTTATTGATCAAGAAAATGATAATTCAACTGTGGGACAGCGTGCCAGAAAGATGTTGAATAATATCCATGCAGGAGGAAACGCTTGTATCTGAAAGAGATCATTGTATGGATTAAAACAATCGGGTCGTCAATGGTATTTACGGTTAGATGAAAAACTAAAAGCGATGGGTATGCAACCTACGATAAATGAACCTTGTCTATACTTCAAGAAAAATGCGAATGACAGAATGCTTTTTGTGACAGTATACGTCGACGATATTTTGATTGCTTGTCAAGATAATCAATGGATTATTGAATTCAAGAAAGATTTATCAACAGAATTTGAACTTAAGGATTTTGGACCCGCAAAATGTTGTCTGGGTATTGAAATAGACAAAAACGTTAGTGGTATAAGACTATCGCAAAGGAAGTATGTAAATAGTATTTTAAAAAGGTTCAGTATGGGTGATTGTAATCCCGTTTCAACACCAATGGATACTGGAACAAAATTCGATATCAGTATGAACGCAAGTGGAAATGAGAAATGGCCTTATCGTGAGTTGATTGGAGCTCTTATGTATTTAAGTGTTGGGACAAGACCTGATATTTCTAATACTGTTTCAAAGCTTGCACAGTTTACTGAAAATCCATGTAAAGTACATTGGTTGTGTGCTAAAAGAGTTCTTCGATATTTAGGGAAGACTATAGATTATTGTTTATATTACAGAAAAACAGGACAATCAGTTCAAGGTTTTTGTGATGCTGATTGGGGTAACTGCAGTATAGATAGACGGTCATATTCTGGATACGGATTTATACTTGGAGGTGCAGCTATTTCTTGGAAGTCACAGAAGCAGAGGACGGTAGCGACATCTACAACAGAGGCTGAATATGTAAGTTTGGCTGAGGCAATGAAAGAAGCTGTGTACCTGAATAGTTTAATGAATGACATTGGTATGATAGGGCTGTCCAAAATAGAAATGCATGTCGATAACAGAGGTGCGCTTTGTCTCGCCGAAGATCCGGTTTTCCATAGTAGGAGTAAACACATTGACATAAAATATCATTTCATGCGTAATGTGTTGAAGGATAAGAATATTACTTTGAGACACATTATATTATATTATTATTATTATTATTATTATTATTATTATTATTATTATTATAGTTTGAATTGGGTAACTATGTAAACAGGGATTACTTGTAAGTACACAACATAAAGAACTTCTGGCGATTCACGGTGTTTCAATAAGTCCCTTACAAGTATTTCGCTACAGATGGCTATAGTTTGTGAGACTGTCACTGGACTTTTGACCGCGACCGTACCTACAATGACGGGCACATGGGCAGTACCTAACTTTGATTACGGAACGTTTATACACATTTTCAACACCTCTCTGTAAACTACTATAATGTATCTATCAGACTCAGTTTTAATCCTAGAATTCTGTACAAAGCAGAAATAAATCTTAGGCATGATATTATTAGTACCAAGCTAGTACCAATATTCAAACTGTTTACTGCTTGTACGAGTAAGTCAAGAAAGACATGCTATTGTAATGGAAGAATATATTTATTTGTACAAGTTAAAGGAAAATCAAACAACTGTATGTAGATAAATCGGTATGTACCTACACAGTTACCTACCTAACGTAAAAAAAATATAATGAAACTCCCACCTATATTTATTTTCATTAGTTGGAATCCATTATTAGTTAGGTAGGTACTTTCTGGCTTAAAATTCTGTGGTATCGTACATATGATTTACTGTCAGAAAGCATAATTCTAGAAATTTGTTCTATTCTAGACCTTGATGAACGTGATACAATGCCGTACCATTGCATCACGTATTTACGGTAGTATGTAATGGTGCTTAGGAAATAGGAAGCACTCCCCTACCGAACACCTGGCCATCATAACTCCAATAAAAAAAATCTTAGCAATTAGCTAACAAAAGCAAATTGCTGCAAAATAGTATCAGGCGTCATCAAACAGTGTAACTTGTGAAAATGAAAGAAAATATTACTTACATATTTATGTACGCTTTAAAATTGCTATCAATAATTTAAGCCCTGTGCCCAGCAGTGGATATAGGCTGGTGATGATGATGAGAAAATCATGTTTTTTTTTTATACAACTAGATGACAAGCAAGCTGACGGCCCACCTGATGGTAAGCGGTTACCGCCGCCTATAGACACCTGCAATAACAAGAAAAAGTTACTTGATATTGCAGGTGCGCTGTCATCCTGGGGCCTAAGATGAAATGCCGTCCATGCCCAGTAATTGCACTGGCTACCTTTCCCTTCAATCCGAAACACAGCGAACTGTTTCACGGCTGAAATAAGAAAGGCGGTGGTACCTACCCAGACGACCCTACATACGGGTCTACCACCTAGTAAAATGACATGTATTGACATTGACAGAAAGCATAGCGGTATCCGGTCTGGCACAGGGGTCTTCTTTCGAAGTTACCATCTTATGGGCTGCCTGAGGGGTTGTGCAAATGGGTCGCTAGCTTTTTGTCCAGCAGATGCATAAGAGCCGTCGTTGACGGCAGTTGCTCGGATAGCATGGACATTAACGCTGGCGTCCCGCAAGGCTCGGTGCTGTCTCCAACATTGTTCCTGCTGCATATCAATGATATGTTGTCTATTGACGGACTGCATTGTTATGCAGATGACAGTACTGGCGACGCTTACTATACGAGTCGTGCTAATACCCCTCGGTCTACAGTGGAGGAAAGTCGCGGTCGGCTTGTGTCTGAAATCGAGAGGTCTCTAATCAGAGTCTCCGATTGGGGACGACTAAACTTAGTCCAATTCAACCCCACTAAGACACAAGTCTGCGCGTTCACCGCTAAAAAAACCCCATTCGCTGTAGCTCCACAATTCCTCGACACGCCGCTCTCCATCTCTACGAGTATCGGGATCCTTGGTGTTGATATCTCTAGTGACGTGCAGTTCCGCAGTCATTTGGAGGATAAAGTCAAGCTGGCATCCAAGAAGCTTGGTGTGCTCAATAGAGCGCGGCGGTATTTCACTTCGGGGCAAAGACTATTACTGTATAAGTCTCAAATCAGGCCCCATATGGAGTACTGCTGCCATTTATGGGCGGGAGCGCCTAGATACCAGCTTGGACCATTTGACGTGCTCCAAAGACGCGCTATGAGAATTGTCGACGATCCTGAGCTCACAAGCGGTATTGAACCATTAAGCCTACGGAGAGATTTTGCCTCCTTGTGTGTGTTCTACCGTTTGTATAATGGGGCGTGTTCTGAGGAATTATTTGACATGATGCCCACGGCTTCTTTTTATCATCGCACCGCTCGCCACCGGCAGGGAGTTCATCCTCACAAATTGGAACCAAAGTGGTCACGTACTGTACGGTTTCAGAGAAACTTTCTCCCGCGTACGCTCAAGTTGTGGAATGAGCTCCCTGCAGAGGTTTTCTCGAATAAGTACAGCATGGGGTTCTTCAAAAAAGGTGTGAAAAGGTTTTTACAGGGTCGGCAACGCGCAAGTGATACCTCTGGTGTTGCAAGCGTCCATAGGCTACGGTAACCGCTTACCATCAGGTGGGCCGTATGCTTGATTGCCACCTTAGTGGTATAAAAAAAAAAAAAAAAAAAAATCCACTCGAATTTGAACGCCCGGCTGAGGTACACTACTGTATGCTGTTGTATTCCTGAGCTGATTAAGGTCGCCATAGAGCTTACTGAAAAAACTCTTCTATGCTGTTGACATAACGTGCCCTTTTGATTATTACAGAGGGTAGGCCAAGGGCGGATCCAGCTTTGGCTCCAGGGGGGGGGGGGGGGGGGGGGGGTCACATAGTCGTGGTCAAGTTACAAGAAGTTATAGTCACGAAGGTACGCCTATTTTCACTGTGTGAATTTATCTAAGATTTTAGGGTAGGTTACTAGAGTAGGCCCTTGTGGGTTCCTGCCGGGTGGGATAATTGTCCTGTGATTCTTGTCCTACCTTGTGAAAGGCTCTTTTCAGGGCCAGTGGACCCTTTTGTGTGTCGGAGGATGGCTGACCTCTAAGGTTAGCGGTGGTTGGAGAACCTTCTATAGGTTGGGATGGTGCACGTCCTCGGTATGCTTAGGCGAACCAGTCTCTAGGCTGGGTAAGGTGGTGATGTTGTTAAGGGGCTTCACTACCTTCTCAAGAATGGTATCTTGATACAATTGTGCCGATGTTTTGATACCTTTTTCACAAAAGTGTGGCTCAGTCACATCTTCATAGCTAATACCCCACCAAACCCTCATTGAAGTCGGATAGTACCCACGTTGCACTTTGTCGACTAATTGGAAAGCTTCCATAGAGCTTTGAGCATAAATACGGTCATTTTTTTTGTTAAAATGTTGCTCAATTGTAAAAAAAGTATAAAAACATATGTTTAAAAATTTTAATTAGTGGTCCACCTGGGTCATGGAACGAGCCCAGGGGGGGGGGGTCTTGACCCCCATGACCCCCCCTGGATCAGCCACTGGGGTAGGCACTCTGGCGCGTAGTGATTCTTTTATTTTTTTTATAATGTATTTATATTTTTATTAATTATTTACAATTCTGCAGACTCTTGTTTCGTACCTTTTTATGTTTTATCCTTTTCGTGTTTTCGCTCGATATTGATAACGGCAACAGGTAGACGCTTGTTTATGGATAATGGTACCGAACCCTTCGTACGTGAGTCCGACTCGCACTTAGCCGGTTTTTTTACATAGTCGTCTAATTACTTACTATCTTATAAGGTTAGGGTTATTAGCCTGGAGTGGTGGGAACTTTGGATATATTTAAAGTGTGGGTTCAGTCGCAAGAGCCGGAGATCAAGATCAAGAGGCGTAGTGGTTTTGATTACGAAAACAAAGCAACTATCGCTATGGTCAATCCCGGCTGGGTCATTGAAAAATTTTATTCTCGAGCTTCTCCAAGCCATTCTAAGCCGTTGGTCCTGGTTACTGCAACCGCGGTAACTTCTGATGTGTTTCTCCCATGTAGGAAGGCCTGAGTCCGGCGGGTGGCACGTCTATAGGCTGGTGATGATTATGATAAGGTTACTTACCTTTAGACGGGCCGTACGTTTGTTTACAGCCGTTGTCGTTAAAAAAGACATCACACAAAAACATAAACGAAATTCAGGAACCGATTACTTGCCTGAAAACTTTTCCGAAGTTCATTTTGACCATTTTTTGCCATGTTTAGACCATCGAAATATCACTTGACATAAGTACCATTTACCGAACTACGTTTCAGCGATTTTCAGCTTTTTTAATTGCCAGTTGATTAATTTGCCATACCTACTTACACTTAAGCAAAATAATACTTTACAGAATATTATTTGACCACAACAATGTTGTCTTAGTAGGTAACTACTACTACATTTGTGCTACTTAATTATAAAATGAGTATTTCCTTTAAAAAAATATATAAGAATGTTTTCAAACATTTATGTTAAAATAAAAATTAAGAATATAAAAAATAAGTGTTGTTAATTATTCTGCAAGCATATTTATTGAACCAAATTACATGTTGCTTGCATGCTGTAGGTTTGCTTGTATGCTGCATGCTTGCTTATATGCTACATGCTTGCTTGTATGCTGCAACCTTGCTTTCTTGCCTGTATGCTGTATGAGTGGGGGGTGCAAGGCGGCGCAGTCTCCTTTCTCGGCTTAAGCCCCCCGGCTTTCTTTTAAATAAATAAAAAAATGGGTTAATTATGAGTTAATTCCAATATAATTTATTTCCTAGACACCAATTTCAGTTTAAAATTGTCAACGTGCTTCATCATTATACTGTATTTAACACGCAGTGGCTTAGAACCTTCACTTATCGTTTGTTCTGATGGAAGAACTTGGTATCTTCGCATTAGATTTGCTATAACTGTCTTCATTGACATTGTTGCATATTGATAACCTGAAACAGAAATAGACATAGTATATCAAGGTTAAACAAGAAACTAGCAGAAAGTTTAGTGGTAAGCCTTAAGCCGTAACACGCTAAAAGATAGCTTCATGAGCTCTGACGTGATTGATTGAATAAAACTTATTTCATCATTCAATATATCGCTCTTTATACTTACAATTGTCTACTAATATCGATCAGTCAATTAATTTGATTCCGTTTGTGCAAAAGGCAGTTTTACTAACTAATTTACGCTTATCTGTGTTGTAGCTGCATCCAAAAGTTTCATTTTCGCCACATGTCAAGCCACTTAGGTTTCTTAAAAGAAAACTGAAAAGGAAAAAATAATTAAATTTAAGTAGGTACTACTTATCACCTAGAAACATATATTTGGAGTCGGTGCTTCACGTTCGATTATTTCAGGAAACAACTTAGCACCAACTCCAAAAAATATGTTTCAAGGTGATGAGTACCTACTTCAATTTAATTATTATTTCCTTCTTAGTTTTAGAAGTCGGTTTTAATTTTTGCATTTTTTTTTTACAATTTTTAGTGATGACTTTCTAAGGTCAAAGCTAGATGGGTGACCGTCAACTTATGTTAGTTTTCTACTATCAAATCGTTTCACAAAAAGTCATAGGAAAGCAAAAATTTGCAATTTCGATTTAATGATTTCAGTTTTTTTTTATTTAAAACCAAACTACCCAACTGATTTTGAAAAAAATTTTAGGGGACCAAATAGCAGCTATTCCACATCAAACAAAAAAGAATCACGTAAATCGGTTAAGAAATCTCGGCGTATTCGGTGTACATACATAGAAAAAAAACCTTACCAACCGAATTGAGAACCTCCTCGTTTTTGAAGTCGGTTAAATGAGTTTTTAACTCATTGATCTGTAAGGTGGAGAAGGCTAGGCTAGGGCAGTATATTCTTAGCTAGCTATTACCTATGCTAGATTATCAAATCTTACCGCTTATCAGCAGGTGATCTGAAGACATTTGTCGTGCTGAACACTATGAATAGCTTCAGATGCCGGAATATCATCTAAATCTCAGACAACAGCGGGGCAACTGCTTAATTCAAAGCCATATAAATAGTATTGCTTTAAAAGCCACATTGATTTCATTAGCGGTACGAAATATTTTTTTTGATTATAATTATAGATATCATAGGTTATAACAACTTTCAAACCAATAGGTGGTCGCGCAGTTACGGCGACTTTCTATAAACTTCACTATAACGGCCTGGCCACGGACTCACCGCAACCCGTCCTGCGTCTCGCGTCTCGGCAACCACTGCCGCTGTCTCGATGTCGGCCTCGCAGCGCGTCGTCGTGACCGCGCAGTGGTTGCCGAGACGCCGCAGCCGCCGCCCGTTCCCGTGGCCAGACCGTAAAAGATACTCAAATGCTCATTAAAAGTATGTAGTAAAATTAACCATGAAATTTAAAAAAAAACAAAAAATAAAACCGACTCCAAAAAACTGAAAAGGATAAAATAATTAAATTTTAGTAAGTAGGCACTCATCCCCTAGGAACATATTTTTGGAGTCGGTGCTTCACTATTCTGAATCACTTCTCACTTCAATTTTCTGGAAACAACTTAGCTCCAACTCCAAAAATATGTTCCTAGGGGATGAGTGCCTACTTACTAAAATTTAATTATTTTATCCTTTTCAGTTTTTTGGAGTCGGTTTTATTTTTTGTTTAAATTTTTTTTTCACAATTTTTAGTGATAACTTTTGAAGGTCAAAGCTAGATGGGTGACCGTGAGCTTATATTGTTTTCTACTATCGTATCATTTCACTAAAAATTCATAGGAAAGCAAATATCCGCAACTTCGCATAAGTAGACGACTTAATTTTTCCAGTTATTTTGATTTAAAAACCAAACTACCCAATGGATTACCAAAAATTTTTTATCGAACAAAAAAAGAACCATCAATATCGGTTCACCCAGTCAAAAGTGCTGAGGTAACAAACATAAAAAAAACATACAGACGAATTGATAACCTCCTCCTTTTTTGAAGTCGGTTAAAAATGGATAGCAATCTACAGAAACTTATGATAATTACCTAAACAGTTTCTAGGCCCGAAGCTGAAGGGCATGTACGCAGCAGGATGCTCCGGTGGACTGTCAAAGAATCTTTCCGGTCTAAAGACTTCCGCATCCGGTCCCCAATACTTGGGGTTTCTATGTATCGCCCTGATGTGGATGACGATGCCTACATTTGCCACCAATTTTATGCCAGATGCTGTAAAGGGAAAAATATCAATTTTATTTACGCCTTCCCTTTCAGTTTACTATATTTCATAATAGCTATAAAATATCTTAGTATAAAATAGTATAGAACTTCCACAATTTTTCGACAAGTTTTTTCCCTTTCAATACAATAGTTTTAATAATCTTACGCAAAATAATGTCCTTTTCAGTCATTCTTGCGGTAATGGGCACTGGTGGGTACAGTCGGAGACTTTCTCTTATCACTGCATCCAAATATTTTAAGCGAGGAAGATCTTCAGGTGTGATCGGTCTATCAGAATCACCGAGCACCTCTTGAATTCTGGTTGGAAAGACAATGGTTTTAATTTGTTATGTAAATAAATACAGGTAGAGCTTCGCACCAAAATATAGTTCGCTCTGAAGTTGTTCTCGCAGTATTTCGCAGCTGCCCGGAGCTACCGTCCATGCCGCGTTGTTCCACCGTTCCATATTTTGATAGTGCGCAGCGAATCTAGTCGTGTTCAGAGTGAAATTTAATTTTTCGCGACCTCTACTTAATTTTTTAAACAAACTTTCATCACCATCGGAAAACTATATTCGAATTCATTTTAATTTAAAGGTTTTCAAAGGGTCGGCAACGCGCAAATGACACCTCTGGTGTTGCAAGCGTCCATTAGGCTACGGTGATTGCCACCTTAGTAGTAAAAAATAATAATTCACAATTATATTGCTTTCTTTGAAAGTTATTTGTTATTTTAAAATGTGCCAATTTTTTGATGTGCCTGGTTAGTGAGAACAAATTTCGACCTTACTATTTTTTTAATCATTTTTTAAATTGTCCTTTCAGTAAAACATGGTTTTATAAAATTGGTACTGATATCGATTTTATTATCATTATCTAAGCGTGAAATATTTAAGTAATTCCATTATATTTAATGTATTAAATTGTCAAATTTAATTGTGTCTGGAATAAGTGCCATTAAATGTAAGAAAAGAGCCGAAATATCTGGAATGACATTAGTTTACTTACTCTTCAAATAATTTATCTTGTATTTCAGGGTGTTTGGACAGCATCACTGCGACGAAGGAGGCTCCAACAGCTGACGTGTCTATTCCAGCCAGTAATAAGACCATCGACTCTTCTTGTAGTTCTAAAGTCGTGTAACCTTTGTCGCCACCAGATGACTCTATGAGCGATTCCAGAAAGGTATTTGTCCGTGGGTTTTCTGGTTCTGGAAAAAAGAATAATATTATATTAATCAATAAGCGATTGAATTGAATAGATAAAATAGGTGCAAATCTTTAGTGGAGACTTTTGTCCAGCAGTGGAAATCTTTCGAGTGAAATAATCATCATCCATCACATATTATACGTCCCACTGCTGAGCGTAACCCTTCTTACATAGGAAAAATACACAAGAAGCTTGGGCCACAACATAGCTTTACTGGCCCAATGCTGGTTAATGGGTCAAAACGTTTGCAATAACGAGCGTGTCTTCCGAAGCTTCGGCTGAAATAATTATTTATCTATATTTCACCAATCATAAAAATTTAACGTGATCTGCACCCGTACCACCATCTTTTATCGCGATCCAGTTTAGGGCCTAAACTGAGTAGAATCGTTAATTCGTACTACGACGCTATCTACGAGTATGACAGCGATGCAGTTTAGGCACCAATACTGAACCGAGCGGAATATGAATCGCTTTTTTAAAGATGGTGCTAAGGCCCCTGTTGTAAGCAGAACGTGTACATGATAAATATTAAACTTACCTTTGTTACTTTTAGAGTTTATTGTCCCTTGTAACTTTTCAAATATGGCTTGACTTTTTTGTTTAACAGTCTGTAAAAACAATATTTTTTTGATATAAAAGTCGTTATTTGTTGGAAATCATTGAGAGCTTGGAACAAAATACCCCAGGCCTCAATAATCATCAATCTAACACTATCTAATTGAGACTATTATTATGAGCCCAAACACGCTACATCTGCTGTAAATTTCTGAAGAATTGAGCATCACGCAAACAATTTGATGATACAGCATCAAGATTAGCATGTATTGGAAATTCTACCGAAGTAACACTAAATCTAATTTCAAATCAAAGGGATCTGATAAAGCTAGTAAAACCCTTTTGTCAAATAGGTTATGAGCTGATAGTCATTAAAAACCTGAGCTTCTTCATAAATTATAGATAAGAACCATCCTGAACACGACAGCTTTCAAAAAAAAACAGGATCAAAATCGGCCTATTCGTTTAGGATCTACGATGCCACAGACATAAACACAGTCATACACGGCAAACTTATAACGCCCCTCTTTTTGCGTCGGAAGTTAAAAATACTGTTAGTTTTTCCGAAATGAATAACAATATTAAAAAATTTTATATTGATTATCACTAATCCGTCAAGTATCAGGTTCCAAACACAATTGATTTTTCAGTTGTCATAGCCCTCCGGTAGCATAACGCCGCTTGAGAGATTAGGTGTAATAAATTCTAAAATTTTCAACTTTTATAAATAAAATTCAAGTTACAGCTGTACCTTAGATACGAAATTAGTAATGAAGTCCTTAGTCGTTACATAGTCCTTGTGATATGCCGTAAACCTATAAATCAAGTCGCTATGCAGCCATGGCTGTAGGGTTCTCATGGAAACCAGCTCTGCGCACCTTTCAAAGTTCTTGAAAAAAGGATGATCAGGTTGTTTCTGAACACGTAATTGTATTCCCATCGTTGTTTCTGTAGAGAGAAATACCTATTACATTTTTATTTTAAATACAGGTCCCGCAAACAACATGTCCCATGTGGTGTCGGGCTAGTAGAGCACCTCCCCACCTCTTCCCGTGGGTGTCGTCAGAACCCACTTAGGGATAATCCTCCCCGGATGATGGGCAGCAGCATCGTCTGTGTACTTGCAAATCACTGAGATCACAAACAAGCCGTGGTGATTATGGCATAATCCCCTCAAAATGGCTAACATCGACACGACACGGTATCGGCCCCCAGTCCCCGGTGGCCCCGCTATGCCGGACTACGGTAGCGGACATGGTAACGGTGGGGCAGGGAGTGCTAAGAATCCTCGGCAGTGATTCGGATACCAACAACGACCACTGGACCTGGCAACATTTAACGCACGCACATTGAGGACTGACGGGAAAATAGTAGAGCTGGAAGAAGAAATAGACAAGTTACACTGGGATATTATAGGATTGTTTGAAGTCCGAAGACAGGGGGAGGACACGATAATCCTCAAATCCGGTAACTTGTTGTATCACCGGAAGGGCGAACATCTCAAGGTGGTGTTGGGTTCCTCGTCCTCGATCAACAATATTGTTACGTTTCAGATGGTGTCGGCAAGGGTAGTTTACCTAATACTCAGAATCACCAAACGGTATTCGTTCAAGGTTATTCGCGTAGGTGTACGCGCCGACCTCGGTACATCCCGATGATGAGGCAGAAAGTATGTATGAGGAGATATCTAGAGCCATACGTACTTCCAAAACTCATTTCACTGTTGTTATGGGGTATTTCAATGTAAGGCGGGTATAACGGAGTGAGCATGAGCTGAGAGCAGGAAAATTTGGCGCTGGGCAGCGGAACTCCAGGGGACAGTGGCTGGCCGAATTCATGGAGAAAGAGAGACTCTTCATTATGAACTCTTTCTTCCAGAAGCAGCCGCATAGGAAATGGACCTGGACGAGCCCCCCGATGGTTCCACTAGAAATGATATTGACTTTATCATGACATGACCACTAAAAGACAAATATTCAACGATGTCTCGGTGATAGTCAGGATGAAAACCGGTAGCGATCACCGTATGGTAAGAGGCACGTTGTATTTGGACGTCATATTGGAAAGGTCTTGTCTGATGAGGTCTATGCTTCGACAAACACCCGTTCAAGTCCAAAACCCCGAAGGCTTTCAACTCGAACTCGGAAATCGCTTCAAATGCCTGGAGAACTGCGCTATAGTGGACGAGATAAATAGCGGATTAGTAGAAACTATTCAATCAGTGGGTTCTAAGTTCTGCAAGATCCAACGCAGAAAGAGACCTCAAAAACTAACCCAACACACCTTTTCCCTTATGGAAAAACGATGATAAATGAGGTTGCAGTCTTCAAACCATGCGTCACTATATCGGCAGCTCAAAAGACAGATATCGAAATCCATGTGACACGACATTTTCCGCTTTAATACCAACTGTGTTAGAGAGGCAATAGAACAAAATAAAGATTCTAAAGTGTTCGCAAGGGTAGCATCTGTTGTGCAAAGCCAATTGACAAGCCTGTAGAATGAGGATGGCAACTCAGTTTCGTCTAAGCCCGAGGTTACAAGGGAGGTCGAAAGGTTCTATGGAGAGTTATTTACCGCTACAACGGATCCCGCTACCAGTTTGGACAAAGACCCAAGAGCCCGACTGATTCGACACCATACCGAAGCTATCCCGGACGACAGCCTGCACGAGATTAGAGCAACTCAAGAACGACAAGGCACCAGAGGAGGACGGACTTACTGCAGAGCTTCTGAAAGCGGGTTGTACACCGGTACTTAAAGTCCTTCAGAGGCTATTCAATTCCGCCATACTCAAGGGTATTACGCCACAAGCATGGAGCGGAGGCCTGGTGGTATTGTTCTTCAAAAAAGGTGACAAAACTTTAGTAAAGAACTACAGACCTTTCACGTTCAGAAGTTGTTTTCGCTTCAAATGCATGGAGATCTGCGTTTTATTGGACGAGTTAAATAGCGGATTTGTAGAAACTATCCAAGCAGTGGGTTCTAAGTTCTGCAAGGCCCAACGCAGAAAGGGACTTCAAAAACTATCCAACCACACCTTTTTCCTTATGAAAAAACGATGACAAATGAGGTTGCAGTCTTCAAACCATGCGTCACTATATCGGCAGCTTAAAAGACAGATATCGAAATCCACGTGACACGACATTTGCCGATTTAATACCAACTGTATTAGAGAGGCAATAGAACAAAATAAAGGTTTTAAAGTGTTCGCAAGGGTAGTATCTGTTGTGCAAAGCCAATTGACAAGCCTGTAGAATAAGGATGGCAACTCAGTTTCGTCTAAGCCCGAGGTGACAAGGGAGGTCGTAAGGTTCTATGGAGAGTTATTTACCACTACAACGATTCCCGCTACCAGTTTGTACAAAGACCCAAGAGCCGACACCATACCGAAGATATTCCGGACGTCAGCCTGTACGAGATTAGAGTAGCCCACAAGCAACTCAAGAATGACAAGGCACTAGGTGAGGACGGAATTGCTGCAGAGCTTCTGAAAGCGGGTGGTACACCGATACTCAAAGTCCTTCAGAGGCTATTCAATTCCGCCATACTCAAGGGTATCATGCCATAAGCATTAAGCGGAGGCCTGGTGGTATTGTTCTTAAAAAAAGGTGACAAAACTTTACTGAAGAACTACAGACCTGTCACGTTTACAAGTTGTTTTCGAGGGTTATCACGAATCGTCTCGCGTGCAGGTGTGACTACTTCCAGCCTCCCGAACAAGCCGGTTTCCGTTAGGGCTTTAGTACCGTAGATCTTATTCATTTGCTGCGTCAGGTTATACTGTCAGGTAATATGGTTGAGCGGAGCGATGGCTGGCACATGCGTCATACTTGTGAACAGGTGCCACTAGTGGAAATGGTCATCTCTAAGCTTCCTTGATTTTGTAATAATTTACCTACATATTCATCAATAGTATCATTTTTGAGGGATTTTTGAGGTATCCATATACCTCAAAAATAAAACTATAGGATATTATATATAAAACAATACAATTATTATTGTAATGACGTGGTCAGACAAGTGTTTAAAATTAATGAAAGATGTTTAGCTTTATTAGGTCTTTGGATATTAATTGTTGACCTTTGTGTATTGTAATACCTATATTGTGGTGGTGCATTGTCGGACAGCCTTTAAATACAGTAAATATTTTTTGTCCTAATGTACTTATTGGTACTGTTATACCCTGGATATGTTAGTAATAATGCTTACCCCTACGAAACTGCTAAATCAGCAGTTTCTGCTAGTATTGGAGCTCGCGCCGTCGCGAGCTCAGTCCGTGTTAGACCATTGTCCGGTGTGGCTGCCTAAGGGTCCCTAAATCCATTATCCTAAATATATAACTTTTACAGTGTAACCAATATTTTCTTTTTTAAAAAGACCTTCGGGAGGGACCCTATAACATTTTGGTGGCAGCGGTGGGATCGGAATATCCCCAGTGCAAGAATTTCAAGAAAAAAACTCTTACAGTTTCCAGTGTGTAATCCAGAATTATTGAAACATAAAAACTCACCTTCGTGTCCAGTGTGAAATTCAAAATCCTCAAAACATATAAACTCACCTTCGTGTCCAGTGTGTTTCGAAAATCTACTAATACTTACGCGTCCAGTGTCCAGTGCGCGTCCTGCAAACATAAATAAAATATATCCGCGAGTGTTTCCTGCGTGACCATCATTGTCACAGCCCCGACCGATTGCTGCGTGTCCGTGCAACAAAGTTGCATACGGATAATCTACGTTGCCGTTTGCCGAAGCCCAGTAGGCTTGTTCCCGAGACGTGACTCCTTATCGGTTCGGAATGCGAGCTTCACTTCCGTTCGTCGTGATCGCCGTCTATGCAACAGTGTTGTAAGTCTTTGGTCATTGCTTATTATCCAGAATATTTAACTTAATCCGTATTCCTAATTAAGTAATACATTCGCATCATTCTTTTGTATAATATATTATGTCAAAAACACCCAAGTCTGAGAGCGTCACCAGACTTACCATCGATATTCCCGAAATCCAGTTTACCGAAGACATTAAATCGCCAGTTGGTTCCCCCGTTCCTAAAAAAACTACTAGATCAGCCACAGCCAATATGTCAACTGATATTGAATTGAACATTCTGCTCAAATTTATTAAACCATATGACGGAAACCGAGAAACTCTAAATTCCTACATAGTTAACTGTAATAACGCCTTCGACCTTGCTTCGGAGAAACACAAACCTATTCTGTTTAAGTATATCCTCTGCCAGTTGCAGGGCAAAGCCGAAACTGCCTGTTCTATTAAAGAATTCACGAGCTGGGAACAGCTCAAAGACTTCCTCAAAACTCAGTTTAGTGAGCGTAAGCATTACGCCCACCTCCTTACGGACCTACAGGAAAGCAAACAGGGTCCCAACGAAAACGTTAGTCAATTTTCATTAAAAATAGAAACTTGTTTGTCACAACTATTAACAGAAATCTCCTTATCTACATCGAAACAGAAGGAGCTTCCTGGGCGCACAGCAGCCATGGAAGACCTAGCCCTTCACCATTATTTAATGGGGCTTCACCCCAGAATATCAAACATCGTTAGATGTCGGGCTCCTAAGAGCTTAAACGAGGCTATCAACCTCGCCATTTCTGAAGAGAGAATTCAACAATCTATATATAAACGTAATATCCCGATTCCCGAAGCAAGGGCGAACAATAATACGAATATAAATAACAAACGTTATGTTCCAAAACCGACTTTCCAGAATATAACGAATCCTACACACACAAATAACACACAAAACTCATCGGCTAATTTTTGCCGATATTGCAAAATAATAGGACACGACATAAAAGACTGTAAGAGAAGAGAATTCTTTAACAATCGCTATCAGCGATCATATCCTACCTCACAGCCAGGTCACAATTCAAGTAATGCGATACCCAGGCGCGTACATCATGTCCAGGAGACGCCTGAGGTGGAAGAAGAAGACTACGAAGAGGTAGGTCAAGACGAAGAACAAAGTAATTTAAACGAATAACGGGCTCACGCCGGTGTCTCGTGAGACCCCTATCCAAACTAGCAGCACACCCTAACCGGACCAACGACACCCAAACTTTAAAATCCAAGGACCACAAGGGTAACCAGCCCCAAGCAAGCGTCCAATCTTTAAATTCCAGGGACCACAAGGGTAACCAGCCCCAAGCAAGCGTCCAATCCTTAAAATTCAAGGACCACAAGGGTAACCAGCCCCAAGCAAGCGTCCAATTCTTAAAATCCAAGGACCACAAGGGTAACCAGCCCCAAGCAAGCGTCCAATCCTTAAAATCCAAGGACCACAAGGGTAACCAGCCCCAAGCAAGCGTCCAATCCTTAAAATCCAAGGACCACAAGGGTAACCAGCCCCAAGCAAGCGTCCAATCCTTGAAATCCAAGGACCACACGGGTAACCAGCCCCAAGCAAGCGTCCAATCTCCTAAGTTGTCTGAATCCAACAACCAAAGCGAAGTCTATGAAGTCCACATCGATACTTCTAAAAAGCTCTTACCTCATATCCTGGTCAACACTCAAGTATCTGAAATACCACTTACCTTATTAGTAGACTCCGGCTCAGCAATCTCCTTAGTAAAAAAATCCTGTATCCACAGCAATGTCAAACTTGTCAATGAACCTATAAACATAAAGGGCATAGACCCCGGAGATGAAGCCACGCCTACTTTGGGTCACATATCCCTAAAACTTCAAATATCTGAAAATAAAGGAATATGTCATAAATTTCATGTCATTAAAGACATCAATCTTCCCTACGACGGTATAATAGGCACCGACTTCTTCACAACGTTTGGTTGTAACATCGACTATAATAAAGATGTCCTTCGAATAAATGGAATGGATGTCCAAATCCACTTTTATGATCCAGTGTACATAATTCCCCCTCGTACTGAAGCTGTTATAGAATGTACAGTTCAAAATCCTGAGTTGAAAGAGGGAATGATCTTAGACCAACACCTATCTGCATCTCTATTAATGGCTAACTGTATTGTCAAAGTAAAAGATAATAAACGAGTTAACATTACAGTCGCAAACCTATCAGAAGTACCAGTAAAAGTAAAATCAAATTTGAATCTAAAAATGTTACCGCCTAACCTAATCCATGCTTTACGTATTTCAGACACACAACGTAATGTGTCTATTCGAACCAGAGAAGTAATTGACTCCTTAAGAGTATCACATCTTAACGGGGAAGAATCAGAAGCCATAATCGATCTTTGCTCTCGTTATTCAGATATTTTCCATCTCCCGAATGACCAATTAACATTCACTTCCGTATTAGATCATAAGATTCAGACAACAAATGATATCCCTGTCCATACGAAATCCTATCGTTTCCCTGAGTGTCACAAAAAAGAAGTAGAAACTCAGATAAGTAAAATGATTGACCAAAACATAATCGAACCATCCTCGTCTCCATGGAGCTCGCCAATCTGGGTAGTTCCCAAAAAGGTCGACTCATCAGGTCAGAGAAAATGGAGAATAGTCATAGACTATCGAAAACTAAATAATATAACAATCGGAGAAACATATCCTATTCCGCAGATATCCGAGATCCTCGACCAGCTGGGTAGCAGCAAATATTTCAGTACTTTAGACCTTACGTCAGGATTCCATCAAATCCTTATTAATCCGCTTGATGCTCCAAAGACAGCCTTCTCCGTACCTCAAGGACACTTCCAGTTTAACAGAATGCCATTTGGGCTAAAGAATGCCCCTTCAACCTTTCAAAAACTAATGAATAACTGCTTATCAGGGTTGCAAGGCAACCGATGTTTCGTCTATTTAGACGACATCGTAATCTATAGTCACGATCTGGTTTCCCACATCAAAAACCTAGATAGCGTATTCGAAAGACTCCGGAAATTTAACCTTAAATTGCAACCTGATAAGTGCGAATTTCTACGCAAAGAAGTGATCTATTTGGGGCATATTATAAATGAAAATGGCGTCAAACCCAATCCTGACAAAATCCGAGCTGTTACTAGTTTTCCTATTCCAGAATCACCAAAGGATATAAAATCCTTCCTTGGTTTAGTGTCATATTACAGGCGCTTTATAAAAGATTTCTCAAAAATAGCTAAGCCATTAACCTCCCTATTGAAAAAAGATGTAACTTTCAAATGGGAAAACGAACAGCAACTCTCTTTCGATATCTTGAAAGAAAAGCTCGTAACTGCTCCTGTCCTAGCGTATCCAGACTTCACTCAGCCGTTCATACTCACCTGTGACGCATCAAATCACGCTATATCCGCCATCCTATCTCAAGGTCCCATAGGTCAGGACCGTCCTATTGCATATGCATCGAGAACCCTAAACAAAGCTGAGGGTAATTATAGCGTCACTGAAAAAGAGTGTTTGGCTATAATCTTCGGAACGAAGACATTCCGTCCGTATCTTTATGGTCACAAATTCTTAATAATAACAGATCATAAGCCCCTACAGTGGCTGTTCAATTGTAAAGACCCCGGCTCTAGACTTGTCCGGTGGCGGTTAAAGTTAGAAGAATTCGAATACGAAGTTCGTTACAAAAAGGGAAAAGCTAATTCTAATGCCGACGCTCTCTCTCGAATCCAAATAAATCCTATCATACATACAGGGAACTCCCCTGTAGACGAGAATCCTTCTCTACCCACGGAGGACCAGCCCGTGGACGAAAATCCCGAAGAATCCAACGGGACATCACCTTTTAGTCCCATAACACTTGGAGATCTAGATATCCAGTTTCTTCCCAGTCCACTTGAGGCGATCGACATAAACAGTAGAGATCTCCCATCCATGGATCTCCTTGATAATAGTAATCTACCATCACTTACCTACAGTCCTGACGGCACCGATTCCTCGATTCAAACTCCGCGTGTCGAAGATATTAACTTACCTGAAGAAGAACCGCAACCGTCTACTTCCCGTTTGACGTCTGACGTATCTCAATCATCCGGAGATTATTCTGTAACGCTGAAAGCAATATCTGATAAAAACAAAATTTTAAACACATGCATTATAGAACATAATGAAAGCCTTATGAAAAGCACATCTAAAATTATTCTTTTACCTGTCTCCATTGATTTAGACGAATCCAATCCTTACCTTCAGGAAATCCTGGATCACGTTGATGACGCTACAATCGTCCACGATGCTGAAAAGGAACTATATTCATTTTATAAATTCGATTCAAATAGCAAAACTTACTTCCTATTGCTAACGAGGGTAAACCACTTTGATGTGGCCTCCTATCCTGAAATTCTCAAAACTATCAGATGCGTCAGGGACGAGCTTATAAAAATTGAAAATGTACCTGACATAAGTATATCCGATTTCCGTAACGCATTTGAGAAACATTCATTTTTTAAAATATATAACATTCTGCTTTATCTTTTCCATGATACTTCTATTATAATAAATATATATCATAACAACATCACTTATCTTTCACCTACAGAAGTAAAGAAAGTCCTTCATGACAATCATGATATTCCCATAGCTGGCCATTTAGGATCAGTGCGCATGTATAACCGCATTAAAGAATCCTACTATTGGAAGGGCATGCGCAGTGACATTGAAGACTATGTAAAACGCTGTCAGTCTTGTCAAGAAAACAAGGCCCTGCGAAAGGTCAACCGCGCTCCTATGCAAATCACAAGCTCCTCAACCGAGCCATGCCAACGCATCTCCATGGACATAGTCGGTCCACTTCCTGAATCCGGTATTGCAAAACTGAAATTTATACTTACCATCCAAGACGACCTTACCAAGTTCTCAACAGCATATCCAATTCGTAGTACTACTGCGGAGGAGACCAGTGAATGTCTCTTGCATTTCATTTCTATATTTGGCATTCCAAAAATAATTCTTACTGACCAAGGCACAAATTTCACGGCAGATCTTTTCAAATCAACCTGTCAGTTCCTTAAAATTAAACAGTTATGGTCATCACCATATCACCCACAGACCCAGGGCGCTCTTGAGAGAAGTCACTCTACATTGAAAGAATACCTAAAGTCTTATGTAACTGAAGACCAAACTAACTGGCCCCGATACGTTTATACTGCGATGCTAGCTTATAACTCCGCAGTCCATTCTACCACTCATTATACTCCGTATGAGTTAATGTTTGGCAATAAGCCCTTTATACCAAACTCTATATTCGAAGAGCGACCAGGGGCTACCTACCCTGAATATGTGCGAATGCTACAGAGTCGTCTCAACTACTCAAGACAGAAAGCCTTAGAATACATCCAAAAATCTAAAGAAACTTCCAAAACATACTATGACTCACGTACTCGCCCCCAATCTTATAAAACAGGCGACTACGTTTATCTAAAGAATCATTTAAGATTACGCAAAGCTCTGTCACCCGTTTGGAAAGGACCATACAAAGTGATCAAAGTACACGGGAATAATACATTAACTTTGCTGATAAACCGCCGACATGTAAAACATCATTTTGACCAGGTTAAACTCGCCGTCGTCGAGGAAAACCTGTAAACGAAATATAGTAATAGTTTAGTTATAAGTATAGGGAATAAGAAATATTAATTTTGACTAAATAACTTTGATTTTTATTAAATAAAAGTTAGTAGTGGCTAAAATAAGGAACTCTAGAATAGATAAATACATATATTTAGTATAGTATAAATACACACTTATATACATATATAAAATATAAATAGATACTTTATATATACTTACATAAAATATTCATAAATATAAAATTTTTACATAGACATACATAGATAACATAGGATTAGAAACATAAGTGTAGTTAGGTATAGGAATAACTTTGTTATCAGGCCTGGATTCATAGCTAAATATCTAATTATTCTCAGGGCGCCGACCCAAGCTCATGGCCAACAAGACTACATACGACCAATCACCACAAGATCCGGCATTTACTTTGATTACCTCGGTAAACTTAAATTTAAAAATAGCCGTTTAAATGTAATATCTCCCATAGATATTTCACACATAAAGCCGCATCTAGAAAACATTGACTCCATACTAGGCACGGCCCAATACATATGTAAACAATCTGGCATATTAAAAGAAATAGATTGCAACAATGTTTTAGAGCCAGTCAATGTTAGATACCGTAACATAGTTACGCAGTTCAATTCAATTTCTCATCTAGTAGATAACAGATCTAAAAGAAGTGCGTGGATAGGCGGCTTAGGAACGGTGATAAAAACCATCTTCGGTAACTTGGATGAGGATGATGGGCTACGATATGATGAAGCAATAGAATACTTACAGAATAACGAAAGGAAAATGGCTTCACTGATTAAAGATAATATTTTAATTACCCAATCTGTAATTTCCTTTTACAACAGTACTTTGTCCAAAATAAAAATTAATGAAGCCCTTTTGAATAAAGCTGTCAACAGCCTCGCAAATGAGATAAAAAACTTATCCATCACCTCAAATGAATTGCACATACAATCCGAATTTAACTTTATATTCAATAGCCTAGAAAGTACGTTGCTTACATTGTCATTCCAAATGGAAGATATTGTAACAGCTATAACGTTGTGTAGTCAAAACATCCTACACCCAGCGGTCTTATCGCCCGCCCGATTGTATCACGAGCTTGCTGATAGCTACCGACACCTACCTAATAATTTAGAATTACCTGTTAGCTTAGAATTAGATAATATGCATGTTGTGTTAAGGATTTCTACCGTATTATGTTATTATATAAATAATAAAATAATTTTTGTTACACAAATACCATTAGTTTCCGCTGAAGAATATATGTTATACCATAGCATAGCACTACCTATACCTTATAATGTAAACAAACCTGATAGTTTTAGTCTTATTGTGCCCGGAACAAAATATATTGCAATGACCAAAGATAAATCGAATTACTTCAATTTAGAAAATTTAAATAATTGTGTTTCAATGGTCCCAGGGGTTTCCCTCTGTGACGTCACAAATGTGTTCGCGGCCGATTCAAAACCAAGTTGTGAAAGTGAACTATTAACTACAGTGATAAGTGAAATTCCAAAAGAATGTGAAACTAAATTTATTTACGGCCAATTAGATATATGGAACTATTTATCCAATAACCAATGGATTTTTGTACAATCCCAAGTCAGTAAACTATCCATAGACTGTGTTAATAAGAACTTATTCGAGACCAATATACTAGGTATAGGAATTCTTTCAATTCCTAGCAATTGTAAAGCATACTGCAAAAGCACTACCCTTATTCCAAATGATAATAATGTTTTAAATATAACTTCGCCAGTAATTATATCAGATTTTAATTTGTTAAATGATTCATGCTGTAACATTCACAAATTACAGAATGTAGTCAGTAAAGTGCCCCCTACCAAACTACACAATATAGATTTAAATAGTATAAATTCAGAAAACCATCACCTTTCTAAAATCCTCATTGACTCTGATAAGCTAATAGAAAACCCGCACATAGTAAGGTATGGGACACATTACTCCATAGCAACTATTTTAATTATAGTGATAATATTAAGTTTCTTATTGTACAAGATTTATGTAACTTTCCGAAAACCCGGCAGCAGCCCTTCTTATATCGTTCAGTTTAGAAAGAAACCCTTGCCAGAAATAAATATAGAGTCAAATTTAGAATCAGATCTTGATCAGGAAAATAACATCCATACACCACCAACTATAAGATCGGTAATTTAAAATAGAAACTTCTTTTAAAAAAACATAGAAGTTTCTTTTTCCAAGGGGGGAGATGTTATACCCTGGATATGTTAGTAATAATGCTTACCCCTACGAAACTGCTAAATCAGCAGTTTCTGCTAGTATTGGAGCTCGCGCCGTCGCGAGCTCAGTCCGTGTTAGACCATTGTCCGGTGTGGCTGCCTAAGGGTCCCTAAATCCATTATCCTAAATATATAACTTTTACAGTGTAACCAATATTTTCTTTTTTAAAAAGACCTTCGGGAGGGACCCTATAACAGTACGTTAATATCCCTTTTTTATACTCTGTGCGACACTGCGCTGCTAAATACTATTACTGTGTAATTAAACATTGTAACTTAGTGATTGAAAAGAGTGACTACACGAGTTTGTTGCCGGAATCTTCTCGGTAGTTCAACTATTGGAACCGGTGTAAATTTAGACAGACTGACTGACGGACAGACATACAGACTGACTGACGGACAGACTGACCGACAGACAGACCGATAGACAGACTGACATAACATTCTTAGCTTACGTAGATCCAGATAAGACAGAGAGACAAACATTATGAAATTGTTAGTTAGTTGATATTATTTTTATGTGATAGACATAAGGGTTTTTTTGTTGACGATTCGAAAGTGCTTCTTGGGGGGCCTAATTGAATAAAGATATTTTCATTTTCATAAAAAATACCGAGGAGTAGAGCCGGCCACTTTGCTTGGCGTTTTTGGACTACGGGAAGGCCTTCAATTCGATCAAACATGGGCCGTGATTCAGTCTCTTCAGAGGTGCCACATTGATTATCGGTATATCGAGGTGATGAGATCCTTGTACGAAAGTACCACAATGTCGGTCCGTGTACAGAATCAGTATAAGAAACCTATCCAACTGCAGAGAACAGTAACACAGGGAGATGTCATATCTCCGATACTATTTACCGCTGCGTTGGAAGACGTTTTCAAACTACTGAACTGGACAGGACTCGGCGTCAACATCAATAGCAAGTTCATCACTCATCTTGGATTTTCTGATGACGAAGTAGTCATGGCAGAGTCCCAGGAGGAATTGAACACAATACTTAACAACATAGACGGAACCTCCTGACAGATGGGTCTAAAGGTGAACATGGACAAGACATAGGTTATGGCGAATATCCATGTCCAACCTATACCAGTACAGTTCGGACTTTTGTTCTCGAAGTTGTTGACGAGTATGTTTACCTCGAACAAATGGTCCAGCTTGGTAGGTCCAACTTCGAGAAAGAGGTAAATAGACGAATCTAATTCGTATGGGCAGTATTGGGCACCGTTCGGGAAATTGCGTAAGATCTTCTCGTCCAAAATTCTTCAGTGCTGAAAGTCGAAAGTCTTTGACCAGTGTGTGTTGCCTGTGATGATATACGGCTGTGAAACGTGATCGCTTACTAAGGGTCTTCTGTGCAAGTTCGCAGTTGCACAACGAGCTATGGAACGAGCTATGTTAGGTGTTTGTCTGCGAGACAGAATTCGGAATGATGACATCCGTAAAAGAACTAAACACACTGACATAGCTCAGAGGATTAGTACGTTGACGTGGCAGTGGGTAGGGCACATAGAACGCAAAACAGACGGCCGGTGGAGCGTTAAAGTTCTAGGATGGCGACCACGTACTGGAATGCCTAAAGTAGGACGGCCTCTCACAAGAGGGACAGACGACCTGGTCAGGGTCGCGGGAAGCCATTGGATTCGGGCTGCGCAGAACCGTTCCATTTGGAAATCGATGGGGTAGGCCTTTGTTTAGCAGTGGACATCATAGGCTGATATGATGATGATAATGAATTTATATAAATTAAACATTATACATATATCTAAGTATTTGCGTGTAAAATTCTAGCTCATTAAATTAAGAAATAACAGAGATATGAAGTTTTGACACGAGACATCGGCGTTTTGCTGATGGTGCGCCGCCTCTACGCTTTAGTAGTTAAAACCACTACCGAAGATCTCGACAATCTAGAGGTTGTCTAAAGTGCGAAAACAAGGTGATTTTAATAAGTTATATAATTATGTACAACAAATTACCAGAGAGGATTACAAACTTGGAATATCTTGATTTTAGAAGGAAACTTAAACATTTATAGCCAAATAATGCAAATTACAGTTTAATTAATTTATGACGATGGCTTTGCCTGTATCCTCATTTTTTATTGGAATTATTATTTTTATAGAGATGACATATAAAATTTGTATAGACATAATTATATAAAATATTACGGTCAAAATAATTATATGTCAACAGGTAGAATCTTCTTCTGGCGTATCGTGGATCCCGGACGAGCGTCTAAAAATGTGGGATTCTGGTGAATTGAACGAACTGAAGTACTGAAACCTGACTTTTATTTTATTTTTACTCTAAGAACACACATCTACTCTTTAACAGTCCTATCGTAAACTTAGCTATCTATTTCCCCCGCTCTCACAGTCTTATTTTTCTAAAAAATAAGGTTGACGATAATACTTACGAAATATAGAGTCCATTGTGTACGACGTCATGTACCTCCATATAGAGAAGGTTCCCTTATCGGCTGCTTCGGCTAATTTGTTCACCATGATGCTGCTTTGCTTGGAGAATATCGACACGAACTGGTTTAGGTTCTTGAGCCCGAAGGTTGGCGCCAGGACTTTGCGTCTTCGCCGCCATATTAACACTGGAAATATTATAGGAAACCTTTTCTGAATTATCGGGAATTTTCGACCTAACCAACTTAAAAAAAATCTAAAAAAAAGAACCCCATCTGTTGGGGTATGTTTCATTTAAGTAATTTCGGACTTGCGTTGCGTAGTGACACGGGGCACCGTCATTTTGAAAAACCATGGTTTGTCTAAGTTCGAGGCTCACATCACCCAGCAACAATGGAAGTTCATTTTCTAAGAAGTTTCTGTAGGCTTCTCCATTAAGTCTGGACGGCAGTTCAAACGACCCAATTAGTTCACTATTGAGGACACCAGACCACAAGTTAACGCTGAAACGAGGTTGGAACGTTGAAGCTCCCACTTCGTGTGGATTTTTAATTGCCCACGTGTGGTAATTATAAATATTGAATATTCCAGATCGCTCAAATTATGACTCATCTGACCATTACACTTTATTGAAAAATCCAGGACCCTCTTGCTCTTTTTGTAACATTGTTTGGCAAAAATTAATGCGCAATTGGCGGTCTGTAGGAAGTAAAGCTTGGACTCGTCGAATGTGGAACGCGTGGTATCCTTCATTGTGAATAATCGCTTGGATAGAAGTCCTTGGGATGTTCAGAGCACGAGCCATACTTCTCATAGGTACTCGTGGACGGATTTCGCTGAACATCTTCCAGCACCATTTCTCTGCGATCCGGGTCAGCTCTAGGGATTCCTTTTTTTACCTCGCTGTCTTTGAAGTCCGATTTTAGCGAATGTGGCCTATTTTTTTTAATGATTATGAAAGCTGAGAGTATGGCGAATTCTTAAGGGCCACTTAGGAACCATGAAGTCATCTGTTTAGATTTTTAATGTAAAGTTGAAAATTTAAGTCATTATTCACCGAACGTAAATTTTTCACTTTGTATCAACATTTCCATAACTTTCATCAAAGTTACAAAGCTAATTATTCTATGCATAAAAGTACAACTCACGAGGATTCAGTTGCAAAAAAAATTACGAAAAAGTCTTTTACTTTTTTTTTTATTTTTTTTAAGTTGGTCAGGTAGAAATTTCCCAAAAATTCAGAAAATAATTCATAACTCGAAAGCTATAAAAAGTCGCGGAACATACATGGGGATGGTTCGTATACTCCACGAATGAAACACACAACTCCACAATGAAAACTAGACTAATATATTGAGAAAAACAACAAAGGCCACTTTTTATAAAAATATTGATACAATACAGGATGGTGCCGGCAATAAATTAAAACATAGGCTATATTAGTTCAGAGAAATGGTTTACCACTTTCAGAAACATCATTTGATAATTTCATGACATTTGTATTTGTATGAAATATAACATTGGCTGCATTATTTCATAGAAATGTCATGAAATTATGAAATGAATTAGATATTGTTGAAAGTGGCAAACTCTTTCTATGTACTAATGTAGCCTATGTTTTAATTTATTGTCGTATTGACGGCACCATCCTGTATAATATTTTTTTTCCGAAAAATGAAATTTTGAGGTTCTTTTCTGTAAAGTTTTAAAAATGTCGCGAGCCCCTCGTTATGTTTTGCTGTGTCATTCAAATGGGTTTTGCACTACCTAATCTTATCGATGAAATGTTTTTTTTTTATCTTGTCATAACTTTTATTACATAGAGACGGCAACCGATAATACATCGTTCACCGCATAGAGATTTGAGATTTACCGCAATACAAAAAGTTGTAGAATATGAAAAATAATTTCCAATGATAATGGCTTGACTTTATCTGACGAGATCCGCCCATTCTTCTTTTTTACAATCAAAAACAAAAGCGCGCCACTATGACGACACGTCAAATTGTTATAATTATAATCCATTTTTTTTATACAACTGGATGACAAACAAGCTGACGGCCCACCTGGTGGTAAGCGGTTACCGTCGCCTATAGACACCTGCAATAACAAGGAAAAGTCACTTGATATTGCAGGTGCGTTGTCATCCTGGGGCCTAAAATTAAATGCCGTCCATGCCCAGTAATTGCACTGGCTACCTTTCCCTTCAATCCGAAACACAGCGAACTGTTTCACGGCTGAAATAAGAAATTTGTAGCATTACGAAAAATATTTGTAGCATTACGAAAAGCACGCAGAGTAGTTTTAAAAATTTTATGCCTTTTAATTTTAATAGCTTGATTACATACCTTGTGATGTGAGTTTTCATAACTCCTGAACTATCACCACACAGAATAATTAAGTTGCTATTAGTTTTTAAACTTTCACACATAGTGTATTTTCAAAGTGGAGCCCAGGTGAACAATTATTAAAAACAATTTGATTTATTTTATGACCAAGTAAATTCCCTAGACCTTGCCCTAATCTGTCAGAAAAAATGTAAGTGTGTATCTCTGTACTTTGTGTTATCTTAGTTTTTATGGTGTAAAAGCGCATATGGAATTCTGATACTGGCTGCACAGGTAAATATTCACGTTTTATTGCCTGCAAAAGAGCTGGTTCGTGACTTACCTGGTGCAAATATGCTTCCGTTACCAGTTATGGCTCTCGCAAACTTGAGAACATCGTCCTTTTCCATGCAGTTCTTCAGAACAAACTCAGCCTCCACTGGATCACTACAAACTGGAAAAAAGAAAATCAATGTGGACATTAGGTAGGGGAGAGAAAAGTGTCTCTGCTTCTAGGGTAATACGTGCTTGTACGTGAAGAGCATGATAGAACAGTATAGTTGATACAATTCGACTCTAGTACCAAATGCATTCCTTTCAAAATGGCTATGGTCTATGACGTCATGTTGTCATATCGTACCGCCTGCGAAAGCAATTTCGCGTTCGCATAATTTCGAATGGAATGAACGAAAACAGCAGTTTTGAAAGTAATAGATTTAGGCAGTACGCTTCGTGCCCGCCCTCTTTGCTATGGAACCTATCGTACAACTGGGCAGCAGCGCGACGCACTCTAACCGCGGATGGATGTCATCTTCCCTCATGATACGCTGGTCGCAAGGGCGTGTGAATGGGAGGAGGCGGTCCTCCTTACGTCGGTCAGCATGGCCATAGTCGTCCAACACATTCGCCTTGGGGCATGTCCATTCTCGGCATGAGACGCAGAATCCTACCGGGGCACGAAGTCCGAGTGGAGAGGGGACGTCAAGCACCTCGACCTGGTCCTGGACTTGGTGGAGTTTCGAGGAGCACTTTAAGCTCCTGGCTCTCCAACTGTGCGCCACCGCAGCCGCTTTTGGATGCCTCCTACCGAATGTGGGGGCAACTCGTGCCGTCGGCTTTGCCACGGGGTGATAAGGTGGATGGCACTGTAAGGAGCCCCAATTTGGGTGGAGTGCACAGAGGGTCATCGCGATCTAGGCCGTACGAGCTTATCGCATAGCCAGTCACGGAGCTGCCTGCGTTTTAGCAGTCATGTTCCTGTACAAGATTGATGCCCTGGTTCTGGCCAGGGTTCAACACCGGGTCGCGTAGAGAAATGGGGAAATTTATAAGCATAATAATCGGTGTGTGTGACTTAATATTATAATACTTAACAGCTATTAGATTATGTTTCTTGCCACACCTCAGGATATACATTTATATTGGGTCGCCTAATTTTTTGTACTTCTAATCGGCAATGGCACACAAACGGTTAGCCTAAATTTTTTTTCGCATAATTTCACTCTTCATAATCGTGTTTTATCTAATTTCACTTCACCTTACTTTTCATCGCCATATTGTTATTTACCAAATGCGACATTTGGCGGAACAATTTGCAATTACTGAATATTAATAAAACGCCTACCTACTCATTTTAATAAGGCAAAGTAGCTTGGCCAAAAAAACTGCATATTTCCTTTTAATTAAATATTTATAATACTAACGTGCAAGCAGACATGCAGCATGCATGTTAAAACCACCTGCTCCTCAGCTCGCGTGCCACCTCGCCCCTCCGCGCCTACGCGGGCTTAAATTACACTCTAGGGTAGGGCAGGCAAGACTAGTGGTGTCGGATTTGCAGCTATTCGCTTCTGTCAATTTATTTTTTCAATAAAATTTATTTTTGTCATAGAAGAATTGAAATTCCATGCTTACATTCGGCGATTCGTTTCTCAGGCTGATAAATTTTTGGCACATTTACTATTAGATATGCTAAAATTTGTGCTTTTATATATTAAGCGACATCGTCGTAATGCCAAAATAACGTTATGGCAATATATTTTAGGATATTTCACATTCATCATCATCAGCCTATATACGTCCCACTGCTGGGCACAGGCCTTCCTACATGGGAGAAACACATGAGGAGCTATTTCACATTATAGATCCTAAAATTTGGGCTTTAAATTCTTAGACCAAATTATAATGGTGGCAAAACAATTGTAAGGCGAAACAAGAATTGTTCGTTTTAAGTTTAGGCCAATACGGTTAGGCCATCTAATATTAGGACTAAAATTTTTAGGCGAACCGGAGGGCACCCCACATTTAAACATAGTATGTGTCTGTATGCATACTTATGTGCATGAACCACTTAAATTTTTAAACGCGTAACTGGGTTACCACCTACACGCTGGCCCAATGCGGGTTGGTGGGCTAAAGCGGTTGCAGTAACAACCGGGACCGTGCCTTCCGAAGCACGGAGGAGCTCGAGATTATAAATTTGACTGACCCATCCCAGGACCAACCATGGCGAAAGTTGCTTTGTTTTCGTGATCGAAACCAGAGCGCTCTAAACACTACGCCACCGAGCTCCGCGATATTTTATTTAATAAACTTTATATATTTTAAATTCTATTTATTAATTTTAATGGTTGTTTAATTTTGTTGTTTTAAGTTCTACTTTGAATTTTCTAATGTATAAAATAATATAAAAGCCCTCTGATATTTGATATACTTGAAAAAAGTAATTAAGTTGTAAGCACTTTATGTACTTTTTCTAAGACTAATAATGTGCATTTATTTTATTAATTATATAATATATATTATATTTTATTTTAATTTTTTATAATTTTATTTGCAAATAATTAATTTATAATTAAATGCAAGCTAAGGCCAGTGGAGTGGTTTTATTTCATACTAGCGGCCTCGGATTTCGGTTATTGCACCAAAAATATTCTATGTCTAAACTATCTCCATACCAAAGGAGATGTTCATGAACATGTGCAGTACCTTAAAAAATGTAAATAAATGATTAAAACCACTAAAAATTATTTTGCCTGATATTTTCGGCCGTTAAACCACGTACAAAAATATGTCTTTCAAATCATCGATAAAAAACCAAATATGGCAATATAGGACGCCATATTAGGACTATTTAGGACACAATCTCTATAATATGTGGCTATATTTTTAAAACTTTCAGAAAAAAGATCGTTTTTAGTATAGGAATATAGAATTCTGGTAAAAAAACTTTATTGATCTGTCTATCAGTCTGATAGATAGATCAATAAAGTTTTTTTATTCTTCTGTATATTTTGAGTGGTATAATTAAAAAAAATTTGACGGTATATTGTTGCCATTATATTGATAATTATAAAACTGTCACTTATCATCAGAAAGTATTTTGTACGGTTCCATTTCCCTAACTTATAATCACTTAACATAGCTAGGACTCCATATAAACCTGAAACATCTCCTTTTATTTAAATCAGCTCACGGTTTAAGCTTGAAAAGGTAATAAACGGACAGACAGATAGACAGACATAGTTATTTTCGTATGTATAATATTGGTATGGTATTATTTTCGAAGCACTTACCACAAAAGAAGCGATGACCTAACCACATGTGAGTGAGCCCGCCTTGTTTGATGCCTTCCTTCCCAAGTTTGTCTAAAAAGACCATCCGATCTAAATAAAAAAGACAAAATTTATAAAAAAACCTATTTTATGAAATTACTGACAAACGTTTCTGCCTCTTTCGTTTTGCGAAAAGAATAAGAAAAAAAGTAAAAATTTAAGGTATTAATAATTAATAATATGCTTAATCTTTAGCTATAACGTAATATAAACTGCACTTTATTCAAATTGGCTAAGCTCGCATGCTTAGTTCAATACTTTCTAACAGTGGCGCTGGCTTACTTTTTACTTATTTCATTTTATGCGGGAAATCATCAACTTATACAGGATGTTTGGTATTCACCATTATTAAACATGGGTACCCATGTTAACATAGTCATATAAATACTAAAGTGTTAGCAAAAATTCAAAATCGTAAAATAAATTTCATATTTCTTCATACAAAAGGTCCGGTCAGATAAACAAAATGTATGGGAAATTACAAAATTAATTTTAGCATTTTGAACTTTCATAACGGCACAGTTGGTAGGTACTTAATTTTTAACCGACTTATCAATCGTCGTTATCAATTCGTCTGTATGTTTTTTTTTCTTATTATTTTTTTAATGTTTGTTACCTCAGAACTTTTGACTGGGTGAACCGATATTGATGATTCTTTTTTTGTTCGATGCGGAATAGTTCCCATTTGGTCCCATAAAAAATTTTTGAAACTCCATTAGGTAATTTGGTTTATAAATAAAAAAAAACTGGAAAAAATAAGTCGTCTACGTATGCGAAGTTGCGGATATCTGCTTTCCTATGAATTTTTAGTGAAATGATACGATAGTAAAAAACAATATAAGCTCACGGTCACCCATCTAGTTTTGACCTTCAACAGTTATCACTAAAAACTGTGAAAAAAAAATAAACAAAAAATAAAACCGTCTCCAAAAAACTGAAAAGGATAAAATAATTAAATTTTAGTTAGTAGTCACTCATCCCCTAGGAACATATTTTTGGAGTTGGTGCTAAGTTATTTATTATTAAATATTTAATACTTTTCAGTTTTTTGGAGTCGGTTTTATTTTTGTTTAAATTTTATATCTATATATGTTAACGTGGGTGTTATACCATGCACCAAGTAGATGTTGTAGGTATATATTGCATCTACTAGGTGGTAGTAGGTACCACCGCCTTTCTTATTTCAGCCGTTAAACAGTTCACTGTGTTTCTGATTGAAGGGAATGGTAGCCAGTGTAATTACTGGGCATGGACGGCATTTCATCTTAGTCCTCAGGATGACAACGCACCAGCAATACCAAGTGATTTTTTTCCATGTTATTGCTGGTGCCTATATGCGGCGGTAACCGCTTACCATCAGGTGGGCCGTCAGCTTGTTTGTCATCTAGTTGTATAAAAAAAAAGATATATACAGGCTGGTGCCGTCAATACGACAATAAATAATAATTAAAATATGGGCTATATTACTTAGTTTATTGTAAATTTAATATTATTATTATCTTTTTGTATTTAAGATGGTTAATTCTCATTTTTTTCACACAGTAAAAAAAAACAGTAGCAAAAAAGTATACACAATTACCTTCATCACTTCCAATAAAGTGATGACTGATTCCAAGAAAAGGCAACGTTGGCAGATCACTCTTCAGTATTTTAGCCAGTTGTCTTTTACCCCTATTTCGCCATCGGATAATCAAAACCGAGATGAGAAGGAAAATCAAAAACAGCTGCCACAACATTTTAAAATTGAAAAAAAAAATGTATAAAATTTATTTATTTATTTATTTATTTATTAAACAATGTTTCAACAGCATTTTTATACATATAATACAAATTAGTATTACCTAGACATGTGCCAATTATAGAAACACATTATGTTTATAGCAATGGTAGTTTTTATGGTAGATAGTTGAATAATATCACATATTACAATTAAAAATATAAATACATAATAATTATAAAGAAAAACAACAGTTGGCAGGTATACACTTACAAGAGAAGAAACTTAGTTAGCTTATGATTATGAGACCATGAATACAGTGTAATTGTGAGTGAGTGTTGAGTGTTGTGTGTGTGTTTGTACGCGCGTGTCAAAATGCGTGGAACAAAAGTGCTGCTTAAGGATGGTTTACATGTACTCTTTATTAGTTAGCAATTATATATTAATTATTTGACTTAATGTTTAATACTGACCTATAATCTTTGATTACCCAATTATTTATATTGTTAATTGTTCAACTATTTCGTAATTTAATAATTTCATAATTTAATAATTCAATAATTCAACTATGCAACTATTCAATACTTTAATTATTCAAAAATTTAAAAATTTCAACAGTTATAATAAAACGCTTTAAATATTAAAACGTTCTTCAATAATACGTCTAACAGTGCTGAAGGCTTCAGCGGAAATATACGACGAAAGCGTCTACGCCACTTTTATAACTACAGCAATAAGTAACTCAAAAACTGTTATACTATATCAAATGTAGTTTGCTCTCACGGCTAACGTCTTACGGCGAGGAGTACCAGGGCCGCAGGGCTCCGATCGCGCTTATTCACATCGCATTTACCAAAGCAAAACTAAAAACGTTTCGTGGAGCACAATTTGTATGGCGCTTTGTGACAGCAATTAAATCAAAGACTATGGGAACCATTATTTATTGGAACGTATTTCCGGCTGTCCAACAAACATTCATAAAAAACAACATTCATTCATTCATTTGATAATTTCATGACATTTGTATGAAATAGTATAACATTGGCTGCAATATTTTATAGAAATGTCGTGAAATTATCAAATGAATAACATGTTTTTGAAAGTGCCAAACCATTTCTATAGACTATTATAGCCCATGTTTTTGTCTATATGGTTGTTTGTAGCTCAGGCGGCCAGGCGATCGTCGTGTATGAATATCATTATAATTATTATATATTTTTTGGTATACAACTTAACAGTTTTCTCTTTACGGGCATTGCATAGCATGCCGGGAGCAGCCAGTTGACCATTTTTATACCGGGAAGTGTCCAAAGTTTGGATAAATATTTGTTACTTAATAACGTCAGAATGGATATGTATCTCTGTGCCAATTTTAAAATGGTCTAAGTGCTATTCCCGACTATAATTAGTCAGGAATAGCACTTAGACCATTTTTATACCGGGAATGTGTTTCGATTGGATAATGCAGACGAAGGCGCGGGCGGGACATAGTAAATTTATAATGATTATTATCATTTTTATTATTGCTGCGAAAATATAGTTTTATGCAAATAAATTCATCATTATCTACATTGTTGCGACTGTATCTTACTAAAGGTCGAAGAATACAAAGTTTACAGCAACAACATTTAATGATTTTATTCTACAATAAAATCACTGTAATTTTTTATAGCAAGCGATTTAAGTTAGTGGTCACTGCAATCAGAAGATGACCATTACAATAATAATACACAGAAATAATTATCATAATAATACACCACAAGCTATATAAGTAAAGAATATTTTATTCAAATTTGGTAAGTAGTACATAGATAGATACATAGAAATTCATTTTTTGGCACATTTACTTAAACATCACGGAGATAAAACAAACAAAATATGCCAAAAAGGCGGTCTTATCGCTAGAAGCGATTTTTACCAGTTTACCTATTAAGCAAAATCGTTTCTTTAAATATGGAGGGGTTAAAGGATTACAGGATACAATTAAAGGGGGCATAGTATGTGCACCGCGTCGCTGTCGAATGCTGAGCCAATGGTGAGCGATATTTCGGTACATGGCATAGTGTATGGTGTCCATACACCATACATAATAACTCTCAAAGTAACGTTAACGTTAGTCCAAACTATCTTTTTTCTTCGTGTGGCAACACTATCGTAAACAGCTGTTGCAATTTGCTCCCTAACTAATATTTTATTTTAACAATAATTACGGCCCCGTTTTCAGTAATCACTAAATATTAATTATATTTAAACAATCAAAAGTGTATATAAATGTGTAGTGACAACCAATTGTGCCATAATATCAGTATTATGATATTGTAAAACCGGCGAGTGACTCATCACAGTGAGTTGTCAAACGTTTTCGTTGCTATCCCTTTCAAGTAAGTTGTGTTTTAAATTCAGTTTTAGTCTGTATTTATTGATAACTGAGATGTTTAAATAGTCTTTCCATATTTACATCGATAGTGTTTGTATTTTTTGCCGTAAAGTAACCTCACTTTTAAGTTGATTGAACAACTTCTTGAGAACAAATAACGGTTTTGTTTTATATTTTATTTGTGTTTACTATCATAATAAAATGATGACCCGTAAGGCCTTGGCTCGCCAGGAGGAATATCAACTGGCTTTGCAGGAATTAAAGGCTTCCAAGGAGTTGGTTAAGCAATTGAGTAGGGAAAGGGATGACAATGAAAAAGAACTGTTAGATTCTCTAGACATTAACTGTAAATTAAAAAAGGAAATGGGTGAGTTGTACACTCAAAATTTAATGTTAATTGAGGAAAAGGACAAATTGCAATATACTATAGACCAATTTGACCAGTGCAGTGATGAGTATGAGCAGGCCCTCAGGCGCATCGCTGAATTGGAAAAATGTTTAAAAGAGGCTTACAATAATATTAATGTTTTGGAATCTGAAAAATTGAACTGGACCGCCTCACAGAATCAGAGTCTATTTGATGAATTGATAGATAGTGCCCCACATATGGTTTCTGTTGCATATAATATAAATCCTGCAGTGTCATTGAACTTTTCTTCTAATGATGAGATTATTAATACACCCAACACTAAAGGATTGGTTAAATGCAGCAGAAACAAAATAAAAAAATATTTAAAATTAAATAAATTTATTAAGAAAACAAAAACTATGATTAAAAAGCAAAAGTATTATAACAAAAAATTGAAGTTTAGTGAAGAACGTACAGTGTTGTTAAACAAATTAGATTCTTATTCCAAATTAATCAAAGAAAATCAAGAGATGTATGATAATAATGTAAAATATTTAAATGACAAAATTAGTAATCTGCAGACATCTTTAAGTGATATTTCTAATAAATATAGTTCATCAAGAAAAAGTTTGAGGGAACACACATTGACACTTAATCACCTATTCAGCACTTCCAAAACTGAAAATCACCACTTGGCTAGGCGATGTTCCTTGGTGTCAGGCCTGGTCACCTTGGATCAGTTAGAATGGTCCATGTCAATGTGTGAGCCATCTTTCTCTGAACAACCCACATTTGAAATGTTTAGCAGTAATGAAAACAGTTCTTATACACAAACAAACAACAATAATATAATGTTTAGTGATGAAATTGGAAAAGATTTGGGCCTTATGTTAAAAAATAAATTGGGACAAAGTGTAACAAATTACTGTAGTCCGGGCTCATCTTACAATAATATTATGGATAAAATATCCAAACATAACTTGACTAAAAGTGATAATTTGATTATTTTAATTGGAAACAGAGGTAATGTAAACAAAAAATCGCTTCAAAACTATCTTGACTATTTAAATACATTAAATGTGAAAAAAATTGTTATGTTTACATTACCCTACTGTTACAGTTTGCCACAGGAAGAAAATAACATTAGGTATAAATTAAATTTAGTACTGTCCAACATGGCATATTATAGTAAGAAAATACAAGTTATTGACTTCAATATATTGACCAACTTAAAAAATAAATTTTATTTGACTAAAGATAGAATAAATCTATCTAAGTATTTTAGAAGACAAATAGCTGAATTGCTAAGCTATAATTTTTTAACTTTAGCCAGAAATTTGGCTATTCAAACCTCTGCTTCTATTGAGCAGACTTTTATTAATGACCTTGCTTCTATTGAGCAATTTACTCCTGACAATGCTTCTATTGAGCAAATTAGATTGACTAATAATACTGTTTTGGAATCTATTCCAATTCATTTAAATTAGATAATAAGACAACAGAGAAAGTCTCTGGCAAAGTTAAAACAACAGAAAAGTCTAATTATTTAAATATTGTTCACCAAAATGTACAGGGCTTTTCTGGCAAAGATCTAGAAATTAGTTTATTTTTGCAGACCATGGAAGTGCATGTGTTATGTCTAACAGAACATTGGTTAAAAAAAAATGAAATTCTGACCTGTATTGAAAACTATAATATTGTAAGTGCTTTTACAAGAGAATCTACTATTAGAGGTGGATCTTTAATATTATTATTAAATAATATAAAATATAAAGAACGACCAGATGTTGTTCGTCACTCTATTGAGCGAACTATTGAAATTTCCTGCATAGAACTCGAGCAACATATTGTTGTATGTGTATACAGACCTCCCTCTGGAAACTATGATCTATTTGAGGCTTCAATGGAAAACGTTTTAAATATAATAAGTGGCAATAACAAGAAGATAGTTGTATGTGGTGACTTCAATATAAACATTTTGGTATCATGTTCGTACTCAGAAAGGTTCCTTAATTTATTCAGATGTTTTAATCTTCTCCATACTTTCTTTGAACCTACTAGAATTATACCAATATCAGCTACCTGCTTGGATAATATTTTTTGTAACTGTGATGTACTTGAACAATCAATTATATATTGTATAAATTCAGATCATAGTGGACAGAAAATCGCTATTGAGCACCATCATGTTAACCAAATAAAAAAAATAACTTATAGGCCTATTACAGATAGTCGCTTGAGGAAATTTGAAAATAATGTAATGAATAGAATTCACTGTCTAAAAGAAACCGATGATCCCAATAAGTTGTATAGCAGTTTATTTGATAATTTAAATATTGAATTCAAGAATATTTTTAAACAAAAAAGCTTTAAAGTCAGTTCTAAAAGGAAGTTTAGTGATTGGGCAACTCCGGGTATTTATATAAGTAGAAGAAAATTATTTGAACTATACTATCAGAAGTCGACTTCCACTGATCCATTTTTTATTGATTATGTCAGACAGTACTCCAAAATCTTTAAAAAGGTTTGTAATACTGCCAAAGCGAACTTTTTGAGTAATAAAATTAAGAAATCTGATAATAAAATAAAAGCCACTTGGAAAGTTATAAATCAAGAAAGTGGTAAATCAAAAGTTACTAATAGGTGTTTTAAAATTAATGTCAATGGAAAAACTATAGAAACAGATGATGGAGTTGCAAATACCTTCGAGACTTTTTTTTCCAATATACCTATTAAAATTACAAAAGAATTGAATTCTTGTACTAAGCGCGCACTTGCTCTCATAGAGACGAATGTTCATAAGTGCAATATTCCTTTCAATTTCCATGAAATTAACGTTAATACGATCATAGAAGCTTTCAAGTCTTTGAATATGAAAAAGACTGAGGATTTATGGGGCTTTTCTGTTAGTGTTATAAATTCTATAATAAATGTTATATCTCCTCAACTATCGTTTATATTTAATAAATGTATTGATGATGGTGTATTTCCCAATCAAATGAAATTAAGTAAAATAATACCTTTGTTTAAGGCGGGAGATAGCAATGACCCCACAAATTTCCGTCCCATTTCTATTTTGCCGACTCTTAGCAAAATTTTTGAAAAAATTATTCTTAACCAATTGCTTTCTCATTTTACGAGAAATGAATTGCTTCACCATAGACAGTTCGGATTTACTAAAGGAAAAAATACTACAGACGCGGGAATTGCACTTATAAAACACATATTTGATGCTTGGGAAAATCGGCAGGATGCTCTAGGTATCTTCTGCGACTTGTCCAAGGCGTTTGACTGTGTTGATCATCAAACATTATTGGGTAAATTAAAGCATTATGGTGTATCAATAAACTCATTAAAACTTATTGAATCCTATTTGACCAATAGAATTCAAAAAGTTGTTATAAACAAAACTGAGTCTTCTGGTGCGCCTGTGCATATGGGCGTGCCTCAGGGTTCGATATTAGGGCCATTGCTTTTTTTAATTTATATCAACGACCTCCCTTACTTTTCAAGAAAATTGTGTGAGACGGTATTGTTTGCAGATGACACCTCACTAATTTTTAAAATAGACCGAACTAAAACTGACTTTGAGGATGTAAATAATGCCATTTCAAAAGTGCTATCCTGGTTTGAAAATAATAATTTATTGTTAAATTCAAAGAAAACAAAGTGTATTAAATTTACTTTACCAAATGTAAGGCAGGTTAGTACTCATGTTGAAATCAATGAAGAAACTATTGAATGTGTTGACTCTACAGTATTTTTGGGAATTAAGTTAGATTCTCATTTACAATGGTATCCTCATATCTCGTCCCTATCTAAAAGACTTAGTTCAGCTGCTTATGCTGTTAAAAAAATTAGGTCTTTGTGTGATGTTGAAACAGCAAGACTTGTTTACTTTGGTTACTTCCACAGTGTCATGTCATATGGCTTGTTATTGTGGGGCACAGCAGCCGACATTGAAGACATTTTTATTTTACAAAAAAGGGCTGTGCGTGCTATTTACGGACTCAAGCCACGTGATTCACTAAAAGATTTATTTAAAGAAATTAATATTTTGACCATTGCTTCTCAATATATATATGAGAACATAATTTATGTTCACAAATATAAACATACCTTTTCAAAACATAGTGATATTCATAACTTAAACACTAGATATAAAAATAAACTTGCTGTTCCAAGTTTTAGACTTCACAAGACAAGTCGCTCATTCATGGGGAAATGTATACACATTTATAACAAAGTCCCGCCAAATGTAACTGAACTGCCTTTTCACAAACTTAAGTTATATGTCAAACAAACTTTAATGAAAAAAGGCTACTATAAGGTCCAAGAATATTTAGATGATAAGAATGCGTGGAAACATTAAAATTCCAAAATGTTTTTAAGTTTATTTACGTGTAAGTATTATGACTATTAACCTCTGTATACCTATTTTGTGATTGTGCATTGTCAGATAGCTTGAAAATAACGATAATACTTTTGACATTGGGTACCTACTTTGTCGGTACGATGATATAGATTCTCTTCTAATTTTAATTATTTTTATCGCTGGGCGGCACTGCACTGCTAAAAGTTATATTTTTTTTTAACTACAAACATTGTATTTGAATATTTATTTTAAAAAGAGTGACTACACGAGTTTGTTGCCGGAATCTTCTCGGTAGTTCAACTTTTGGAACCGGTGTAAATTCAGACATGACAGACAGACAGAGACTATGACGTTGTTAGTTAATTTTTTTTTTGTGATAGTTGTAAAAATGTGTTTTTTTGACGATTTAAAAGTGCTTCTTTGTGGCCTATTTAAATAAAATATTTTTTCTTTCTTTCTTTCTATCCGTTCGTACATTTACTGAGGGGTCAAGTTCTTTGAAGAACAAGCAATAAGCTCAGAAAAGTTTTTCTCCTGATTTCATCATGTAAACAATCATTATTGACGTAAATATCTTCATTATTGACATATCGTATACGTCAATAATAATAATAATTATTATAAACTCACGCCTATTATCTAGCCAAAAGTAAGCATCATCATAGCTTGTGTTATGGATACTAGATAACGGAGAAATAATGATAATAATAATATGTATTACAAATATACTAAATGAACATATAAACATCCATGACTCGTGAACAAATGCTTCTAATTATAATACAAACATTTGCTCCAACCGATTCAAACCCGGGGCTCCCGATCGAGTAGCCTGTATAGTTACAAACCACTCGGCCAGACGTTCGTAAATAATAAAAATTGTTTGAAAAAATATAAAAATTCATAAAAGTCCGTAAAAATCGTCAACGTAAAATACAGATCAGAAAGAAGAAAGTAGTTTATAGCATCTTCCATTAATAAATATGTGAGACATGTCCCTTAGTGAAGTCATTTTTGTTTACAATTATTAAATGAAGACGGGGTCTTCTTTTGAATTTTAGAAGAAGGGTTTGTTCTTCTTCGATTATCTAATCTGAAGCACGAGCAAAATATATTATCTCCGGGAACTTCTGCAGTCTTGTTGCAACCTGACAGATTTGATCATGTTTACAAACATGATACACAGAAGTTTCATGGACAATATTGTTAAGGAAAACCATTAACTTTTGCGAAAATTGTGAAAAACTCTTTGCAGCAACTGTTTCATACAAAAAAAAACATACAGACGAATTGATAATCTCCTCCTTTTTTTGAAGTCGGTTAAGAAAGGAAAAAGACTCAACGCCACCTGATGTGAAGCGGTAAGATGAGTCCATTTGCGAAGACAGCTAGTGCAATTTAGACACTGCTTTAGCCGCCTCCACCTTGCCGGCTCTTATGAAACCCATCATTGGAACCAGTAATCCACCTATTACAGCAAATAAGCTCTAGTATAATATGGCATTTTTTGGTTGTTGTGAGTGTTATTTTGAGAAACAAGTTGACTGTCTTATGATCATAATCGTTATAACCCCAGTATCACATTTATAGGACAGGCTGATTTAGCCGCTAAGGATACCTAAATTCTTAAGTTCTTTTTCTTGATGTCTCAAGTACAGGATTGAAAGACCATAATAATAAAAAAAAATCGACGGTTGGGAATTAATGATACACCCACGGGCTCACAAATCATTTGTATTTCTTGTCTTTTCTTGTCTTTCTTTGTCATGTAAAATAATGGCGTCCGACATCAAAACCGATTCGGTTTATTTATCGAAAAAATCTTTCATCTGAAATGTGACAGATTCCCGTCCTAATTAGTCCGGTCAATTTAGACCAAAAAATAAGAGTAAAGGTACATAAATTGCCACCAAGCTGAAAATCAAGGCCGGTCGTGCTCTAATATTGAATCACCAACAGTGGAGGATCCGTTTGATTCCAACGAGGCGACATGCGATATACATCGCTATTAGCGCAGTTTACATGTACTCAGGATGAAAAACAAGAAGCAGAAGAAGAACCAGACGAACAAGAACAAGAAGATCAAGAAGAAGAATTTGAAAGTTACGACTCGGACGATTAAATTTCACTACTTTTTTTGCTTTTATCTTTTCAATCTCTGCTAATATCCATTATTTTTCAATAGTTTCAAATTAAACTGGATGACAACTGACCCGTGGAGTAGGCCTACTGGGGAAACCACGTTGAAAAAAAACGCACTAAGTACACTACCTCATAGGTGGCGTGGAAACGTGTGCATATTATGCCGATTACAACTTTTACAACTTATTGAATCGTTACATCTCAAAAACGGTGGCTCGTAGGAAAAAAAAAAAAAAAGTACTAATACATTTTTTGTAGATAATTTTATGATCTACAATTTTTGCCTAAGGTATTGTTATGATAAAACTTACCGTTTTGCTGAAAATCGCGAAAAACTTATTTTTTGACCTTTGACCTTGAATTTTTTTTTCCATACAGGGGAACAAATTTTAATTTTAAACAATCTTACTGATTTTCAGCTTGGTGGGAATTTATGTAGCTTCGAATGTCTAAATTAACTGGACTATAATCATGCCATGTCAAACTTCTATTCTCAATCCACATACTGTTTTTTTTAAATTATAATACTTATCTTTAAAAAAAATATATTTTGGTCTGAAATTATTCTGAGTACTAATAACATACATAATTATTTGTTACTACAACAACACCTCTATTCGATATCCGCAGAACTACAAGTAGTAAATAGCCTGTTTTATACGAGTTTGTCTTGGGTTAGCTAGAAGTTTCATTAGTATCTCAAAGAGGGCGCTATTATGCAAAATATTTTTACTTAGATTTACTGCTTATAATGATAATGTTGTTCCAATTTTAGCCTTTATTTTAATTAATTTATTTAAGACATCACTAATATTCCGATTAGCGATTTCTATTTTAAATTGAAAATAAAAAATACCAGTCACTTAGTTAAACCTTATTGCATTGCCTTATTACATTTATGAAGCACAACAATAATAAAATTAAAGGGTAATCCGAGTAATGAAAATATCTTTGCTTTTAAAAAGAATAATGAAATTTCATTTGCTTTTAAAAAGGAGAAAGTTGTAGTGATTTTCTTGATAAAAACAAACTTAAAAAAATCCTATTGGTACTTATACCTACTAATAAAGAAGCAAAAAAAATGCCTATAAGTATTAGAAATTAGTTTTCGTATCCATCCATACTTATTATTTAACTCTGTCTACCTGTTAATTGTTCAACCGCTAATCTTTGAACCGATTTAAGTAGTTGAAGAGTATGGTGAAATTTTGAGACTTTATGGCACCATAAAGTCTCAAAATTTATGGCACCATAAAGTCTCAAAATTTCACCATCATCATCACCAGACTATATACGTCCCACTGCTGGGCACAGGCTTTTCTAAATTGGGGAAACACATCAGAAGTTTGGGCATTGACATCACCACGCTGGCCCAATGCGGGTTGGTGGGTTAAAGCGGCTGCAGTAACAACCGGGACCAACGGCTTAACGCGCCTTCCGAAGCATGGAGGAGTTCGAAGATTAGAAATTTTGTGGACCCATCCCGGGATCGACCGTGGCGAAAGTTGCTTGGTTTTAGTAATCGAAACGAGAGCGCTCAAACCACTACTCCACCGAGCTCCTCACGTCACAGAGCTCCAAAATTTCATCCTACCTTTTAAAAATAAATAGACATCCTGATATAGCAGACATCCACGCGGGAGGAACCACGGGCGGCCACTGGTAAATAATACATTTAGTTTAGAACAGAACTATAGTGTAACTAGCAAAAAAAAATACTTGATTCCGTTATTTTGTCCGCTTATTAGCGGACAAAATATCCAGAATGTTATCCAGTTGGATAACATTGTTATATGGATAACATGTTATCCAGTTGGATAACATTCTAAATAGTTTTGTAAACCCGCTATTACAGGCAAAAGGAAATCGAAAACGGATGACGCGTGACTATACTTTTGAATCTGACATTATAGTGATTTCATACAATCAATCATCTCCAAGTAACAACACAGCTTCAGAAAGATCATTAAACACCTCAGTACACCCTGTCTCCCCATTCCACACTACTTCACCCCATTTAACCCCACCCGAGAGCCATTATTTCTCATGTCGCTTCGAATGCGTGCTCAGAATCTCGAAAGCATGCTTATTGAAATGCAAATTTGTTTCTTCAACCCCTTCCACTGCTATTACCTTGGACTAAAGTTTCAAATCGGTTGGTTGAGAGGTTGTTGAAATTGCAAAGGAAGTGGGAAGTGTGTAATGGCAATCGCAGTTCCTCAGGGATGAGTATAAACAAGCAGCTGAATGTGAGCCAAGGACGAAAATTAGAAAAATTGCAAGTGCCATAATTTGTTCCCATTATCGTCCATGTGAAGTAAGTATTTGCTGTTTGGACTTCACCCGCGAATGTTTCTTTCGCTATCAGGGTGTTTTTTTAAATTAAGCGCAGATAACGATAAGATAGTTCTATATGGGTGCTCGCGGTTATATCTTTCTGAACCTATGTCCTCTTCTCAAGACGTACACTAACTACAGGCATGGACCCAATAATATATTCTAGTAAAATTCTACTCATGGTGCCGAGCATGAAGTATATTCTAAAATCTGAATTTCAGAGTCTCGCTTTAGTTCTAACCAAAACAACTGTTTTCTCATTTTCTTCTTTTGATTTTTTAAGTTTTATTTTTTATTCTATTGCTCTCAGAATCTGATAATTTTTCTGATTCTATTATCAACAGAATGAAAAATATAACAAAAAATAAAAATGCAAAAAGCGTGATGCCCTTTTCAGGAATCATGCTATTTGCATTTTCATATGAATAATGCTATTTCTTTCATATCATAATAAAATGAAGGGAAGCAACAAAGTAAAATTTAGTTATGAGAAGAGAATGTCTTTCAAACTGAATAATGGTAGAGGTACGCTCTATTCTATATTAGACAATAAAAGGTTTTAGTAGATTTTTTTTAACTAATGTGATAAATCTTTAAATTAGGTGGTTGATAAAATTACGATTTGAATTTGTTCATTTGCATTTGATTTTGTTGTTTTAATCGCATAAGTTTATTTTTTAATATGTTTGACATTTTGTTAACGTCAAACAAACAGAATTTGATTGCCCTGGTAGGAAGGTACCATCACCTATAGATAGGTATACACGATAAAGTTATGTTACTTGATATATAGTACAATTAGGAAAGCAAACAGCATTCCTTATTTAAAAAATAATGCAAATTAATGTGTAACTAAAAGCTAATTACAAACTTTTACTATAGAAATGCATTTATTAAGTAATTAACGTGTAACGCAGCCAGTTAACAGGCACGCTTAATATAAAAATACAAAATTAAAAATTTCAAGTAACCCCCAGCGTCATTAATCATCTATCTAACACCATCTCATTGAGACTATTCATAAGAGCCCAAACACGCTATATCTGCTGTAAGTTTCTGAAGAATTAAGCATTTCGTAGACTTTTTGATGGTATAGGATCAGCTCAAGGATAGTATGTCATGGGAATGTCACCGAAGTGACAGTGCACGAAATTTCAAATCAATCGGATGTGTAAAAGTTAGTGAAACTCTATTATCATGTACAAAATGAGCTGATAGTCATCAAACGCCTGAAATGATCTTCATGAATTATAGCTAAGAACCATCGTAGGCACATCAGCTTTCAAACAAAAAAAAACGAATCAAAATCGGTCCATTCGTTTAGGCGCTACGATGCCACAGACAGACACACAGATACACAGACAGACACGACAAACTTATAACACCCCTCTTATTTCGTCGGGGGTTAAAAATCGAGAAGCTCGATCTTCAGGTGGCCCGCGATAAGAAGGATGGAGGCTGCTAGAGCAGTTTATGCTGTACTTGCATATGGACTCGTCTTACCGCTTCACTTCAGATAGCGATGAGTCATTTGCCGTGCTTTGTACAGAGAAATAGCAGTAGAAAATGAAGAAAGCCTACCATTTTTCTTTCAAAAGTTAAATCAACCCTGAAAGATAACATTAACGACACTAACTTCTCTGGAGCGTATTAAGGACGACGCCAGGATATTTAGAGTATTTGAGAAGCAATAAAGAGTATTAACGTCCTCCGAATCCAGGAGGCTACGACTGCTTAGCGTGACACCTATAAATTAAGCCCAACGAATGTTTTCTCCCAGTTTTAGGATAAAAAACCAGCCAAGAGCGACACAGAATCGCGCTATCGTAGTTCCATATAACTTTTGTACATGAATTTCGGAGTTCAATGATGCAATCAACAGCGTTCTAACTTAGTGGTCTCCTACTAACGTAATTTAAAATGAATTAGGTAAATAAAATTATTACTGGTAAATTAAATTACTAAATATAATACAATTAAAAATATACCAACATAAACAACAACTTCATAAATAAATTAGGATATTTTCTGAAAACTAAATGTTAATATACTGTACAATAATATACTCATAATAAATTATAAAAGCAATATAATCTTAAGTATGCTTAATAGATATAGTAAAAAGGAAATTCAAATAAAATGTAGCGAAATTATTATCGTATATAATTCAAAATGAATTAAATTTAATTGATAGGTAAATAAGTTTATAAAATATTTTAAAATAAAAGAAATACGATTATTACTTTTAAATAAAATTTAATAGTGATGATATAAAAATACTATAAAAAATGATATTATTTGTTATAAACTAAATAGAGTAATAGGTTGAATTTCATGAAATGCAAGTAATACTTGCTATGGTATAATCTCCTCTCTTCCAATTTGCTGTGCCCGACAGGGTCCATGATGTACAAATATTATATTGAAGATCTTTAATAACTCATTGTGGAAATGCAATAAATGAATTGAATTGAAATACATGGCTTGCCAATAAAAACCTAAGGTGAAATTGCTAACCTAACCCAAGGTACAACACAAATAATACAATTTAGTAATCACAAAAAGAACTGCTTTAGATCTTATCTTAGTGCGGATGCCGTATATCCCTCATTCTAGCCGGGAATCGAGCCCGTAATGAGAATTATTCCAATCGCAGCTGGATACGTCTTGAAGCACGGAAATAACTTTCGCCAGCCTGGGAACAAGAGAAAATGTTCATCACTAATGAGAACGTTTGGTTAGAGAATAAACAATAAAAACAATTACAAAAAATGAATACGATGAAAACAAAAGTAGGCGTTATAAACGCATGAAAAACATTAAAATGTGAACAAGAAGAACAGTTAAAAATTAAAGAATAAAATGTTGAGTATATTGAGAAGTAAAATAATATACTCAACATTTTATTGGACAACATAATGTTAACAAAAGATATTATAAATACTAGATACATTCAATTAAGTTCATTACGAACCTTTTGGGAACGCTAAAAGTAAAAGAGGGGATGACTAATTTGTAAATAAGCTTTATACTTTCATGGTTATTAACATTTGAATTAGAATTATATTGGGGATATTTACCATGTAATTTGTTTTTAACGAGTTCCCGATTCTTCGGCGCAGTTGCATGGGTAGACTGCTGAAGCTGCGGATAGAAGTCAACTTCATTGCAGGCAGATATATCGATCTTCCCTCTTTCGTTGACGCTTGCTACGATCGATGCCCCTACTATTGGACTCGGTCTCCCTGCTTGCACGAACTGGTTCACGACACACAACACTCACAGCATCGACTCGCTGATGCGGGACGCTTTTTGCTACACAGCCGTGGATTCCAGACACTCGGCATTTGAAGCCCGTCTTCTCAATTAAAATTATTATATTTCGTCATTTCTATCGCTTCTTTACTCGACTTCTCACATAACTCAATAATGATGAAACCATTGGCACAAAACAGACCAAACCTTGATCTTGAAATGGGTCGTTTTAAGGTAAGAAACTCTAACAAAAAAATTGTTACACAACAACTGACTTGTGAGTTACTAACCATTGCCCACGCAGTTTTCAGTCTGAACAGAAAGTTAGGTACTTTTTGGGTTCCCAACGAATTCTTAAGAGTAAAGATTGCTTTGCCCTTTTCTTTACGAAGGCAAAATTTTGAATGAGAAAATATATAAATAAGTAGAAACAAAATACAGAAATTTAAAATATATTATGAGACAAAAAATGTACCTATACTTGCATAGGTATATTATGAGACAAAAAATCAAACATAAATCAATTTCTTCCAGGTAGCATAAGTTGATTAAAACATTACGTAAGATGACGAGAAGAACTCAGTCATCGCATGATTAAGAATTAAGCCCAGGAATCGTATGTATTTGTGAGCAAGTCAAAGAGTGAGTGTGTGCTGTATGTACGTTCATATAAAGTTACCGTGATCAATAAATAAGAATATAAGTAGTGTAAACTGGGGTAAATACGAACGGGGTAACTTTACCTACATCGTGAGTATCACGATAAAAAAAGATACTCGAATATCTATTTCTGCTGGCCCTAGGAGGTCGAGTTAAGCTCAACACTAGACACTAAGTATAGGCACTTTATTTTTTTCTTTCATGATGTAAACAGCCTCTTCCGGAGTTACCCTGCCTCTGGAATAACCCCACACTCCCCTAGTAGATCGTTATGAGAGTTTTTCCTGGTAAGAGAATTTTGAAAGCAGGAATATAAATGAAGTCAAGTGGAAACCGATATTGGAGGCTTCAAAAAACATCCCATTGTTATCATTCCACTCGGGGATTGCTGTATGGTAGTTTATTTTCAAACGCCGGAAACAATATAAACATAAATAAAGGTTGGTACTCATTACATAAAACTTGATATTTTTTACAAAACTCACAACGCTAAAGGTTAGTTTTACTTAGTGCGAATTTCGTAAACATTATGAAGTTGTTTTCGTTGTAATGGTTTCAGTTATCCTGTATTACATGAAGTATACTTAATTGACTCTTGAAAGAAGAAAAACTTTTAAAGGAACATTTGCTGCGCTAAGTTTGCGTTTACAAAATTATGACGGTGCTCTATTTATCCGCACAGCAGAGCTTTGCGTTAGCTTTATAATAACTAGTATTTATTTATTTATGAATACAGCAAAGTCTTATATTTAGAATACATCAAACAGTTGTGTACTAAGGCACTGCTTATTTGTAATGAAACAAAAACCAAACAATCATAATGTTTGTTTAGTAGAAATATGGCACAAATTAATGTTAAAAAAGGTTTTTACGATATTCTCTTTTTAATATAAAATGCATTCAATTGAGCTCAAATCAGCAAACGCATTCAATTGAGGAGCTCAGTGTCGTAGTGGTTTGAGCGCTCTGTTTTCGATTACGAAAACAAAGCAACTTTCGCCATGGTTGGTCCTGGGATGGGTCAATTAAATTTATAATCTCGAGCTCCTCCGTGCTTCGGAAGGCGCGTTAAGCCGTTGGCCCCGGTTGTTACTGCAACCGCTTTACTCAATACTCAATATATTTATTGCACTCCACAATGTATACTTAGTAGGTGTTACATTATTATAATTAGATCATCATGGACCCTGTCGGGTACAGCAACTTAGGCGAGAGGAAAACTTATTTATAATATGATATTACACATTTTTTAACCCACCAACCCGCATTGGGCCAGCGTGGTGGTGTTATGTCCCAATCTCCTCATGTGTTTCTCTCATGTAGGAAGGCCTGTGCCCAGCAGTGGGACGTATATAGGCTGATGATGAATTAATCGTGCATTCAATCGATACGTAGGTATTGTTCGATTTGGATTTTTTTCAGTGTTACGAGATGACAAACAAGCTGTCCGCCCACCTGGTGGTAAGCGGTTACCGCCTCCTATAGACACCTGCAAAAACAAGGAAAAATCATTTGAAATTGCAGATGCGTTGTCACCCTGAAGCCTAAGATGAAATGGCGTCCATGCCCAGTAAATACACTGGATACTTTTTCCTTTAATCCAAAACAAACGTTTCACCGCTGAAATATGAAAGGCGGTTGTATTTACCCAGACGACGCTACACACGGGCCTAGCACGAGTAGATATATTTAGGACACTTTTAGCATTTGCCAATGTATTTGGAACTTATTGCCTCTCCTTCCTCTATATTTGTTGTAGCTGCTATTTGTATGAAATAAATGAAAGTGTTTCTTTATAAATAAGGAGATCTCCAAGATATATAATCATGGAAGAGATAACATGTCTAGTTTTTTTTACGGACGATACACCCAAACGACCCTATACGAGCCCATATTATACGGTTCTTATTCATAAAAAGGTACCTGTCTATCTACAGCTGACCTTTAAGGTTATACATCGAAAAAATCGCACTTTTACATTGTAATGTCATAGATCGCTGAAAGATATTTATGAAAATCAGACATACATTTCTTCAGATCTTCATCTTGACACGTGTAGAATCAAAACACGATTAAAGGATTTTGCGTCGATTCATTTTATTTCCGAAAAGACCTTTTAAAAATAAGAAAACTCAATATTGGTAAACGATAATTTGTATTCAATAGGAAATGATTTTAAATAGTAGATATCATTAATGTTCACAATCGTGTAAAGCGTTTTTTTTTGTAATTCTTATAGTTATTGTTATGTATATATATATGTATATTTTGGGTACACCTTTTTCCGCAGAACTTTTTATGTAATAATTTCATTTGGCACACACTCATTAATCATACATTCAATACCCATTTTATAAGTCAGAATCATCTTTAGGAATATATTTAATATCCATAATATTAAGAGGCAGAACCATCATATCGCAGAAAGTCAATATTCAGAAGCAATACTAGCATACACCATGCACGCATGCAGTATGCAAGCAACAGTCAGCATGCAAGCAAGCATGCAGCATGCAAGGTTTCTGTCACGGCTCCGGCGCTGCGAGGCTCCGGCGGTCCCACGCGACCTTATCGTCGCAGATGGTTTTCGCCCACCACCGCACGGTCGTCAAAACCACCAGCTCCTCAGCTCGCGGGCCGCCTCGCCCCTCCGCGCCTTCGCGGGCTTAAATTACACTCCAGGGGTAGGGCAGACAAGACTACGTGGAGTCGGTTTTGCAGCGATTCGTTTCTGTCACTAATATAGCACAATCTGCCACCATCGTACTTAGTATGCCAAGTGAAATTATACCGAGTAATCGTCGCACTAAATAAGTGTTATGCTTAACAAAATTATGCGTAATGAAATTTTGCTAAATGAAATTATGCCTAGTGAAAATCTGCAATCTTAAAAGTATGCCATTGGGAATTCGGACATATAAACATTCGACAAAATGATAATTATACTAAATGATTTTTATGCATTCAACATATTCGTTTAAAGAAAATTATGCCAAGTGTGTTATGCCAAATAAAATACGGAACAACAAAATTCTGCCACATAGAGGGAACCCGTATATTTTCGCTTACTTTACACGCGCGATTCCTATTTTGTCTTTTTTCCTCTGGCTGAGTCAGTCATATCTCTGTCCCTGTCTGTCTCGGCCGAACCAACGTATCGATAGATTGCCTTAAACGGTACAAAGCATCTTGCACAATTTTGGCTGTTAATTACTAGCAACATTAACATCTTGTGCACCGTGCTTTACGCGACAGCCAGCCAGTATTGTTTGTTCATTATACGAACGGTCACAATGGATCTATTTGCCGTCCGCTGTGAACCCCGAAAATGTTATGACTCCATTATAATTGCCGTTGCAAAATAGCTTCGTCTGGTATTGTCGTTACACATTTCTGACTGTAAACAGAAATAGGTATGTGAATCTTCCGAATAAAGTCTAAATACCTAATAATTACATTTGTACATCATAATAATACCTGAGATTAATAGGTCCAGGACAGGTTTGGTTGGTGGTAGGGCTTTTTTAAGTCCGCCTGGCTAGCTACCACCATCTTAACTAAGTCTGTCGCCATAACAATAATGTTAACACATTGCTGTGTTCCGGCAGTTGGAGGTAAGATAGCCAGTTCCAGTTTCCAGTTCCCGGCCCACCCTTGTCCCCCCCCAGCCACGCCTATGGGTGTAGGTGCCGTCCATCTTCGGCCATGAAAGCCAAAAGCTAACCGATAACTAATTAAAAAAGTCCAAAATTACTGTTACTTGCGTTATGGATATTAAAATAATAACGGAGAATTAAAAAATTGTAATGCCGCCATAACAATTATGCTAACAGCATTGTTCTGTTTCTGTTTATTTATACAAATACCTACTTGTACGATACGTTCCATACTCTGTTTTGCAATAAGTTTAAACAAATCTCTTTCTGTTCTAACTCCGTGATTACCAAATCGCTCTCACCCATCAACTCGCATTGGGCTAGTTGGTGGTTTTATGGTCCAAAACTCCACAAGAATATCCTCTATGCAGGAAAGCCTGTGCTCAATAATGGAATGTATACCGACAAATATGCTTTTAATAAAAATAAACTAATCACTTTAAAAGTCATTATGATCTACTCATCCCATCTAAACGAATAAACTAATAATAATAATAAATATCATTCCATTCTACCAAACATCGCTCATTTTAAATAAAGAATTTGTTGTACGCATTGCTTTATTAAAACCTGGCCTTTGTAGAAGCACTATTTAAAACATTTGAAATATAAAAATGTAACTTTTACATTCGAAAGCTGTCATAAAAATTCCGGGATATTATTTTTTATCAGAGGTGTTTTATAAAATAATAGTAGGTTTTTGGTGTAGCACCGCACCGTAACCAATGAAAGTGAAAAAAAAACTGTGTGCAATGGAAAATAAATCGAAAAACGGCGTACCATCGAGCTTCCATTTTTATTCTTACATTTTTGCACGAGGAGCTTAGGACGTGCCTTCGAAAACACATTAGGTGCTCTCAAAGACTCTGGTTAAGTACTCCGTGGGTTCTCTAGATTACAAATTTTGATTGACCCATCCGGGGTCGACCATGGCGAAAGTTATTTGTTATCGTAATCGAAATCAGAGCGCTCAAACCACCACGCTACCGAACTCTTCATAAAGAAAGAATGATAAGTATGTTCATATAAAATAAATTTCATCAAATGCGGGAGGCACGTTAAGCTGTTGGTCCCGGTTGTTACTGCAGCCGCTTTAACCCACCAACCCGCATTGGGCCAGCGAGGTGGTGTTATGGTCCAAGCTCCTCGTGTGTTTTTCCCATGTAAGAAGGCCTGTGCCCAGCAGTGGGACATATTTAGGCCGTTGATGATGATGATTGAAATACTTCATAATAAAATTAAGAAACTAATAAAATATTTCAACTGTGAGTTTAATAAACTATCATTACTTTAAGACCGCTGTAGTAAACTGACGAATATAAGTTAATATACACTGAAAGGTGCTGAAAGTTTTCTCGTTCAAAGTTCAGCAGTAGAGCACATATTAGATAATAGTTAAAGCCTAACAAATACATCGGCGTGGCGGGCGTTCCGATGCGCGCGCCTGCCATTTTGGTTATATGATATCGCCAAAGGCCGCGTTAAGCCTACAGGTTCAGTATCTAATATTGCGAAAACGGACATATACAACTATATCTGTGAAATACCTTTATATTTTACCAGGAATAAAATAAAAATAAAAATAATAATCAACAACGAACCTGCAATATCAATTGATTTTTTCTTGTTATTGCAGGTGTCTACAGGCAGCGGTAACCGCTTGCCACCAGGTGGGCCGTCAGCTGGTTTATCATCTAGTTGTATATAAAAAAAAAACACAGACGAATTGATAACCTCCTCCTTTTTTTGAAGTCGGTTAAAAAGTATATCAGATACAGTAGATTTTTTACTGTGTTTGAGCCCACCACCGAACGGGCTGGATAAAATACATAATATTTACTATATTGTCTGCTGAACTAAACTGAAAAAAAATTTAAACAAAAACTAAAACCGACTCGAAAAACTAAAAAGGATAAAATAATTAAATTTAAGTAGGTATGTACTCATCCCCTAGAAACATATTTTTTGTAGTCGGCGCTTCATTATCTATTGTTTATTTATCTCCAAATTTATTATTTTATTAACTCCAAAAAATATGTTTCTAGGGGAAGAGTACCTACTTAAATTTAATTATTTTATCCTTTTCAGTTGTTTGGAGTCGGTTTTAATTTCTGTTTAATTTTTTATTTACGATTTTCGAGGTCAAAGCTAGATTTTTGCCTACTATCTATGATTTCACTAAAAATAGTATAGGAAAGCAAAAATCCGCAATTTTGCATACGTAGACGACTTACTCATTCCAGTTATTTTAATTTAAAAACCAAACTACCCAATGGATTTTCGAAAATTTGTTATGGGACCAAATGACAACTATTTTGCATCGAACATAAAAATAACCATCAATATCGGTTCACCCAGTCGAAATCACTGAGGTAACAAATATAAAAAAACAGTCGAATTAATAACCTCCTCCTGTTTTTGAAGTCGGTTAAAAATAGAGATAATATTTTTTTTTCAGTTCACTTTAGCAGTTCGTTCTAGATTTAATTGGAAAACTAAATTGCAGAAAACCCCTACAAATATTTGATCAAAATATCTATCAATCAAGTCGTAACAATGTTGTTGTATATCTGAAAAAATCATTCAAAATCAAGTAGTTCTGAAATAAAAAGGAAATAATTGGGAACCGCAAAGTTAAATAATTTTACTCTAAAGTCAATAGAAGTTTCAATAAAATCCTAAATCTTATTACCTTTAAAAAGAAATACAATTTTTTAAATCCACCTGGATCTTTGTGTAAAAAATGTCATTTTTTTTCTTGATTATTGATTGTTTATTTTAATATCTGACACCTTTTCATCGCTTCAGTATAACGCGCACTTTAAGCCGATCGGAATCACCCGCCGACAACTGAAAGTTAACCTACGATATTGAAATCTATCGTTTTTCTGAAATTTAATTAAACTCGGCGATGTTTGCTTTGGCTCTAACGAATTCCTGATTCCCATTCGTGAGATTATTCTGTTATTAATCAGAAAATGCATTTTTTAAAACGTTAAAATTGAAATTTTCAATTAAATTTATACGTGAGAAAATCTTCTACTGCAAGGACTTACAAATGACGTGCTTTGCGATAAGCCAACAATGATATTGTTAATGATTTTGACGACGGCGATTGACGCAAATAAACAAGCAATACCGAACAACGCCTATTGTTAATATATTTTTTGTACCACTAAGGTACACGTGGTACAAAAAATCAAGAATACGCCCAATCAAGAAGCGGTTACCGTAGCCTATGGACGCTTGAAACACCAGGGGTATCAAAAAACCTTTTTACGTCTTTTTCGAGGAACCACTAAAACAGTATTTATCTTAGGTGATTGAAATGAAAGTTTTAATAATTTATTAACGATTTAATAAGTCTTTAAGTATTAAGGTCGCAGGTTTGCACACTGCGTTAAGTTCCGACATTTGTACAATAAATACAATAAATACTTGTACAATTATCCTACGGTAGCACGGTAGACTCGGTGCCAGAAGCAAGAAGTATCAGCAGCAATCACCGCTAAGTAGGTCTTGACGTAGACAGTATGTAGCAGGAACAGCTGGCAGCGGTGTCGAGATAAAGCAACTCAACACCACTCAAAAATGTAGGTACAGGAACCCTAAAACATATTTAAGATACTTACTGTCCGATTTCGTTAACCTGATTGCACATCCAACCGCTACACACTATGTACCGCTATGCAAAGCACAGGTATGGAGCAATTATGACGAGGCAGTCCAGGCGAAAACAATCGAGTTATTATGTTTGAAATACCCATCTTATATTAGTGATATATTTAAGCTAATTTTAATGTTATTTTAAGTTTAACAAAAGATAAAATAATTTACGATGTTGGTAGGTAAAACAATAAAGTTATGAATACCCAATAAAGGCATTATTTTTCACTAAAACACTGTAAAATGTAACAATAGAATGCTTTTAATTATATTATGAATAAAGGAAGTGACAAAATGAGAATGATCGGTATCGGTTAAAACAGTTGCAGTAACAACCGGGCCAACGGCTTAACGTGCCTTCCGAAGCACGGATGAGCTCGAGATTATAAATTTGATTGACCCATCCCGGGACTGACCATGGCGAAAGTTGCTTTGTTTTTCGAATCGAAACATGCCCCCTTATTCTCAACTGTCGGCTTTGACGCAGCGCGATAAAAAGTGACAGGCATAGATTTTCCGAAATTCGAATTCTTTCCGACAGTTGAGAATAAAGGGGCAGAGCGCTCAAACCAATATGCCACCGAGGTCCTCTGAAATTGCATAATAAAAAAATGGAGGTATAAGCGAAATATTTACGCGGGATGAAGTTTCTCGAAACCGCACAGACCGAAACCATTTTGGCACGTGTGGGGATGAATTCCTTGCCGAAGGCGAGCGGTGCGATTGTAGAAAGAGACCGTTCGCATCATTTTAAATAATTCCTCAGAACACACCCCGTTATACAAACGAGAGAACACACATAAGGAAGCAAAATTTCTCCTTAAGCTTAAGGGTTCATTACCGCTTGTGAGTTCGGGATCGTCGACAATTCTCATAGCGCGTCTTTGAACTGCGTCAAACGGTCCAAGCTGGTATTTAGGTGCCCCCGCCCATAGGTGGTAGCACTTCTTGGATGCAAGGTAGGTACGATACGTTATTACGATACGTTAATAGGTTATGGAAAGCATTACCTAGGCATTAAATCAGCACTGCCTCGATTACAACAGGTTAAAATGCGATTCTCTGACTTTCTCAAAAAGACGAAAATTTGACTACGTACCTGAAATATTATTACCCACTTGGAGCTTACCTATTCCACTTTGATTCAAACTTCGTATGCGCTGTCTTTTTTGTATGAATATGGATAAAGTCCCGATATGCTCATGACTTATTATGGATAAGACTGTGGCAATCAAAGATACTGATAAAATAGGTCCAAAGTTAAGGTAGTTTGTCTGTAAAGTTCTAAAGCATTACTTGAAGTCCCTTCATGTAGAACTGTAGAATTGAGTTTTATTTGAAGTTGAACGTTAAACTAATTAACTAGAACTTCTGAGACACGTACTCGTATCTTAGTAGGTTGTAAGCGGTTGTAAACCTTTAAGTTCATACTGATATAGTATACAGGGTGGCACATTTAGATCGGTCAGTATGGGAAAGTCTGAAACTATAACACATACGAAAATATCTTCTTAGGGACCATGTCATCGATTTTAGTAATAAGAAAAACTGCATTCATACATTTAGAAAAAAACGTGTACTCAGCTCGGGAATCGAACCCGGACGTTTAGAAAAAAAAACACTATTTCTATTTAGATATTGATTGTGTAGGTCCTAAGCAGTAAACATTGCTATGGAACATGATTTCTAAAATGGATAAAATGCATTGTTTTTATGTCCTTTAATTTATTTTAGTAAGTGTTCGAAATATCCACCATATAAGGTTTATCACGTCTCTGTTCAAACCAAGACGTTCCAGTTTCAAATGAGGTTTATTACGTCTTTGTAGGTATCTACATACTTATTCTAAGTGGGGTTTTCAATTGATTTTATTAGTGTAAGTAGGTACCTTTGATTAATAGAAGTAAGCAATTACAATCATAGATAGATAATATTATCGCAGATAACAATATGTAAAGCAGTGTATGCAATAAGTTGCGACACGAGCAAAGAGCTACAAACAACCATAGAGTTAATTTTACGCACCTAAAGAGTTGAATGTTGTATTGAAAAAATGATGGTAATTTCGAACACTTACCTACTAAAATAATTGCAAAATTAAAAATTTTAAGTTACCCCCGGCATCATTAATCATCTATCTAACACCATCTCATTAAGACTATTCATAAGAGCCCAAACACGCTATATCTGCTGTAAGTTTCTGAATTTTAAGAATTTCGCAGACTTTTTGATGGTATAGGATCAGCGCAAAGATCGTATGTCATGGCAATGTCATCGAAGTGACAGTACACGAAATTTGAAATCAATCGGATCTGTAAACGTTAGTAAAATCCTAATATCATGTAGGAAATGAGCTGATAATCATCAAACGCCTGAACTGATCTCCATAAATTATAGCTAAGAACCATTGTAGTCACACCAGCTTTCAAACAAAAAAAAAAACGAATCAAAATCGGTCCATTCGTTTAGGCGCTACGATGCCACAGACAGACACACAGATACACAGATACACAGACAGACACGTCAAACTTATAACACCCCCTTTTTTCGTCGGGGGTTACTAAATTAAAGGACATGAAAACAATGCATTTTATTTATTTTAGACATCATGTTTCATAGTAACGTTTACTGCTTAAGACCTACCTACACAATCGATATCTAAATAAAAAATAGTGTTAGTTTTATTTTTCAAATCGTCCGGGTTCGATTCCCGAGCTAAGTACACGATTTTTTCTAAATGTTTGAATGCGGTTTTTCTTATTACTAAAATCGATAACATGGCTCCTAAGAAGAGATTTTCGTATGTCTTATAGTTTCAGACTTTCCCATACTGACCGATCGAAATGTGCCACCCTGTATATCATTATAATGAAATAGGTGCTGAACTCTTGATCCATACTGATAGAGACATACAGACACGACTACTGCCTGTCTGTTATGTTTCTACTTTTAAACCTCTGAACCGACTAAGATTAAAGGCATAGAGATAGATAATCTACATCCTGAAAAAAGATAATTGGGCTATCTTTAGGCGAAGTCTGTAAAAATCAGACAATCTCATGTCTCTTGTCCCGTCGACTTCACCAGGTAAGAGGTAAATGAAAGGTGACGCTTTAACGTAATCAAAATGGCGGCTGCCAACTAAAGCATGTCCTTGGGAAAACAAACGTCATAGATCGGATTTTTCCAGTTTTTTTTTTGCGGAAATTGATTTAAAATCTTAAACCAGATGCTTCGTTTGCGTTTTTCGGAGTAGGCCATATTCAGAGAATCAAATACAAAATAAAACGTTTAAATCTATTTATTCAATTAAATTAGACTTATATACTGATATCTATCTCTCTAAAATTGGGCAAGAGTTTGTTGAAACTTTATTTATTTATTCTAAATTCTGATTTTTAGCTTTTGTCTGGCTTTTGTTTGAAATTTCCAGTGTGCGTGAACGATACGATTACAGTTCGAAATTTAAAAATGTTCGTGCTAGGGGTACAGAGCAGGTATGTCAAAATAAGACTATGGAGACGACGAGACCGGCCGTGGAGTAGGTACTAAGTTTTGGTTTGTCTTATTATAAGTCATATTAACGACCGGCTGGCTGAGTGGTCTATACCAGAGATGCGCAATATAAATCTTTAAAAAGAAAAGATTTATATAAATCTTTTGACGAAAAGATTTAAATCACTCTTTTAAATCTTTAAATCTTTTGTAACTCAGTTGATCAAGACACGTAATTTCAATCACCTTTACATTAACTCTTTTAAATCTTTCAATCATTAGTAACTCAGTTGATCAAAACACATCATTTCCATTCATCTTCAAATCACTCTTTTAAATCTTTAAATCTTTTGCAAATCAGTTTATCAAGACACAATATTTTCAATTATCTATTTCACTGAATTGTGTTGTGAAAGATTTATTACTTCACGGGTCCTGATCATACACTTGAGTGACAGTACAATTTAGTGAATTTTATATATTTTTATGTAAAGTTTTTTAATGACACCTACCTACCTACCTACTTACTGTAACATTTTACGTAGATATAAAAATGATTACAATTTTTTGGGTTGGATATTATCTTATCATTGGTGCAATCATTGAAGTAAACGTTTATTTCGATTACGGAAACAAAGCAACTTTCGCCATGGTCGATCCCGGGATGGGTCATTAAAAATTTATTATCTACAGTTCCTCCGTGTTTCGGAAGGTACATACGTTAAGCTATTGGTCCCGGTTGTTACTGAAACTGCCATAACCCACCAACCCGCACTGGACAAGCGTGGTGATGCTATGGCCCAATCTCTTCATGTGTTTCTCCCATGTAAGAAGGTCCAGCAGTGGGAGGTATATAGGCTGGTGGTGGAGATGATGATGATGATAATGACTCGCAAAATTGTTTTGTGAAGCAAGTGTTTATGGTGACGTGCAATTGGAAGATCATTGTAATATAAGTGAATTTGATGTGAAACACGTTGAGAGTTTTATCGTGGTTATCTACCTCATCAAAGTATTATCATGGAGACTGTCATCATATAAAAATAATAATAACAATAATATATTATTATTATTATATATTTCGCGCCAAACTCTCATGATACATTGAAACCAGCATTTCGATTATATTTGCAGAATAAAAAGAAAACTCTTAAAATATGGCTGTATAGGCATTTGTTTCTTTTGCCTTCTCTGTAATAGAGAAAAAATACAAAAATAACAATCCGTTCATTCTTTCACTCATTGGTTGAATTTGGTTGAATGTATCAGAGAATGAAATGAATCAAAGATTTAAAAGATTTAAAGATGTATTTGGAAGCCAAGTGATTTAGTGATTTAATCAATCTTTTTTACGGATGTACATCTTTTAAACCAATCACTCACGAGTTATACATTTCTAGTCTATACCCCTTGCTATACAGGTTACTCGGTCAGGGGCCCCGGGTTCAAATCCCGGTAAGAGCCGATGTGTGTATGATAAGTACAAGCATTTGTTCACAAGTCATGGATGTTTAGTATTCATATGCATATCATTATCAATATTTATCAGTTATCTAGTATCCATTACACAAGCTCTTAATGAAGCTTACTTTGGGCTAGATAATAGGTGTGTGTGATTGAATGATTATTATTATTATTATTGTTATGTAGCTACCAACAACTCAGCAAACAAAGATAAAAAGCAATGTAAAAACGACAAATTTTAATATAAAACAAATCCCGTCACCGACAACCGCGACCGGACCGAAAATATTAAGTCTTCGCAAAAATGTATCAAAAAAGTTTTCTTGTTGGAAATTCAAATAAATCCTTCACAGTTTTAACGGTTTTGGGGCCGGCTTCGCTTCATAATTTAACATTTAACCCGATTTCCCTAACCACCATTTGAGAGCGTCGGGGAATAAATAGGGCACCCCGATATTAATTGAAGCAGCTATGATATTCGCATGCTTAATAGAGAATTGACCTATTAGTTCATAAGACAAAGATGAGTTAAATACAGACACATGCTTGTCTAGCGTCGTCTATCGCGATCCTATGAAATTCTAATATAATACCTACTGGGGTAACAACAAAGTCACCGAAAGGGAAATGGAAAGGGCTATGCTTGGGGTTTCTCTGCATGATCGAATCATAAATGTGCGAGGGAGCAGGCCACATTACAAGGAGGACTGACGGCCGTTCCGGCTGGAAAATCCTCGAGTGGCGGCCGCGTACTGGAAGACGCTGCGTTAGTAGGCTGCCCACAAGGTGCACCGATGATTTAGTGAGTGTGTGAATGGATGCGGGCAGCAGCGCAGGACCGATCGATTTGGAGATCCTTGAGGGAGGTCTATTGCCCAATTGTGCAAAATAATTCAAAGGAAGACGATAGACGGCGCTAAAACACGCCCGTGTCTCTACTCAACTCAATTTTGACTTATTTACTAATCTAGGTCAGAGTGAATTATAATTGGTAGAGAGCTATATACCTAGGGCATTATTGTTATATATGTTATGATTGTAACGAAATCAGTGGTCTTAAGTTCTGAATTTTATCAGAACTTGTATCATGAGCTACAATATAAATTTTGGACTTGTAATCTCAATAGTAATTTTCATTACCATTTTGTAAATAATAAAGGCAACAAAATCCATATTGATGTAAGTCGCTGTGACAATAGTGTTATGTTGTGGGTGAATTAATAACACCTAGACAGGTTGCGCACGATGTATGGCGTTTACACAAGCTTTTCAGTTAGCGGCGTGTGGGTACGAAACGAGCGAATTCAATACAATAAATTGGAGTTGAAGAAAAGTCTAAACAATATTTGCCAAAGAGCAGATAAACGTAAAAAATATTGAATAATGCAAGGCGTAGGTAGCAGTTGTGAGTCCAGAAAACACTAAGGATTAGATTGGAATTTTAGCACCAGCTGCTATTTGCAGTGATGCAAATACAATTCTTGAACTTGAAGTGCTACAAAACGATAAGAATTGTATATTGAGGGGACTCTAATGCCAATTTAAGAGTTTACTAAAATAATTTTCGTTTGACATCAATGAGCGACACCGCACAGCACTTCATATGTTTCAGTTAGTTTACCTTCATCTCTGATTTTCTTTAATAATACATATAGTTTTCCTCACAATTTTACAAAAACTTGATTGATTATACTACGACAGATTCTATTAGATAGATAAAAATTATTTAATTTGCACATTGACATAAATATTACAGATATAAAACAAACACAATATGCCAAAAAAGGCATTCTAATCGCTAGAAGCGAATCTCTACCAGACAATCTTAAGGAAGGTAGTTTATTAAATTTATAATAGTGATAGGTACGATAAAGTGGAAAAAAGTGAAAAGTACTTTTGATTATATACAAAAATACATACATGTATAGAATAAAATAATACATAAATATATATCCTATATATTCACATTTGAAGGAAAGTTAGGTAAACAAATTAGTTGGAGGAAATTATAAAGGAAGAAGAAGGATCAGAGAGGGAGGAAATGTTTATTCACAAGATGTTTAAAAGATATAGATTGAGCACGTCTAATATGAACAGGAAGACTGTTACAAAGCCTGATAGCGCGTACAGTGAAGGATTCGTTATAGGCCTGAGAGGAATGGGAAGGGAACACAAGGAGAACGTAACGAGTGTTCCTGCCGTGGGATGATATTGTCAATAATGTGCTAGTTTTATGGCCCTACCAGCGGCCAGCAAGTCATGTGAGTTAGGAGATACGCCGCTTGTTCCGGATCGCTACACATTGTGTACCCAACGCGTTGCACCACAGCATGGGGGTTTCTGCTCCTATTGATACAGGAGTTCTATAAAAGATCTCTTTAAATAGGACTCTACTTAATTCAATGTTTTTGCAGTAGTGAATCTTTGATCTGCAACAACATCATTAATTTATTCAAGCTTTACAATATTGGTGCAGCTATATACCTTATCTCTTTTTTTTAAGTTTTCGCAAAGGCCTGTGAATCCCAATTGATGTACAATAAAATAATCAATACTTACGTTACTAATATTATAATTTATTTTACCTTAGCCTACGTTAGGCAAAGTGCTTAAATATTAATTAAAGACATTTCTCACATCTATCGAAAATCAGGGATTCGTTAGGTACATTTACAACAAAGTGCAAAGGCGCCCAACGCACGTTGGTTTATGACGTTTTCTTCAGGCCACGTGATACTTTGTATGTATTGTTGTATGTATCTGTTTGAGAGAAGTAGTAAGTGATGTGAATCACATATCGTAGTGATCCGTATCATTAATCACCCATCAGAGGTTGCTTTTGATATACACACAGTATAGAACAAAGCGCATAGACACCCAACGCGCGTTGTTTGTAGTAACATACTTTGCGTACATTGTCTGTTTGTAGGAAGTAATAGGTGAATCACTTGCCACAGTGATCCCTAACATCCTCATGGTCTGTCATATCTATCGTCCATCAGGTGTTGCTATAGACACTTTGTGCTTATCTCCTATGATAGTTAATTCTATAGTCGATGCTGTAAGCATGATAACTCAAGTGTAAATTTACACTTTAACAGAAAAAAACTGATGAATTCGCTTTTACAGCTCAAATAAATCCTTGATTAGCTACAAAATGTTTCGCTTCTCAACTGATTCCACATTATAATTTCCTAGTCACGTAGACATATTTTGTATAAATTTTCTCTTACTGAATTTCCCTTGGGTGACAATTTTGCTAATTCCCTTCGACATAATTAATTCATACCGCGTAGAACACGGCTATCTGCCGTGTTCTACGCGGTTTAATACTTTGACAATAATAAAATATAGAAGTGCTTATCTTAAATTTAGTTAACTAAAATTTAACAGAGATGGATCGAATTGTTGCAGCAATTAAACTTTTGCTTTGTGTCATAATGTAAGAAAAAATAATAAGTGTAATATTTCTAGCTTGAAATTTAAAGTATCGAAACACAGTGTTCTCTTTATTTTAGTTTCATTAGAACCACTTTATACTTACCTACGCTTACGGTCGAAGCCACCGGTTAGAAATTCCATTTTAAATTATTATGGGTACTCATAATGATGTTTCCATCTCATGAAAAATCTTTAGCAGGTGCGAATCAATTCGATCATATAAGTTAATATAAGTTTACTATAATTCATCTTATATCTCAGGAGGACAATGCAACTACCAAGTGAATTTCCCTTGTTATTGCAGGTGTCTATAGGCGGAGGTAACCACTTACCACCAGGTGAACCGTCAGATTGTTCTTCGTCTAGTAGTCAAAAAAAGCGTCGGTAACCACTTACCACCAGGTGGACCGTCAGCTTGTTTTTCGTCTAGTAGTCTATAAAAGCCTATGTTTTTTAACCTTAACACTTACCACCAGGTGGACCGTCAGCTTGTTTTTCGTCTAGTAGTCTATAAAAGCCTATGTTTTTTAAAAGTTCTTATATGCTAAAATAGTGCGTCATCATGGCGATGATATATGTTTAGTAGGCTGTCTACAAATGGTCAATATTGATTTCAAATCCTGGACTAGCGCAGGAGGCTAGAAATTGAATCAATATCGTAGCGAGTGACTCTAATATAGACTCCAGAGCAGGGTTCAAGATTACAAAAAAAAATCCTTAGATTCCCTAAAAAAGCAACTGTATGAAATATGCCAACTGCTGCCTGTTAGAAATCTTTACATAAACCATATTGCATTAAAAACACACACCTCAGCATATATCTCACAAAACTTAAGTAGAAGAAGGCAAAACAATGTAGTATAGCTTCCAACTTGTAAAACTTGTTATAATATTCTAATATCATCCGTCTCTAAATAGAGACGGATAAGAATATGCCTTCTAGTTTGGATTGAGTATGGGACTTCTTTTAAATCCGAGGCCTCGATTGAACGCTGTCTGTGGGTAATAATTTGCAAAAATAACATAATATTTTACATCTATAATCGACATCTGAAGAATAATAGTTGTCGATTAATTGTGCACATCATTAAGTGATCAATATTTAATATTTATTTTTGTTTTTTTCATTATTTCATTTAATTCGAATAAATTTATGTTAAATATGAAATTTAATTGACTGAAAAACTGGATCAAAGTCAAAAGTAAAGAAAAATTAAAATTTTAACAAATGTTTACCTTTCCGGGTCAAGCGGTAATCTGGACTAAAATATGACAAAAAAACTTTTTCTTTCACGATTAATACCACATATTACACTTTTCCTTAAAGATTTGCCACATATAATACTAGAAGTTTTTTTGGATAATAATTTTATCACGTAAAGCAGAATTTGTCACAATAACAAATTAAATATGGCGTTCTAGTAGAACTGACAAGTTAACCAACATTAGAAATAGATAGTACAATACGTCCGATTATTATGTTGGTAGAAATTCCCTACATAAATCATTTTGGTAGTGTCGACGGCCTGAGTACTGTACCTAGTTAACAGCATATTTCTTTATTCAAAATTCGTAATTCCTTTGTTTTGGCCGCTTTTCCCTTTGTTTTTTTTAAATATATGTCAGTGTCGGCCGTATAAATGAGGTCAGTCGTCTGATACTTGAGTTAAGCCGTCGAGTTTACCTCGTACACTACGTACTGGGGTGCCGGCCGTGCCTGGGCCATTTCTCATTGTCCCGGGACTCAAGAAGGCTACGCGGAAAATTTGTCTCTTAAAAAACGCCTGCGGCTGAAGCTATTATCTACCCACGAGGCCCCGGATGCTTTTTACTAAGTACTCAGTGTTATTTAGGTGCGAAATCATATAAGACATAACATAGATGCTATAGCAACTTAAGTATTGTTCTGTAATTATTTATTGTCCTTTGAATAATGTCTATGTTATCCACTATTGTTATGTAGATATCTATTTTTTTTAATACTGAATAAATTTCATTTCTTTCTTCTTTCTTTCTAAGACGGACGTGCTACAGTCGGGCGCTCCAAATACAGTGTTATTAAAGATGGTGGGGGTGTAGTGATATGAACGCTCTGAAAAACAAAGCTACTTTCTCCATGGTCGATCCCGGGATGGGTCAACCAAAATTTCTAATCTCGAGCTCCTTAGTGCTGCAGTAGGAATACTAAGGAGCCGTATGTAGCCGTTGTTCCCGGTTGCTACTGCAACCGCTTTAACCCGTCAAGCATCAGATTTTAGAAACAATTGATTTTTCAATTGTCATAGACCTTTAAATGTATAACGCTTGACAGATTAATGCACCAACCCGAATCGGGTTGGCGTGGTGGTGTTATGGCCCAAACTCCTCATGTGTTTCTCTCATGTAGGAAGGCCTGTGCCCAGCATTGGGACGTATAAAGTCCGGTGATGATGACGAAACTATGAGATTTTACGAGAGTTTACACGACTATTTTAACATTCCATTACTATGCATGGAAGGCATTTCATTTAAGGCTTCAGAATGACGACGCACCTGCAATACCAAGTAATTTTTTCCTTGTTATTACATCTTACCACCAGGTAGGCTGTCAGTTTGTTTGTCAACTAGTTGTGCAAAAAAATGAAACCTAACAATATATCATAATTGCCTGCACCAGTTGGGAAACAAGCAATTACCAGGACCAATCAAAGGAAATATTAAATTGAAACTCGCCGAGTGAGTGATCCGGCTAGGTGTTGGTTCCGTGGATATTTTAATTTTTATCGAAGCTGATATTTTTACGGATCTAAGAGTGATAACAAAAAACAAGCAGGGAGTCGGCGTCGGTAACCTGCTTCATTGTGCCTTAGTCCTATTCTTAATTTAATAGAGTGGCTTAAAATTTATTACTGGCCGTTTATATAAACAGACAAGGAAAATTCTGTGTAAGAATGGAATAAGTATATCGAATTTTATGAAATGTAGGGCATAATATATTTCCTACGCCAAGTAACCAAAAGTATGTTTTTATTAGCAGATATAAGTAGCCCGCGGAACTAACGGACTCAATCAATTCAATTTTTGTTTTATGACCTCTGTCAGATTTGACAATTTCGCCAAGATCCAGTTTTGGAAAAGACACGAGACTGTAGGGAACTAACGGACTCAATTGTCATCACTTGAGCTGTCAAAATGTGTTGGCAAATAATCCCGAATAATCACCATATCACCGCAGTCTCCCCGCTCTCTGTCTATTTATATTTGCATGACGAGATTTGACAAAACACGCTTGATCTGTATTTGTACTGTACATCTTTGTAGTTTACCGTGTTTTATGGCAAATAAAAAAATTGAATTTGAATTTGAACTTGCAGTCACACATCACTGCATTAGTATTTATTTGGCTGGTATTGGTTTGAGCGCTCTGGTTTCGATACGAAAAACAAAGCAACTTTCGCTATGGTCGATCCATGGATGGGTCAATCAAAGTTTGTTATCTCGAGCTCTTCTGAGCTGCGGAAGGCACGTTAAGCCGTTGGTCCCGGTTGTTCCTTCAACGGCTTTGAACCACAAACCCGCATTGGGCCAGCGTGGTGGTGTTATGGCCCAAACTCCTCATGTGTTTCTCCCATGTAGGAAGGCCTGTGCCCAGCAGTGGGACGTATATAGGCTGGTTATGATGATGATCAAGAAAAAGCGTTATGTAAGATGAGCTTTTTAAGACTATACTTTCTCAATGAGCACTAGCGACCTTATTCATTACAAGAACAACACAACACTACAATGTAACTAGCGTTATTTAGCTACGATCTTCTCAAAAGCAAAGCGGCTACCCCAGGCGGGTTCTCAAGATACGGTACTGTATGATAAATAGTACTATATGCCCTACATGTCTTAAAAAATGAACCATACCGGGTGTTACAGAATCCTGACATAATATTTGGACATCTAGACTTCTGGAGCTGCGGAGGGTTGTGCGTGTGGTATAACTATAGTGTGTCGTACAGTACGCATAGTTCTCAACTTTACGGGTTGCCACGAGCAGATTTGACAATGTTGTTATTAATTTCATCGGAAAATAAAAGTGGCCTTAAATGTGTCAAACTTTCAGAGGTATCTTTTCATAAGGAACACAACAACCCCCGTAAATTAAATACGACTAAAAACTTAAAAATCTATGCATTGAAATCCGGTCAAAAAAATCGATCGATCGGTTCAATATCGCTTAAGTCATCGTCGTAATAACAACGCTTCAGCGACATTTTGCAAATGTCGTTATGGTCGACAGGATGTATAAGGGCTGGTAGCAGGGAAAATGGTAAAATAATATAAAAACAGATAGATATAAAATACAGAAAAAAACCGGGCAGTGACTTTTTTTAATTCTCCCTATAAAGGGAAGGCAAAGGGGACTAATGCCCACAGCCATGTCTTCAGTATTCTTTATTTCTTATTTTATAGCATTGAAATGGTGGTGTTACACATTTCAATGCACGTTTGGAGAATTTGACGCGAAATAGATTATGACAGACTCCATATGATGCTACTTGATGAGGTGGATAACCACAAAAAAGTTCTCATCGTCTTTCACACAATATTCACTTTTATTCAAATAATTTTTTAGCTGTACATCAATACAAACACTTGGTTTATAAAACAACACCACTTTTATAACACAAAGTTCGCTCCGACACAATTTTTAATTATTGTAATTAAAATCTTGACTGACACCACAAATTCTCGCCAAACACTCTCCCGAGCAGTGACAGCGAACTGTCACCAAAGTAAACATAACAAAAAGGGCGCACTAAGCAAGCAGCCAGTTGACTCGTAGCAGTTGTGAAATCATAGTTGCTGGAACAGGAGTCATTTGACTTTGCACTCTATTTTATTGCATATATTTTTACCTTTATGTCTATTTATTTGTTCTTTGTTTGTATTACCGTACAATCAGTCTATAAATGTTGTCTTTCTTTCTTAAGTTAAGGCGATACCTCGTCGACACTAGCGACACCACTTGTTTATATCAAATGTGGTGACCATAGAACATAATAAACAAAAACGCTTTAGTGAATGACTAAAGAATGGTATTTGTAATTTTTTGAGATGTGCTCGGTATAAGATATTCCTCTACATGTAACCTATTTTTTCATTATTGCCGAAAGTGGCCACTTTTAACAATAATAAAAAATTTGGTTACTTATAGGTAGACACTTTATACAAGATACATCTTTAAAAATTACAAATACCGTTCTTTAGCAATTCACTAAAGCGTTTTTGTTTATTATGTTCTAAATTCACCATAATTAATAACAATCAATTGGTGTCGCTAGTGGGCACGAGGTAGCCCCTTAACCTTAAGGCACTAACAAATAACAATAATGTTATTTATTTAAGAGATTACCGACAAAATCGTAGGCCCGTATGTCCGGTCGTCTGGGTAGGTAGGCTATTTTTCTGATTGAAGGGAAAGGTAGCCAGTGTAATTATTGGGCATGGACGGCATTTCGTCTGAGGCCTCAGGATGACAACGCACTTACAATATCAAGTAATTTTCCAGGTGATATTGCAGGTGTGTATAGGCGACGGTAACCGCTTACCACCAGGTGGGCCCTCAGTTTGTTTGTCATCTAGTCGTATAGAAAAAAAACCATGTTAAGTAATCTTCCAGTAAAATATAGAATTTATCCGTAGAATATAAACGGATCCCTTTTTAAAAATGGTTGCAAAAAACCAATTAAGCTGGCTTCTTTCAGTTAATAATTCTTTGTTGAATAGTTTCAAATAAAATGAATACACATTTTCTGATATTCACTGGCTTTATTCTGCTGGCTTTTGTGACTTTGTCTTGAACAAGAAACAATTAAAAAGGTGCAGTAAGTTCGAAATATAAATTGAGCGTTATTGGCGTTTTGTTATTTAAAGTTGCAGTTTTACTAGGTGGTAGGCCCGTGTGTAGGGTCGTCTGGGTAGGTACCACCGCCTTTCTTATTTCAGCCGTGAAACAGTTCGCTGTGTTTCGGATTGAAGGGAAAGGTAGCCAGTGTAATTACTGGGCAGTGACGGCGCTTCATCTTAGGCCTCAGGATGACAATGTACTTGCAATATCAAGTGATTTTTCCTTGTTATTGCAGGTGTCTATAAGCGGCGGTAACCGCTTACCATCAGGTGGGCCGTCAGCTTGTTTGTCATCTAGTAGTATAATTGGTTTGGGTCATAACAGCACCAAGCTGGCCTAATGCGGATTGGTCGTTTAATGTGATTGCAGTAGCAACCGGGTCCGACGGTTTAACGTGCGCGACGAAGCACGGAGGTACTCGAGATTACAAATTTTGATTGACCCGTTCCGGGATCGACCATGGCGAAAGTTGCTTTATTTTCATGATCGAAACCAGAGCGCTCAAGACGCTATGCCAACATGCTTAGCAAGACTTGGTGTACTTTAATAATCTAGTGTCTTACTTATGAACGCTGGCAAAGCTTACTTTAATGACCACAAACCATTGATTGAAAACTTTCTTACTTTCATTTGACATACGAGTTTGAGAAAATGTTTTAATGTTATGACTAAAATAGGGCTAAAATAGTTACAAGAGTCCGTTGCCGTAATGTTTTGAGCACTCTGGTTTCTATTACAAAAACAAAGCATCTTTCAATTACACAATTTTTTATCGATCCCGGGAGGGGTCAATCAAAAATTGTGATTTTCCTCCTCCGTGCTGCATGTGGTGGTGCATGGCCCAATCTCCTCATGTGTTTCTCCCATGTAGGCATGTGTTCAGCACTGGGACGTATATAGGCTGGTGATGATGAATAGTTTTTAACCCATATAGACCTACCGTACCTTATTTGGTAGGTACAGTAACTTTGTAAAAATATTTTGACATACTTAAGTACCCACAAAATAATTACTTTTTGTTTTAGTCGTGACTATAAGACGTGTTCTTTTTATGTTAGAAATGTTACAAATATGTTTGCGCTAGTGGTTTCAGTTATTTAAGAGAAGATTTCCGGAAGAAAAGAAATAAAATATTTGCCGTGCCTTTAAAAAGGCAAGTTATATGTTATTTATTATAAATTCATTTAATTTCTAGTATTGTTCTAAAGGCTAGAGTATTCAGCTGTGAGTTAGCTGTGCAGTTTTTCTTAAAGAATCACATTTTTTTAATAAAAATGATTATCGGTCCAAATGGGTTAAGTAGGACCGATAAAGTTTTTCAATGAAATCAAAATATTTTTTCCCTGTTTCTCTATTGTCTTTATCAATTTTAATTCATATTTATATGCATTTTACTGCAGTTAATAATACAATAACAAAGTTATATTATTAAGCGGTAAATATAAGGCAATTTTGAGTACCTACATTGAGAAGCTCTGAGACGAGGATATCTCGATTTCTCAGCCGGTGCAGCCCGTAGAGGAGAGCATTTCAAGGAATATTCTTGAAGACGATATTGACTCGAAGATACCTACAATTCAAATACAGAACGTTTCTCAATAGAGTATAGAAAAAAGGTAGCAAGCCTCCTTTGGCCTACTTGAATAAAGATATTTTTTTTTACTAGATTTTATATCATAATAATATGGACTGTGCTTGTCACATCACATCATGGTCGTGTTAAGGGGCTACCTCGTGCACACTAGCGACACCAATTGATTGTTATTAATTATGGTGAATTTAGAACATAATAAACAAAAACGCTTTAGAGAATTGCTAAAGAACGGTATTTGTAATTTTTTAAGATGTATTTTGTATAGTGTCTACCTACAAGTAACCAATTTTTTTATTATTGTTAAAAGTGGCCACTTTCGGCAATATTGAAAAAATAGGTTATATGTAGAGGAATATCTTATACCGAGCACATCTCAAAAAATTACAAATACCATTCTTTAGTCATTCACTAAAGCGTTTTTGTTTATTATGTTCTATGGTCACCACATTTGATATAAACAAGTGGTGTCGCTAGTGTCGACGAGGTATCGCCTTAAGTCATTTTCCGTGCTCTGTATACAAGATGGTGCCGTCAATACGACAATAAATTGAAACAGGCTATACTTATTAGTTCATAGAAATGGTTTGCAACTTTCAAAAACATCAGTATTTATTTGATAACTAGCTGTACCCGCGACTTCGTTCGCGTGGATGTCGGAAAATAACAACGGCGGGGTAGGTAGGCTAAGGATTTAAATCATGTTTATACAACACTTTTGTAATTAATGCATTGATCGCACCGACCGTCCCGCGCCCGCCCGCCTTGAAAATCTTAAATGCGTGCATGATATTTTAAAACTATGATATCTCTTAAGATATTCGTTGAAATCAAATGATATCAAGAACAATTTTGCTCAAAATTAAATACTAGTGGTGAATTATGTATTTATTTCGATAAGGAAAAATATCATATTTACAAAAACACCTTTGCAGATAGTAAGTACATTATTTTAGAACGAATAAAATTACCAAAAATTGGTTCTAGAACCAATTTTTGGTAATTTTATTCGTCTCTCTCTAGAAAGTCAATTTTACAAAATAGACATACGCTGTCGCGGAATTTTTTTTAGAAATTTTAAAGAAGAACATTTCCTGAGTACATGATTGATATGTAACTTTGACCGTTTACGCAGCGCACGCAAGGAAAGCTCTAAAAATGATTATTTTTCCCCCGTTTTTGCAACACTTTTAATCAATGCTCAGCTCCTATTGGTGGTAGCGTGATGTTATATAGCCTATATAATACCTCGATAAATGGAATATCCAACACAAAAAGAATTTTTCAATTTGAATCAGTAGTTCCTGAGATTAGCGCGTTCAACCAAACAAACAAACTCTTCAGCTTTATAATATTAGTAATAGAGTATCACGTCAGCTTTCAAATTTTGTTTTGAACAGAATATGAAACATAATCAAACCCACGTCACCTGAGTCTGGTTCGATTCCTGCCTGGAGGGTACAATTTTTTCATCTTTTTTTAATTTCTAATTGTTACAATAAAGTAGGCGTTCTAGACGCACAAAGTCAAACATCTAAATATGAAAAGAAACAGAATTCAAAATCGATCTATTCGTTTAGGAGCTACAATGCCACAGACAGACACAAAATACACAAACAGACACGTCAAACTTTTTTGTGACTTTTTTGTGAAATAGCACCCCTCTTTTTTGTCGGGGGTTAATACGAGTCTGTTAAAGCTTTATTACTTTACTTAGCAATGCATAAATAAATGTCTTTAGTTAGTTCATTTTAATATCGAACTCAAACTCAAACTCAAATATTTATTGCAAATTAAGTGTTACAAGATCTTAAGATATTATTGTTATTACAGCACCGTTGTCAATTCGTTCCTCAGTATGGATGCGGTACTTTCAGTCCATCGCATTGGTGTCAAAGATTTAATATTAAAGCAAAGGGGGTTGAATCGCATAGCGTCTCCTGAATTATTCATTCATCTTCGGTTTGATTCACAAACTATATTTGCACCACGATTTACTGGTGCAATCTTTTTGTGATAGAGGAAAGTGCTTCACTAAATGCAATATGGATTTAATAGAAATGAACCTATAGTGATGAATCTTATTGATTTTCTCCATTTTGGAGATAAAGAATAAAATCAATAAAAAATTACATTAATATTGGGTGTGTACATGATTTTCTAAGTATAGTATAAATAAATAAAAGCCTGCTGGGCATTAGGCCTTCCTACATGGGATAAACACACGAAGAACTTGGACCATAACACCACCACTCTGGCCCAAAGCGGATTGGTGGGTCAAAGCAGTTGCAGTCATAATTGGGATCAACGACTAAATAAGCCTTCCGAAGCACGGAGGAGCTTGAGATTAAATGATTTTTGATTGGCTCATTCTGTATCAACCATGGCGATAGTGGCTTGTTTTCGTAATCAAACCATGGCTGAAACGACGTGTTTGAATGTACTTATTCGTTGTAAGTTTGAGTCTCTTTTGATCCATATGAACTTTATCCATCAATCTATCAAATAATGTTTATAAAGAACCGTTAGATCCGGAATGTTTGGTAAAATTTATTATCCTTTAAAATCTATGAAAATACGTTTAATAGAAGCTATCGCAAAATATCTGGCTGGGTCTGGTTACAATTTAGGTCACCAGTTAATTACTTGTCATTCTAAACTCGGCGGTGTAATCAAAATTCAATGTAAATATCTGATAGGTAGATACTTTAGAAAGATAGCGTTAAAGGACGCCTTCTTTATCGAAAACAACAAGAGATGGAAATTGGATTAATATCGAGAATATTTATGTTTGATGTAGGTATTTGAATGTTGTCACACACATCCACGAATATTTTGCAGCTTATTTTTCTACAGCAAGGGTGGCAAACAAGCACGCGACTCATGCGGTAAGCGCCGCTTACCACCAGGCGAGTCCAATAGTATTGATAGTATCGATGTTATCGATACTATCGATTTTTTAAAGATAAAAATAAAGATAAAGATAATTTATTCGTAAAAACATGAGTGTCCATAAACTCAGATGTAAAAAAAATCACATGATGTTCTAGCATGTTTTTGCCATTTCTAGCATACAAATTATGATTTAGGTAGGTATGTCAAATTCATTATAATTATAGGTACATAGTCAGTTTTTATACATAATCCACTTAATAATAATTTGGGTCAAAATTTAATAAAATCACAATTACATTGTTAATATTTGATAGTAAAATATAAAATTAAATTCTTAATACAAAAATGTCATAAAATTAAAAGTCTTGTAAAATTATTATACGTTTTCATTGTCAAGTTAAAACAAACTCATTGAATAATTATTTGAGTCAAAATACTAGTTAGATACTCTAATAAATCACAATTTTGAACATAAATTAGTGATCGGCTCTTTTATTTTTTTTCTGAAATAAATTCTTTGATATGATAGTATGCTTTTTGTGCTAAGTAATTTTTCAATTTTCTTTTGAATAAATGCAGAGGAAGGTCTTTTATGTTCATTGGTATATTATTATGTATCATTGGCCCTTTAACAAAAACACTATTGCGCCTATGTGTAGTATTGACTCTATTTATGTAAAGTCTGGTTTTATCTCGATGATTACGGTCATTTGTGTCAGATTGTTTCGTAAATAGATCTGGATTAATTTTTACAAAAACTGCTACTTCATACATAAATACATGGTAAAGTTAATAAATTATACTTTCTGAAATAGGGCAAGCAACTATCTGTTGGTTTCAAATTAAACATGACTCGAATGCATCTTTTTTGTGCTTTGAATTGTGTTTCTTTGCCCGTTGCGTTTCCCCAAAATATTACTCCGTATTTCAAGATTGAGACTACTATACCATGATTGTATCTAAATTCAATAGTATCGATACTATCGTTAGTTTTAGGTTTCATTAGTGGTATTGCAAACTATTAGCTATAGGTACTATCGATAATATCAATAGTATCGATAGTGCTATCGATATTGTGACTGCTTTTCGAGGTCAACTATCGATAGTTTTGCAACGCTAGTAAGCGGACACTGTAAGCATCATCGTGAGAAAGTTATGTTGGGGACGCTTTTTAGATAAGCTTCTTACTAAAATAAATCTTGTATACGAAGTGCTATACAGTTCCGAAATAAAATTTGGAATTCTGGGGTTGTGGGATATGTGTGTGTGTGTGAATGTGTGTGCTATATGTCATACGATTTGTTATGGTTATTTGGTGTAATTGTAGTATGACGTACGATAAGCAATAGTCCACATTTTTTAGGTGTGAATTCAGACATGACAGACAGACAGAGACTAAGACGTTGTTCATTAATATATTTTTTGTGATAGTTATAAAAAAATGTTTTTTGATAATTTAAAAGTCTTTGTGGCCTATTTAAATAAAATTTTTTTTTCTTTCTTTCTTTATGGTTGTCACGATTAAGACCACAGAACAGTAGAGTGGTTCTGTGAGCAGGACAGTGTTTTTATTAATTTAATTGGACAATATAGTGGTCAGAAAGGTGTTAAACTTTCAGAGGTAGCTCTTAACAGAGAACACAAACACCCCCTTAAATTTTATATCGGACTTTCGGAACATTCTGTATAACTTAGGTACTAGAGGCCTACCTAGTGAGAACGTTACAGTCACACACAGTTACTTTCGGATTTATATTTATAGTTTGGGTAGTGCCACCAACCACATGCTTCAAAAAATGCAACTCTACAACACAACTTTGTCGAGCATGTGGTGAAGGCCAAGAATCAATGGGACATCTTTTATGTCAATGTGATGCCTTGAGGAGCTCGGTGTTGTAGTGGTTTGAGCGCTCTGGATTCGATAACGAAAACAAAGCAACTTTCGCCATGGTCGGTCCCGGGATGGGTCAATCAAATTTATAATCTCGAGCTTCTCCGTGCTTCGGAAGGCACGTTAAGCCGTTGGTCCCGGTTGTCACTACAACCGCTTTAACCCACCAACCCGCATTGGGCCAGCGTGGTGGTGTTATGGCCCAAGCTCCTAATGTGTTTCTCCCATGTAGGAAGGCCTGTGCCCAGCAGTGGGACGTATATAGGCTGATGATGATGATGATGCCTTGGCTAGGACCAGAGTGGGTCTTCTGGAAGTGGCGTATCCAAAGCCAGAAGACTATATGCTCTTTTACCTTAGTAGTATAGTAAAGCTTATGGTAGCTATATTCAGGACACAGAAAGAGTAAAATCACTTCGAGGAAGTGCATCATGGCGTGGTCACGGCCCTATTATAAGATAAGATAAGATTGGGTATCCCCCAATCTAGGCCCCTCTTGCCTAGATGTCAGCTATAGCGTCAATAGGTAGCCTATATACTTCTCAGAATGCCTATTCTTTCTTCTAAATCGGTCCATTGGCATAGGAGCCAAAACGTAGCAGACAGACAGAGATAATTTTACAATATCATCATGGATTTAAAATGTTAATAATATAATAAACCAACAGATATAGCATTACTTAGTATTCTGCGATGTTCGCCAAATGTTTCGACAAATCCAATACTTTTAAGCACCAGCTGACCGAAGATTCAGTTTATTTATCTCCAAATAACATAAAAGAGTTTTTCCACGAAAGCCTCAAGTATCTTTGGGCCGCTGCAAATTTAATCAGAAAGAAAATTGTAGGGATGAGAGACTCCTTAGGAAAGATTTAGATTAATAAATTATGGAGATATTTCAAAGACTGCTTCTTTGTAAAGAATTACAAGAGGCACTGCTTTTTCTGTGCGAAGGTTAATAAATAAAGAACATTAATGGAAGCGTTGTTTTTGTTATTCAAATAAAAAAATTGCCAAGTTCGTGACTGACATGCGGTGAGGGTTCCAGCAACTTAAGAATGGAAAAGAAGCCGATTATTTTCAAAACAATGCTTGCAATAAAGCGCGGTCAAAGAAATAAACCACAAATTAGAAGATATTGAAAAATATAGATAAAGTAGAGAAAATAATTCCCTGGAGTGGAAACCGAACTAACGAAACCAATGTCATTATTTATTCAATTTCCTAACATATAAGTACAAATTTTATGCTAAGTAATTTAGTGAAATACTACGTAGACGAGCAATGTGTGAAATCGTTGGAATAAAATTTAACTAGTGTGAAAGACGTTGAGGTTTTTATCGTGGTTGTTGACTAGGTGCTAGGCCCATATGCAGTGTCGCCTGGGTAAGTACACCGCTTTTCTTATTTCAGCCGTGAAACAGTTCGCTGTGTTTCGGATTGAAGGGAAAGGTAGCCAGTGTAATTACTGGGCATGGACGGCGTTCATCTTAAGCCTCAGGATGGCATCGCACCTGCAATAGCAAGTGATATTTCCTTGTTATTGCAAGTGTCTATACGCGGCGGTAACCGTTTACCACTAGGTGAGCCGTCAGCTTGTTTGTCATCTAGTTATATAAAAAAAAACCTCAGCGAAGCATAATGGAGTCATCATTATATTTTTCGCCGAATTCTCCCAAGTTGCATTGAAATGTGTAACATTGACATTTCAATGCAATAACTGAATAAATTATATTACACATTTTATGACGGGCTCAATAGGCCTTGTAATTAGAGCCGTAAAACAAAATATAAAAAAAGAGTTGTAAAAGAAATTCTTTGTTTACTACAAGCAAGTTTTCTATGGAACATGTAACATACAGTTTTCTATGGAACATTTAAGTTTCAAAACGTAATCAAAATTATTAGTATGTATATACTTCCATAAATATTACAATAATGTTTTCACCTTTAAAATGACGCAAGTTTATATACCATAGAAATTGCCAGCCACATTAAGGATTCAACTGTATGTACCTACCTTAATTCAATTACAACTTTGTCTGTATAAAAAATACGTGTGCCATAAAAGTTACGCCACAAAGAAAATGATAAATGGGGATTTTCAATCACTGACAAGAAATGTGGCTGTATTAAAGAAGAAATAATTAAGTTGACATGTGATGTTGCGGCGGAGACTAGCAAGATTTGATACAAGCAGAATAATCAATCACAGACAGCTATGATACGATATGAATAATGTGCGGAAACTATTTCTAGCAACATGAAACTCTTGGAGGTATGGCGCATTTTACTGTCCATGACGCACATTATAATAAATTGATAGTTATAAAAGTATCTAAACTAGAAAAATTCCACGTCCTGAGGCGGGGATCGAACCCGCGACCTTTCACAATCCGGGCAGTCGCCCGGATTGTGAAAGGTCGCGGGTCGGAAGAGCAGTCGCTCTAACTATCTGAGCTACCCAGGACTTGGGGTAACCCTGTGAAATTCTTCTACTCCATCTGTATTTGCGTTATAAGCTAACGTCTAACCCACAATGTCGAAATGTTCTATTTTAACACCCGAAACGAGTATTTTTACAAATACCTAAGATTTGGTTAAGTTGGGGCGGCATTACTTTCGAATATTCTTAATTTTTCATTTTAACGTCCTGAGGCGGGGATCGGACCCGCGACCTTTCACAATCCGGGCGACTGCTCTACTCTAACTATCTCAGTTACCCACGACTTGGGATAACCCTGTGAAATTCTTCTACTCTATCTGTATTTGCGTTTTAAGCTAACGTCTACCCTACTATATAGAATTTGTTTACTGTTTTTACTAAACTTTTATTTATTTATAAGTACAACTGGCTGACAAGCAACCTGATGGCTGGTGTACCTGTTGGTAAGTGGTAACCGTTGCCTATAGACACTTCAATTATGAGGAAAACTCACCGTACTGCAGGTCCGTTGTCATATTGACACCTTTTTTTCTCCGGGGAGAAATCCGCTAGACCTATCCACAGCTGGCTAAGCGACGGGCGTGTAACGAGGGTCGCCCAGTGGCTATAACGACTATAGGAATACCCACTAAAACTCCCCGGTAACTCCACTGCCCTTCTTGGGGATAGCCTGAGCTCTGCGGAAGCAATTTCACCAGCCTACCCCTGCCAGGACATATTATTTTTCTAGCTTGGATAATTTTTTAAATTTCTTTTAAACATTATTAATTACCTATGTCCTTTTTCAGGAAGCAATTAATCTATGTCTACACCAAATTTTATCCTAGTCAGTGAAGTGGCTAAAAAGTGAAGTGGCTTAAGAGCCTAAACGAAATAGGCAGAAAGTGTGACTGACTTCAGTTAAATGCAATAAAAATTGAAATTGAAATTGACAGATAGACAAATCACTCGCGTGAAAAGACCTCCATCGTTGATACGTATTCGATCCGTGGTGTATAAAATCATAATGTTACCAAAGTCTCGTTAAATCAGGTAGTGGTTTTTTTTTCAATTTTACTTTTTAGAAAGAATCACAAACAATTATAATCTTTTTATACAAAACAGTGTAGCTTTATGTAAATAGAGTTTCATTGTATTTGCGGTTCATCACCATCATCTGCTGGGCTTAGGCATCCCCCAAAGATCTCCATACAGATCTGTTCTGCGCTGATTTGCGGTTGATACCAAGGAAAACAAATAACGAACACTTTTCAAAGTAAATAGAATAACTATTTGAGTACATACATCTATTAATTTGAAGCCAACGGTAGAGCCCAATTTTTCTTTAAATAATGAGAATGTCTCGTAGAATAAATTTTTGTATCTCCTTTGCTAAATGAAACTTAAAGCCAAGTAAATAAAATATCTGTTGTAATTTAGTCAGCTGGCTTATAAAACTGACCAGTATAATCTTGATTTGTTAGCACAATCTCATCCATTAAATCTGATGAAGCGAGTTTATCATCTATCTTCATATATAAATCTGAGTATTTCAACTCAGATTTATAAATAAAGAAAGAGTTCTTCTTGACGTTGATGCAGAAAGACGATATTGCACAGATGCTATGAATAGTTGATCAGCCGATACGAGCCACTCAAAAACTTGCTCTGAACTTGCTTTGGTACCGATTTACTGACAGATATTTCTTCCGGAAGTTGATAATATGGAACAGTACTAAAATGGTCCTTTGAGCCTGATGAGCCTTTGAATTTAGTTTTCATAAATAAAAGGAAATAATGAAAGCTTTATTCATGCCAGCGCTGGTAGGTTCATAGTCAAAGCGAGACGGCATGTGACTTTTCGAATCGAATCTGTGATCCGACAGTTTCTGAATAAGGGGGCTGAACCGGTGAATCCCCCGATTTAGATGAATTGTGGGCGCAGCTGTAGGTGGGCACTAGCTCATTAATACATGCAAGCTAACAAACCATCCAGATACAATAAATTTTACATTTTTAACGAGACATTGCCTGGGCCGGCAGGCAAGGGACTAAATGTTGAAGACTTACACTTAATTATATTAGATCTTTAAGTATGAAATTGCCGTTTTGTATGAAGTATTTTATGCATACTGAAATTACCATACTACCTATGTTTTTGTATTTATTTTGAAATTGGCTTAACAGACTTTTTGAAATTTTGAGGATAATTTAAAACATTCATTGTTCAGTAAATGCAGTGAAAAAAATCATTTTTGAAATAAAAGAAAATTATTACAGCAAATCTCAACATTAATATTGGCTACAAAATAATATTCTACAAGCTCTAATTGACCATCATTTTCAATGAGTTGATTTTATACAAGAATTAATTTCTATTCGTAAAAACCTGCATGTATATTGAGAACTTTGAATATAAACAGTTACATTTCAAGGAGACATTAATTTGAAATAATTGATGATGACCTATTATCATAAATGTAATTTTTACATGTTATATAGAATTTACCTAACTATTCTAAATACATATTGTATTTAGGTTGCTGTTTTGCCTATAAATACACAAACAATATCATTACGTCTCGAGAAAGCTCGGGATATATATACAATTGTCCAAATAACGACACTTTATTCGCCATTTCTACTGCCCTCCCCCGAGAGCCCGCAGTTTAAACTCTTCCTGATTTATGTTGCCCTGGTCACTCCCATGCGGTTCCGATTTCACATTTTCGTGTAATGGAGGTTGAATTTAGATGGGGCTGCGAAATATCACATTTAAAGTTTCAGAACTGTTCTGAAACTTTCAGAACTGTTCTGAATGGAATTTGAAAACGAAGAGAAAGAATGAATCGTAATTTATCGTTTTAAATTTTTAATCGCAATAGCGAATAAGCTGAAATAATTATGATTTGTATATAAACGCTAAATTGTCTTTAAATTTATTGAGTAAACAGAGGAGCAGCAAACAAAGCAAGATGATTTGTATACCATGGTTAATCCCGGATAGGTCAATATAAATTTGCAATCTCCAGCTCCTCCGCATTTTAAAGGCACGTTACTCCGTTGGTCCCGTTTGCTACTGCAACCACTTTAACCCACCAAAGCGTATTGGGCCAGCGTGGTCTAAATTCCTCATGTTTCTCCCATGAAGGAAGACATGTGCCCAGCAGTGGGACGTATATTAATGGTGATGGTGATTAATGCAAATGGTAGAACAGAGGCCCACTTCTAGCTATCGACGATTTCGACATCTTTTGAACAGTCGAAAGAATCGCAGTTGTAAAGTACAATCAAGTCAGGTGTCTATAGGCGGCGGTAACCGCTTACCATCAGGTGGGCCGTCAGCTTGTTTGTCATCTAGTTGTATATAAAAAAAAAGTCAACCATCGACATATTATTATCGAGAATATTTTCGATTGTTTCGAGTCAGCGGTATCGCACGGTCCCACTTATTTGCTCTCGATTGCTCTCTTGTCAGTAATTAGAGTTGATTAAGTTCTATAGTTTTAATTTTTGGGCTATCAATAACAACGCGAGTCAAGAACTCGCGAATAAACGTGACATGCGCCAGTAGTTGCAATCGTAATAACATGCTGAGTCATACTCAACTCTGAGTGATACCAAGTCCAAACCATTGAGCACCGTCTAGATGTTCTATCACTCGAAAGAACTGTTGTAGAGGTATTTGTAATTTTTTTTTCAATTTTCAATTTTTCCATTTTTCAAAATATGATTACAAAATTGTTTACTACCAAATTGTATTATTCTTAGCTTGATATTTTAAATAAAAGATACAGATGCATGATTTCGTATGGCATTTTCCTGTTCAGATTAATATAAACATTAATTTTAATATATCCTCGACACAAATATTATGTTATTCACCGAATTCTTCCCACGTAGCTGACAAGATTTAATGGCTGATTTTCAAGTTAATCTTCATTGGAAGTTGTTCTTTCAAGAAGAACAAAGCAAGGACGTGAGGAGTTAATGAATGATGCGGGAAATTTGGTATTTAACTAACTTACTTATAATACAGGGCAGCAGTTATCGTTCTAAATTCGCGCCTATTACCATGGACTAAGGTTAGTTACAGTTCAAATGAGATTTCAACTATAGATCAAACTTATGGACTTACGGTAACGTGTTGTGGATATTATTATAATCGTTTATATGTGACTTGTACTAAAAGTAATAAAACTACGCAAATTCAAGTAAAAGAGAATCTTACTCTATAAAAATCTGTCTTAGGTCAGTTATTATTATAAAATAAACAGGTGTCGGAAGCAGGTCGTCCCATGCGTAACTCGTCACACATTCGAAACCCGTCCCATTCGCAGCTAGTTCCATTCTCAGCTCGTCCCGTTCGCGGCTCTTCCCGTTCATGGCTCGTTCCGTTCGCAACTCGTCCTATTCGCAGCTCGTCCCATTTATATTTTTTACAACTCGTGGTATCGATAAAGATTACCAGGATGTTAATCACCCCCTAAGCTATGGCATATAGCTTAGGGGGTGATTTCAGTATATTATTTTAAAATATGCCTAGACAAAACACGAGAGCAATCAGTGGTACTAAAGTCAGCATTTGGTTTGTTTATTATTATACTATATTTTTTGCGGGCACTATACATTTGAATTAAAACTAGTTTACCGGATTAAGCTCGTGTTTCATTAGATGTTACTTAATATTTTATAGCGATATTTACAGCGATTGTGGTGACAGGATTCGCATGATAAGATCCAAGATGGTTACAATGTACCACCAGCTCGATATCCCACTTATCTCAATTTCACGGTGTACGTACACGCTGGGTAATGTGTGAATATTGACAGGGCATTTATCCGTCGATTTAATTTTGACTAAATGCATTCATCAGCTCATTTTGAATTGTAATAGCCGTAGAGTGAGATGGTTACAATTGATTAAAAATGTACAGTTGACTGTATGAGTGAAACTGCGCAAACTAATCTATTGAAGCTGTCGACATGACAAAATACAGCGTACCTAACTCCCTAGAGACCCATTTTTTCTGGTCCCAATAAGTTTTTGGTTACAGCGCTCATGTGTCTCAAACTTTGTCTCGCCATGTGTTTGAATTAGTAACTAGTTGCCCGAACTAGTTACAACAGAAAAGACCCGCTGGTTCGTTCGTTAAACTACTGAATGCTATTTCAAGAGTTTTATTAGATGGACCTTCGGTGACACTTTATTAATCATGATTGTGTGTTATGGAAAATTGCAGAGGTATTGTTTCTCAGGAAAGCAAATATAATCATTTATTATCCTTAAAATAATAATTAAGAAATTGCCTTTGCTTCAAATGCATAGCCAGTACTGGCTACGCCAGTTATAGTTCATTTTGATAATTAATAATACAAAATAAAATAAGTAAAAAATAAATATATTAAAAACCTATAATTAAAGCAATATATTAAACTAATCAGTAATATCTAAACGCAGCACGCACACACTCTCATTCACGCACACATCCTTGCATCCTCCCCTTCCTCGGCGCCGTACAGAGTTTAAAAACGTCAAAAAGTCAGTACTGCCAAAGACCGCGCGCAATTAATATCTCTCAAAAACTAAGGTGAAACCCATGTGAAGTACATGAAGACATTATTCGTATCTGTGAAGTGTGGTTTATAGTGTAAAACTACAACTAATAAAAGTCACTCCTCGAACCTGGAGAACGTCACCCTTGGATCTAAGAACCAGCAATCAAGGTATGTACGGCGCCTCCAAGAAATGATCCAAACGAGCCGGATCGAGATTACCCCATATCCCTACAAGATACATAAACACACTACAATTCTACTTATTATCTTAAATTTGTTTATTCTATTTCTCTAAACACGTGCCGCATGGCCGGCTGGGCGATCCGCCGTTGCAACTCAAGTCTTACTCAATTACATCACTCGTAAATCTTATTAATATTATTGAGAATTGTGTTTTCTTAAATTTTCTAAAGGTAAATTACATACATAAACCTATATTTTTTCGCTTAATTAATCGTACTCGGACAAATTTTAAATTATATTGCCGCTATCTCGAATTCTCAATATACGCCATTTACAAATAAGCATTCACGCAACTTCCGCCCGTAATGCTATTGAACTACGTGTTATATTAGCTTACTCAAGTATTATACAAAATTGCAAAGTTTAAATTCTAGAAACATTGTTTTTTCTATAATAAAAAAGTCAAAATGGGTGGAAAGGGTAAATTAACGTCAGATGATAGTATCATAGAAAATTTCAAAATAAAAATTCTTGAAGAAAAGAAGCAAAGCTTATTTTTAATTGCTCAAGAATTATACAATTTAAGCCTAAAGGTTTCTGACCCTGTTATTAAGTTACAGTTTTTAGCCAAAACGCTTTCTATCGATAAAACTCGCGCTGATTTTATCGAAACATTAGATAATTTGATAATTGAATACATGCGGGAAAACCCAGAGGCAAAACCGAATTATAGCGCCTTGAGTAGCTTTGACGAATTATATTGTTACATTAAACAGGCAGAAACTTCTCTGAAGGAACAGGTTGATGTCAAAAACAGAGAATATGATCGCCTCAATCACAAGTTACCTCCACTCCATTTAGCTACCTTTGATGGTTCCCCCAGTAGTTGGCCAGTGTTTTACGAAAATTATAATAGTTTGATTCATACAAATTACAGGCTCTCAAATACTGAAAAAATTCAGTATTTGATTGGCTGTCTCTCCGGAAAGGCCCTCAATATTTGCTCGGGCATCCAAGCCACTTCAGAAAATTATGAAATAATTTGGAAATCTCTTTTAAGCAAATATCAAGATATCCGAGTACAAGCCTCTATTTACTTAGAAAATATGTTACAACATAAACCCAACCAGTCCATAGACAATTTTATTGATAAATTTTGCTCAGCAGAGGCTGCCCTCCGCCGTTTAAAAATAGATGATTTATCTGATTTTATTATAACTCATATCGCCATAAACAAGTTGGATAAAGATTTAATTAACTTATTTGAACAAAGTTGCAGACAGACTGAAATTCCTACATTTTCAGATTTAAAGAATTTTTTAAATGAACAAAGTAAAATACAAACGCTTCGCTCACCACTAAACTTAAATTTACCAAATAAGCAAGTAAATAAGTTCCAAGTTAAAACAAAAAATACTCATACATTTTTTGCTCAGTCTGACAATAATTATAATTTGAATAAAAGTTATACTCCTGGAAAATTACAGCCTTGTAAAATATGTAACGCTGAATACTCTCACCCATTATACAAGTGTGAATATTTTTTAAGTAAAGATCCTCAATCTCGATTTAACATGGTCAATAAGAATTCGTTTTGTAAGAATTGCTTGGGTTTTCATAACACAGATAGGTGTAAGTCAATAAATAAATGTTCAGTTTGCAATCGCAAACATCATTCCTTATTACACCTTGATCATTATAAGGTACCTGGTGCTAGCTTTACAAACTCTTCGCAGACACTCCCCCGCAGTAATGATAATTACTCACCGCTACGTTATCAAAACGCAATGACTTCTCGTGGACTAGCCCCCCCGCTTTCGGAGAGGCCGCGTTCGGTACCCGCGCCGATCGCTCGCACGAGCCCCCCTTACACCGCACCTCACGCGCCGCCACAGCAATCTTCACCTACGCTAACTGCGTGTGTAGACCAGCTTAAATGTGAGAAAGGCGAAAATTGCACACTCTCAGTCATTACCTCCGCTCATAACTCAAGTAATACTACCGTATTGCTGCCTACCGCGTCAGTTTATGTTTATAAAAACAATGAACCTACTAGTATTCGCGTGTTTTTAGACACAGGTTCCATGAGTAATTTTATCACAAAAAAATGTTGTGATCGTTTAAATTTAAATATTACCCCAATCGCATCGACTGTCAAGGGGATTGGCCAAACCGAAAGCAAATCTCTCGGATTAACAAAATTTAAAATATATTCCCGCTTTGATCAGCGTTGTTATTATACCATTACCGCTCGTGTGATTGATACAATAACTGATTTTTTGCCAAATGTTGAAATAGATACTACAGAATTGACTCATTTACGTCATTTACAAATGGCAGATGAAGAATTTTATGCTCCCGCTATAATAGATTGCCTCTTAGGTAATGAATTATTTCCCATCTTACTTAAGCCTGGTAAAGTAACTTCTCCCACCTCTTCGGTGGTTGGTATTCAAACCACGCTCGGATATGTCGCCATGGGTAGGGCTCACACGCCTTCTAATATTTTACACAAACATGATTCCAAATTAAACTTACAAAACTCATGCGCTCATACAACTGTTTCTCACTCTCCTCAACCTCATAACAGTCAAACTCACCCGCTCACTGACACTCCTCCTATAAATGAACAATCACACTCATATAACCTTAATTTCGCTCTGCATGACAGTTCATATTCAAGTCAAATACAAGAAACAAATTCATATCAAAACAAAAATAACTCAAACAAATCATTTTTTTGTGCTACCGATTGTTTATCTCTCGAGCAATTAACACAACGCTTTTGGGAAGTAGAAAATGTCCCTATTAGAAAACATCTGAGCCCTGACGAGGAAGCTTGCGAGAGCCTCTTCCAGACGACATATGAACGCGATTCTACCGGTCGATACTCAGTTAAATTACCATTTAAAAAGGATCCATCACACTTAGGTAATTCTTACGGAATAGCCAAACAACGTCTACTAAACTTAGAAAAGAAGCTTGATTCTCTGAATTTACGTACAGATTATAATAATACTATTCAAACTTATATTGATCAGGGCTACTTGATTAAAGTCGAGAATACTTTACAGGCTGTTCATACTTACTATATACCGCATAGAGCTGTTTATCGCCCCGAGAAAGAAACTTCTAAAACTCGCATTGTACTGGATGCTGGTAGTAAAACAACTTCAGGAAAATCACTGAACGATTTACTATACGTGGGTCCTAATTTACAGAGTCATATCTATGACTTACTTCTGAATTTGAGAATGTTTTCAATCGCGCTCACTGCAGACATCGAAAGGATGTACTTCCAAATCAAACTTTCTCCTGAGCATCATCAATTTCAATGTATCCTGTATAGATTCAATTCAAACGCTCCCATTAATATTTATCAATTCAATCGAGTTTGTTTCGGTGTTTCTAGTTCACCTTACCTCGCCATGCGTGTTGTTCGTCAACTTGCCAATGACTGTCGCGATACTCATCCTCTAGCTGCTTATGAGGCTGAAAATCATATGTTCATGGACGATTACGTATGTTCAATTGATGGTCTGAAAAGGGCTGAAATTATTTATGAGGAAATGATTAATATGTTTAATTTGGGCGGCTTTAATTTGGTCAAGTGGATCTCTAATAGTAAACAATTAATGCAATGCATCCCTAATTCTCATAAAAGTCCACATGTTATAAATTTTGATGCTGACCATGATTCAGCTACAAAGATTATAGGTATGCAATGGCAACCTATTGATGACTATTTTAATTTTTCTATGAGCCCGGTAGACTCTAATGTTCGTACTAAACGCACAATCCTCTCAATCACTGCCCGCTTATTTGACCCATTAGGACTTATAAGTCCTATTGTCGCGTTCATGAAACTTTTAGTTCAAGAGTGCTGGAAGCTACAGCTCGATTGGGACGATAGGGTTCCAGAATGCATCAATAAAAAATGGAATCAATTTCACAAAGAAATCTTTCACTTAAAAAATGTAAAAATACCGCGTCACGTAGGTATAACATCTTCCCTGAAAGTCACGCTTATTGGCTTCGCAGACGCAAGCGAAAAGTGTTATGGTGCAGTCATATATGTACACATTAGTAAAGATAAGAATTCGAACTCAAAGGCAGTAAATTTATTAACTTCTAAGTCTAAAGTATCATCTCCTACCAAAACTCTCGCTCGTTTAGAATTATGTGCAGCTGTTTTACTCGCTAAGTTAATCGCTTCAGTACGCGAAGTATTCAGTAAACGCTGTGTTATAGACAATATTTATGCATTCTCAGATTCCACTGTGACACTTACTTGGATTCATTCTCCTTCATATAAGTATCATACATTTGTTGCTAATCGCATTTCTTTAATAAATGAACATTTGCCTTCCACACATTGGTTTCATGTTCGTGGTGTTGAAAATCCCGCTGATATTGTGTCTCGTCCTGTAACACCACTTGGCTTAGTAAACAACTCTCTTTGGTTCAATGGCCCGTCGTGGTTATCAACTCCCATCTCTGATTGGCCCATAAAGGAGTTCAAGGTTAATAACAGCAATACTAATGAAATTCAAGAAAACAAAATAACAGCTTCACCTGTGTATTTTGTTTCCAACAAGGAGCATTCTCACCCCATTAATGATATCGCCGATCGTGTCTCATCTTGGCCAAAGCTTATAAATATTTTAGTATATGTTTTCCGCTTTTTAAAATTATTAAATTCATATGGTATTATAACTGTAAATGATCTGGAATATGCAGAAATTCATATTATTAAATATGTTCAAAATAAATATTTTCCGCAGGAAATTTCTTCTCTCAAAAATAATAAAATTTGTCTTAATAAGGCAATTTTAAAGCTTAATCCATTTATTGACTATAATGGCATCCTAAGAGTTGGAGGCAGATTATCTCACTCACAGTTGGATTTCGACCAAAAACATCCAATTTTGCTACCATCTAAAGATCGCATAGTGTTCGGGATCGTCGTACACCGTCGGGTGTCGCCGCCCGCCGCCGCCCGCCGCTGCCCGCCGCCGCCGGTGAAGCGTAGGAGCAGAGGAGGGGCGACCAGACCAAATCGGACTACCGAGGACGCCACACGCACGCACTATCAGTGAATTAGTTACCAATATCAGTATCTTCGAATACAGCTTAATAGTTTACAGTCCACTATAGTTTTCATTACCAAGTCCCTTAGGTTAGGACCCTAACAAATGGTCCTTTAGTCGCCGCTTTCTAGGAATCGGTAGTAAGAAGATTTCCGAGTTAACGGTATTCACTGGTTTTGTGCTCGTCACTTCAATAACGCTGCGTCACTTCGCGTCTTCGCTTCAACAGTCTTTTGAAGTCTCAACCAGAGGAAAGAAGAAAAGTGGAGGAGATAATTAAAGGAACGATCATCATTATCAAGATTTCCGAAGTCCTCAAGATCTCGATTCGACTGAGTGTAGTCGAAGTCATCTGGGACGTCGCTTCGCCAAAGGAGTCAGGTTACCTTGTGGATAGCGAGGGATATTCTGTGAGTCTGTTCCAATTATTTCCTTTCTACGTCCTTTCCATACTTTCATTTTTATTATTTTTTCTCTCACTACCTTAAACTTTTCATAAAATTTTGCCATATAGAATAATTTCTAAATCTATAATTTTAAATTATTTAAATACATTATTTATTCCGCTGTGCGTACGCTTTGCACAATTATCGCACATCGCTAACCGTACCCCAAAACACTCAACAGCTGATCGTCGCTTGAATTGCGATCAAGGTCGCGCGCATCATTAATTATATTAAAAATATAAGTCAAACTCATTACAATATATTTTCATGCTTATATTTGCCCAAAATATAAATTAATTTTTTTTCCGCTATTCTAATAGGTAATAAATATTGGGCCAGTCTTACCTATATATTTTAAAGCCAAGTCTAGGTATCATTAAATTCATGTTTAAAAACATAAAGTTACATTTAAAAGCTTTTTTTCTCATTTAAATTAATTACAGTCAATATTTGGTTCAAGTTCAGTCAATATTATAGACATAAAAATGTCGAACAATGAGGAGGTCTTTATTCGGAAACGTAGTGCTATGAAAGCAAAGGTTACAAATTTCAGCACTTATATAAGCATTCTTGAAAGTTGCCAGCAAATTTCAAATTTACAACGCCTTGAATTGGAGGGTCGATTGAGTAAATTTGATGCCTTATACGACGAATTTGACGATTTACAGCTGGAGATAGAAGTGCTTTCGGACAATCCAGACGAAGCCTACGCTGAGCGTGCCAAGTTTGAAGAACGGTACTATGGCTTGGCAGCGCTGGCGCGCAGCCTGCTGGCGTCCGCCGTGGCCACCACGGTTGCAAGCGTCGGCGACGACGGGTCTGTAGCGAGCTCCTCAGCCAGACAAACAGGTGTATCGCAACAAAATTTTATACGCTTACCTAAAATTGACCTGCCTAATTTTGACGGTAGTTATCGGTGCTGGCTTGAGTATAGAGATACTTATGTATCACTAATTCACAATAGCAGTTGTATAGATGACATCAGTAAATTCCATTACCTACGAGCTTCATTAAAAGGAAGCGCCCAAGAAATAATTCGAAATATAGATTTCAAAGCTAATAATTATATGATGGCGTGGAATTTACTATGTGAACGCTTTAACAATCCTCGGCTTTTAGTTAACAATCACGTGCAGGCCTTGTTCAATGTTGACAGTGTTTCTAAAGAATGCAGTATATCTTTGCGTCGTCTTATCGACACCATTAACAAAAATATTAGAGCACTAAAAACATTGGGCGAGCCCACGGAATATTGGGATACGCTAATTGTTTACATGATGTCCAGAAAACTAGATTCTGTAACCAGTAGGAAATGGGAAGAACATCGTAATACGCTTTCTAAACTCCCCACGCTTTTAGAATTTAGCACATTTGTTAGTAATAGGGCTGATTTATTAGAAACTATAGAAAATCAAAGACTAGATCAGGTAGTTAAAGTAGAAAATAAATCTAGAAGCTTTTTAATTGCAAGTAGTAGTAGTCACAATAATAATAATAACAATAACATGCAAAACAAAACAGAAAAAACTAACAATTTAGGCTATTCAAATTACAATAATTATAAAATAAACTGCCCCATGTGTTCTAAAAATCATTTATTACATTCTTGTGATATTTTTCGGAGCTTACCAATAGAAGCTCGTATTGCGAAAGTAAAAGAATTAAAAGTTTGTTTTAATTGCTTACGGTCTGGCCATATAACTAAAAAGTGTAGATTGTCGCGCTGTAAATACTGTAAAGGTAAACACAACACGCTTTTGCATGAGGAAAAAGGTAGTGCTTCTAATTTTCAAGACCCAATGCCTTCTAGTTCTACTAGTAGCTTAGAAAACAACGTAGTATTGTCGAGCGACATTTCTGTACGTCAAACTACTTCTTCGCAAATTTTGCTTTCCACAGCGATGGTGAAAGTGGTGAGCTACGACGGTGAGAAGTTTGATGCCAGGGTCCTCCTCGATAACGGTAGCACAGCCAACTTTATTACACATTCGCTTTGTGACAAGCTGCAGTTGCCTCGACGCAGCACGAGCTCCACCATAACAGGTATTGACAACCAAACATCATTTAGCACACAGTCTTGTAGTTTGCGTATTCAGTCTCATAGTGGCGACTACGCCACTCAAATAAATTGTTTTGTTTTACGGGAAATTACAAAAACTATACCATCTCATTCAATAAATATAAATAGCATTCCTATACCTAAAAATATACATCTAGCTGATCCTAATTTTCACATTCCGTCAGTGATTGACATTCTGGTCGGCGCTGAAGTATTCTGGGATGTCTTAGGTTCCGCCTCAGTTAATTTAGGTAAAAATCATCCTAAATTATTCGAGACTAAGTTCGGGTGGATAGTGTCAGGCCCCGTAGCTCTTCAATCACATCCTACCCTGTCAAAGCAATCTCATTATTGTAACAATGCAATATTGAACGAATTGCATACCAACTTAGACAAGTTTTGGGAGCTCGACTCAGTGTCTTCTAAGCATTCTCTAACTAAAGAAGAGAAAGCTTGCGAAGAAAGTTTTTTACTTAACACCACGCGTGACGATAGTGGTTCTTTCGTAGTCACAATCCCTTTAAAAAAAGATCCCAGTACTTTGGGTGAGTCTTTCGTAATGGCTAAACGCCGTTTTTTATCATTGGAACGTCGTTTTCAACGAGACCCGGCATACAAACAACAATACGTAGCCTTCATAGAAGAGTACGAACGTTTGGGTCACATGACAGAAAGTAGCACGTTTTCAAGGCCACACTCGGGTGATAATGTGGAATATTTTTTGCCACATCATGGTGTCATTAGAGAGTCGAGTACTACAACTAAACTCCGGGCAGTCTTCGATGCATCCGCTGTAACTACATCTGGATTATCCTTCAATGATATCCAAATGGTGGGTCCCACTGTCCAGGATGACCTTCTCGCTATTCTCTTACGCTTTCGTGAGCATAAATACATAATTTCTGGAGATATCGAAAAAATGTATAGAGCTATTAAACTCACCCCCACGCAACGCTCACTACAAAAAATAATTTTTAGAGCCAATCCGAAGTCACCGCTAAAAATCTACAGCCTAAATACGGTAACTTATGGTACCGCCTCCGCTCCTTATCTGGCTACAAGGTGTTTGATTCATTTAGCTACTGCTACCACAAATAAAAGAGTAAAGTCATCTATTGAACATGACTTCTACGTAGATGACTACCTCGGGGGTAGTAGAACTATATCTGACACAGTACAGTTAGCAAAAGAAGTCGCTTCCGTTTTATCATCTGCGAATTTTCATTTACGCAAGTGGAAGTCGAACAGCCCTCTAGTTCTCGAACAAGTCACTGGAAAATCGGTGGGTTCTAGCATTCTTAATTTATCAGAGAGTAGTAATGAATGTTCTAAAACACTAGGACTACACTGGTCATGCGATTCAGACTACTTGGTATTTTCCATCGAAATTGACATTAAAACATTAGTTACAAAACGTCACATACTGTCAGTAATTAGTCAAATTTTTGACCCTCTAGGCCTAGTTGGGCCTTGTATAATCGAAGCAAAAATTGTTATGCAAAGATTGTGGATAGCTAAGTGTAGCTGGGACGAGCAGGTACCAGAGGACATACTTTCACTCTGGCTATCTTTTGCTAATGCTCTCCCACATCTAAACACTTTAAAAATACCTAGGTGGGTTCTGTGTGACAACGCAAATATACATGAAATTCACATTTTCACCGATGCATCAGAACTAGCTTATGGCGCATGTGTGTATGTTCGTTCAGTCGATGACAAGGGATCAGTTACAGTACAGCTATTAGTCTCAAAAAATCGTGTAGCACCAATTAAGCCCACTACGATCCCACGACTGGAATTGTGCGGTGCATTGCTAGGGACAAGACTGTGTACTAAGGTTTTGGAGTCACTTACCTTAGAAATCAGACACTGTTACCTTTGGTGTGATTCAACAATTGTTTTAGGTTGGCTATCTATGCCATCAAAGGACTTGAAACCTTTTGTACGTAATCGTGTAAACGAAATACAAGAGAGTACTGCTGATCACACGTGGAGCTACGTGCCGTCGAAAGACAACCCGGCAGATATTGTTTCACGTGGGCTGAAAGCTGACCTCATCAGTGAAAACCAATTATGGTGGTCAGGCCCTCCATTCTTATTAAAAAACAACACTTATTGGCCAAAAATGCCCAATACTTCTATGAAACAGAATCTGCCTGAGTTGACAACACATTTTATAAATCATAATTCCTTCCATTCAAATTCAAATAAAAATAAAAATTCATTCATAACCACATTAATTAATAAGTATTCCAATTTCAATAAATTACAAAGAGTAGTTGCGTATATTTATAGATTCATTAACAATACAAAACAAAAACAGAATAAAAATAACGGTTTATTGTCTAATTTAGAGTTAAATAATTCATTCAATTTTATAATACGTCATTCTCAGATTGACATGTTTCATGACGAATACTTATTACTTAAAGCAGGTAAAACTTTACCTCGAAAAAATAGACTAACGTCATTAAGTCCCTTTATTGATCCCAATGACATTATACGTGTAGGTGGGAGACTCGATAACTCTCCTTACGATTACAACATAAAACACCCTATTTTGCTTTGTAGTAAACATTTTTTAACAAAATTAATATTTTCAAAATTTCATACTGAATTACTACATGCCGGTCCTCAATCACTATTGGCGAACATTCGTCAAACCTATTGGCCTCTAGGAGGTAGAAATCTGTCTAAAACTACAGTAAAAAAATGTGTTATATGTTTTAAACATAAATGTAGAAATGTTCAACCCATAATGGGTCAACTACCACCATCAAGGACACAATTAGAATTTCCCTTCTATAACTGCAGCGTTGACTACGCCGGGCCAGTATTGATAGCCAATCGAAAGGGGCGAGGGTGTAAGCTCATAAAATCTTACTTGTGCATTTTTGTTTGTCTGGCAGTTAAAGCTGTACACATTGAGCTCGTTACAGATCTCAGTAAGGAGGCATACATGGCCGCATTGAATCGATTTGTGGCACGTCGTGGCAAGCCCCAAAGCATTCTGTCCGATAACGGCACTAATTTTGTCGGGACAAGTAACGAGTTACAACGATTTCTACAGGAATCAAACATTTCATTCGAGATTGCTCAGAAAGGCATCGAGTTTACCTTTACCCCTCCATATTCTCCTCATTTCAACGGCATCGCTGAAGCCGCAGTTCGGTCTACGAAACATCATTTGAAAAGGTTACTTAAATTAGCACACTTCACTTATGAAGAAATGGCTACTTGTTTAGCTCAAATAGAAGCTGTACTAAACTCCCGTCCTATTACCCCACTCTCCTCTGATCCTTTAGATTTAACAGCCCTAACTCCCTCTCATTTTTTAATTGGACGACCACTTATGTCTGTTCCGCATCCACAGGTGTCTGACGTCAGCATCACCAGATTGGAGCGCTACCAAAGAGTGGAGCACATCAAGCAGCATTTTTGGCAACGTTTCCATTTAGAATATGTTTCTTTGCTCCAGCAAAAAACCAAATGGGTGACCTCCACAGACCAGCTGACTGAGGGAACTCTCGTCCTTATCAAGGAAAAGGGACAGCCGCCATTGCTTTGGCTCCTTGGACGGGTGACAAAGATCTTTCCAGGTAGTGACGGCATGACACGAGTGGCCGAACTGAAGACCAGGAAAGGGACAATGCTGCGAGCATTCAACAACATCTGCCCTCTTCCTGTTAGTTGAATAATTCAACCCGGGGAGGATGTTCGGGATCGTCGTACACCGTCGGGTGTCGCCGCCCGCCGCCGCCCGCCGCTGCCCGCCGCCGCCGGTGAAGCGTAGGAGCAGAGGAGGGGCGACCAGACCAAATCGGACTACCGAGGACGCCACACGCACGCACTATCAGTGAATTAGTTACCAATATCAGTATCTTCGAATACAGCTTAATAGTTTACAGTCCACTATAGTTTTCATTACCAAGTCCCTTAGGTTAGGACCCTAACACATAGTTTCATTAATTGTAAACCATTATCATAAGATTAATTTACATACAGGCCCTGCCTTATTATTAGCTTTGTTGAGACAAAGGTTTTGGATTTTATCTGCGAGAAATTTAACTCGCCAAATTGTTCATCAATGCAATATTTGTTTTAAAACTAAACCTCACATAACCACCCCCCAGATGGGCGATCTTCCCGCGTTTAGAGTATCTAAAGTAAAAGCTTTTGTTTACTCCGCAGTAGATTACGCTGGACCGTTTTTCACTACACATATTCGACGCCGAGGAATTAAAAGTAATAAAACCTATATTTGTTTATTCGTCTGTCTAACTACTAAGGCCCTGCATCTTGAACTAGTCACTGATCTTAGTTCTGATTTATTTCTAGCTGCTTTCAAACGATTCATTTCACGCAGAGGTCCTGTTTCTATTATATATAGTGATGGCGGTACAAATTTCATAGGTGCTAAGCGTAAACTAAACGAAATTTATTCACTTATACAGTCCACTGATTTTCAAAATTATTTGAGTGATATTTTATCGCAACATAAAATTACGTTTAAACACAGTCCACCTTACGGACCACATTTTAACGGCCTGAGCGAAACAAATGTAAAAAGTGTCAAAACTCATCTCTTTAAGGTCATAGGAAACCAAATATTAACTTATGAAGAGTTTAATACCATATTGATTCAGATTGAAGGCATATTAAATAGTCGTCCTCTCTGTTCTCTTTCTAGTGATCCATCGGATCCGACTGCTTTAACTCCTAATCATTTTTTAAATATGACTCCTCTTAAGTTCTTACCCGCAGAAAAAATTGATACGTCTATATCGGAAAATAGATTGTCCCGCTATCAGTTGATGAATAAATTAGTACAAAGTTATTGGAAGAGATGGAGTATTGAGTACATTTCATCCTTACAACAGCGTAGTAAATGGAACACACCATCACGGCCGATTACCGTGGGAACAGTAGTAATTATAAAGGATGATAACACCCATCCTCTGTGTTGGCCTTTGGCTGTTGTTTCAGAGATATTTCCTGGGAAGGATAACGTGATCAGAGCAGTTAGGGTTAAAACTGCCACTAGTAGCTATGTGCGACCAGTAACTCGACTTTGCCCGTTACCTTCTCAATAAATTACTCTTTTAAATAAATAAACATTTTAATTTAAATAGTAATAATAAAAATAAAAATAAACTTATTTCATACTTTGATTTGGAATTCATTTGATTCTTAACAATGTAGAGGAAACCTCTAGGCTCCCCGAAGTTGGCTACGCCAGTTATAGTTCATTTTGATAATTAATAATACAAAATAAAATAAGTAAAAAATAAATATATTAAAAACCTATAATTAAAGCAATATATTAAACTAATCAGTAATATCTAAACGCAGCACGCACACACTCTCATTCACGCACACATCCTTGCATCCTCCCCTTCCTCGGCGCCGTACAGAGTTTAAAAACGTCAAAAAGTCAGTACTGCCAAAGACCGCGCGCAATTAATATCTCTCAAAAACTAAGGTGAAACCCATGTGAAGTACATGAAGACATTATTCGTATCTGTGAAGTGTGGTTTATAGTGTAAAACTACAACTAATAAAAGTCACTCCTCGAACCTGGAGAACGTCACCCTTGGATCTAAGAACCAGCAATCAAGGTATGTACGGCGCCTCCAAGTACTAAAACCAATTTATCTTAGGCCTCAGGATGACAACGCACTAGAAAACTAGGAAATTTTTCTAGTTTAGATATTTTTACAAGTGATCCTATATCATTAAAAAAGTCTTCTGGATGCTTAATTCTTCAGACACTTACAGCAGATATAGCGTGTTTGAGCTTTTATGAATAGTCTCAATGAGATAGATAGATAGATAGGTGTTAGATGAATGATTAATGACGCCGGCGCCGGGATTTTATTTTTTAAATAAACTTAAATAGAAGTCTGTAGAACATTACTGGGCATGGACGGCATTTCATCTTAGGCCTCAGGATGACAACGCACCTGCAATATCAAGTGCTTTTCCTTGTTATTGCAGGTGTCTATAGGCGGCGGTAGCCGCTTACCACCAGGTGGGCCGTCAGCTTGTTTGTCATCTAGTTGTATAAAAAAAAAAAAAAAAAAAAACATCACTATTGACGTACCCACAATACAGATAGCTCTTACTAAAGCTAAAAAAAACTATACTTACTACGTGTAAAAAAGACCCTAGACATGTTGCTATTACAATTCATGAAGACAATGTTTCGTATCCAAATAAGGCCTCTATAAGATTTTGTGTTTTCTTGTTAATTTCTAATGAAATAGCACTTATATTAAAGGATTTTTATGCAATGTTTCTATGCTCGACGTTTTGGCCAGGTTGCACTAGCCCCGCTAGGCTAGGGTCGCGTTATAATATAAAATTAAATTTTTTAAGTAATTCTCATCCCCCGGCCTCATTAATCATCTATCTAACAATATCTCATTGAGACTTTTTATATGAGCACAAACACGCTATTAAGGAGCAATTAAGGATCCCGCAGACTTTTTCATGGTATAGGATCAGTTCAAGGTTAGCCATGGGAATGTCACTGTAGTGACAGCACACGAAATTCCAAACCAATCGGATCTGTGAAAGTTAGTAAAACCCTTTTATCATGTAAAAAAATGAGTTGATAGTCATCAAACGTTTGAACTGATCTTCATAAATTATAGCTGAGAATCATCCTAGTCACTTCAGCTTTAAAATAAAAACGAATTAAAATCGATCCATTTGTTTATGAGCTACAATACCATAGACAGACACCCAGATACACAGATGGACACGTCAAACTTATAACAACACTTATTATGTTAAACCCTTAAAATTTATTGCTAATTCTTTAAACTTATCCCCTCTATATAGCAACTCCAACAAATATTAACTTTCTTTAAAACAAATGAGTTATACCAGCTAAAACTTTAAGTAAACAAGTTAGTAGGTGAGAAAGGTTGGTCACGTCGGTACCTGCGCTTATTTGTGCACTGAATACGTGCGTAGCATTCTTATGACACCTTAATTCTTGCTTCGTGACATCTCGGAGATCTGAGTGACGTAAAGATTAGATATTATATCGTCGGTGAGCGTGCAAGACCGCGTAAGAGCAGTTTGCAATACCGCGTATGCCCTTTTATCTCTATGTTAAATCTCTATGTAAAATGTCAATAACTTTGATATTTCTACATATTTCTTTGACTGAACTTGTTTGAGATTTCTCTGGGTCTTGATTAATGAGAATAATTATAGTATAAGTGAATCAGCGCTAAGAACCCGCTGGCTCGATATTTCAGTTTTGCGACATTTGACAATACGCGGTATTGCAAACTGCTCTTACGCGGTCTCGCACGCCCACCGACGATATGCTAAATGAGATTTTTGTATAATCATTCTAGCTTATGACCCACATTTTATGCTTTTATCCACATTTTATGAAACTGCTTTTATCCACTAACGTGGCCATCAGCGTGATGGTGTTACGGCCCTAACTCCTCATGTGTTTCTCCTATGTAGGAAGGCCTGTGCCCAGCAGTGGGACGCAGAAAGACAGGTGATGATGATGATTGTCTAGGAGGGAAATTTTGGAAATTTCTTCATAATGAAATTCCGGAATTTGAAATCATTCATTTCCTACATTTGCAGATTCGATATAACTTAGTCAGTCTTGCGGTTTTGTAAGTAGATTCTAATTTGGGTCTGCGACTCAACTCATGGTCATTGAAGTTAGAGGTTGAGATTCGTGGTTTAGCGATATAGCGTAGTTCCGAACGCGGGGTAACTTTCAATGCGGTATAACTCATACCGAGTTAATCACGATAGAAAAGAATAGTTGACACTCTCTTTCTAGATAGTGTTTCACGTCCTCACATGATGGAGGAGCAGTAATTCTGATAAAGATTTATGTTGGAATATAGTAGATAAGAAACTAATATGAGAATTCCCAGTAGTTGCGATCGGGGATCAATTCTTAAGCAATTCGGAGACGTGACTGTAATGCGATACAACGTTATTCGTCTTCTAGATACTAGTTTCTGGGAAAGTTGGTTTTGAGAAGTTGCTGTGTTTAAATGGAAAGTTATGTTTAAGGGGCTACCTCACGAATATTCAACGTTTTTAATAGGATTTTTTAATCTTAAGGGGCTAACTCTGTCTTCATCTCACCTGATGCTAAGCGATGGTAAGGCCGAAGATGGAAGCGAGCTACACCCGGATTCCTCAACCACAGAGAATCCTTCTTCTTCAAGAACTGTTAGTTGTTTTGGTTTTTTATTACGTCAGAGTTGACTAATGAAAAAAGTTTTCAAAACATGAATGCTTAGAATTTTGTCAAAAGAAATAAAATCCAATGATGACTCCTCTCATTCCCGTTTTTTTTTTATTTTATGTAAACTGACGAATATTTTGGACCAAGCTATTTTAACACTTTTTTTAACGTTGAGGGGAAGCTCTACCAGCCTAACTCGCAACTCATGGAGGAGGAGATAAAAGAGATAAAAAAGAGAGAAGAGGCTCTTACCAACTAAATCCTTCAGCGATGTACCCGTCTTGCTGCGGAATGACGATATTGCGGGCGGCACAAGAGCATGTCAGCCGCTATACTGTTACAAGCAGACGACCAACGACTGTCAGTCCCCTCTTGCGAGGGGGTTTCCCCCCAAAACTTCGGTTGAATCAACCGAACATCGATAAATTGATACACAGACCGGGCTGCGCAAGCCGCACATAGTCAAGTTATTTGAACCGAAAGTATTTTTATGTGGCCTTCAATATATTTGTTCACAACCACATGTATTTGAACAATTTAAAGTTATTTCCTAGGAGATAATCAAACTTTATTATACTCGTAACACAAACCCAATACAGAATTCCGTTCTGAATATTATTATTAATGAGGGAATTATTTCTCATATTATAGTACAAAATTCCATTGCAGAGTTCCAGGACTCCAGAATGTGTAATAATGACTAAATAGTCATTACCATCCCACACGTAAATGGAATTCTGAAAATGTAGCAATTATCTAAACAAATGATAATAATGAATATCATATTCACTCGACGTGTTCTCAATACGTCTATAGAAAACTGAATCAATAATTTAAATGCAATATGTTTGTATTGCTTTATGAAATTTAATTGTGATGGATATTTTTATTCATCATATCAGCCGAGAGACGCCCACTGCTGGGCATAGGCCTCCCCCAAGGATCTCCAAACCGGTCCTGCGCTGCCCTCATCCAACGGCTTCCCGCGACCCTTACCAGATCATCGGTCCACCTTGTGGGGGGCCTACCAACGCTGCGTCTCCCGGTGCGCGGCCGCCATTCGAGGACCTTTCCGCCCCAACGGCCGTCAGTCCTCCTCGCAATGTGACCTGCCACTGCCACTTTAGACTCGCAATTCTTTGGGCTATGTCAGCGACCTTAGTTCTCCTGCGGATCTCATCATTTCTGATTCGATCACGCAGAGAAACACCAAGCATAGCCCTCTCCATTGCTCTTTGGGTGACTTTGAGCCTTTGTATAAGGCCCATTGTAAGCGGCCCGTCTCGGTTCCGTACGTCATCACTGGCAACACACACGAATTAAAGACTTTCGTCTTGAGACACTGCGGTAGTTGTGCCGAGAATATGCTGCGTAGCTTCCCGAACGCTGCCCAGCCGAGTTGGATCCGTCGATTGACCTCTTTCTGGAAGTTGGACCTACCAAGTTGGACTATTTGTCCCAGGTAAATGTATTTGTCAACAACTTCCAGTGTAAAGCTTCCAACCTTCACAGGAGTGGGTACGACATGAGAATTCGACATAATCTTCGTCTTATCCATGTTCATTTTAAGACCCACTTGTTGGGAGACTCTACAGAGGTCGTCGAGCATTGTGCCCAAGTCTTCCAGGTTTTTAGCCATGACTACGATATTATCAGCAAAACGAAGGTGAGTCATGTACTCGCCGTTTATGTTGATGCCAAGTCCCCTCCAGTCCAAAAGCTTAAAAACATCCTCCAACGCGGCAGTAAACAGTTTCGAAATTATATCACATCGCCCTGTCTCACACGCCGCTGAAGTGGTATTGGTTTCGAGTCTTGGTCCTGGAGGCGGACTGACATAGTGGCGTTTTCGTACAGTGACAGTGACAGTGACAGTGATATTTTAATTTGATTGACGCCAAATGAAACCATTTATGGTGTTGTTAGCAACATCATCATGTTCAGCCTGATCTTCATCATGTGGTGCCCACTGCTGAACAAAGTCCATCGATTTCCAAACGGAACAACTCTGTACCATCTGCATCTAACGGCTCCCAGCGACCCTGATCAGATCGTCTGTCCATCTTGCGAGCTCCCAGTTCGTTGAACATTGTGTTTTTCCATTACGTGATCGTCCTTACTAGATTTTATTCAAGCTTTATTAAGGACAATCCTATCGGCTGCCTGTTATGCGTGCTTTGTGCCCTGCCCACAGCAACTTTAACTTGCTAATCCTATGGGCTATAATATTAGTGGCTTTTGAAAATGAAAATATCTTTATTCAATTAGGCCCCCTTGGAAGCACTTTCGAATCGTCAAAAAACCCTTGTCTAACACATAAAATAATAATTTAATTAACAATGTCATAATGCTTGTCTTTCTGTCTTGTCTGGATCTATGTAACCTAACAATGTTATAATGTCAGTCTGTCTATCGGTCTGTCTGTCGATCTGTCTGTCAGTCCGTCTGTCAGCCTGACAGTCTGTGTCAATCAGTCTGTCTGTCTATATGTCTGTCTGAATTTACACCGGTTCCAAAAGTTGAACTACCGAGAAGATTCCGGCAACAAACTCGTGTAGTCACTCTTTTCAATTATTAAGTTACATAGTAATAGTATTTAGCAGTGCAGTGTCACACAGAGTATACAAACTAAGTATATAAGCATACTAAGAAGATGACAAGACTATTTACTTTATTTAAAGGCTGTCGGACAATGCACCATCACAATATAAGTAGGTATTATAGAACACAGAGATCAACAGTTAATATACAAAGGCCTGATAAAGCCAAACATCTTTCATTAATTATAAACACTTGTATGACCACGTCATTACAATAATAATTGTATTGTTCTAAATAATTCCTATAATGCCATATACCTACATCCCTCAAAAATATACTAATATAAAATACCATTGGTGTCTGTATGTAAATTATTACAAAATCAAGGAAGCTTAGAAATGACCATTTCCACTATTGGCACCTTTGGTCCTCGTTTTTAAGTCTATCTCATAATCACTTAACATAGGTACATAGACAGCTCTTTTGGTAAATAATACAGCAATCTGTACCTCAATTTAAATCTTCAGTCTGTCCCTGTCGACGATCGCTGTAATCGAAACGTCGGGCTTAAAATAATAACGAAAGTTCTAATCAAACGCGAGTTAAATCTGGTAAAGTGGTTTTATTTTAAATCTAAACCTGCTTTTAGTTCAAACCACGTCTTTTTAATAATGGCGGATATATTTTCTTGACTGTAATGGGCTTTTAACTAAAAGTTGTCAATCACTGTTTTTTTTTGTTGACTTTTAAATTCTTGAAAAGCCGAAATTTTGGACTTCATTAAACTGGAAGGGAAAGCGCTTTGCATGCAGTTGTAATATATTCAGCCGCCAGTACGGCTTCATTTTTGCACTTTTCTATAAAGGCTATGGGACTCTGGGGCTCGGCGCCAAAAACTTTTTAATAAGCTTTCAGGCGTATCTGTGTTACAAAGCCGGTTGTTTTCTACAAAAGTCGAGAAAAGGTTTCCTCACACCCGCGCGAGAAATAGGCTGATGAAAATTAAGTTTAAGTAGCATTGTCAAATGTTAAGAATAATATCTAAACTAGAAACAGTCATGTTCTGATAAACCCACGACTTTCCGTAATGCGGGTGTCTACTTTGACCACTGATTGATAATTTAAATTCAAATTCATTTATTTGCGAATATGTGTACATATATTATACACGATATAATAATTAATTAATAGTCCGGACCATATTCAACCAACATGCATGCAATTATTACATAGATACATAATTGTGGTAAAAAAAAATGTAATAACAGTGTCAATTCATTAAATTATATTTATATCATCCCATCTGTAGCAAATCCCATAATACCCACGGTAGCCGCTTCCCATCGAACAGAATGTAAATATCGTTTTTGACCGCCTCTGTGGTCTATTCGTTGACCACCTATTTCAGATCTAGAGGTCCGGGGTTCAGTTCCCGTGTGGACAGAAATTTTCTGCTCGGTTCGGTTGGTGGGTAGGGCTTTTCTAAGTCCGCCTGGCTATCTACCATCGTCTTATCTGAGTCTGCCGCCATAACAATAATGTTAACAGCATTGTTGTGTTCCGGCGGTTAGAGGTAAGATAGCCAGTTCCTCTGTGGTTGAGGAATCCGGGTGTAACTCGTTTCCATCTTCGGCCTTGTCATCACTTACCATCAGGTGTCATGGAGGCCAAGAGTTACCCCGTTAAGAATAAAAAAAGCAACAGTAATTACTGCTTAGTCATGATCACAAAATAAATAACAGAAGTAAGTAATTAAGGTAATCTGGCTTTGTAGAATGTTTCTTGTTTGCAGTAAGAACAATGAGTTTAAGTACTTACTGTATTAGTAAGCTCGGCTTAGGTGTCAAGACGCGCAACTCTATAAAGTTCTCTGACTCTTAGCTCGCGAGCGTAGTCGTTAAATACTTTTAGTTTAGTGGGAGAACTTGTTGTTCCTAGCAGATGTAGGTATACCATGACTGCTCTAATGTGTTCAATGTAATTTATTACTAGCTTACCCGGCTAACTTGGTACCGCTTCAGAATAAATAAATGTTGCAGTAATTGAGTTTTTTATTAAGTCAATCATATTATCATCATACCAGCCTATGATGTCCACTGCCGAACAAAGGCCTCCCCCATCGATTTCCAAACAGAATAGTTCTACGTACCCTGCATCCAACTGCTCCCCGCAACCCTGACCAGGTCATCTGTCATAAAACGGGAGTCTTATTACCTTACTTACTTTACGCCATGCTTGAATTTTAATACCCCATTGTCCCGTCTCTTCTGTCAGCGTGATATATGCCCTGCCCACTGCCACCTCAACTTGCTAATCCTATGGGCTATGTCAGTGACTTTAGTTACGGATGTCCTTATTTGTGATTCTAACTCGTTTAGAAGGAAACACCTAACATAGCTCGTTGGGTGATTTGCACGTGAACTTGCACAGGTCTCGAATAAGCCCCCACGCTTCACCATTGTTGGTAGCCGAATTTTATTATATGTTACGATTTGGCATAACTATAATAAAATTTTGTTCATTTGTTATGTCCATATAAATAAACGATAGTCCATATAAATTACCATATAAATATGAGTTACTTTTCAAGCAATGTTCGAACTTGTATATTAAGATGGAGCAACCGTGGTTTCGGTTTCGAGGAGCTCGGTGGCGTATTGGTTTGAGCGCTCTGGTTTCGAATACGAAAACAAAGCAACTTTCGCCATGATCGACCCTGGGACCTGCAACCAAAATTTATAATCTCGAGCTCCTCCGTGCTTTGGAAGGCACGTTAAGCCGTTGGTCCCGGTTGTTACTACAACCGCTTTAACCCACCAACCCGCATTGGGCCAGCGTGGTGGTGTTATGGCCCAAACTCCTCATGTGTTTCTTCCATGTAGGAAGGCCTGTGCCCAGCAGTGGGACATATATAGGCTGGTGATGATGATGATGATGAACCGTGGTTTAGATTTGGAGCATTTATAATAATTAGTGTTTATTTTTTAAGGAGCTCGGTGGCGTAGTGGTTTGAACGCTTTAGTTTCGATTATTAAAACAAAGCAACTTTCGCCGTGATCGGTCCCGGGATGGGTCAATCAAATTTATAATCTCGAGCTCCTCCGTGCTTCGGAAGGCAAGCCGTTGATCCCGGTTGTTACTGCAACCGCTTAAACCCACCATCCCGCATTGGGCCAGCGCGTGGCGGTGTTATGGCCTAAGCTCCTCATGTGTTTCTCTCATGTAAGAAGGCCCGTGCCTAGCAGTGCGATGTATATAGGCTGGTAATGATGATTATTTATTTATTTATTAGTAAGAACAACATCTATGGATGGTATGGATGTATAACTTATCTTGTTGGTCTACCATAGCTTTGAGATTGTGTCGCTCACGCCTTCTTACACACGAGTCACCTGCTTTCATAAAACGTTATGTTGGGAGCAGGTGACTTGCCTCCTACGCTGTCACCATAGCGTTGTCTCTTAATTTTTACGGGGTAGGCAGCGAGTTAGCATTTACCAAGGGGCTTCGAGCGTCTATAGACTTCGGTAATTGCTTACCATCAGGCGCGCCGTATGCTTGTTTGCCAAATTATGTCTTCTGTAAGAAATGCGGTTATTTATTCACAGATTAATTTCTTTTGGTAGCAACTTGAAAATTCACAGTAATTTTCCTTAAAGCCGCATTTTATTATTCATTGATTTCTTTTTTTTTCATAGTAAACATCGCCGCTACGGTTTGACGAAAGTTATTGACATATATTTTATTTGCTTACAGTCAACTTACAGTTTAAATGCAGTTTTGTATTTATTTACATCAGAAGTTTATTTATGGTGGCTGATGATTTATTTAACTGTATGACAGGAAAAAAAACGTTTTTTTTATTATTTACACAAATATACCTAAAATGGACAAAATGAAATACAATTATATTATGCCAAATCATAATCTATGTGAAATATATTACCTATCTGAAAACTAGAGAGAAGCTAACTTGAACCATATTTGTTAAAAGACAAGTTTTAGCACTAACTGAGTATGCGATAAAGAAATAAAAAAAAAACATTTAGTTTTTGTATTCATGAAAAATTATTAGCAAATCACCCAGATAGCATCAGGCACCAGAAACTTTAGGACACGTATAAAGCTAAGGTGATGCGGGATACATTATGTAAAATGTCTACTCATCTAACGATATTATGGTCTCTGCCTTATATAATAGCCAAAGCTCGTCCTCCCGGCCAATAGCGCTTGGGTTAGAGTCCCACGATACACACCACGTCTTCTATAAACTGAAATCATTATTCGATTGTATAAGGTGAAAACTGAAACTATACAGGATGGTGCCGCCAATACGACAATAAATTGAAACATGGGCTATATTAGTTCATAGTAAAGGTTTGCTAATTTCAGAAACATCTAATTCGTTTGATAATTTCATGCCCTTTGTATGGAATAATATAACATTGGTTGCATTATTTCATAGAAATGTTATGAAAATATCAAATGAATGAGATGTTTTTGAAAGTAGCCAACAATTTCTATGAACTATATAGCCCATGTTTTAATTTATTGTCGTATTGACGGCACCAACCGTATAATAAAATAATATTTTGATTGCAGTCATCTTACAAAAAGTAAAATCCATTATTGATCACGGCCCGGCCGTCTGGTCGACTGATCTAAAGCCCTGTTTACTACGCCAGAGGTCCAGAATTCGAATCCCAGTAGAACCACATATTTGTTTGATGAATGTGGATATATTTTTATTCACAAGTCATGAATGTTTGATTAGTATATTATAATATGTATATCCGTATCATTATCCATAACACAAGCAAGCCCTTAATGATGCTTAATTCCGGCTATGCAATAGAATTTGAATGTCAAAATTATAATAATTTATTTATGTAAAAGTGAAACCACAACTCAATAACAATGTATTTTGAAATACGCATCCAATTGGTATGATGAAACCAAATCGCACCGATTGGCTCAAAGCACTGTACTGGGTTACCGTAGACATGTGGTTACGTGGTCACGGGTGGACAAAGAGACACCAAAACAGAAATTCCACTAAAGGCAGCTGCCTAATTATTAGAATTTCCATTAGGAACATAGCGGGGGGGGGGGGGGGGGGGGCTTTACCAAACGACAAACGTGATGGACATGACTTCTAACAACTGGGTGAACGCCGCAGTAATGTCGAAAACAAATCATAGCGACAAGCTATTTCAAAAAACTGGTTCTTTGGACAAAATACACACATAACTATAACGTTTCTTAGTAGTGTAGCAATGGCCACAACACCACACAAAGCCAATTATTATTCTACCTCCACATATTTGTTTAAGGTCTGGCGACCAATCGCAAATAGTACAAATATTGAAAAAAGGAGTGTGCAAATTTCAACAAAAATTGCAAACCAAAATATTCATAAGAAGCATTCAGACACAACATCACAATAATCTGATAATGTTAAGTTAAGACCTTTAAAACGTTTTCTGCGACGAAGTCTGATCGCACCTACAAGTTTTATTGAAGTGATAAAAGTATTGACTTTAGCAAAGCCTGTTTTGCACTCTGTAAACAAATTAAATAATCCTCTTTCGTACAAGTCAGCTGCAAAATTAACTTTGCGAAGCGGAGGCAGGCTTTGGAAGGCTTATTCGTTATTTCCCGTTTCTCAGTCACAATTACAACGTTCGAACATGTTATGAAATGAAATATCTCTTGCAGTAAGGTTTTTTCTTAAAGTAATATTTTCATTATTATATGGGTCAAAAATAATGGCTAAAAGATGTTTGATAGATCACTGAAGTATTTATTTATAAACATACAATTATCAAATACAGTTAACGTAAATTCAGACATGATAGATAGACAGAGATACAAACATTCTGACATTGTAAGTTAGCATTATTTTTTGTGATAGACATAAGGGATTTTTGACGCTTCGAAAGAAATTCTTAGGGGGCCTAATTAAATAAAGATATTTTCATTTACAACAAAAGCAAGTAAATTAATTACCTAAAGTATGTTTCTTAAGCGACTTATGGCTCATGATTCAACACCGTCTAATTAGAAGATAAGAAGAGAGAAAAGGAGAAGACAGCAAGTCTAGCATAAATACACTATTCTAGATGCCTGCGCCTTTTTACGAACTCTTTTGAAGGAATCACATCATCATCAGAAGATGTTCCGCCGATCTAGGTGTTTACTCTTCGCTGAACAACTGCCTATGTCACGATATCGTCGGTGGGCGTGCAAGACTGCGTAAGAGCAGTTTGCAATGCCGCGTATGTGATTTTTGTTTATATCACAGTATGGAAGAAAAAACTTGGATCTTTCTTACTCTTATCTTGGATATTTCCACACATTTCTTTGACTGAACTTGTTTGGGGTTTCTCTGGGTGTTGTTTAATGAGAATCTGGTATAAGCGAATCAGCGCTAAGAGCCCGATGGCGTGATTTTTCAATTTTGCGGTATTGTAAATACGCGGTATTGCGAACTGCTCTTACGCGGTCTTGCACGCCCACCGACGATATGACGTAGCCGCTACATGGTACAGAGGGACCACATGTGCTTATAAACAATTTTCAGTCTTGAAAGTATGACAAAGAAACAAGCTACTACGCTTCTTGGTGCGTAATCTATTCCAAAGACCCGTAGAAAGAACTGTCTTTTATGAGTTATCCCAAGCCGTTGCTAGCTCAGTGATTAGAGGAGTCACCTGCTTTGTTTCGACCAAGAAAAAGTTTTGACTGTAACAAAATTATTTTTTAGGGTTCCGTACCCAAAGGGTAAAACGGGACCATATTACTAAGACTCCGCTGTCCGTCCGTCTGTCCGTCTGTCTGTCACCAGGCTGTTGATATTTTCACAGATGATGTATTTCTGTTGCCGCTATAACATCAAATACTAATAAACAGAATAAAATAAATATTTAAGGCGGCTCACATGCAACACACGTGATTTTTCCGCTTGTTTTTGCTCGATATTGATTACGGCAACAGGTAGACGCTTGTTAATAGATGATGCGGTACGGAACCCTTAGTGCGCGGGTCCGACTCGCACTTGGCCGGTTTTTTAAGCTACGAGTGGTTGCTAGTGGCACGATCCGCGTGGGTGTCAGTTATCGCACCAAAAGCCCTTTATCCTTTCTTAGGATGTATATGTATATCTCCTTGTCAAATCTAAATCGGTTCAGGCGGCATGGGAGTGACAACGCCACAGACAGACATACCTAAAGAGCTCGTATTTACAATTTTAATATGGATTAATAAACATATTTTAAAAGACTATTGGCTCTTAATTGAAATGGTTTTCAATAGGTATTGTCATTCTGAAAATGGCACCTCCCTTTCCCTGATCTAAATAAATTAATCCATCTCTCTTTAAAGGCACATTAACATATTGTTATATCCCTCCCGCAGCTAAATAACTTAAAACTTCCGGAACAGATTCTTTTATCAGAGACCCAAACAAAGTTTCTGCATAATTACTGTCGCTCATTTTAATACATTCCTACTTTTAAGTAGTTAGTTAAACATACTTTTGCCGTGACAGAATAAAATTTCTTTAATGGCGGATGGTGGCTTGGATTGTGATTGTGTTTAATGGAATTTTAACTGTGCAGTATTGCATGGTATTGCAAAATCAAGTTAAATTTTAACAAAACTAATAACTTACTTCAAAACAAATCCTCTTCATCATCATATCGGCCGAGAGATGCCCACTGCTGGGCATATGTCTCCCCCAAGAACTCCAAACTAATCGGTCCTACGCTGCCCTCATCCATTGGCTTCCCGCGACCCTCACTAGATTGTCGGTCCACCTTGTTAGTAATATAGGAACACGAGACGTCTCCTGTTTCATATGTTTTTTAACCCCGACGAAAAAAAGAGGGGTGTTATAAGTTTGACGTGTCTGTCTGTGGATCTGTGTGTCTGTCTGTCGCATCGTAGTGCCTAAACTAATGGACCGATTTTGATTCGTTTTTTTTTGTTTGAAAGATGATGTGACTACGATGGTTCTTAGCTATAATTTATGAAGATCAGTTCAGGCATTTGATGACTATCAGCTGATTTTCTACATGATAATAGGATTTTACTAACTTTTACAGATCCGATTGATTTCAAATTTGGTGTACTGTCACTTCGGTGACATTCCCATGACATACTAACCTTGATTTGATCCTATTCCATCAAAAAGTCTGCGAAATGCTTAATTCTTCAGAAACTTACAGCAGATATAGCGTGTTTAGGCTCTTATGAATAGTCTTAATGAGATGGTGTTAGATAGATGATTAATGACGCTGGGGGCTACTTAACATTTTTAATTTTGTAATTATTATGGGGCGTTTTTGGACGATGCACCGCTACAGATCAAACATACCACGATATCTGTGAAACTATTGATTTTAATCATACTATTTCTTTTGCAGTATTTCTTTATGAGTTATAGACTTCTTATGAAAAAAAATGTCAACTACCCTATTGAGCATCCCGCAGACTATTGAATGCTACAGAATCAGCTCATCAGGTTAGCATATCTTGAAATACCACCCAAGTAACACTGTAATCTGTCGAGCGGCGTTATACCTCTGGAGGTCTATGACAATTGTTAAATCAATTGTATTTGGAATCTGACGCTTAACAAGCTACAAATAAATCAGGTTGTGAGAAAATTAGAGCCATTTGTCAAGTAGGAAATGAGTTGATGATCATCTAATGCCTGAACATTCATAAATTATAACTAAGAACCATCTCGGACTCGTCAGCTTTTAAACTAAAAAACTACATCAAAATCGATTTATTCATTTAGGAGCCTAGACCACTAAGTTTAGGGGCTACGATGCCACAGACATACACAGACACGTAGTGATGCGCGTGGTTTTGTGGTAGGAAACGACAGATATTTCTTTCGCTATTGGGAGTTTCGATTTTCGTGGTAGACCTCCTGACATGTTAAAAATTATAGCAATTATTATAATATATAAAATTTTATTATGTCGCAGGAAAACGAGGATATCGTGAGGAATTTCGTGTAATCCAGGAAGACGATGAACTGTCCTTTATCTTAAAGATTTCGATCTAAAAAGGTCATAAAAATAACTACGGACTTTGCCTAAATAAATGGAAAGGTCAAGGTAATTTTATTTATGAATCAAATTGAATAATAATAAGTAAAAGCCATCCAAATCTAAGGTTTACTTTTTAACATTTCGATCTTTCAGAAATTATATATGTATCCCCATTTCCTTGCTACTACATAATTAAATTGTTTCCGTCATGGTCCAATGTCCTGGAGACGTAGCGTCAGCAGGACTCCTCTCTAGGAGGTGTTGATTAAAAATCAACCAAAGCCGATACTCACCAAGGTTCTCGCCTCCTTGAAATCCCGGTCACGCTGTAAGGGCCATCTCTGGCCAACTGACACTAGTACGTCCAAAAAATAGTTGGTTTGAATTTTTTAAACCTCAGCAATGAGGAATATCAAAACAGCCACTAAAAACTTAGCGTAAAGTGCGACACCGGCAAGTCCTTTGTTTTTCAACAAGACGCTCGCGAGTCACGCGCTGCCCTTATTATTATCTTAGCGGAACTACTCCTTCATTATTCAAGTTATCTCGCCGTTTTTAACAACAAAGCAAAAGTTTAGAAAAGAGCAAACTCAGAGAATCCCGCTAACAAGACTGTCGCAGTTCCACTTCAGGATTGGTCTCGCCTCTGCGATGGTACTGCTGACAGCACATCAAGAGGAACACTCGCACATGAATAAGCTGCTATTACGACTGAATAAGGTATTATGCTGCCCGGCGATCGTACTCAAGAAGTTATGTGGAATTTCTGATTCGCTTTTGTCAACGGATTTTTGGTTTCGTTCTAGAAGGCTGTTTATGCGGTAATCATAAGTATTAGTCATAAGAAGGTAGGTATTATTCTGGACAATATTTTTCTAAATAATTGTGTGTTTATAAGCCCAATCCGTTCTATATAAATTTTATGAATGCTAATTAAGCTCTGATGTCTGAACTGTATAAGAGATGAATTTTTTTTTATACAACTAGATGACAAACAAGCTGACGGCCCACCTGGTGGTAAGCAGTTGCCGCCGCCTATAGACACCTGCAATAACAAGGAAAATCACTTGATATTGCAGGTGCGTTGTCATCCTGAGGCCTAACATGAAATGCCGTCCATGCCCAGTAATTACACTGGCTACCTTTCCCTTCAATCCGAAACACAGCGAACTGTTTCACGGCTGAAATAAGAAAGGCGGTGGTACCTACCCAGGCGACCCTACATATGGGTCTACCACCTAGTAATAATATAATATGAAGTAATTTTGCATGAAGATAGATCACATCACGAGAAAGGACATAAGCTATCTTTTGCCGCGATAAATGATATTCGGCTGGAGCCGCGGCCATTATGTAGTATGCGTAAATTAGAAAAGTCCGAAGTATCACCGGAGCCGTAAGATGTGAAAAGAGTAGTAATAATATTTCAATCTCAAAGTCAAAAGTGTCCTATGCTCTTATATACCTACTTTAATGAAGTCGATAAATGATTAGGTAAGCTCTTCTAACAATAGCCTCTTTAGATAATGGCGAATAAAAGGTAGGTATTCACATTGCCGCCAACCTAGGCTCAAGCTTTTTAGTTCGCCAATTATAAATCGATCAACTGAGTCATAATATAAAAGCGAACTAGTTAGCCTGTAAGTTCCTATTTAATCGATAGTTGAATGGATTGAAAATGTTTTGTGTGGTTCTGTATCAGCGAGAAGTATCAGAGCCGTGCTGTCCATATTATTGGCGATGTAGAAGTCATGATCAACCTTAAGCTTCTGAATTGATATATTGCGTAGCTCAGCGCCTTCTATCGGCTTTGTCACGAAGAGTGCTCTGAAGAGCTACTTGACCTTATCCCACCCTTCCTATTCAGGAGCACGCGTCTTCATAGTAATCAATTCACTGCCTCCACCTCAAAATAATGCACAAGGAAATTTGCCAAGTGTCTCGTTTCTTTGTCGTACTATTCTTTGCTAGCACATGTGTTCCCTCCTTCCATAACATGAGTTCCTTCAAAAAAAACGTCTTTCGGACGCCACGGTGGAGGCGGCAAGAGAAGTGTACCAAAACAGCAGAAGCAACAGGGGGTGTCGAGACATTTGCCGTGCTTAATAAAAAAGTGGCGCTAACGTCATTTCGACATTCAAAATCGAAGTGTAGTAAGAAAATAGGTTATAGTGCTATTCCCTGTGACTATGGTAGAAGAGAAGTGCTACAAACTGTTGTAGCAACCAAACAGACTACTGTTTGGCTATTTTTTTAGTTAATTTATTATGACTGTTGATTATTCAAAGTTTTAAAAGGAATTTAGTGTTTTTTTCATTGTAATTGCAGGTGTCCATAGGCGACGGTAGAGTTCGGTGGCGTAGTGGTTACGATTACTAATACAAACCAACTTACGCCATGTTCGATCCATGAATGCGTCTATTAAAATTTTGTAATATCCAACTCCTCCGTGCTTCAGAAGGCAAGTTAAACCATTTTTTCTTGTTCTAACTGCAACCGCTTTCACCCGCCATCCCGCATTGGGCCAGCGTGGTGGTATTTCTCACGTGTCGGAAGGCCTGTGCCCTACTGTGGGACGTACGTAGGATGGTGAAGGTGATGATAGGTGACGGTGGACAATCATCACCAGGGGGCCATCAGCTTGCTTGTCATCTAGTTGTATAAAAAATGTGATATACAAAATAATTTAAACTTAAACTACAAACTTTATGTTGTAGTTATCAGGTGGTAAAGATATTTGACGTATTGAAAATTTTAAATAAAAACTAAGATATTAAATTCGGCTATAAACTAGTTCATTCTAACTTCATAACCCTGTTCCATTCACGTTCTTTGTGCGATCGCGGCTCTGATGTTTCATTAGAGAATTATCATGTCATTGTCTTCTTGAATTTATTAAAGAGTTCCTAAGGTACTTTGAAATTAGGAATCGCTTTTGCGACTTCCCAAGTTATGACTAAATGAAAATTAATATCCTGTCTTTTCTCGAAGCTACGTTGAGTAGAACAAATAATTTTTGGGATCTTGAAAAGTGAATTTACTAAGAAGAATTTGTCTTTAATTAGTTCTTAGTTTTAGGCATTTAAGCTTTTCTAAACTTAAATGTTATAATAAAACTTATTAAACCCTACACTCAAATTTTCATCAGGTAAAGATGTCACATAAACACAATACATCTTCTAATGTATGTGAGCGCCAGCGCTAAGAAACAAAACGTTTAGGACTTGACGTTCAAATTAAAATTATTAAAGCGGGTTAAAAACTTAAGGAGCTTTTCAGTATTCGGTCATAGTAAATGTTACCGGGATGCCATCGCAATGGCTAGGTCGGTCGGTAGTTAGCAATCATAATCAAGATTACAATTATTGACTTTCAATTTCCATGACACAGCCCAATCGATAGTCTGATCTCAAATTTTGCACGGTTGTGTCTTAAGCATAAAAATAAGTGTTACTGATCAGTATTTTATCTTCTAACTAAATCAACACCTGTTAAACCAATAGTGGAGCAAATCTGCCATACATCACGGCAAGATACCTAGCGAATATTCAGCATTTTTAATAAGGATTTAATCTTATTTTTCCTACTCAAATGTAATGAAATATGTCCCTCAACCAGAACTCACGCCTAGAAGTTGAGAACACCTACCTCAGATCTAGAGGTCCGGGGTTCAATTCCCAGGGGGGGCAGAAATTTCTTTTTCAAAATACGCCTGGTTAGCTACCACCATCTTGCCTAAGGCTGCCGCCATAAAAAGGCCCGTTCAAGTCCAAAACCCCGAAAGCTTTCAACTCGAACTCCAGAATCGCTTCGAATATCCGGAGAGCTGCGTTACAGTAGACGAGATAAATAGCGGGTTTGTAAAAGCTATTTAAGTAGAGGGTTCTAAGTTGTGCAATACCCAACACAGAAAAGGACCCCAAAAAATATCCGACCACACGCTTTCCCTCATGGAAAAATGGCAACAAATGAGGTTGCAGTCTTCAGTTTTTGATAACAGCATTGTTGGAGGTAAGATAGCCTCTAAGATAATTCCTTTGTCGTGGAGGATCCGGGTGTAGCTCGCTTCTACCTTAGGCCTTAACATCACTTATAATTAGGTGAAATGATGGCCAAAAGCTACCCAGCTAATAAAAACAAGACTCCTTTACACCTTAAAGAAAAAATACAATTACACCTGTGGAACCCGATGGAACCATCTAAAGACCAAAGTTTTGTATTTCCAAACCATTGCAAGCCAACAGACCAACCGCATATCACGAACAAATCTGTCAGCTCATGTCATGTCCAATGTTAAAGAACTCCTCGCAAAGCTTCAATAAAATGACCAATCATGGCTAGCTGGTTGCATGTTGATTTCGTTTTAATCGTACCACTGAACCGCGCAGCGATTGACGTTACGTTAAATGCATGCACTTTATTGGCCGCTCTGAACTGGTTCGATATCTGAAGAGATTTTTGCGAAATGAAATGATTAAGGATTACCTCTGTGGATTGCGAATAATAAAATCATATGAAGAAGATGGAGATGTCTGGATGTTACTATTAATTTAACCCTTTGTAACTCATTTAAAAATACTCAAACAGTTCGCTGTGTTTCGGATTGAAGGTAGCCTCAAGATGACAACGCACCTGCAGATGCCTATAGGCGGCGGTTACCACTTACCACCACATACCAAGAAGTCTTGTTTGAGAAGTGTTGTGCTCCTGTAAGAAAGCCATACCTCATCAAGAAAGCGTTAAATTGGGAACATGTGTTCTTTTTAAATAAAATATTTTATCTTTCTTTCATAAAGCTTACACTTAATTTTTACAGGGTAGCATTCTGTTTGCTACGAAGTTGCTTCACGCAGTATTGCGCAGCTGCCCGCAGCCACCGTCCATACCACGTTGTTCCGACCGCCGCGCCGCGACATTTCATATTTATACTGTATGCGTGAAAAAAGAAATAGTTTATTCTTAAACTCGGTCCTGATTTCATTGTTTATTACCAGTGGTTCTGCTCACGTAGATGTCGGTTATCGCTCCAAAAATACCTATGCGCTTCCCAGGTCTCAAAATATCTCCATACCCATCTAAATAGATTCAGTAGTTTAAGCGTAAAGTGGTAACAGACAGACAAACAGAGTCACTTTCGCATTTCAAATATTAATATCGATAAATCATTAAACAATTTATATTCATATCCCCACCATCCATTATATCAAGGCCTGAACCCAGAGGCGATAAAACACAGTAAAAAGGAACTGAACATACTTTGCATGCACGAGTTCACTTTTTTCTCTTCGTCTTTATTTTTGGTTTAATACTTACACCATATTTTTTTGACGCCAATGTTTATTGTACTTTAATCTTCAAAAATCTTGAATCAAGAAGACAATACTCGTAATAGAACCACTTTAGTTCGTACAATCACCGTCGGTAGGTGACATACTCGTAGTGTGAACTAATTAGCTTGGCTGTACTAGTATAGAAACGGTAGGCGTGTAGGCATACGATCTAATCTTGAAAGGAGGTAACACAGTGGCGTCTGAATGACAATATAGCGTTTGATTGGGACTATGAATAAGTAAGGATGGATCTATACTGGATGTGTGCACAGAACCGATCATAGTCTAAATCTTTAGGATGTCCAGCTGTGACCAAAAATATCTGCACGGTTTCTTATAATCGATTCTAACACTAAATATATTAAATCGTAATTTGTTTGTAGCGTCCTCATATCCTTAACAAGTGAAAGGCGATTCTAATGCTGGAGTTCTTCGATTTTTATAAGACATTGTGATTATTTTTTAGTGGTGACTTACGGAACTGAGACGTGGCCGCTTACAATGAACCTCATACGGCTCAATGGCACCCAAATTGCAAAACACAAGGCTTTGCTCAGTTTTCTGTGCGTTATTAAATCAGAAATAATGAGTTCTGTAGGAGGAGAACTAAGTTCACCGACATAGCTCACAGAACTGAAGCCTCGAGTGGCAGTGGGCAGGCTACATTGCAAGGAGGACTGACGGCGGTTGGAGCGGAAAGGTCCTCAAATGGCGGCCGCGTACCGCGTAACGCAGCGTTGGTAGGCTTCCACTAGGAGAAGGTCTCGGGAAGTTGATGGATGCAGAGAGCGCAGGATAGATCGGTTTGGAGACTGTTGGGGGAGGCCTATGCTCAGCAGCGGGCGTATTTCAGCTGAAATGATGATGATGATTATGAGCACTGTAAAGACTGAAATAATTCTGATACTGGCTATTCCTAATTAATGAAGATATCGGTCGGGGAATTCAGTGGTTTAGCTAGCAGCAAGTTAAGGATTATTTTAGTTTGGTGATTATAACGGCAAATGAGACGATAAATTGTAAATTATCAGCTTTCTTCGTAATAGTTCATGTATCGCTATTGTATTGTACGAATATTCGTCAATCTGCAAAACATTGAAATTCCCAACACACACGAGAATGTGTCGACTTATTGAAAATAAATGCTCCATTTTTATATTGAAATCAGTGAGACGTGTACGATCATTGTAAATAATTTTTTATACGAATTCCCAGATTTGTGATGGAAAATATCGTAAGCCAAAAAAATCATATTACTTAACCAACAGTAAATTTATGGCTTTTTCGATCGCTTATGTATTCATGTAAAGGATGGGAAAACTTGCTAAGTTTCTTCATCATTCATAGAGAATAATAACTCCTTGTGGATATGTGAATGGATTAGATAGACACTGACTTTTTGATAGGTATACTGATATCGTTCGCTATTTGCCCTGTCTCTTTTATTAACAGGTTGAAGATTTCCTTCCGCTAGCAATAGAAAAAAATCTCAAAGCTCGAGTACTATAACATAAAAGCCAACTTAACAGTTGGAGACGACTGTTAAATGTCAGTGAAAAAGACACTAAGTATAGTTAAATTTTTTTTCTTTCATAAATAAAAAGTTTAGAGCTTCTAAAGAAACATTGCAAAAGAAATAGTGCGTTTAAAATCAATAGTTTCAGAGATACAGTGATATGTTTCATGTGTTGTTGCGCATTGTCTAAAAACGCTCCTTATACAATCTGCGCAACAGATGACGTCACTTGTTGCTATATTACTAAAAATATGGCAGCTAGAGCAGTGTCTGAACTGCACTAGCTGTCTTCGCATATGGACTCTTCTTACCGCTTCACATCAGGTGGTGTTGAGTCATTTGTCGTGCTTTGTATAAAAAAAAAATGTATGACAAAATTAATGAAAACTATGTAAAATAAAGACAACTAATTTGGAAGCCAGACAAAGAAACTAGTTACTCAACTTCTTTTGCTTCGAAGACCGGCATGCGTGCTCCTGATTAGGAAGGGGAAAGGTGATATAAGGTCAAAAAGCTCCTCGGAACACTCTTAATGATAAAGCCGATTGAAGGCGCTAAGCGATGCAATGTCACGACGCAATTGTAATGGCTAGGCTCTATGTCATTTAAAAAAGGATCAAATCCACATAGTCAGTAAATTACTATTAATGTTAAATTTTAAAACAGGCAGAAATTATGGTTTTTAGCATTTTCCATCACAACGTAAAATCTCACAATATACGTAATAGTTATGCATGTGTGGCTGAATGAGAACCACATATTATTATAAACATACATATTTCAAATTAATCATAATAATCGTCGTATACAGCCGCTTACTGTGTGGCAACCCTTACCCGGGCTTCCGGCTACACAATAGGACGTTTTGGAACAATGTCAGAGCATTACTGCGATAAAGCGGTGCCATAACAGCGCAGTCTGAAAATTGACGAGGGTCGATAATGCACGCGTTACGCCCATGAAAATAATTGAACACTCTCACTCAGCATACATTTGACTACGTAATGCTAGGAAGAATGCGTAATTTTAACCCTCGACGAAAAAGAGGGGTGTTATAAGTTTGACGTGTCAAAACCGATCCGTTTGGAAATCGATGGGCTGAGGACTTTGTTCAGCAGCGGACTACAGAGGCTAATATGATAATGATAAGATGGGAGAGTTTTTTTTTTATACAACTAGATGACAAACAAGCTGACGGCCCACCTGGTGGTAAGCGGTTACCGCCGCCTATAGACACCTGCAATAACAAGGAAAAGCACTTGATATTGCAGGTGCGTTGTCATCCTGAGGCCTAAGATGAAATGCCGTCCATGCCCAGTAATTGCACTGGCTACCTTTCCCTTTAATCCGAAACACAGCGAACTGTTTCACGGTTGAAATAAGAAAGGCGGTGGTACCTACCCAGGCGACCCTACGTATGGGTCTACCACCTAGTAGACCTAGTAAGTGTGCTATCATTTATAATTTTGATAAAATACCTCCATATATCAATTGCTGAATCCCCTAGAGTCAATAAGATGTATCACACCCACATTTAGATAGCAAAAACGGTAATGAAAAAGAAATACTGAATAAAATTCCCATTACATTTTGGGTAAAGTGCTCGTACCAATGCAAGAACGGTCGGAGAAATATTACAAAAAAAAGGTAATAAATGTCAAAGTTGACACCCGAAAAAAGATGGGACGACGTTCAAGAGTTTTTGGCGGGATTTATGGTATAAGATCGTGCGTTAATGATTTTCCCCGACTGCATTCTGTGGTGTAATCTTTGAAGTAAGTATATTATAATAATTAAACGAGTATTCTTTAAAATTCATTAAAAGGTAAGTACATACTTAACGCACATTTTCTTCCAAAATATAATGTCTTGGGTTAGAAAATTACTCTCCAAACAATGACAATGACTACCTAAAGGCATCCTTGCGCTAAAGTCTATCGCTTGGTCTTTACCTGGTTGCGGCAACTATCGCTAGAATTTCGCGCCAGGCGTATCTTATTTGTCTTGCCAGTCGCGCCGCCCGCCCGCGCCGTCGTTTTCTTGGCCAAGCCGTTAAATTAAAACATGGGCTATTTAGTCTTATAGAAATGTTTTTTCATTCCTCATGCTCGGAAAGTAGCGTTTTCTTGATCTGAGTATTGGGAGGAAAACGCTATTTCACACCACCGGGCGGGAAAAACTCATACTAATTGCTTCCATTCCTAGGGCGGGAATAAAAAATTTAAAATTGAACTGAATTTGGTTACGTATAATCTGTGGTACAATGAAGAAAAAAAAGTTTTCTGCTGAATGTTCAGTAGGCGGTAACGCGATGTGTTGCAAATTTAAAAATACTCTTTATACATACTCTGTTTAATCTGTGAAAAAGACGATTTTGGCGGGATAATAATGTTATCCGCACGCTGTGCCGTAATTTCTTGATTGTGTGATTTGTTTGAGAAAAACAATGAATTCAAGCGATTCTGAAATTTCGACTCCAGGTTCGGTTATGAACGAAGCAAATGCAATAATCGAAAATCCTTTGCCAAAAATATCAAAGGAAACATACTTAAATACATATAATAACTTTATGAAGTGGCGAGCTGCAAGGAATATAAAATCGTTTTCTGAAAATGTATTTTTATTTTCCTTGCATTTGAAATGAAAAGAAGAGTGCTACACACGGGTAGAAGGAATCAAACCCTACTCGGACTATAGCCGCCCTCACTGCGCTCGGGCGTCTAACAACCTCGTAGGGATTGATTCCTTTCCACCCTTATAAAGCAATCTACTATGCACTCTCAAATACATCTTATTTATTTGATAATTTCTATGAAATAAGGTAGCCAATGTTTTAATTCAAAGTTGTATTGTCACCTACTTTACACTTGAATAGGGCTCTATTTGCGTCCTAGTTTGTTTTTACCACTTTTGCTCTGTGCACGATTCTTTCACACCACAGAACTCCGATAGCAGTAAACTTTCCACAAACGTACCAGAATGCAGTTTTAGCTTCGAATTTTTGCGACTATAAAAGCGGTTTCGAAGTCAGAGTGCCGTGATACGAATTTGAAAATTTGCACATCTCATAAATTTGCTCGACATTTAAAATCAGAACTTGCTTGGACAAATGAGTTGTTGTCCTTTACGTCTTGAACATATTTTTTATCATTACCGGCACATGTATTTTCTCCTTTTCATAACATTGATTCCATCAAAAGAGGCGTAAAAAAGTCACCATAAAGTTGGCTAAACGGCTAGAAAAGTGTACTGGCTGTTTCGCATATGGACCTTTTTTAACCGACTTAAAAAAGGAGGAGGTTATCAATTCGTCTGTATGTTTTTTTTATTGATTCTCATCAGATGGTATTCATGGTTTTTAAACAATGCAAGGAAAATGCATTGTCTAAAAATCTGATGAAAGTGTGAGTTGAAAATTACAAATTTTAATTGATCTATCTAGGATCCCCAATAGCGAGACTTGCTTTTCCGAATATCACAAAACACTATAGTAGCGAGCATCTCGTATGATTTATTTAAGGTAAGAAAATTCAATCATTAAACCTAGTATGGGAAGTGATTCCAAGAACGAAAGATCAGGTCTTGAACTATAATTTTACGTTTTGATACAAAATTTTAGGCCATTAATTTTCAAGACCTTCTGTTTAGAAAAGTTGCAGGGCCCATATTTTTATTATGTAATAATCGAATATCGGAGATACATACCTAGTCTTAATGGTGCACAATCACAACACTTTCGGCAAAATATCAAAAGGTTCGAAGGGAGATTGCAAGAGTAGATAAAAATACAAGGGTAGTAAAAGGCTACTAAGGAGGGGATTACTTCATAGATAAATATTAAACTATGAACTACTTTTAATTGATTTGGGTCCCGCTATTTCTAATAAAAGGAACAGAAATATTAAACACCTTTATGACATTCTAATATTACTATGATGTACTGTTACATACTTATCTACAATGGCGGACCCTTTGACAAAGATGAGTAATAGACTTTTTTATTATTTCCCACAGGAGTTCAGTGGGGACGGGAAGGTTTTCGTGATACAATTTTAGAGGTACCGGGACGAGATGTTGATTGAAATGGGCTTCAATGTGCGGAAATATGGTGTGAATTGAGAAAATATAATGTATCCAGTTCGTTGCGTGGTGTTATCTTCTTGTGAACAAGTATTGATGATTCGACCATGGTAATTATAAAACAAGATCTCACACAGCTAGGACTTGATTTGAGCAAAAATTTACCAAATGTAAAAACAAATAATGAAGTAAAATTAAATGATAATAATATTTAGTACCTCTATGATTCTGTTCATTGAGTACGTAGGTCCTATTATGGGTACTTTTGTATGTACTTTTATAGGTAGGTATTTTTGCTAAAGTCATGTCCTTGCTCCCACAGATCTAATTTTATTTTATAATAACCATAGTCGAATCATTTTATCATACTAAATATTATTATATATTTTGTGTTACAAGCAATGCATATATCTACATAAACATATGCATTGTTCGTAACGCAAAAGATATAACACTATCAGAGCAACGTAAAGTAAAATAATATGATAAAAAAAACCTTACAAAATTTAGACTCTTTAAGAAGAATACCGCGTTAAATTACAATATTACTTGTGGTAAAAGAAATTTATTTGGTATACAGAATGATGCCGTCAAAACGACAATAAATTAAAACATGCCCTATATTAGTTCATAGAAATGGTTTGCTACTTTCAAAAACATCTTATTCACTTGATAATTTTATGACGTTTCAATGAAATAATGCAGTCAATGTATTATTTCATAGAATATATATTCCATACAGGGTATTCAATCTTGATGCAAAAGTACGAGCATTGCATCTTGCAAGTCACTAGTTCATACAAAAGTTCAGAGATGGCTCTTCTGTCCTCACATTCATTGGCTGTCCCGTTTAGAGTTGCCAGTCAAGATACCCACTTGTTATTGTGAAATTTTGTTTCAAATCTACGTACTCATGTATTATTTTAGGTGACTAAAATATATCTTTTATTTATGTGCATTAGAATAAAACATAGAAATACATTAGTATTACGTCAAATATTTTATGAAAACGTAATAAGTTATAAAGATTTATTTAATTTACAAGCAATGGTTAGTAGTACAAGAACAAGAAATTGACTGGTATCACTAAAACTATGTACAAAAATGTACCAATTTTGTACCCAAAACCCAAAACAAATATGGTCGTCGTAGTCGCTAGAGTGACTCTTGTTTATTTAAAGTTTTTTAAATTTTATGTTTATTACTCTTTCGTAATTTTGTTGAATCAGGGCTTCCTCCACCGGTTTTAATAAAATTCAACTAGTATGTCATCACATTTCAAACAATTGTGTGTTGAGTTGAGACAGGACTGTGAAAATAGAAATATTTGTGAAGCGAGATATTTTATAGTGTTTTTGAGACAGGACAGGACTCGGTTGTATAGTGTTGAGTGTGTTTAAAGTATTGTAAAAGGAAGAAAATATAAATCATTTCTTTTTCGAAAAATAAATAGTTCTTATTTCATAGATAATTTTAAGGTTATTGTGTCGGTATTGATACTAGTTTTCATCAGTTGCCTTTTGATTTACTAACTTGAATGTAATATACACTCTACAACTAAATACAATATAACTGATGAAAAACAGTGTCAATACTGTCAATTCAGAAAATAAACAATACTTTCATTAGGTATAGGTACCTATTTACATAGTGCAACACATACATACACTCACGCACACATAGATACAAGTAGAGAATAAATAAACCATACTGTTTACCACGCATTCTCCTCGCAGCGCTAGTGAAGCAGTGCTCGTTTTACGGCTAAGATTGACCTCTATTTCCAGTATTCAAAGTACTCTGTGATTCCATATAAATGTCATGAAATTATCAAACGAATAACGGTTTTAAAAAACCGTTTCTATGAACTCATATAGCCCATGTTTTAATTTATTGCCGTATTGACGACAGCACCCCTTAAAAAAGGTAGTATTTCATAAGAATACGAACAAAGTAGATAGTGCGTAGTTAAAACCAGACGACAATGTTTATGTTTTCTTGCTGATTGGTTTGTTGCATGCATTTCCTCTATTAGTATGAGCAAAATACGAGCGCTCCTTCCTTGAGAAGTCATGCTTATAGTTTTAAACGTGGCTCTTAAGCAGTACCTAAATATTTAATGATGACAGTAGGTAAGACAACGAACAAAAGTCGTATATTTTTTTATGAGTCCTTTTTTCTAAACACAAAAGCCCTGAAGCTGCGGAAATAATAAGAGCACTTAAAGGAAATTCCTTGACAGCAGTACTTTAGACAATAAGATTTACTTTCGTTTCGCATGCTTAAAATATTTTCATCGGTCTTATTTCTTTTTTTAGTTAATTTACTCATAACAATCTTATGCGATTTGATTTTCATATTACTTATCATGGACATGAGCCAGTTAAATGATGTTCACCTTATTCAATGTAGGATCAATTTGTACTTACGACAGCACAACAAGTGTAACTGTTTCACAACGAAAGCCGCCTCTATTACGAACGCAGTAAGGGCGGTCTCAAGGTCAAACTGTTACGCTTGATGTGCTGTCGACTGTACTATCTATTCACCTCTTGCTTAGGCTGATTTGCTCTACGTGAATCGACCTATCGATCGACATAAGTTGACATTAAAACTCGATAAAACAGTTATCGACGAGATAAAACGTCAACGTTTGCTTATCGAGAGACGCAGGCACGCTCGGCACTACGTCTTATAATTATTTGTAACCTTAAGGCCATAAATAGGCATATTATTAAAACACTTACGGCCTGGCCACGGGAACGCCACGGGAACGGGTATGCCTTCGTTTACCCTTACACCTTTTTTGTACACCTTACGACTGTGACTCATATGGAAAAGCCATGTTGACTCACGATCTCAAAATGCATGTAACTTGTACACCGTATGTGCATCAGCTATTTCCTAGAGCATCAATCTTGTATCAAGAATACGGCAGCCATTAAATAACCATTACTCGACACAGAAAGAGTTTCAGCGTGCTTGTGTACGTTTCCTACGTACCCATTAGGGATGAAATTACCGAGATTTTCAATAAATAATGTTACTAGGGGTAATATACATACTTCTAAAGAGCACTACGTAGTACGCCCGTATTTAGGGTCGTCTGGGTAGGTACCACCACCTTTCTTACTTCAGCCGTGAAACAGTTCGCTGTGTTTCGGATTGAAGGGAAAGGTAGCCAGTGTAATTACTAGGCATGGACGGCATTTCATCTTAGGCCTCAGGATGACAACGCACCTGCAATATCAAGTGATTCAGTGCTGTGATTCTGTAACGAATCTCGCACCTCACTTCGCAAGTCACTTCGAATTTAACTGTCAAATAGAGCAAAAATGTGTGAAAAATTGCTCTATTTGACAGTTGAATTCGAAGTGACTTGCGTAGTGAGGTGCGAGATTCGTTACAGAATCACTAGGCAGGTGTCTATAGGCGGTCTTACTATCTGGTGGACCGTCAGCATGTTTGTCATCTAGTTAAAATATGGTGGGCCGTCATCTAGGTATATAAAAAAAATACCTTTACTTTTGTTCCTGCGGTAGGTAATGTCGCCGCAGTTTAGTAATCTGTAAAGCGGCAATATACCACCGGTTGGCGATGACAATAGAAAAATCAATTGTGTCTGGAATCTCGTGCTTGACGGGTTAAGAAAGTGTTAAGCTGAGAGCAGGGGACTCGTCTCGGAAGCGGAGGCGAGGCAACGTGTGAGTAGCGCTTAAGGTGCTACAAGCATTTTTATTAAGCTATGAAAACTGTTTACCAGTATCCATACTAATATTATAAATGTGAAAGTCTGTCTGTCTGTCTGTTACTCTGTTACCTCTTTACACTTAAACTGCTAAACCGATTTAGATGAAATTTGGTATAGAGATCGTTTTAGTCTCAGAAATGGACATAGGATTGTTATCTCAGGGGGGATTGGTATCTCACCTTTAAAAGGGTGAAAATGGGAGTGGTGGTTTGTATGGGGAATCAATAACCGCTAAACCGATTCAGATTAAATTTGGCATGGAGATAGTTCGAAACCCTGAGAAGGACCACCTCGAAGAATATTCTTAAAAAAAAGTAAAAAAAACTGTTAAGTTAGCGACTTTGTGGGGTTAAAATCCACCCCAGACTTACCGAACCTTCAAATTTATTTGTCGCGGCGCATCCCCCGTCCACCTGCAATCTAGCGTGGCCACTGTTGAGATTACACATTGAAGCGATAGTACAGAGGTCCCAATAGAAGCAATATTATAAAGGAAAAATCACCTCGTGGGATAAATATACCGCAATAATGTTGTTAGGGTTAAAAAATAACCGGCCGCTTCCTAAACAAATACACCAAACTTAACCCGATGTAATATTAAAGAAAAGTTCATTTTCTCAACGTAACCCGCAAACAAATATCGCGGGAGGCCGACCGTTCTCGGGGCAATATTTAGGCTTAAGTAGGACTTTATCCTGCTAAAATATGTCTGGATCTACGGCAACTTATCCGGATATTCCGGATACAGTGGGGCTGTGGAAAAATAATTATGGAACGTTCAATTGTTTATTGAACGTTCCAGGTTGTCTTTGGAGATATTGTATTTGTATTGCGTTTGAAAATACGATAGAAACCCACGGAAATGTTTGTCTTGAATGGCTTGAATTGTGGATTGTTTGTTTGAAAAATAAATAAACATTCAAGGGATTGTTCAGAATCAAAGTATACGATTAAAAAACGGTAATCGCTTGTATTGTGTGTATACTAATATTTTAAATGTGAAAGAAACTCTGTCTGTCTGTTACCTCTTCATGCTTAAATCGCAAAACTGATTTAGTTAAAATTTAGTATGGTAATAGTTTGAGACTCCGGAAAGGATATAGAATATTTTTTGGAGCGATAACTGATCACGCGAGTGGAGTCGAGAGCAACCACTATGAATAGGTCGTTAAAAAAATGCCGCTAGCCAAAGTAATACATTTCTTGGAGTTGGCTTCTGGGCTTGGTTTTTTAGGTGAGTGAATGAAAACTATCTTGTACCACAGTCTATTTGTACTCTTTTCTTAAATGTGATGTACTCATCATCATCATCATCATCACCAGCCTATATACGTCCCACTGCTGGGCACAGGCCTTTCTACATGGGAGAAACACATGAGGAGCATGGGCTATAACACCACCACGCTGGCCCAATGCGAGTTGGTGGGTTAAAGCGGTTAAGTAACAACCGGGACCAACGGCTTAACGTGCCTTCCGAAGCACGGAGGAGCTCGAGATTATAAATTTTTGATTGACCCATCCTAGGATCGATCACGGCGAAAGTTGCTTTGTTTTCATAATCGAAACCAAAGCGCTTACACCACTACGCCAACGAGCTCCTCTTGACGAGTGATGTACTTACATAGTTATAATACACAATATACCTTATCTATACTCATGTTTTAAAATTCGAATTGTGACCTCAAAGGTAAACAATTATATTTACATATTTTTTAACACAGATAATTAAAATTAAAATTAAAAAAAACAAACTAGCGTCGGTTCAACTCATTATATTACAACTACACAATCGACACTATATAAGAACCCTCTTGATGCGCTCACAGCATATATTCTGTAACGAAGAATGAATTAAATGTGGAATGTAGATTTGGCGCCATTTTGGCTGTGTTTAACCATTTTATAATACCTAATTTAAAATTGAAAATCTTTCTAACATCATCTCATTGAGATTATTCCTATGATCCCAAACACACTATATCTCCTGTAAGTTTGTGAAGAATCAAGCATCCCGCAGACTCTTTGATGGTATAGGATCAGCTCAAGGTTAGAATGTCATGGTAATTGTCACCGAAGTGACAATACACTAAATTTCAAATCATTCGGATCTGTGAAAGTCCCTTTTATCTGTAGAATATTAGCTGATAGTCATCAAACGCTTAACTGATTTTCATGAATTAAGTATAGCTATAAACCAACCAAGTCAGCTTTCAAACAAAAAAATAATCAAAATCGGTCCATTCGTTTAGGTGCTACGATGCCACAGACAGGCATACAGATACACACACTGACACGTCAAACTTATAACACCCCTATTTTTTCGTCTGGGGTTAAAAATATCTGACTTATTTGTATGAGTGTTGATAAAGTAGTAACTGCACTATCATAAAACTCGCCGAGGCTCGTTTTCTAACAACCTCGTCGTAATTTAATAACTTCTCACATGTGACAGTTTCATTAACTACTATACTATCACATGTAACCGCCAGCGGGCTAATAAGAGGACGATAGGTTAAAATGAAAATTTAGGTATTGATCCTGGCTGGTATAGCAATATATCATCCATTTAAATTAGTGATGCTAGCACGTTGGATGTTGGCTTAAAGCTCACTCAAGATTGCCCTTCTAGTTAACGAGACGTTCAAATTAGAAGTCTGTTTTTGAGCGAGGAATATTATATCAGAAAATTTAGTGTAGGTCCATAAAGCACACTCCAATTACAATATAGACCTTATTACTAAGGCAGTAAATACTGCTCTTGACTTCAAAAGAAATTCAGTAACAACACAAAAACATGTTTAAAATCCTTAATTTTTGATTTTAGCGTTATTATAAATGTTTGAAAAATTACTTAGTAATTAAAATATAATAAAACTAAAAAATTTTAACGTCCTGAGGCAGGAATCGAACCCGCGACCTTTCGTAATCCGGGCGACTGCTCTGACCACTGAGCCACCCAGGACTTGGGATATCCCTGTGAAATTCTTCTAGTCTATCTGTATCAAACAACGCAACGCAAATATAGCGGATTGCGAAAGGTCGCGGGTTCGATTCCTGCCTCAGGACGTGATTTTTCTAGTTTTATTATATTTTAATTACTATGTTTAAAATCATAAACCGTAATAAAAATCTCACAAAGACTTACATCAACTAGGTGTGACTTAATTAGAACACGCTTATTATGATAGCACGTGTGAAATACCGTAACTTTCCACATTTCACTTTGTTTGTTAACAAAGTGAAGGGAAATGTGTAAATGTCAAGTTGCATCAGCGTAACTGTGAACATAAATAAAAAAAACAATAGACGTAGCTGCTTCGTATTTTATTCTGGAATGCTGAAAATATTTCAGAGTGGCATCATAATTATAAGTTGAAACCTAAAAAAATATCAAAAGAGCAGAGATTTGGGAAGCTTAAAGCATGAGCTAACTCTCTCATGAAGATCAACTAAGAATCAGGAAATCTAATTCTGTCGGTTTGTTTGCTACGTGTTCACTTCTAATCCACTGAACTGATTTGAATTAAATTTCGCCTGGAGACAGATTACATCCTAAGACAGGTTAAGTTTTGGCGCAATAGCCGAAATCCACGCAGTCAGAGCTGAGGACGATTAACTGCAAAAAATTAAACTGACTAAATATCAATTACTATGCCCGTGGACGCGAGTAAATTGAGCTAAAATTATCTACCAAAAATAACGTCTGCATTAAACAGCTCCTCAATTTAAAGCGTGAATTTTTTATAATTGACAAAAACTCACGCTTTATTATTATTTATTAATTTCAGACATTAATTAACATGAATATAGTCCATAGTTAGTGCATGTTAGTAACAATTTAGATCTTACTTGACTAAGTTAGTAGTGTTAGTGAACATGTCTTGACATTAATTAGTTTATTAAACCTATCGCCTGCTCAATCATGTGTCGCTGAATAGGACAGTCAGAGCTGGAAGTGATTAATCTCAGCTTTAAATTGAGAAGCTTGAAATGCAGTTACAAAGACGAAAATTTATTACAATTTTCTCAAACTTTACGAGTGGTTGAGAATAACACATCTGTTGGAAATAAAATAAGTAGGTATGTCAGCGTTCACACCGTGTTTTGCATTATAAATATTTTTGTTTAACAATTGAAAGGGTAAACATGAAAGATCTTTTATTTTTTTTAAGAGTTGATGAATTAAATTAAGCCTACTAAGTTATTGAGCACATAAAGTTTTGTTCACGCGTTCATTGAAACCAAAATATACAGCTATATTAAAAAGTAACTTTTAAGACATACGGGGCTAGATGTTTCCTACTTCAAAACTTGAGTAAAACTTAAATCAGTCAATTTTTATATTGAGAAAATTATAAAATTTTCTTATAATTTTCTCACAGTAAACCAAACAACTTTTATCATGCCAACTAAACATGTAACGCTTTGTAAGCTCATAAATTACAAAAGATATCATTAATTTTGTCCAGGCCCACATTTATTTTGGTAGCCACTTCCTGTGCCTCGGAGGTTACTATTCAGCGTCATTTTCCATGGAGGTTTTTTGGGCGACCGCAAGCTGCGCAAATATATCGCTATATCTTAGAAACTTTTGATAATCGATAGTATTGTGGCTTCTGCAATTTTTGTTTTCTTTTGACAAACTATTAATAGAACAGTTCGACCTTGAAACCGCCCTTACTGCGTTCGTAATAGAGGCGGCTTTCGTAGTGCAACAGTTACACTTGATGTGCTGTCTTATGTGCACAAAAAAAAGGTGGTCTTAAACTCTGTATGTTTGTCTAACTGTTACAGAATAAAGCATACAGTCTTTTATAGCCATTCTCGCCTTTTCCACGCCATATTAGAAAATATTCGAGGCGGGAACATTCTAAAGTTAAAAAATAACACTTCTTTCATTAGTTATAAAGAATGTATTTCTTTAAGCTTTGGTCGTTCGAGGCGATATCTTACAATTGACCAAAGAGAAGAAAAGTGGTTTTCGTAAGTAAAATTATTTAATTATAAGTAAAATTAAAAAAGAGCACATTTACATAACTTCTCTTTTTCAAGTCTGTGCCAAGCGAAATTGCGTCAAAAAACTTGGATATACTTACGAATAAAGTCGGTGAATTTGAAGACTTTATAAGTGGCGGAGCGCAATTGCCACCACAATAAAATATAAATCTATTTCAGACCGGTTGTAACCCCTCAACTAATGTCCGCTGGTGCCCCAGGGGTGTGGTGACACGAACAAATTAGGCTACAATGGGCAATTACGTTGGACAGACAGCACGTCCAATTATTTAGGAATTAACCGATTTCTCTCAGCGTCTCTAATCGTTTAGGCAACAAACGAAAAAGCTTCGCCAGCTTTTCGTTCCAGTGAAATATGATCTGAAGTGGAATTAAAAGTTACTGCAACAGAAGATAATAAAGTCAGTACTCATACGAAAACGCTACTATACTAGTAACATGCTAAAATATTACTCCCATCAATTCTAAGGTCTTAAAGAACTGAACCGAGGTGATGGAGTAGCGATTTTAGCGCTCTAGTTTCGATTACGAAAACAAAGCAACTTTCGCCATGGTCAATCCAGGATGGGTTAATCAAAATTTAAAATCTCTAGCTCCTACGTGCTTAGGGCGGTAAGCCATTGGTCCCAGCTCTTACTGCAACCGCTTTACTCACCAGCCCGGCTTAGGCCAGCGTGATGGTGTTACGGGTTATGGTCCAATGGCTTAAACAGCTCATGTATTTGTACCATGTGGGAAAGCCTGTGCCCAGCAGTGGGACGTATATAGGCTAGTGATGATAGAACTGAATTCCATTTTCTGATTTACACATTAAAGATATTTTATGATTTTATCATTGATATTTATAAATTTGATCTTAGCATCAAGTTGATGTTGACTTTTTCGATGATCTCGACAGAAAACAACTTCATGCACCTACTTGTTTGCATGGTTCCTATTAATGTCTCCTGTGGCATATTCTTTCAAACTGTGCCAAAGCATTTTGATAAGGAATCAATTTTCAAACAATGCACCATAGATATTGCTTCATTTCATATTGCAGGCGGCCTTGTGCTGAGTCCTAATCACTAACAATTTACCAGCAGAGAAGGAGTTGCTTTGTTAGAATGTTGTTTAGTACGGTTACAAACGCAAAATGTGGGACAGCTCAATTAGATGGAAATTTCTTACATGTCTAACCTGACCACACACATATCGTTACCTGGTTAGGTATCCCCGACCCATTTGAAAGGTAACCGCAGGCATCTCGCGTTCCCTATTGACATTGTTACAGGATAATTTGGGAAACAGGCGTATCTAAAAAGTCGTGGAGGGTTTCCATTTCAATTGATTTCCAATATAGACTTCTAAATGGTGCTTTCGCGTGATAAGGATAAGCCCAATTTTGCTCTTAATCTGTCATGCGGAGGTTTAAGACTATTGAAAAATCAATGCCTTCCAGGCATTGATTCTGACGCTTGACGAGTTAATAATGCAGAACTATTTTGTCATCATCTTAATAGTGTATAGTTCTGTAAAGTTAAATATTCGTTAATACGTATGCTATCAAATGGTAAATGATTGGTACAGAATGGACATCACCAGCAGGTTAGTGGTGTTTAGTTTTTTATATACAACTGGATGTCAAACAAGCTGACGGCCCACCTGATGGTAAGTGGTTACCACTGCCTATAGACTCCTGCACTAACAAGGACAAATCACTTGGTACTGCAAGCGCGTTGTCATTCTGAGGTTTAAGATGAAATGCCTTTAATGCTTCTATCCTAAATACAGCGAACTGTTTTACGGCTGAAATAAGAAAGGCGGTGGTACCTACCCAGACGACCCTGTATACGGGCCTAGCACCTAGTGAAGGAGGAACAAACCACCACCTTTTAGAAATGTTCTAATATTTCACAGCATTATAGATTAATCTGTAAGGTAATCGCCGTTGGATTGCTCTAGAAAAAGTTATATACGCTTAAGACAGTAAATTGACAATAATTATCTTGTTAATTATATGTATGTATGAATTTAACGTTCTTTAACATCTTACTCATGTTGTGAAAGACTACAACTTCTTTGACAGAAAAATCATCCCTGTCGTGTTCGAGAACTATTGCATTATTAGGAACAATTACACGTTTTGATATTAGTGCAAGATTATTTAAAAATTGCAACGTTGGCACATAGTTCCTTAGCACAATGAATCCGCGTGACAAATGTAATACTATCTCATTTTCTCTGCATATAACGTTAAGCGAGTAATGTATGAGTACATTAGAGTCCCTGCTACTCCCCAGAGTGCGGGGGGCACAAATGGCGAACGATTGCCCACTAGCCTGCAATTAGTTCGTCACAATGTTGATTGCGAACTGTCGCGGTTTACGCTGTGCACGCGCTGGACTGTCGACAATATATGCGATAGTGTTAGTTTAGCTTACTGGAAGTAATATGACATAGTTGCATTGTTGGTTTAATATTCTTGGACGCAGTGGTATAACGTTATAAGAAAAAAAGCAGTGCCTTTGTACTCAACGGGTTTATGTAGGTAATCTTTTTTGAAACTTTTCTATGTACAGTCGACATTAGATCAAGCGTAACAGTTTGACCTTGACGTCGCTCTTACTGCGCTCGTAATAGAGGCGGCTTTCGTAGTGTAACTGTTACACTTGATGTGCTGCCGCGTGTACAGAAATAAATAAATAATGTGGACAGAAATGTAATTGAAGATGAAAGAAAAGGATGACGGAGACGTTCAATATTATTAAAAATCTTCTATTTATACCTACTGAAGATCGGCACTCTTGATCATGAGTAGGAAGGCGAAGTAAGGACAAAAACCGCAATGTCTCGATGCAATTGTAAAGTCTCAAGGCTGTTCGTGACCTGTACTAAAATCTATTCTAGCTTTCACCTGCGACTTGATCTGCGCTATGCCAGAGAAGCCCATACCCGAAAAAAAAGTAGCTAATGGGCTATTGCAAACAACAATAGAGGGTGGTGACGTCAATACACAGTAAATTAAAACCTGGGCTATATTCGTTCATAGAAATGCTTTACACCATATTCCTTTAATAATTTTTAACATTTCATACAAATGTCATGAAAAAGTTGCAAAGCATTTCTATGAACTTATATAGCCCAAATTTCAATTTATTGTCGTCACCACCACCTCGTATATATCTCTGTGTCAAATCACATTTCAAACCGTTCAGTTGTTCTAGCGTGGCTGAGTAACAAAGATCCATCGAAACCTTCTCATTTAAAGATTATTGAAGTTTACCATATTTATTTGCTCCAAAACACATTTGTCATTCATTGGGCTACGGCTGACGTTCCCCAGAGCATGCAGTATAACTAGGAAACTATCGCCCACCCTGTCCTACAATTAGCTCGTCACAATGCCGATTGCGAGGCGTCGCGGTTGAAGCTGTCACAGCACTAAGTTCAATTCAGTGTGAGTAATGCAGGTTTACTGTGGGTTTTGGTTGCGTCTGCTTATGAATTATAGTCAAAATCTAATGTAGTATAAAGAAATGTTTCAGTTTCTTACACGACTTTTTTATTAAAATGGGTTTGCTCTTGGTCACTCTATTGCTCCAAGAGAAGTGTAAGAGGGGTCAATGATGTAACGAGCTTACCCAGGACGTGCCTTTTAATCCAGCTTTGGATGAACTCAGGTTATAAGTAGTAGGGAACACCGACGCCGGCAAGGCATTCCACTCTTTGGCCGTTCGCATTCCAAAAACTTTGGAAAAGCACCTAGTGAGGATATTTAGTATATCAACCGGGTTACCAGACTCGCCGTACGACTCGTATTCCTCTGGTGACATGGGCTAGGCGGGATAAGCTCAATTCACTATCAGTATAACATTCGTCGCTACTTTTGTATACGAGTGCTTTTTCGTAACGTTATGTAAAGAAGTGACCTTACCAAAAAGTAAGAAATTTAACGGCTTAGTACTGAAATGCTTCTTTTTACGGGTCTCAATATTTAAAGTTTTCTTAAACTCAAAAAATTATATTGCCTAATGTCAAAATGAATCAGAATTCAAGAGGGGCTTATAAACTAACAGATGCTATTTAGTATTCGGTCCTGGGATTTACAAATTACGCGTTACTTTATTTGTCCATAATAATATCAAAGAACCACAACATCACGCACAAAAAAATATAGTTACTGGTTTCTTCGTCGTACTTCCAGAACTTGAAATTCTTTGCCGTCACATGGGTTCCCTTCTTCTTATAACATGGGTTCCTTGAGAAGAGGCGTGATAAGCACCTTTTCAGTCGGCTAGAGCAGTCTACTACACTAGCAGTCTTCGCATGTGGAATATTTTTCCCACTTTACTTTGGTGGTGTTGAGTCATTTGACATCATTTGTATGAAAAAAAAAAGAAATGACAAAAATTAGAAAATACTCCTTCGAATGGTAAAAATAAAACCTTTGCACTACGTGTCCATTTGCGGCACAGAGATGACACAACGCCACTTCATTACGGCTGACGTGTGCGCGCATAATGTGCCGCGATGAAAAATGCACCGCGCGGTATCTCCGGCGCTATCGCTGCTTCTCTTAATACTAGTGCTTTTAGTTGTAACACGTTCAAGCCTTTGCTCTTTGGAGGTAATCACTTTTTAAAATTGTCGTGCTCTATTTAAGAACGCTACTTTGAATATTAGATATAAAAACGTTTTCATTTGAAACTTGAAATTGTGAAAAAATCTACCTGAAAATCCGGAGACGAGCCAAATAGTGAAAAACGAAACGTAGAGCTATCTTGAGGAAGTTGCAATGGGTATTATAAATTACTATTTTTGAAATAAAATTAATAATCAATGGAAATTATTTTATCTGTCGCGATAAAACCCTTCTAACCCGGCGTCATCATGTGGGTGGAAAGGTGTTGCACGGACACTAGGGTGGCGGCTCTCACAGACCTGCTTATTAGATATAAATTATTTGAGTACTTATTAACAAAAATACATTACAAAATCCGTGTCTTTTAGCTAATTGTAAGTCAAATAATAATAATAAAATTAATTAATAAATTTATTTCTATAACATAATTTTATAATAAAAATAAAATATTAAAAAAAAACATTAAATATTACTGCGCATCATCAGCAATATAGTCAGCACAGATAGGTATATGGTCTGAACAAATATATTGCAACTATCACAAGTGCAATTTGTATAAAATTATATAAGAGCAACTAAAATCACAAACAAACAATAAAAACATACAAACATTGAAAAGAATTAAAATCATATGTATACAAAATGGCGCTAAATTTTTAAACTGAATGGATCTGGGACTGGGATGGATCTCACATAATTTTTTTAACTTTGTGCTGTGTCGTCACCACTTGACTACGTGTAATATGTTACCTGCAATGTTAAGAAAGAGTCAACAGCTCCAGCTACTGAGAAAAATGGTAAAGTCGCATTCATATTAAAAGAACTTCAAGGAAAATAAAATGTGCCGGGTCTCACAGACCAAACCCCTATGACGCCGCCGCCGGGTTAAATCAGTGTTAAGTTAATGTGGTCCTCTACTATCTTTTTGCTGCGACCGAGTAGGGTCCATGATGATGTTATTTTTAGCTAACTAGGTGGTAGGCCCGTATGTAGGGTCGTCTGGGTAGGTACCACCGCCTTTCTTATTTCAGCCGTGAAACAGTTCGCTGTGTTTCGGATTGAAGGGAAAGGTAGCGAGTGTAATTACTGGGCATGGACGGCATTTCATCTTAGGCCCCAGGATGACAACGCACCTGCAATATCAAGTGATTTTTCCTTGTTATTGCAGGTGCCTATAGGCGGCGGTAACTACTTACCATCAGGTGGACCGTCAGCTTGTTTGTCATCTAGTTGTATAAAAAAAAAACTTTAAGATATTGTTTATAACATGATGATGCAATAAATGCTGAAGTTATTGAGTTTGAGTTAGGTCTGTTTCGCTTTAGAAACTTTCATTATCATCATTAGTGTACATACGTCCCATTGCTGGACACAGGCCTTCCTACACGGGAGAAACACATGAAGAGCTTGAACCATAACACTACCACGCTGGCCCAATGCGGGTTGGTTGGTTAAAGAGGTTGCTGTAGCAACCGGGACCAACGGCTTACCGTACCTTCCGAAGCACGGAGGAGCTAGAGGTTATAAATTTTGATTTACCCATCCCGAGATTGACCATGGCGAAAGTTGCTTTGTTATCGTAATCGAAACCAGAGCGCTCAAACCACTACGCCACCGAGCTCCTCGAAAACTGATTCGGATAAATAAAGAACAGTCAAGCATCAGATTCCGGACACAATTGATTTTTCAATTGTCATAGACTTCCGAAGGGATAACACCGCTTGACAGGTTAATGAGGTAGACAAAGAATAGTGCTCTTTAATAAATATCTGATTTCGGAATCACTACTAGGCTACTACTACTAGTAGGCTATGCAACGTTTACTAAAAATGTTTCATAGCCTACTGGTGACATTTATCGTTGCAATACTGATAGTAAAAATGAAATTGAATAAAACCTGACAGCGAACCGTTTACAAAGCCACAGGGAGTTTGGCTAAAATATAGTGAGATATTTTGATCTTGACAACAATTTCCTGCTTACGTAATATGGGCGACAGATCGGCGTTCCGTAAACTTTCCATTACTGTCACCGCATTCTGTGCTCCCATGATGTGACATGAATGAAAACGTTATATGAGGCTGCGACTTCTATATTCATCTGAGACATAGACAAGGGTGGCAAACAAGCCTATTACTAAGTGGTAGGCTCGTATGTAGGGTCGTGTGGGTTGGTACCACCGCCTTTCTTATTTCAGCCGTGAAATAATTCGCTGTGTTTCGTATTGAAGGGAAAGGTGACCAGTGTAATTACTGAGCATGGACGACATTTCATCTTAGGCCTCAGGATGTCAACGCACCTGCAATTCCAAGTGATTTTTTCCTTGTTAGGTGTCTATAGGTGGTGGTCACCACTTACCATTAGGTGGGTCGTCAGCTAAAACAAAGTTTCGAGTACTCTACCAGTTTTAAGTTCTATCGGAGAGAGAAGCGTTAGCTGGTCATTGCAGAGTCAGCGACACCTCTGATTCCATTCTCAACGAAATCTCGATAAGAATGGAGACGAGAATGGAAAATAAATTAATATTTTCTACAATGAGGAATGTAGACTCTGTCTGGTATATTTTTAATAAATACAAGCTGCGATAGCCAGAAATATATATGCAATAATTTGGTTATCAAAACCACTTTTCTTCCAAAATCTGTTTTTTATCTACCAGTTTTAGTTAGTACTCTGCTCTACCAATGCCTAAGGATGGTGCCGTTAATACTACAATAAATTAAAACAGCTGCAATATTTGGAAGATATTCTGTAAGGTGGATTGAGAGATTCCTAAAAATTTAGATTACTAGATAATGTTAGGTATTTACAAAGGTTTTTATTTGTTTATCTTTCACTCAACGTGAGGTATTCCATTATCTCTATATTTCACGCAAACCAATTTAATAACCTTATTAAGTGAGATTTACGTTTATTAAGTAAAATGAATAACTAAACAAGAGGCTTGTTATTTTCTAAAACCGCTTGATTTTAACTTCAAATTTAATAAAGACGCTGGTGTGACCCGTCGCGCCTAGGGTGTGACGATATAATTAAAGTTATTTATTACCAAAACTCCTATTATTAAAACAGAAACCGAAAACGAAAAGGTTAGGCTCCGCGCAAACGAGCCACCGGTGATTGTCGCGTAGCGCCATTTTCTGTAACGGCTTGGGTACTAGAACGCGCGGCGCGGCGACGGTGGCGTCTCGGCAACCACTCGCGCTGCGAGGCCTAAAACACAGACAGAGCGCAGTGGTTGCCTAGACGCGAGACGCAGGATACGTGTGCAATGATGCAGGCCAGACCGTAATACCGCACATACGAAGGTGGTCCGGTGGCCGCCACTAGCGATCGACGGCCGCCACAATTTGTCTCCTGTACAGTCGGAACGGTGGCGGCGCAACCGGTGGCCATCACTGGTGGACTGTTGCGGCCACTCAGTCACGTGTGCCTGTCACTCACCGCACGTTTGCGACGAGTCCATTCAAATGTATGAAAAATGACGTAAACTTCTTGCCGCCAGCGGTGTCTCGTTCGCGCGGAGCCTTATTCACTCCCGTTAATTCAGAGAACCCTGTTATCTCAGAGGTCCCGATTTTTTCACACAAAAGAAACAATTAAACATTGTTATCTCAAGCTTTGTAAATTGATATATTTTTTCTCTCTCTGTTATCTTCTCATTGTAATCACAGATTACTGAGTGGAAATATAAGAATGTTAAGGCCTATTCACACAGCGTTTTTAAACGAGCAGACAACGCGCGATTCAATTCGGCTTAAATTTGAGCGCCTAGTGGACACAGGGCTTTATGTGTATAGATAAATTGTTGCCATTTTATAGATTACTGATTTTTAACATATTTAATATTCATAACTTAAATGATACTTATTTTCTGTTCTGTATTATATATTTTTTTGATTATTTAAAACGTAAATAATAAATTTTGATTTACTTATTTTATATGTTAAGTGGTAACGTTAGTACTGCACTCTAGTGACATTTTATGGACAACTTTAGACTTGGTTATTAATGCCGATATTCTAGATGGCGCTAAATTTATTGATTTTTTATGCCTTATAGCCTATAGGTTACGGTGACAATGCATGAGTAATTCCCAAGGCGCTACCAGCGTCTATATGCTACGGTGACAACGCGTAAGTAGTTTACAAGGTGCTACGAACGTCTGTAGGCCTAGGCAACAACGCGTTAGTAGTGCCCAAGGTGCTACCAGCGTTTATATGCTACGGTGACAACGCGTTAGTAGTGCCCAAGGTGTCACAAGCGTCGTTAGGCTACGGTAACAACGCGTGAGTAGTGCCCAAGGTGCTATGAGCATCTGTAGGCTACGGTAACAACGCGTTAGTAGTGCCCAAGGTGTCACAAGCGTCGTTAGGCTACGGTAACAACGCGTGATTAGTGCCCAAGGTGCTACGAGCGTCTGTAGGCTACAGTAACAACGCGTTAGTAGTGCCTAAGGCGCTACCAGCGTTTATATGCTACGGTGACAACGCGTGAGTAGTGCCCAATGCGCTACGAGTGTCTGTGGGCTACGAAAACAACGCGTGAGTAGTGCCCAAGGTGCTATGAGCATCTGTAGGCTACGGTAACAACGCGTTAGTAGTGCCCAAGGTGTCACAAGCGTCGTTAGGCTACGGTAACAACGCGTGAGTAGTGCCCAAGGTGTTACGAGCGTCTGTAGGCTACGGTAACAACGCGTTAGTTGTACCCAAGGTACTACCAGAGTTTATATGCTACGGTGACAACGCGTGAGTAGTGCCAAAGGCGCTACGAGTGTCTGTGGGCTACGAAAACAACGCGCGAGTAGTGCCCAAGGTGCTACGAGCGTATGTAGGCTACGGTAACAACGCGTGAGTAGTGCCCAAGGTGCTACGAGCGTCTGTAGGCTACGGTAACAACGCGTTAGTAGTGCCCAAGGTGCTACCAGAGTTTATATGCTACGGTGACAACGCGTGAGTAGTGCCCAAGGCGCTACGAGTGTCTGTGGGCTACGAAAACAACGCGTGAGTAGTGTCCAAGGTGCTATGAGCATCTGTAGGCTACGGTAACAACGCGTTAGTAGTGCCCAAGGTGTCACAAGCGTCGTTAGGCTACGGTAACAACGCGTGATTAGTGCCCAAGGTGCTACGAGCGTCTGTAGGCTACAGTAACAACGCGTTAGTAGTGCCTAAGGCGCTACCAGCGTTTATATGTTTATATGCTACGGTGACAACGCGTGAGTAGTGCCCAAGGTGCAACGAGCGTCTATGTCCTACGGTGACAACGCGTGAGTACTACTTAAGGTGCCACGAGCATCTCTACGCTACCGCTTCGTTAACCGCTAACCATCAGGGTGGACGGAACGTTTATCACCACCAAAAAATCTCGACCAACATTTTTATGGCCCAGTAGGTAGTATGATTCTGTGACGGAGGGATGAGAGCCTAACCCCAGAAACGCACCTACTGCGCAAAATTTATTTTGAGTGACGTATTTTGGCAACAGTTAGCAACTTGCCACCATCTGTTTATGATGTTCACATAATTATTTATCCACCGAAATTGGATAATTAACAACTCTAGTTAGTAAGTTGCTGGGTTACCGTTAGTGCAACTTGTGGAAAGTTGTCAGTTGTTTCTACTAAAGTTGCGTTTAATTACTTGGTAGGTCTACTATGTTCACAAATTGAAGATTTACCATATTTCGTTGTTTTGCTATTATAGAATTAAATTAAAAAATATATTTCTCTTCCAAGACGCACTTGAGTTTAAGAGCTGTTTTAATTAATTAATTTAATTGAAACTCTTGTTTCTATCTCCATTTAAAATTTAATAATTAAAGAGACCGAGTTCAGGTATTATTTAACAAAATAGCAGTACTTATCTGAAATTAGATCCACAACAAAATAATATTTTCGGAAGTAAATCGAACAGTAAATGTAATGGATAATTTATGTTTCATTTGTCTTTACTTTTCAAATTAAATTCGCTTTTAACATTACTCTTGTTCAACTCGTAAGATATATTATAGTAGGTAAAAAACATATTTAGTAATTAAAATATATATAATAGGTTGCGGAAAAAGTTTCTTCGCATTTTTTAAGAAAATTCAAAACAGTTTTTAATATAGTTTATTTACATTTAACTAAAGTATGTAGGTACCATTTTGTTCGATAACTTTTTGCCATCTTGTAGGTAGGGACATGATCCCATTGCTATAGAAATTTTGGGGCTTCTGATCAAAATACCGAGTCAAGTGGTTTTGGCAGTCCTCTCGTGATGTTAACCTGACACTGCCTAGAGAATCCTTAAGAGAGCGAAACAGGTGGAAATCTGAAGGTGCAAGGTCAGGACTATACGGCGGATGCACTAACACCTCCCAGCCAAACTCTGTTAATTTTTGCTGAGTGGCTAAAGATGTGTGAGGTCTAGCGTTATCATGATGAAAAACCACACCCCTTCTGTTGATTAATTCCGGCTGCTTTCTCTCAACTTCTTGCTTTAATTTTATCAGTTGTTTGCAATAGAGTTCAGAATCTGGTGGTAACAGCTCATAATGAATAATGCCCTTCCAATCCCACCACAAACTCAGCATTACCTTGTTGCGAGTTAACCCGGGTTTCGCCACAGGCTGTGAAGCCTGACCGGCCCTTGACCACGACCTTTTTCGCACGTTCTTGTCGTACGTGATCCACTTTTCATCACCAGTTATCAGCTTCTTCAATAATGGTTCGGTTTCATTACGTCGTAATAAAGGTTCATTAGGTTTTTTTCAGTGAGCTCGTGGGGTACCCAAATATCGAGCTTTTTTGTGTACGCTTTTTTTTAAATGCGTCAAAACTGTTTTGTGGTCAATTCCCAGTTCTTCAGCTACGTCGTAACTACTGATATGCCGATCTTGCTCCGGTTCTTCAAAAATGGCATAAATTTTATCCGTAATAGGGCGACCAGAGCGACGTGCATCTTTGACATCAAAATTTCCGGATTGAAAACGCTAAAACCAAATTTGTGCTACTCTCAAATACACTGCACTAGGTCCATAAACATCGCAAATATTTTTCGCGGCTTGCGTTGCATTTTTACCTTTTTTGTAGTAAAATTCTAAAATGTATCGAATTTATTCATTAGATTCACTCATCTTGACAGTACAAAAAACAAATGAAAAACACACATTTTCCTTGGAATTATCTTTTTTAAAATCTAAACTTTTAATGATACCAAAACCAGCCAGATACAAATAGTACAGCCAAAGAGATTTTATTACAAGTTCATACATACTATAATGCGAAAAGACTTTTTCCCCAACCTAATATACCAGAAAATTTTCACGTCCTGAGGCGGGAATCGAACCCGCGACCTTTCGAAATCCGGGCGACTGCTCTAACCAACTGAGCCACTTAGGACTTGGGGTATCCCTGTAAAATTCCTCTAGTCTATCTGTATTTGCGTTATGAGCTAACGTCCACCCTACAATGTCTAAATGTTCTATTTCAACATTCGAAACGAAACACATTTAACAAACAGTAAACATATTTTGTAAATATCACACACTGCCATAATGTTATCTAATTCATCATAATCACCTACCTATATACGTACCACTGCTGGACACATGCCTTCCTACGTAGAAGAAACACCTGAGAGTTTGGGCCACAACACCACCAAGCTAGGCAATTCGGGTTGGTGGGTTAAAGCGATTGCAGTAACATACAGAGGGAACACATGTGCTGGCAAAGAATTCCAAGTTCTCGAAGTACGACAAAGAAACGAACCACTAATTTTTTATTTTTTTAACAATGTAAAATATGGCACGTACGTACTATTCCTATCTATAATTTTTTTTTACAAATTGGAGTGAATTCTTCACCAACATCATCATCATCTTCATTATGCCTTTATAGGTCACACGACTGCTTTCGTTCATAGAAGAAACATCCGAGGAGTGTGTATCTTGAAGATGTATCTTCACCAAGGTGGATGAGTAACAACTGGAACCAAACAGCGCAACGTGCCTTCTGAATGTCGGAGATGGTCCTGGTACAGACGACAGCACATCAAGTGTCTCAGTTGCACTACGAAATCTGCCTCTATTGCGAAGGTAAGTAAAGGAAAGTAGTAAGGGCGGTCTCTAGGTGAAACTGTTACGTTTGATGTGCTGTCGACTGTGTGCTCCCGGGTCGCAGCACCATTTGCAAGAGGTGTTTTGTACTTGTGTGATTTTTCGTGGTGTTTTTTTAGGCAAATTTTATAAAAGCTGCCGAAGCAACGTCACTAGACTATCTCGGCTTGACGTAATGTAAAACCGTTAGTAGCACTCGAAAATTCAATTTCGTATACTGCGAGTATTTTGTAACTAGTTTTTGTTCTAGTTTCTAAAATAAATTTAACAAAGTACACTTGTTTTTTGTAAACAAATAAATAAAAACATACTTACTGTACGGCAGTGCGACCAGCATCCCTTCCACTCGAATGTAACTTGTGCCAAGAAGAAGTAATGCTTTCGTAAATTTAGTTTATTTCAAATAAAAAAAAACTTGAAATCTTCGGTAATCACAACAGTTAACTCTATTAGGTCCTGAGAAATTTTCTTTAGGAAGCTATATTTATATATTTAATTTGTAGAGGAAAAGTAATAACATTAACATAATAAGGGTAAAAAAACTTATCTTTATAACACTTATCTATTATTTACAAACCTTAAAATGTGACATTAAACAAAACTTATGATAAACACCACCTAAATCTTATGAAACAGGAAGTGTACCAATAACGGCCTGACCACGGGAAATTCGCCGCGGCGAATATTCGCGCTTCTATTCGCCCGAATGAAAACAAATGTTTGGAAATGTACTAAGCAGCACTGCCGCCGCCGCCCATTCCCGTGGTTACCGTCCCCAGGCTGTAAGGCTGGTCGCATTTCCTCGCTTAATTGCGAGGCTTATTCTTTGTGCGAAATATATACCAGCCTTATTGTCACTTAAAGTATCACACAGATGACCTGCAATGTTCCTGAATAGTCGGTGTGCTTCTGGACCCCAAGTTTCTAAAGTCTCAACCAAGTCTTTCTTTAGGAAACATGCGGACAACTTATAACTTTATCAAATAATAAAGTCAACGCTTCGACACAAAACTTTGGCTTTATTTACAACAGAACTTTGTGAACGCGTGGAACTGCATGCTTTGAAGTGTTTAGATTATTAAAGTATTACTTAAATTTAAGACGCCGTCGCTTCTTTCTAAAGATAATATTCTCTTTGGAACTTACAATAATAGTAGATTGTTGCATCGAGCAGAAAGTGACTTTTAATTGCATCGAGTGTTAGTTTGGAGTCCGAGCTTTAGCGAGGGCTCTAAAACACGAGTGCAATTATAAACGTCACTTTTGCGAGGTTCATAATCTGCTTTTCTTCCAACAACCGAATAAGAACTGAAGTCAAATAAAGTAGAAACACCATTATTGCCAAAAAAAGAACATTTATTCTGCCATTGTTCCTGGGAGTAAAAATGGCGCCGATTGGCTGGTAGAAATCTAGTTGGTCATGCTTTTATCCTGTGATTGGCCTGTTGTGTGGTAAGAATAGCGCTGATTGGCTGGTATAAATCTAGTTGGCCATGATTGTAAAGATGAAGCCTGCGATTGGACAGTCACCTGGGCTTTGTGGCTTTAGGGCGAAAACAATGCAGTATTGGATTTTCATACAACTTTACTGCACTGTTTTAAAGCAAAAGTAGTGCAGTAATGGAGTTTCATACAGACTTTACTGCACTGTTTTACCCTGAAGCAGTAAAGTGGTGCTTTACTTTCGCTATTTAGGTTAGTTATGATGAAATTATTGCGTAGTTGGAATAAATTATTTTAAATACCAATAATAAGGTTCTCGGAAGGAGTTATAGACGGAAAAGCTCGGTGGTGTAGTCCATAGATAATTAAATCAAAGCAACTTTCGCGGGATGGGTCAATTAAAATAAACTTGAGCTCCTCCGTGCTTCGGAAGGCATGTTAAGCCGTCGATCCTGGTTTTTACTGCAACCACTTTAACCCACCCACTCGCAATGAGCCAACGTAGCAGTGATATGGCCCAAGCTCCTCGTTTCTCCCATGTAGGAAGGCCTGTGCTCAGCAGTGGGACGTAATAAGACTGGAAATATGATGTGATATGACCAAAAATAGCACCAATATTACCTCTTTGCTATGACAGCCAACCTTTGTTGTAAGCGACAGGCAAAAAAGTCAAGAGAAAATGCACATTGATTGTACACGTGATAAATTTATTATTTCGGTCTTGTTTATGAATTCAGATTCTAAGTAAGACCGTTACGTAGAAGAATTTGTCACGTCTTTTAGATGTAAAGCCATTTAGGTATGTAAAACGTTTGATTTATTTTTCCAAGAAAAATAACGAATGCTCTTCAAATCAATTTGTCCACCAAACTAATTCGGTCTAGTCTATACTCTTTAAGACTATGAAAATAGCAAACTTCGATTGTTGGCTTGACTGGTACAAAATAAGTCTAAATAAAATACGTGCAAATTTTCTGCTAGTAAGAAAATTCACTCGCCTTTGATGAGCTTTGGATCTATTAACCATCAACCCATCACACGGGGCCCAGCAGAAAATCAAGCGTTGTGGCTCTGCGTAGCCATGACATCATGCTGAGCTGGTCACCCTTTTGGTTACATCTGGTCTCATATTATTTCTATTTAGTAATCTTCTAAAATTGTGACCACCAAATTGTGAGTGTCTTTTCTTTCTTTATTTCTAAGTAGCGATAGAATAAATTTTGTAGACTAAGGTAGTTTGTTACATCGGCATTACATTCTTTATATATCGACCGTTTCGATGAATATTTTAAATTCTTGCAGCTTTCCAATAATAGAAATCATCAATAAGCTTAATGCAAATGACGGGATCAAACCAAGTACTCTTATAATAAAGACGTCTAAAGTGTTCTATCTACTAAGAGTAAAGTTTTCTAGCTTTGTGTAGAATTACCAACATAAACCAGAACTAGACTTTGTAAGTTTAAAGAAAATCAGCACCAGAATGTTTCCCTTATAACATTTTAAAGAAAATAGTATAATAAAGTTTAAGCTATCGAAGTAGTGCGCTCCTTGAAAAGAGTGTACTTTAAACTTCCGAAGCAACAACTGACTTTTACTATTTACTTTTTAACATAAAATTGTTATTACATGTTTTTATGCACTTAGTAAAAAGGTGGCAATTATACTACAACAATTCAGATTATTGTTTTTAAGTCATAATAATAACGCCCAAAGCAAACGCAGTCAATTTGAAACCTTTTGAAAAAGACTTTTGAAGAAGTTAGAAAATATTGCTGAGTATAGTTTTCTTTCCGAACTTGTAGTCTCGTCATTTTAGTGAATTAAAAGTTTATACATGGTTTAGTCTGATATAAAACAGAACAGCTAGATTAATTTTGTATTTCACATTCTGCCTCTCTCATAATAGATTGATGATCTGATAAAGTGTGCAAGGATTTATTGGATGCGGGTCTTATCTATTTGTTACTTGGCGTTTAATTGCTTACCAGCCTTCTAAGTAATGTTAACGTGTGATCAATCATGATAATTGGAGATAATAGTATAACACGGCTAAGTTAGCAGAAGCAGAAGCTGTAAGGACAGCCAAAAACCATCTTTATGAGACCAAACAATAATTGGTTCTTTTAAGTGTTTCACAAAGATGTTACATTTAGACTTTCACTTTCATTCAAGTTCATTTACGTGCTAGCCACACATTTTCGGATTTGTATAAATTGTGACAATACCTTGACCATTGTGCAATCGCTTTTTCAAAACCGGTAATGAGTACTTGCATGATGCTTGCGTAACTTGACAATTATATCAACATTAGTACGGTAAGGAATCTACGTTATCATTATCTTCACCAATCAAACGATTTGTAGATTTTGGACTAATTTTAATGACAACGGAACTTTTTGGGTTTCTCACCTATTATTACTTTCCTTGTTCTTTCATATCCATGAGTATTTCTGTTATGTTCAACAGAAAACAATTTGCAGTCAATTTGAAGTTGAGCTTCTGCGTGTGTAATAAGAGTTACTTTCCAACTAGACTTAAGTTAAGTGATTTCTCCTATTGTCTTTATTCTCTTTTCACCAGACTGTCTTAAAATCGTAATTTATCTTGTAAAATTTAAATCTCACTGCATGATTTAATGGCTTTAAACGAAATTAAAAACATCTTTTTACACCCCCGAGAGCTTTTGTTCTATAAATTACTAGGAGAAAAATGCACGGGTGATAATATTGTGATGAAACAAAAAACTTATTTAATAATGGGTGTATCTATCTACTCTAGAAAAAAGCCTCAGTAGTAGCCCCAGTTAGAATGAATCCAGAAATGGCCAATATTTATCGCCTTCTTTCAATGCTATTCTTAATTTTATGTTTTACGTTATAACTAATGTTTGATCCCCGTTTCAGGGCATATTTCTTAGTTTAGATACTTTTGCTATTATATTTTTTAAAATTTGAAATATCCAAACCCGCTTCATTTGATTTCAATGAATTTTTGCAGGAGCACAAAATTTTTATTGAGTGAATTTCTCTAGTATCCTTTAAACAAAATTTATAATTATAGACCATTTTATACAAATGGTACGTCTTAAGGCAACAGGACTTTTCCTGTAACCTTCCACTGTCTAGGTAAAATGTACTATATCATTACCATCAGTCTTCAGGTGTGATTGTGGTCAAAACTTTTCAAATCATAAAAATTGATTAACTTACAGTAAAAAATGTAAATGTTACTCGAAGAATGAAAGCAAACGTGAACTTACTCCGTATATTTACAAGTCGTTTGGGGGAAAAAATCGTTTGTTTTAACTGTACTAATGTAAGGGCGCTTAATTCATTAGCTCCCCAAAATCATCCAATAAATCCACTTGGCTCGTTAGGGCGAGTTGTAAGAATTTATCTTTCCTCTAACGTTTGAGGAGCGGCCGTCGATATTTTTTAGGCGGACCCTAAGTATCTAATAAATATTGGAAAACTATTGAACCAGAAAATTTGTCTAATTGTTTTATCACGGGCTAGAATTAATAACATAAATGTCACTAATAGCACTTATACGGACTAACTGAATTGATTGTTTTACGCACTATTACGAACGCTTTTAGTGTAAAAAATGTTTATATATTTTTTTGTATTTTACAAGATAAAACAATAATTTTATGCAAGCCTTATGAGTTTCTTGCTGGATCTTAATTTTATTTGTTTTGCGGGGCTTAAAGGTTAAATTAAATAATATGTAAGGTATTTAATAAAATTTCAACTCAGTAATAGCTCTCCAAAAGTTTTATACCATTTATTTAATATACTTATTTACATAATCTTAAATATTATATTTATATTAAAGTCAATAGTTATGACGTACCTATTATGAGTAATTAGTTTTGAAATTCAAATTTGACTAGATTTAGCAAAACACTATTGGAGTAATTTTTCCACTCGCTGTCTTTGCATATTGACTCCTCTTACCGTACCTTCCAACATCTGCTTGCGAGGAGTCACTATATATGGTTTAAATTTATTTCAGTCTAACACGCACGCCCTGAAGCCTTAGCGTTAACGCAAATCGGAAGGTACTCAATCTACGGATTCAGGACTTGGTGATACACCCTTTGAGCTACTAACTCATTGTTGACTTTGAGTAATGTGCCTACGAAACTAATCAATGGAGTAACAAGAACTAGAACATTGAGTTAACAAATTGTTTCCATTTACATTGTGGTTCTGTCAAATATTGACTCTAAATGCTAAACTATATTCCAATTAGAACTCCTAATCTTTTTAACCGACTTCAAAATTTCAAAGGTTTGGTTTTTTATATGTATGTACCCCGATTACGCCGAGATTTCTTAACAGATTTACGTGATTATTTTTTTGTTCGATGCGGAATAGTTCCCATTGGGGCTAATAAAAAAATATTTTAAATCTATTAGATAGTTTTGAAATCAAAATAACTTGAATAATTAGGTCTATGTATGCGAAATTGCGGATTTTTGCTTTTATATGACTTTGTAGTGAAACGATACGACAGTAGGGCATAATAACATATGCTTACGAACACCATATTGGTTTGGCCGTAGAAAGTTATCACTAAAAATTGAGAAAAAAAACTTTTATCTCTAACTGATATCTCGTTAGAGATATATACCTTATTTTCTTTGCAAGATTTACGGACTGTCAAAAGTGTGTACTCATCACTGTACAGTCGACAGCACATCAAGCGTAACAGTTTGTCCTTGGGACCGCCCTTACGCCGCTAGTAATAGAGGCGGCTTTCGTAGTGCAACTGTTACACTTGATGCGCTGTCGTGTGTACATATGAAATGTGATCAAAATACATAATATATACACTTCTGACATATTTGACTAGATTTTTAATATTTTAGGATGACTCTAAGATTAGTACTTACTCACAATAGATGTTTGCTCATGTATTGAACATAATGAGTATAAAACAGATAAAAAACATTTTACTTTCTTTTTATTTATTTTTGTCTGTTTTTTTCATTTTTGGAAGTCTTATTGTATTTTTCCTATATCAAACTTAATAAATGGTCATAAACTAAATTACACTTTAAAAAAGTTTTGAGCCGACTATTGACAACGAAAGAATAATGAAATAAATGACTGAAGACATCTTCCAATCTTATTTTAATTACATTGTTTAAGTATTTGTTTAGAAAAAATACGTAACAGTAAAATAAATTTGCAAGATAGAAAATATTTGTTATACAAACCACTTGTTATATCACAAAATATCTCGCTTACCCCCAAGAGACGTAGATTGAGTCCTTGAGAAACCCTTTTTGTTGTACATCCCTTGCAAAACAGTCGGCCTTATAGGGGATACAAGTTCTTAGTTTTGGTATAAGACAAACAAAACAACTAAGTTTTGAGGTCATGATTTAATATTTATTCATTAGTTTGTGGGGTAGTACAAGGTTACTTACATGTATTCGGTTTGAACGTTAAATCTAACCATTTCAAGGCATTGATTAATGGTAGGCGAGGCTACAATAAACAGAAGTAAGTATTAAGAACTTTTCAATTCAATTTTCGACGATAAATATTTGTTGGCAACTTTCATCACCAGCTTATATACGTCCCACTGCTGGGCACAGGCCTTCCTACATGGGAGAAACACATGACGAGTTTGGGCCATAACACCACCACACTGGCCCAATGCGGGTTGGTGGGATAAAGTGATTGCAGAAACAACCGGGACCAACGGTCTAACGTGTCTTGCGAAGCACGGAGGAGCTCGAGATAACAAAGTTTGATTGACTCATCCCAGGATCGACCATGGCGAAAGTTGCTTTGTTTTTCGTATCGAAATCAGAGCGGTCACACCAATACGCCACAAGCTTCATACGTCACCGAGCTCCTTGTTGGCAACATATTATACAATTTAAAAAAAATGACTTTTATTACTACCTACTGTTAACATTACGGTCTCATGCTTCCTGTGTGTCAACCAGAAGGGCTGTACTAAACGTGTCGTGTAAACTTAAATAATTAATTAGTTCAATTGTCTGTAGCGCTAAATCACCAATAAACAGTGCCTGTGGATCTCAAGCGTAGTTTTACTTGTCATCATGAAGAACGGTCTAACAAATATAAAGTCCACTAAGCGATTCTCACAATCTTTATGTCTTCTTTGAATGCTACTTGTAAACGGAATGACAGAGATAAAAAATGGGCAAATATCAATCCAGGAGCACACACCTTTGCTTATTTGGAGAAACATTATTGAAGTCAACGTCCCCAAAACTAATTGTTATGTGCATTCAGTAGCATTGAGGAGCCAAATATTAAAAATTTTTAGTGACTAGTAGCAAAGTTATAGCATGGTGTTTTAAGTGGCATAATGTGAACCTAAACTATCTATTAGTTCGGAAAATAGAATAAATCTCCGCTTCAAATACTTTCCAATTTTTGGGCCATTCTGTATTGCATATTTGGTATATCTTTTCAATTCAGGCACCATAAAATTATCTCATATTGATAAAAATGGATTTATTATAGCACAATAGCTTTACCTTGTAAGTTTATCTGTATATTATGGGCTTAAAATCAAAATAATTTTCTTTGCTTCTTAAGTATCGTAATCTAGTAATTTTTGGTGTCCCGCAGAATTATTTCAAAGGCTTCCCCTTTCATTGTGGCGTTTTACGGAGGCGTCCGAAGTAATAGGCGAGGCGTACCGCAGTCTGCAGGTAAATTCAGCCAGTCTGAATTGAGCCATGAGGATTTCCTCAATATTGAGTTCGTATATAACATATATCCTATGCTGTAGATAAGAAACAATCCTGCATACGATTGTCTTTCCAATTTTCTCGCCTCAGTAGTAAGTTAATAAATAGATAACTGGAAACTCTTTATTTTACACATTTGCATAAACAAGTAACTAAGTAATTAGTATTAGTGATTTTCACTTCGAAGTGTACTTGTTTTTGTAAACGTATCACCGATATCTTATAAAAAGGACTTTTTCACGTGTCAAATAGCGGTTGCAAGATCACGGTTTAAACGTAAATACTAATGTATTTTTTAGCTCTCAATCTAGGGAAAGTACCGACATTTTTGAAGTGTTCAGTTGAAATTACGAGTCACATTCGTTGAGAGACAAATCTTAGTCGTTGATACCTATCCGTAGATATAAAATGTCTCAAAATTCAGCTATGAGTATTTGAATGATCAAATGCAACCATAAATCTTTACGAGCACATTATGCAGATGGTATTTGCCATCCCAGCATTCAAGAACTCCGTAACCTGCACCTGACTCCAAGGATGAAACGGCAGTATAAAGACCACGACAGCAATTAGAAAAGTGATTGCACTGCAATACCCTTTCTGTTGCAACTGAACAAGATAGTTCTGTGTTTATTTAGTGCAACGTGACCAATGACAGGTCATGTCTCAACTTCGATTCATTAAGCAACGTGACGCAACATAATAATGTTGTGGGACGGTGGTACAAAGCCCAGGGAACTATCTGATGTCTCAGTTAAGTGCTAATTGAGGGTATATTCATGTGCAATGGGATTTGACCGAAGTTTCAGTTGATAACACTAAGGATATTTTTGATCTACTAATGGTGAATTATCAATAAAGTCAGTATATTGTTTTTGGTTTAGTCACTTCGGATCACAACATCAGGCTTTAGTTACTAACCATAATTATAACAATAAAAATATTAAAACATAATAACAGAGTATAATTAAGAGGATAACCTGAATATAACCTGTCAAGTTTCACAGCCGATAAAAAAATAATCAGCATTTCTCACGATGTGAACGGTGTAATCAATATTGAGAATAGGCGTGAGCTTATGACTTGTATATGATCAGCGTGATAGATAAATTATTAATAATAAGCTATCGACATTTACCGTTGCTAATTTTTGGTTAAGGTGGTAACGGAGTAGTCCGTCAATGGGGCAAATCCGTATAGGTAGCCGAAGTGCAACTTAAAATCAATCAATTACAATGATTTAGAGTTGCATTTTGGCTGCCTATAAGAACTTGCCCCATAGACGGACTTCCCGCTGTCACCTTATTTTCTACGCTAAGCTTCATAAGGAAAGGATCTCTTACTATGTGACTACAACTACGCAAAAAAGGAGTAACCTGGGGAGCGAGAGTATAGGAGGTGTGGAGTTAAGGGCAACTACTCAGAAAACCTCTTAAGGTCTAAAAGAAATGTTGTTTTTATATACAACTAGATGACAAACAAGCTGACGGCCCACTTGATGGTAAGCGGTAACCGCCGCCTATAGACACCTGCAATAACAAGGAAAAATCACTTGATATTGCAGGTGCGTTGTCATCCTGGGGCCTAAGATGAAATGCCGTCCATGTCCAGTAATTACACTGGCTACCTTTCCCTTCAACCCGAAACACAGCGAACTGTTTCACGGCTGAAATAAGAAAGGTGGTGGTACCTACTCAGACGACCCTACTGACAGGCCTACCACCTAATGAATGTCAGGCGACTATGTACAAAATTTCAATTACATATTTTTGGACTTAGAAACCAGACTACACTGTACTGGCTTAAGTTTTGAAGAACTTAAAACTATAGCAACAAAAGTAAACCTAGTTTTAAACATTTAATTATGATATTAAAGAAGTAGAGTAATTTAAATATGAATAGAAATGAAGATAAAATTGTAAGGTTCTATCAGCGTTCCAATAACAGAGAGACCTACTCAAACTGGTAAGTGGCCGCCAATGGACCAGTCGAGCTCATTGAGGCCGGATTAAGAATTAATTCGCTGGGAAGCGGGTATAGATGAACGATTAATTTCGCTAGAACCCCTGTTTCAATGTTCGTTGGAGATTGGACTGTACGAATAGAATTTTAATTGTATTACGATCTTCGCGGAGTATGTGCAATTTAATTTTGTGTAATAAGATTTTGAATTTCAGTCGTCTTTCGACAGCTTTTGGCATATTCTTGGTGGCAATTTCTTTTTATTTAATAACTACATAATAATTATATATTTTAAAAATATGAATCTTCGTTTTCCTAATTAGTGGTGATTAAGTCAAAAAAATCTATCCACTCGAAACAGTTTGTAAATAACGTCACTAAAAAAATAGCCAATTATGAGTGGGTTTACGTTGAGTGTCGTGGTTTTTTGCTAACCTAATATAATATAAAAAAAATGAGATGAAATAATGAAATTGTATATATAGCGTGTCGCCTAAATATTGTTTCGATGTCCCAATAACTAATGCTTAAGAACAATTGCGAAGCATCGAAAGTCATTAGTATTCGGCTTTATTTAAGCTATATTAAATTACAATAATAATATTAATACACTCACACCTATTATCTAGCCCAAAGTGAGCTTTTGTCATGGATACTAGATAACGGATAAATATTGATAATAATATGTATAATATATAAATATACTAAATAGGTAAACATATAAACATCCATGACTCGTAAACAAATGCTCGTACTCATCATACAAACATTTGCTCCTACCGGGATTCGAACCGACCTCCGACCTCTTGACCGAGTAGCCTGTATAGCAAGGGGTACATACCACTCGGCCAGCCGGTCGTCAAATTGTATGAATATATTGAAGTATGTTTTAGCTGTATATTTAAAATCCTACAGGTTATTGCACTAGCACAAGCACCCCAGATGGCTTGTGCTGAATGCTTTAAGAATTCGGGGTACAGCTAATAATTTGGATGCTCGTAAATAGCTAAGATTGAAAAGCGATGTCAACTAAAACTTTTCAATTTTCTAACTCATAAAGCAATAATTATATTTTCTTCATTTAACTAGTTTTAGATGAAATTATCATTAGTTCGACAGTTATTAACAGTAACTGCAATTAATTGTAAACCATAAACAATTTATTAGAAAAATGTATTATATTTTGATGAAGTGTCAAATTTGTTATCTTAAAATGTCGGCCAAATTAAATTAGGCTCAACATTAATTACATTAAAGCATCTATTCCTGAAGCCGAGGCTTTGGGTCCCACGTGCATTAATTACTCAGTTTCCCTTTCTACGTACCCTTTTCAGGTCTAATTATTTGTACAAACTTACACCTCTGAAACTTAAGCCTCTTAAACGTAGATGTATAAGATGATGAAGTGCCTTTCCTAATTTAAAATGTCATAAAAATTCTGAAACACTTCGGGTATTCCTTATACTTTTATTTGGAAAGGTGTCAACGGATTATGTTACGACAGTATTATTAATTTTATTACAGTTAATGGTCTTTGTTGTACATGCCTTGATCAGAATCAATAAACATCACCATCTATTGCCAATTTCGGGTTGTTGTTTTTGGGTGTCGGTTTTGTTTAACCCTAGGTAGCTAAACTTCTTGTGTACCCTATTTAAGCTAACCATCCGTCGAAACGACGGTTATTAAAAAAAAGTTAAATTTTCATAAGATATATACTTTATAGAGCTGTTTATGTTTATTATAGTTATTTAAAAGGCTGACAAATAAAATACATTTTATAAATCAACTTTATTTGTTACTTTATAAAACTACGGCAACTTTTCTTTAACTTCAAAACAATGACAATTTTCTGATACAAAAACCTTTTTCATGCAAAATCACCAAAAAAAAGGAAAATACTCAGTCTTGTGGCGTTACATGGCACATCAGAATATAAAACATAATTACAATATAAAATAACCGGCGACCGATAATAACATAGACGAGTAACTAGCCCATCCAAAATGACACCCCCAAAGAGACTCCAAAGTGGGCGGGGCTTAAATCGGACTCCGCGCCATGATTTAGTTTGTCATTGACTGCGGCACGGTGATGTACTCGTAAAAAAATAATAAAATCTCAGTAAATATGTCCAAAAGTGAAGTAAAATGGTGTGTCAGCCGCGTAGGTGAACATAATAAGAGCACTGGAATTAAAGTTTACATGTAAGTCTCTCCTAAACCTTTATAATCGAGTCAAATATAAACAAAAATATTGGCCGCCATGTTGGGCCATATTTGTGGACAATTTGAACAAATACACGAGTGGATGATGTTATGCAGTCATTTGTGTGTGACAGTATTTATTTATTTTCAACTCAACTTTTAACTCTGCAAACTTTTCTGACGACTTATTGTTATTGTGTTTGTTTAATAGTTAATTTACCTACTAATAATCAATTATGGCTTTATACATCGTTGCCTTATATAATTTTTGTAAGAATGATAAACAAACCTCCAATTTATGCATATTTATGGATATTTTGCCACAGTTCCTAACAATATGATGCCATTTTCTACACCTTTCTCAATAAATTTAAGTGTTATTATTTAACATGTGTATGTTTAATTATTACTTTAATAATTTACATTTACAATATGATGTGAAAATAGTATAGGTATCTATTTTAAACTGTTAAGGATAAGTCGTAGTAAGTAAAGTTGTAGACTGCAAGATAGTTTCGTGAGGCTATTGAAATAAAACAACATCATAATTTGAATAGAGAAGATAGTTGGACCACACCAGCTTGGGATCTTATCATCCAAATTACAAAGTCTCAAGCCCGTATTTACTCTTCCTTCGGACACTGTAAGCTCCCATGGCGTGAATCGGAACACTCAAAATATAACTATAAAAAATATGACGTTAGTTAATATTAAACAACTGACATCTTTACTTCAGTCTTCCCGAGACCTTGATCGCTATAAAGTAATCGAAACATTGGGTATAAAAAATCATAATGTGACAGACATCTAATTAAACGCAAGTTAAATCCAGTAAAGTGGTTTTATTTCAAGAAATAATTTATTTCATTAAATTTTTTTCAAGAAATAAAACCACTTGATGACAATTTTTTTTTCTTATGTCCTTAATACAAATAAATAATGTTATGACAGATATTTAGATTTTTTTATTTAAATGAATGAAGCGAACCCATTTCATTTCTGATCTTTAAAAATAGATAATTAAGACATTACGTTAAATTGACTGTTTAAATCAGTATTATTCGTCTCAACTCTAAAATTGAATAAGTGGACCGATTTACAACATTGCTATATTTATTAAAAATGACGATATATAATTATGAAAGTCGTCATAAAATTTTGCATGGTTACATTGTGCATATATGACCCGTCCGGCGCGTGTAAATCAGAAGACCGAGAGGGCGCTATACAATTTCGATATTAGCCGATTTTATCCGACGTTCTCTTCTAGCCGCCGAGGGTACCCATTTTGCGACGAGTTTTGTATTAAGTTATGCATCTAGGCTCTCTACGTTCGCCGAAAATAACCCACTTTTCTTCAGCGCATGTGACACAAAAATCAACCTTATGGTCACCAAATACTACGACCTTCCGTCGAAACGTCGGTTAACGGCTACGTATCTCAAAAACCATAACACTTACCTGTTTGGTGTATGCGCCACGACAACAACCTCACCGGCGACCGAGTTGACTAGCCGAACCACGGCATTCGGACGCATCGTTGAAAAGAGATAGCGATATTACTTTGCGCTGCCCGTCGATACGACGGAGGTTAGGTATCTAGGGTTAATACCTTTAGAAATGTTGTTTTGTGCTAATGTTGACTGTCATTTGTTGTGTATGCCATTGAATTTTTTTTATACAAGTAGACAACAAACAAGCTGACGGTCCACCTGGTGGTAACTGGTAACCGCTGCCTAGACACCTGCAATAACAAGGAAAAAATCACTTGGTATTGCAGGGGCTTCATCATCCTGAGGTCTGAGATAAAATGCCTTCCATGCCCAGTAATTTCACTGACTACCTTCCCCTTCAATCCAAAGCACAGTAAACTGTTCCATGGCTGGAATAAAAAACGCGGTGTTACCTACCCAGACGACCTTACTTAGGATCTGCCACCTAGTAATGATAGTTTTAAATGTTTGAAAAATTGGAAAATTATCGAAACTAGAAAAAAATCAAGTCCTGTGACGGGAACCTAACCTGCAGCCTTTCACAATCCGTAGCTCTGAGCTACCAAGCTAACCATCTGAGCTACCAAGGACTAAGAGCGGTGTCGCACTACGTCCGATCCGAATCCGATCCGAACTTTTGAAAATATGGTCCGTTATAGCCGTAGGACTATTTCTATGGTAATTTACGCACTAGATCCGATCTCCGCTCCTTAATTGTTTGGATTTGTATCGGAGATCGGAGTATTACGTATGCAATATCCGGATTCGGTCCGAGTTTTCTAAACCAATATTTTCACGGGTTCGGATCGGATTCGGATCGGACGTAGTGCGAAACCGCTCTAAGGCGGTTAGAACAGTCATTCGGATTCAGAAAGATCTGGGGTTCGGTATCTGTTTCTAGACATTATTATAATGTTTTGCTGGCTTAGATCTATTGCCTTACTAAATAGTAAAGATAAAGATATTTATTTGCATGAAACATGTGTCGGTTTACATGGATGGTACATGAATAAAATATGGTTCAACATGTCCTGCCTAATTAGGCGTACAAATTATGATATTAGCACTAAAATATTCTTTAAATAAAATTGTTGAAAAAATTTGAAATAGAATTGAAATAGTCATAATATGTCAAAACAATAAAAAAATCAGTGGTTAAAATTAAGCATGCTTAAAACAGTCAATAGAAAAAATCAAAATGATAAATTATTATAGTATTATACAATATATAATCATAAGGCAAAGTCAACAGTATAAGAAACAGGTAAAACAATAATTAAAAACAAATATTACAATAATTAAAATTTGTCATTAAAAAGTCGTTAATATTATAATAACATTTGTCAATAAGGAGCTGTTTGACTTTTTTCTTAAAAGTATTAAAATTCAGATCTTTGAATGTCACAGGAATTTTATTATATAATTTTGGTCCAATACAATAAATACTTTTCCTCTTATGTACTGTTTTAGCCGTTTGTGTCCGTAGCTTATATATGTCACGTCTATTTCTAATAACGTAATCCGAAAGTAAGGGAAACAAATGAGGGTTCTTTTTTTTACAAACATGAGCACCTGAGGTCTGCAACTATCAGTTGTTTGTAAACCAAACATGGCTCTAATACAACGTTTTTGCATTTTAAATGCTATATCTTTGTCTGTGGAGTTGCCTCAGAATACAATGCCATATCTTAAAACTGATGCTACCATACCATGATAAGCGGTAAGTAACCCATCAGTATTTAATATCGGTGCTATTTTGAAAAGAGCATAATGCAGAACTGCAATTTTTTTTTGATATATAATTAATATGTGCTTTCCAGTTTAGTTTACTGTCTATATGTAGTCCAAGAAATTTAGTAACGTCAACTTCGCTTATAACCCCATTAAGGCCCTTAAATTTAGTAATCAATTTTCGTTGATGAAATTGCATTATAAATCCTAAGTCCTAAGATATGTGCCTAAATATTAATGCGACTTAATTTTTCGGAGATTTTTACAAGCATTTCGGTCTTTGATGTCATCAATTATTATTAACTGTCTTCACATCATTATGTACTGCTAGATAAAGTTCTATCATAATTATTTACTCCACGATCGGCGGTGGTGGGAGTCCTTTATCCAAGAATGGACACGCCAATAGGCAACAGGCAGGTAATTCTGATCTCGTTTATATCATTATAGAAAGAGATAAGGAGCATAATGCTTAAAAACTGATTTTGGGAATAGCCCACTCCCATTCAGCCAAAAGAGATTATTGGCTATCGTTTTCTATCCTGACGAAAAAGGCTGCGTTCGAACTTATCGCTGTTTTCGGAATCACCACTTTTTTCCTACTTCCTGAGTGACTACCTTTAAAAGGGGCACGACAACGCACCTTAAAAGCCGTCAAGGTAGAGGCAGCTAGAACAGGGTGTTCATGCTACGCTAATTCTCTTCGCTTATGGGCCTGGCCACGAACTCACCGCACGCGCGTCCTGCGTCTCGCGAATCGGCAACCACTGCGCGCTGGCTCGATGTCGGCCTCGCAGCGCGTGGTCGTGACCGCGCAGTGGTTGCCGAGACGCCGCTACCGCCGCCACCCGTTCCCGTGGCCAGGCCGTAAGGACTCTTCTTATCGCTTCTCATTAGGTGGTGTTAAGTCCTTAGATTGGCTTCAATAAGGTATTTGACATATTTTTATTTTACATATAAATAGTAGCTATGTCAATATACCACCAATATTACAGAAGCATATCTACGTATAGTTTTATTATGGTCGACTACTTTTTGAATTGTTGTCAACAGGATGTTCACAACAATCAAGGTAGGGAGGGTCTGATAATCGGCAACCGTACCGTATATAATTATAGTACGAGCATCTAGCTCGTATTACCTTGGACACTAACTCACTTGTCGCCTCAAGAGAAAGCGTTATGAGACTTTCTCAGTTAGCTTTGGCAACCTTACGCACCACAAAAAATATTCAGTTTTAAAATTCGCTTCCAGTTCAAAGAGTCCGTGCTTTTACACTATTACTTCCACTTCAGGACCAAACATCTTAACTGCGTTAACGCCGCAGCTTTGTTTGAGTCTTACCTGACTGATCCTCTCCGTGACGCCTGATATAAACAATATAATCTTTGGATAGGCTTAGCTTAAGCTTTATTGCGCCATCTAGCGGTGAGATTAATTTATTAGTGGTGTAACTCTGCGGTTTGGCTTACGACATAAATATTGTATGGTTATTTATTTGCGGAGAAGCTCGGTGGCGTGGCTCGGTGGTGGTGATTTAAGCGTTTTGAAGTTTTGAAAGCAACTTTCGCCATTGTCGATCCCGGGATAGGATCCCAATCCCATCCGATCCCAATCAAAATTTCTACTCCTACCCACCAACCTGCATTTGGCTAGCGTAATTGTGTAATAGCCTAAACTCCTTATGTGTATCTCTTAAATAAGAAGGCGTGCCCATCAGTGAGACGTATATAGGCTTTGGTGATGATAATATATAACGATTATTCATATTATGATGAATAAATTATTTGTTAAATCTGCTAATTAATAAGCTTCTGTAACTTTGAACTGGTTTAAGTATGAAGGCTTTATCCTGAAGCTACATTAGTGGAGCAAAAGACTTACCACTGAGTCTTAATTAGTAAACAGTCTCTTCAACAATACATCTAAAAGCATATGAGCCTTCTTTCCCATATTAATGGAGGTGTTAATAAATCGCAATCAGCTTTCGACCGAGAAAAACTTAACCCTAAGTTGGTTAGATGCAAATCCGGTCATAAATTGCCGAGGCGCGGACGGTTTCGGGACATTAATTTGTGGTAAATCGCGTGGAAAATGGAAATTTTGTGCAGCCCCAGGCGTCGCGCAAACTTAACCCGTCACCGGAAAAATATATCCCACGTGTGAAAATATTGGAATACGCGACGTAACCCTTCATAATAAGGGCGGGGTTGATATAGGCCAACTGTTCTGTGGCTGCGTTGGACTATGTCAGGGAGATAGTCACGTGAGACGTGACGAGAATCTTCGCGTTTTAATGAGCGCTGTATTTTTTATGTAAATGTAACGATTCCGTTGATAGGATGGTTTTAACTGAAAACTGATTCAGCCCCAATCATTATCCTGTAACAGTAACTAAGATCAATTATGGGTTTACATTGCCATTTAAATTAGACACAATTAAATTAAATCAATGTGAAGTTCGTCAATTTACCTCGTAAAATATTTTTACGACTTGTCTGCTTCTCAGTTTCTTTATGATTTTAAATACCTTAAAAGCAAACGAGGAGAATGGAGAACCTTCTTCTTTTTTGAAGTCTGTTAAAAAGTTATCTTTCTCTACAGCGACGAAGACCATCATGATATGTTGGACAATAATACACGGAATAAAAATGCCTCTGATGTTGCACGCTTCTGTAGTCTGCACCAGAGTCACTCTTCTTCAGAAAGTTGCTACAATCTGTTTAAAATGAAGACTTAGGCTATATATACCTTTTGAACTTTGTTTTGTTATGAATTCTCATCGTAAGAAAAATAGCGCACGCATGTGTATACGTTACACGTGCCTGCGCGAGCGACAAGACAAAAATTATTTCACCAAAACTATCGCGGATCCAATTCCGGTCTGAGGACATTTTTCTAGTTTCAATACTTTTCTAATATTTCAAACTGATAAATAATGATAAAAATAAAATTTAAAAATATAAGGATATCAGTGAAAAGAGAAATAAAGAATTTTAAAATGTACCATGAATATAAAATGTACCGTAGGTAAAACGTGTTTCTAATTCTTGGCGTGTAGGTTTATGGATGAAGAAATGTATTATCTGATCCCTAAAATCTTTCAGCGAACTATGAACACTTCAAAACGGTAAAGTTTTACAACGAGAAGTGTTGATGGTGGAAATTGGGACAATTCGTAATTTTAAATTTTATACAAGTGTAATTACCAACGCGTGTTCACATGTAATGTGCGCTTTGATTCAATTACATCTTAATTAAAGATAATGTGGCGTAATATCAACGTTAACATGTGGTTCCACATACATCGAGTGTGTGAAGCGTGGCTGATTATTTTCCAGCTCAAGGAGACGCAAAACTCAAAGTGAGGGTAAAAGAAAGAGATGCAGATGAGAAAACTTGAAGCGTTCGTATCATAGTGACGTAGAAGCCACGAACAGCCTTGATAATGTGTAAGGAATAGATGCTCTAAAGTGCTTTATTTGGCCTTATCCGACTTTCTCCTTTCCTCAAGAACCTCCTCCATTTTGATGGTTTTCTTTGTTTAGTGTCCAAAACAACCGACACACGTGGTGTGGCATGGATCTTTTTAAGGAGGCGTCAAAAGAAAATGGACTAAGAAACTGTACTTCCACCGCCATGTCAGAAGCACAACTACCTGTTTTCGCTTTTTGTATGTTGTTATTGTCAAATTTTGTATATACGACATGAGTTTATACTAAATTTAACAGTAACAATTGAGAATTGAAAAGTTTTAGTATGTGTAAGTGTTCAGAACTCCTTTTATACTTTTGTATTTTTTTATTATTTTAATATTTTGTGACAGAAGATGATTTTGTCAATAAACCCTTAGTAACCAACAACAATATTTTATCCTTTATTAATTTATTATAAATAATACTATAAATCTTCCAAACAAGAAACGACGTTACTCAAGACGTCTTCATGGTGACCCCGACGTAGAACAAGGAGTATTCTACGTTTATTTAATATGGCCGAGATGGATGTAAAAAAATTAACAGTTTTACGAGGAAGCCTCAAAGCTAAAATCACAAATTTCGATAAGTATTTGAATAAAATTTATAGTTCTGACATTATTTCTGGTAATCAGTTATATAATTTGAAGGAGCGTATTGAAAATATTGTAAAAATTTTATCCGAATTTGAGACGATTCAGAATGATTTAGACCTGATAGTTGATAATCAGGACGAAAATCAAATACAAAGAGAAAATTTTGAAGTTTTATACTTTGATACTGTGGCCAAGGCAAGGTCTTTGTACGACAAATTCGAACATGGTTCTTCACATGTGAATGCCAGTAGTCAACCTATCAGTCATCATCATCAATCACCTTGCCAACCACAAGTTCAAATAAAATTGCCCGAAATATCTCTACCAAAATTTGACGGAAATTCAAATAACTGGCTTGAATTTCGTGACACCTTTGCTGCTCTTATAAATACTAATAATAATTTATCACAAATCCAAAAATTTCATTATCTGCGACAATCTCTTTTTGGTAATGCTAAGGAAACTATAGAATCTATAGAGTTTTCTGCTGAATATTATTCTATCGCATGGAGTATTCTCTGTGATCGCTACAATAATCCTAAAATTCTTGTCCAAAATCATTTAAAATCCTTGTGTCACTTCCCAAGTGTAAAACCAACTTGCCATAACCTTCGTTTGTTTAATGACAATATATCGAAAAATATTCGTGCTCTCAAGCTACAGAATTTACCCGTAGAACAATGGGACACATTGATAATTTTCTTAATGTTACCAAAATTAGACAAACGAATGATGATTAAATGGGAAGAAAAAGGATGTAATGAATTACCTACTTTACAGGAATTTCAAAATTTCATTCGTCAACAAGCTGATCTTTTAGAATCTATTCAAAATCAAGAATTGTTTTATACTACAACCGAGTCACGGCAAGATACTAAACTAGATCAAGAATTTTATAAGGCTATGCCTCCCATGAATTTACCAAACTGTGTAATGTGCAAGGGTAAGCATTATCTTAATCAGTGTGAAAAGTTTTTAACCTTGAAACCTAGTGAAAGGTTCGACATTGTCAAACAAAACAAATTGTGTACTAACTGTTTTAATCCTCATCATACTACGACAATGTGCCGCGCCAGTCTCTGTCGAGTGTGTCACGGAAAACATCATTCTTTACTACATTTTGATAAACCTAGCACCTTACAGACACAAACGACAACTACAACTCAAGAGACCGCCGAGGATCAATTTCCTATACCTATGACTCAGAATTTGCAAAACATTAGTCAGCTGAATGTAAGTTATGACAATCGTCAGACAACAGTGTTATTATCGACAGCTGTGGTAATAGTTAAAAACGCAAATAACTTGTCTATTCCGCTGCGAGTGTTACTTGACTCTGGGTCACAGTGTAATTTTATTTCCGAAAGAGCATCAAGGGTTTTGAATTTGCAAAGGGATATTACGGATGTCAAAGTCGTAGGATTCAATAACAATGTTACAGAAATTAATTATAAATGTACGATAATATTATACTCTCAATATAATGAAAATTACAATTTAACCGTTTCTTGTCTTGTGGCTCCTGAGTTATGTGAAGTATTACAAAACACATATATAAATAAAGATTTGCTAGATATACCAATGAATTTAAAATTAGCAGATCAAAAATATTACGAACCAGGTAAAGTAGACATCATTTTAGGGGCAGAAATATTTTATAGTTTGTTATGTATTGGACAAAGGTCGCTAGGTCCAGGATTACCAATTTTACAAAAAACTAAATTAGGGTGGGTGTTAGCAGGACCTATACCTATGTCGAGTAACGGTAATCCCGTGGAATGCAATAAAATAAAATGTAATTTGATTAATGAATTGCTACCAAGGTTTTGGGAATTAGAAGAATGCTCGTTACCAAAACAAGGTTTTAGTACTTATAAAGATCAAAAATGTGAAGATATATTCGAAAGAACCACTAACTGCAATATCAATGGTAATTTTGTGGTAACTATACCATTTAAAGAATCGCCTGAATGTTTGGGTGATTCTAGAGCGATTGCACTTGGACGTTTCCGTAGTAATGAACGAAAACTGCAGCAGAATAGCTTGCTTAGAACAATGTATATTGACTTTATGAGGGAATACGAATCTCTAGGTCATATGTCTAAATTATCAGAGATAAATATATTGCAACATACTGGTCCTATATATTATTTTCCTCATCATGGCATTTTAAATAGTAAACGCGAAACAACAAAATTTAGGGTTGGTTTTGACGGTTCTTGTAAAACTGATACTGGTATTTCAATAAATGACATACAATATATAGGGAAAACTCACCAGCAAGATATTATATCTAGGTGGTCAAATTTCTCTCAGCAATTGGCTCAAATTAAAAACCTTCAAATAGCTATGCAAGTATGCTGTTCTAGTCCAAAATCGATGCAATTACATGGTTTTTGTGACAGCTCTAAACGTGCTTATGGAGCATGTATTTACGTTAGATCTGAAAACGATACAGGTCACATTGTAACGCGATTATTAATTTCTAAGTCACGAATAAGTCCTATAAAAGAACACACTATTCCACGTTTAGAATTATGTGGTGCGGTTCTTTTAGGGAATTTAATGCATAAAGTAAAAACCTCCTGGAATGTGGTAGATAATATGCAAGTATTTTATTGGTCTGATTCCAATGTAGTCTTATCATGGTTGCAAACGACATATTCAAATAACATAATTTTATTTGAGAGATGGTCTTCCTATAATAAAACAATTCATATAGTCACTTACGTTTTTAGATTTATAAATAATATTAACAAGAAAGGGGTAAAATTTAAGGAATCGTTTAACTGCAGTCAAATTTCAAATTCGCTTAAATTCATATTAAAGGTAGTTCAAAGATCTCAATATATTAATGAATATAATACATTAATAAGGAAAGAGCCTTTACCGAATACCAGCGAATTAAGTTGTTTGAATCCCTTTATAGACAGCGATGATCTTATAAGGATTGGCGGGAGATTAGAACACTCCATACTTACGTTTGGTCAGAAAGATCCTATACTTCTACCTTTTAAACATCATTTTGTTAGAGTTTTATTTAGACATGAGCATATTCATCTTTTGCATGCTGGACCTACACTTCTGCCTTCACACATTCGACAGAAATATTGGCCAATACGCGGCAAGCAATTAGCTAGACAAACTGTACATAAATGTGTACAGTGTTTCAAGGCAAAACCACGTCATGCTGAATATTTAATGGGAGACCTACCTTCGGATAGAGTAACACCTTCCTTGCCGTTCTCGGTTGTCGGTGTCGAATATTCTGATTTTTTTCAAATTCGTGATCGTAGAGGACGGAGTTATAAAATTTCAAAATGTTACGTGCGTATTTTCATTTGTTTTGTTACCAAGAGGGTGCACATAGAATTAGTACCGAATTTAACTGTAGATATTTTTTTAGCGGCTCTTCGTCGTTTCATAGCGCGTAGAACCTTTGACGAATTTTATACAGTTTTAACTGAAATCGAAGCCATTTTAAATTCTCGTCCGATTACTCCTTTGGATACTGAACACTCGGAGGTCCTAACCCCGGCGCATTGTTTTATCGGACGTCCTTACACGTCATTACCAGAAGAACATTATACTTCTTCCTTCGATATTAGACTCACAAATTATCAGCAAATGATAAAATTGGGACAACATTTCTGGAAACAGTGGTCCGATAATTATTTGGCCGAACTACAGAAACGCTACAAGTGGAAAACTAGTCACCAAAATGTTGAAGTTTGAGAAATGGTTCTGTTTAAGGGCCACAATATTTTGTCTCCTAAATGGCATATAAGGTCATGTAGTCAATACGATACCAGGGTCTCATGGTCAAATAAGGGTCGTCGAACTCATGTTACCTAGCGGTTATAAAACACGGCTACCAGTGAATACCTTATGCCCTTTGCCTAAGGAAGATTGAAGTGAAGATGAACCTACAGATGTTTCTCGGGGGTGTAACAACCTTCAAGTTTATGTTGTTTTGTTTTTGCGCCTGGAGTAAGCGTTAATTATGTTTTCCCCCCTGTTTTTTGTGCCGAAGCCAGCGTTATTATTTTTTTTTATTGGGCGGAGCATGTTCAGAACTCCTTTTATACTTTTGTATTTTTTTATTATTTTAATATTTTGTGACAGAAGATGATTTTGTCAATAAACCCTTAGTAACCAACAACAATATTTTATCCTTTATTAATTTATTATAAATAATACTATAAATCTTCCAAACAAGAAACGACGTTACTCAAGACGTCTTCAGTAAGTATAGTGTATACTTAGGTCAATAAATATTATTTTTAGTCAACCAAAGAAATCATACAAAAATTGCCTTTTTATTGCGGATTATTACGAGTAACCTAGCATAAAAAGGTTATTTTTTTTGCTGTTCCTGATTCATTTCATCATCATTGTGCAAATGAAAAATATATGCCTATACTGAACCCGAGACCTCTGACAGAGTTACTGCCACACATCCAGACGGATGGCAAAAATAAAGATGTCGCTGATTGTCAGACCACTGCTTTTGTGATCAAAGCACCTCCTGTTGCTCTCACAATTTCACGGACTACTAAACACAAAAAAACTGAAAAGGATAAAATAATTAAATTTAAGTAGGTACTCATCACCTAGAAACATATTTTTGGAGTCGGTGCTTCACTTTCTATTGTTTTTGGGAACCACTTAGCACCAACTCCAAAAATATGTTTCTAGGTGATGAGTACCTACTTAAATTTAATTATTTTATCCTTTTCAGTTTATTGAAGTCGGTTTTAATTTTTGTTTAAAATTTTTTATTTCACAATTTTTAGTGATAACTTTCTACGGTCGAAGCTAGATGGGTGACAGTCAACATATATTGTTTCCTACTATCGTATCGTTTCACTAAAAAGGCATTGGAAAAGCAAAAAATCGCAATTTCGCATATGTAGACGGCTTAATAATTTCAGTTTTTTTTTAATTTCAAACCGTACCCAACTGTTTTTGAAAAAATTTTTATGGGACCAAATGGCAGTTTTTCCGCATCGAACAAAAAAAGAATCTCGTAAATCGAATTAGTAATATCGGCGTAATCGTGTACATACATAGAAAAAAAAAACATACCGGCCGAATTGAGAACCTCCTCGTTTTTTAAGTCGGTTAATAAATAATTCAGAACTTTAACCGAGTTCATACACATTAGTCACCGTTTTTCTATTTGATTGATAGAAAATGAAAGTCTGGTTGACAGATGACCCTATTGGCCTATTAAGCATGGTAGGAGGTTGTCCTACCACACAGATTAAAAAATGAAGCATCAAATTTTTACAGTCTTTAAAGTAATGGAGATTCCTGGGGGAGGCTTATGCCTAGCCGTGTGCGTCTCTCGGCTCGGATGATGATGACGTCATACCTCAACCATGTAGTAACCCGCATGCAGGGTTGCCTGAGTAGGTACCACCGCCTTTACTATCATCACCAGCCTACCCACTGCTGGGCACAGGACTTCCTACATGGAAGAAACACAAGTACAAATACAAATACAAATCTTTATTGCCAACTAAGTGTACACTGGTCTTAAAATATAAATAAAACTTAAAAACTTAGTCGCCCTTTTCGGACACAGCAAATAAGGCGAGGGTTGAAATAAGTACATGAAGAGTTTAGTTCTTTAGCTCCTTTCCCCACCACGCTGGCCCAATGTGGGTTGGTGCCTTTACTTGGCCCTGAAATAGTTCACTTGTTTTAAATTGAAGGGTAAGTGTAATTATTGGGCATGGAAGGCATTTCATCTTAGGTCTCAGGATGACAACGCACTGGCCAAGTGATTTTTTCTTTTTATTGCAGGTCTGTAGGTGATCGTAGCTACTTACCATCAGTTTGATTGTCATCTAGTTGTATAAAAAAACCTATTTATCATAATCCGTTTCATAGCTGTCGTATTTTGTTTCTATTGTTGTAGTTGTCTTCTGTTTTTTCCCTTTGGAGTAGCTCGGAACAAATTGAAATTAACTTACTGGCAAGTGGGTTAGTCTTTCGTAATTCTGCCTTAAAGCAGATTCGGTGCCAAGGAAAAATAAGAAAGAGTAATTAGTCGTACAGCATTATCTGTCATCTCCAGAAATTCAACGCTCCAATATAATCAAGTGGATTCTTTGACATAAACAATGTTCTTACACTCACAAAGAGTTTGTGTTACGGATAACCAGGTAACAGAGAAATATATTTATTTAGCGTATTAGAATTAAACTAAATGAACATACAAAATAAACATATAAAATTACTCGTGATCTAATGTTCTTCCACACAAGCATCCGTCCCTACTGAAACTTCTAACTCAGTAGACAGGATTACTGTACTGAAAACTCGACCATACGACTCGACCCGGCCATACGGCCGACGAGGTGTGGTCGAGGCTGTCGAAATAGTGATGGTAAGTAACCTTTATTTTTGTAAGCAGTCTTGTCTACTAAGGTTAAATCAACTATATTTCTAAACATAAAAAAGAGGCGCACTGTTTTACCGACAGATACAGTTCCCCGGCAAAGAGCCGAGCAAGTTCATAGATTATAAAACCACTCAGTTAAAGCTTTTGTAATAAGTAATGCAACTGTGCACGTTTTAGTATTATCTGTGAAGTTGATCAAGTTGTTTCTATGGAGCTATACCCACGTAAAGTAATCTGTGACACTCATCAAAGAGTACATGACATTCATAAATCTCTTTCGAAATATTTTAGACGAAAAGTCACAATGAAATCGAAAAAAATGATATTATCTCTTATAGTTACGTAAATATTTGTTTACCTGCATACAGGGAAAGTATTCATTATTAAAAAGCTCTTTACAGAATGTAAATAAGTGGAATACTTAATTTTTTATGTTAATTTTAGTGAGTGCCCCCCATGTTTTTTTTTTTTTTTTTTTGTGGTAAGGTGGATATTTCCGTAGGACATTTACAGTTTTACATTATTACTTTCCCAGGTTTGAGAGGTTAATGAAGCTTTGACTGACTTTCGTGAAAGTACAAATGACACTTTATTAAGTAACAATAAGTCAAAGTAAATCATAGTTGCAAAGCTCATTACAGCGATATTCGTTTCCGCGAAAGTTTACCATTGCGACGTTCGTTGAGGCGTAAATTGTTATAGTCAACTTAAAAAAATATATTAGTTTATGTCAAAACTGCGACCTCAAAAGTTTTAAACTTTAATAGTACCCGTACCCGCCCATTATATTATATATTTATTCCTAAAAATCTAAAGTTAAAAGACTCATCTAAAATATTTTCCCCAACAACTTACGTCGGAAAAGTAAACTTACGCAAGGACGCACATCGCAGTAATTAAGTTTTGCGTACGACGCGGTGATAAACTTCCGCAGTAACGTACAAAGCGCCAATGTACTTGCAACTATGATTTACACTCATGATAAGTAATTAGGGCTAGTCAATAAAAGGGCAATGGTTATTCCAACTTTCTTAATGTTCCCATTTGATAGTAGTTTCATAGTAACTTGTTTTATTCGCTCGACCACTCTTACCACAAACAGTTATAAATTGATGATAATAGAAAAAAAAACAATTTCGGTAGCCTATTACGGATAATAGACTAAACTTATTAGTGGATTATTCATATAGTAATATAAACCCTAGTAATACAATAATTACAATCAGCACAAAAGAAAATTTTCGGGTATTTAATGAAAGGCAGGGCATTTGTACTTACCACTCGAATTTCTAGTTTTTAATAACACTTGCTTGAAGTATTCTTAATTTTTTTTAATTTTTGATTTTAACATTATTATAAATGTTTGAAAAATTACTAAGTAATTAAAATAGAATAAAACTACAGGGATATCCCAAGTCCTGGGTGGCTCAGTGGTCAGAGCAGTCGCCCGGATTGCGAAAGGTCGCGGGTTCGATTCCTGCCTCAGGACGTGAAATTTTTCTAGTTTTATTCTATTTTAATTACTAAGTAATTTTTCAAACATTTATAATAATGTTAAAATAAAAAAAAATCAAAAATTAAGAATATTTGAAAGCACTGCCCCAACTTAACCGAATCGTCGGTATTTGTAAAAATACTCGTTTCGGATGTTGAAATAGAATATTTCGACATTGTAGGGTGGACGTTAGCTCATAAACGCAAATACAGGTAGACTTGAAGAATTTCACAGGGATATCCCAAGTCCTGGGTGGCTCAGTGGTCAGAGCAGTCGCCCGGATTGCGAAAGGTCGCGGGTTCGATTCCTGCCTCAAGACGTGAAATTTTTCTAGTTTTATTCTATTTTAATTACTAAGTACTTTTTCAAACATTTATAATAATGTTAAAATCAAAACTTAAAAAAAAAATTAAGAATATTTGAAAGCACTGCCCCAACTTATCCGAATCGTCGGTATTTGTAAAAATACTCGTTTCGGATGTTGAAATAGAATATTTCGACATTGTAGGGTGGACGTTAGCTCATAAACGCAAATACAGATAGACTAGAAGAATTTCACAGGGATATCCCAAGTCCTGGGTGGCTCAGTGGTCAGAGCAATCGCCCGGATTGCGAAAGGTCGCGGGTTCGATTCCTGCCTCCGGACGTGAAATTTTTCTAGTTTTATTCTATTTTAATTACTAAGTACTTTTTCAAACATTTATAATAATGTTAAAATCAAAAATTAAAAAAATTAAGAATATTTGAAAGCACTGCCCCAACTTAACCGAATCGTCGGTATTTGTAAAAATACTCGTTTCGGATGTTGAAATAGAATATTTCGACATTGTAGGGTGGACGTTAGCTCATAAACGCAAATACAGATAGACTAGAAGAATTTCACAGGGATATCCCAAGTCCTGGGTGGCTCAGTGGTCAGAGCAATCGCCCGGATTGCGAAAGGTCGCGGGTTCGATTCCTGCCTCCGGACGTGAAATTTTTCTAGTTTTATTCTATTTTAATTACTAAGTACTTTTTCAAACATTTATAATAATGTTAAAATCAAAAATTAAAAAAATTAAGAATATTTGAAAGCACTGCCCCAACTTAACCGAATCGTCGGTATTTGTAAAAATACTCGTTTCGGATGTTGAAATAGAATATTTCGACATTGTAGGGTGGACGTTAGCTCATAAACGCAAATACAGATAGACTAGAAGAATTTCACAGGGATATCCCAAGTCCTGGGAAGCTCAGTGGTCAGAGCAGTCGCCCGGATTGCGAAAGGTCGCGGGTTCGATTCCTGCCTCAGGACGTGAAATTTTTCTAGTTTTATTCTATTTTAATTACTTGCTTGAAGTGTTGTGCTCAAAGGTTAAGTAAGAAAGAGAGAAGACCGAAAAAAGAAGACCGAGACACTAATACCAAGATACCCGTGTAAATTGTACAAACAAAATTCTGTAGAACAAGAATGGGTCGCGATTCACCTGCTATTCGTTTAACTCGTCTGTATAACAGTCTGACTAAAAAGTTGCCAGAGCTATATGTTCACTTTCAAAGCCTTACCAAATTCATTTGTATTCTTAAGTGTAATGACCTCAGTACCTTGGACTGCGTGTAGTTGTTGTTTCGTTTCATCTATGTTTTTTAATCATTTTCAATATTAAGTAAGTATAGCGCAATTGGATTGCTTGCCCAAGCTAAACTTATCTTGGGTTGAATATACATTTTTACCAACTGTTTGATCGCATTATGAACACACTATTGATAGTAAGTAATATGCATGGTGTGGTTACCTGTTAGTGTAAGAGCAGTTAGCTTTAAGCCGCTTAATGTAATATTTAATTTAAGTATTGCTGTAACTTATGTTGGTAATCCAATAAATAAATAAAAAACGAGAACATAACTGAGAAAAAAAAAGAAAAAAACGTGCTAGGTTAGTAGCAGAAGGACTCGTTTCTGATGCTGACAACAATGTCAACATAACGCTGTTAATTTTTTCGCGGGGCAGGCAACGCGTGCGTAGTATCTACGGTGCTACGAGCGTCTACAAGCTACGGCAACGTTTTTTTTCCGTAGGCGTCGAAAGCTTCCGTAGGCTATGCAATCGCTTACCATGAGTAGAGACTTTATTTGCTTGCCAGTTAAAAAATAAGAATTATTTACAAATCTGCAGTTACGATGCTTTTAATAATTATATAAAATGTCTCCAACTATTTCATTCCGCGTACAATTTTTTTTTCAAATTTTTTTATCATTTTTATTTTCATTAATTAATACCACTGTTTTCATTAATTGAGGAGCTCAGTGGCGTGGTGGCATAAGCACTTTGGTTTCGATTACGAAAACAAAGTATCTTTCCCAAAAGTCGATCACAGGATGAGTCGATCAAAATTTGCTATTTCAAACTCCTCTGTGCTTCGAAAGGCACGTTAAGCCGTTGGTCCCAGTTATTACTACAACCGCTTAAACCCACCAACCCGCATTGGGCCAGAGCGTGTCGATGGCCCAATCTCCTCATGTGTTTCTCCTATGTACGAAGACCTGTGCCCAGCAGTGGGACGTATATAGAATGGTGATGAATATCACCGGTAATTACAATAATAATGAACGTGACTGTAGTGACTTGGATTATAGAGACTAGGATTACAGAAACATTTCAAAATCTCATGAATAGATAAAAGAGGCCGGACCCCAGCAGACGCGGGTTCGATTCCCGTCTGGAAAATATAATTTTTCATCGTCTTCTTTCTTTATTTGCAATTGTTACAATAAAGTAGGCGTTAAAAATGCACAAAATCATTGTTTTAAATGTGATTAAAATGGCTTTTCTTACCTCAACTGAAAGTTTAAAAATGCTTGTACAAGTATTCGTTCGGAACACTAGTGGTGAGATAAACTTCAATGAGTGGTGAGATAAACGTTGCTATAAAAAAATAAAACCGACTTCAAAACACTAAAAAGGAAAAAATAATTATATTTCAGTACCTAGGTACCTACTTACCTCCTGAAATGTATTTTTTGGAGTAAGTGCTTCACTTTCTATTGTCTCTGGAAACAGCTTAGCATCAACTCCAAAAATACATTTCAGGAGGTAAGTAGGTACCTAGGTACTGAAATTTAATTATTTTTTCCTTTTTAGTGTTTTGAAGTTGGTTTTATTGTTCTTAATAATTTTTTTTTCACAATTTTAAGTGATTTCCTTAGGTCAAAGCAAGATGGGTGACCGTCAGCACCAGCGACTTGTCTGTCTCTCAGTCCTTGGTTGAAATACACAGTGAAAGAATTATCTTCTAACTCCTAACCGTTAAGGAGTTGTACCTTCCATCATCAGCTCATCAACATGAGATGATGACTAACAGAAGCAAATACTTGAATAGCTTTGAAAAAAAGTAAAACATGTCACACGTGCCTATAAAAATTTTGGTTTTCCCTCGATTTACCTGGGATCCCATCATCAGATCCTGACTTGGTGACAATGGGACCACCATTGGAGTATACCCTATCGAAAACAATTGACAGAGAAATCGGTGAACATACGTACAAAAAAAAATACATACAGTGGAACATATAACCTCCTTCTTTTTTGAAGTCGGTTAAAATCATTAAAAAAAGGAAGGATAGAAAGCGGTGAAGAAATTGGTAGGTTACACCTAGTGCTCCGGTGGCGTCGTAGATATCGCGTCTGGTCGGACCCCAGGAGACGCTGGTTCGATTCCTGCCTGGAGCATTTAATCTTTTCATCGTTTTCTTCTTTTATTATCCTAAAGGTGCGATATATCTATAAAGATTATAAAAGGGGTCTCTATAATTCTATATGCGCGACCAAATAGTTCCCACTTTATCAGCGGCGGTAACCAAAATTCACGTGTCAATTCCCCCGAGTCGGATAAGGCTGTCAGTCATGGTTCGAGCGCATTCACGCAGGCGGTGCCTGTAGGGAACATTGTGATGAAGTCTTATTTACGTGTTTCAATATTTACAGGTTGCCTTAGAAAAATATCATAACTAGAAAAAAAAATGTCTGATTGTGAGTGTGGATGTCGCAGCCATATAGTATATCATGCCGTATTACAAAAAGGCGAGCCGGGTTGTAAAACGTGGCTGTAATTATGCTGCTACCTCGCGTTCACCCTTATTTTTTAGCTGCTAAATTTCGTGAAAATAGTGAATTAGGAAAAAATAATTTAGTCAGTTCATGATTTTTTTTATAAACACATAAAACCGAAATATTTTTGGTTATAAGTGGATATAAAAAATAACCTTGACTATACCAAACACCCAAATCAGTACTTTACAATTTGCCTAGGCAGATAACAATCTGCCGGATTCTACAATTGACCTTCGACAAAGACCCTACATTGCGCCTTGCTGACGTTGGTCGCCACTTTGTAGAGCGCATCGATCGCCACTACGAGATTGCTAAATGTGAGTCAGCTGCATTACATTACACCGAAGTTTTACAATTCGGTGCGCCTTTTTGTAACACTACGTCTTAAACGATTATGCGACATAGACGTTAGCTTATAACGCAAGTACAGATAGCCTGCTACACAGTTGTGCATTATAAAACTCCTTAAAGGATTAATAACTTCACCATGTGATAAGTATTGAAAAGCCAAAGTTTAATGTAGTAAAGTTTTATCAACGCCCACAATCAAAATTCACGATCCAATACGTTTGAATGACGGGAGGCTAACGAGTGACGCTCGACGCAGAGCGGTAGGCAACGTGCTCGATTAAAGGGGTAGGGGACTGCTGTCAATTATTATTCGACGGATAAGTTATGGTAGAGAAGAGTTTTGGTTCATGTTTGTTGAAAACATTTTGATTTAGACTAAATTCAGTGCACAGTTAGCACATACAAAGAAGCTTATCAATAGGAAATATCTTTGTCGTACTTCCAAAGCTTGGAATTATTTGTCAGCAGTTGGTATTCCCTCCTTCCTGTTACATGAGTCCTTCAAAATAGGTGTGAGAGGCTCCTTTTAGGCTGGTAAGGTATAGAGGCCGCTATATTCGTATGTTCAAGGTGCACTAGTTGTCTTCGCATATGAACAGTTTTTACCACTTCACATCAGGTTTTGTTGAGTCACTTGCCCTGCTTTGTATAAAAAAATACTAGTGACGGGTTTGCCTTCAAGGCCGTTAGTTACGTGCTAAAAAGACAACTTATGTCTTTTCTCATGATGTAATCTGTGTCCATGTCAAATTTCATTTAAATTGAGTCAGCGGCTTATAAGTGAAAGCGTATCAGACGAACAGAGCTGCTTTTTGCATTTATCAGATTGGAGAGAATAGATATAGATAGATCCATAGATTCCGGACTGGGACGGTGGACATGTCACAGCCTTCTGGTTAAACTGGCCACTTAACTGGACGCCGAGGCGGTTGAATAAACGTCGGCATCCAATAAAATGGCTGAAGGATTACTAGCCAAGTCATTGAGCGTAACGTTTAACCAGATGGATGAACGTCATGTCAGCCGTCGAATTAAATTAGCCATTCAACTGGACGCAGGTCGTTTGAATTGAAGAGCTTTTTTGTGACTGTTTGAGTGATTGGTAGGTTCAAGGCTTTTTAAGACCTCTTAGAACCGAAATCGTTTCAATTATAAGTGGTCAGAAAAAAAACCTTGAACCTTACAATCAAACCAAAACTATGCAGTACAAGACGATCCGCCTAGTCATCTTATTTAGCGGGCTTTCAATACCTCATGTCTTTAAACGTTCAGTGAGTGCAGTTCAATTAAGTATCGGCCTGAGCATTTAATTTGATGCCGGCGTTTTATCAATTGGCCAGGCATCCGATTAAGTGGCGAATTTAACCAGATGGCGGCGACAGATACAAGAATACTTCAACAATTTATATCTACTCTTTACTCAGAAATCATTCACAACTTTTAATTGGTTCTAAGAAAACTAGCGTGATTAACTAAAAAGAAATCGAAATATGTTTGCAATTGAAAATAAATGTTTGAAATACGTCAACTTTTTATGATATAGCGTGCCACGAGGCCAAGCCTCTCTATTCTACGATAACTTACCGGCAACCGAAGTTTCAATAACATTATGTAATGTAGCAGGTGCATAATTATCTCACCACCTTAGTTAACTCAATTCCTGTTTTCTTCAATTCTATGGAAACTGCGGAACATTCCAGTGATCGTGCGACTCTCGAGTGATTTTATCAAATCTTAGGATCGACTGGAGAGTTCTGCTGTTCGCGATTGATCAATAAGTTTTCACAACAAATAGTGAAAGTTTTGTTTCCCATTCAACAAACTGTAGTTTCATAAAACCTATCTCACAGCTCAACTCCGTAATTAGTGTAATACGAAAAATAACAGTGGGGATCCAAATTGAAACGGGCGTCCAATCAATTACCGTAAAACTGTTCTGAGAATATCACTAAAGGACGTTCCTACGTGATTTATTGTCGACTTTAATATTATTTTATGTTTTATTGTTTTCTAATTTCGATCTTAGTTTAATCCTATCAAAGCATAATCCGATTAATATCGGAAAATTTAATTCTAGATTGGAGAATCTACTGAATTTCCAATTATCGATCTCAGTTGCCAAAGTTTCCACGATTAATACCAGTGAACCTAAAACACAGCTCGTGAAAAGTTTCAACCGAGTAAGTACCTACATATTTTTGAACTTTTTTTATTAATGAAGTATCAAACATAAGCGTCGGGTGGCACGTTTCATTGAATTTATTAGCGTGCACCTGAGCGCAATCTAGGTAACTTTTCCCACAACACTGTTCTGGGTATGCCCTCATATATTTTGAGTTGACTTTCAATTGGTTTTACGACTGTAACGCAAGCGCTCGACTCGACGTGGACATATTGGAGTTGGAATTGTAGGTTTTTATTGCTACGAAGTAGTTTAGCAGAAAATTTTATCGTACCACTCTTTAAACGGTTCAAATCTTGGGGTTAAAAAATGGTTCAGGAATTTTTACATGAAAGAATTCGTAGGCATATTGAAATTGCAACATCTTTTTAGAAGTGAAATAGTAACAGACAGACAGATAGCCTAACAGACCGACATAATTAATTACCTTTCGCATTTATAATATTATTATGGAAGTATGAAAGAATGGATGTTATCGAGCGTCGTCCAGCACCCTAATTTCTGCTAAGTATTCTATTTTGATCTGAAACGAATCAGAAACGCTTCAGTTACAACGTTTTTGCATTCTGATAACTCAGCGCATCGAAATGTAGCCGAAACGCATCCGTTTGGTATTTTACTAACAAACACGTAAACACACGTATCTCTTCTGCAAAATATTTGACATTTGTGGCAGACGACACGCATCTATACTTCTTTGAACTGTCAAAAATTAACAACTATCAACTCTATGCTAAACTATTTTGTTTCTAGCAACCTTTTTAATGATTATCTAGCTGAAGTTAAACCTACCGAGAGCCTTTCGTTAGCGTTCAGGTTTTTATGCAATGCAAGTGGAATAACTTTTTCAACATTTGGTCACCTTTTTATTAAATTCACATAAGGAATTTAGAACGTGTATAAATCAAATGCTTGAGAATTTTATCTTTTTGCTAGAACGCGAGTCGTTCATTAACTAGTTATGCTAGGAGATGCGATCATTTTGGTGTGATGGATGATGCTTGACGTTAGGCGAAAACAATATGACTTGATTTTGTTACATAATTGTATGTTTTGTTGTTACTGCAGTTAACTAAATTTCAAATCAATCGGATCTGTAAAAGTTAGTTAAACCCTTCTTTAACATCGGAAAGGAGCTGACAAATGAAAAAAATAGAGTTAATAAAATATTTTGTATTTTGATGGTCTTCCAACGCCTGAACTGTTCTTCATAAATTATAGCTAAAAACCGCCCTGATTACGTCAGCTTTCAAACAAAAAAAACCGAATCAAAATCGGTCCATTCGTCTAGGAGCTACGATGCCAGAGACAGAAACACAGACACACAGACAGTTATGTACGTCAAACTTATAACAGGCCTCTTTTTGCGTCGTAGGCTAATGACTACTAATGATGCCAATCAAATAAAAAGCTTTTAATTTGACTTCAAATACTATAACTAAGTTTGATAAGCGGTACCAGTCTATTTTCATCAAAATTGTCGTCCAATCGCTCGCGGATTAACAAGATTCCATTGGCATTCGGGGTTCGGTGTCAAATTTGTGCGCCTGGCAGCATTTACAGGTTATTTAAGTGGAATGTTTATTAGCCAGATTTGATCTTGGTAGTATTTTTATTTAGCTTGTGATATTGTTGAGTAACTGTTTTAGATTGAAGGGAAAGGTAGCCAGTGTAATTACTAGGCATACAAAGTATTTCATCATTGGCCTCAGGATGACAACGCACCTGCAATACCAAGTGATCTTTTTTACTTGTTATTGCAGGAGTTTTTAAGCTAAAGTTAAAATAGCTCTGCATGTCTGTTATGTTTTAGCTTCTAAGCCGCTGAGCCAAATCGGATGAAATTTGGCATGGAGATAAATAACATTTTGAGAAAGACCAGAGGCTACCTTTTGGTGCGATAGCCGACATCATGAGAAAATAATAAATTTTGAAAGGCACCGTCAAAATGAAAGAATAATAAAAATAAAAAAGATCACTGCTTTGATGTCATTGAGTAAATAAAAAACAGCAAATTTTAATCACGCGCATTTTATTAAACCCGAGTGTGGCAGCTAGGCTCTTCTCTATTTCTCAATTAATGACACATTAATTGACAATAATATAAATTATCCTTACAATTAAGGGTACAAAAATAAAATGTAAAAAATTACTAACTATCTACATATAAATACCGGCGAATGTATAATGATCAAGTACACTAAATTAACAAACGCATCTTGTATAATTAATATGTATTGAAATATTGAAAGCCGAATAATGTTCAGGCACAATCAGAACTGTTTTTACAGACAAACATAATAACAAACGAAGCTAACTGAATAAAGTGAGTAAGTACAGTCGAACACGGATTTACTTAACATCATAGTACCATATCACACCGTACAATAATAGGCCAACTGTTTTTGTACGAGCAATAGTCGATGCGTCATAGTAATAGTCGGTATGTAAGAGGTATAGTCGGTATGTAAGAGTAATAGTCGGTATGTAAGAGTAATAGTCGGTACGAGCAAATCGAATAATCCATAAAATTAAATGAGAACCCAATAGTTGTTTTAAAATGGAACAAGAGTTTTAAATAAAAACACTTTACCGTCATTATAACACGTTTCGTTAGAGGATAAATACATTATTATTTATACGAGACTCTTAAAATGTGAAAGCGGAGTTATTTTAAACTACGATGGTCTGCGTATTGAAAAAATGAGGCAAATTCAACTTTATATTTGCGATCACCAATAATAAAAATACTTCTGTTTTTTTCAATAAATTAAATATCACGCGGACTGTCCCCTGTCTCACTCACTGACTCACTTTTCGCAGTAAAAGATTGAAATAACTGTATGTTTCTTAGTTTTTTTTATACAAACTTTGTCCTGTTACGACAAAAAATAATTGCCCAATTTGGTGCAGTTATGCGATCGAACGCTATGCACGTACAACATACATTTTAGCGATTCATTTTTATTTATCTAAAAGAGAAGATTGTCGTGCTCGCGAAAATCCTTATAAGTTAATTTGTATGGTGCTTAAGTGTTAAGTTTATGTAACTTTCAAAGTTGGACCGTACAGACATAATTTTGGCAACGCTAAATTAAGTTGTATTTATTTGTTTCACTAATATTAGACATCGTATTCAGTAGCTTTAAGCAAATCTGAAATAAACCAATTATCGTGATTGTGACTTTATTGAATAAGTTATAAGATTTCATTTTGAAAAGCTGGAAATTAAAACATATGATAATCTATTATTATCTACTCATATTTTGTGAAATGAAATAATTACACAATAAGCTTAATGTGAGGGTAGGCAATTCTCATATTGATTTTTTGGCCTAAAAGTTTTGAGATAATTTTGTATTCATTATATTCTCATTGTACCATGAACATTATACTAGTGACATAATCTGCGTTTACAATCCAACACTCTTTTTCAAATCACAAATGTTTCAAAAGGACAATTTACACTTGTTCGTTATCAATTTCTCTATCTACAACAAACCATTAATTCTTCACTATTTATAATAAATACATGTTACGAAGTCTTTCTGTCTTCTAATATTACTGTTATAACTTTTATACAGGGTATAAGGCGAACGCTCTTGCAAACGGAGACAGATGGCAGTGCCGCTGGTGATCAGCTGTTTCATACTAAGTTCTATTACCTATGTCGCAGCCGTCTGGGTAAATAAGCCGCTTAACTAGACGCTTAGCCCGTTGATTGAACGCCGGCTTCCAATGAAACGGCTGAAGGACAACTAGCCAAGTCAATGAGCGCAACGTTTTACCAGATGGCTCAACGTCATGTCAGCCGTCTGGTTAAATTAGCCATTCAATTGGACGCCTAGGCTGGTTGTTTGAATTGAAGAGCTTTTGTGTGGCTGCTTGAGTGACTGGCAGGTTCAAGGTTTTTTTACGACCATATTTAACCAAAACAATGTAGGTTATACGTGGTCATAAAAGAACCTTGAACCAACCAATCAAACCGCAACTCTTCGGTACAAGGCGATCATTTCAATACGCCAAGTCGTTGGACGCTAAGTGAGTCTAGTTCAATTAACTATCGGCATAGGCATTTGATAGAATGTCGGCGTTTAATCAACAGGCTAGGCATCGAATCAAGCGGCGAATTTTACCAGATGGCGGCGACAGCGACACTACCTGATGGTGTGGAAGAGCTGATTATTTTTTTCGCGATTTCTATTTTTTTTAACAAGTCGTGTATAAGTAGTAAACAGTCATCTGTATTCGTTTTCGAGAGCCTCTTACACCTCGTATACTTATTTAACATTTATTACCTTACAATTCTAATATTACACTTAATATTTAAACTTTGGTAGGAGACTAAGGAGCCGTCGCAAAACTCGTAGACATATAGAGGTTAATTCTCCTATTTTAATATTATTTTACAAGTTCTAGACTATTTTAAAATCGCTATCAGTCTGTATTCAACAACAGTTATACTACATCTATAGTTTATGTACATTTCATTCACAATTATTGATACAGAGTAATGTGTAACTTAAAATAATTTTGGTATTCTGTGACACGAACGTTTTACTTGTGTCTACAGTCATGTACACACGCAAAGCTTCAAAATATGTAACTACGTATATATGGACTGTGCTGTAGTAGGAATTAGGTGTATATGTCGCAGCCGTCAGGTTAAATAAGCCACCCAATGGGACGGCTAGCCCGTTCATTAAACGCTTAACGTTTAACTACTTGGCGCATTGAATGGATCGTCTTGTACTGAAAAGTTTTGGTTTAATTGGTAGGTTCAAGGTTATTTTTTCTATGACCACTTATAACCGACATCGTTTTGGTTCTATGTGGTCATAATAACCTTGAACCTACCAATCGCTCAAACAGTCACACAAAAGCTCTTCGATTTAAATGACCTGCCTAGGCGTCCAATTGGATAGCTAATTCAAACCAGACGGCTGACATGCCGTTCAGCCATCGGTTAAACGTTGCGTTTAATGAAAGGGCTAGCCGTCCAATTGGGTGGCTGATTTGACCAGACGGCTGCGACATATACACATTTTAGTCATGACTGTACAGATACAATAGCTTCCAAAGATGACTGATGATTATTTATAAACAATATGGTGGCTTCAGTTTCAAATTCAAACTAGAATACATTTTCAATAGTAAAGCGTGATCCAGATAATCCATCAAAATGAGCCCTGTATTAAGCATGCTTGGTTGTAGAATTGATTGCAAATCCCTACATTTGAAACGTTTTATTGATTATTTGACCATTGTTAGTGGTTTGGTCCATGAAAAGAGGAAAGGTTTGAAGTCATTGTATTAGGTAAGAGATTTAGCCTCAAAGCTTAAGATCCGTTTTCCAATTCAAATTATTTTCACAAAAAAAAATTGGTATCTAGCAGTATAAATGAAATGCGATCTGCTGAGCAAAGAATAGGTTCATTTATACGATACTTTAAGTTACACATGACATTCGCCTAAAACTAATTTTAGTACCTATTTGGTTACAATTTACAATGAAGTTAGCTCGCTTGCGTTATGAAAATCAACATTTCATATTGAAAATAACGTATTTCTAACGAATTTCTCAAAAACAATTTCGTTGACATGCCAAGTTTTAGACGTGCTTTCTTATTAAAAAAGCTTTAGCAATCTAAAGTATTATACAACACCGAAGTTTAGCTACATCGATATTCGATTTATACAATTGCTAAGGTTCATTTCGAAGTAAATATTATTTCGCAGATGCAAAATGCAAATAGACAACTTAGAAATTCATAAGATTGTGCAAAGAGCCCGCCTTGGTAGCAGAAAATATTTTTGGCTGGAAGCCAAAATATAGAAACTGCTGACTCTGATTTACAAAGAAAATGTAATAGTTGTAATAAAGTAAATTGTAAAGAGCAATTCAATTTATAGTTTAACACAATTCAGGACCAAAGATATTACAAAGTTTGAGAGGAGCAGTCTCTGAAAGGGAAATACCGTAAATATCAAAGATAACAAATTTTAGTAAACAAAGATAAGGTACATTGATTGTTACGTATTAATTGTTTGTTGTACGTTTCAAAACGTCTTAAAATCTTAAAAAGATTTGTAATGCCTGAAATAGCTTAAGTTCATATTAAATCATCGGATATCTAAATGTCAAAACGTCAAACTATTATCCATGGAAAACTTTTTCACGAGATAAGCTCTTGAAATCTTTGTAAAATTGAAGAATTGGCAAAATATTCACTAATAATGGGTTAGCCTATATCGTCAAAACGAACAGACTACAAAAAACATTCATAGGGTCCCTCCAAGTCCTCTATAAGTAGATTTTTGGTTAGAGATAAGTGGTGAGAGTATTGTGAAAAATTGGGGGGTCGCATCCCGCCGGAAAGCCTGTCTTTTTTATTTTTCAAAAATATTTATCATAATGTTAAATGAAAATTGAAAAAACTCTATCTTATTACGGGCTACTTTGCAATTACTGCTTTACAAATAAAAATAAATAAATTCCTATATAAAATAGTTTCTTAGCAATAAAAAGCAAAAGCAATATAAATTTAGCCGTCAACAATTTTTGCATTAAATCTTTTTGTAAAATTTATTACAATTTATAAAATTTCGATATATATCTGTATGCATCTATACATTAATTCGTAGGCACATGTTGGGATTACAATAAACTAAGTTTAATAATTTTGATTATTATTTTGACACAAAGAACGCTAATTAAACAGCAACTTCTAGGTGCCAAAATAGCTTCCTTCCTTTTTATAAAAAGAAGGACATTTGATTTATATTTAAGTAAGTACTTAACTATTTTAGAATTAACAACATTATCTAAATTTTATTTAATAACTATTAATGTAGCGATAAATTCACTACGCACATTTATTTATTTATTACAATATTTTTCACTTAGTTAACATTTATTAAAAACAAAGTGGAAATAATATAAACCTTCACAGTACTTACATAATATTATACATAGATTAAATTCTTCACAAAAAATAATTAAGTGACAGTACTCTCCTTACTTTCTTTTCAATAACAATTTTAATTATCAAATATCCCTTTGAAAGATTAAGCATTGATTTTAAAACCCCAGTTCCCCCAATTTCAAATAACTATTTTCATATTAATTCATCAAAATTATAATTTGAGCGGTGACCAAACGTAAAAGTTCACATTATTTTCACATCAAATAAACAAAATCCCATTTTGACTAAACATAAACTCTATACACTTGTGCTTCAATACTTATTTTACTGTTCTTATTAAGCTTAACTATTACACGTCCATATAAAAAAGGCTCTTAAATGTAAACTTTTTTGAGTCTTTGGCGTAGTTTCACTAGAGCCGTGTTATGCACTAAATAGTTTTAGTCACGATACTACTGTCACTAGGGCTTGAACAGTCGTCCAACCTTTGGTTTTTCAGATCCTGAAAAAAATGGTTGCAGTTAAACTCAAATAAATTAAAAAAAAAATCTGTAGAGGTTGTAGGGGAAAAATTAAAGTTGAAACCTTATGACTATCTACAACTTAAATATAACATATTAGAAATAGATCCCGAGCATAGCTCCTCAGGGACTACGAGCCTGCTATCAGGCAGGCCATAATGCTTGTTTATCATTTATTTCGTTTAAAAAATCTTGCGGCGATTGAGGGTAATAGCAACACTTGAATATTTTTTGTACATTACCCCAATGCGAAGTCTCAGCTAGAGTAATGCGGTATGGTAATTACTATGAAGACTGCATTAGGCTAAGAATAGGTGCAAATCTATACGACTTTTCTAGAGAAAAGTAAGGAAAAAATGCTAGTAGTTTTTTCAAGGTGAAGTTATGGTTAATGAAATTTATTCCCAAAAAAGTTCATCCTTATAGTCGTAGTTTCTTGGCTGACTCCTTTACTGACTTACATCTATATTTTCTATTAGGTGGATTACCCAATATACTCACTCTCGAGGTAGCTAGCCTTTGCACCACAACTTCGAGACGGTCACCAGCTGACGCAATAAGGGGCACTGTCAGACAGCAGTCGTAGTCCACCGTTCTTGTTCCATTCACCTAACAAAAAGATGTGAGATGTTACACTTTTTAAAACTTCGGTGCATCAATAATTATAATGCGCTAAATTCTAAAATTGTTTGGTCTATGACAATAGATAAAGCGAAAGTGAGAAAGTGGAATCTGATTCAATAACGAAGTTGGAATCTTTTTATTGGAATAAATTTGTATCATCAGTTCAAATCACGTAATTTATCTAATGATTTAAATACCTTCAAAAGGAACTTTTAAGAGTTCTAGTTTCATCTACACTCACCTGTAAAATTCTATCATAAGGCCTCAATAATCCTACAATGTCAGCAGGACCTCCTTTCCTAATCCTGTTAATGTATACTCCTCTCTCATATAAGCCATCCGACACTGAGAAACCATAGTCATCATAAATAGCATCCTTGTACAAAATCACGTGATGGACAGATCCTCGGGCAGGAGAAACCGTTTCGCTGCTATAGAGACCTTTAAAATAAGTAAATAAATATTACCATAAATAATGTAGCGAAATTCAACCGACATTGATATTTCGCACGAACCATTGGTACAAGCAAAAATTTAAGTTTATCAAATAGCTAAAGGATTACCTGGAACATCATTTTCGTAAATAGGGCTAGTCGAAAACTGAAAACTAGTCCCAGGCATTACAGGCTTATGCGGCGATTTTTGCGGCGTAGTCACCGTATAAATGCCATTATTCAAATAATCACTATCCCAATTCTGTCTCCTGTTCTTCGGAGACACGATTCCATATGGACCCATTTGGACATAGTCACATTTGCAAGAAGATCTCTCCATATTGTGCACATGGCAATCTTTCATATTAGTTGTTAGAATTTCAATTTGTTGAACATCGTCCTCTCTCGTTATATTTTTATTCTTCATCGTACTCTCAGGAATGATACACGTATTTTCGTAATGGAAAGTTTTCAGTGAATTATTCAGTGAATAATTTGGTAGAGGTAAGTCATTAACGCTGTAAGGCGCAGCTGAGTTGAAGTTGGACGCCATAAGTTTGTCTTCGTCTGTTGGAGAGTACGGTTGTTTATCTGATATCCGAGTTTTGTCTGGCACCGCGTATTCTATGACTTCTGAATTACCTGCAACGAACAATTTGGAGAACTAATTCTCTAACTACAAAACGTGAATTGAACAATTAAAGTCGTGAAATAGTAACTTGATTTTTCTGTTCCTAAAATGATAGTTCTATTTAGCAGCATGCAAACTTATTCAAGCATAGCTTTGATATATACCTAAATAATTTATCAAAATAAATGTCGCGTTTATTTTTTTATAAAAAGGGAATAATTATCGTAAGTAACTATTTTCTTTGTATACTTTATCTTAAACGGCCTTCTTACCACAGTTGGCACTAGTTCGGACCGGTGTGTTCTGATCCCATGACTCAACTGCGCTATCATTGGATAAGCCTGGGCTAGATGTGGAATGACTTGAGTCTCTTGCACTGCATTCAGCACTTTCCAAAGGTCCTAACAGCAAAATATTCCTTTTTATTACTAGTATTCATGAAAATTGAAAACTGTTTATTTTGTAACATCATAATCTGATAATACATTTATTATATAACGATACCATAAAATGCACCCATGAATGTAGGGCCCGTAAATAATAAAACAGTATCAAATACAATACTTAAATATATTTCCTTTAAATCACACTCTCAATGAAATTTCAAATTGATTAGTAAGTTAATAAAACATAGCTGTAACTTAACAGTTAGTTTTGAATCAAGGTTGGTTGTCTATTAGGATTAGTAGGCTAAAATTTCTTTTACTCCAGGCTAATATTATACCTGTAACTTTGCGACAAAGCTGCAACTGCACCCTTTGTCCACTCTGTTGCAAAAGCTTAATTGCTTCTGACAAGGGTTTGTTCAAGACACTTTCACCATTAATTGTTAATAATTCATCTCCTATTGCTAATTTTCCACATTTTTCTGCTACTCCACCTAAAAATATATATGTTTTTAGTTTAAAGCCCTATTAATGTTGCTTGACTAAGTTTCACTATACCCTCGCTTACCTTCTACTAGACCACTTAATAAAATAGGTTGATTCACATCTTCGCTGCCAGCTATCGTCAATCCTAAAGGACCATTTTCCTGTTTGATTAATTCAATAGTGAACACTGCTGTGTTGCCATTCTCATTACTGCCATGACTTCTTTCGCTCTCTTTTGCACTATTATTTGGACTATCCGTGTGATGACCAGAGTCTTCTCCACTATGAACTACAGCTTTAATTTCAATATTACTAAAACTTTGCAATGACAGTTTAGCATTGTGTTTGTGAATGTTGGACCAGTCTTCGGTTAAGTCGCGTTTACGGATTTTCAGTGTAATTATATCATCGGGCGAGTTTTGAAGAATATTGAAAGCGGTATCCTGCAATAAAAACATGCCAAATGTAATTTTAAACTCTTTATCAATTATACTTCAATATATTTGCGTTTCATTTTAGTTTTTTAAATAAAAATAGTTACCAAAGATAAATTGTGTAAGGGTTGCCCGTTAATGGCAAGCAGCTGGTCTCCTGGCGCCAGAGCACCACTGCGGTGAGCGACAGAACCAGGCTTTATATCAGATATTACCATCGGCTCTTCATTACTTAGTAGTTTTTGCTTACAACCTAGAAATTATACATGAAAGGTATAATTAAAAACAATACCTTGCATTATCATCAGGAAATATCAAAACCATGTTTACAAACTTATACTAAAGCTCCATTCAGCATTGTTTAATTTAATGAATAGAAATAAGCCCTTCGTCGAAGTTTGTACTAAAACTACTGTTCTCAAAATGATTTTAGAGAAATAAGAGCACTCACCTGTTATTGTTACTCCGAGTCCAGAAGTTGTTTTTGCTAATTTTACATTAAATACACCACTCGAAGCTTCTATAGTATTAGGCATACTGAATTCTACATTCATAGTCAGGTATTTAGGATTATGAGAATCATTTCTCCGTTGCAGTATTTCATTAGCAACATCAACTGTTAGATTTTCATGTCCATTTATAGACATTACCCTATCTCTTATTTGAAGGCAACCGGATCTGAAAAAAAAAATCATTAATCAGAAACTAGCAAATTTGTGATAGCTAGTATAAATTGTCTCATTTCTTTTTTGTTGTTAATCAAAGTACAGATTTACTGTCTGTGGAATTAATATCAAATAGTTTTGTAACTTATTAAATACTGATGACAAAATAGTCACATAGTTTTTTATTGACATTAGGAGGGGTAGAGCATAATGAGATGTATTTACCACTCTGAACTTGAACGCTCGATACGGATACTACCCCAGTAGTACAGTCGACCACAGAAGTAGCTTAACACTTTAGTACCATGTCACACCGACTATTGCCCTTGTACCTAATAGTAGCTACCGTGCTACACTAACGATATTGTGACATGGTACTAAAGTGTTCAGCTACTTCTGTGGTTCACCGTATTTCCACTTTATAGAAGATCGTAGTTAAAAACACTACTTTGGACTGTTAAGTAACATCTTCAGACGTTACATTGGGATCAGGGGGACAGGTCTTCTATGCTGCCGACATTACGCTTCCTCTTGAATTTACAGGGTAAGCACGTGAGTAGTACCCAAGGAGCTACGAGCGTCTTTATGCTGCGGTAACCCCTTACCATCAGTAGGGCCGTATGCTTGTTGGCCAGGCTTATCCTATAAAAAATTGTTTGTGGGGTCAATATTAAACAGAAGATACTGTATCGAGAACATCTCCATAAGCCTGTTATGTTTTACTTTGTAACATTATGGTGGTAATCAAGCATAGGGCCTACCTGGTAAACGGTAATCGTAGCCTATGGACGTTTGCAACACCAAGGGTATCACTTGCGTGTTGCTGACCCTGTAAAAACCTTTTCACGCCTCTTTGAAGAACCCCAGAAGAAGAGCTCTGCAGGAAGCTCATTCCATAACCTGAGTGTACATGGGAGAAAATTTCTCTGAAACCGTGTACGGTACGGTACGGTACGGTTGCGTACTGTAGTACGCGACCACTTAAGTTCCAACTTGTGAGGATGAACTTCCTGACGCCTCTTCCTTACTTGGAGTGATTTTTCGGTAATACAGACCTATACGCAGGCGACTGTGTGGCAACATGCGATATCACCAGAGCTGTGTTCTCCTCGTGCACCGCAAGTCCGCTACTTTGCCCAGGAGGCACTTCCAGCTGTATGTTCAGTGACTCCGTGCGACACACGCTCAGGCTCATGTAGTTTTGTTGACTGTCTGTTGGGTTAATCAACTAGTCGCATATTTACATTGGCTTAGTTGCGGAGGGAAAACTAGAAATGGATTCAGGGTGAACGCCTAAACAAACTGAACGTCCTACTCTTGGGTTTGCCTTATATAAAGTTTTTGTTCGTTCGGATTTTAGTCTTACGTATTTTGTAACGCTAATAGTGTATAGATAGTTAGTAATTAAAAGTACCTACCAATTGCCACCTTTAATATCTTTTATTGCAGGCTATACTAAGCATGCCTTATTATAATATGAGCAATTAATTTCGAGTTACTGTAAACAAGTTATCCATACTAATAATAATAGTGAAAAAGTAGCATGTCTAGCCGTTACTTCTCAGCAGCTTAACCGATTTAGATGAAATTTGGCATGGAAATGGATTACATCCTAAGAAAGGACATGGGATTCTTTTGGGACATCCACGTGGTTGGATCCGCGGGATTCATTATCCTAGCCTAGCAATAAATTTTGTATTAAGTCCTTATTTTCAGTAATGTGTAAAAGAGATAGAAACTACATTAAGAATAGCAATCATAGAGGCATCTTACCATAATCATCTTGTAGTCCCAGTTTGGGCATCGAACTCTGTCTGTAGTTTCTTTGCCGATGTTTCTTGGGGTTAAGAGTGCCCGATATAGAATTCTCTGCAAAAAAGGATGGTCCTCATTTTAAAATAGCAAAAATATAGCAGCAGCAGATGTGCTATTGACTATACGTGAATTAATAATATTTTTAAACAACTAAATGAGAAACAAGCTGACGGCCCACCTGTTGGGTAAGCGGTTACCGTCGCCAATAGACACCTGCAATAACTAGGAAAAATCACTTGATATGGCAGGTGCGTTGCCAACCTGAGCGCTAAGATGAAATGCGGTTCAGGCCCAGTAACTACACTGACTACCTTTCCCTTCAATCCAGAACACAGCGAACTGTTTCACGGCTGAAATAAGAACGGTGGTGGTACCCACCCAGACGACCCTACATACGGGCCTACCAACAAGAAAATAATTAAATATGGGCAAACACGATGATTACCGAGAGACATTAATATATTAGAAGTCTATCTGTACACAATGTTGCCAATAGCTAAATATTCTACACTTTGGCGCAGACAATGGTCACAAAGTCTGCTATTGACATTTCATATTGCTTTTTGATGTTATCGCAGAACAAATTGGTCTATTTGAGATATTTCTTTGTCACGCTCGCGTCTCTATGACGCCTGTCGGTTACGTGTTAGTCTTACAGATAGGAATTAGGTTTTCTATTTAACTTCCATTGTGATATATTTGAAGAGGGCTATGCTCGGAGTTTCACTGCGTGATCGAATCAGAAATAATGAGATCCGCAGGAGAACTAAGCTCGCCGACATAGCCCAAAGATTTGCGAATCCCAAGTAGCAGTGCAAGGGGTACTGACAGCCGTTGCGACAGAAAGGTCCTCGAGAGGCGGCCGTGTACCGGGCGACGCAGCGTTGGTAGTCCCACCATAAGGTGGATCGACGAACTAGTCGAGGAAAGTCGATGGTTTCGGGCAGCGCAGGACCGATCGGTTTGGAGATTCTTGGGGGAAGTCTATGCCTAGGAAGGAGGAGGAAAAATCTAAAATATGTCATCAACATTTCTGCCGAGAGAAGCCCACAGCTGGGCATAGGCCTCTTTTTTGGCAGGGGAAACTCTAGCGTGTACATGCGCTTAGCCTGAAAAAAAGGCCTATGCCCAGCTGTGGGCTTCTCTCGGCTGAAATGATGATGATATATTTTAGATTATTCCTCCTCCTTCCTTCGCAGGTAACCTTTACACCGAAACCGGGGCTTAAAGCAGGCGAGAACTTTGAAGAGTCCTTAAGCCATAGGGGCGAATCCTTTCAGGAGGATTTCAAATTGACAGACATCACTTGTTGTAGAGATGTCCCGCTGTCATTTAGGGTCTCCGAGGCGCTTGAGCCATGACTTCAAATGATATCTTCTGAATAAGTTAAGTTTCGCACAATATAACCAATTTTATATCAAAGAATAGTCATGTCTGGCTTAGATTACGGAAACAAAGCAATTTTCGCCATGGTCGATCCCAGGATGGATCAATCGAAATTTGTTATCTTGAGCTCCTCCGTGCTTCGGAAGACACGTTAAGCCGTTGGTCCCTTATTTTTTTCTGCCACCGCCAGCCACTCACCAACCCGCATTGGGCCAGCGTGGTGGTGTTATGGCCCAAACTCCTCATGTGTTTTTCCCATGTAGGAAGGCCTTCGCCCAGCAGTGGGACGTATATAGGCTGGTGATGATGATGATGATGAATAGTCATAGGGTAGTTTCCAATAGAATTTTGGGTGACGACTGGAAAACCAAATCCCCCTTGAAGAAGAAAGCAGCTAAATAGGAGTTGGAGGGTAAAAAAACTTTTTGTAGTTCTATGTCCTTGTGGTGAGTAAGGTCAGTACTGTTTGAAGAAGTATATATAGCATATTCTTCTAATCTAAGTATCGTGACTTTCAGTTGACTTTAAGACGGAGTTCAGATTAACAAGATTAATTAATTGGATTTTTAGTTCAAGTCTTGATTAGAGAAAATTAAAACGTTTAAGACAAATAAAAATGAACTTTATTTATACAACAGCAGCAGACTTCATTATATTCATTTATTATGCTTTTTATTGAACAGTCACGGGCGGCGAGAAGTCAACACACGTTATTGCTTGCGACTGTGCAGTCACGTCTGAGAAGGTTTACACACTTAAAGCATCAAAATATCTACAATTGCACTATGTAGTAGTAATGAATGGAGTATTGAGACCGTCCACTTGTCTGTTTGTGTAACTAACATAGCTTATTTATGGTAACTAAATGCTTAAGACGAGAACTGCTGCCGACAAACTGCATGCGTAGTTTTGCAGACTTCTTGAAATTGTAATTGTAGGTGTTTGTTGAAATAAATAAATTATAAGACAAGTCTTAAATTTTAATGGTTTCATATTTTTAGAAATGACTGTACATGAGTGGTCTCAATAAATTTAAACATCGTCCAAGAACACAGAATATGGGTACCAAAATACTCATAAACTAAAGTTTAACCAACGTTATTACCTAGATTTCCAGGATTAGGTACTATAAACGAATGATCCTATCTTTCATTTTATTATTATAAGGAATATTAGAAGCAGAAGAATAATGTATTTTCTTTGTATGAATATAAGAAAACATTGGAAGTATAAACCGAAGTTCTCTTTGAACCTGAATTGAACTTTGTCATTTATTAGCTGAAGCACATTATAGACATCAAAACTTAAGTCTTTGAGTTATACGGGAGAAGTTTGATGTTCGTATGTATGTAAGTACGCTAGTGCAAGCTACTAGCGCTGAGCGGATTATTTTCTGTTTCAAGCAATGCTTTTTTAAAGCGACAAGCGTGGAAAACAAGCGCACGGTCCACCTTATAGTAAGGGGCTATCATCAACTATAGACACTCGCATCACCTTGGGTTCTACTCACGCGCTGCGTACCATATAATAAGAACTAAAGATCTCGTTGTGTTCTTATTATTATTACTACAGCATAGAAGACGAGTTCCCTGCTTATAACATAGCGCTGAGGAGCTCGGTGGCGTAATGGTTTAAGTGTTCTAGCTTCGATTACGAAAACAAAGCAACTTTTGCTATGGTCGATCCCGGGATTAGTAATCTCGAGCTCCTCCGTGCTTCGGAAGCCGTTGGTCTTGTATGTTACTGCAACTGCTTTAACCAACCATCCGGCCATGGGCCAACGTGGTGCTGTTATGGCCCAAATTTTTTATGTGTTTCTCTCATGTAGGAAGGCCTGCGCTCAGCTGTGGACGTATAAGTATAGGTGACAATGATGATGATAGCCTATAGATGTTCGTAACACCTTGGGCTCTACTCAAGCGCTGAGTACTAGGGTAATCGTTTTGTTGACAGCACCATTGACGGACCTACCGGCCGCTGGCGAAGCAGCGGGCGTGTGCGGGACTCGCCCAGCGTCTGAATTGACCCTTGGAATACCCGCCGAAACTCCTAGATAACTCCCGTGCCTTTCGCGGTCTGTGGTTTGGGGTTTGCGAAGCAAATTCACCAGACCACCCCCAGATGTTTAACTGCCCCTTTTTTTTCGGAGTGTAATCCGCTTACAGACGATACCCTAAACCGCTGGTTAGGTGGACCAGCGGACCGTCGGCTAGACGTGGGCCTGTGCAGGGTACGCCCAGCTACTGATCATAGCGGCACTGGGAATACCTGCTAAACCACTCCGGTTTCCCCATGCCCATAATGGAGACGACCCGGGGTTTGCCAAAGCATTTCACCGAGCCGCCTCCGAGCAGCCCGACCCTAGAACCGACAAGAGATGTTTAACTGCCCTATCTTTATTCAACTACACAATCTTAATATAATTTTTATAATAGTAATGTTAGTTTTCAGGACCATGGTAATTATTTCACGTCATTGAAAGCCCGGCCAGCTCTATGTACAGTATACTGAAAAATAGGTAAATGGTCAAATGGTAATGGTAGGTGTCCATTTTCTTTTTATTTGCTTTGTTGCGTGGTACTAAACATGATTTTTATAGAAAAAACTGCAACACAGTCTAATATTCATCATGGCGGCTATGTCACTTTGGTGACGTTTAGTTGACTTTTATGACCCCCGCCACATTGCCATACTAAATAACTGTAAATCGACGAAAAATTTCAACTTTCAAACGAATTATTAGTATTTTTCCCGGATTCAGGACATTTTTCCTGATTTTTTGAGATATTGTACATATACTTGGCCGGATATGAAACATCTCCTTTTGGGAATTCGATTACAATTGCAGCTTATTGTGCTACTTAGTATCAACTGCTTTTAATCAATTTAAACGATAGCTTGTTGCAATCATCCGTCTCTTTACATTAGATCAAACGGCTGATATATACTTTTGTAATCGATCGCACATAATCAAGAAGTAGAAATAAAATCTTAGCCCGCTAGAGTAAAACTTACTATAATTAAAATTTAAGTGTTCGCTTTTGAATTGGACCAGAACTGTAGTTTGCTTTCAAGTTGGGCTATTCAGAACAAGTTTGCTCGAGGCTGGGAAGAATTAACTCGGTAATCATTATATCTCCCTTCTCCCCGCCAACGCTATCAACTAGGTACAACAGAAATACAAGTGTATGTCGAATCCTCGTGAAATTTCTGATTAGCTGGCCAATTAAAAAGGTATAAATATTTGAATAAATGGAAAATATTTTTCAAATAAATGGCGAATTGTTTTCTCTCTAAGAATAAGTCGTTAAAAGTTTTATGATAATTGTAAATTCTTATGAAGCCTTGCACCTTTTCTTTGCGGTTTAGTTTAGATAGTTTTTAACTATTTTGCGTAATTCTACATCGGATTGGACGATAAAAAACTTGTGTTTTTGTTTTATTGCATTTAAGCACAAGATTATTATATTACGTTTACAGCGAGACATGTTAATCCACCTGCCGCATGAGCATGAATTATTTGTTAGGAAAAATTTGAATGTAATTTCAAAGTTACAATAATTTTGTCGATTTACGCTCACAGGGCTGTTACTAACCTCTTGTATACCTTCCACCACCATGAACTATCACGTGCCTGGGCGCTACGTGAAGCCTCGTGAAGCCCCCCTCACAGTTCTCCAAATAACACATCACTTCTTCTGCTGTATAGTTATTTCCTTCGATCACGTGGTCATCAAAAGCTAGCAGCTGATCTCCAGGATGTAGGGCACCACATCTAAAGAAACAATCAGGAGTATCATTGTTTCAAAGGATAAAGTTACTATGCTTAAACATAGAGAGATTATTATATTAATATCTAGCTAGGTGTTATTTTGTTACAAAATGTAATTTGATGTTGGCAATATCATGAAACTAGAGTGATAAATTATGTTATTTGATTACAAATATAATTGTAATAACAACATAAATTCGACGGACTCGAGTTTAACACTTAATTATATGGCGGTTCCTTTACCAAAAATGGCGCCACGGTAGATTTTGTTAAATGTAAAATATTTGTAGTAAATTGAATCTTACAGTCTTGGGTTTTTAGAGGATATTATTAAAATATAATTATTTCTCGTAGTATAAAGCAAAAGTGACCAAAGTGGCTAAATTTGGCACTTATACTTACTATCTACTGATAGAAATGGTTATAAGTAAATGATTTTTAGAGATGAAAAATCCTATCCTTTGATTCCATTATTTTTAGTTAATAAGTCATAACGAAAAATCTACAAAGGCATACATACCTATCGCTTATACTCGCTGGTAATATGCTGTCGATATAAATAGCGTTTGATGTGCCAACCCTCTGATAAGTATCTGATCCTGTACTGTAAACTTCGTCAGAGTACCTCTGGTTGGTCAGAAACAATCCAAGATCTTCATTGCACGGCCTTTCAATCTCTATGAGAAGAGGGCCAGTAGCCAACTTAACTGATTCCATGATTGACACGTCATATTCTATAGTGAGGCTTGTCACTTGAGGACAGTTTTGGAGTAATTGGTGGACTTCTGAGAGCGTCTTGTTTGTTAATGATATCTAAAATAAGAAAGATTTGTAAATAAACAAAACAAAATATTTGCACGCACCGTCATTTGGGTTTTCAATGTAAATAATTGAAATTGGATGGCTAAATTGTGTTATATAAGTAGGAACTATTGAATTTCCAAGCTATAAATTTTTCACAAAATTTGTAATCTGCAAAATAGAGATTCGAAAGATTAATAAAAGAGAAACTCTTATTGTGTACTTACATGATCAACTTTCAACAGCCTGTCACCAGGCTTGATCCGTGACGTATTATACGCGGCTCCACCAGGCCTTACATGAGTCACCACCAGAGGTTGCGCGTCCAAAGACCTGCTATTTAAAACCAAGTCGGCACTTGGAGCTGAGTTCTCAGGAAGACCGCCCCTAATGGTGATGCCGAGGGAGCCGTTGATCTTCTCGACAGGAACTTCAGCTAGCTTTGTCGTGATGTAGAGGGAGTTTTGTGACGCTGCAAGAAGAAATATAATATTTTAGCTAGAAATAGATTAATTATAGTTTTTTCCTAAAGAGGAAGCCCTTGGCCTTCGTATCACCGGAAGGCAAATGATAATAAGACCGAAGATGGGTGCGAGATACACATGAACTCCTCAACCACAGAGGAATTACTGGCTATCCTACCTCCATCTGTCGGAACACGACAATGCTCTTAGCATTAGTGCTATGGCGGCAGACTTAGGTAAGACGGTGGTAGCTAACCAGGCGGATTATGAAAAAGCCCTGCCATCAATTAAACAAAGAAAATTTTCGCCCCCGGGAGGTAATTGCACTCCGGGACTCCTGAACTCCTCAGAGCACCATAAAGATGAATATGGCTTAGAAGATATTTATTTGTCCAATCTTTTAATCATATTACATAATTTATACTGAGCGAATTAGAAACGAATAGCAGCATTATTTATTTAAAATTTAGATCTAAATCTACTCTATTCATTACGTGTTCTAGTAAGGTTTCATTTTATATCGGTGCTTATTAGTATTCTGTTAGGATTTCTTCAGATAACATTATATAGTCTACATTTTATAAGCAAAAAGCTAAGTTTGCCCCATTATAATCCGAAGACTGCCACCTAATATCACACGCAATCACCAAAGTTTCGCATTGTTAAGGAACTGAGAATCAGCTACCAGAACAATATTGCCACATTAAGGCTTTGCTTACGGAACTTGTGTGTAAGTTATTTAATATAACTTAATGAAGTATAGAACCAACAGATTTATGAATAAAGCTAGAAATAATACAATTAAGAAGGAAATTTGTGATAATTTTAAAAACCCAAAAAAAATGTGGGAAATTATTAACAAACTTACAGGTAGAATTATGCAGGCAGTTGATGAGCTGCTTCTAAAATCATTTAAACTGAAATCCAAAGCATTAGCAAATAAATTTGGTCAAGACTTTACAAATAATGTTTTGATTGTACTGAATGCATGTAATGAACCATTGCTCGATGAGACCTCATATATAAATACTCCATCTTTGACATTACGAATGAGTAAAACTAACGAAAATATTGTTTCAAAAATAATTAAAAATATGAATGACAGGAAAAGTCCGGGGTTTGATAAAATAAGAGTCAAGGACATTAAATATATCACGAATGAGATCTCTCCTGTACTAACTCACTTAATAAATCAATGTATTACTAGTTCTACATATCCAGACAAACTAAAGATTGGACTGGTTAGACCTATATATAAAAAAGGTTGTTATAAAGATACTAATAACTATAGACCTATTACAATATTGTCATGTATAGACAAAATAATTGAAAAATATTTTGGTAATAAAATAAGTGACTTCTTATCGAGTAATGGTATTATTAATCACAAACAATATGGTTTCCAGAAGAATAGGAGTACCACTCAATTATTGTCACACTTTACAGATGAAATAAATAGTCATTTAAATGATAAGAAACATGTAATCACAGTTATGATTGATTTTAGCAAGGCATTTGATACATTAAACTATGAAATATTGCTTAGTAAGATGCAGCAGAATGGTATACAGGGTCCTATGACGGAATGGTTCAAAAACTATCATACAAAAAGATACAACTCGGTATATATAGCAGGAGAACATAGTGAATTAATACTATCATCCCATGGCACAGCTCAAGGATCAATAATCGGGCCAACCGAGTACTTGATATATGTTAACGACATGTTTAATGTGTTCCGACATGCCTCTGTGTACCAATTTGCTGATGACACCTGCCTAATAACAGCGCATAGTGACGTCGAGGTGGCTCAAAATATGATGCAGGTAGATTTTGATTTGTTATGCAGGTGGGCCCATGATGTTGGACTAACAATAAATTATCAAAAAACTAAGCTAATGCATATACAATCTCCATATATAAAGGCTAGCTCGACTCCACAGATAGTGGCTCATGAACATAAATGTATGCACTCTAGACAGATCCCTTGCTACTGCAAACCACTAGAAATTGTAAAACAACATACATATCTTGGCTTAAAAATTGATTCAAACTTTAATTGGGGCCCACATATTCATCATGTTTGTGATAGACTGAGAGCTATATTGGCGAAACTTTGTTTAGTTAAACATAAGATGCCCTACAATACACTAAGATTGTTTTATTTGTCTATGGCAGATTCTATAATAGGATATGGTGTTTCTAGTTATGGAAGAACATTCAAAACATATTTAAAAGATATTTACAACTTACAAATAAGATTGTTAAAAGCCATAGTACCGTTAAAAATTAAATACAGATATAAAGATGATTATGAAAAATTGTTCCAACATTGTAAGGTACTGAATGTTTTTGACAAAATTGAAATGGCTTTAGTATCTGAAAACTTTGTAAAAATAAGTCAATTAAAAAAAAGAAAAAGGTTGAGTAACATGCGTAAATTACAAAATATTAATACATTTGAATTATTTAAATTTAACAATTATTATGGGAAAAGAGTGTGGTTGTACATCCTTCCCTATATACTTAATAAATATCCCAAAGAAATAATAAATAAATTTAGTAATAAAAATATCAATCAAGTGAAGCGAATTTTAAAATGCTATTACATATCTGGAAAGTGTATAGACAAGGATGTAAAATAAAATAAAGCTAGAATGATTCTGCCTACCTAACTTAATTATAGAATAAAACAATACATATAATATAATACATAAAATAAATAAATAAAATGTAACCATGAGTAACTCCCCAGGGATAGCTATAATCTTTAATTTTAAGATTTTTTTTTATATCTCGGGTAATATTGTTTAGTACGTGTACTTTAAGTGAAATAAACAGATTTAAATTTAAAAAAAAATTTTTTTTATTTTAATTTATCTCTAATTGCAGTTGTAGCGCTTCCCTTTTCTCGAGAAAAGTTTATTAAGGTAGGTAACACACTGACATAACTTATTGATTACGGTGTAGGTATGTATTGCAGTACTAAAATTTAGTTAGGATTTAAAAAAAATGAATTTAGTTTATTCGGCTTACAGTATAAACTTTTTTTTACTATCTCTCTTTCGATTGCAAAACTATAGACGAAATGAAAATACAAAAAAAAATGTGATTATAAATGAAAAATCAATATGAATCGGAACAATGCGAACTTTAAAAACTTAAATACACAACCAAATGGTCACCACTCAGTGTATGCTGCAATGTCACTGCAGGTCACAGCGCTGATCTTCCGTATCGAGGTCGTAGAGTCACAATCCCTTTATTTTGAAATCCGTAGATATTTAAATAAATGTCACCTAAGTCAGTGATATAAGCTGAATGTCAAAGATAGATTATGTCAATGGGCTTAGATGCATAAATCGTAGATCAATAAATGATCTGTGTTTGAATTCACTCAATTCTAATCAGTAGCGATAATGACAGAATCTACTACGCTGACGATACCGCAATATTGGAATCTAATAAATCAAATGCATAAAAGCTTAGTCAATATCAATGAGCGGCTTACAAAATGTAGACTAAATTTGTCATGAAAACATTTCATCAGATTCAACTTGTGTTCAATTAGTTAGATGATATATTATTATTTATACCCGACGTTTCGATTACTATAGAGGTAAGGCAGGTTACTACGATTTGTATAGTGCTCGCGATAATGTAACACAATAGTATAAAGACTAAAGTTTGAAACAATCAGTTCAAAGTTTCACATTTACTTTGAAACTTAAACCATTTTGTAATACATCTGGATTAGTACCTGACCTGGAGATGAAACTTAGAGAAACGAATTTGATTGAGATCGAGACAACAGTCTAATGCCGCCAAGAGCCAGTAAAGAGGTTGGAATTTACTGATAATTTATCCCTGTAATATTAAAAGGCTGTACTAACACAGATCTGGAGTAATGGATTTTTTTCTCAATCAGATGTGCTATGGATATTAGATTTTTTTTAGTTACTCTGCTATCAGTCTTTCGACTATGAGCAGATTTGTTGAGAGTAGATTGTCTGGTGAAGTTATTCCCCAATAAGAATACCTTCATACGCAACAATTAGCGCAATAATTAACGCCAAGTTCGAGGTTCCTGCGACGTTACGATTGATGCAGTTTGGTATGGTGAGCTGGGAGGCCAGTTGGTTAGGACGGCTTTTCAGCCTGCTCTGATAGTATATCTGATATATGGATACTAGATAATGACGAAATATTGTAAGTAACATATTTTATGTACATAAAATAAACATTAAATAATTTTACAAACATCCAAGACTAGTGAACAAAATAAAATTATTCATACTCATCAAAGAAACAAAACCGGGTTCGAACCCGGGACATTTGGTTTAGTAGGCTAACTGTCCACTTGACACGACTGTAACTGATGGTTTACTGATGAAATAACTTTACAAGTTTCGCGGCATAAAATATTTATTTAACACTCGTAGGTAACGGTTTACAGAAAGATAGCAAAACAGTGTTGCTCGCGGATGCTTACAGACTGTACAATAGTACCCTCAAAAACATTGACATAAATTTGTTACATTTTGGAAGACAAAAATGTTACCATGTATTAATTAAATTTTCCACCTAAAATTAGGAAATGAACCGTCGCTAACAACGACAGTCGTCAAATTCTAAACAAAATTAAAAGTGATACTAACACTACAATCCCAGTGTTCCTTGTAGCATCATTTAAATCCAACAATTCAAAGGAAACTCTAATTCTTTAATAATACGGTTATTTTCGTCTGAAACATAATTATTATTGAGCAATTCTGATGCCCACTGTACAGCTGCAATTTCCAAGAGCTTGTCAGACACGCTTACATTATGCTTCCGTTTCAATTTCACACGTTAACATATTCACACCCTTGTCAAGCTCATCCATGTCCTTTCTGTGATTATTTTTATCAGCTATCACGAGAAGTACACGTCATGTCTTATAAGGTATTTCTTTTGAAAGATATCAACAGTTAACAAGTTTCGAATTTATAGTCGTTGAATTAACTGAAGATGAAACACTGCGAAAACGCGACACGTGCGTTACGTTGTCGCGGCGTCTGCGCTGCGCATACCTTCATCGAACGCCTACGCTGGACAAACGCTAGTGTGAAGGCGCTCTTAGATAGACTGAGATAAATATCGCTAAGAGACTCTGAACGCTAAGCAAATGGTAGTGAAAACGAGCATAAGAGTGTCTGTAGGCTACCGAAACTGCTTACCATCAGGCAGACCATATGCTTGTTAGCCACCCCTAACATATAAAAAGGCATTTTAGTAATCATAAAAAAATATGAACAGTCGACAGCGAATCAAGAGTAACAGTTTGACCTTGACGTCGCCCTTATTACGCTTGTAATAGAGGTAGCTTTCGTAGTGTAACTGTTACACTCGTATTTCTCCTTCTACAAAAGAGCTAAGATTTTTAGCCAGAAAATTAAAATTCATAAATTTAACACGCCATAGACGGACTCAATCACTATTTAAGATTTGATTAGCCCCAAATCCTCGCCAAAGAACTCTACTTCATCCCTAGAATGTAACAGTAAGCTATTGAAATCTAAAAATATCTTAGTTTCTATAGAGAAGATGGTTGGAGTGGACCATCTGCTAGGGATCCCATCACGTGAATAATAAAGTGCCAAGCCCGTCCTCACATTTTCCGACAAACTGACACCGCGAGCTCCGTATGCGTGAATCGGACCACTTAAAATTTGACACAAAGTGAATTAACTTATACACATTTCAAAGATAACTGACATTTTCAGAAGTCCCGAGACCACGATCTATGTAAAGTAATCGAAACGTCGGGTATATAATAATAATGAAACTTCTAACAAAACACTACTTAAATCCGATAAACTGGTTTTATATAAAATGTGTAGTGCTCGTACAAATATAAGACAATACTAAGATGAATGGGCATGTGATTCCAACATTTGTAAAAATTATTATTATTTATAATTTAATTATTGCATCTTCAACAAATATGCGAAACTTTAAACTCACCGTAATTAGGCATATAATATTCGACTTCCAGTGACGCTCTCTCTTCCACATTGTCCAAGAGTCGCAGCACTTCCTCATTAGTGAGTCTAGCTGTTGAGATTCCATTGACACTGCAGATCCTGTCGCCTGGAGCTAATCTATCGGAATCTTGGGCTACGGAGTCTTTGGTGAAGCCCACTATTGAGGGTACGATGCCTGGTTCTGATCGACCTGAGGACAAAATGGATTTGTCAGATGAAATCGGAAACATTATGACAAGACACACAAATCTTATTTTCAACTTTTTTTCAACAAAAATGGAATTCCAGTCCAGAGTTAATAAAGTAAATCTTATCCAAGTATTGAAAAGACACTTCAGATATTCACAGACACTGGCTGTGATCTACTGTCCCCAGCTTTAATAAGTCAGGGTTACAGAACTGATAAATTCTTTCCTGATACAACCAGCATGACGACCAGGTAGCCGTTGGATGCAGGCTGCGAAGAACCGTTTTATTTAGAAATCGTAGCGGTTAGCCTTTGTTCAGCTGTGGACATCATAAGCTGGTATGATGATAATGACTTTCAGCAAACCTCGTCCCCGGCATCATCATCAACAGCCTACACACGTCCAGTTGCTGAGAACAGACCTTCGTCATGGGATGAACACATTTGTTTGGGTTATAGCTTTTGCAGTTAGAACCGTGACAACGGCTTCTCCGTAAACGTTTTTGATTGATCCACCCAGAACCAACCATGGAAAAAGTTGCTTTGTAACCGAAATGAAAGCGCTGAAGACACTACACCAGCGAGCTCCACATTATCTGAATACATCTTCAAATGTAGATGGTTACGGTCCAAAATGTCTAGTCAGCTAACAGTCGATACCCTCAAAAGCAGCAAAACCAATGAATGTATTTAATTAATGGATTCCAATCCTACCCGCGTCACAGTTGCGTGGTAAACACACCGAACTCCGTTCAAAACAAATCCTGTGCAATTACTTTGATGTTAGCCATAATAATTAACGTTGCTATAAATCGAGCTGGTAATTAGTATGTGGTTAACTGAGCAGCAATTGTTAAATGATCCGTTGTGGTGTAAATACTAAATCAGGCTTATGTTACACAAAAAACTGGCCAAGAGTGTGTCAGATACCCATACTGTTGTGAACAACTAATTTATCTCCTCTTGTTCGTAGTTTGTGAGTTATGTTATGATGCTTAGTAATTTATATCATGTATGATTAATATAAAACAAAATAATTAAACATAAAAGTTTGTACTAATCTCTAAGTCAACAATTTAAAAAAAAACATGCTGTTTTAGAAAATAAATTCATTGAACCTATAAATAATAACATTAGTAACCTTGGCTAATAAACACTAAACTCTTAGTTTTAAAAGTCTTGGCAGTGAGACGATAAAGTGCTCCCAAAATAATTAATGACTCAAGTCGACGAAAGCGAAAATTCGACGAATTCAATAAGAAACACTGAAAGTAGCGCGAATATAAAATAACGAAGTAAAAACAAAGTTTTTTCACTATAATATTTTTTGTGTATTTGTTTCCCATTCATTCACGACAATGTGTTCCTGCAAGTTTCGTCATTTTGTCCGTCGATATCAGTTTTAGCTTCGCGTGACCATACAGCCAACATACCTACAGTCGACAGCACATCAAGCGTAATAGTTTGACCTTGAGACCGCCCTTATTGCGATCGACATAGAGGCGACTTTCGTAGTGCAACTGTTATACTTGATGAGCTGTCGTGTGTACATTAATTTTCGATTGTTACATAGTCGGTTTCATGATATTTAATTAGAAAGAATTATAAAATAAAAATAAAAAAGAAAGAAATTCAATAAAAATAATTACTTCAGTGAACGCACTGTTACGGCCACTCACGCCCAAGGTCAACCAAAAGTCAAATATGTAACAACCTCCTATGGGACCCCAATTAACTTTTTAGATTATTACAACATCAGGATCAATAGCGAACTACGCCTCGCGTGCTTAATATATTTTTGAGAAACAATCTGAAAATCGGAATAGCTTCTAATATGTAGGTAATGATTTAGGTGTAATTCACTACTCCGAAGAAATTAATTTATTAGGTGGAAGGACTGTATGGTCGTCTGGGTAGGTACCACCGCCTTTCTTATTTTAACTGAGGAACATTTCGCTGTGTTTCCTATTAAAGGGGAAGGTAGCCAGTGTAATTACTGGGCATGGAAGGTATTTGATCTCAGGCTTCAAGATGACAATAACAAGTGAAATTGTCAAGGCGGAAACCACGGTTGGATTACCACCTTGGTTATATGAAAAATGGAATTGAATTCAATGGAAATAGTAGTATTACCAGTAGGTTCATGGTAATTGTTTATGACCAATCGGAGTCGAAATTTGTCTGATATTTGTGAGATGGACTTTGGATCGTCGGCGAAACGTTCATCGACGAAAACTTCGTCAGCAAAGTGATTTACAATCCTTTATTCCTCGTATCCTGTTTCAGATAAAAATTAGAACTCCTTATGAGCAGATAGCAACGGCAGTAATTGTTGAATTTATTGCGACTCAGATATTTTTGTCCTCTTTGTTGAAGAACGCAGTATAATCATTTATTTATTTATTTATTTAATAATTTATTGTACACAAAGAAATAATAAAAGAAAAGCATAATAATAAAAATCATAATCATATACGACTTGAAAATATAAAACTTTTCATAACCCTTTCATTGTAAACTTAACTGACGTCATACGACATTCACATACTCGTAAAATGCTATACATTTCTCTAACAGTAACGCTGTTAGTAAAAAGTCCATAACTCAAGCAGCAACAAAGTCAGAACCCATCTTACTTTGAAGTGTTAAAGCGTGTGCTTACAACAATTGAACGGCGATATCGACATAGTGAAAGAATATCAAGTAGACAATGGGCGCTTTTATAATTGGGATGTTGCCTAAGTTTGAATTTGGCGCTATTTTTCACAAATTCGGAAAATATATATGCTACTGTTACCCATAAAACCAATTCAAACTTAAAAGTTATGGAATATTGTTGAAGTAGTACCATTTTAAAAATTAAAAAAAAAAGTGACTTTTTTTAAAAAAAAATATCAAAAATGTTAATGATATTATTGCTGACATCAATTAAAACAATTATTATTATGACAACTATTCATAAAAACATACTTAATACATAGTTATTATCAATTTTGTCAGTATGCCCATACATTTTTTAGTAATATGGGAACATGTGACGTCACCTGTTCTGTAGATTTTCTATGGAGCGTTTTTGGACGACGCGCCGCAACACATCAAACATACCACTATATCTGTGAAACTATTGATCTTAGACATACTATTTCTTTTGCAATATTTCTTTATGAGTTATAAACTTCATATTTATGAAATTAAAAAAAAGTTGTCAACTACCCAATTTGTAACGCGACGATATTATCGTGGACGGCCACGTTACAGCGATAACACAGGGAAGTAAATAATATGGAAATATATGAAGACGCTTTTAAATTTCCGTCATAACGTTCCGTAACGTTATATCGTGCACGTCCATGTCATACTTTACTTCCCTGTGTTATAGTTGTACCGTGGCCGTCCACGAGAAGATCGTCGCGTTACAAATTATAAAAGCGCCCAATGGTTTGTTGACTTCATTCTAATTGGCAAATCTACCCCTAGCTGTCTTTCCAGTTTCGAATCTTAGTTGTTTTCAAGTGAGAGGTTTGTAGAGTCCTTATAAAACTATCTGCTCATTTGATATAAAACCAGATATAAAACGAATCAGATATGTGTGGCGTGGTCTTATACCACGCCACACATATCTGATTCGTTTTACAATAACATCTTTAAAAGTACTTTAAAGTACATAGGAATCTAAAAAAAATTGTATTTTCTGTATCTACTTTCAAATTCTTAAACAAAGTAGCAAACATGTATGACCCAGCTTAAAAGCGACAACCATTATCGATTTATCTATAAAACATTTGAATTCAAACAGAAACAAAATAATATCAGGCTATATCTTGTATTTACAGAATAATATCAATAAAAATGTATTCATTGCGTAATAGCAACATGATATTTTTTTTTTATAATACAATAAGTACCTGAATTTAGAACACATTTTTTGATGTTTAATAGCATTAATTGGATCTTTAATTATAACTTTTAAACCTTGTTTTCATTTTATTACAAAGTAAGCCCTTAAGGTAAGGATAAACTTAGGAAATATGTATCAGAAAATCATAACTCTGTATTTAGATTTCCCTACACTCCCATAGCAAACTTGGTTGTATTTATTCACCTCGACTTCGTACGATCTTCATAATAAAATCCCTCGGTAAAATATTTCATTTCAAATTCTAGGCATGACCCCGTCAATCTTGGTTTAACAACCACTTTCCGACACGTGACGTGTTTCGTTAAAGCCAACTTAGTATACGCATAAACTGTTTACTATGATTACTCCAGTCTCAAAGATGTAACCTCTTAGTATCAGAACGACTCATAAATAGGAACGTCACTACCTCATTTGAATACACCACTGGGGGTGTTAAGCTGTGATTTGTTATTCTGCAGTGTGATTCAAGAGAAATATTCGGCATCAAGTTTGGAGACGACGAGCCGCCATTGATTCTGACGTTTAAGCACAGCGCTGCGCGAAAGCGTATTCACTAGTCTCTAAGTCCATCTCTTGGCTGTGTATTTTGTCGCTGCTTTGGTTATACGACATGAAGTGCAATGGATATTTTTTTTAAATCGTTTTTCTTGTGTTTAAAATGTATTTTAATGATTTCATACGATATTTGATTGACTTTTACACAAAGATATTAAAATAAACAACTTATCAGTTCCGGCTTACCCCGTGCTCGTCGTCGGAAAGCTAGTGTCACCAACGGTTATCAAATAGTTGTCAAACAAACGCCAAAAGGTTTGCCGACAAACACCGACAGCCACACAAAGTCAAGGCTGCTGACTTTAGAGAATCGCATAGAAGACCATTTTAGGTATAACTAGATCAAATGAAAATATTGACTAGCAAGAAATTTTCTTGGGTACTTTTAAATTAAATTCAAAGGCTGTAGTAGTTTCACTAGATTCCAGAATACCTGACTATGATACAGAATTCGATAGTCTTCAACAGAACTGAGATACATAGAGTTTTCCAAATTCCTTTGGGTTCTTTTATTAGTAATCATTGTGTATATCTGATATAATTGAATATTCTGGCTTAATTACTAGTTGTTCTATGTTACTAAGATTATTCTTCGAACATTCTCATAAATCAAGAGCGAGCTCATGACTGATCTATCTTGTTAGATAGAGATAATATAGATGCATCGTGACAGAACTAAGATAATCAGATTTTTACTACCCCAAGTGACACTTTAAGTCATTTCAAGATATATATTTCCGCAATAAGTGTTAGGGATAGATTGCGGTAAGCCCCGATTTTATCTGAACGGGATCTAGGGTCCTTTGATGAGGGTAAGACGTTTGTTTTTGCACCGATTTCAAATGTAATTGTTTTTATCACTGTTTCGGCAAGCTTAATTGACTTGTTACAATCTATACGCCCTAAATTTTAGACGCCATGGGGCCAAGTGTTGATTAATTAATAAAGGTTAGTTTACTATCGGAATCCTGCCAAGTTAAAACATTTCGGGTGACCGGGATTCAGGATCAACCATGGCGAAAGTTGTTTTATTGTCGTAATCAAAACTAAACCACTCAAACTATGCCAGTGAGCTCCTTAATGGGCGTGATTTTATATTTATTAATAATTAAGGTATAAGTGGTAATTTGGGTTTACTAATGTTTTCCCGCATTTTAAGTAATATAATTTTGTTTGCTATAATTTTACAATGAGGTCGATCAATCCAACGTAGATATTGATATCTTTAATCCTAATCCAAGTTCCTTCAAATGTAAGGTTCATAAGCTTTTTAAATGATTTTATAAAAGTATATATATTCTATAACTTATGAATGTAAACATCGGAATTCAAGCTTGTATAGTATTAAGTTGAATATTCTGAAAATATGTTTATGTATTTTAGCTAAGGTAGATATTACATTTTTTCTAGAGACACATACTCGTGGGTTATAGTTTGGTATTTAGTGATAAGTTACTTATGAACATTGTAAATTAACAACTGTAACCTGTTTTGTGTCATAATAAAAAAAATAAAAAATTTCATTTGCCATAACTTTATTAGCAGCAACGTGTCATTTACCATAACTAACAAATGATATAAAATTATTTTTACTAATTTCATTGGTTATAGCAATCAAATGATACTACTTTTGAAATACATAACTTTATTTGTCATAAATTTCATTTTACATAATGTTATCATCCATAGTAAAAATTTGCCATGGCAACATGCCAACAGGCACTAGCACAAGTAGCATGTGAGCAATATTACAAGCAATCATGCAAGCAGGCATACAAGCAATACTGCATAAGTATGCAAGCACGCAAGCTGGCTCTGGCACTGGGGGGTTTGAATTACACTCTAGGGGTAGGGCAGATAAGATTACATGGACTCGGTGTTGACTGACTTGGTTTTATTTAAATAGCATTAGTTTTTGATTAATTTGTCATCTCTTTCTTAGTTACATTTTGGTGAATAATATGTTAAAATAGATATTGCGTGTTATGTCAAATATTGATCATGTTAAAAAAAATTATAGAAACGAATCAATATGGCTTGCTATTTTGGCACCTTATTCTAAGGCTTATGAGTGTTATGGCTACTAAATTTTAATGCCATGTATTGTAAGTATAAATGAGATAAGTGCACACATATATCATGTCTCAAATGAAATTATTGCAAATAATATTATGAAAAATAAAAGAATACCGCTAATTTGCAAGCAACCTTCATCAGCCTAAAGGACAATGCGTGGATTTATTTTTAAACTAGAATCACAATAAGCCATCAAATTCAAGATTCACAAAATCTTAAGAAGCAACCAATCTTCGTGAAACTTTTGAAGTAACAAGATAAACATTGATGATACTAAGCATTTCCATCGCAGAACCGATTACAAAGTTATGCTAATCCAACGACACAGTTGCTGCGTAACATGCAGTTTGCAGCCGCAACGACTCCGTCGTAGTCGTAACAATGCAGTTTGAATCGAGTCCAAAGCTCCGTGCGCTTGTAATAGCGTAGTAATATCGGTAATTTCTAAGAGCACAACAAGCGATGGATGACCATAATTTACATCAAGCGAAACTTACGCTATAAAAGTAAATTTAGTTGTGCTGATTTCGCTTCGAGATTTTGTACGGAACTTTCTGCAAGATTATCTTAATCTAATCCATGGACGAAAGTATGTTCATTCAATTTAAATTCCATTGCATTAATTTTATTAAAAGAATTAATTCTATTTCAGTAAGGTTGTCTTCTTAAGACAAAGCTTTCTATAAAAAGGCAATTTAAATTATCTGCTCATTTAGTACTGAATTTAATTCACGAGACGATAAATAATTAAGCAAATAAAAATCTCTGTCCCTAATAGACGTGGAAACTTTATCTTGAATTTAGATAAAGCACTAAGCGGACAAAAAGTTATTCCGATATCGGAATGATCGTTATAAAAATATTGATAATGCGCATTCCAACACTCAATCAGCTCATTCAGCTACTACCACAAGCTAAAAGCCATTTATAATGTTCACACTAATGAGCGTTGATTGTCCGTTAGTGTTCACTAAATATGTAATATTAGCTCTCCGGATCGCATGCAATGATGATTGGGAAACGCGAATAGATTAGAGCGAAATTGATATTTTGGTTTGATTGTTTCTGACCCAGCAAATGTTATGAAAATGCTGTGCTAACCTGTTTTTTAACCGGCTTCAAAAAAGGAGGAGGTTTTATGTTCCGCTGTATGTATTTTATTTAACTAAGTATCTAAGATAGAATAAACACATCAGTTATTTCAAATTAAATTATAATTATTTATTTTTGGTCTATGTAAAAATGTGTATGTCTGTCTTTTACGTTTTCACTCTTAAGCCGCTGCACCGATTTTAATGAAATATAGCATTGAGGTAGATTACATCCTCATAAAAGGAAATAGGCTACGTTTTGGAGCGATAACCGACATACAGGCGGGCGGAGCCACAAGCGGCGTCTAGTAGTAGTTAATATTTTCAGGCACTTACTTATTGAATCTTTAATAAAGTAAAATATAAAAAAGCAAAGTAAAAATCTTTCATTAGCAAATGGTTTATTTTAGAGTAAATAATATTAGTTTTTTTTTAAAGTAATTATGAATGAAACATGACAGCATAAAATGTAAAATTAAAAATTTTAAGTAACCCCTGGCCTCATTAATCATCTATCTAACACCATCTCATTGAGAATATTCTTATGAGCCCCAACACGCTATATCTGTCGTAAGTTTCTGAAGAATTAAGCATTCCGCAGACTTTTTAATGGTATAGGATCAGCTCAAGGTTAGTATGTCATAGGAATGTCACCAAAGTGACAGCACACCAAATTTTAAATCAATCGGATCTGTAAAAGATAGTAAAACCCTTTCATCATGTAGAAAATGAGTTGATAGCCATAAAACGTCTGAACTGATGTTCATAAATTATAGCTATAAACTATCCTAATCACGTCAACTTTCAAACAAATATTAACAAATCAAAATTGGTCCATTCGTTTAGGAGCAACGATGCCACAGACAGGCACACCGATACACAGATACACAGTCGGACACGTCAAACTTATAACACTCCTCTTTTTTCACCAAAATAATCTCAAATCAATAAAGTACTAATTTAACGTACTCGATCCAAAGCTACTCTCTCACATGCACCCTACAGCAGATACTTTGTGCGGCGTATATTACACGAATGCATGTATCAATGTGATGGCAGCGTCTGAGGCCGTTTCACATGCAAATACCTACGAAGATTTGAATATTTAAGGCCACGAGCGAGATTCGCTTCAGCTGTGAACTGCACCAGACTAGACAGATTGGGAATGGAAATTAGCGACTTCTAGACAGCCATAGTCCTCTGGTATAATTCTCTTCATGTCTGTTATGGGATAGCGAAAATGTTAAATTTATTATTTACTTATTTACTGCTGTCCACCCGCGTGGATGTCGGTTATCGCACCAAAAGGTAGCGTATGTCCTTCCCAGCGTCTTAAACTATCTTCCTATCGAATTTCAACGAAATCGCTGGAGCGGCTTAGAATAGAAAATGTAACTGACAGACAGTTACTTTCGCATTTATCATATTAGTATCGATTAACAAATATGTCTGCAAGCTATTGATATACTTTTAAGCCTTACTTTGAAGAACTGAAAAAAAATAGTTTCTTTTCTAGGTAATCAAATATAATAGCTACTCTGTGATTCCCGGTAGATATCGCTTAGTCCCAGAATTTTCAAAAGTAATTTGTGTTTCTATTTCTGTGATCATTTAAATTCCTCGCCACTCCTTATTTGCATCTTAATGGGAGATAATAAGCTTAAAGTTTTGAATTGAATCTAAGATAAGTATCTGCTTCTTGAAAGCGATTCTACACTGGCGAGTAAAGAAACGACGTAACACTTGCAAGTTTATGAAACCCATATTCCAAGCACGTTAATAAGTCGAAATGTATGATTTCGTATCATTATGAAACTTGCTTATTCATCATTATATGATTATCAGCCTATTTATGTCAAACTGTTGGGCAGAGGCCCTCCTGCATGGAATATATGACGAGTTTGGGCCATAAAGCCACCACGCTGGCCCAATGCATGTTGGTGGGTTAAAGCGACCAGGACCAACGGCTTAAAGTGCCTTCCGAAGCATGGTCAATCAAACTTTGTAATTTTGGCCATGGTCATCCCGGGATTGACCATGGCGAAAGTTGTTTTTGTAATCCAAACCAAAGCGCTCAAACTACTACGACACGTAGCTTTCTTAAAATGTAAAAAAATGAATTATTTATTTATTTATAGTAGAAAAAAAAGTCTTTTTTGGAGTGGGTGCTTCACTTTCTATTGTCTCTGGAAACAGCTTAGTACCAACTCCAAAAAATTCATTTTAGGAGGTAAGTACCTCGGTACCGAAATTGAATTATTTTTTCCTTTTAAGTGTTTTGAAGTCGGTTTTATTTTAGTTCAAAATATTATTTTTTTCTCATTTTTAAGTGATTTCCTAAGGTCAAAGCAAGATGGGTGACCGTCAGCACTATCGACTTGTCTGTCTCTCAGTCTTTGGTTAAAATACGTATTGAAAGAATTATCTTCTAACTCTTAACCGTTAAGGAGTTGTATTCCTTCCTTCCTTCCATCATCAGCTCATTAACATGAGATGGTGACTAACAGAGGCAAATACTTTGAAAAAAAGTAAAATATGTCATACGTGCCAATAAAATTTGAGGTTTGCCCTCGATTTTCCTAGGATCCCATCATCAGATCCTGACTTGGTGACAATGGGACCACCACTGGAGTATACTCTATCGAATAAAATCGGTCCACAATTGACAGAGAAATAGGTGAACATACATACAAAAGAAAAAACATACAGTGGAACATATAACCTCCTTCTTTTTTGAAGTCGTTTAAAAAAGGAAGTTAAAAGGAGAAAATCGGAGAGTTTTCCCTTCGTAGCCAGTTTTCGCTTTACCCTTTGAGTCGTATTTTTACTCACCGGTGTTTAATACATTCTTATTACTTTACATATAAAGTAATTTATGATTACTTTATATGTAAAGTAATCATAATTTCATATTATGAATGTTTACATACGGAAACTTGTGCACTTATAACTCTCCACACTGATCTTGCAGTTTTGCAGGTACATACGAGTACTAATGTACACATAGACATTAAACTAAAACAAAATTTTCATTATTTTATTTCATTACTTTCATTACTGCACAAGGAAATTCCGAGTTGCAGAAATAATAATGTGAACGTTTAAACCTCTATCCTCTACATTTACTAGATATCCACACAAATTGTACATACCCAGATGCAAACTTAGTATTTTTAAGAGAAATGATTATTTTATTGCAATAATTATATACAATTAACTGCCAAGTTGTATTAATGAGTTATCTCAATAAATGTTTAAGAAAACAATAACTCAATGGTGGAGACAAAAGTAATATTATAGTGTACATGAATATTTGAACGATTGACTTGAATTAAGGTTATAAAAATAATATCGGCTAAGAATAAAATAATTATTCAATATTTGAATTAAATTTTTGCATGTTTTAATGATAATTATGAAATTAATTAATTTGACATTGTTACTTAGGAATTATATTTGCATGCTTAATTAAGTGGAGTACGTGTGACTTATTTTATTTTATGTGTTATACCGTATTCTTGCAAATAAATAATATCTTATCTTATTTATAACATAGAGTTCAAACGAGAAGCGAATTCAAATTCAAAGTAACCAATAATTGGAAATAATTTGAGACGTGACGAGGACTTTCAATTTTTCAAAATTATCATACGACACTTGCCATTTGATCTCGTGATACATTATTAACTGGAGAATATATAGTACGTGAGCAATGTGCTGGCACCGTCTGAGACCGTTTCATATGGTAATGGGAGAGCGATTTGAATATTTGAGACCACGTGACCCGCGTGTAGCTGCGGACTGTGCAGCAATAGAATGTGACTTGCAATTAGGGGTTACCAACATGTTTGGACTTACGTAATGGCTTGTTATTTACAAGGTGGTAGGCCTGTGTGTAGTGTCGTCTGGGTAGGTACCACCGCCTTTCTTATTTCAGCCGTGAAACAGTTCGTTGTGTTTCGGATTGAAGGGAAAGGTAGCCAGTGTAATTACTGAGCACGGACGGCGTTTCATCTTAGGCCTCAGGATGACAACACCTTCAATATCAAGTGATTTTTCCTTGTTATTGCAGGTGTCTATAGGCGGCGGTAACCGCTTACCATCAGGTGGGCCGTCAGTATGTTTATCATCTAGTTATATAAAAAAATATACATGGTGATAAAAATAATACGACAATCAAGTAGAATAATTATTCAGCCATTGTTTTATTATGTCATAGCAATGTCACGAAATCATCAAATGAATAAGATGCGTTTGAAAGTTGCAAAACATTTCTGTGGACTAATATAGGCCATGTTTTAATTTATTGTCACATTGTCGTCACCCACCTGTGCCGTTATTTTATCTGTCAAAAAAAAATACAACTTGATGACAAGCAAGCGGACGGCCCACTTGGTGGTAAGTGGCTATCGTCACTTTAAGACACCTGCAAACGCAAGGAAAAATCACTTGGTTTTGCATATTTGCGTCATCCTAGGGGCAAAGAAGAAATGTCTTCCATGCTTAGTAATTACTCAGGCCATCTTTCCCTTCAATCGGAAACAAAGCGAGCTGTTTTACGGCAAATGTACGAATATGGCATTTTATCAAAATTTATTTGTTTTTTTTTTAAACTTCAACCTCATGATGGTCTTCTGTCTAATAAAGTTCCTTCAGTTCAGATAAAAAAGAAAATATCTCTATTTTTTTATACAGTAAATAAGTAAACGAAAATCTTTATACTAGTACTAAAAGCATTCAGCAAGTTTGTTCGCAGTAACTTAAGATTACTTATCTAAATAAAATATAAAAATATCTTATCTAGTTCAAAATCGAAATTCCTATTTTATTATGGCGAAATAAAGTAAAACAAGGTTCAAAAATAAGTCGTTTCGCTAACAAATCACGATTTTAATCTCCTAAAATATTTTTCATGCTTGATATAAATACGCGTGTCAGTTACTGTAGCCAGGAAATTGAAAAACAGCCTGAATGAACTCAATGCATTCAGTGGATTCGTTCCAAACTCAAACGCGTCAGTTGTGATTCTGTTATGGACTCCTATTCAACCTGTTTTCGGATTTTGCCCGCGTTTGCACATGTTGAATATATTATTATAATAGAGCGGGACCATTTTAGAAAGGAACTATCATTTTCAGTTTACAAAAATATTTTTACATGCCGTGAAACCGTTTACTGCGTTTCGGATTGAAGGGAAAGGTAGCCAGTGTAGTTAGTAGGCACGGGTGGCATTTCATCTTAGGCCTCAGGATGACAACGCACCTGAGAAAAATCACTTGATAGTTTCGGGCATAGCACCACGCTGGTCCGGTGCGGGTTGGTGTGTCTGCGCAGTTGTAGTAGCAACCGGGACCAACGGCTTATAGTGCCAGCCGTTTAATTTTGGTATATGCCCAAACTGACTAGAATCAATTTTTTACAAAAACAGTAAGTCTATTTTATAAAAAAAAACAATGAAGCCTTAGTGACAATTAAAAAAAAACTGTAGTTATAATTGAAAAAATAATGAAAACAATGTTAACTATTTTTAAAATTTGATATTAATAATGTCTAAATATATTCGCATGATATCACAATATGACTGAATAGGTGGTAATATATTACCACATTTATTGCAACGTACCCTATTTGATAGCAAATAAAATATTTTTAAATTGAATTTCAATCTTTATCTTCTGTTCATCTCACTCACCGATCCTTCAACTTGAAATATAAACAACACTATCCTATCAGAGCACACGGAGGTGGCTAAAAGCCAGCCCATTTAAATTTTATCTTCAAACAGTCGCAGGTAAATCTTGGTATTGTGAATCCAATAGTCTGACTGAATCTACGCCAGCTTTTGAATTGGAGACAGATCACGTTCCCGGGAAAAGTGATTTACGTGCTGGAGAAGTTTTTCGGCAACACACGTAGACGGCTATTGTGTAATTTAATTTGACTGAGGCTAGTGATTCTGTTCATAGAAGATCATTGGATCAGAAACAGATAGGATCAGATGGAATAAACCATAAAAGGGATGCTACAAAAATGTATGGAGAATCGGCCAGGTTGTACAGTATACTGAAAAATAGGTAAAAATATGCGCCAATGTCGCCTTGGTGACGTTTAGTTGACTTCTATGTCGCCCGCCATATTGCCACAGTGAATAACAGTGAAAACGACGAAACATTTCAAATTGTGTACAAGCAAACTACCTATGCATGAAAACGAATTATTAGTATTTTTCCCGGATTCAATAGATTTTTCCGTTATCCTTTCAGGTGGAAAAAGTTTTTATAATAATATAGTGAACATGCCTAGGGCCACCCTTATCATCATTATGTGTTGCTTTTATGTATATAAACTAGCTGACCCCGTAAACGTTGTTTTGCCATAAAAAAAGAGTCCAAAAAATAGATGGTAGCCGATTCTCAGACCTACTGAATATACATATAAAATTTCATGAAAATCGGTCAAGTCGTTTCGGAGGAGTATGTTAACTAAATTTGTGAGACAAGAATTTTATATTGTAGATGTGCATATAAAGAATATCTATTTAGCTATCTTTATTATCAATTACTTCAAATCTGTACTCACTGCGATTGTATTATTATAAAAATAAATCTAAGGGTTTTTATTTGACCGAAATTAAATACGATATTACAAGTTGTGACAGAAATAGGAGAATACTCGTGAACTAGTCACAATGATTCAACGGTTTTTTCACCTACAATGAATCATCTGTCTAGACAGTGGCAAACACGTGTTCCATCTACTGGAAGGAAATATTACAAGGTAGGCCATTTATTTTTCTAAAACCATCCATACCTAATATGGAACTAAATTTTTTATATACAACTAGATGACAAACAAACTGACGGCCCACCTGATGGTAAGCGGTTACCGCTGCTTACAGACACATGCAATAACAAGGAAATACCACTAGATATTGTAGGTGCGTTGTCATCCTGAGGCCTGAGATAAAATGCCGTCCATGCCCAGTGTTTACACTGGCTACCTTTCCCTTCAATCCGAAACACAGCGAACCATTTCATGACTGAAATAAGAATTCCGAAATTATTGACTAAATATCCGTGCGTATCGTACCATATGACACAGTCATTCCATAAACAGATACAAGGCGGGATATACAGGTTGGTGCGTCAATACGACAATAAATTAAAACATGGACTATATTGGTTAATGGTTTGCCACTGAAAACATCTTATTCTTTGGATAATTTAATGACATTTCTATAAAATAATGCAGCCCATTTTATAATATTTCATACAATAATATTACTTGGTTATCTATTTTTGTCTTCATATTTAGAGGTAAATCCACCATAAAGAACCCATACCTAGGTATTGAACATGCTTATTGTGATGTCGACGGCCTTCTTCGGAGTTTATTTTCAAGCAAAATCTTACAAAGAAACTCAATCGCCTGTTACGTATTGAGTCAAACGTCGGGTGCATCGAATCATCACAGTCGCGCCAGTAAACGTGAGCTATCTTTAATTCAGGAGCTTGGGTCGCTACCGGCGATTGGTTTTTGCGATAAGAGGGTAGCGAGGAACGATACCTTTATTCAGTTAATTCAAGTGCACTGACTGGTGGTTTGATAGTAGAGACGGAGGGCTCAAGTGGACGTCTTATGTAGTGGCTTATCATTTCAATAGATGGTGATTAAATAAACGTAGATATATGTGTCAGGACGGACAACCGATGAGACGTTAAAGTTCAGCATGGTAACTATGTACGGTAACCAACCCGCATAGGGTCAGCGTGTTGGTGTTATGGCCCAAGCTCCTCATGTGTTGCTCCCATGTAGAAAGGCCTGTGCCGAGCAGTGGGACGTATATAGGCTGGTATGATGATTTACTTTGTACGAGAAAGCGTAATGTCAGACAGACGACCTGCCCCCTTATTCACAGCTGTCGGAAAAGATTCGAATTTAGGAAACTCTATACCTATCACTTTTTATCACGGTGCGTCAAAGCGAGACGGCATGTGACTTTTCGAATCGAATCTACGATCCAATAGTTTCTGAATAAGAGGGCTGCAGTGTGATTCACAAACAAAGATATTCGACATCGAACTTGACGTCTGACAAAGACGACGAACTGCCATTGGTTTTGACGTTTGCGCACGGCGCTGCGTGAAAGCGTATTCACTAATCTCTACGTCGGTCTCTTGGCTGTGTATGATTGTCTCTGTTTTGGTTATACGACATGAAGTACAATCGATATTTATTGATTTCTTTTTTGTTGTGTTAAAATTGTATCGCCATGACTTCATTCAATATTTGATTGTTTTTTTACATAAAGATATAAAAATCAGCCACTTTTTAGTTCCGGTTCACGCCGTGCTCGACGTCGGAACGCTGGTGTCGCTAACGGTTGTCAAACAAACGCCAAAAGGTATGACAGAGCTACCGACAGCCACGAATCCATGGCTGCTGACATTAGAGAATCGCATTGCTGGTCAGGGTTACGGGGAGCTGTTAGAAGCAGGATTTGGATTAGCGAGGCTTTTGTTCAATAGTTATACATCATATATCAAAAAGATTTGTAACAGTGACATTGAGCGCGGTTTTAACAGAGAGGTAAAAGTAACACTATTTTAAGAAGTCACTAATATAACATGATTATCAAAGTATTGACATAACGATTATTATCATTCACTAAAGCTACTTACTAGGAATAATTAGAGCTAAAAGATCTAATTCTTCTCCACAACTCCTTAGTAGTGGAGAAAAGTGGTATTTGTCGAAGCGGTAGTAGGGTTAAATGAAGATGATTAAGTATGAACTTTTCGATTTCGATTTCTAACCCTCAGATAACTTTTCGGTTGTGTAATTTGGAACAGTGATTCCCCATGATTCCGTTGCCATTTGCCAATGAACAGACAATTCGGTCCTTTAATAGTGTACGTTTTTTTATTACGAAATCATTACCGTTCCTAACTTACACCACGCCTGTCGATATATTTTTGTCTTTCACTCTGTATTTCAATATTTTTCACACGAAACGAATTCGGATAAGTAGAACTCGGCGCCGAATCACATTTCACTTCAAATGACTGAGTGTAATGTACACACTTTCTGTCAATATGTTTCAAATAGGCCACGCTGTATAGAGTTATATAGAGTTACATTGAAATATTCATACAAACGGTAATTGGTTAGTGAAACAATGTGCGCTCACAAGATGAAGTTTTTTAAATTACATGACGAAGAAGGTTAAAATGAATGCAGACGGATATGTAGAGAGAGCGGAACAGAACAGATGGATAGACGGTGAATAAGAAAAATATTATCATTGCCAATAAGACACACCTATCAATTGCTTATACGATAGAACAATAAAAATTATTTTTTTATAATTTTCATGCTAAGTATGGCATAATAATGTCATTTTTGTTTATAAAGGCTTTTTAATAAAAACAATAACGCACTTTTTAGTGTAGAATTTCGGCATTTATACCATTAATTCATTTATTCGATTTTGTTAATTGGACAAATCGGTATATAAATCGGTGATTGTAACAGAAGAATTTTGGTCCACTTGACAACCCTTCAAAGATCGGTAGGATTACTTTTACAGTCCACGTGCTGCTACCTTTCTTAGTTGTGCGTAGGCATTACCAAAGATGTTTTTCTCATAACCTCTTGTAATTAGTAGCGATTTTTCCTAGAAATGTAATGAAAAGAAGTGTAATTATTTTCTACGTAATATTGAAAGCGGTTACGGCCTCAACGATAAGCAGGGCGGAGCGATGTTGTTATTTTTACAATATACTTCTTATTTTAAATAGTTGTATTTTCTGTTCGAATTTTGAGCGTCAGATTAATATAGCACCTTCACCTTACAGAAGATCGCAGCTAAATAACACTTCTTAGTACTGGGGTATCATCATCTTACATAAGATCGCAGCTAAATAACACTACTTAGTACTGCGGTAGCAGCACCTGACAGAAGATCGTAGCTAGATAACACTTCTTAGTACTGGGGTATCATCATCTTACATAAGATCGCAGCTAAATAACACTACTTAGTACTGCGGTAGCAGCACCTGACAGAAGATCGTAGCTAGATAACACTTCTTAGTACTGGGGTATCATCATCTTACATAAGATCGCAGCTAAATAACACTACTTAGTACTGGGGTAGCAGCACCTGACAGAAGATCGCAGCTAGATAACACTTCTTAGTACTGGGGTAACAGCACCTTACAGAAGATCGCAGCTAAATAACACTACTTAGTACTAGGGTAGCAGTACCTTACAGAAGATCGCAGCTAAATAATACTATTTAGTACTAGGGTAGCAGCACCTTACAGAAGAAGACTATTTTGTAATGTTGTGTTCCTGCGGCAGGTCAGGTCGCCAGAACAAGAAAGCATTATGTTGCGAGCAAAGGAACTCTTCTCTTACGCTGTCAACATACCTTATTCTCTCAATAAAAAAAAATGTGATAAAGAAGCAATCGAAGTTTAAAAGTGGAAAGTGATGGAAAGTTGGATGCAGGCTGCACGGAACCCGATCCGTTTGAAAATCGATGGTCATAATAATATGCTGATGTTAATATGATGATATTCTATTCAAAAATTTCTTCCAAACATCTTACTAAAAATTATGATACTTTACCTCAAAATATATTCAACTATTTTCTTTAATGTAACATATTACAATGAAACAAAACCTATTTCAGATCTGGACCTATTCATAGTTTCCATTGAGTGAAAATCGGATTTTCTCCTAATAGTTAATTCCAATCCGTTCGACACAGCTCTTCAAATTATATTATTTACTCGACCATTCCCAGAAGTCCATCAGCTTTTCAATTATAAACCATATTGGTTTGTGATAAGGTACTAGAATGAAGCAGAGGTCTGCAGAGGGAAACTAAATTGTTGAAGTTAGGTTTCTAGGACTTCCTATCCCCTGTTAGCACTTACGTACGATGGCAAATAACATTACGACTCGGGTTTAGTTCAAAAGTGAATTTTCTTTAGTTTATAATAAAATTGATAGTTACATATTCCAGAAAAAAGGAGCGACAAAGGAAAGGAAATAAAGATAGCAGACATTCAAAATAAAATAATAATCGTAATAATTTTACTTGTGCTATAATAATAGTAACAATACAGCCCAATTATGTTATAGATACTAGGAAGCGGATAAATATTGATAATAATAAGTACATAAAATTACAAATATATTATATAAACAAACAAACATCCATGACTCGTGAACAAATAAAGAAGATAAAAGCACTTCTGTTGTTGGAGTTGAAATATATAATCATTTATCCAAACATATATTATAAAGTCATTAGATGGAACATTATTCAAACGAAAACTAAAAGAATGGCTGTTACAAAAATGTGTTTATAATTCTAGGGAGTATTTTAATGAACATTAGATCTGCGATTACTCGACCAGTCGGTCGTCCACGATGGTCACTAGATAACGGAAAAATATTCACAAAAACAAGCAACAATAATTACTCTTTCTCGATGACATCTAACGACTACAAAAATCGAACTAAGAACGAAATGAAAATATCTTCATTCAATTAAGTCCCAAAAGAAGCACTTTAGAATCGTTCTAAATCCCGTATGTAAGTTTGTCTACCACTTAAAAATTACTCTTAACTAACAATGCCATTGTATGTCTAAATTTACAACTTTCCAAAGGTTTAACTACTGAGAAGATTACACATTAGTGTCATTTAACTGCGATCTTCGATTAGGTGGAGGCACTACCAAAGTAGGCCGCTGAAACTCGAGTGGTAAAGTGACTAAATCCTATATTTCTTCTAGTTATTTTATATATTATATCAAGGTGGTACTATGGTGTCGTCAATATGACAAGAAATTAAATCATGGGCTTTATTAGTTCCTAGAAATGGTTTCCCACTTTCAAAAACATTTTATTCACTTGATAATTTCAGCACATTTTATGAAATATTGCAGCCAAAGATAAATTATTTCATACAAATGTCATGAAATTATCAAATGAATAAGATGTACTTATTTTAAAGTTGCTAAATATTTCTATGAACTAATAAATTTTGTTTTATTAACTCTTCTTACCGTCATAACCATGTAAAGTACACATAGTAACTAGGAGAAATATATACTTACCTACTTTAGAATTCCCCACTTAATCTAAAATAACGAATGATTAAAGATAAACCTCTGTACAATCAAGACTCAAGTTGCAAGTTCAGCGAAGAATAATTGGTGCTGAATCGAGCTCTGCAATCCTGAAGAATCGTAATTTTTCTTTAGATCTAAATTTCTTATATTTCAGCAATTTTTCTGAAACCTTTAGTTTGAAAAGAAACCTTTTCAACATGGAAACGTGACTATTATTAATCTCTTTGTATTTGCAAGAAGTATTTTACTTTCTAGCTTTCAGTTGAGATGCAGATTTTTCGGAAAGAAACTGTTTTTCGCGAGTAAATTCGGTTTGAATTTTGAATTAGAATTAAATTCGCGATAAAAGAAAAACCCCAAAAACACCGCCGAAATATCGGGAACTCGTTACAAACAAATTACATGATAAACGTCCCAAACAGAATTCGAATACTAATGCTAATAACCATAAAAGTATAAAGTGAAAATGCGGTTTTTCGTTTTTCCTATTTTTTTAATAAGGCCGTAAAATCGAATATACGCGTTCTAATTGTAAATGGTTATAGTTCCATTAGGGCGGGATATATTATATTGGCAGCATAGCAAACTACTACCCCTAGTTCCAACATTACTCTTTGTCGATTAGCTCTGGCGACCTTACTCACCGCAAGAAATAACGCTTTGAAGTAGTTTCATGTAATTGTGATCTTCTGTTAAGTGAATTTCTAATGATAAATATTGATAACTAGCCTCGATACCATGCCACGCATAATATTATGTTTAATTGATTAAAAAGAAAATAAAAAGAAATTTACTAGGTGATAGGCCCGTACGTTGGGTCGTCTGGGTAGGTAACACTGCCTTTCTTATTTCAGCCGTAAGCTGTGTTTCGGACTGAACGAAAAGGTAGCCAGTGTAATTACTGGGCATGGACGGCGTTTCATTTTAGGCCACAGGATGACAACACACCTGCAATATCAAGTGATTTTTCCTTGTTATTGCAGGTGTCAATATGCGCCGGTAACCGCTTACCACCAGTTGGGCCGTCATCTAGTTACATAAAAAATATAAGACACTAGTGGCCACTCGCGTGAATGCCGGTTATTACTCCAGAAGGTAGCATTTTTCCCTTATCAGGATGTAATCTATCTCCACGCCAAATTTTTTCCAAATCAATTCAGTGGCTAATAGTGAAAATGTAAGAGCCAGAATTGCTGTCACGTTACAATATTAATGTGGATTATGTTACTCCAATTACAATTAACTATATTTCGTTTTTAGTATGAATATTCAAAAACTTTGACCCTATTGAAACTGACTCATCGCTTCCCGCCTCGACGCGTAAAAACTGACTTATGAATATTCATGTCAATTGTTGACTTTTCGACTCGTGAACTCGTGACTCATTGAATAGCGTGACTTTTGTGATTCACAAACTAACCCTTCCTCGCCAGGTGATTTAATGGAGCTAAACGCACCCTAGTTGACTGACATAGCATTAGCATTTCGCGTGGCAGTTTAGGGTTCAATTGACATGGTTTTACGAGCGCTGTAATGAGATGAGTAATGTGGCGATATATTTGCTGCGGCATTTTGATATATAATTATGTACTTTGTTACAAAATCATTAGTTGACGCAACACTTTATAATAGGGATGTTGCCTAAGTTTGAATATGGCACTATTTTTCACATATTTGGAAAATATACGCTACAGTTACCTATAAAAACATTTTATACTTAAAAGTTATGGATTATTGTTAAATAGTACAATTTAAAAAATATTATAAAAATGGTAAATTTCAATTTCCAAAATTTATCAAAAAATATAATGATATTATATTGCTGAATTAAAACAACTATTACGATGACAACTATGAATAAAAACATAAATATAACAAAGTTATTATTAATTTTATCAAAATGCCCATACATTTTATAGAACATAATGACAGCACCATGTGACGTCACCTGTTCCGCAGATTTTCTAAGTCGCATTTTCAGACTATGCGGTGCGATAGTATCTGTGAAACTATTAATTTTAAACATGCTATTTCTTTAGCAATATTTATAAATACTAGCCTATTGGTTTGGTTTGGTAAGTGTTATTTTAGAATGGGAAAGCTAGTAATTAAAAATAAACATTATAATGAAAATCTTTTAGGCGTTTCTTAAATGTGGGTAAAACAACCGCTTACCATCAGGGCCGCATGATTGGTTGGCCCCAACCAGGAAAGCTAGTAATAAAAATTGTACATTATGATGAAATTTTTCCCCAACTTAACAACAAATTGGGCCCCAACCAATCATACGGCCCTGATGGTAAGCGGTTACCGTAGCCTATGGACGCTGGCAACACCAGGCGTATCACTTGCGCGTTAAAATATTTAGCGCTCTTTCATAAGATCGCATGCAATCTCTACTCAAAAAGTTCACAGGCTGAGTAAAGTTTTATGGAATCCGTAATGCCTCAGCTTAGAGTAATATATTTATGTTTTTTGTGCAACATGACAATAAGCGAACTGACGGCTCATCTGGTGATAAATAGCTACCATCACTTATAGACGTCGGTAATAAGGAAAAAAAACACCTGGTATTGCAGGTGCGCTGTCATCTTGAGGTCTTAAGATGGAATTACTTGTCAAGTTATTACACTAGTTATGTATCGTTCCCTTTCATCTAAAACACCAGCAAAATCCTTTTCGGAAAAATATAATAATCTCATATATAAAATTCTCGTGTCACAAATTTAGTTACCATACTCCACCGAAACGGCTTGTCCGATTTTCATGAAATTTTATATGTATATTCAGTAGGTCTGAGAATCGGCTACTATCTATTTTTTATTTTGAACATTTTTTATGGCGTAACAACATTTGCGTGGGCAGCTAATATATTATTCCTTTTTTTTTTCATTTTGAAAATAGATTCCAAAACTTCTATAAATTATAGGCATTCAATAAACCAAATTTTAATAAAAAGTCTGATAAAACATGTTTTTTGTTCCTTTTTCTCACATCATGCTAAATGAAAAAAGCATAATGAGCATTAGTAAGATTGTGCTTAATTTTATAATTCCAATTTACTTGAAATTTTGTTTACTTTTATAGCATTTCCAAGACATGATAACCATGAGCTGATGCTGTAACATCTAATAGTCTACGGGATTCTCAATTCTTCAGAAACTTCTAGCAGATATAGCAGATATCGCCGGTGGGCGTGCAAGACCGCGTAAGAGCAGTTTGCAATACCGCGTATTTACAAAAGTCGCATAATTGAAAAATCGCACCAGTAGGCTATTAGCGCTGATTCGCTTATGCGAGATTCTCATTAAAAAACAACCAGAAAAATCCCAAACAAAGTTCAGTCAAATAAATGTGTATATATATCCAAGTTATTAAACTTTTTTTTTCCATATACAAAAGGCACATGTACACGCGGTATTGCAAACTGCTCTTACGAGGTCTTGCACGCTCACTGACGATATGCTATTAGTTAAATAATTAAAGAGACCGGGGGTACCTAACCTAAAATTTTCAATTTTACATTATGCTACAAGACAAATAACACGTAACATACTATTCGCAATTGAGAACAATCACAATGCTCTAAATTATTCATTCACAATCGCTCGCTAATATGGTGATTTGAATCGTCAGCTTTCGATACCGAACGATCACTACGCTATTACACGACCAATGAATCGATTTAATCGTTTCCGCGGCGAGTACTGCGTATTCGGACCCTTTGATGGGGAGGGGGAAATCTACTTCACGGGTCATTTGTAGGTACATTTCTAATGTTTATTTTACAGGTCACGCTTCGGCTATTGAATGGTTGAATGATTTCTTTCGCCTACATTTATTATTTGAGCCTACTTCAGATATTCCGATCTTCGTTTTAGGACCAGCTCGCTTTATCACAACATTTTATTGCATGTCAATGAAAATAGATGAGAGATACAGTACGACTTTTAGTTATAAGTATCAACTATACAACCATGCTCATTGAAAATTAAAAATTATTTATTTATTCAGTCCAATAGCAATACAGTACTAAATTTGATTACTGTTACAATAATAGGGTCTCAAGTATTATAGATACTTAGTATACTAATTATAATAATTTAGATAAAACTTGGTAAAGAGATAGCTTAAGTCCATGAAAAGGACATAGGACAGTTCTTATCCTGGATATGATATCCAGGATAAAAAGGGGTGAGAGGGGGTGGAAAGGGGGACGGAATTTTGTATGGGGAATCAACAACTGTTGAACTGATTTCGGTGAATTTTGGTACAGAGATAGTTTGTTTGTGTGGGAAGGACATAGGATACTTTTTGGAGCAATAGTCGACATTCACGCGGGCGGAGTCGCGGGTGGTCACTAGTAAAAAATGTACAGATGGTGCCGTCAATACGATAATAAATTAAAACATAGGCTATATTAGTTCATAACAATGGTTTGCCACTTTCAAAAAATCGTATTCATTTGATATTTTCTTGACATTTCGATGAAACAATGTAACCAATGTTATAATAAATGATAGGTTTCATGTTTTATGTAAATATCGAAGTGGATTGCAAATAGAAAGCTGTTTATTGAAAAAAAAGTTCACTTTAAATTTCAAATATTGTACATATAAAAAGTTCTGCCTCAATACCACTTAGTTTTAATTTCCGCGAATTATTTGAGAAAAGTACTATACAAGCCGTGGCCACAACTACGCATTGATGGACTTACTTATGTGTGTATATTTACACGTCCGTCCATCAATGCCTCTCGCTGGCCGCTACAATAATGTACAGACGACAGCATATCAAGTGTAACAATTACACTACAAAAGTTACCTCTATTACGAACGGAGTAAGGGTGGTCTTAAGGTCAACCTCTTACGCTTGATGTGCTGTCGACTGTACCTAATATTTTTGTGATACCTTTTAAATGGCTTTTACCGTTAGTGTTGTTTTGCGGAGTAATTTCAAAAAATATCCTAAATGTATAAATAAATAGATGAATGATCACGAACTGAGATTTCATTAAGGAAGAAAGCCATTCCATAAATTCAAAACTGGGTCCCGACAAACTCGGCAAACTGCGTTGAACAAAATTATTATTCAATAATCCCTAGGACCGCAGTCGACGCTTAACTGACAGTGAAAATTAGCTTGGCAAATAGCCATAGACTTACGTATTGGATGCAAAGACAAACAAATTTTTTATTCGATATAATATTGATAATAAGCGAGCAAAAGGTTATATTTAAAAAACTAAGAAAGTATTCTGAATCATTTTATTTTTCTTATTTCACTATTATTTTTTTACATCATAAGTAACAAATGCTCATAAGATATTTATATGTTTTTCTTTTAGTACTATTTTCTCTGCGAGATAAAATCAAAAATATAGCAATATAGTCACAGATATAGCTCATAGGATTAGTAAGTTGAAGTGGCAGTGGGCACATAGCACGCAGAGCATACGGCCGGTGGGGCGTTAAAGTTCTTTCCAGCGACCACGTACTGGAAAGCGCAGAGTAGGACGGCTTCCCACTAGATGGACAGACGACCTGGTCAGGGTCACGGGGAGCCGACGGGCTGGCAGAACCGTTCCATCGATGGGGGAGGCCTTTGTTCAGCAGTGGAGATCATAGGCTGATATGATGAAGACTATTTACAAAACCGCAAGGCCTAACTTCCCAAAGTGGTCCAGGAGGACGGGGTACTCGACGGGAGTCTTCGGTGGCGTATCTAATATTCACATTTTTGTCGAGTTTTGGGAATATGGTAGAAATGTAGCTGCAGGGGTCCACCGGAACCAGCTAAATTTTGAAAGTGGTCTATGAGAAAAATAGTCTGGGAACCCTAAGAGCTTAATATGATATGAAATTTAATTTATGTAGGTTTGTAACAAAACTGCCACAAAATGCAGCACACGCCATGTGTGTGTCGAAAGCCGACGATTGAATGTGAAGTTGAATATTGACTTACGACATGCACCTAAGTTTGAAAAGATCTGTAGTGATATTTCTGGCATTGCTATTCTATCTTTTTAAGTTTATTAAAAACCTTAAAACATAAAACTTAGTTTGCAAAGCCCGATGTCGCATTATTAACTCTTCGAAGGCAAGTAAGCCCTGGATTCCGCTCAATTTACTCTAACAGCACTTAAGTCTATGTTGTAACGGATATTTAACTGGGCTAAAGTGGACAATGGACTAAAATGCAATAAACACCATTTGGGCAGCTGCTGTTGGCATCGCCCGGTTCAGTTCAGATCCAGTTATCTACGAATTCCAATATCTTAAGCTTTTACACATTTCTGTATAGAAACCGACAATATTTAGTAGAGGATACGGCTTCTTGTCAGCATAGAAAAATAGTAATAGTTTAAAAGGAGATGTTTCATATCCGAGAAGTTATATGTATGCTAACACAAAAAATCAGGAATAATCTCCTGAATCCTCAAAATAATACCAGATATTCGTTTTCATGCAGAGTTTTCTTGAACAAAAGTTGAAATTTGTCGTCGATTTCACCGTTATTCAATATTATTCAGTATTGTGCGATTGGAGGTTGCAAATCGCATAAGAATGGAAATAGGTAAAATATCCATGAAGTCATATCATTTCATCAGTGAGTTATTATAATTTTTAATGTTAATTTGTTAGTGGGACTACTGTCCTGTTACAACTAGTGATAATCTGATGACATTGTCAAATCACAAAATAATTATAAGTTTTATTTTGAAGTTTCTTTCTATAAAAGCTCCCGCTACATCTTATGGTTCAGGCCATACCAGTCGAAAACTCGGTTTTGCAAGTTGTGCTAGCTGACGCGGGCACCGTCCAAGACATCTGGAGCCTAAAATGTACTTAAACATCCACTATTCAATTCTTAAGGGATAGCTCTGAAATGTATTAGTAGTCTGCGGTGAACTGACGTTACTCACTCTACATATTTATAAAGAAAGTAAATAAAATAAATAAATGACTATTCTCTAATGCACGGAAAAGAAGAAAAAATAAACAATATAAAGTTATAAACACAAAACAGTACAGCTACAGCACATCAAGCGTAACAGTTTGACCTTGAGACCGCCCTTACTGCGTTCGTAATAGAGGCGGCTTTGGTAGTGCAACTGTTACATAGGATGGGATGTCGTCTGTACAAATGGGCGACCTTAGTGCTAAAAAAAATCATTAGAAAGCAAAAATCCGCAATTTCGCATACGTAGACGACTTACTGATTTCAGTTTATTTTTATTTAAAAACCAAACTACACAACTGATTTTGAAAAAATTTTCATGGAACCAAATGGCAACTATTCCGCATCGAACAAAAAAATTACGTAAATCGAATCAGTAATCTCGGCGTAATCGGTGTACATTAGGGTGTCCCAGGCTATAAGGGCGAAGTGGACTAATGGTCCCCCCGTGTCAGACATGGAGTTTAACATGGGAAGGGACCGGCTCCGGTGCAAGAATAAAGCACCGGGGCCGGACGGTGCCCCATCCAAAGTGATGGGGATAGCCTCAGGCCCTCTGGAGGACCGGTTCCGAGCGCTGCTAGACAAATGCATCGCGTCGGGCCGCTTCCCCAGCAGGTGAAAGGCGGGACGGTTGTGCCTCCTTAGAAAGGAGGGTCGCCCCGCCGATTTACCGTCGGGCTATAGGCCGGTGGTGCTGCTCGACGACTCCGGGAAGTTTTTCGAAAAAATCCTCGTTTCCCGGATCGTTGAGCATCTGCAAAGCCAGGGACCGGACTTGGCTGATAGCCAGTTTGGCTTTCGCACCGGCCGGTCCACGATGGACGCAGTAGCCCGCCTCAAAGGGTGGACTGAGGCGGCCACAGCACGGGGGGAGTTTGTGATCGCGGTGTCACTGGACATCGCGAATACGTTTAACAGCCTTCCCCATGAGTGCATAGAGGAGGCGCTCAGGTTCCATCAAGTGCCCCTCTACCTCCAAGTCCTCGTCAAGGACTACCTCCGCGGGAGGCGGATCCTGTACGAGGACGCGGACGGCAGCGTCCATTCGTGGACGATGACAGCAGGTGTACCCCAGGGTTCCGTACTGGGACCTCTTCTATGGAACCTGGGGTACAATTGGGTTCTGCGTGGTGCGCTCTTGCCGCGAATGGAAGTAGTCTGTTTCGCGGACGACACTCTAGTCGCGACAGGAGCGCGTAATTGGGAGGAGGTGGTTCACCTTGCGTCGGTCGGCACGTCAATGATCGTTCGGCGTATCCGCCTCCTGGGGCTGGATGTGGCTCTTACGAAAACAAAGGCCATGGCATTCCATGCCTCAAGACGCAGAACCCCATCGGGGCTTGAGGTTCGTGTGGAGAGGGTTCGGATACCCGTCGAGGTCAATCTCAAGTACCTTGGCCTGGTTCTGGACCCGCGATGGAGTTTCGAGGGTCACTTCAAACTCCTCGCCCCCCGGCTGTGCGCTGCCGCAGCCGCGCTCGGACGGCTCCTACCGAATATAGGGGGGCCCAGCTCGCCTTGCCGTCGGCTTTATCACGGAGTGATAAGGTCGATGGCACTATACGGAGCTCCGGTGTGGGCGGAATGCCTCTCCCCTCGCACGAAGGCTCTCCTGCGGCAACAGCAGAGAGTTATTGCGACCCTAGCCGTGCGGGCTTACCGCACGATCAGTCACGGGGCTGCCTGTGTATTGGCAGGCACGCCCCCGTGGGAAATTGATGCCCTGGTGTTGGCAAGGGTGCACCAACACCGGGTCGCGGCACGGATGAGGGAAGAAAACCCATCGCCGAAGAAGTGAGAAGGATCCGCACCCTGGCGCAGACGGAGGGTCTGCGCCAATGGGGCGAGACGCTTATCACCCCAGCTGCTGGCCACCGGACGATTGAAGCGATCCGTCCGGTGTTGGAAGAGTGGGTTGGGCGCCAGCATGGCAGCCTCACCTACCGCATGGTACAGATACTGACCGGACATGGTTGCTTCGGTCACTATCTGTGCCGTGTCGCCCGTCGGGAGGAGACACCGCGGTGTCACCACTGCGACTCCCCCGACGACACCGCCGAACACACTCTATTGGAGTGCACGGCCTGGCGACACAAGCGGCACGAGCTACGTGCGGTGCTTGGCGGCGGTCCTCTCTCATTGTCAGCTATGGTACGAGCCATGGTTGACAGTGATAGAGTATGGGAGGCTGTCGCCTCCTTCTGCGAGAGTGTTCTCACGCAGAAGGAGGTAGCGGAGAGGGGACGGGAGGAGGACCCTCTAGCCGCCCCTCTCCGGCGTAGACGTGTGGGCGCGAGAAGGCGGGCGGCAATCGCCTGTCTGCCTGCGCCCTAGGTGCGGCCGCGCGCGTCGGGTGGCTCCCACGCGCGCAATACAAAGGCCGCGACGTCTGAGATTGCCTATGATAACTCTGGGCAATCTCCGTCCGGACGAAACCGGGCCGTAAGGCCCGGTTGCCTGGGGGTGGTCTGGTGAATTTGCTTGCAGACCCCAGACCACCTCCGCGAAAGGCACGGGAGTTATCCAGGAGTTTTAGCGGGTATTCCCAGAGTCAATTCAGACGCTGGGCGAGCCCCGCACACGCCCGCTGCTTCGCCAGTGGCGGGTAGGTCCGTCAACGGATTTCTCCTGGTAAAAAGAAAAAAAAAGTCTATAAGGGCGATTTTTTTTTCAAATTTCAAAACGCATACCCTCTATTTTTTTTTAAATTGACTCCAAAAACTGAAATATTAAATATTATTGAGATCGGATAATGATAACCCGTGCCGACTTGACGTCAAAGTTGAAGTTGAAAAGTTAGTATGGTGCTATAGGGACATTGTAGAATTCATTATTTATATTTAGTAAATAAAACACATTTATAATATTTATTATGTATTTAAAGTAACGGATACATTAATCATTAAATTTCCTTTTTAAAGTTTGCTTTTTACAATCAGGATATACGTTTCTGTGTTCTTGTACGCAACGTAATAAAAATTGCTTTTGCTCCTCTTCAACAGTGATTAAACCATGAAAGTCTTGCATTAATTTAACCGCTCTTTCTGCCGTATCATTAACTGCTCTCAGTGTCAATAGCTTCCTTTTAGCTTGTTGGAACGAATCATCATTTGACCATAAAGAAGGGCTCTTGTTCAGAAAACTATCATCAATTTTGAGTCGATTAAATAGGAATTTGCTTTTGACAGAGACGAAGTCATCGATGTTTTTCTCTGAAATTAAAACAGAAGGAACGGTTATCAACCGTATGGTATAGAAAAAAAATCAAGTATAATTTACATTAAGATATACCAAAAAGTAGGCCACAAAGTTCTTCTTTGGATGCAATGTAGCGTTTATCGTGGGCTGACGGGTTTTCTTTAGATAAGTTAGCAACCATTTTCACTTTAGTTTCTTGATCGATATCATCGTCAAATAAAGACAAAATAGACACTCCGTCTGTCAAATACCATAAATGCTGGCAAAACTTCTGTAAAGCTGCTTTGGAAATGCTTTTGTCTATTGTTTCGTAAGCTTTCATGGACTTCAAAAAGCATAAGTCCTGATAAGGTGCTTTTATTGCTAACATGCATCGGAGCCAGAATTTGACGTAGGTTGTCACGATAAACAGACAGACATCCAACAGAGCTACCTTATCCTTGTTTGAAATTCTGAATTGGGAGCTTAGTAATGAAATTTTTAACGAATAAATGGCTCTCGCCATCCACCGAGCTTGGTGCATAGCACCTGGAGGCCGAATCTTAAATTTCTTCTCAGTATCTCCACCAAGAAATATTATTGAATTAATTCACGATAGTCATCTCTAGTTATTTCTTTAGTCAATTGAAATCGGTAGAATTCTAGGAGCTTATCAATTTCTGTAACATTAAAACAAGAGAGCTTTTCTGTACAGATTTGTATTTTTTCGGCATCTACATTTTTCCAGTTTTCTCGGAACTTTTTAAACAACGGAATGTCTGAGCTCGTAGTTACTTGGCTGATTTTCGCTTCAAACACACTTTTTAATACTAGTTCGTAGACGTGATGACGGCAAAGAAAGAAAGAAAGAAAGAAAAAATATTTTATTTAAATAGGCCACAAAGAAGCACTTTTAAATCGTCAAAAAAACACATTTTTACAACTATCACAAAAAAAATATTAACTAACAACGTCATAGTCTCTGTCTGTCTGTCATGTCTGAATTTACACCGGTTCCAAAAGTTGAACTACCGAGAAGATTCCGGCAACAAACTCGTGTAGTCACTCTTTTTAAAATAAATATTCAAATACAATGTTTGTAGTTAAAAAAATATATAACATTTAGCAGTGCAGTGCCGCCCAGCGATAAAAATAATTAAAATTAGAAGAGAATCTATATCATCGTACCGACAAAGTAGGTACCCAATGTCAAAAGTATTATAGTTATTTTCAAGCTATCTGACAATGCACAATCACAAAATAGGTATACAGAGGTTAATAGTCATAATACTTACACGTAAATAAACTTAAAAACATTTTGGAATTTTAATGTTTCCACGCATTCTTATCATCTAAATATTCTTGGACCTTATAGTAGCCTTTTTTCATTAAAGTTTGTTTGACATATAACTTAAGTTTGTGAAAAGGCAGTTCAGTTACATTTGGCGGGACTTTGTTATAAATGTGTATACATTTCCCCATGAATGAGCGACTTGTCTTGTGAAGTCTAAAACTTGGAACAGCAAGTTTATTTTTATATCTAGTGTTTAAGTTATGAATATCACTATGTTTTGAAAAGGTATGTTTATATTTGTGAACATAAATTATGTTCTCATATATATATTGAGAAGCAATGGTCAAGCAAAAATAAGCATTTCTCTTTCCAGTTTTTGTTCGAGAAGCACACATGCACCATGAATACGGCCTGTATTTGAAGCAGTAGTATCACAACAGAGAATCTGCACTCTGTCCTCAAGAGTCCAGTTGATAATGGCATTACAAACTGGCTGTGCCTGTTCGCTTCCTGATGAGCTGTCCAATTTTGGCACAGCGATAAGTTGTTCGTTACCATCATATGAAATAACTATCGGGAGGCGTTCTTCTTTAGATTTACGTGAATCTAAAGCCGGCAATAGTTTGCCATCCCAGTGGACAGTTACCGTATCCGGGATATTGTTTTGAAAATTAACTTTTATAGCTTCAGCCCGCTCTCTTCACATTTCTGTACGAATTCTATGAATTGAGGACTTGCTTATAGAAAAGTCATCCATGTTATGCCCTAGTGCCTCAATAGTGGCTTCAATTATAAATACAGAATCTCTTACACTTAACTGACATCTATCTAATGCGGCAATCAACTTCGGAGTTATGAAATTTTTCCGCATACAAGGTTTATCGGGCTGAGAGGAAGCACCGCTTATGCTAGGTCTATTTTCTTGTAAATCTATTATTTCAGAATCAGAAGATGAGTTTTCTTGTGGTGGTTCATAAGATGATGTCGATGGAGCTAACGATGAAAAATATTTAGCACGTCTCATTTTCTCCTCAATGTTTCTAAGGCGCGCCTTTTCTTCTTTTTCTGTAAGTTTTTGTCCACTCCAGCTAAGTGACCAGCCCGACCTGGTTCTCTTTGGCGCTCCAAGAAGATCCTATCTTCATTTATTTTAATTAGCTGAAGCGCATCGGCATGAGCTATGTCAAACAAATTGTCTAAGTTGTATTGAAACTCTTGTCGACGTCGTTAAAACACTTCTTGTGTTTTTTTTCGCTTTTTTTGCAAATCTCTCTAAACTTGGTATAATGAAACTAGTTTCTTAACACAGTTAGGTAATGATTTAGTCGGTATACGTGCCTTTTCCCAGTAAATAATACACTCACGAATAGTAAGATTTGCACTTTCATTGACACTTAAATTCACTTCACGAATATTATAGAACAAAACTCTTAGTACTTGTCCATTAGAGGGAAGTTTCGAACCGGTGATTTGATGTTTTACGTCTCCTATTAAAAATATCTCCTTTTTAGAACTTCGTAACTTCACTGACATTTTGACTACTCAAACGTAATGCGTTTACTAATAAAATAAACAAGTAATAACAAGCAAGCAATGCGAGACTTCCGTCGCGCCGTACCGTGCAAGCACAGACATGTTTCGCTGCAAGTCGGCATGGTTGTCGTGATCCTAAGTACGCAAAACTTAATTTTGAAATGTTTTAAGCCCATTCAAACAAAATAATAAGGTATGCATTAAAAAAATATCACTTTAATTTTTTTGGACACCCTAGTGTACATACACAGAAAAAAAACATACCGGCCGAATTGAGAACCTCCTCGTTTTTGAAGTCGGTTAAAAAAAGAAACTTGAAATTTTGAGCGTTTACGCCACACGGCTTCTCATACAAACTTTCAAGTCGAAAATATTGAAAGTGATCAAACCGATTCTAACAAAACTTGCAATGCATAAGCTGGTAAGCACAAGGAGGAGCTCGGTGGCGTAGTGGTTTGACCGCTCTGGTTTCCATCACGAAAACAAAGCAACTTTCGCCATGGTCAGTCCCTGGATGGGTCAGTAAAATTTATAATCTTGAACTCCTCCGTGCTTCGGAAGGCACGTTAAGCCGCTGGTCCCGGTTGTTACTGCAACCGTTTTAACCCACCAACCCGCATTGGGCCAGCGTGGTGGTGTTACGGCCCAAAAACGCCTCATGTGTTTCTGCCATGTAGGGAGGCCTTGTGCCCAGCAGTGGGACGTATATAGGCTGGTAATGATGATGATGATAAGCTGGTCTAGCTAGGTACAAATATTTTTAAAGAACCTTTCGAAAAGTCTAATATTAAAGACATTGTAAGCGATTTTTGGTTTGTATGAAAAGCTGAAAATTGCGCTTACGCACACAGCATATGTGCTTGTGGGCCACAGCCTATTTCATGCCTTATTCCTCGATGCACAATTGCACATAACCAAAGAACTGGGAATTAGTCACAACGCAGGCGCACGCGTAGCGTAAGGTTCCGTAGTTACCAGTCATAATATGCGGACAAAGAAGGCCTTGATCAACTAGTACTTAATATTAAGACTATTTTTCGAAAAATCCTTTGATAGCTAAGCGTTGGGTATTCTAAATAGTTACAGTTTTTAATTTTTTTTAAGGATTTTTACATATTTTTTTTTATTCAACTAGATGACAAACAAGCTGACGGCCCACCTGATGGTAAGCGGTTACCGCCGCCTATACACACCTGCAATAACAAGGAAAAATAACTTGATATTGCACGTGCGTTGTCATCCATGCCCAGTAATTACACTGGCTACCTTTCCCTTCAATCCGAAACACAGCGAACTGTTTCACGACTGAAGTAGGCTGGTCAGGCTAGTCACGTCCCAGCCTGACTTGCTTATAAATGTAAAGTCTTATTAGAATGGGTTTGTTCGTATCTAATATTTTCGACTTGAATTTGTTCCACCAGTCGCGTCGCCGTCGCCGCCGCCCGTTCCCGTGGCCAGGCCGTTAAGCGCAGCTCCAATTTTCGGTAAGGTGTAAGTACTTCAACAAACTCCTACATATTTGAGAGGAAACGTCATCCCCTATTACCTATATGAATGATTATGTATGCTCAGACGATTATGTAACAAGCTGCCGGCTTTTATATATGACAAGCCGACCGAATATTTAGACGATAAATTTCGCACCTCGAAGACTGATGAGGATAATACCTAGGATGTCTAGATACACCAACTATATTCGAATAAATACTCAGTGTCCGATAGTTAAGGGGAAGCGAATCCTTTTCGAAAACCCTAAATTCACTGTCTTCACCTCAACATCACGGACCAAGAAATTAAGTAACTCCCTTCTTTGTCGCACTTCGAAAACTTCGAATTATTTTTCACTATAGGGACACCACAACACAACAAAATGTTTTAGCTGCAATCTTCAGTAAGTTGGAGGTCCTACTCAGGTGTTCATACTGTAAATAGTGAGCTATCAGTTTTGTCTTCATTTTATTATGTAATTTATACAGAACTAGCTTTGAGCCCGCGACCTCGCCGGCGTGAATGTTGGTTCAATAATTCGGGTACCGTACATGTTCCTTAGGAACGAAAAGTAACTAAATTTGTTCCTGTGCCGGTTTCCATCCAGGCCCGTTCAGCAATTATGTCGTGATTGAGTAAAAGTATCCCTCCAAACTTTCGCATATAAAGTAGGTATTTTAGTAGTAATCAATGTTAGTATGTTTGTCCTCTATGCGCTCCGAAACCATTGATCAGATTGTGATCAAACTTTGGTAGGGTATTCTGGGGATGCTCGAGAAAGTTCGGGGATTATAAAAAATCTTTTTTTTTTATTTATTTATTGTAAACCGAACAGTTTCCCCCTTAAAGGGTATTGCAAGGCATGCCGGGTGAAGCTAGTCATCATCGCCAGCCTATATACGTCCCACTGCTGGGCACAGGCCTTCCTACATCCCATGTAGGAAGGCACATGAGGAGTTTAGGCCATAGCACCACCACGCTGGCCCAATGCGGGTTGGTGGGTTAAAGCGGTTGCCGGAACAACCGGGACCAACGGCTTAATGTGCCTTACGAAGTCCGTGCTTCGGAAGGCACAGGCTTCAGGAGCTCGAGATAACAAAGTTTGATTGACCCATCCCAGGATCGGCCATGGCGAAAGTTGCTTTGTTTTTCGTATCGAAACCAGAGCGCTCAAACCAATACACCACCGAGCTCCTCCTAAAGCTAGCTAGGTGAAGCTAGTAATAAATAAAAATAAACCTTTTTTAAAACAAGGTATTAACGACTCGAAATCCTCTCTTGCCTTTAACAGTTCCAAAGTGACCCCACAATGAATTCGGCGACTGTCAACCTTCGAAACATTCCGGGCTATAAATATTTCTATTTGGGGAAGGAGGTGGTTTCGAGTGATAAGGGTCTATGTACATAGACCTCAGATTAAAGGGCTACTAGTTAGTAAAAGTTAGAATTTTGTAATTAAATTCTTATTCAAATGTAGGGAAAAGGCCTCGACTGACCAAAGTTGCCGTCCCTCACGTATTAATTGAGTGCTTCAAACGGATTATTCGGAAATATTTAATAGAAAACTTTGTGAATAGAGCACAATGGACGCTTTGTATGTAACTGTTGGTTATTAGACATCTCGAATGACCATTTGAATCAGTAAACAATACCTAGCAACCCGTCCTTCCGATCTGGACTTTATGTACATTGTCATTAAGCTGGAAATAGCGTGGGCTTGGTGAAGAGGTTTTACATATATACTTTTAAGCAAAGCTAATGCTTAAGTTTCAGTAAGATTTGACAGTTTAACTTTAATAGCATGTTTAGGTTAGTAGTTAACGAAACTTTGGTAGTAACTACCCACAACTTTTGGTTTGTAGGTACTTTGTACAAACCAAAAGTTGTGGTATATCTCATATTCTAAGTTAATTCCAAATATCATTTAGGAGTGAAAACTTCACAGACGGACACAATTATTTTCTTATTTATAGGTAATATTAGTATAAATGGCTTAATGACAGTGAGGATGTGAAAATCAGCAAAAAAAAAAATAACTTCAACAAGCATACTTTATGAACACAAAACTAGGCTTCGGACCCTTGTATCGTACAAGTTTTGACCCTACCTACGAAGCAGTGCCTGTTTTGACCCATTAACTCTTGTATGTACGGTTTGATTCGATTGTCTAATAGGTACAGTGAAATCGAAAATTAATACTTAAGTAATTTATATTTAGTCTTCTTTGCCATTATATACATAATGTTCCCTTCTTCCTATAATTGGGTTCCTTCAAGTAAGGCGTGAAAAAGCAGCGAGGCGGCTACAGAGCCGTGTTTAGGGACTCTTTTTACCGCTTCACATCAGGTGGTGTTGAGTCTTTCGCCGTGCTTTTTATAATAATAATAAAAACTAGACAAAACCAATAGGAGTGGCGCTCTCTTCCAGATTTGTATTTTTATCAGAATGGTGTTGGGTCTACTCTGAGTATACATACACACACACACCAGAAGAAACAGGTGGAAAGAATACCTTTAAATTTCCTTATTCATAATTCTTGAAGGTGAACATTTACGCTTTAGATCGAATTTAGTGAAGAGGACGGGAGGGATATTTTTCTATGGGTTAATTAAAGCGTTAAAATTGTAAGATACTTTTTATCGAATTTAGTACAGACCACAACTCATCAAGCATAATACTTGGAACCTTAGGTCGACTTTGCCTTGTTATTTATAATGAAAGCGAGTCTTGCCAACGGAGTTTTCTCGATTATTCTGTCATTCAAGTAGTGATGATTGCTCAGACGAGTATTAATTACGTGAATGTTTTATTGGTGCTTCATCTTATAGTTTAAACCTTCATCAATTACAAGTACCTTATTAAAAGTACGACTTGGAAAACAAATATAAATTCGTGGAAATAAACTGTTTATTATACCCCTTACAGAGAAACTCTTTGGTATAACACCAATAAACACGGAATAAATTCAGTCTTCTACGAATTTGATCAAATGTTTATATGTCGCCGCGGTCTGGTGAATATTTATCTGTTACCATAATAATTATTATATTATGTTAATATTCAGATATTCATCCGGTCAATCATATCTAGATGTTTCAAGCCACGCAAAAATCGTAACAAAAAATATTTCCAGTCGCTCTTGCGCCATTTCTTGAAGAGGCCGCACGCAGCACCGCCCAAACAGTTTGTACGTCAGTCGTCGATATAACCTACCAATTACATGAAACTCTGCAGATGACAGATACACGATTTTGAGAGTCCGCTTTATTCAATACCATTGCAAACGAGTTTTTTTTATTTCTTACTAATTCAAATATAATGAAGACTGTTCTTTGCTGTGCATGCCATGATTAACTAAAATAAATAGGCGCATATTGCCATAGGACTGTTAACTTGTCGAGCTGCGTTCAACCTTTGGGGGCCTTAAGACAATTGAAACCAATTGCGTCTGGAATCTATAGCTTGACAGGTTGAGAAGACGGACAAATTTCACATGCAATGATATATTATTATTGAGTTACTTTGTTTTACACTTTTTTAAATAAGTAGGTACCTATTGTAGTTTAATTTGCAGGCCAACTGCCGAGTGGTAGAATATAGTTAATGTTCCTGTAAAATTTATGTAACATCTCGTTATTACATGTAATATTACCTATTTTTAAGCAAAAAACAAAAAAACTTACTTAAGTTTTTTTTGTTTGAATTTTGATTGTACCTACTTTTTTGACGGTTTGTCTCAAAATACCTATTTAACTTTCGTCCGTCTCATACCGAAAACACTTAGTATAACAAAATACTGTTCGCTCATCGGCGTCAGGCCCCTGGGTAACAATATTATCGCTAACCGGAAGGGTTTGACATTTTCCATGGGTAATCTTTTATGAATTTTCGGGAAAATTTAATTTACAAAGAGTACCTGCATACATACATTGCCAAGAAAAATCATTGGGAATATTTCAAAAGCCAACGCTACTGTTTTTAAATTCCCACGTCTACTTAAAGTTTAATTTAGTAAGTAGTTTGTGCAGATTTAAGTAGGAACGGCTGGGGGAGTAATAACTCATCGCTGAAGGCATTAAAAATAACTGGAGCGATCTAGACTACCACGAACTTAATAAAATAAGCGCAATCAATCGCGAAATAGAGATTTTGACAACATTTCGAGTACGTATTTAGCTCGAAATAGTGATAATTTTAATACGACTAATGTTTTTAAGATTCCGCACGGTAAGCGCAATCAATCGCGAAATAAAGATTCCTTTACAAATTTCGCCCCGAAATTGTGACGTCAACCATTATAAAACACGGCTATTACGGTGATTTAGATGATTTTAGTTTTGACGGCGTCTGATGCTAACAACAAGTGACGTCATACACGTGTTCGTTGTCACGTGACACAAAAGTGATTTAATAGCATTTTATTTATTAAATAAAATTAAAATTCCGTAATAATATAGTAAACTATTGTGTTTTTTGGAATTTCTATTAGGTATGATAAGTACCGCTACGCGTCCAAATTATTTATTTATTTATAACTTTATGTACACACACTTTATAAAAAGAAACAATTTTTAAATTAATCTTTGTACAAAGGTACTGCTTATTAATTAATTATATTTTAATTTGAATACAGTCAACATCCCTATTGTGTGGCTAAGGTCAACTTTAAGAGATGTAGGTTATAGCGGTATTCGTCGCTTAAAATTTGAGTGCCTGGCTGAAGTAATACCTGAACCTTACAGAAGATCGCAGCTAAATAGCACTACTTAGTTCTGGGGTAGCAGCACCTTACATAATATTGCAGCTAAATAACACTGCTTAGTACTTGGGTAGCAGCACCTTACAGAACATCGCAGCTAAATGGCACTGTTTTGTAGTGCTGTGTCCATGCCGTGAGTAAGATCGCTAAAGGAGCAAGGTTCTCGTCTCCTGTGCTGTCAACTAAACGCTTTTTCATGTTTAAAGAATAGGCTACGCGTGAGAAGCGCGCCAGGTGCTATGAGTGTCTATAGGCTACGGTCCCAATAGATGAGTAGTATCTAAGGTGCTATGAGTGTCTATAGGCTGCGGTCCCAATGCGTGAGTAGTATCTAAGGTGCTATGAGTGTCTATAGGCGACGGTCCCAATGCGTGGGTAGTATCTAAGTTGCTATGAGTGTCTATAGGCTACGGTCCCAATGCGTGAGTAGTACCTAAGGTGCTATGAGTGTCTATAGGCTACGGTCCCAATGCGTGAGTAGTATCTAAAGTGCTATGAGTGTCTATAGGCTACGGTCCCAATGCGTGAGTAGTATCTAAGGTGCTATGAGTGTCTATAGGCTACGGACCCAATGCGTGAGTAGTATCTAAGGTGCTATAAGTGTCTATAGGCTACGGTCCCAATGCGTGAGTAGTATCTAAGGTGCTACGAGTGTCTATAGGCTACGGTCCCAATGCGTGAGTAGTACCTAAGGTGCTATGAGTGTCTATAGGCTACGGACCCAATGCGTGAGTAGTATCTAAGGTGCTATGAGTGTCTATAGGCTACGGTCCCAATGCGGGAGTAGTATCTAAGGTGCTACGAGTGTCTATAGGCTACGGTAACAACGCGTGAATGAGTAGTGCCCTAGGTGTTACGAGCGTCTATAGGCTACGGTACCAATGCGTGCGTAGTGCCTTAGGTGCTACGAGCGCCTATAGGCTACGGTCCCAAAGTGTGAGTAGTATCTAAGGTGCTACGAGAGTCTATAGGCGACGGTAAGAACGCCTGAGTTAATAGTTCCTTAGGTGCTACGAGTGTCTATAGGCTACGGTCCCAAAGTGTAAGTAGTATCTAAGGTGCTACGTGTGTCTATAGGCTACGGTAACAACACGTGAGTGAGTAGTGCCCAAGGTGCTAGGAGCGTCTATAGGCTACGGTCCCAAAGCGTTAGTAGTATCTAAGGTGCTACGTGTGTCTATAGGCTACGGTAACAACACGTGAGTGAGTAGTGCCCAAGGTGCTAGGAGCGTCTATAGGCTACGGTCCCAAAGCGTTAGTAGTATCTTAGGTGCTACGAGCGTCTATAGGCTACGGTCCCAAAGCGTTAGTAGTATCTACGGTGCTACGAGTGTCTATAGGCTACGGTCCCAAAGCGTTAGTAGTCTCTAAGGTGCTACGAGTGTCTATAGGCTACGGAAACAACGGTTGAGTGAGCGTAGTTCCCAAGGTGCTACGAGCATCTTTGCTAATGTATCCGTTTGCCGTCAGACGGGTTGTATGCTTGTTTGTAATCTTTTTTGAATGTAAAATTAAAATCTTACATTTAACTGACAGCACTGTTTGAAAGTGCTTCAGAAGATATAAAATGAGGTAATGATCTACTTCTTAATTATTTTCTTTGAATATCTTTTGACACAGGCTTGAGTGTATTTTGGTCGTAATGTTTATTGCTATAAACTAAAATATTTTATGTTGATAACAAGCAACTAAAACATAAGATCGCTAACACAAAACCTTTTTAATGCTAAACAGGAAAACGGAATACATTTTCGGCGGATATATAACCGAAGCAAGCCGAAATGGCTCGCAAAAGGTGTATATAATAAACGAAATACATACTTACATTTATAACAACGGTAGCGTTTACAACTTTCATTTTGTTAATAGACTTTTGTACTCTCTTGCCTTGTACAGTAAACAAAACAGCAGCTTAAAATTCGCTGCGCCTTAAACCATTCTAATAAGCACGATATTCGCAAATCAGTTAAGGCTAGCTGTACACTTTATTAAATAAAAATCTTTATTTATTTCCGCCACCGCTCAGGCACTAAGCGTGACGATGGCTTAACCGAGTTAAAAAAATTCTCAGCTTTTTCGCCTGATTCAGAACCCCAGTAAGTGGATTATTCATTTGATTATCGGAGCAAGTCGTGAAGGAATTCAATTTTGGGTTCCGCAAAATGAAATTGCCGAAACCCACTTTTCTCTGGAGCAAATACGTTTACAGATGAAAAATAAGCTAGCTGCACGCGGCAGCACGATGAAAATACAATTAGCAGTTTTTATGTCGTAAGGTGCACTTCAGTCACGCACGACTACCCCCTACGGAGAGCTAAGATATTATACCGACTTAAGTATTTGGTACCCCAGCGGGAGAGTATCCCAGCGGGTTTGTATGGAAAAATCAAAAATGTAACACGAACAAACCAATTCTAAAAAAACATGCCATGCTTAAGCAAGTCAGGCTACGCTAATTAGTTATAATAGGATTTTTTGAAAAGCCTTAAAAGTTTGTATGAAAAACCGCACAGCGTAAGCCCCCCTCAGCGATATAAGAATTTCTGAAGCACAATAAAATTTGTATTTCAAACAGAAACTTTTTCAACTTTGTAACATTTAAAATACGTTGACGACTTTATCGTCACAACATTACCATATCTTTCATCTTTTTCACATTATCTTAAAAGAAAGCCATAAACGGCTTTTAACTGTGTACGTTATACCTTCTTCCCTTTCATAAATTGCAGTAAAGTATTAAAAGGCTTCAGCGCGGAGCAATATTTTTTATAACTGACTTTATGTTGAGATAAGTAAAAAGGGTGAATGTATATGCTTTTCTATGTACTTTTGGGTGTAATTCAAACTCGAGTATTAAATATCGGGAGCACTTAGTTCCGTTAGTACTATTGATGGCACTTTTGACAGTAGTAGGAATGATTTATCCCAATTGTACCATAAATGTAATTTATAATCACAATGAACGTCTACTAGAGCACACACTGCGAACAGCATTTTTACGAAGCGATTTGCTAAAACTTTACGTTTTTTTTGTTAATTAAGAACATAAAAATACATTGAAGGATTAACAATTAATGAGCATTAAAATAAACCACTGAGATTTGTCTACAATGTCGCGAATAATCAACAATAGGCTGTCATAACTATACTGTCATAACTATACTGTCATACTGTCATAAGAATAAACATGTTATTATCAGAAAACTATACCTATTGAGATTCATGATCATAAAAAATTTCAAGCTACATAAAACAAAACAATCCTACTTACCCGTAATACAGAAACCAAACCAGTACAGCATACCATAAGTCAATTATCAAACTGGAAGAAGAAAACGAGCAAAAGATGTATAAACTTTTGACGACTTGTGACACTTATTCTGAAATGTTTACCTATAATAGCATTGGCGACCGACGAGTCCTGCTGCTTCCAATTACTCACCGCCGGAGCATAACTTACCAAGGAGTGCCATTTAGCTGTGATAGGTTGCAAACCTATTTTTTTATGTACCTACATAAGTAAAGGGTCCCTTTTCTGGCTTAAACAAAGACCTATTTGTCAGCGTTTGTCCTTGATATTTCATATGGGATTTCTTTGTTATTTTACTAGAAACTTCCATAGAACATTGGTACTATCAGTTTCTGAATTGTAAGCTTTGTCCAAGTTACTTTTTTAGTTTAATTTTGCTGTTATTCCTTCAGTTATTTACTTTACGATAGCCCTATGTCTGTGTGTTTTCAGAGAAGTTTCCGCAAGTTTAGCTGAGTTGACTGAAAAACAGAGTAAGTAAGTACTGAAGTCAGAAGTGCCTAATAACAACCGTTTAGTTTATTCAACTAGCGCTTTGAGGATGAATGGGCTCAACGTAGAGAAAATAGTTTTTCATGCTTTATAAATAGAGGTGATGCTGAATTTTTCAAATGAATCGGCGTTTAAAAACGCTTTATAAAAGCCTACCTTGGTTCTCGCAACCAAAGTAATTTACTTAGTTTCTAACTATATTACATTTACAGTAATTTTTATTGTTTATTATTTTATTTTATTTGTTTGTAGATATTTAATAAAACTAGAGTCGTAAACTAGTATAATTATGGTCTCTTTATGAAGGAAAAAAACAATTAACGCCTTCCAGTCATCGATCTGGTGAAGACAGATGCAGGGCTAGAAGTGCGAATAAAGATGGCGGAGGCTTAAACTACCCACTTAAAAACTCCTGTACCTACTCCTTGCTCCTGCTTGACAGAGTAATAGGCACGGAAACGATTATAATGACCATAGCCTATGGACATTTATAGACGCTTCATTGTATCGCCAATACTTTACACTTAAAAATCAACATTATGTTGACAGCATCAACTATTTCACCTGTACCCTTAGCTTGAACATTAAAATTTTTCGATATGATAGCATCTCGTTAGCTTACGCATGTCACTTTGAGCAGCGTATCTGCTAGCGGATGGTAATGGAACTATTTTTCGATATTTTCGTATCGTCATTGAGCAAGACGATAATAGCTGTATCGGAAACATGATGTTACAATGACCGTATGACGTCATTTTCATTTTTCTGCCAAAGATTCGAAAGCTATTCGAATGGTATAAGTGACCCTCCTTGCTCTAGTACAAGACTACACTCAGCGGGGAGCCCCGCGCATCTAGTCAATCAGACGCTGTTTCTCCAGCCATGTAGCAATATTGCTTATTTCCACAATGACGCTGACGCCATCTAGCGCTGAATGATTAAAAATTCAATAATGTCTTTGTTTTTCTAAGTCAAACCATGTTTATGATCGTTTTGGCATATTTAACTAAAAAAAGTCGTAATTTGGTAGTTGTTTCTCCCAGTGAGCGTACAAAGCTTCCTTGCTGATGAGCACTGGAAACCTTATGAGTAAGATAGCCATAAGTAATTATCACTATATTATTGAGCGCGCATGTTACCGGGCTGTGCTACTTACGTATTTATTATAAGCAATTTTATAAGTAGAAGCCTAGAATTAGCTTTTAGATATAATTAGCTTTTAGAAAAAAAATGAATTATTTTTCAAAGAACGCTCTAAGCTTTCGTAATAAAACTGCAATAAAATAAATCACTATACCAGGAAAGCAACAGTTATAAGTGTCATTTGGTTACAATTAAAGAGCGCTCTGATTTTAGCTCGAGAATACCGTATGGATACCTTTCTTATAGATCAAAAGAAATTACCCAATTTAATTTCTTTAGAATGTCTTTTATAGAAACATAAATAAAATTACGATCAAATCCTCACACTTCCAAATAGGTCAGTCGAGTAAGACGTTTATTTCCAAGCAGACATCAAAGTACCTAAATTTGACAGGCTCTGGCACTCCGATGTCAGTTGGCTGATAATTGACAAAACTGACAGCTTTCAAGACTGGTTTATGGCATTAAATTCGACCTATTCGATTGCACAGTAAAAGGTTAAACCACTCAATATTATTGTAACAATTACCTACAAATAAAGACAAAAAAAACAAAGGCGGGAATCGAACCCTCGTCCTGTTGACCGGCCAGACGCGACTACCACTACTCCACCGGAGCACTAGTTATAACCTACTGATTTCTTCACCGCTTTCTATCCTTGTTCTTAACGTTTTTATAGCAACGTTTATCTCACCACTCGTTGAGAATAGCACCCTCTAGTGATCCAAAAGAACACTTTTACAAGTATTTTTAAAACTTCCAGTTTAAGATGAGAAAAGCTATTTATATCACATTTTAATGTTTATGATGCGTTTAAACGATGAAAAAATATATGTTCGTTTTCTTTTCTTTAAAAGCTGCAGGTATTATAACAATTACAAATATATAAGAAAGAAAACAATGTAAATATATATGCTCCAGGCGGATTATCACTACGCCATCGGCATTAGTATAACCTGCTAATTTCTTCACCGCTTTCTTTCCTTTTCTAACGTTTTTATAGCAACGTTTATCTCTCCACTCATTGAAGTTAACACTTCTAGTGATCCGAAAGTATACTTTTACAAGTATTAAACGAATTCATTCATGTTCAAGTTCATATTTTACATGTAAGTAAGTAGAAAGCGGTGAGGCGTTTAAACGTACCAAAAACATTAAAATGTGACATCTGCAGTTGTTTCGATGCACAGTCTATTGGCTCCAATCAACTGCGCGCGGCTTACGCCGAATTATTTGAACAAAATCAATATTTCAATTGATTTTTCGTCTTCTACCGGAGTTTCAGTGCTTATATTCGTTCAAACGGAAAGCTTGTTAATTTTTAAGTTGTTAAAATAGCATTGACGAAGAAAAATGAAGACTTGGCCCTTTTTATGCTTACAGTTTATTTTTCATTAAAATATTAGGTATATTTTTAATTGGATACAATTTTATTCAGGGTGGTGCCGTCAATGCGACAATAAATTTAAACATCGGCTATATTAGTCCATAGAAATGGTTTGCCACTTTCAAATATATCGTATTCATTTGATAATTTCATGACATTTGTATGAAATAATGCTGCCAACGTTACACTTTTCCATAGAAATGTAATGAAATTTATAAATTATAATAAAATGTTCTGTAATAAAAAGCCGTTTAACAGTACTATGTATAATACAAACATAATTACATTGAAGGTTAAACCATGCCACGAGTGACAGGTTCTTTTTATACAAAGCACTGCGAATGACTCAACACCACCTGATGTGAAGTGGTAAGAAGAGTCTATATGCGAAGACAGCTATTCCAGCTTGAAACACACTGTTCAAGCCGCATCCACCTTACCACCACCGGCCCATACGGTGCCTTTTCCCGCCTCTTTTGCAGGAACCCATCTCATAGGAAGGAGGAAACAAATGCTTGCAAAGAATTCCAAGTTTTGGAAGTCCGACAGAGAAACGAGTTACAAAACTTCTTTGTCGGTGATGTTAAAGTGGAGACAGTAAATTGACGACTCCAAAAACCGGTACGTGTGCTTCTGAGTAGGAAGGGGAAGGTGAGATACGGTCGAAAAGCTCCTCAGAACAATATTCACGATAAAGCCGATAGAAGGCGCTAAGCGACGCAGTTGTAGAGGCTCAAGGTTGCTAGTGACCTCCACATCGTCAACACCCAATTGAGCTAAATAGTAAGAGTCACTCTTTCCCGCTCGGTTTCAATGCGCCCAACCACTGGGGGACTGTGATAACGCCATTCTCTGTCCTGTCATCTGCATAGCAATGTGTATTTCCTAATGCAAGCATATCATTGATATAAAGAAGAAAGAGAGAGTGGGATAGAATAGAGCCCTATGGTACACCAGCATTCACTGACATGAACCACGAAGCGTATCCGTCTGTGAGGATACAGATTCTCCGCTTATGCAGGAAGCTAGCAATCCAGTTGAAAACTGAGAGGGTAGACCGTATACCAGAAGCTTAGAGAGAAGAGCCTCATGCCAGGTCCGATCAAAGACTTTGCTAATATAAAGGCTAACAGCCACTGACTCAACTCGTGTGTCAATAGTTTCACCTTAAATAGCTTCAGAAATCATTATAAAGGATATTTTTTCTATTTGTGTGTGATGTGTTGTGTGCGTGCCGTGTGGTGTGTGTGCTCTGATGTAGATATGTTTTTTTATTTTTGTGTTATTAAAATTACATCCTTCAATTTTCTCGTCCACTACATAAACGATCCTATCCTCTCCGATATCGTCTGCCAGGTGTAAATTGGGCTAAGCGTTAACTAATTACTAATTCCAGGCACGATGCAAAGATTGGTGCGTTAGTGGCGGGTCAAATGATCACTGTTCTTACACGAGTCACTATCTAAGAGTGAGGGTTGCCACTCAAGGGAAATGTTCGATTTAGTTGTTTCGACTCGAAAAAATAAAGGGGAAGGATAAAGCTGGATTGGCACAACGAAGGTAATATAAGATAATATTTATTTGTAACAATACGATATCACAAAAGATGTTTATAAACAAAAATAAGTCACACGTACTCAATTTAATCAAGCATGCAAATATAATTCCTAAGTAACAGTGTCAAATTAATAAATTTTATTTTATTTCCCTTTATTTCGAAAGATAGGAACAATGTGTAGTGTACCGAAAGTTACTAAGTATCGTACACTTGACACGACATAAATTTTTAGTATACCACATTAATTAAGATTCTATGAAATAAATTTTTTCGAGAGCTTTTGTTCCAACGCAGTAAGAGCCATAACCCAGACTCCTAAATATCTTCCTCGGTAATATATCATTTACGCCGTCTAACCGGCAACCGATATTTTCGGTAAACAAAATAAATTCGCTCACTATATTTTTAAGAGAACTCATAACTTCCTCTCGTCTGTGTCTCATGGCCTCAGTCCAAAGAGTCCATAATTAGGGTCAGTAGTTTACGTAACGGCTAAATATACCAGGGCCCTCATGGGAGAAGAGTGAGTGACAGTAGCACCACGGAATAGAAGAGTACAGAAAGTTCGCTCCATAATAACGCTCGGTATAGTGACATCTATAATGCTGTTTTTCTTATTTGCAAATAAAGATTTAATGCTGTTTTTCTTGTTTTTAAATGTGTAAGACTATACAATAAAGTATTTTTCAACACACTTCCTCATAAAGTGGCTCTAATCCCATGGCAATTAGGCACATAATGACACCTATAATCAAACTGTGACTTTTTCATTACTATTATTCACTAGTGAGTAATAGTTTTTTTTTAATAATTAAAATTGCCAATATATATTTTTTTCTTTTTTTGTTGTTAAATCTCCCTGTAATGGGAAGGCAAAAGGAACTAATGCCCATACAGCCATGTCTGATGTGATTGAGTTTATGTCACTTATCTATATGTATATGTGTAAGTATATGTATTTTTTTATATTTATGTATATGTGTAAGTATATGTAGTTTAAAATCCAAAGTCACGCCCAAGGCCCTATCATAATAACAGCGCTTCTGCGACGTTTTTTATAATGTCGCAAAAGTTTTATGCTGAGATAGGGCCTTGTTGACTGCACTTATTGTTAAGTATAAACTGTTTGTATTTGTCTTTTTTTTTTTTTTATTGTTTAAGCTTCTTGTTGTTGTTTGTTATGTGCATGTCAAATAAAAATATTTTTCTTTCTTTCTTTCTTTCTTTAATATTATTGGTTGAGTTACGCTTACATTTGCGCTAAAAAGCTATCCGCGAAAAGCCCAAAAAAAAGAAACCTCATTTTTTAGTCTATGGCCGATGCGCGCGCATAGGAAAACTGATTATTTTTCCCGCCATTACGAAACATTTTTCACAACTCGTCTCGTTTTCTCTTTTGAAGTTATTTAGTTAGTTATTAATTAAGATGTCTGCAAATACAATTTATGAAGAAAATGATTTATGTCGTACACCGCCCGATATAAGATGTGAAGCCCAGAACGTTATGGAAAGTTTACTACCAGAAAACTCAAAGGAAAAATATCTATTAGCGTACCAAAATTTCATACAATGGCAGAACAACAAGAATACGCAGTCTTTTTCAGAAAATGTGTTCATGGCGTACTTTAAAGAATTATCTTCTAAGTACAAACCTAGCTCTTTGTGGTGTATTTACTCAATGTTAAAAAGTACAGTCCGAACAAAGAATGGAGTGGACTTAAAAACATACTCGAATTTGTCAGCTTATCTAAAGAGACTATCTGATGGATTTAGAAGCAAAAAATCAAAGGTTTTATCATCTGACGATATTGAAAAATTTATTAAAGATGCTCCAGATAACCAATATTTGGCTACAAAGGTTAGTTAAATTAATTTTAATTAAATATTTAATAGCAGCTTGTTGACTTTAATTATTGTTTCTTTTGTTTCAGGTTGCTTTAATATTTGGTGTAACTGGTGCCTGTAGGATACAAGAAGTAACAAATATAACTGTAAAAGATATAGAAAACCATGGCCAGATGCTTTTGCATACGTAGAAGATTCCATACAAAACAAGAAGGAAATTTGTGCGAAAATCAAAAAAGAATTAAACTTGATTCTGAGACGCATCCTACTAGCGAAATACCAAGTACATCCAATGATTGGATTTCACCTACCTACACGAATAATGAACCATCACAAATAACAATAGAACATGAAAGTATTTCAGTAAATAATCTATCTGATGAGACCGCTATATCATCAAAAATAGTTAATTATAATTTTACTAACTGCACATTTACTAATTGTTTCTCTAAATAAACTTTTTATCTACTATGTAAAATGGTTTTTTATTTAAGTATTATTTTATTCAGAAGTGTGTTGAAAAACGTTGTATGATACACGTGTGTATTGATGATTACCGTCCTCGGCTCCTTAAGACCCTCGCCTGACGGCTCGGGCCTCAATGCGCCTCAGCGGTAATCACCAACATTACACACTTGTACCATAATGTACTATAACCACACCATTTTGAAAATTCTTGTTTTTCCGGCTTGTTTAGCCGTCAGGCGAGGGTCTTAAGGAGCCGAGGACGGTAATCATCAATACACACGTGTATCATACAACGTTTTTCAACACACTTCTGAATAAAATAATACTTAAATAAAAAACCATTTTACATAGTAGATAAAAAGTTTATTTAGAGAAACAATTAGTAAATGTGCAGTTAGTAAAATTATAATTAACTATTTTTGATGATATAGCGGTCTCATCAGATAGATTATTTACTGAAATACTTTCATGTTCTATTGTTATTTGTGATGGTTCATTATTCGTGTAGGTAGGTGAAATCCAATCATTGGATGTACTTGGTATTTCGCTAGTAGGATGCGTCTCAGAATCAAGTTTAATTCTTTTTGTGATTTTCGCACAAATTTCCTTCTTGTTTTGTATGGAATCTTCTACGTATGATTCTGCTACATTGCTAGATCGCCACCCGCCATGTCGCTTCAAAGTCATTATATCAGCTCCTGAATTTGCCAGCAATGTAGCTGAAGTTCTTCTGAAACTATGTCCAGTGTAGCTCTCAGCATCTACTAAACCCAAAAACTTAGCGATTTCTTTAGGCATATAACCAAATTTGTTTAAACCTATAGGCTGACAGGTACATTTACCATTCTAGTAATTTAGAAAGAAACGGTCATTTTTTGTTTTTGGTGAACGCAAACTTTCATAATTCTTAACAATATCATAGAATGGACCGTGTATGGTGAATGACCTAGGTATTTTATTTTTCGTGATAGGTATCTTCACTAAAAGCATCTGGCCATGGTTTTCTATATCTTTTACTTTTCTTTTATATTTGTTAATTCTTGTATCCTACAGGCACCAGTTACACCAAATATTAAATCAACCTGAAACAAAAGAAACAATAATTAAAGTCAACAAGCTGCTATTAAATATTTAATGAAAATTAATTTAACTAACCTTTGTAGCCAAATATTGGTTATCTGGAGCATCTTTAATAAATTTTTCAATATCGTCAGATGATAAACCTTTGATTTTTTGCTTCTAAATCCATTAGATAGTCTCTTTAGATAAGCTGACAAATTCGAGTATGTTTTTAAGTCCACTCCATTCTTTGTTCGGACTGTACTTTTTAACATTGAGTAAATACACCACAAAGAGCTAGGTTTGTACTTCGAAGATAATTCTTTAAAGTACGCCATGAACACATTTTCTGAAAAAGACTGCGTATTCTTGTTGTTCTGCCATTGTATGAAATTTTGGTACGCTAATAGATATTTTTCCTTTGAGTTTTCTGGTAGTAAACTTTCCATAACGTTCTGGGCTTCACATCTTATATCGGGCGGTGTACAACATAAATCATTTTCTTCATAAATTGTATTTGCAGACATCTTAATTAATAACTAACTAAATAACTTCAAAAGAGAAAACGAGACGAGTTGTGAAAAATGTTTCGTAATGGCGGGAAAAATTAATCAGTTTTCCTATGCGCGCGCATCGGCCATAGACTAAAAAATGAGGTTTCTTTTTTTTGTGCTTTTCGCGGATAGCTTTTTAGCGCAAATGTAAGCGTAACTCAACCAATAATATTAAAAAAAACTATTACTCACTCGTGAATAATAGTAATGAAAAAGTCGCAGTTTGATTATAGGTGTCATTATGTGCCTAATTGCCATGGGATTAGAGCCACTTTATGAGGAAGTGTGTTGAAAAGTATTTTATCCACACCTTTTTTAAAATTCGAATTCGAAAATTGGAATGATCTCAAAGGTAAACATAAATTGACGTACCTACTTTTGAATAAAGATAATGAAAAACAAACTAAGAAAAAATAACCTGTAGCCTAATGACGATTATTAATAACTAACAAACTTATGGCAAAGGCGTTTCAGACAGTCAAATTGAGTTACTAGTTGACACTTGAAAAACCTAAATGACACTATAGAACCTAAGCCTTGATGCGCGCGCAGCACGTAGCCATGTATTCTGTGGCGTAACACAGTGAATTGAATATGGAATGTATACAGGTTGGTGCCGTCAGTAAAACAATAAATTAAAACATGGGCTATATTAGTTCAAAGAAATGGTTTGCCACTTTCAAAAACATCTTATTTACTTGATAATCCCATGACATTTCTATGAAATAACATTTCATTTCAGACATTGACTGCATTAAAAACGCCATGAAAAAAAAAATTGGCAAAGTGGAGGCAGCTAGAACAGTGTGTTTCAAGCTGCACTAGCTGTCTCCGCATATGGACTCTTCTTACCACTTCACATAGGGTAAAATTAAGTCATTTGCCGTGCTTTGTATGAAAAAAAATGTCAAGGTTGACAATAAAGTTATTATTACAATTTCTATGACTTGTTTTACAAACCACGGCAAATGACTCAATATAACCTACGCTGCCTCCACCTTGCCGGCCAGATTTCAGTCTAGCGAAGGTAATTAAAATATGTAACATTCTCAAACAATAGTTCTGAAGCTATCGATTTCGTATGGCCGTGCCATGACAATTGAAGGGTTTGAGCGCTGATTTTAGATTTCGCAGACTTGCTTTGGAAATAGCAGCGTTATATTTGATCCTATTAAACTTTTGGCGATTAACACAAAATGGAAACTATTGTCTCGATAGAAAAAAGGAAGAGAGAAATAGAATATTTCGACATTGTAGGGTGGACGTTAGCTCATAAACGCAAATACAGATAGACTAGAAGAATTTCACAGGGATATCCCAAGTCCTGGGTGGCTCAGTGGTCAGAGCAGTCGCCCGGATTGCGAAAGGTCGCGGGTTCGATTCCTGCCTCAGGACGTGAAATTTTTCTAGTTTTATTCTATTTAAATTACTAAGGAAGAGAGAACTTTACGGCAAACTATTTTTTTTAATAAAAATGAATAAGGGTCACTATTGATTAATAATGGGCTCTATTAAGAAAAATACATTCATTGGCTTTTATGAGCTGTCAAAATAAATAGCTTTTTTCTCTGCTGATTGTACAGTCGACAGCACATCAAGCATAACAGTTTGACCTTGAGACCGCCCTTACTGCGTTCGTAATAGAGGCGGCTTTCGTAATGCAACTGATACACTTGACGTGCTGTCGTGTGTACTTCAGTTAACGTATTATTAACTAGTTGCCGCATGCGGCACCGGCTGCGTGGGTATTGGCCAAAATTATTATCGAGCCAAAAGCTAGTTGTTGTCCTTTCCCACAATGTGATCTATCTCCAGGCTAAATTTCTTCTTAAGCAGTTACGTATGCGGAGAAATAAAAACTGACGGCAGAGTTTCTATTGCGCTATCTGACTATGGATTGCATGGCGTGAAACATATTTTGAAGGGAATATACTTTCTAAGTGATTCACTGCTTCTGCTGAATCCCTCCAAAGGCGCAAATATGCTGGTTTTTCTGACACTTTGGGACCTTTGAGTTCACGAGCACACTGACTATTTAGAGACATTGCAGGTCGTCTATGTGAACCTTTAAGAGACAATTAGGCTGGTATATTTCGCACAAAGATCAAGCCTCGCAATTCAGCGTGTTTCATAAGATTTAGGTGGTATTTTTAATTTCTAAGTTTTTTTTAATGTCACGTTTTAGAGGTTTGTAAATATTAGGTTAGTGATATATTTATTATAGTATTCACTTTATTCAAAAAGTCATTGAAAATTGATCTAAATAAAAATCGTCAAGTTCTTTTTTATATACCACTAAGGTGGCAATCAAGCACGCGGCCCACCTGATGGTAAGCGGTGATGGTAGCCTATGGAGGCTTTCAACCCCAGGGATATCACTTGAGAGTTGCCGGCTCTGTTAAAAACCTTTTCAAGCCCTTTTTGAAGAACCGCATGCTGTAATCGTTCGAGAAAACCTCTGCATGGGAGCTCCATCCACAATCTAAGCGTACCCGGCAGCAAGTTTCTCTGAAACCGCACAGTACGAGACCATTTTCATTCCAAACTGTGAGGATGAAGTATAAGGTTAAATGCTATTTTAATGTCAGAACATTACTACAACCACTCGACTCCATGTCTAGCAAATGAATGGCCAAAATACTCCGTGACTAGCAAATGAAACGCACGAATTTATAAACCAAAACTCTGTTGGCGTTCTTTCATTTTTAATAACTCGTTAACTTCTTTTATAAAGAAGAACAAGCCAAGGAAAACAATCTAAGTTCTTGTTCAAATTACCGTTTAACTTGAATAGAAACTCAGGTTAGATTGTACAGACGACAGCTCATCAAGTGTAACAGTTGCACTACGAAATCCGTCTCTATTTCGAATGGAATAAAGGCGGTCTTAAGGTCAAACTGTTACGCTTGATGTGTGGTCGACTGTACATGTAATATGTTTATATTTGATAAACCTTATCACCATATTATTATTATAGTCTATAGTCTATTAATTCTGTGAATGAACTTCCTGTCTAAATAATAAATTATTCTCGACGAACTTTTTTATACCTCACTCAACACAGAAACAAATCGAACCGAAGGAATTTATAGAAAAATCACGGGAAGCGTCCCTCCATACTTTAGTTAGACAAATTAAGGAATATTTTGTTTGCATCCGAGGACGCACCTTGCGTTTAGTTGGTCAAACACACCCTAATAAAATAAGGATGTTTACAAACTCCACGCTTAAATAAACCTATGCCAGAACAGTAACAAGACGTTAATTACCCTGTAAAAAATGAGATTTATTCCTTTTATTTTGCAAGAATTAGGAATTTAACGCCCCTTTCAATACAGTCTTTAAGCAAATTGAATTAAAGTCGAGAATAGCTTTTATTGCTTTCCGAGTTAATGAAATAGCATAAAAAGCTTAGGTGCATGTTTATGTTGGTAATAAATTTGTTGTTGCTGTGTTTTTTTGTTTCTGTTGGATTCAATTCCACTTTAATATTCTATTTATAAACGCCATTTGTTGTGTTAGATTATAGGTAAAGGTTTACGGTGTGTATTCAGTAAACAAGATTATTAGGAACATCACAAATTTGATCCTCGGCTTTTGTTCGATTGTATTTCCGAGAGAAGAAATTTCTAATACATCAATCTAGTTATTGGGAGTACTATCATTGCTAATATTTTTATTTAGTCATAGTAGAATTCGTTTAAACTTAATTCCTCTTAAGTCACAAATTCCAGACACAAAAGTTTTTTAATTGTTAGTAAGACCTGGATTAAAACTAACGCTGTCACTGTCCTTCTTTTAACAAACAAATGTGACAGCACCAGTAAGACCAAGATTAATTTTAGTACATGTAATATAATAAGCGGGCAAATTTGAAAGTCTTGGGTTTTTGTTGATTTTACTAATAATGATTATGGTGAGCTCACTGGTGTAGAGGTTTCATAACTTTGAAATAAATACCTTAATTATTTTAAAACTTTCACAAAATCAAGTATAAATATTGACTTTGATTTTAATCCGCGAAGAACACTCAGATCCAATTGTTTGTTGTGTGGGAGCGCTGGTGAAAGGTTAATAACGGAAAACTCCACTTAGACAACTGGTGGTGTACAAATAGTCATTAGAATGAATGAATGTATGTTTAATTATGTGTAAACATAAGAGCTCCTAGTCTACTTACCCTTCTTTAATTACACGAGACGTGATGGAACATCTACATTGTAATAAGCTTACGTTTGCTGAAGGGCATGTTTGTACGGCCTTACGCTTTCGCTAAATTAATGTTTCGTTTGACAACACAAAACGATGCTTATTGGAATGTGTAAGCAGTTCTTCATATTATTATCTTGAGTAATTTAAGAGGTGTCTGTGATAGTAGAGGAACCGGGTTACATATTTTACAAAGGACTCAATTGTGTGTTTTGGCATTACATGATAATGATGTAACTGATCATGAGGAAATTCACTTTTAAGGAGATCTGATTTATGTGAACAACTTTGGAATATCTGACTGAAAGAGAACCTCATAACAGAAGATCAAAGTCGTTACGATAATTGCTGCAGTGCTGTTCTTGAAGTAAGTAAGGTATCAAGATACATTACCAAGCATAACTTTTTTAAGCGTAACTTGCATTCAAAGTTACGCTTGATAATTTGCAAGTAAACGCAGACTATACACACTTCCAATTTGCACCGAAAACGTGTGCTTACACCACCCTCGGAACGCTCGACGCTCCCCGTTACCAGAAACATCTAATTTGAGAGTTCCACCGAACAAACAGACGGCCGCACCTCATCAAGCCGTGTTTATTTCTGCATATACAAACACTAAGATATTCACAACTTACGTCTTTGATGTCGTTTCGCTCTAGACAACGTCGGTGTCTTCGGCGGCTTCGTTTTGACACTCCTATAGCAATACAGCGGCTCCTCCTTCGCCTTTTGCTTCAGCAAAGGCAGCTTGAAGTTTGAAAACATTTCGGTACATCACAATTCACAACACGTCACGTTCTACAACCACTCACTGATTCCATTTCCAAACGGCAACTAGTTTAGCACTTTGACAGGTATAGGCTCCACAGACAAAATCTCGCGGGCAGACTTTCAATTGTTTCTTTGATATTGAGCCTAGAGATTCGATTTTTAAACTGTAGATTCGAATAGATTTCACGATTCGAAAATCAAGCAGTGTCTATGCGTGCGCGCCGTGCTGCTTTCTCAATTTTGTGACTTGTTGTTTTGTGCGCACGCGTCCCTCTATATATAGAATGGGCGGGCGTCTGCTTCTCGCACTACGTCCGTTATAATTCTTATATTAATAAATAAAATCCGATACAAATATTACCGGTAATAAAACATTATAAATAGTGCCGAGTCTCGGGTTCTGCCTTTTATCTTCGTTTAATGGAGCGTGATATGTAGCTCATAGATTCGGCTTTCATACGCAATGATATTTCAAAATTGCTTCTGCAATGTAAACGCACAGTAAATTTAATTTCACTTTAAATGCGTATTTTTTTTTGTTAACAGTAGGAACGGGAATAAATAAATGAAATTCATGTTTTTATAAAGACAAGACAAAACTATTTTTGATATCCAATATACAATGTGAAACGTAAACACTCAGGTCATATTCATAATATGATAATATTATTCCGAATACTTATAGGAAAACCGTTTATCATTGCCGAAAAACGGATAGACCAAACGTCGAAATAAGACGCGAATAAAATAGTGCCACGTCTCTTCGATCTATCAGGGGAAGTGGGAAAACAAGCCTAAAATAATCATTCAGTCCGGAAACTGCTTGGAAATAGATCGGCGTGTAAGAAATATACTGTTTTTTTCTTTCTAATCCAATACTCTTTCACGCATCTCTTGTTACAATACTTTATGTAAATAGTGAGTATCAGTTACTTATACACTCAATATACATTATTGAGTGCTTGTAGATATCAGTGTTTGTATGCGTATCCAGCTAGAATTGATATTTATTTTTGGTTTGATTTTAGAATATGATATGAAATAGATAGAGTTTTTCCTCCGTACTGATACTATAAATTCGAAAGTTACTCTGTCTGTCGGTTACGTTTTGAATAAATAAAAAAATATTTGTCAAAACAACATACAGCACAAAATGAACAAAAAATAAAAAATACACATAAATAGTTTTTAGGTCAACTAGGTCCAAACCGAGGCGCAGTGCTTCGTCGCTGGTATTCTGCTGATATCATCGCCTTAATACTACTCATACATACAGGCGGCGATAGGCAATGCGTAAACAGTAAAGCTCTTTTTCATCCCCCATCTCGGAAAGAGTATTTTTGCTCTTCGATATCTGAGTACAAAAGCCGTGTTTATCCGCTAGAGGATAAAGAAAAATTGAATTTAGAACATCGTGTGCACTAAGTTTGTGAATTCAAAACATCATTAAACCTCTTTACTTCTACCTCAATGGTGCCGAATTTATCAAACAACCTTTTTTAATTCAGACTCGGCACACCTTGGTGTACTTTTTGTTTAATTTGCTTTGCGCACGCCATTTTCTTTTCACGACATATTTGTTAAAACCATAGGTTAGAGCGAAAAGTTTTAAAACAAGAAACTTGAAAATAAGTAAAAAACCTAAAATGAGTGATTCTAGCGACGAAGAAGTTTATTTGACGACAACAAACAACGGGATGCAGGGGCATGCGTGAACTTTTTTGTTATTCTTGCAAATTACCTACCTAAGTGTTTTTCATTATTTTCCTTTTAAAACTGTTTTGGTTCTCCATCCCTTCTTGCCAAATTAAAAAAAAATGCTGTTTTCTTATTACTTTAAAAGTAGGTATCATATTCAAATTGCTAAATGTAATTAATTTTGAATTAACGAAATTACTATCAATCTTCAGTGTTTACTGTGTATGTATAGGGCTAACCCGTCCGGTTCTCTATTAAATGTTTGTACAATGCGAGCAATCTTGATCTTTGACAAAGTTTCATCCATACAATTATTTGGTGGCCCCAATAAATCCCCGAGGGTACAATTTGACAAATTAGTACTCTGACCCTTTATGTGTTTGTGAACTTGAAACTTACCCCATTGCTGTAAGTTATATCATCTCGACTTCAATTATCACGCAGCGCTGTATCTATATGAACTTCAGCATCAGAAGTTGAAACAATTATTTATAATCTCCATGAACCACATAAAGTCCTTTCTGCGTTTGCTAAAGCGTTGTTTAGATCACCTCTATCATTTACTGATTAAAGCCTAAATTTGTCTGCAGGGATTTCAGCTGTTGCTCAAACTAGCAGATATCCCTTTTACTCATCACGAGGCGATATTAGGCCCTCGTTAAGGGTATAATTAAAGCCTGCCACACGTACAACCTAGTCCATTGTCAGTCCCCGGGGCCTATGGTCTTACCTGCACGGACAATTTGGCTACATACTGGATAGTGCTCGCTGTGATTGCTTTGACACTTTTTACTAGCGGACTATAAAAATATCGTCAAAGGGTATTCACAAGAACTAATGAAGTTGTAAACTGGAATCACAGATTCACAACTTGGTGAAGCTACCAATCCACCAATTCACCAGCCACCATCTTGGTGAACTGATAGCATCACAGATTTTGATTTAAAACTTTACTTGCATTCAGATTCAATTTTTAATTAGACTTTGTTGAGAGAATCTAGTATAATTATTTCACTAGGTAATTTATTAATTGTATCGTGGGAACTGAGAGGTTCCATAAAAGACATTCAAAGATCATGAATAAATTGGACTATACTTATAAGGATTTTGATGAAATCATAATTAGTGAAAACTTTCGCTACACTTTAAGGTCGCCGACTTAATGGTCGGCTAACTTTATTCACGTTTTCCGAAAATCAACGTTTATTGCGATTAATTTGTATCGGAGCATAAGGACTGGCTTATTCTAATCATCCCAGCTCCTTCATCAAATTGCCACGCGCCTTGACTTGAGGCTACCTGGAGATATAAATCTGATAAGCTGTTGAGATATAACCTGGGGAATTTAGTCCAGATAAGTTGGCTTCAATCTTAAAATCGAAACGATTTTATCGCGAGTAACCTTCTGTATGTTTACGACTCCTTGTAACCCGCCTTCATCGGCCCCACATTAACTTAGGTTAACCACGTTATTGTACTCGCTCGTTATGTTCCGGGCAGTAAACGTAGTTATTGCAATCGGATGTTGTGTAATGATACCGGGTGGAGTTGAAGAAAGGTCGAAAAATTTATTTGCAGAGGATACCATTTGGTGGTCTTCTAAGCAGTAATCATTTTTGTTTTTTTTTTATTATTATTATTTATATATTCAATGGCATACGTACACTGTATGGGGCGGTGTAGACCTTTACTTGTGTTAATTAAAAATTAGAGAATGATGACAGAAAGTTTAATGAGAGAGTAAGTAAGTTATTCCGTCGTGGGAGATATAGTGAGATATAGCGAATAAAATTCAATTATATTTGGTGATAGTTCAGGTATCGACAGGATCGACTGAATGTGACTAGATGAACCTGTGCCTCATTGACTTCCACTCTAAATTTCATATAGTAATTTTGTCGATATGATGACGCTTTGAAAGTTTAAAATTTTCGTACCAGTGCCAATGATGATCAAGTTTCATGGATTGTCATTAGAGAAGGGAATTGTGATATTATTGAAATGTTTTACAGTTCTGATAATTAATTTGGCCGTTTATGATTGAATACAAAAACCTACCTATACTAAATAGATAGGTTTTTGATTGAATTTACTTCACAAAATAACTGACTGAGAAAATGGTTCAACAAACGTTTAATTCGTCCGTTTTCAATTATTTAAAAAATGTTTTGGTAAAAAACCAATATTGTAAAAATTGCGACAATTAAGGTCGCATTGTTCTCGCGCAATCCATTTTAACTAGTAAAATTAATTCCGAAACCAAAGTGGTTTGTACACCATCGGGCCTAGTAAATCACCGAACTAAGCCCTTAGAGACAAGTTTAATTAACTCTAAGAAAGTTATTAACGTCTGAGGGCGTATCACAAGATTCAGCACTCGAAATGGAACTATTTATTAACAGCACCCTATATTATGGTTCTTGTTTTGGTAAATTAGGCCGTGCTACGTAGAAATAAGGTGCAAAGTATTGGATACGGAAAAAGGATTGACGGGCGAGAACCTTTTTAGGAAATCGACAGTTTTGTTGTGGCGGTTTATTGAGGTTCTTGAAGACTTCACGCGTAAACTTCACAATAGTTTTACTTAACAATAATTTAGTAGGTAGTAAGCCTGAATCTTAAGTCGTCTGATAGGTACCACTGCCTATTCCGGCCGTAAAAAAGTTCGCTGTGTTTTGGATTGAAAGGAAAGGTAGCCATTATAATTACTGGGCAAGGAAGACTTCAGGATGACAACGCACTTGCAGTGCCAAGCGATTTTTTACTTGTAACTATAGGTGTCTATTAGGCGACGCTAGCCACTTACCGCCAGGTAGACCGTCAGCTTCTTTGTCATCTAGCTGTTTAAAATAAAATTTTAATACTTAAAAGTATTTTAAATGCTTCCAAAACATTAACCATATTACAAATGAAGAAAGAAAACGATGGAATTTATGTGCTCCAGGCGGGAATCGAACCCGCGTCTCTTTGGGTCCGGTCAGACGCGATTATCACCACGCACCCAAGCACTAGGTGTATCCTACTTATTTCGTCACAACTTGCTAATCTTTTTTTAACTTTTTTGAAGCAAAGTTTATCCCACCAATTGTTACCATAAAGTAGGCGCCATAGACGCATCAAAAACATGAAAATTGTAGTAGTGTATTGTAGTTATTGTTGTTGTTGTAGTTGTATTGTTGTTGTTATATTGTTATGTAATGTGTAAAGCAATAAAAAGGTTTCTATCTTTCTTTAAAATGTGATAAACCTTATTATTGATAATGGTGTACTCCTATAGGCTTTGGCTTTTAATATTCATGAAAATTGTAATATTATTCTTCCAAAGTGTATTTTAATTATTGATATAATGTGAAATCATCAGTATTTTTTCCTAAGAGTTTAATAATAAAAATCATCAAGATATTTTTTCTAAATCACTTGATTTATTAATAAACGTTTCTCAAGTTGGGATCTATGCTTGAAGTGTACAAAACACAAATGAGATCTACACTTGAAAAAGACTTTACTCGTAATGTAGTAAATTGATATAAATCTCTCTGTACAATTTAGCGAATAGGTGATAAGTATTTGTAAATCTTGTAAAAGTTTAAAAATCGAGCTACCCAACCCACATTTGACTAAAATGATAATGTCATGTCTTGAAATAACGTTTTGTTGCTTCCAAGAGATAAATTTAACGTTATATTTTTCTAATCTCATAAGTTACAACGCATGCAGTGTAGATACCTACACAAATTTATATCAAAACTTACTAATATTTATTTACGGAAAAACTTCGGCGGCCAACAGCGATGTTTTTGTAACAACTCAAAAAGTATAGTAGCGGAAAAAATTTACAATGTTTGCTGGCGACAGGCACTTCGAGCGTACATGATAATATCAGCGCGCCAATTTTCCCCAGCGTCCCCTATCGCCTTTATCCCAATTTCAATAGGAACTATTTTTGATTAATCGCGCACTAAAATGAATTCACAAAAATGAAGTATCATGGACCGTTCCAGTTTTCACGATAACTAATATGGAAGAATGAAGTTTTTCGCCATATCGCCGATTGGTTGTGTTGTTTACGTCAAACAATTTTGCTTTTCAAATGTTTGTGTTCAACTGTATAGGTTATAGCAGCACACGTTTATTCGAATATATTATATCATTTTTTTTAGTTTTAAAATCTATATCACTGTCAGGGAATTTGTACTACATTAGAAGATTCCAGGCTGTTGTCGGCTGACTGTGAAATCGACGGGCTGTGCGCTTCTACAGCCAACTGATAGCATCCATTTTGTTTTATCGGGCCGGCGACCACGTTTTCTGCGGAAAACGAATTCGTCTTGCCCAATCACCGTACAACGTTGCCGCAAGTTATTTACAGATTAATTTTACTTGACATTGGCAAAATTCGTAATAACGAGAGGCCATTAAATAAAGAAGTAGAAGAAGATTCCACGTGATTAAAGTATCTAGAAGATAAAAAAGGATCATGTTTTTTAACGTTACGATATAATCTCCACTCTCACTCGCTCGTATTTTAATATTCTTTTGGTTATTTTTATAAATTAAAATTATGAAATTATCATCTGAAGAGTAATATACATTTCGGGACGAAATTAACAAAAGGTAATTTTAATAAAGATGAAGTCTTGTTGCTAGTCCAAAATATAATTTATTTAATAGGAGAATTTTATATTAAAAATTTGACAATACTTCGAAATGAAGATGAAATAGAACCGAAATTTCGCTTTGAAAGTAGAATTATTTCTATTAAACTTGTTCCTATGACTGCATAGGAACAAGTTTAATAGACAGAAGGGACCATTGATGGCTCCAAACCAAAGATACCGTACGGGCAGTACGGGTAACGGAATAAGGGGATATTTTAAACAGACTCTGAAAGACAGTCAAGTCGATAATGCATTTAGCTTTTACGTTAGAAATTTATGAATACAATAATTAAACATGTCTTTATAGGACTTTATAATAGTTTATATTCAAGATAAATTTGCTAGTTGGGTTGTGGTTTTCAATAATTATTTGAGTCTGAGTTTAAATTGTTATAAGCGCTTATATGCCATGCATGACTATAGAAGATAGATAATCATAATTATGACTACAAGTCAACTTATTTTAGCCCAGACTAGTTATGAAACTCGGGTGCGTGAAATTGTTTTAGAAAATTACTCATAGACATTTACTGTAAAATTTTGCTATACCATTGTCATCCATATTAATACATTCGAATATTGTGAAAGCTCATCCGTCTCACCTCCGGCTGTTAAAATAATATCCAATAAATGCCGCGCAAATTTCCCTGGAGCAACAAGTTAACAATATACTAGTTGTCGGGGGAATTATTTATAATATTAACGTTCATCCAAATTGATATGAATGGATGCTATAATATGTTGGTTTTGTAAACTGTTTAGGTGAGGTATGTCTACACGTAAGTGTCATTTGGCTTTGTAAGGCGAAGGGTTAAACTTTACATCAGGCGGTGAGTCATTTGCTTTGTATTGTTATTTATTATTTGAACCTATACTTTATTATTTGAACCTCTTTAGGGTGGTGCCGTCAATACGACAATAAATTCAAACATGGCCTATATTAGTTCATTAAAATGGTTTGCCACTTTCAAAAACTTCTTATTTATTTGATAATTTCATGACATTTGTATGAAATAATATAACATTGGCTGCAATATTTCATAGTGATGTCATGAAAACGAATAAGATGTTTTTGAAAGTGGGAAACCATTTCATCAATGAACTAATATAGGCCATGTCTTATTTTTTTGTCGTATTGACGGCACTATCCTATATGATTTCAGAGATTCAGAATGTTCCTTTTATGGAATAACATGCTCCCTCACTACTTTATCGAAGTTTGTTTGTCTGTTCTTGTGTATTATACGCGCTGTCTTTTCGCGACCGTTCCAGAAGGTTCTTTTTTTGTACTTGTCTGGCATTAGCTCCATCTCACTCACTTTTAAGGATTTTTTCAACACACTTCCTCATAAAGTGGCTCTAATCCCATGGCAATTAGGCACATAATGACACCTATAATCAAACTGTGACTTTTTCATTACTATTATTCACTAGTGAGTAATAGTTTTTTTTTTAATAATTAAAATTGCCAATATATATATTTTTTCTTTTTTTGTAGTTAAATCTCCCTGTAATGGGAAGGCAAAAGGAACTAATGCCCATACAGCCATGTCTGATGTGATTGAGTTTATGTCACTTATCTATATGTATATGTGTAAGTATATGTATTTTTTTGTATTTATGTATATGTGTAAGTATATGTAGTTTAAAATCCAAAGTCACGCCCAAGGCCCTATCATAATAACAGCGCTTCTGCGACGTTTTTTATAATGTCGCAAAAGTTTTATGCTGAGATAGGGCCTTGTTGACTGCACTTATTGTTAAGTATAAACTGTTTGTATTTGTCTATTTTTTTTTTTTTTTATTGTTTAAGCTTCTTGTTGTTGTTTGTTATGTGCATGTCAAATAAAAATATTTTTCTTTCTTTCTTTAATATTATTGGTTGAGTTACGCTTACATTTGCGCTAAAAAGCTATCCGCGAAAAGCCCAAAAAAATAAACCTCATTTTTTAGTCTATGGCCGATGCGCGCGCATAGGAAAACTGATTAATTCTTCCCGCCATTACGAAACATTTTTCACAACTCGTCTCGTTTTCTCTTTTGAAGTTATTTAGTTAGTTATTAATTAAGATGTCTGCAAATACAATTTATGAAGAAAATGATTTATGTTGTACACCGCCCGATATAAGATGTGAAGCCCAGAACGTTATGGAAAGTTTACTACCAGAAAACTCAAAGGAAAAATATCTATTAGCGTACCAAAATTTCATACAATGGCAGAACAACAAGAATACGCAGTCTTTTTCAGAAAATGTGTTCATGGCGTACTTTAAAGAATTATCTTCTAAGTACAAACCTAGCTCTTTGTGGTGTATTTACTCAATGTTAAAAAGTACAGTCCGAACAAAGAATGGAGTGGACTTAAAAACATACTCGAATTTGTCAGCTTATCTAAAGAGACTATCTAATGGATTAAGAAGCAAAAAATCAAAGGTTTTATCATCTGACGATATTGAAAATTTATTAAAGATGCTCCAGATAACCAATATTTGGCTACAAAGGTTAGTTAAATTAATTTTAATTAAATATTTAATAGCAGCTTGTTGACTTTAATTATTGTTTCTTTTGTTTCAGGTTGCTTTAATATTTGGTGTAACTGGTGCCTGTAGGATACAAGAATTAACAAATATAACTGTAAAAGATATAGAAAACCATGGCCAGATGCTTTTAGTGAAGATACCTATCACGAAAAATAAAATACCTAGGTCATTCACCATACACGGTCCATTCTATGATATTGTTAAGAATTATGAAAGTTTGCGTTCACCAAAAACAAAAAATTACCGTTTCTTTCTAAATTACTAGAATGGTAAATGTACCTGTCAGCCTATAGGTATAAACAAATTTGGTTATATGCCTAAAGAAATCGCTAAGTTTTTGGGTTTAGTAGATGCTGAGAGCTACACTGGACATAGTTTCAGAAGAACTTCAGCTACATTGCTGGCAAATTCAGGAGCTGATATAATGACTTTGAAGCGACATGGCGGGTGGCGATCTAGCAATGTAGCAGAATCATACGTAGAAGATTCCATACAAAACAAGAAGGAAATTTGTGCGAAAATCACAAAAAGAATTAAACTTGATTCTGAGACGCATCCTACTAGCGAAATACCAAGTACTTCCAATGATTGGATTTCACCTACCTACACGAATAATGAACCATCACAAATCACAATAGAACATGAAAGTATTTCAGTAAATAATCTATCTGATGAGACCGCTATATCATCAAAAATAGTTAATTATAATTTTACTAACTTCACATTTACTAATTGTTTCTCTAAATAAACTTTTTATCTACTATGTAAAATGGTTTTTTATTTAAGTATTATTTTATTCAGAAGTGTGTTGAAAAACGTTGTATGATACACGTGTGTATTGATGATTACCGTCCTCGGCTCCTTAAGACCCTCGCCTGACGGCTCGGGCCTCAATGCGCCTCAGCGGTAATCACCAACATTACACACTTGTACCATAATGTACTATTACACATGGGCGTCAAATAGCATAAAGAGTCCTGAAGGCGCCTGAAAAGGCGTAAAAAATAAAATAAAAATATTTCCGTTGTAACATCCTGTACCTGAGTTAAGATCTATAATTACTATTGTTACCACGTGCCCATTTTTGCATGCTGAATTTTCAGCGAAACGTGTAGGAATATGTTTATTGTTTTCAACATCTGTATTGTACCATGTTTCTTGCAAAATATATAAATTTCAATTTCAAATTTCAATTAGGAGTCGATTTTTATGAAAAAATTGTGATGGTAAAAATATTTTACCCTTTAAACGTGGCTTACTTCGTGGCGTGGTTTATTTCTTTTATTTTGCTTAATCAAATTATTAAACTAAGTGAGGCTTTCATTATTCGAAAAATTTTTAATTAAAACCGTGATATAAAAAAAAAAAATTAAATGGACATAAAGTATGAGGAGCTCGGTGGCGTAGTGATTTGAGCGCTCTGGTTTTGATTACGAAAACAAAGCAACTTTCGCCATGGTCGTCCCGGGATGGGTCAAACAAATTTATAATCTCGAGCTCGTCCGTGCTTCAGAAGGCACGTTAAGCCGTTGATCCCGGTCGTTACTACAGCCGCTTTAACCCACCAACCCCCTTTGGGCCAGCGTGGTGGGTTGATGGCTCAAACTCCTCATGTGTTTCTCTCATGTAGGAAGGCCTGTGTCCAGCAGTGGGACGTATTTAGGCAGGCGATGATGATGACATACATGCCAAATAAACAGCGTATGAGGAGTACTTAGGTGTTTGTATTTTCTTAAAATTGTGTACATCACTACATAGTATAAAACAAAGTCGCTATCCGCCGTCTGTCTGTCCCTATGTATGCTTAGATCTTTAAAACTTCGCAACGGATTTTAATGCGGTTTTTTATTATTAGATAGAGTGATTCTTAAGGAAGGTTTATATGTATAATATATGTTTATATGTATAATACCCGTGCAAAGCCGGGGTTGGTCGCTAGTATTATATATTTTGGCTACGATAGACCACAAGACACAACATAAAACAGTTTTTCAATAACTGCAATCTAAGCTATTTTACCGCCGCTTTTATATTTTCTAGAAACGCCTTAGGAAAGCATGTCGAAACACAAATCTTGTGCAGTATACGTACTGCCTTTGACGTCCTCATTCTGCCAGCCTAGTGCCTTTTCACGCCATCCTTGAAGGCACCCATATCACAGAAAACCTGTGCTAGCCGACAGCTTCATACTTTGGTAGTACAACAGAGAAAGTGCAAAGTAGAAGTCAATACAGTATATGGATTACTCGAAAAACCAGCACATTTTAACCGCCTCTGTGGTCTAGTGGTTGACACCTGCCTCAGATCTAGAGGTCCGGGGTTCGATTCCCGTGGGAGCAGAAATTTTCTGCTTGGTTTGGTTGGTGGTAGGGCTTTTTTAAGTGCGCCTGGCTAGCTACCACTACCTTACCTAAGTCTGCCGCCATAACAATAATGTTAACAGCATTGTTGTGTTCCGGCAGTTAGAGGTAAGACAGCCAGTTCCTACGTGGTTGAGGAATCCGAGTGTAACTTGCTTCCATCGTCGGCCTTATCTTCACTTACCATCAGGTGAGATGAAGACCAAGAGTTACCCTGTTAAGGTTAAAAAACGTATGTTCCTGTGAAGGAAATGGAAGCATGAGGTTTTAAACTCTTCAGCTATGCGATTCTCTAAGTCAGCAGTCATGGATTCGCGGCTGTCGGCAGCGCTGTCATACCTTTTGTCGTTTGTTTGACAACTGTTGGCGACACCAGCGTTGCGACGACGAGCACGGCATGAATCGGAACTAAAATTTGTTGATTTTTATTACCTTTATGCCAGAATCAATCAAATATTGAATGAAGTCATTGCGATACAATTTTAACACAACAAAAACGAAATCGAAAAATATCGATTGTACTTCATGTCGTATAACCAAAACAGAGACAATCATACACAGCCATGAGACCGGCGTAGAGATTAGTGAATACGCTTTCGCGCAGCGCAGTGTGCAAACGTCAAAACCAATGGAAACTCGTCGTCTTTGTCAGGCGTCAAGCTCGATGTCGAAAATATTTGTTTGTGAATCACACTGCAGAACCCTCTCAATAGTAGAGTCGCAGTATTTTAGTTGACCCATACCAAACCACCTAAGCCTAAAGCTGCTTCGTTTTCGCAACCGAAACCAATGCGCTAAAACCATTACGCCAACGAGCTCTCCAGTTTAATGTGATAATAATTTACATACGACAGCAGATCACGTGTAACAGTTGCTTTACGAATGTCACCTCTATTACGAACGTTGTAAGGGCGGTCTATATGTCAAATTGTTACATTTGATGTGATGGCAACTGTAACGTGCGTCCCCAGAAACCAAACCGAGCAAGCTATATATTCACTCGTCTGTATTGCAGTTGGTGCTAATAATTTTATACTCCGGGGAAATACCGAGTTTTGTTAATACAGAATATGTTGGTTATGGAGATGAAAAATGTTATATAAGGTTAAGTCAATTCAGGGTTTTGGGAACAGAAAAAAAAACAGGGACAAAGGTTTTAAATATAAAAAATATAAACATAATCCATACTAATATTCAAAATGCGAAAGTAATTTAGTCTATCTGGTATTTCTGATGTAGATGAAATAAAGCTTAGGGTTAGACTACATCTAGAAAATGGATATAGTCTACCTTTTGGCGAGACAGCCGAGATCCTCGCGGGCGGAACCGCATTCGACGACTAGTACAGAAAACAGAAATATTTCAGACTGCTACAGAAATATTTACCTATCGGAATCCAATGTGAAGGCAGATATGTAATAGAGTTAGGTATTAATCACTCAAAATACGGCGGATAGCCGCTGGATGCGGCCAATGCAGTACTTACTGATCGTCGCCGAAATTCTTACTTAACCACCTTACAGAAGATCGCAGCTAAACAACACTATTTATCACTGGGGTAGCAGCACCTTACAGAATATCGCAGCTAAATAATACTACTTAGTACTGGGGTAGCAGCACATTACAAAAGATCGCAGCTAAATAACACTACTTAGTACTGGGGTAGCAGCACATTACAAAAGATCGCAGCTAAACAACACTACTTAGTACTGGGGTAGCACCACCTTCAGAAGATCGCAGCTAAACAACACTACTTAGTTCTAGGATAGCAGCACCTTACAGAAGATCCTGCGGGAAGTTTTCCAGAATTCTGATGGTAGGAGCAGGGAAACTTGTCTCGTGCTGTTAAGATAACGCTTTCTCTAGACTTTTAATAGGGTAGGCAGCGCGTGAATATTGCATTAAGTAAATGAGCGTCTCTAGACTAAGGTAAACATCTTTCATCAGGCGGGCGCACTCTTGTTTGCCGTCCTTGTCGTATAAATGTATAATTACCTAGTTTTATACAACGTCCAATCTAGCTGCAATAACATGCCGTCATATTTCTTAGGAGGCTACATTAATAACGATGTTTTGGGAAACATAATGTAATATATCACATACATTTATGTAAATACTCCGCCCATTGAACTAAAGAAACTTGGCTTCCTTGTAGGTTCCTACATAATGCGAATAAATGTAATTTATGTGAGCTTAAGGGGAGAAGAGGGAAAGTCGCACTGTATGGGAACCGATGTTTAGTTGTTCAACTGGAAGGATACTTATCTAAAAAATTGTTGCAAAATTGTATTTTTAAACAAACTTTGACGGCGCTTCTCACTTGTAAATTGAGTATTTCTTTTATGCAAAAAGTGTTGTTCCCCATTTTTTCAAGTCCAATACAGTCGGCAGCACATCAAGCGTAACAGTTTGACCTTGAGACCGCCCTTACTCCGCTCGTAATAGAGGCGGATTTCGCAGTGAAACTGTTACACTTGACGTGCTGTCGTCTGTACCTACTCACAGATGAATTGATAACCTCCTTGAATAGAAGTCTGTTAAAAAGTAGAACAAATAAAAAAAAATAGCATCATTTACTTTTACACAATTTATTTATAGCACTTATATGGTTATTAACATTTGAATTAAGAGTTATCGTCGGGATTTATCATGTAATTTCTTTGTTACGATTTCCCGATATAACAATTCATATAATAATACTATACTATCATCAAGCGAAGGCACAAACCGCTTCTGATCTGTCTCAGCAGCGCCGGATTTGGCCTTGTGGTGACTTACGGCTAACATCCTGCCGCCATATTTGCTTTACTTCCACTCAACTTCCGGTCCGAGCAGCGGAGCGGTTTGATAAATACCCAATAATCGTCGTTGGGTCTATTACTATAGAAAGTTTCTATAGTTATAGGGCAATGGTGTATCATTCCCTGTCATGCTATGGTTAGATTTGTAAAGTAATGTATAGTAATAATTAAAAAGGATTTATCATAGTGAATTTTAGAAAAATATTAGCTTTTCCGAAAAGAGATATTAAGACCAAGTTCAAGGAAACGCGTAGAGTCAGGCGGCAATGTGAGAAGAGCGGCCTGTACGACATCAAGTGTTTTCTCTGTTTATGGAGAGGCAGGCGTTCGTCGCTGCCCGCTGCATTTGACGCGTAAAAACAAACATAATTATGGTAAATAGTGGTTGTAGCGCGGACTACGCCCTCTGACGGAGTATTCACTGGACTCGGTGACTTCTCTCTCTCTCGCTCAAGCTCCCGATCGCGCCATAGACGCCGACCAATCAAGCGGCCCGAGCGTTGCCGCAATTAGAGGCGCTCTGTTCTGTGTTTGTGGTCATGAGTCAAATATTATGTTGTCGTTCTGATTTTCTTGATCCCAATTACCAATGTAAAAGAAAATAAAATAAAATGAGTCTTGCCAAACAATCAGTGTGTCGTCTACGTTATTTTAATAAACTCTAACCAAACCCTGAGAATAAGAGTCAAAACTTAGTTATGCCGCACGCTAAATGGTTTCGTCTATTAAGTAGCGGGGTTTACGGAAAAGCGGTTGACGGCGCGGCGCCCACCGCGTAGTCCGTAGCGGCTGACATGGCGTCGTCCACTGCGGTGCCTGCAGCTACCGCAGATTTCTTGCATCCTGCCACGACACCACCGCAAACCCTCCGTCACCCACTACTTCCCCCGGGGCGACTTTTGCTCTTGTTTCATTTTCCACGTTTTACGCGGCGTCGACCGTTACATGCGATGGTAAAATTGAAACAAGCGTGTGCAGAAATGCTTCTCCCTAAACGCTCCATGCATCGCCGTATGTTTGTTTCCAGCGGCCCGCGTCTCCTTGAACGTGGACTAATAATTACCAATAATAAGGTTCAATATAAAAAGAACTACACTCAGGATAATTAAGCAATACCATTCCCTTTCCCTTTTGAGAAATAAATAATTTTCCGATGCAGAAGGAAGGACTTATGATCGCATATTATTCTTAGTAATTAAAATGTAATAAAACTAGAAAAATTTCACGTCCTGAGGCAGGAAACGAACCCGCGACCTTTCGCAATCCGGGCGACTGCTCTGACCACTGAGCCACCCAGAACTTGGGATATCCCTGTGAAATTCTTCTAGTCTATCTGTATTTGCGTTTATGAGCTAACGTCCACCCTACAATGTCGAAATATTCTATTTCAACATCCGAAACGAGCATTTTTACAAATACCGACGATTCGGTTAAGTTGGGGCAGTGCTTTCGAATATTCTTAATTTTTGATTTTAACATTATTATAAATGTTTGAAATATTACTTAGTAATTAAAATGTAATAAAACTAGAAAAAAACTAGAAAAAAAAAACTAGAAAAATTTCACGTCCTGAGGCAGGAAAAAATCAATTAAATAATAATGATTTAATAAAAAATAAATGAAATGATGATAATGATTTAATTTATAATTTTTAATTTAATAATGTTCAGTTCAGTTCTTTATTGCAATAAAATATGGTACAGAAGGTGTTATAATAATTAGATTGTATCACATATTTTTACTGTCATACAGCATGCAACTATGCAGTTGGTAATTCATAATGTCATGACCAAAATTACATTATTATTAATATAAAACTTTAAACATATAATTAATCACACTATAAAATTTTTATGTCAAACATTCAATAATTATTATATTTTAGTATTAAACAATTAAGATAAATCAAATTTAGTCAATTTTATGTCAACAGGACAATGAAAAATGTCAATTATGTTAAGTCATTTAAAAACTCTGCAACTGTGTAATATGCTTTTTCGACTAGAAGGCCATGTAAGCGACGTTTGAATGTGGAAAGTGGCAGTGTCTTTATAGTTTCTGACAACTTATTATATATTCTTACTGACATTGATAAGCTATTTCTATCACAGATTTCAGTTCTAGAATTCGGGTGGCACAACTTATTAGGATATCTAGTATTGAACATTCTACAACACTGTTTTTTTGTTACAAACAAGTCTGGATGCATTTTTACAAAAACACATACTTCATAAATATAAATGCAAGGGACTGTCAACAACCCAAACGATTTGAACAAAGGCTTGCAGGTGGTACGAGAGCTTACGTCAGCAATGGCTGTAATACATTGTTTTTGTGAAATGAAAACTCTATTTATCTTGACCGAATTCCCCCAAACCACTATGCCATACCTTATATTTGATGCCACATACCCATGGTAGGCTTTTAATGCTGTATGTTTATTACTTATTTTGGATAGGCGCCATAGAGCGTAGGCAAATTTATTCAGTTTGTTACACACTTTCTCTATATGTGGTTTCCAGGTACATTTGTCATCGAACTCGATTCCTAGAAATGTAGTTTGGTTGACTTCTGTCATTCTTGCATCATTAAAAGTGATGTTAAGATTAAGTTTTGCAGCACCTTTATTTAAAAACTGAATAAATTTAGTTTTTCCTTTATTTACCGTCAAGTTATTCGAATAAAGCCAATTCATAATGTCAAATATTGTGGAATCAATTATGTCAATAAAGTTTTTATCTGGGTTGTCATTTATAACGACTGCTATGTCATCAGCATAAAGTGAGCAGTGGAAATCGGTGATTTTCGGGAGGTCATTAATATAGAGTAGGAATAGCAATGGTCCCAATATAGAGCCTTGTGGTACGCCTACTGTATTGCACCTTGGATTAGAGAAAGAAGATACCTCCTGCAAATCAGAATTTAGTTGTTTTACTTCCACGTATTGAATTCTACCGTGTATATATATAACTATTGATCCGTTAGAATCAATCTGATATGTTAAAATCAAAAATTAAGAATATTCGAAAGCACTGCCCCAACTTAACCGAATCGTCGGTATTTGTAAAAATGCTCGTTTCGGATGTTGAAATAGAATATTTCGACATTGTAGGGTGGACGTTAGCTCATAAACGCAAATACAGATAGACTAGAAGAATTTCACAGGGATATCCCAAGTCCTGGGTGGCTCAGTGGTCAGAGCAGTCGCCCGGATTGCGAAAGGTCGCGGGTTCGTTTCCTGCCTCAGGACGTGAAATTTTTCTAGTTTTATTACATTTTAATTACTAAGTAATTTTTCAAACATTTATAATAATGTTAAAATCAAAAATTAAGCATATTATTCTTTTTACCGTCTAATCTTTACATGGTGGTGTAGAGTTATTTTACATGGTACTAAGGAAAACTAGATAACCCTAAAGTTTATTAGAGTTCCATAGATCAGACCACAAAATCAGTCCTCGTGAAACAAAACCAGTAGTTGATTAAAATATATTTATTCCATTTAATCGGCCAAACGAAACAGATACAATGAATTAATCATTATTTGTAAACATTCTACCAAATCAAATGAAATTTGGGTATTTAATTCGACGCATGAATCATTAATGAGATTTACGCACACGTTGCTTCTAACTAATGAATTACTATTTAAATACAATATGATAGTATTAATAATTTATAAGAGATGGGGTTACCAATATTTTCCACTCAAAATAAACGGGCTTTATTTGAGTGAAGATATTTTCAAGAAGCACTTTCGAGTCGACGAAAATCCAATCTGTAGATTTAACTATCACAAAAAAAATATTTTGACAGGAAAAGCATTAATCTGTAAAGCGGCAATATACCACCGGTGGGCGATGACAATAGAAAAAACAATTGTGTCTGGAATCTCATGCTTGACGGGTTAAATGACAGAAGATCACAGCTAAGTAACACCTCTTTGTGGTGTTCAAAGAAGTACTGTACTGGGAATTGTGGTTTAAGAATGTTTATTTCTCGTTACAATTACAAATTCACTTACTGTGAAAATTAAATTTATTCAAATCAATAAAACCTTAAAAAAGAACAAGCGCAATAACAATTAATATTCGGCACAATATTAATATAAAATTAATGTCAGTAGTATAACAAAATGGTACGACCTAGGGCGGATGATCGAATCAACAATGGATGCATGATTCGGTTGAGTACTAAATGCGCCAATGACAATTTTTTGGTTAAAAAATTGTATTTGTATTTATGTTACCGTTTAATATTTTGCGAATAAGTACACATGTTGTAAAAAATATGTGTGATATGAATTCAGTAGCAAAGTTTCTTGGTATCTCGTACAGGTCGAAGTATCTTTTTTTTGGGAATCTCCGGCTGAAGGCCGGCAGGCATACCCACCAGAAACTGACGGTACCCATCATTCCACATATACGCGGCGCGACCGAGAAAGCTCATCGCAAACAACTCAGGTCACGCACTGTTGTAGTCCTTTTGGACTCAAAACTTAGGTGAAAAGTGTCACCTACGAAAGAGTTTTAACAAGTTTGTTTTAAGCGATATGTATATTACATACATAGTTTTGTGTGCTGATTTCCTTTTCACGATTTCGTAGCTGTCCTCATGGTAAGAGTAGTTTGTATTGATGGGTAGAATAAGCCCTTAAAATATTAAAACATTTTTTATCGTCAGACTTCACTATAAAGAAGACGAGAAGTCAAGATATTGGATACAGGGTTAAGTATCTTCCACTAGAATTTTGCATGTCCGACTGTGGTAGCGTCTCCACCTTAAAAAAGATCATTAAATGGCACTCCTTACTCCTTTGTATAGTTATTGTTTCGTGGTGAGTAAGGTTTCCAGCTTACTAAAAAAAGCGTTGGGTTCAGGGAACAGAAGAACTCATTTCCTATGCTATAAAAGTAACGCTTTCTCAGGGTAGGACGCGCGTGAGTAGTTCCCAAGATGCTACGAGCGTCTATAAGCTATGGTAACCGCTTACCATCAGGCGAGCCGAACGCTTGTTTACACCATAGGCTTAAAGTAAAGATATCTTGCATGATCTGGAAACTCTCTATTGGATCAAGTGATACTACCTATTCATTTACAACCTACTCAGTCTCTACAGATTGTTATTAATAATTCATATTGCGTCTCTCGTATAAATTTCATGGGCTACTTTCAATGAAACGTCATAAATTCTAAAGTATCGCCGCAACTCACACGCTTCCAGGGAAGGACTGTTTAAAAGGGCAGTTTTATCACCGCAATTTCCATATTTTTCCAATCGTGTAATAATAATTTTTGTCGGGACAGCATAAGGTTGACAATCCTTCAAACATCCTTTTATAGTTATTGCATTACCAAAATTTTAGGAACCACAGGTTCAACCTATGTTCTAGAGTTCACTATGTTGGTTGCAATATTCATGACCAAAAAAATAGATTGTTTTTAAAAGAACCGTTCATTAATAAATTATAAAAATAAAATTGCTGGAAAAAAATAATGAAATTCGAAATTCATCCAATTTCCCTTTGTAATAGCTGCCGTCCTGTTTCCCCATCAAATGTCCATAATGCAAAACGATTTTTATTTCTCAGTAATGCCGCTAGTAGCGGAATATAAAATATGATTACTGTACGTAATCCGCTGACGAAACCCGGCTGATGAAGTCAAACGAGGTAAACGATGTTAACGGCGCAAGGGAATATTGCTTTTAAATGTAAAAACGTACACACTTTTTTAACTTTTCGTTTAATCAAGGGTGAAATAAGCATAGCAAATCGCACGCTTCCCCACCAGCCTATTATACGTCCCACTGCTGGGCACAGGTCTTCCAACATGAGGAGAAACACATGAGGAGCTTGGGCCCTAACACCACCTTGGTCCAATGCGGGATGGGTATGCTAAAGCGGTTGCAGTAACAACCGGGACCAACGGCTTAGCGTGCCTTTCGAAGCACAGAGGAACTCGAGGAGAAAAACTGCATTCGTACATTTAAAAAAAAAACGAGTACTCAGCTCGGAAATCGAACCCGGACGTGTTGAAAAAAAAATAAAACTAATACTATTTCTATTTGGATATCGATTGTGTAGGTCTTAAGCAGCAAACGTTACTATGAAACATGATGTCTGTAATGAATAAAATGAATTGTTTTCATATGCTTTTATTTATTTTAGTAAGTGTTCGAAATTACCACCATTTCTTTAATACAACTTTCAACTCGTTTAGGTGCGTAAAATTGTCTCTATGGTTGTTTGTAGCTCTTTGCTGGTGTCGCAACTGGTTACATACACAGCTTTACATGTTGTTATCTGCGATAATATTAACTATCTATGATTGTTATTGCTTACTTCTATTAATCATTCTTATAGTAATAATCAATTTAAAAGCGCACTAAGAATAAGTATCTAGATACAAAAACGTCTTAAACCTCATTTGAAAATGGAACGTCTTGGTTTGAACAGAGACGTGATAAATCTCATATGGTGGTAATGGTGGTAATTTCGAACACTTACTAAAATAAATTAAAGGATATAAAAACAATGCATTTTAGTTATTTTAGTTTCATAGAAACGTTTACTGCTTAAGACCTACATACACAATCGATATCTAAATAGAAATAGTGTTAGTTTTATTTTTCGTCCGGGTTCGATTCGCAAGCTGAGTAGGTACATGTTTTTTTTAAATGTATGAATGCAGTTTTTCTTATTACTAAAATCGATGACATGGTTCCTAAGAAGAGATTTTCGCATGTCTTATCTTATAGTTTCAGACTTTCCCATACTGACCGATCTAAATGTGCCACTCTGTAAGTATACTGGTAGCCAAACGGCTACCATTTTTATAAAAAACAGAGTATTGCAAGCAAGCATCTGAAAGTTACGGTAACCAGATTTAAAAACTGATTGATTTTGTGCGTTTATAACGCCTATTTAAGGAGCTCGGTGGCGTATTGGTTTGAGCGCTCTGGTTTCGATTCGAAAAACAAAGCAACTTTCGCCATGGTCGATCCTGGGATGGGTCAATCAAAGTTTGTTATCTCGAGCTCTTCCGTGCTTCGCAAGGCACGTTAAGCCGTTGGTCCCGGTTGTTCCTGCAACCGCTTTAACCCACCATCCTGCATTGGGCCAGCGTGATGGTGTTATGGCCCAAACTCCTCAGGTGTTTCTCCCATGCCCAGCAGACGCCTACTTTATTGAAACAAATACAAATATAATGTATTTGTTACGGTAACCGTTTAGCGATCCGTATATTTTTGGCGCCTATTGATGAAAAAAGAAATATTTGTTTTATTTAATAGCCAAGCCGTATTGAGGTCAGTTCTTTCATGAAATTGGAATTTACAAATGAATAAAACGGTGTGAAAATTCGGTCTCTGCTCAACAAAGTGCGATACGGCAAAGCCGGCGATTATTTGACATCTGTTATCGCTGAATTATCACGCAATAATAACGATTGTACAGCATAAAATTACCATTTAAATAGCGCGGCTATCCTGATTTTAGTTCTATAAACGTACCTACACACAATAGCACATCAAGTGTAATAGGTGCATTACGAAAGCCGCCTAATACGAACGCAGTAAGGGCGGTCTCAAGGTCAAACTGTTACGCTTGATGTGCAGTCGATTGTACATAGTACTGAAATGCCTTATTTATGATCAACGGTTTTTTTTTTTTTTTTTATACAACAAGATGACAAACAAGCTGGCGGCCCACCTGATGGTAAGCGGTTACCGCCGCCTATAGACACCTGCAATAACAAGGAAAAGCACTTGATATTGCAGGTGCGTTGTCATCCTGAGGCCTAAGATGAAATGCCTTCCATGCCCAGTAATTACGCTGGCTACCATTCCCTTCAATCCGAAACACAGCGAACTGTTTCACGGCTGAAATAAGAAAGGCGGTGGTACCTACCCAGGCGACCCTACATATGGGTCTACCACCTAGTAGGATTATGATCAAACTAATCAAGAGATTAAGGGCACAATGCCTTACGCCTATAACACGTAACAAATTCATTACTCAAATACCTACCACAAAAATGTCTAATCATAAATATAAAATTTTCGAAATTCCACATAATCTATGTGTATGTTGAATAAATGATTTGAGATGAAAAGAGATGTTATGATCAAACTAATCAAGAGATTAAGGGCACAATGCCTTACGCCTATAACACGTAACAAATTCATTACTCAAATACCTACCACAAAAATGTCTAATCATAAATATAAAATTTTCGAAATTCCACATAATCTATGTGTATGTTGAATAAATGATTTGAGATGAAAAGAGATGTTACAAATGGAGTCCCGGCCAGCTCTATGTACACTATACCAAAAAAAATAGGTAAAAACATGCCGAATGGTGTTCAATTGTTCATTTTCTTTTTATTTGCTTTGTTGCGTGGTACAAAACAAGATTTTAGAAACATCTGCAACACAGCCAAATATTCATCATGCCGCGTATGTCACTTTGGTGACGTTTAGTTGACTTCTTTGACGCCCGCCATATTGCCATAGTGAATAACGGTGAAATCGACGAAAAATTTCAACTTTTGTACGAACAAATTATGCATGAAAACGAATTATTTGTATTTTTTACGGATTCAGAAGAGATGAAACATCTCCATTTATTTTTTTATTTTTTATATGTTACAATGATAATTCAAACTTAATGTGGGGTGTGACAGGTTTCGCCACATCATCAGCGAAAAGAGTAGATCTTCCGCCAAGCTAGGTGCTCGCTCGAGGACCGCGGCCCTCTGTACATCATTGAAACTTAGAAACTTCGTAAGCGTGATTCAATGCTGGAAACCGGTCTTCCTTCATTGGAGAAAAACTTTAAACAAGATACCACCAAGCTAGTCAAACGCAGGTTGATGAAAGCGATTGTAATATCATTTCTCAATGACCCACCAGGATTAAATATGGCGAAAGTTGCATTATTTATAACCGACTTCAAAGACGAGGAGGTTCTCATTGCGGTTCTCAACGTCGAGATTTCCGATCCGATTTACGTGATTATTTTTTGTTCGATGCGGAATAGTTGCCATTTGGTCCCATAATTTTTTTTTTCAAAATCAGTTGGGTATTTCGGTTTAAAATATAAAAAAACGGAAATGAGAAAGTCATCTAGGTATGCGAAATTGTGGATTTTTGCTTTCCTATGACTTTTTAGTAAAACGATACGATAGTAGGAAACAATGTAAGCTAACGGTCACCCATCTAGCTTTGAACTTAGAAAGTTATCATTAAAAGTTGAAAAAAAAATTAAACAAAAATTAAATCCGACTTCAAAAAACTGAAAAGGATAAAATAAGTAACTACTTAAATTTAATTATTTTATCCTTTCCCGTTTTTTGAGGTCGGTTTTAATTTTTGTTGAAATTTTTTTTTGTAATTGAAACCAGAAGAGCGCTCTAACCACTACTCCAGGAAGCTTCTCCTGTGGCGATGATGTAGGTGCGTACTAACACAATCGAATTGAAACTTCGACTTTTAGCTGCGCTTCTATTAAATTATGAATAATTGGAAAACACATCGTAAGAATAGGCTTGACAGCAACACAACCACAAACAACCACGATCGAAATGTTTTACTTCGATTGAAAGTTACATAAAAATTTATTGCATCTGTTTGGCAATTGTCTATGGGTGGCTGAATTAATATGTTTAAAATGATGTCAGATTCACAAAGACAGCAGGTAATCCTTACTTTTTTACAGTCTCTTTCACACATTATATTTTTACTACATTAGTTTATGTTTCGTTAAGGATACAAAAGAAACACAATTAAAATATTTGGCCTATATATCTATCTAAATTATGGCTACCAAAGCTTTCAATGATCAAACGCAGAGATCCAAAAATGGAGCTAAGGTCTTTTGAGAATTATCACCGCACCTTCAATAAATTTAAGCAGAACACAAAATTATGAGGGTATCTGACCTATTGGCACAACATGGTCATAATGTGTGAGCTGTTAGATAAAATAAATTCTTGAACGAATTATTATGCTTAATAAATATCGCAATTGTCAGGATGTAAGTCGAAAAATGAAAGATCTTTATAGCAATCATTACAGAAACCTCCTTTTCTTTACAGAAATTAAAAGAGCACTACCTTTCGAATTGATTGTGTGTGAGTATTATGTATATGTGTATTATTTTATGTACGTATTGTGTATTATATTATTAAGGTAGTATTTATTATATGTATATTGTTATTTAATATATTAGTATTTATCAGGTATCATTTGTTAGGTGTGATATTTAGTTTTTTTTTTTTCGTACACATTATCCCCGCTTATATGTAATGTTTTACTAAGGCTAGGGTTGGCTGAGAGAGATCTCTTTTAGAGATAAGTTCACCATTGTACATGTGTTTTCATTATGTTTAATTTTATGTGTTTTAAGTGTGCAATAAAGGATATATATATATATTAATTTCTCCTTTTTGACAGACAACACGGATGGACAGTCGACACCCGTGGTGTCGGTTGTCCAGTATAAAAATTAAACCTTGAGACCACCTGTCCTCGTAATAAAGGCGATTTTCGTAGTGCATCTGTTATGAGTATACTTGATGTGCCATCTTCTGTATAGTCAGGTTCAAAATACCTATTTTTTAAAAGCTTTTTTATAACTTGCAATGTATGTTTGTTCGGGTGGAATTTTGCTACTCGATTTTGAAGCAGATATCTTCAACCGATTGAGCTGAAATTTTGTATACACGTTTAGTTTGGATGACAATACACGATAAGCTGTGTGACTTCATTTAAATCCTATATGGCGGACCATCCAAGAAGGCGGAATAGTTATTTTTAATGCATTTCTACACTATGAGTATCAAATGAATGGGCTTGTTGAGAGTAACTCGAAAAATTATGTGACGTCATTCTAAATTCCATATGACTGAACATCCAAATTGGCGGAATAGTTATTTTGTATGCACTTCTGCAATATGGGTATCAAATGTTAAGGGCTTGTCGAGAATAATTAGAAAAATATTCTGGCACTAATCTTATTCCAATATGGCGGACTTTTAGAGTGTTTTATGCTTTCGTATAGTATGGATATTAAATGAAAGGGTTCGCTCAGAATAAAAAGGCAGGTTAAAAAAATTAAAAGCAAAAAAACCTTTTTTAAAAAAAGCTTTTATTTAAATGCTCTAAAAAGCAGAAAAAATAATTTTTCTTTAAAATTTTAACTATAAACTAATCACCTTATTATACACAATTTATATGATCATAAAAGTTTGTCGCTAAATTTACTTGTGTAAATAAACTGGTACCTATTTAATTGAGTAACTTAATCTGCTAAGTTTATTTTATTTTTTTATTTTCAGTTTAAGTTAATACTTATAGTTACTTACGCAAACCTCGCGACAAGCTTTTATGATCATATAAACTGTGTATAATGAGGTTATAAGTTTAAAGTTAAAATGAAAATTTTATTTTCTTCTTTATAGAGCATTTAAATAAAAGGTTTGTTGCTTTAAATTTTTTGTAACTGAGATTTTTGACGTTCTTGGAAAATGTATTGGCCTTCCAAGGGTTTTGCAGTTTAAAACTTTTGTGATTTTGCTAAGTAATGCAAAATTGATAACTGACATAATATTTCCTCCATTATGCGAGGTATAATCATTGCACAAGTTTTATTTGAAGCGTTATGCAGTTGTTAGTTTTATATTTATAACGTTTCTACACATTATAAAATAAAAAAAGGCACTGCCATAACAGTTCAGCTACGTCTAAAGTGGGGAGAGAGCCAAAAATTTCAAAAGATTTATTCACAAAGTTCTCTGGAAGCGAGTTGTGGGCATGACGTTGATTTACATTGTTTTGTACCGAAACCAAGTCTTTGATTGTTCATGATAGCATCTCAGAAACTAGTTTCAAAATTTCTAACTTTTAAATTCCTTGTCAAACATAGAGATTAAAGATACAATCACTGTAACTTAGCTGATCCGAAGTTTAAGCTGAACATGAAAGGTGATTTACATGAACAAACTTAAAATAAAGTTGTACATAATAAAGTATCAAAATGGATTTCTAAGCTTTGATATTATCTTTTGGGTACGGCACGCAACTTAATTCTATTTTAAAATGGTTTTGAAACATTCTCATTGCGTCTTCATCTTTAGCCTATATTTACGACCCACATCCAACAAACACAATCCTTTCTACATGGGAGTAAGACTGGAAGAGTTTGGGACATAGCACCACCACACTGGTCCAATGCGGTTTAGTGGTTGAAATTGGATGCAAAAACAACCGGGACTGTGCATTCCAAAGCACGGAGGAGCTCGAGATTACAAATTTTGATTGACCCATCAGGGATCTCCATGGCGAAAGTTGCTTTGCTTTCGTAATGAAAACCATTGCGCTCAAACCACCACGCTTCTATGCTCCTCCGTCTTAATTCGTTGCAATTCGGAGATCTCCTAATTATAGTATTGAGGGATTTTACGAATTCAGACCAAGAACGGGTATTTTCATTTTGTAAAATCACATTGCTTCGTAAAATCAACTACAAATCCATTCAATGAAACATCTCAGGCCTAACAACACCGGAAACGGCATCAAAGCCGAGACAACTCTGCAAAGTATGCTAGTTAAAGCTAGAAATAAAAATCACCTTTATGACTTCCCGATACGGATCAACTTGAACGCACAATTTCGATTCTGGTTATACACAATAAATCCTCAGATTACCAAAATATCCACTTCTATTTTGACTGTTGAAAACTGAACCTTAGTCCAATGCGATATGGTTTCATCAGATGCAAAGAGTAGTTGGTGTTTCCAAGCGGTATCGCCTCAACAAGGGCCTCGTCTTGTCCGCTTTACGGTTTTGCTGAGTTTCAAAAAAATCTGATAATATTTCGATGGCCTCACTTGTATGTAGTTTCTGGGCCCTTTCAGTGCGTATTCAGAGGTAATTTGGGAATATTGGTATGCGGTTGCTTTTTAGTGGGTATTTCGAGTATTTTCATATTGTGTGAAGGTTTTGATGACGAGCAAAGCCTTCGGGATTAGAGAGATAAATCGGACCGTTACCCTATTTTGGAATAGTTAGGATATTATTATAATATCCGCTGGAACGAACACAGAATTTAAAGTATTTAGGTAAGTACGGTATTTGTATAGTACTATCGATTGTGTGATTTTAGTAAAGTATACTTGTAGGCACTCTATAAGAGATTGCTTCTACACAAAACGGATTTGATTTTGCCAAGCTTACTGACCATCTATTCCTATTAAGAGAAATTTTATCAGAAATAATAACATCTGAAACATTATGACCTATCTACGGGCTCACAATGGTAGCGAAGAAAATTTTTGTACCTTTTATGTGGAAAGATAAAGCATCCATTAATTTATAGCCATTACGGAACAATGTTTCCGCTGACACCAACATTAAATTATAGCCCAAAATAAATTGCCATTGTGACTAACTTAATTTTTTTATCCCGCTATGTATAACTTTAAGTTCTTTATGTGGCACTGTCTTTAGGAGTTGCTGTGGTGAAAATATCAGCCGCTGACAGATTGTGAGTCGTTCACCCTGTTCGATCTTACGTGTGCTGGATTACATTTTGATGTCTTCCGAAATTGGTCGTACCTGGAACAAATAAGATGCTTAAATCAATTTAAATGAATGTAAGAGTAATTTTTAGTGCTAATATTATGGAAAATATTTATATTTTAGTCTTCTTTAGGCTTTCGTCCGTTGACCTGGCAAGCCACACATTCCAGATGCTATGGGTAATAATTGAGATATACTCCCGGGAATCTTACGCATCCCATCGGAGTCTCCTAATCAATGAAATTGCTATTGTGTCTATATGTGTGGTTTGAAAGCGTTTCACAGTTTAGGGAACACGTCGGCGTCGTTGATGTCGTCATACACACCTTCATAATCCGCATGTAACTCTGTATGTCTGTCTGTTACCTTTTCAGGCTTAAACCGCTGAACTGATTTAGATGAAATTTAATATGGAGATAGTTTCTGAACCTGCATAGGACATAGGATACTTAGTTCCCACGGAGCCACGGTCGTTCACTAGTCAATATGTAGATGAATAAAAATTCCAGCCTGTTTTCAGATTTGCGTAAATTTTTCACGCAAATCCGAAAACTACTATTCCTCGTATAATTTGAACACATAGGCACATCAGACAGATATTACATATCTCATCATTACCGAAACCTAGCACAACCTTAATTGGTTTCCTCGCAAACGTAAATTTGAGCAAATATCATAGTTACGGTGAGGTGCACACCGTCAAACATTGGCGCGGATTTATCAGAACCCTGCAGCCGTTCGCCGTGCTTGACGGAAGATTTGCTAATAAACCGATTAAGCAGAGTGTGAATAGAATGAGCCAGGGATTATGATCTGATGATGCTGTAATTATAAAGATACTATGATGGAACTCGTTTGCCATGTTGAATATGCTTAGACAGTTAAATATCTGTTGGATTATTCTTAATTTTATTTTAACATTATTTTAAATGTGTAGAAAAGGAATGTGTGTTTTTCCAATTTTTGTAATATTTAAATTTGTAGGATTACACACGAAAAATCCTTTATTTATATTTCAGTGATAACCTTCCATTAAAATCGTATAGAAAGAAGAAAATGGTATAGAAATGATTGTTTGCTAGGAAAAAATTAAAGTGCAATATACACTAACTTAAAGTGCAACATACACTAACTAAAGAGAAATGTCCCTTCAGTAATTTTCGATTGATACTCGGGTTTTTGTAATTCTGTTTGGTATTTAATAGTAATTAAGACATAACACTTGCCATTATTATCATTATTTTTCGGTTATCTAGTATCCATAACATAAGCTCTTAATTACTTACTTTAGGCTAGATAATAGGTGTGAGTGTATAAATATTATTATTATTGATGGGGGAGGCTTTAAAATAAGAACCCATAAAAGACCGCTAAAGTTGCTATCAAGCTTAACATTCCGCATATGGTTAAAATTAGTATTATGTTAGATTACTTTTACTGTATTTGTAAGTCATTAACTTTCTAACTTAAGGACTAAATGTGGAAATGGGCAACCTTATTCTTTCTAAGATTAAGAGCATTAATTCAGTGAACGCTCATTTTCATCTATAGACCTACTTTTGATGTGAAAGTTTGGGGTAATACTCTCGTAAGTGGCTCTGCTTTAGTGAGTCCAAATGGATACAATAAGACTGCTCTATACAAAATTCTTACGAGTAATTTGTCGTCGTAAATACAACCTTTTCTGTTAGTGCAGTAATGTCGAGATTAGCAGACACCAAATATTTATTTAGCCAATTGATTATACTCCTGTCTTACTGTTCCTTGCGTTATTGTTGTATTAACATCAAACTCAAACATCAATGGTGAGTTTGTTATTGAAATTTTGAATGTTAAGTAATGTCCAAATGCTTCACTTAAAAAAAATCAAAACGTTACGCAGACTAAGTTTAGGGAAACAGAAATTTTACTGATGAATCTGGTCACTTTGGATCACTAGATATACGGGGTGGTGCTGTCAATGCGAAAATAAATAAAAACATGGGCTATATTAGTTCATAGAAATGGTTTGCCACTTTCAAAAACATCTTATTTATTTGATGATTTCATGACATTTGTATGGAAAAATATACCATTGGATGCATTTTTTCATTGAGAAGTCCAGAAATTATTATTGAGTTTTAATTTATTGTCGCATTGACTGCACCACCCATATTTATTCGTCTAGTTTTATTTGAGATTTATTTTAAATTAATGCTACTTATGTTACAGTTTACAGTAAGCCAGTTTATCATTTAATAAATCACAGTTATTTAACTCTATTTTTATAAAATAGGTTTATACAGTCACTTGCAATAATATGTATGCGCTTTTCACATCTCGTGTGCTTTTTATCTATGCAAATACTCACTATCTGTCGAAAATGTATTCATTTGATTGTATCTACATTTGGCTGTATGTGTGTGTGATAAAACCTCAGAATTCAGTAATTTATTGGTTTTCACATTTTTAGTTTTGTTTTTTTTTTAACACAACTAGGTGACAGACAAATTGACGGCTCACCTGATGGTAAGCGGTTACCGCCGCCTATAGACACCTGCAATAGCAAAAAATCACTTGATATTTCAGTTGCGTTGTCATTCTGAGGTCCAAGATGAAATGCCGTCCATGCCCAGTAATTACACTGGCTACCTTTCCCTTCAATCCGAAACACAGTGAACTGTTTCACGGGTGAAATAAGAAAGGCGGTGGTACGACCCTACATACGGGCCTACCACCTAGTCAAACTTTTTAAACTTAAGAGTTAGGTAATCGTTTTAAAATTAAACCATCACTTCTAATACTTTCAACAAGAGGACAGTCTTGTATCGTTTAATATAAATTAATTTAGAATTGATTAAAAGTAATTGTATACGAAGAGAAAATTGTTGTTTGGTTATCGTTATCCAATCAAAGTTTTTTGGGTGTATTGCAGTCGTTAACACGATACCGCTTCCACAACTTTCTCTGAATCACCCCAGTTTCCAACAACACCAATTAAAGTACAGCTAACTTATCACTCAGTGCGGAAAATTCGTAAATAACAATAGTGTATAGGCAATGAGGGCGAACACTTGAATTCTTTTAATTGAACAACTTTTCTCTTGCAAAAAAAGGAAAGTTTAATTTCATTAACGCTAAACTGGTTCGTGTTGCTTTGTATTTCTGTTACTATCGAGATAACGGGGCTGATTGCTGTGGAGGGTGCGACGGTAAATAGATTACGTGCAGGGTCACTGGCACAGGCCCTCTGTGTCAGGAGCAGCTTTGAGAAAATCCTTGACTAAATAAAGAGTTGATTTAGCAACACCATTCGTTTGTTACTGGACAAATGTTCAAATGTTACACTTTCTTCTACAGCATCAAATTGGACACATAGCTCTACATTTTTTAGTTTAAGACATTTTAAATGCGCAAACAACGATAGTTTTACAAACGGTTGGTTGTACTAAAGTAAAACTTTCCTAAGCTACCGTTGGACAACATAGGACAAAAACTCTGCATGTCATTTTTTAAAATAATAATATGTAAAAACCATTTAGTTAAAAGTCATTGAGATTGGACACAGATTAATCAATGTGTTTAACGAAGTGGTCCAAAACGGGCAACCTTACTCTCTCCACGGAATCACAGTGAACTGACACAACTGACGTAGGTATGCCCAGATGTAGAGGGCCTATCAATGGTAGATTCCATAGATCTACCATTGATAATTTTACAACGTTTAAATAGTATTACGATACTTTTGCCTTTTAGAAACTGTAACTAGAACTTTAGAAGTCCTCTCACATTAACGAACAGGAACTATCTACAGAAAACACAAGTACAGACGACAGCACATCAATGATAACAGTTTGACCTTGAGACCGCCCTTACTCCGTTCGTAATAGAGGCGGCTTTCTTAGTGTATCTGTTACACTTGATGTGTCGTCATCTGTACAAACTTCGTATAAAGTAGTTCATTGATATATCTTTCGCGTCTAAATCTGTTAATGGATTAGTTTAATTAGAGTGGTGGATACATCTCCTCGCCAATCAGGATTCGAGACATTCGATAATGAGGTCAGGAACTGGCGGCTGAGAGCGGTATTGATTACAACCAGAAATTAGAGAACTGAGTTTTATTGATGATTTAATGTGTCACTATGAATATATTGCTTTTGACCGAAGGATTGAAAAAAAATAATAACACATTGTAACTCGTTTCCGACACATACAGTCCGTAATTACTGGGCGTGGACGGCATTTCATCTTAGGCCCCAGGATGACAACGCACCTGCAATATCAAGTGATTTTCCCTTGTTATTGCAGGTGTATATAGGCGGCGGTAACCGCTTACCATCAGGTGGGCCATCAGCTTGTTTGTCATCTAGTTGTATAAAAAAAACATACATCTTAAAAAAGAAGTTAAACAGATACTTATTGTGACTCGTCTCCTAAAACACCCAAAACTTGGATTTCTTTACCAGCACATTTAATTTTGTTCGTCATTCTTATAACCTACGTGTTTTAAAACGTTCGTCAACGCGTAGAAAATTCAAACGTGAATTCGAATTATATTATCAAAATCAATAAATAATAATGACCACATTTTTCAGAGAATACATTATTAAATTCAATCTGTAAAGCCTGAAAGCATACTTGATATTTTAATTCCGAATATTCGAAATTCGGCATAAATAAATTATAGCAGCCATAACTCTTCCATTTTACGGTTTAAGTGTGTAACTGTTATTTATTTAAATATGCAATTCGGGGCTGAATCGCGGTAATGTAACAAAAAGCTGCATGTAGATTCTCACGCGATTTTTTCACAATTTCAGACAGGTTCACTTGATTTGTAGCCGCGGGTATCCGCATAAATCTTTCTTTTCGCCTTCCTCTCACCTCCAGTTGTGGCTTATGTCATAAGAGAATTAGAGTTTGAATTTGCCTTTTCAAGTTAAAAATTAAAAATAAGCAGATGTCTCACCTAATTAACATCTAAAACCAATTCACCCGACACAGCAGCCCATATACTTAGAATAATATCAAAAATATAACGCGTTGCAAACACACGCTGTGTACCTTTGCGCACATGATTAAATTGGCTAGTTTGTATTGATATAAAAATCAATCTGCTAAAAGCGCAAATCACGCGCGTAACAATATCGCGCTTTGTCTTATAAATAATATTTTCAATATGACCAAAACACATGGGAGAAAAACATGAGGAGTTTTGGGCCACACTGGCTCAACCAGGACCAACGCCTTATCGTACCACCCGAAACAAGGATAAGCACGAGATGACATTATATTGACCAATCAGGTATCAAACATGGTGAAAGTTGCTTTGTTTTCGTGTTAAAAACAAGAGCGCTGAAATCACTACGCCACTGTGCCACTCCTGCTTGTACCATACCTATAGATTTTCCTCTGAAGAAGCCGGCACACTACTTTATTATTAAAATGTTATTAGAGGTCGAGGACGCTCTAAAGCTTGCCTCAAAGCTAGTGTGCATTGCGTTGTTAGAGTCCTGCTTCTGGAACAAAGGATAAGTTTCCCTCTCTGTCACACCAACATACGACGAATCCATGAATGAATGTATCTCTGAAGAACCCCGTCGGGTTAAACGCTCTGGGTATTTTATTGGATAGCGGGATCGCATCGCGTTGAGTCTTAAAGTAATTCTGGATAAGTTTCAGGACCTCGGCCATCGCTGTAGAGTTGCCAGTATATCGGGTTTTTTATGGGTTTCACTTCGGCGAGTTCGCTATTAACATGATCTTATTGTACCAGGTCCTGTCTGTATTTCATAGTTTTTTAACTAGGGACGTAACACAAGGACTTGGACTAGTTTTTTTTTTCATATATTTTCTTCTACTTTTACTCATGATAAAAGCTTATGTAAGGATGAAATAACTTTGTAAGGTTTGTGTTTCGGTGGGAACACGAGGACATAATATCTCCTTTGCCACAGAAGGCATCCTGTTGGTTTAAACAGGTTGGTTAATGTTGAAAGCGTCTAAATAGCGTATACCACCAATCGGTTCGTTTACTGGTTTTGCTCCCTCGTTGTATAAAAATGCATTATATACCTATGTAGGTTTAATATGATGGCATTTATTAGACAACCGCTTTGTCGAGTGGTTAGTACTGCTGTTTTTCAAATCAGAGGTCCTGGGTTCGGATGCCGATAGGGGCAGATGTTTGTATGTGAGTACTTAAAACCATTTGTCCACGAGTCATGGATTTTCTTTGATGACTTTATTGTACATTCATCCACCACATGGACAAAATATAATACACTTAGTTTAAATAACGTACAAAGGGCGGCATTATCACGGAAAGCGATCTCTTCCAAGCAACCTTATGGATGTTCATTTAGTGTCTTTTATACATCCGTTATCAACATTTCTCCGTTACCTAGTATGCATAACACAAGTTTTTTTATGATGCTTTATTTTGGGCTAGATACTTTTATCAACTATTGTCTTCGCATATGGACTCTTCTTACCGCTTCATATCAGGTGGTGTTGAGTCATTTGCCGTGCTTTGTATTTATTTAAAAAAACCGTCATTTTAAAAGTTTGCAATTTTAAAAAGTCTTCTTTAAGCTATTGCCGGACATAATATATATTATGTTTCCCATTTATAACCATTAAGGCGTTGTTAGGCCTCCACTCCTATTACGCGCACGCTCATTAGAATGCTTATCATAATAACCAAATTACATTCGAATGCTTTTTCATGGCATTAATGACCCGTTAATGACCCAATTTCGGTGGACGAAATAAATACGTTATTCCGTTTATGGACATAAATTCACCGTAAGTACGGTTAAATTAGAAGAACAAATTGTTACGGGAAACACGCACTGGAGTGTTTCTAAACGGAAAGTGCTATTTTTTTATACCTGGTGGTAGGTGCGTTGTCATCCTGAGAAAATGGGACCTACCTTTTCTTTTAATCCAAAACACAGGGATCTGCTGTACGGCTGAAATTGGAAAGGCGGTGGTACCTCCCCAGACCTGGTCGGCTACCTAGTATTTTCTAAATAACAAATAGGTAAACTTTTATTGGCTAATATATAACTGTGTCAAATATTATACGCCTTGCCGGTAACTCAAAAAATTATGGAGCCATCCATCAGTTTTATTGCAAGTATTTGTTTCTCCTTCTTCTATTTTATATTGTGGCTTCGCCGGACATTAAAAGGGACTCGTATAAACGCACCGTCATTTTTTAGTTTAATTACGGCGCTCGGGTAACAAACAAGTCTTAAAAATACCTTGAGTAATTTATGAAGGTATATTTGTCTCTATTCTTAAAATGGTTAAGGTTTTCTTAACAACTTATCATTAATCATACAAATAGCTTCGAAGTAGATGTTTTACTATGCTGAAAGTGTGATCAAAGCACGATATAAGTAAAAATGGAAAATAAAAACCACACACGCAAACTTATGTCTAATAACTAAATATGCGATTTACAACGTGATTCCTACCTATCCGTATAAAGTATTATGTTTTGTTTTTTTATAAATAATATTAAAGTCTTAAAACTACTAGCAACGAGGAAGACGCGTGCGGGCGTCGGCGCCGGCGCGCCGTAGGCAGTGAAGCGCGGCGTCTGCAGTAGGTATTTAATTTTACGAATTTTTAATAAGCAAAACATATTGAATATTTCCATTAATTCAAAGAAGCTTTTATTATCCTTTTCCCGAACAGTTTATCCTAGTAATAAATCCGTAGAACCAGTTTAACTGTCACATAATAATGGGAAAAATTCCAATCCAATGATTTCTTCCATGAGACATAGTTTATCTTTTTAACGACCAAACTTTCGACACAGTTTTACTATAAAGATTTTCTTGGTGTAAAAATTAAGTGTGATTCTGGTGGAGCATTATGCTCATAGGCATATTGAATATTAAAGAAGAGTTTCATCAAAAGAGACAAGCATAAATCTTGCCTTGCGATGAGGATTTGACGCCTGCCTAGCATCGTGGGGAATGCACGGGTATGTGAGGCTCCATAGTCGAAGTTGATAAAGACTGACACAACCTCCTCACTAAAAAGACTTCGTCTTAACTCCTACATGTAACAGTTACCGTGGCAACAGTCAATAATTTACCTCAAAGTCCAGAGATTAAAATTTAAGAAAATTTAACATTCATAATGACAAAAGACTTTTAATCAATAACTAAGCCACTAAGCAGTCAATTTTCATCGACTTAACAGAAACGATTAGAAGTTACTCTCATTGATGTATGTATACGCAACTGGTTAGTGCGCAAATATGGCAGAATACGGAATAAATTAAGGAAAAATTAACTTCGACAAACCAACATGCAAAATGTCGAAATTCGGACTTTCCAAATTCGGTAAAATACCATTTTCTTTGCGAGATATTCGGCTAATAAGTGTGAAAAACTATAACACCTTATGGGGTCGTAATAAAAGTATTTTTTGTGTGCTATGTTCTTTACCAAATATAATAATCAAATGGCCGAATCAAGTTTCAAAGCTATTTCGTTAATTAGAACAGTTCATTATAAATAGTTCTCTCATATTAATAGGTCTGTTTTGTATCAACTGCAGACAAGAAGTATTTGTATCGATTCGTATTGAACTGTGAGTGCTTTTACGCAACGATCAAATGAAGTTTATCTATTAGTAATGTACCTACACAAGCTAGCAGTGCAAGATAAGCAAATTAAAATTTGTAAATTGTTATGGTAAGAGGCATTTTACTTTGGCTTCGAGGGAAACTCACCCAGTGTCAAACTCGGTCATTTTTTAATTTTTCAGGTCACAGTTATAACCTAATCTAATCAATTTTATTAAGATTAGAATTGAATTTTATAGTTACGTCTTGAACAACCAATTAGTTTAGTTACTTGAAAAATACAGTGTGTTAAAAAAGTTGGAAAAAAAATTAAGGTAGGTAGGTAGGTAATTTAAGACCACTTTTATTTACCGGTTAAATTATTGAAAACATTGCCACAGCTGCTGACAACCCTGAAAATACGTACTATCGTATCGTTCGACACACTACAGTCATACCACCACACACACACACACACACACACACACACACACACACACACACACACACACACACACACACACACACACACACCACACACACACACACACACCACACACACACAGAAGCTAGAGTTGATAGCTTTGCCACACACAATTTTGACGAACGGCTGGCCGAGTGGTCTGTACCCCTTGCTATACAGGTTACTTGGTCAGGGGTCCTGGGTTCAAATCCCGGTAGGAGCAAATGTTTGTACGATGAGTACGAGCAGTTGTTTACGAGTCATGGATGTTTATATGGTTATTTAGTATATTTCTAATATTTATATACATATTACTATCAATGTTTCTCCGTTATCTAGTATCCATACCACAAGCTTACTTTCGGCTAGATAATTGGTGTGACTGTGTGAATATTATTATTATTATATATTATAACGCATAGCGTCCCTGGTCACAATGCCGCGGCAGCTCCAAGCTCCAACTGCCTCCTGCAGAGTGTTGGGGCGAAGCTGGACGTGGACAGCGCTATGATGCGGCACTGGACCAGCTTCCATTTGGCCAAAGATATGGCTATATGTTATAATCTTATCTAAACTTACTAACATAGTTTTATGACCATTGTTACTAACACTGTGTGGGCCAGTGCCCGAAATAAATGTGTTTAATTTATTTATTTATTTACCTATTATATTATTTATTTATTAATTTATTTATTTATTATACGTACCTATGGCTTCCATTGACTGCCGCTTACTTTCAATATGGCCGTTACTATAGCAATCGCCAATCTTCTAGGAAATCAGGATTTAAGTAAAAATTATTAAACTTTTAACCTGGTAGAGTTTTTATATCATTATAAAATCTAATTGAGAATCAAAATCTTCGTGACGTGTCACACAAATTATCCCGAAGCATGTTCAGCCTTAAATATTTAAATCGCTCGTGCGAATTGTCGATTAGTGCTGTCTAATATATTACTTATCGATATATCCTTAATAAGATTGTGTCGAAATTCGTTTACAGTTATATGGCTTTATTGACATCATCACCAGCCTATATACGTCCCACTGCTGGGCACAGGCCTTCCTACATGGCAGAAACACATGAGGCGTTTGGGCCATAACAATGGCCCAATGCGGGTTGGTGGGTTAAAGCGGTTGCAGTAACACCGGGGACCAACGGCTTAACGTGCCTTCCGAAGCACGGAGGAGCTCAAGATTCTAAATTTGATTGACCCATCTAGGGACCAATCATGGCGAAAGTTGCTTTGTTTTCGTGATCGAAACTTAAGAGTAAAATAGTAAACAAGTTAAAACATTCATACTTTTTACACACAATAAATTTGTATAAATAATATTCCATTTGAATTATTTTCAATTTACCTATCCATAATGCCAACCACGTACTAAAAAGACGTAGGATAATTTTAATAAACATTTGAACCCAATAGAAAGTAGCATGACTAAAATAAAAATCCGTTTTATTATTTTTTTCGCCGCGTTTTATTTACACCAAGAGCGTGGCTATAAAATAATATTTAGGAAATGATATCGACAGAGTTCGTTCATATCATTATCTAACATTAAATATTTTCGAGTGCGAAGAAAAGATGTTATATCGATCATCGTATTTTATCGATACATCAACAACACTACACCGGGCCGAATAACTGAAATTTTATTCATAGAGCTGGGGATTATTCGAAAGCAATTTTCGTTGTTACCATAAATTAGCAGTCCGTTGCCGTCGCGTCGCCGAGTCGTGACCGAGTCACTTCATTACAGGGACCGTTCTGTTCCTTTACTGTTTTTTTTGTAGACACGTGACAGAAATATTGTCATATTTACACTCGTAAAAAATATAGAATTTTGATATTTATTAATAAAACAACATGGATCTGAATTAAAGAAGCTAACAACCAAGGGGTACCAAATCTTACATTACAATATGTAGCTCGTTTGATTTGTTCACGAAACGAATTTCGCCATCATCATCATCATCATTGATGAAAACATTGTTAAGTACCTATATAGAGCTCCTTAGGGCTTCGGAAGGCAAGTAGAGCCGTTGGTCCCAGTTGTTACTGCAACCGATGTAACCCACCAACCCGTATTGAGCCAGCGTAGTGGTGTTATGGCCCAAACTCCTCATGTGTTTCTCCCATGTAGGAAGGCCTAGGCCCAGCAGTGGGGCGTTTATAGGCTGGTGATGATGATAGCTATCAATTTGTAATCCCCTTAAAGCTTAACCTGAAATTTAGAGCATATAAATTGCGATAAACGAGATTGAGCATTGAGCCAGAGTAGTGGTCCAAATTCCTCATATGTTTCTCCCTTATAGGAAGGCCTGTGCCCAGCATCCAGACGTGGGTAAATAGGCTGGTGAATGATATTATTACACCAAAGTGCGAGTGCTACAGACTGGATTTTCGAATCGAAGACTCATTACACTTCGATTCGAAATTCCAGTTTTTTAATCACTGGTAGGTACTAAAACTCTTTTGCAACTTAACATTTGCGATAAAAATATTTCGGACCTTTATAAAAGGTTTAATCTGTCAAGCGGCGTTATACCACCGGAGGGGTATAACAATTGAAAAATCAATTGTGGCAAATAAAAGAAATACAACGACCGCCGTAGTTTTTATATTCATTTCATCAAAGTACGAAAATGCTTGTAAAAACAAACTGGGCTCAAATTCTGATGATATAATCTAGGTGTTTGTTTTGATACCAGTATTTACGGTACTTCCATTGTTTACGACTTCCAATCAACTTATTTCCTTGGCAAAACAACAAATTATTAAGGTTTTATAACAGTCACTTTAAGTTGATAAATTGCTATATTGATACAATATTTCAATTATAATTGACCTTGAAAGACATTGAGTATTATTTTTCCATTCCATAACGACTGCGGTCCAGCTTATTTTGTAATTGGGTTTGATAGGAGCCATAAAAGTATAGGTACAAAAGCCCCAGTAACTTTAAAGTTATACGAGACCACCACAGTTTACCTCATGGACTGTTTCAAATACTTCGTAACAGAAGCTTTCGTATATTAATGATTTGACAGCTCAACGTGGCTCAACGCAGACGCGGAAGTGTTGTTTCGGCAAAGTCAAAACTAGCACTTGGGGTTACAGCGTTACATTCACTGGGCTATAGCTGTGAACAAAATCTTATATGAAATTCTCGACTCACAAATTTAGTTACCATAATCCTCCGAAATGGCTTGACCGGTTTTCATGAAATTTTATATGTTTAATCAGTAGGTCTGAGAATCGGCTACTATTTTTTTTTGGAGAATATTTTTTTTATGGCATAACGTTTGCCGGTACTGCTAGGAATTTTATATGTATATTCAGTAGGTCTGAGAATCGGCTACTATCTATTTATTTATTATTTTTTGGACATTTTTTATGGTAAAACAACGTTTGCGGGGTCAGCTAGTATAATTATAAATCTCACGGTTTATCTGAGCGCAACTGTTTCGGAGAAATACTCACTCGTCCTTCTGAAAGTTGTTCTTCAACTCGTATACGCGTGTTCCATTCCCTTCCGTATCAGAATTGAGCATTCTTGAAAATTAAGCTGGTCACAAAAAGTGATTCCAGGTAAAGTAAAACCAAATTTTACTGTTCCGCTACTATCACCGGTCACACTAAAATACATTAGTGTTTTTCCTAACTTGAGTTTGGAAGAGAAACGATTCTTTTAACTAATAACGATCGATTGCCAAATTTTACAAAGTGGGGTGAAGTGAAGTGTGACGTTTGAGTATTTAACCATTAGAGAGAGACTTTACACTATAAAAAATAGTTTACTGCGGCTTTCGTAATTTGTTGAGTCCACTAGCCAGATCTAATTCCAAATTCATTCAGGTTTTTCATTGCAGAGAAGACGCCGGCGGGCTGGTAAGGTAAGATAACAACGGACTTACCTTTCAGTCACAAAAGCGGGTTTTTAAATACCACGGTCAAGTACTTCAGGGTATACAGGACTCATTACAAAAATTCTCAAGCATTTTTGACAAAGCACAAAGAAAACGCTCGTGAATATCTTTGAAATACTTTATAACCCGCTTTTAGCGTCAAAAGGATATTCGGAATGTGTGGTGCGCAGAGATAAGTCGCGGGGGTTGGGGTGACCTTATTCCGTCCAATAAGTCTGGGTTCGAAACATGATATTTTGAAATAAACACACTCGCACTGGCTTTAAATTACCAAAAACGAAAAGTAAACATTATTATTAAACTTAATAAAATTAAGTTTGTGGATAATTCATTATTGTTAAACTAATTTTCAACCTTTGCTCATGAATATTGAAACAGCTTATATTCGCTTGAATGAAGAGAGCCTGGTGGGAGCTCGGTGGCGTATTGGTGAAGATCGGTGGCGTATTGGTTTGAGCGCTCTGGTTTCGATACGAAAAACCAAGCAACTTTCGCCATGGTCGATCCTGGGATGGGTCAATCAAAGTTTGTTATTTCGAGCTCCTCCGTGCTTCGGAAGGCACGTTAAGCCGTTGGTCCCGGTTGTCACTGCAACCGGTTTAACCCACCAACCCGCATTGGGCCAGCGTGGTGGTGTTATGGCCCAAACTCTTCATGTGTTTCTAACATGTAGGAAGGCCTGTGCCCAGCAGTGGGACGTATATATGCTGGTGAGGATGAAGTGAGCCTTGCAGTTGGAAGGTAACAAACTTTTTATTTCTGACTAGGAAGCATTTGATTATAGGTACTAAATATTTGACAGTCATGAATAATATCAACATAAGAAAAAAAAATATGTCCTGGGGCGGGACCTGAACTCGTGGCATCTCACAATCCGTATGATTGCATGAGCCTTAAGAATTTCTTCAATTTGATCATTTTTGTGTTTTAAGCCAACGTCTACACTGACTATGCCATATTTATTACAGCACCTGTATTTTTAAATACATACGCCTCGATTGAGTTAGGCATTGATTTTTTATGATTATTTATTTTATTTTCACATTAACATAAAAACTTCAAAGTGTTATCAAACTAAGTGTTTACAAGTGATCAGAACAGTCACCATGATTGGAAAAGGTCACGGGTTCGGTTCTCGCCCCACAGCATAGTTTTACAATAGCGTAGATATTTTTCGAAGTATCTTTCAAACATTTAATACAATGTAAAAAAAAGAATATTTATAAGTCATTAAAATCATAATATAATAATAACTAGCTGACCCCGCAACCGTTGTTTTGCCATAAAAAAAAATTGTCCAAAAAATAAAAATAAAATAGATAGTATAGCCGATTCTCAGACCTACTGAATATACATATAAATATCCTAGCTGTCACATCAAACGTTTTTTTGCATTTATGAAAAAAAAAATGTCCAAAAACAAAAAAAACAGATAGTAGCCGATTATCAGACCTAGTGAATATACATATAAAATTTCACAAAAATCGGTCAAGCCGTTTCGGAGCAGTATGGTAACTAAATTTGTGACACGAGAATTTTATATATAAGATAATATCGTACTGTCAAATTAAGACTTCAATTGTAGATATTAGTATCGACACAGACCGGGCAGACGCGGCCCGCATCCAACAGTGAGTCTGTAAGTCCATCAAGTGGGTAGCTACCCCATGTTACGTCTATTTCAACGGGCGCTTTGCCGCTCACTGCTAACTTGATTATTCACCGGGCTGTGTCAGCAACTTTTACTCGTCTTGGATCTCTTGATTTCTGATTTGTGCTCAAGAAAAATGCTGAGCGTATCTCTTTCGAGTTGGAGAGCCAGTGGTCTTGAAGTTTTTTAAACGTCCGAAGTGAGCGACCACGTTTTTGTGTCATGCCATACATTATAAAATTGACTTCAGTACGTCTGCTATTGAAATGTCGTCTGCCATCGGAGAAAAAGATTTGACGATAAACTTTTCAGTAAAACTAGTAATTTTGTTGTTGGTCGTCATAAGGGTATTTGGATCGAAGCAGCACCAGTAGGTGTGGGAAGTGCAAGCATGAGAAAGAAGGCAAAACAACCTAATGATATTATTTTTTTCTCACTCATTTTCTGGATGATAAGAATTATTTTTTCTGTAAATGAATTTTTGAGGATCTAATAAATTACCTACTCTAAATATTTGCATGCTATTTTTATATGGCTAAATAGCTTAAAAGCACAAAGAAATGTAAAATTAATACCACACATTGTACCGTATTTATCAGCAAATAAAAAATATTTGTATTTATATTTGAATGACCCTACAGACGGGCCTACTAAGTAGCAGGCACATATGTAGACCCGTCTGGATAGGTGGGCCTTACTTATTTCAGTAATAAAGCAGTTCACTGTGTTTCGGATTAAAGGGTAAGGAAGCCAGTGTAATTACTGCGCAGTGATGGGATTTCACCTTAGGCCTCAAGATGACAACACACCTACAATACCAAGTGATGTTGTTCTTGTTATGCAGTTGTCAATAGACGACGGTAACCATTTACCATCAGGTAAGCTGTCAGCTTGTTTGACATCTAGTTGTATAAAATAATGCAAAGGCAGCTTGTACAGTATGAACAGACTGTATTAGCCGTTTGCATCTTGCTGGCATCTAAGGCCGGCCTTTAACGCCTCTTTTGAATACGAAAATAGAGCATATTATCCCTTGGCTGATTCCAGATTAGGTTGGGGAAAAAGTCTTTTCGCATTATAGTATGTATGAACTTGTAACAAAATCTCTTTGGCTGTACTATGTATGTATAATTCTTTTCGCATTATAGTATGTATGAACTTGTAATAAAATCTCTTTGGCTGTACTATTTGTATCTGGCCGGTTTTGGTATCATTAAAAGTTTAGATTTTAAAAAAGATAATTCCAAATTCAAATTAGGAAAATGTATGTTTTTCATTTGTTTTTCGTACTGTCAGGATCAGTGAATCTTATGAAGAAATTCGATACATTTTAAAATTATACTACAAAAAAGGTAAAAATGCAACGCAATCCGCGAAAAAAATTGCGATGTTTATGGACCTAGTGCAGTGTAGCACAAATTTGGTTTTAACGTTTTCAATCCGGAAATTTTGATGTCAAAGATGCACGTCGCTTTGGTCGCCCTATTACGGATAAAATTGATGCCATTTTTGAAAAACTGGAGCAAGATCGGCATATCAGTAGTTACGACGTAGCTGAAGAACTGGAAAATGACCACAAAACAGTTTTTGCGCATTTTTAAAAAAAGGGTACACAAAATGCTCCATGTTTGGGTACCCCACAAGCTCACTGAAAGAAACCTAATGAACCGTGTACTCATTTGTGATTCTTTATTACGACGTAATGAAACCGAACCATTTTTGAAGAAGCTGATAACTGGTGATGAAAAGTGGATCACGTACGACAAGAACGTGCGAAAAAGGTCGTGCTCAAAGGCTGGCTAGGCTTCACAGACTGTGGCGAAGCCCGGGTTAACTCGCAACAAGGTGATGCTGTGTGTGTGGTGGGATTGGAAGGGCATTATTCATTATGAGATGTTACCACCAGGCAAGACCATCGATTCTGAACTCTACTGCGAACAACTGATGAGATTAAAGCAAGAAGTTGAAAGAAAGCGGCCGGAATTAATCAACAGAAGGGGTGTGGTTTTTAATAATAATAATAGATAATAATATTTCCACCTGTTTTGCTCTCTTCAGAATTCTCTAGGCAGTGTCAGGTTAACATCCGAGTTAAATGTAAATAAACTTTTATATATTAAAAAATGTTTTGAATTTTCTTAAAAAATGCGAAGAAACTTTTTCCCCAACCTATATTTTAAAAGACAAGAAATCTTTATGGCATGCATGCAGAAAAAAGTAAACTCGAAATTCCTCATACGGTAAGTAATTAATGATGAAAAGTAAACCAAGAGATTATTGCCTGTATGAGAAATTATCCTACATTATGAACCTATTGGTAAAGATGTGATCTTGAACTGCACCATGCTTTATAAATAAGTCAAAACATTTGGACAAACATTCACCATCCTGCATCGAACCTAGAGGTTTGATCTTAACTTCAGTAGTGGGACCAATAGGCCGTTAATTAAGTATTATTAATGTTGGCTAGTCGATATCCCTTAGCGCAGTAGACATTATTTGGTATAAGTCTACGCGAAGACATATTCTACTACAATCGTATTTAAACGTGTCGCATAAATCTTTATGACTTAGCCTAACGTTAGAAATTTCCTCCAACAATACTGTGATAGCGAGTTTCTGCGGGATTTTCGCAATTTTACATAATATTTTAAGGCGCGCGGATTCCACTCCCCGATGGAATGTTGAGGTGTTGAAAATGGTTTAGCGAAAATTCGAGAGCTGCCGGTGTTGTGGAACATTTAAAAAATAAGCCTGAATGAGAAGGCATGGAAATATTTTACGTCGTCTTGTTTTCGGTTTCATGCCTTACATTTTTATGTTAAAATACCTAAAATTTTAGCTTCTAGCCACTTGTAACTTCAAGGTTATCTATCCAGAAATATTTGAAAAATTTTCTGTTCGGTTTGGTTGGTGGTAGGACTTTTCTAAGTTCGCTGCTAGCTATCACCATGTTACTTTAATCTGTCACCATGGCAAATAATGTTAACAGCATTGTAATGTTCCGGCAGTAGAAGGTAAGATAGTCAGTTACCCTTTGGTTGAGGAAACCGGGTGTAGCTAGCTCCCTTCTTCGGCCTAATAATCACTTAGCCCTACCATCGCAAATAGATATTGTGAGTATTATGGCACTCAAGTGTGAAGATACTTGTGAGTTTGCCGTCTTAGTAGCCATCCGTATAATCCAGGTAAGTGCTCAAATCAAAGCTATCAAGGATTTAAGATAATTTTTGAATTTTGTCAAAAATAGGATAACAAAATTGAGCTAAAGCTAATGCTAGCTAAATAAACACCCAAACATCTGACCAATCAAACAGAGTCACAGCCACAAATGCCCTACTCCAAAAGCTACGAGGAAAGCACTAAAGCCCAATTCACAAATTAACCGAAAACAAACTCCGCCATCGCTGGCTCCTGCCCAAGCTGGTACCAAAAAAACGCCATCAGAATTTCAGATGTGAGACATCTACGTTACCAAAATGTTTTGCTGCCAATTTATCGGACAGCTAACAAGCTGAAGTGCACTTTATGTCTTTAGTAAAAGGTCCCAGTTGGACGCAAACCTGTTTTGGTAATTGGCTAAATGCTCAATGCTCTTGTGGCATAGCGAAGATGGAATTAGTATGACATGTTCACGAATACTTACCTAAATATAATCAACAACTATTAAACAGACTAGTAGGTATATAGTTAACGACCGGCTGGTCAAGCTGTCTGTACCCCTTGCTATGCAGGCTACTCGGTCAAGAGGCCCCGGGTTCGAAGCCCGGTAGGAGCAATGTTTGTATGATAAGTACGAGCATTTGTTTACGAGTCATAGATGTTTATATGTTTATATACATATTATTTATTATCAATATTTATCCGTTATCTAGTATCCATAGCACAAGCTCTTAATGATGCTTACTTTGGGCTAGATAATAGGTGTGAGTGTATGAATATTATTATTTATTATTATATTTCTAAACATTTAGTAAAAGGAAGGAGAGTTAAATCGGTGTTCTATTCTTCTTAAACTTTATGGATAGTGTCCAAATCCAATTAACCTAATCTGCTTTAACCTATGCCTATGTCACAATAGTTCAGGTCGCATTGATACAGGTTCACACTAGACTAAAGCACCACCGAAACACATAATTATAATGATAAGTAGCTGTTATATTTCGTAAACTAAAATTCTTACTCAAAAACGCTAGTTAATCTTATTTTTCGGTCCATCAAAATTTTTGTGATATAAAATCGTAATGGCGCCAAAACTGCTACAACTAACCGCACTCTATGGTTAAGATTTGAAGTAAATTTTTATAATATCCCTAAATCACTTTTTACTCGTTATTAACAAATTTAAGATGCCGAATATAACCTTAATTTTAATATTCAGTAAAAAAAAAATCCCCACTTAGAAATTATTAAGAGCTTATGATCGTTAGGTACGAAAGTAATTTTGTACAAAAATATTAGAAATGTATGCCATGAAATATTAAAAGCCAACCAATTCATTATCAAATAAATGTGCTCGCTCATCAACTTATTCTGCAAACACAGTCATCTGGCTTAATAAAACTAACAACTCCGTCAGCCAGATGACGATCAAATACCCAACTAAGTTTAAAGACAGATTAATAAGATAACTTTTCTACTGTACACACCTGTACTGTGGATTTGGCCTTTGGTGACGTTTAGTTGACTTCTTTGACGCCCGCCATATTGCCATAGTGAATAACGGTGAAATCGACGAAAAATTTCAACTTTTGTACGAACAAATTATGCATGAAAACGAATTATTTGTATTTTTTACGGATTCAGAAGAGATGAAACATCTCCATTTATTTTTTTATTTTTTATATGTTACAATGATAATTCAAACTTAATGTGGGGTGTGACAGGTTTCGCCACATCATCAGCGAAAAGAGTAGATCTTCCGCCAAGCTAGGTGCTCGCTCGAGGACCGCGGCCCTCTGTACATCATTGAAACTTAGAAACTTCGTAAGCGTGATTCAATGCTGGAAACCGGTCTTCCTTCATTGGAGAAAAACTTTAAACAAGATACCACCAAGCTAGTCAAACGCAGGTTGATGAAAGCGATTGTAATATCATTTCTCAATGACCCACCAGGATTAAATATGGCGAAAGTTGCATTATTTATAACCGACTTCAAAGACGAGGAGGTTCTCATTGCGGTTCTCAACGTCGAGATTTCCGATCCGATTTACGTGATTATTTTTTGTTCGATGCGGAATAGTTGCCATTTGGTCCCATAATTTTTTTTTTCAAAATCAGTTGGGTATTTCGGTTTAAAATATAAAAAAACGGAAATGAGAAAGTCATCTAGGTATGCGAAATTGTGGATTTTTGCTTTCCTATGACTTTTTAGTAAAACGATACGATAGTAGGAAACAATGTAAGCTAACGGTCACCCATCTAGCTTTGAACTTAGAAAGTTATCATTAAAAGTTGAAAAAAAAATTAAACAAAAATTAAATCCGACTTCAAAAAACTGAAAAGGATAAAATAAGTAACTACTTAAATTTAATTATTTTATCCTTTCCCGTTTTTTGAGGTCGGTTTTAATTTTTGTTGAAATTTTTTTTTGTAATTGAAACCAGAAGAGCGCTCTAACCACTACTCCAGGAAGCTTCTCCTGTGGCGATGATGTAGGTGCGTACTAACACAATCGAATTGAAACTTCGACTTTTAGCTGCGCTTCTATTAAATTATGAATAATTGGAAAACACATCGTAAGAATAGGCTTGACAGCAACACAACCACAAACAACCACGATCGAAATGTTTTACTTCGATTGAAAGTTACATAAAAATTTATTGCATCTGTTTGGCAATTGTCTATGGGTGGCTGAATTAATATGTTTAAAATGATGTCAGATTCACAAAGACAGCAGGTAATCCTTACTTTTTTACAGTCTCTTTCACACATTATATTTTTACTACATTAGTTTATGTTTCGTTAAGGATACAAAAGAAACACAATTAAAATATTTGGCCTATATATCTATCTAAATTATGGCTACCAAAGCTTTCAATGATCAAACGCAGAGATCCAAAAATGGAGCTAAGGTCTTTTGAGAATTATCACCGCACCTTCAATAAATTTAAGCAGAACACAAAATTATGAGGGTATCTGACCTATTGGCACAACATGGTCATAATGTGTGAGCTGTTAGATAAAATAAATTCTTGAACGAATTATTATGCTTAATAAATATCGCAATTGTCAGGATGTAAGTCGAAAAATGAAAGATCTTTATAGCAATCATTACAGAAACCTCCTTTTCTTTACAGAAATTAAAAGAGCACTACCTTTCGAATTGATTGTGTGTGAGTATTATGTATATGTGTATTATTTTATGTACGTATTGTGTATTATATTATTAAGGTAGTATTTATTATATGTATATTGTTATTTAATATATTAGTATTTATCAGGTATCATTTGTTAGGTGTGATATTTAGTTTTTTTTTTTTTCGTACACATTATCCCCGCTTATATGTAATGTTTTACTAAGGCTAGGGTTGGCTGAGAGAGATCTCTTTTAGAGATAAGTTCACCATTGTACATGTGTTTTCATTATGTTTAATTTTATGTGTTTTAAGTGTGCAATAAAGGATATATATATATATTAATTTCTCCTTTTTGACAGACAACACGGATGGACAGTCGACACCCGTGGTGTCGGTTGTCCAGTATAAAAATTAAACCTTGAGACCACCTGTCCTCGTAATAAAGGCGATTTTCGTAGTGCATCTGTTATGAGTATACTTGATGTGCCATCTTCTGTATAGTCAGGTTCAAAATACCTATTTTTTAAAAGCTTTTTTATAACTTGCAATGTATGTTTGTTCGGGTGGAATTTTGCTACTCGATTTTGAAGCAGATATCTTCAACCGATTGAGCTGAAATTTTGTATACACGTTTAGTTTGGATGACAATACACGATAAGCTGTGTGACTTCATTTAAATCCTATATGGCGGACCATCCAAGAAGGCGGAATAGTTATTTTTAATGCATTTCTACACTATGAGTATCAAATGAATGGGCTTGTTGAGAGTAACTCGAAAAATTATGTGACGTCATTCTAAATTCCATATGACTGAACATCCAAATTGGCGGAATAGTTATTTTGTATGCACTTCTGCAATATGGGTATCAAATGTTAAGGGCTTGTCGAGAATAATTAGAAAAATATTCTGGCACTAATCTTATTCCAATATGGCGGACTTTTAGAGTGTTTTATGCTTTCGTATAGTATGGATATTAAATGAAAGGGTTCGCTCAGAATAAAAAGGCAGGTTAAAAAAATTAAAAGCAAAAAAACCTTTTTTAAAAAAAGCTTTTATTTAAATGCTCTAAAAAGCAGAAAAAATAATTTTTCTTTAAAATTTTAACTATAAACTAATCACCTTATTATACACAATTTATATGATCATAAAAGTTTGTCGCTAAATTTACTTGTGTAAATAAACTGGTACCTATTTAATTGAGTAACTTAATCTGCTAAGTTTATTTTATTTTTTTATTTTCAGTTTAAGTTAATACTTATAGTTACTTACGCAAACCTCGCGACAAGCTTTTATGATCATATAAACTGTGTATAATGAGGTTATAAGTTTAAAGTTAAAATGAAAATTTTATTTTCTTCTTTATAGAGCATTTAAATAAAAGGTTTGTTGCTTTAAATTTTTTGTAACTGAGATTTTTGACGTTCTTGGAAAATGTATTGGCCTTCCAAGGGTTTTGCAGTTTAAAACTTTTGTGATTTTGCTAAGTAATGCAAAATTGATAACTGACATAATATTTCCTCCATTATGCGAGGTATAATCATTGCACAAGTTTTATTTGAAGCGTTATGCAGTTGTTAGTTTTATATTTATAACGTTTCTACACATTATAAAATAAAAAAAGGCACTGCCATAACAGTTCAGCTACGTCTAAAGTGGGGAGAGAGCCAAAAATTTCAAAAGATTTATTCACAAAGTTCTCTGGAAGCGAGTTGTGGGCATGACGTTGATTTACATTGTTTTGTACCGAAACCAAGTCTTTGATTGTTCATGATAGCATCTCAGAAACTAGTTTCAAAATTTCTAACTTTTAAATTCCTTGTCAAACATAGAGATTAAAGATACAATCACTGTAACTTAGCTGATCCGAAGTTTAAGCTGAACATGAAAGGTGATTTACATGAACAAACTTAAAATAAAGTTGTACATAATAAAGTATCAAAATGGATTTCTAAGCTTTGATATTATCTTTTGGGTACGGCACGCAACTTAATTCTATTTTAAAATGGTTTTGAAACATTCTCATTGCGTCTTCATCTTTAGCCTATATTTACGACCCACATCCAACAAACACAATCCTTTCTACATGGGAGTAAGACTGGAAGAGTTTGGGACATAGCACCACCACACTGGTCCAATGCGGTTTAGTGGTTGAAATTGGATGCAAAAACAACCGGGACTGTGCATTCCAAAGCACGGAGGAGCTCGAGATTACAAATTTTGATTGACCCATCAGGGATCTCCATGGCGAAAGTTGCTTTGCTTTCGTAATGAAAACCATTGCGCTCAAACCACCACGCTTCTATGCTCCTCCGTCTTAATTCGTTGCAATTCGGAGATCTCCTAATTATAGTATTGAGGGATTTTACGAATTCAGACCAAGAACGGGTATTTTCATTTTGTAAAATCACATTGCTTCGTAAAATCAACTACAAATCCATTCAATGAAACATCTCAGGCCTAACAACACCGGAAACGGCATCAAAGCCGAGACAACTCTGCAAAGTATGCTAGTTAAAGCTAGAAATAAAAATCACCTTTATGACTTCCCGATACGGATCAACTTGAACGCACAATTTCGATTCTGGTTATACACAATAAATCCTCAGATTACCAAAATATCCACTTCTATTTTGACTGTTGAAAACTGAACCTTAGTCCAATGCGATATGGTTTCATCAGATGCAAAGAGTAGTTGGTGTTTCCAAGCGGTATCGCCTCAACAAGGGCCTCGTCTTGTCCGCTTTACGGTTTTGCTGAGTTTCAAAAAAATCTGATAATATTTCGATGGCCTCACTTGTATGTAGTTTCTGGGCCCTTTCAGTGCGTATTCAGAGGTAATTTGGGAATATTGGTATGCGGTTGCTTTTTAGTGGGTATTTCGAGTATTTTCATATTGTGTGAAGGTTTTGATGACGAGCAAAGCCTTCGGGATTAGAGAGATAAATCGGACCGTTACCCTATTTTGGAATAGTTAGGATATTATTATAATATCCGCTGGAACGAACACAGAATTTAAAGTATTTAGGTAAGTACGGTATTTGTATAGTACTATCGATTGTGTGATTTTAGTAAAGTATACTTGTAGGCACTCTATAAGAGATTGCTTCTACACAAAACGGATTTGATTTTGCCAAGCTTACTGACCATCTATTCCTATTAAGAGAAATTTTATCAGAAATAATAACATCTGAAACATTATGACCTATCTACGGGCTCACAATGGTAGCGAAGAAAATTTTTGTACCTTTTATGTGGAAAGATAAAGCATCCATTAATTTATAGCCATTACGGAACAATGTTTCCGCTGACACCAACATTAAATTATAGCCCAAAATAAATTGCCATTGTGACTAACTTAATTTTTTTATCCCGCTATGTATAACTTTAAGTTCTTTATGTGGCACTGTCTTTAGGAGTTGCTGTGGTGAAAATATCAGCCGCTGACAGATTGTGAGTCGTTCACCCTGTTCGATCTTACGTGTGCTGGATTACATTTTGATGTCTTCCGAAATTGGTCGTACCTGGAACAAATAAGATGCTTAAATCAATTTAAATGAATGTAAGAGTAATTTTTAGTGCTAATATTATGGAAAATATTTATATTTTAGTCTTCTTTAGGCTTTCGTCCGTTGACCTGGCAAGCCACACATTCCAGATGCTATGGGTAATAATTGAGATATACTCCCGGGAATCTTACGCATCCCATCGGAGTCTCCTAATCAATGAAATTGCTATTGTGTCTATATGTGTGGTTTGAAAGCGTTTCACAGTTTAGGGAACACGTCGGCGTCGTTGATGTCGTCATACACACCTTCATAATCCGCATGTAACTCTGTATGTCTGTCTGTTACCTTTTCAGGCTTAAACCGCTGAACTGATTTAGATGAAATTTAATATGGAGATAGTTTCTGAACCTGCATAGGACATAGGATACTTAGTTCCCACGGAGCCACGGTCGTTCACTAGTCAATATGTAGATGAATAAAAATTCCAGCCTGTTTTCAGATTTGCGTAAATTTTTCACGCAAATCCGAAAACTACTATTCCTCGTATAATTTGAACACATAGGCACATCAGACAGATATTACATATCTCATCATTACCGAAACCTAGCACAACCTTAATTGGTTTCCTCGCAAACGTAAATTTGAGCAAATATCATAGTTACGGTGAGGTGCACACCGTCAAACATTGGCGCGGATTTATCAGAACCCTGCAGCCGTTCGCCGTGCTTGACGGAAGATTTGCTAATAAACCGATTAAGCAGAGTGTGAATAGAATGAGCCAGGGATTATGATCTGATGATGCTGTAATTATAAAGATACTATGATGGAACTCGTTTGCCATGTTGAATATGCTTAGACAGTTAAATATCTGTTGGATTATTCTTAATTTTATTTTAACATTATTTTAAATGTGTAGAAAAGGAATGTGTGTTTTTCCAATTTTTGTAATATTTAAATTTGTAGGATTACACACGAAAAATCCTTTATTTATATTTCAGTGATAACCTTCCATTAAAATCGTATAGAAAGAAGAAAATGGTATAGAAATGATTGTTTGCTAGGAAAAAATTAAAGTGCAATATACACTAACTTAAAGTGCAACATACACTAACTAAAGAGAAATGTCCCTTCAGTAATTTTCGATTGATACTCGGGTTTTTGTAATTCTGTTTGGTATTTAATAGTAATTAAGACATAACACTTGCCATTATTATCATTATTTTTCGGTTATCTAGTATCCATAACATAAGCTCTTAATTACTTACTTTAGGCTAGATAATAGGTGTGAGTGTATAAATATTATTATTATTGATGGGGGAGGCTTTAAAATAAGAACCCATAAAAGACCGCTAAAGTTGCTATCAAGCTTAACATTCCGCATATGGTTAAAATTAGTATTATGTTAGATTACTTTTACTGTATTTGTAAGTCATTAACTTTCTAACTTAAGGACTAAATGTGGAAATGGGCAACCTTATTCTTTCTAAGATTAAGAGCATTAATTCAGTGAACGCTCATTTTCATCTATAGACCTACTTTTGATGTGAAAGTTTGGGGTAATACTCTCGTAAGTGGCTCTGCTTTAGTGAGTCCAAATGGATACAATAAGACTGCTCTATACAAAATTCTTACGAGTAATTTGTCGTCGTAAATACAACCTTTTCTGTTAGTGCAGTAATGTCGAGATTAGCAGACACCAAATATTTATTTAGCCAATTGATTATACTCCTGTCTTACTGTTCCTTGCGTTATTGTTGTATTAACATCAAACTCAAACATCAATGGTGAGTTTGTTATTGAAATTTTGAATGTTAAGTAATGTCCAAATGCTTCACTTAAAAAAAATCAAAACGTTACGCAGACTAAGTTTAGGGAAACAGAAATTTTACTGATGAATCTGGTCACTTTGGATCACTAGATATACGGGGTGGTGCTGTCAATGCGAAAATAAATAAAAACATGGGCTATATTAGTTCATAGAAATGGTTTGCCACTTTCAAAAACATCTTATTTATTTGATGATTTCATGACATTTGTATGGAAAAATATACCATTGGATGCATTTTTTCATTGAGAAGTCCAGAAATTATTATTGAGTTTTAATTTATTGTCGCATTGACTGCACCACCCATATTTATTCGTCTAGTTTTATTTGAGATTTATTTTAAATTAATGCTACTTATGTTACAGTTTACAGTAAGCCAGTTTATCATTTAATAAATCACAGTTATTTAACTCTATTTTTATAAAATAGGTTTATACAGTCACTTGCAATAATATGTATGCGCTTTTCACATCTCGTGTGCTTTTTATCTATGCAAATACTCACTATCTGTCGAAAATGTATTCATTTGATTGTATCTACATTTGGCTGTATGTGTGTGTGATAAAACCTCAGAATTCAGTAATTTATTGGTTTTCACATTTTTAGTTTTGTTTTTTTTTTAACACAACTAGGTGACAGACAAATTGACGGCTCACCTGATGGTAAGCGGTTACCGCCGCCTATAGACACCTGCAATAGCAAAAAATCACTTGATATTTCAGTTGCGTTGTCATTCTGAGGTCCAAGATGAAATGCCGTCCATGCCCAGTAATTACACTGGCTACCTTTCCCTTCAATCCGAAACACAGTGAACTGTTTCACGGGTGAAATAAGAAAGGCGGTGGTACGACCCTACATACGGGCCTACCACCTAGTCAAACTTTTTAAACTTAAGAGTTAGGTAATCGTTTTAAAATTAAACCATCACTTCTAATACTTTCAACAAGAGGACAGTCTTGTATCGTTTAATATAAATTAATTTAGAATTGATTAAAAGTAATTGTATACGAAGAGAAAATTGTTGTTTGGTTATCGTTATCCAATCAAAGTTTTTTGGGTGTATTGCAGTCGTTAACACGATACCGCTTCCACAACTTTCTCTGAATCACCCCAGTTTCCAACAACACCAATTAAAGTACAGCTAACTTATCACTCAGTGCGGAAAATTCGTAAATAACAATAGTGTATAGGCAATGAGGGCGAACACTTGAATTCTTTTAATTGAACAACTTTTCTCTTGCAAAAAAAGGAAAGTTTAATTTCATTAACGCTAAACTGGTTCGTGTTGCTTTGTATTTCTGTTACTATCGAGATAACGGGGCTGATTGCTGTGGAGGGTGCGACGGTAAATAGATTACGTGCAGGGTCACTGGCACAGGCCCTCTGTGTCAGGAGCAGCTTTGAGAAAATCCTTGACTAAATAAAGAGTTGATTTAGCAACACCATTCGTTTGTTACTGGACAAATGTTCAAATGTTACACTTTCTTCTACAGCATCAAATTGGACACATAGCTCTACATTTTTTAGTTTAAGACATTTTAAATGCGCAAACAACGATAGTTTTACAAACGGTTGGTTGTACTAAAGTAAAACTTTCCTAAGCTACCGTTGGACAACATAGGACAAAAACTCTGCATGTCATTTTTTAAAATAATAATATGTAAAAACCATTTAGTTAAAAGTCATTGAGATTGGACACAGATTAATCAATGTGTTTAACGAAGTGGTCCAAAACGGGCAACCTTACTCTCTCCACGGAATCACAGTGAACTGACACAACTGACGTAGGTATGCCCAGATGTAGAGGGCCTATCAATGGTAGATTCCATAGATCTACCATTGATAATTTTACAACGTTTAAATAGTATTACGATACTTTTGCCTTTTAGAAACTGTAACTAGAACTTTAGAAGTCCTCTCACATTAACGAACAGGAACTATCTACAGAAAACACAAGTACAGACGACAGCACATCAATGATAACAGTTTGACCTTGAGACCGCCCTTACTCCGTTCGTAATAGAGGCGGCTTTCTTAGTGTATCTGTTACACTTGATGTGTCGTCATCTGTACAAACTTCGTATAAAGTAGTTCATTGATATATCTTTCGCGTCTAAATCTGTTAATGGATTAGTTTAATTAGAGTGGTGGATACATCTCCTCGCCAATCAGGATTCGAGACATTCGATAATGAGGTCAGGAACTGGCGGCTGAGAGCGGTATTGATTACAACCAGAAATTAGAGAACTGAGTTTTATTGATGATTTAATGTGTCACTATGAATATATTGCTTTTGACCGAAGGATTGAAAAAAAATAATAACACATTGTAACTCGTTTCCGACACATACAGTCCGTAATTACTGGGCGTGGACGGCATTTCATCTTAGGCCCCAGGATGACAACGCACCTGCAATATCAAGTGATTTTCCCTTGTTATTGCAGGTGTATATAGGCGGCGGTAACCGCTTACCATCAGGTGGGCCATCAGCTTGTTTGTCATCTAGTTGTATAAAAAAAACATACATCTTAAAAAAGAAGTTAAACAGATACTTATTGTGACTCGTCTCCTAAAACACCCAAAACTTGGATTTCTTTACCAGCACATTTAATTTTGTTCGTCATTCTTATAACCTACGTGTTTTAAAACGTTCGTCAACGCGTAGAAAATTCAAACGTGAATTCGAATTATATTATCAAAATCAATAAATAATAATGACCACATTTTTCAGAGAATACATTATTAAATTCAATCTGTAAAGCCTGAAAGCATACTTGATATTTTAATTCCGAATATTCGAAATTCGGCATAAATAAATTATAGCAGCCATAACTCTTCCATTTTACGGTTTAAGTGTGTAACTGTTATTTATTTAAATATGCAATTCGGGGCTGAATCGCGGTAATGTAACAAAAAGCTGCATGTAGATTCTCACGCGATTTTTTCACAATTTCAGACAGGTTCACTTGATTTGTAGCCGCGGGTATCCGCATAAATCTTTCTTTTCGCCTTCCTCTCACCTCCAGTTGTGGCTTATGTCATAAGAGAATTAGAGTTTGAATTTGCCTTTTCAAGTTAAAAATTAAAAATAAGCAGATGTCTCACCTAATTAACATCTAAAACCAATTCACCCGACACAGCAGCCCATATACTTAGAATAATATCAAAAATATAACGCGTTGCAAACACACGCTGTGTACCTTTGCGCACATGATTAAATTGGCTAGTTTGTATTGATATAAAAATCAATCTGCTAAAAGCGCAAATCACGCGCGTAACAATATCGCGCTTTGTCTTATAAATAATATTTTCAATATGACCAAAACACATGGGAGAAAAACATGAGGAGTTTTGGGCCACACTGGCTCAACCAGGACCAACGCCTTATCGTACCACCCGAAACAAGGATAAGCACGAGATGACATTATATTGACCAATCAGGTATCAAACATGGTGAAAGTTGCTTTGTTTTCGTGTTAAAAACAAGAGCGCTGAAATCACTACGCCACTGTGCCACTCCTGCTTGTACCATACCTATAGATTTTCCTCTGAAGAAGCCGGCACACTACTTTATTATTAAAATGTTATTAGAGGTCGAGGACGCTCTAAAGCTTGCCTCAAAGCTAGTGTGCATTGCGTTGTTAGAGTCCTGCTTCTGGAACAAAGGATAAGTTTCCCTCTCTGTCACACCAACATACGACGAATCCATGAATGAATGTATCTCTGAAGAACCCCGTCGGGTTAAACGCTCTGGGTATTTTATTGGATAGCGGGATCGCATCGCGTTGAGTCTTAAAGTAATTCTGGATAAGTTTCAGGACCTCGGCCATCGCTGTAGAGTTGCCAGTATATCGGGTTTTTTATGGGTTTCACTTCGGCGAGTTCGCTATTAACATGATCTTATTGTACCAGGTCCTGTCTGTATTTCATAGTTTTTTAACTAGGGACGTAACACAAGGACTTGGACTAGTTTTTTTTTTCATATATTTTCTTCTACTTTTACTCATGATAAAAGCTTATGTAAGGATGAAATAACTTTGTAAGGTTTGTGTTTCGGTGGGAACACGAGGACATAATATCTCCTTTGCCACAGAAGGCATCCTGTTGGTTTAAACAGGTTGGTTAATGTTGAAAGCGTCTAAATAGCGTATACCACCAATCGGTTCGTTTACTGGTTTTGCTCCCTCGTTGTATAAAAATGCATTATATACCTATGTAGGTTTAATATGATGGCATTTATTAGACAACCGCTTTGTCGAGTGGTTAGTACTGCTGTTTTTCAAATCAGAGGTCCTGGGTTCGGATGCCGATAGGGGCAGATGTTTGTATGTGAGTACTTAAAACCATTTGTCCACGAGTCATGGATTTTCTTTGATGACTTTATTGTACATTCATCCACCACATGGACAAAATATAATACACTTAGTTTAAATAACGTACAAAGGGCGGCATTATCACGGAAAGCGATCTCTTCCAAGCAACCTTATGGATGTTCATTTAGTGTCTTTTATACATCCGTTATCAACATTTCTCCGTTACCTAGTATGCATAACACAAGTTTTTTTATGATGCTTTATTTTGGGCTAGATACTTTTATCAACTATTGTCTTCGCATATGGACTCTTCTTACCGCTTCATATCAGGTGGTGTTGAGTCATTTGCCGTGCTTTGTATTTATTTAAAAAAACCGTCATTTTAAAAGTTTGCAATTTTAAAAAGTCTTCTTTAAGCTATTGCCGGACATAATATATATTATGTTTCCCATTTATAACCATTAAGGCGTTGTTAGGCCTCCACTCCTATTACGCGCACGCTCATTAGAATGCTTATCATAATAACCAAATTACATTCGAATGCTTTTTCATGGCATTAATGACCCGTTAATGACCCAATTTCGGTGGACGAAATAAATACGTTATTCCGTTTATGGACATAAATTCACCGTAAGTACGGTTAAATTAGAAGAACAAATTGTTACGGGAAACACGCACTGGAGTGTTTCTAAACGGAAAGTGCTATTTTTTTATACCTGGTGGTAGGTGCGTTGTCATCCTGAGAAAATGGGACCTACCTTTTCTTTTAATCCAAAACACAGGGATCTGCTGTACGGCTGAAATTGGAAAGGCGGTGGTACCTCCCCAGACCTGGTCGGCTACCTAGTATTTTCTAAATAACAAATAGGTAAACTTTTATTGGCTAATATATAACTGTGTCAAATATTATACGCCTTGCCGGTAACTCAAAAAATTATGGAGCCATCCATCAGTTTTATTGCAAGTATTTGTTTCTCCTTCTTCTATTTTATATTGTGGCTTCGCCGGACATTAAAAGGGACTCGTATAAACGCACCGTCATTTTTTAGTTTAATTACGGCGCTCGGGTAACAAACAAGTCTTAAAAATACCTTGAGTAATTTATGAAGGTATATTTGTCTCTATTCTTAAAATGGTTAAGGTTTTCTTAACAACTTATCATTAATCATACAAATAGCTTCGAAGTAGATGTTTTACTATGCTGAAAGTGTGATCAAAGCACGATATAAGTAAAAATGGAAAATAAAAACCACACACGCAAACTTATGTCTAATAACTAAATATGCGATTTACAACGTGATTCCTACCTATCCGTATAAAGTATTATGTTTTGTTTTTTTATAAATAATATTAAAGTCTTAAAACTACTAGCAACGAGGAAGACGCGTGCGGGCGTCGGCGCCGGCGCGCCGTAGGCAGTGAAGCGCGGCGTCTGCAGTAGGTATTTAATTTTACGAATTTTTAATAAGCAAAACATATTGAATATTTCCATTAATTCAAAGAAGCTTTTATTATCCTTTTCCCGAACAGTTTATCCTAGTAATAAATCCGTAGAACCAGTTTAACTGTCACATAATAATGGGAAAAATTCCAATCCAATGATTTCTTCCATGAGACATAGTTTATCTTTTTAACGACCAAACTTTCGACACAGTTTTACTATAAAGATTTTCTTGGTGTAAAAATTAAGTGTGATTCTGGTGGAGCATTATGCTCATAGGCATATTGAATATTAAAGAAGAGTTTCATCAAAAGAGACAAGCATAAATCTTGCCTTGCGATGAGGATTTGACGCCTGCCTAGCATCGTGGGGAATGCACGGGTATGTGAGGCTCCATAGTCGAAGTTGATAAAGACTGACACAACCTCCTCACTAAAAAGACTTCGTCTTAACTCCTACATGTAACAGTTACCGTGGCAACAGTCAATAATTTACCTCAAAGTCCAGAGATTAAAATTTAAGAAAATTTAACATTCATAATGACAAAAGACTTTTAATCAATAACTAAGCCACTAAGCAGTCAATTTTCATCGACTTAACAGAAACGATTAGAAGTTACTCTCATTGATGTATGTATACGCAACTGGTTAGTGCGCAAATATGGCAGAATACGGAATAAATTAAGGAAAAATTAACTTCGACAAACCAACATGCAAAATGTCGAAATTCGGACTTTCCAAATTCGGTAAAATACCATTTTCTTTGCGAGATATTCGGCTAATAAGTGTGAAAAACTATAACACCTTATGGGGTCGTAATAAAAGTATTTTTTGTGTGCTATGTTCTTTACCAAATATAATAATCAAATGGCCGAATCAAGTTTCAAAGCTATTTCGTTAATTAGAACAGTTCATTATAAATAGTTCTCTCATATTAATAGGTCTGTTTTGTATCAACTGCAGACAAGAAGTATTTGTATCGATTCGTATTGAACTGTGAGTGCTTTTACGCAACGATCAAATGAAGTTTATCTATTAGTAATGTACCTACACAAGCTAGCAGTGCAAGATAAGCAAATTAAAATTTGTAAATTGTTATGGTAAGAGGCATTTTACTTTGGCTTCGAGGGAAACTCACCCAGTGTCAAACTCGGTCATTTTTTAATTTTTCAGGTCACAGTTATAACCTAATCTAATCAATTTTATTAAGATTAGAATTGAATTTTATAGTTACGTCTTGAACAACCAATTAGTTTAGTTACTTGAAAAATACAGTGTGTTAAAAAAGTTGGAAAAAAAATTAAGGTAGGTAGGTAGGTAATTTAAGACCACTTTTATTTACCGGTTAAATTATTGAAAACATTGCCACAGCTGCTGACAACCCTGAAAATACGTACTATCGTATCGTTCGACACACTACAGTCATACCACCACACACACACACACACACACACACACACACACACACACACACACACACACACACACACACACACACACACACCACACACACACACACACACCACACACACACAGAAGCTAGAGTTGATAGCTTTGCCACACACAATTTTGACGAACGGCTGGCCGAGTGGTCTGTACCCCTTGCTATACAGGTTACTTGGTCAGGGGTCCTGGGTTCAAATCCCGGTAGGAGCAAATGTTTGTACGATGAGTACGAGCAGTTGTTTACGAGTCATGGATGTTTATATGGTTATTTAGTATATTTCTAATATTTATATACATATTACTATCAATGTTTCTCCGTTATCTAGTATCCATACCACAAGCTTACTTTCGGCTAGATAATTGGTGTGACTGTGTGAATATTATTATTATTATATATTATAACGCATAGCGTCCCTGGTCACAATGCCGCGGCAGCTCCAAGCTCCAACTGCCTCCTGCAGAGTGTTGGGGCGAAGCTGGACGTGGACAGCGCTATGATGCGGCACTGGACCAGCTTCCATTTGGCCAAAGATATGGCTATATGTTATAATCTTATCTAAACTTACTAACATAGTTTTATGACCATTGTTACTAACACTGTGTGGGCCAGTGCCCGAAATAAATGTGTTTAATTTATTTATTTATTTACCTATTATATTATTTATTTATTAATTTATTTATTTATTATACGTACCTATGGCTTCCATTGACTGCCGCTTACTTTCAATATGGCCGTTACTATAGCAATCGCCAATCTTCTAGGAAATCAGGATTTAAGTAAAAATTATTAAACTTTTAACCTGGTAGAGTTTTTATATCATTATAAAATCTAATTGAGAATCAAAATCTTCGTGACGTGTCACACAAATTATCCCGAAGCATGTTCAGCCTTAAATATTTAAATCGCTCGTGCGAATTGTCGATTAGTGCTGTCTAATATATTACTTATCGATATATCCTTAATAAGATTGTGTCGAAATTCGTTTACAGTTATATGGCTTTATTGACATCATCACCAGCCTATATACGTCCCACTGCTGGGCACAGGCCTTCCTACATGGCAGAAACACATGAGGCGTTTGGGCCATAACAATGGCCCAATGCGGGTTGGTGGGTTAAAGCGGTTGCAGTAACACCGGGGACCAACGGCTTAACGTGCCTTCCGAAGCACGGAGGAGCTCAAGATTCTAAATTTGATTGACCCATCTAGGGACCAATCATGGCGAAAGTTGCTTTGTTTTCGTGATCGAAACTTAAGAGTAAAATAGTAAACAAGTTAAAACATTCATACTTTTTACACACAATAAATTTGTATAAATAATATTCCATTTGAATTATTTTCAATTTACCTATCCATAATGCCAACCACGTACTAAAAAGACGTAGGATAATTTTAATAAACATTTGAACCCAATAGAAAGTAGCATGACTAAAATAAAAATCCGTTTTATTATTTTTTTCGCCGCGTTTTATTTACACCAAGAGCGTGGCTATAAAATAATATTTAGGAAATGATATCGACAGAGTTCGTTCATATCATTATCTAACATTAAATATTTTCGAGTGCGAAGAAAAGATGTTATATCGATCATCGTATTTTATCGATACATCAACAACACTACACCGGGCCGAATAACTGAAATTTTATTCATAGAGCTGGGGATTATTCGAAAGCAATTTTCGTTGTTACCATAAATTAGCAGTCCGTTGCCGTCGCGTCGCCGAGTCGTGACCGAGTCACTTCATTACAGGGACCGTTCTGTTCCTTTACTGTTTTTTTTGTAGACACGTGACAGAAATATTGTCATATTTACACTCGTAAAAAATATAGAATTTTGATATTTATTAATAAAACAACATGGATCTGAATTAAAGAAGCTAACAACCAAGGGGTACCAAATCTTACATTACAATATGTAGCTCGTTTGATTTGTTCACGAAACGAATTTCGCCATCATCATCATCATCATTGATGAAAACATTGTTAAGTACCTATATAGAGCTCCTTAGGGCTTCGGAAGGCAAGTAGAGCCGTTGGTCCCAGTTGTTACTGCAACCGATGTAACCCACCAACCCGTATTGAGCCAGCGTAGTGGTGTTATGGCCCAAACTCCTCATGTGTTTCTCCCATGTAGGAAGGCCTAGGCCCAGCAGTGGGGCGTTTATAGGCTGGTGATGATGATAGCTATCAATTTGTAATCCCCTTAAAGCTTAACCTGAAATTTAGAGCATATAAATTGCGATAAACGAGATTGAGCATTGAGCCAGAGTAGTGGTCCAAATTCCTCATATGTTTCTCCCTTATAGGAAGGCCTGTGCCCAGCATCCAGACGTGGGTAAATAGGCTGGTGAATGATATTATTACACCAAAGTGCGAGTGCTACAGACTGGATTTTCGAATCGAAGACTCATTACACTTCGATTCGAAATTCCAGTTTTTTAATCACTGGTAGGTACTAAAACTCTTTTGCAACTTAACATTTGCGATAAAAATATTTCGGACCTTTATAAAAGGTTTAATCTGTCAAGCGGCGTTATACCACCGGAGGGGTATAACAATTGAAAAATCAATTGTGGCAAATAAAAGAAATACAACGACCGCCGTAGTTTTTATATTCATTTCATCAAAGTACGAAAATGCTTGTAAAAACAAACTGGGCTCAAATTCTGATGATATAATCTAGGTGTTTGTTTTGATACCAGTATTTACGGTACTTCCATTGTTTACGACTTCCAATCAACTTATTTCCTTGGCAAAACAACAAATTATTAAGGTTTTATAACAGTCACTTTAAGTTGATAAATTGCTATATTGATACAATATTTCAATTATAATTGACCTTGAAAGACATTGAGTATTATTTTTCCATTCCATAACGACTGCGGTCCAGCTTATTTTGTAATTGGGTTTGATAGGAGCCATAAAAGTATAGGTACAAAAGCCCCAGTAACTTTAAAGTTATACGAGACCACCACAGTTTACCTCATGGACTGTTTCAAATACTTCGTAACAGAAGCTTTCGTATATTAATGATTTGACAGCTCAACGTGGCTCAACGCAGACGCGGAAGTGTTGTTTCGGCAAAGTCAAAACTAGCACTTGGGGTTACAGCGTTACATTCACTGGGCTATAGCTGTGAACAAAATCTTATATGAAATTCTCGACTCACAAATTTAGTTACCATAATCCTCCGAAATGGCTTGACCGGTTTTCATGAAATTTTATATGTTTAATCAGTAGGTCTGAGAATCGGCTACTATTTTTTTTTGGAGAATATTTTTTTTATGGCATAACGTTTGCCGGTACTGCTAGGAATTTTATATGTATATTCAGTAGGTCTGAGAATCGGCTACTATCTATTTATTTATTATTTTTTGGACATTTTTTATGGTAAAACAACGTTTGCGGGGTCAGCTAGTATAATTATAAATCTCACGGTTTATCTGAGCGCAACTGTTTCGGAGAAATACTCACTCGTCCTTCTGAAAGTTGTTCTTCAACTCGTATACGCGTGTTCCATTCCCTTCCGTATCAGAATTGAGCATTCTTGAAAATTAAGCTGGTCACAAAAAGTGATTCCAGGTAAAGTAAAACCAAATTTTACTGTTCCGCTACTATCACCGGTCACACTAAAATACATTAGTGTTTTTCCTAACTTGAGTTTGGAAGAGAAACGATTCTTTTAACTAATAACGATCGATTGCCAAATTTTACAAAGTGGGGTGAAGTGAAGTGTGACGTTTGAGTATTTAACCATTAGAGAGAGACTTTACACTATAAAAAATAGTTTACTGCGGCTTTCGTAATTTGTTGAGTCCACTAGCCAGATCTAATTCCAAATTCATTCAGGTTTTTCATTGCAGAGAAGACGCCGGCGGGCTGGTAAGGTAAGATAACAACGGACTTACCTTTCAGTCACAAAAGCGGGTTTTTAAATACCACGGTCAAGTACTTCAGGGTATACAGGACTCATTACAAAAATTCTCAAGCATTTTTGACAAAGCACAAAGAAAACGCTCGTGAATATCTTTGAAATACTTTATAACCCGCTTTTAGCGTCAAAAGGATATTCGGAATGTGTGGTGCGCAGAGATAAGTCGCGGGGGTTGGGGTGACCTTATTCCGTCCAATAAGTCTGGGTTCGAAACATGATATTTTGAAATAAACACACTCGCACTGGCTTTAAATTACCAAAAACGAAAAGTAAACATTATTATTAAACTTAATAAAATTAAGTTTGTGGATAATTCATTATTGTTAAACTAATTTTCAACCTTTGCTCATGAATATTGAAACAGCTTATATTCGCTTGAATGAAGAGAGCCTGGTGGGAGCTCGGTGGCGTATTGGTGAAGATCGGTGGCGTATTGGTTTGAGCGCTCTGGTTTCGATACGAAAAACCAAGCAACTTTCGCCATGGTCGATCCTGGGATGGGTCAATCAAAGTTTGTTATTTCGAGCTCCTCCGTGCTTCGGAAGGCACGTTAAGCCGTTGGTCCCGGTTGTCACTGCAACCGGTTTAACCCACCAACCCGCATTGGGCCAGCGTGGTGGTGTTATGGCCCAAACTCTTCATGTGTTTCTAACATGTAGGAAGGCCTGTGCCCAGCAGTGGGACGTATATATGCTGGTGAGGATGAAGTGAGCCTTGCAGTTGGAAGGTAACAAACTTTTTATTTCTGACTAGGAAGCATTTGATTATAGGTACTAAATATTTGACAGTCATGAATAATATCAACATAAGAAAAAAAAATATGTCCTGGGGCGGGACCTGAACTCGTGGCATCTCACAATCCGTATGATTGCATGAGCCTTAAGAATTTCTTCAATTTGATCATTTTTGTGTTTTAAGCCAACGTCTACACTGACTATGCCATATTTATTACAGCACCTGTATTTTTAAATACATACGCCTCGATTGAGTTAGGCATTGATTTTTTATGATTATTTATTTTATTTTCACATTAACATAAAAACTTCAAAGTGTTATCAAACTAAGTGTTTACAAGTGATCAGAACAGTCACCATGATTGGAAAAGGTCACGGGTTCGGTTCTCGCCCCACAGCATAGTTTTACAATAGCGTAGATATTTTTCGAAGTATCTTTCAAACATTTAATACAATGTAAAAAAAAGAATATTTATAAGTCATTAAAATCATAATATAATAATAACTAGCTGACCCCGCAACCGTTGTTTTGCCATAAAAAAAAATTGTCCAAAAAATAAAAATAAAATAGATAGTATAGCCGATTCTCAGACCTACTGAATATACATATAAATATCCTAGCTGTCACATCAAACGTTTTTTTGCATTTATGAAAAAAAAAATGTCCAAAAACAAAAAAAACAGATAGTAGCCGATTATCAGACCTAGTGAATATACATATAAAATTTCACAAAAATCGGTCAAGCCGTTTCGGAGCAGTATGGTAACTAAATTTGTGACACGAGAATTTTATATATAAGATAATATCGTACTGTCAAATTAAGACTTCAATTGTAGATATTAGTATCGACACAGACCGGGCAGACGCGGCCCGCATCCAACAGTGAGTCTGTAAGTCCATCAAGTGGGTAGCTACCCCATGTTACGTCTATTTCAACGGGCGCTTTGCCGCTCACTGCTAACTTGATTATTCACCGGGCTGTGTCAGCAACTTTTACTCGTCTTGGATCTCTTGATTTCTGATTTGTGCTCAAGAAAAATGCTGAGCGTATCTCTTTCGAGTTGGAGAGCCAGTGGTCTTGAAGTTTTTTAAACGTCCGAAGTGAGCGACCACGTTTTTGTGTCATGCCATACATTATAAAATTGACTTCAGTACGTCTGCTATTGAAATGTCGTCTGCCATCGGAGAAAAAGATTTGACGATAAACTTTTCAGTAAAACTAGTAATTTTGTTGTTGGTCGTCATAAGGGTATTTGGATCGAAGCAGCACCAGTAGGTGTGGGAAGTGCAAGCATGAGAAAGAAGGCAAAACAACCTAATGATATTATTTTTTTCTCACTCATTTTCTGGATGATAAGAATTATTTTTTCTGTAAATGAATTTTTGAGGATCTAATAAATTACCTACTCTAAATATTTGCATGCTATTTTTATATGGCTAAATAGCTTAAAAGCACAAAGAAATGTAAAATTAATACCACACATTGTACCGTATTTATCAGCAAATAAAAAATATTTGTATTTATATTTGAATGACCCTACAGACGGGCCTACTAAGTAGCAGGCACATATGTAGACCCGTCTGGATAGGTGGGCCTTACTTATTTCAGTAATAAAGCAGTTCACTGTGTTTCGGATTAAAGGGTAAGGAAGCCAGTGTAATTACTGCGCAGTGATGGGATTTCACCTTAGGCCTCAAGATGACAACACACCTACAATACCAAGTGATGTTGTTCTTGTTATGCAGTTGTCAATAGACGACGGTAACCATTTACCATCAGGTAAGCTGTCAGCTTGTTTGACATCTAGTTGTATAAAATAATGCAAAGGCAGCTTGTACAGTATGAACAGACTGTATTAGCCGTTTGCATCTTGCTGGCATCTAAGGCCGGCCTTTAACGCCTCTTTTGAATACGAAAATAGAGCATATTATCCCTTGGCTGATTCCAGATTAGGTTGGGGAAAAAGTCTTTTCGCATTATAGTATGTATGAACTTGTAACAAAATCTCTTTGGCTGTACTATGTATGTATAATTCTTTTCGCATTATAGTATGTATGAACTTGTAATAAAATCTCTTTGGCTGTACTATTTGTATCTGGCCGGTTTTGGTATCATTAAAAGTTTAGATTTTAAAAAAGATAATTCCAAATTCAAATTAGGAAAATGTATGTTTTTCATTTGTTTTTCGTACTGTCAGGATCAGTGAATCTTATGAAGAAATTCGATACATTTTAAAATTATACTACAAAAAAGGTAAAAATGCAACGCAATCCGCGAAAAAAATTGCGATGTTTATGGACCTAGTGCAGTGTAGCACAAATTTGGTTTTAACGTTTTCAATCCGGAAATTTTGATGTCAAAGATGCACGTCGCTTTGGTCGCCCTATTACGGATAAAATTGATGCCATTTTTGAAAAACTGGAGCAAGATCGGCATATCAGTAGTTACGACGTAGCTGAAGAACTGGAAAATGACCACAAAACAGTTTTTGCGCATTTTTAAAAAAAGGGTACACAAAATGCTCCATGTTTGGGTACCCCACAAGCTCACTGAAAGAAACCTAATGAACCGTGTACTCATTTGTGATTCTTTATTACGACGTAATGAAACCGAACCATTTTTGAAGAAGCTGATAACTGGTGATGAAAAGTGGATCACGTACGACAAGAACGTGCGAAAAAGGTCGTGCTCAAAGGCTGGCTAGGCTTCACAGACTGTGGCGAAGCCCGGGTTAACTCGCAACAAGGTGATGCTGTGTGTGTGGTGGGATTGGAAGGGCATTATTCATTATGAGATGTTACCACCAGGCAAGACCATCGATTCTGAACTCTACTGCGAACAACTGATGAGATTAAAGCAAGAAGTTGAAAGAAAGCGGCCGGAATTAATCAACAGAAGGGGTGTGGTTTTTAATAATAATAATAGATAATAATATTTCCACCTGTTTTGCTCTCTTCAGAATTCTCTAGGCAGTGTCAGGTTAACATCCGAGTTAAATGTAAATAAACTTTTATATATTAAAAAATGTTTTGAATTTTCTTAAAAAATGCGAAGAAACTTTTTCCCCAACCTATATTTTAAAAGACAAGAAATCTTTATGGCATGCATGCAGAAAAAAGTAAACTCGAAATTCCTCATACGGTAAGTAATTAATGATGAAAAGTAAACCAAGAGATTATTGCCTGTATGAGAAATTATCCTACATTATGAACCTATTGGTAAAGATGTGATCTTGAACTGCACCATGCTTTATAAATAAGTCAAAACATTTGGACAAACATTCACCATCCTGCATCGAACCTAGAGGTTTGATCTTAACTTCAGTAGTGGGACCAATAGGCCGTTAATTAAGTATTATTAATGTTGGCTAGTCGATATCCCTTAGCGCAGTAGACATTATTTGGTATAAGTCTACGCGAAGACATATTCTACTACAATCGTATTTAAACGTGTCGCATAAATCTTTATGACTTAGCCTAACGTTAGAAATTTCCTCCAACAATACTGTGATAGCGAGTTTCTGCGGGATTTTCGCAATTTTACATAATATTTTAAGGCGCGCGGATTCCACTCCCCGATGGAATGTTGAGGTGTTGAAAATGGTTTAGCGAAAATTCGAGAGCTGCCGGTGTTGTGGAACATTTAAAAAATAAGCCTGAATGAGAAGGCATGGAAATATTTTACGTCGTCTTGTTTTCGGTTTCATGCCTTACATTTTTATGTTAAAATACCTAAAATTTTAGCTTCTAGCCACTTGTAACTTCAAGGTTATCTATCCAGAAATATTTGAAAAATTTTCTGTTCGGTTTGGTTGGTGGTAGGACTTTTCTAAGTTCGCTGCTAGCTATCACCATGTTACTTTAATCTGTCACCATGGCAAATAATGTTAACAGCATTGTAATGTTCCGGCAGTAGAAGGTAAGATAGTCAGTTACCCTTTGGTTGAGGAAACCGGGTGTAGCTAGCTCCCTTCTTCGGCCTAATAATCACTTAGCCCTACCATCGCAAATAGATATTGTGAGTATTATGGCACTCAAGTGTGAAGATACTTGTGAGTTTGCCGTCTTAGTAGCCATCCGTATAATCCAGGTAAGTGCTCAAATCAAAGCTATCAAGGATTTAAGATAATTTTTGAATTTTGTCAAAAATAGGATAACAAAATTGAGCTAAAGCTAATGCTAGCTAAATAAACACCCAAACATCTGACCAATCAAACAGAGTCACAGCCACAAATGCCCTACTCCAAAAGCTACGAGGAAAGCACTAAAGCCCAATTCACAAATTAACCGAAAACAAACTCCGCCATCGCTGGCTCCTGCCCAAGCTGGTACCAAAAAAACGCCATCAGAATTTCAGATGTGAGACATCTACGTTACCAAAATGTTTTGCTGCCAATTTATCGGACAGCTAACAAGCTGAAGTGCACTTTATGTCTTTAGTAAAAGGTCCCAGTTGGACGCAAACCTGTTTTGGTAATTGGCTAAATGCTCAATGCTCTTGTGGCATAGCGAAGATGGAATTAGTATGACATGTTCACGAATACTTACCTAAATATAATCAACAACTATTAAACAGACTAGTAGGTATATAGTTAACGACCGGCTGGTCAAGCTGTCTGTACCCCTTGCTATGCAGGCTACTCGGTCAAGAGGCCCCGGGTTCGAAGCCCGGTAGGAGCAATGTTTGTATGATAAGTACGAGCATTTGTTTACGAGTCATAGATGTTTATATGTTTATATACATATTATTTATTATCAATATTTATCCGTTATCTAGTATCCATAGCACAAGCTCTTAATGATGCTTACTTTGGGCTAGATAATAGGTGTGAGTGTATGAATATTATTATTTATTATTATATTTCTAAACATTTAGTAAAAGGAAGGAGAGTTAAATCGGTGTTCTATTCTTCTTAAACTTTATGGATAGTGTCCAAATCCAATTAACCTAATCTGCTTTAACCTATGCCTATGTCACAATAGTTCAGGTCGCATTGATACAGGTTCACACTAGACTAAAGCACCACCGAAACACATAATTATAATGATAAGTAGCTGTTATATTTCGTAAACTAAAATTCTTACTCAAAAACGCTAGTTAATCTTATTTTTCGGTCCATCAAAATTTTTGTGATATAAAATCGTAATGGCGCCAAAACTGCTACAACTAACCGCACTCTATGGTTAAGATTTGAAGTAAATTTTTATAATATCCCTAAATCACTTTTTACTCGTTATTAACAAATTTAAGATGCCGAATATAACCTTAATTTTAATATTCAGTAAAAAAAAAATCCCCACTTAGAAATTATTAAGAGCTTATGATCGTTAGGTACGAAAGTAATTTTGTACAAAAATATTAGAAATGTATGCCATGAAATATTAAAAGCCAACCAATTCATTATCAAATAAATGTGCTCGCTCATCAACTTATTCTGCAAACACAGTCATCTGGCTTAATAAAACTAACAACTCCGTCAGCCAGATGACGATCAAATACCCAACTAAGTTTAAAGACAGATTAATAAGATAACTTTTCTACTGTACACACCTGTACTGTGGATTTGGCCGTATTTTCATTTCCTTCTCCATCGCTACCCTCACTGTCACAACCGTACAACAACCTAAGTGCAGGGATTCAATCGCCTCTACAAAGGTTCTATACTTGTGCGTACCTTTTTATTAGATTGATTTGTCCAATTATATCAATTGGACAAACGCTTCGGCAGACGAAAACAATTAATGTCCGTTTCTAAAAGGTTTTTAATTGATTTGTGGTTTGCCCACGTAATCGGATTGGGTATTACAATTAAAAGTAACATCGGGGCCTATAAATGAAAATACTTGGAATTCTTCCGAAGCAAGAAGCGAGATTGGAGAGTTGATACTAAAAATTACCTAGAGAATATTGGCGGGAAACTTAGTTGGGTATTCAGTGATAATATGTATGACCCGCATTTTGCTAAAATTATTACAAATAATATAAATATAAAAAATAAGTACCTAACCTTATTATGAGACCAAATACGCTAAATCTGCTGTAAGTTTCTCAAGAATTGAGCATCCCGCAGATTATTTGATAGTACAGGATTACTTAGAAAACTCTAAAATAGGTAAAATTTCACGTCCTGGGGCGGGAACAGGATTAGCTTAAGATTAGCATGTCATGGAAATACCACCGAAGTAACAGTAAACCAAATTTCAAATCAATCAGAGCTGTGAAAGTTAGTAAGACCCTATAGTAGGTAGTAGGTAAGTAGGAAATAAGCTGATAGTCATCAAATGTCTAAACAGTTCTTCATTAATTAAAGCTAAGAACCATTTCAATCACGTCAGCTTACAAACAAAAGCAACGCATCGAAATCGGTCCATACGTTAGGAGTTACGATGCCGCAGGCAGAACGGATAATCGATTTTACGGGGGTTTTAGGTCACTTTACTGAATTATATTTTTAAAAAGTGTTCCTATAGATATTGAGAATATAGAGCAAGTAATTTTTTTTTCTCTCTGGATGTATTCCACTGTCTTATAACATGGAAAAGGGAACGGAAAGTATACATATAATATTCAAATAGTTCCTGACTAAAGATGGGTCTATTCGGGACAGTTGGATTCTATTTTGTAAGAGTCGTTTGTCACAGCTAGTATAAGTAAATTATATAAATTGTTTCTTTAAGTTTATTGATATCCATTTTGTGGAACTTGATCTTTTTTTTATCACAATTCTGTCTGTTTACTAATTGTAGTTATTTACTTTAGTAATACATCAATGTACTTGCGCCACGCCCCATGAAAGAAAAAAAATCGTAAGAGATAAAGATCGTTAAGCGAAACCCACAATCTCTTCAGCATTCTGCTTCTGTGCCTTTTAAGTCTCATCTACTCAATAACTATTGCGTGTTACATTTTGCAATATTAAGCATTTTAATCTCAAAAATGGCAATTTTACCAGCATTTAATCAGAGATAAATTTGCTAGATATGTGTGTTATATATATTTATGAGAAATGTGTACTTCTTAGGCTACTCTTAACCTTAGAGCGATTCCTATTACTATGCTAAATAGGTCACCAAGTCCCAAGAACCAAAATTTGGAAGGTGTCACGTTCAACCAGCGAGAGATCCTATCAAGGATTTAATTAAATCGGAAGCTCAGCACGTCTTCAGTGGAAACACGACTGAGCAAAATGTATGAAGGTAATGATTACTGAATAAGTGAGTATGTATATTCGTAATTAAACTACTACGTTGAACTGGAAGACAATTTTGAGGTGAGAGTCATAATGTCATCATATCAACTGGAAGTAAAACCAATATTCGACAAATCGAAATTTAACACCATGAATTTTTAAAGTGTTATGTTTTGGGTGGTGTGATAGTGATGGGATGGGTTAGTGATAGGTACAGGAGTTGGCTAGGATTATTAAAGTAAGTTTGATTTACAATTGACTTAGATTTCACCTTCGACTTATCATCATGTGCGGTATAGTGATTTGATTTGCCTGTTATTAAAAAACGATCTCTAGAACATAAGTCTCCAAAGAAGATGTGACATACCCGACGTCTGGTGTTACTAAAACAAACAGTCATAACAATTGATCAATCGTCTATTGGTAATGGATCGAGACTGCGGACTAGCTGGGAAATTCAATTTAATGGAGTAAAAGTGTAAATTGACTTTAAATAATCTTCGTTTTTTATAGACCAATGACTCAATCAATTTGTGTATCCACTTACCAATAGGCAGATTATATGTTGCAGGTGACTAGTATATCTGTTTGTATTTTCCATTTTTATATTATGAAAAAGGAAATTTTTATAGTTTAGCTTTAGACCATCTTTAATCAACTTTATCGGTGCCTTTCTTCTGTTTAAGCCATTATAGAAGTTCTATAAAAAATTGGAGATCTTTTCTCCTATCAGAACTTATTTTCCATCGTTGCTGAATTAAAAATTAGATACCTATACTTATAATTTGTGGTTCATGGGTAAGAACGATATTACCCTCCTACCGAAATTCTAAGACCTCACACATTGAAAACTTTAAAGTTCAAAAGTTTTTGTTTATTTAGGACTGGACTAATAATTATTTATAAAGGCAAAAGTCAATTAAACTTACTTTGAGTGTTTTAATCCTTAGTAATCACGGTGGAAGGCGCTTGGTAAATAGGCATACAATTTTGCTTATATATTTTTTTTAAATATTCACAAAAATAAATTTCCAGGTCAAAAACTATGATTTCTTAATCATCATCAATCATTCTTAATCATATTTACTAGGACGGGTTAGCTTGGTCTAAGTTCCTCAATGCCCTTCTGTAGATGGCTTCAAAACTAGAAATGATTTGTTACTCGCACAAACTCTTTTTTCTCAAAATCAGCCACCAATATCATAATAATAGCTGGAACTTCCTTAAAACGCCTGTCATATTTTATTATCAATTCAGATGGTTCCATTAGAACCATGGAAAGGTCACGGCCAATATTTTCAACGTCATCCATCGAGGTGAAATATCCAACTTTATGAACATTGCCTGACAGATTTACGATCCCGCAGAATAGGAGATAGCTGGTGTATTTATTAACTTTTTTATGGGCAAACGTACGTTTTTTCAAGCTTTCACGAACTCGAATAGTAATGATTAATGTGATGTAATGAAGTGAGATAAATTCGATCGATTTAAGTGGCCATGCCATTTGCCAGAGATGAGTACTTTCCAGATAAATTGGTGATATTATTTGATGGATTTACTGAGTCGGAATAGTTGGACTAGCCTTTTTGTTTGAGTTATTCGTAATAATATTTTTTTTATTTGATAGTTTTATTAGGTATGTGAAAATCCTTCAAAGGAGGCGTGGAATGCACCTTATAGACTGTCAAAGTGAATGCAGCTAGAACAGTGCTGCATTAGCTTTCCTCTTGTATTATGGACTCATCTTGCTGCTTCTTATCAGGTGTTGTTGAGTCGTTTGCAGTTTTTTCAAATTAATTTCTGAAAAATTTCTAGGTGGTAGCTCGTATGTAGGGCCGTCTGGGTAGGTACCACCGCCTTTCATAATTTATGCGTGAAACAGTTTGCTGTGTTTCAAATTAAACGAAAAGGAAGCCAGTGTAATTACTAGGCATGGAAGGCATTTTATCTTAGGCCTTACGATAACGCACCTGCAAAACCAACTAATTTTACTTATTTTACACCAACTGGGCCGTCGTCTTGTTTGTCATCTAGTTGTGTAAAACATTTATTGAAGTCTTAATTACACGCTTGACTGAAAGATTTCGCAAGAAAATGGACTACTTAAATTTTAAAAGTTAAATTACATCACACATCAGAACGATGTTTTACCCTCACAGACATAACAACAGTAAGCAATTTCGCGCTGTCAACGATACTAGCACAAACAACTTTTTTTTAGTAACCTAACACAAAACCCCCGTATTACTGAGTTTGCTTTTTCCGTAACACGTCTCCCATAAAACTGTTTATGCCTAATAACTCCACAACGTGCGTCGAAGGTTCATGAATTTTCAGAGAAATAAATATGGTAGAAGGCGTTGAATGCCTATCGGTGTGGTATATGCATACAAATATGTTTGTTAAAATTGGAAATTGAGACCACACACACACATAACACTCAACAATACAATATAACAATACATCAATCAATCATCAATTACATTAGGACCCATATATTATGATTAAAATGTAACCCTTAGATACCCTTATGTTTGATATATTGGTGTGATTTATTTTTGTAAAATAACAATATGTAAATTTTATAAGATTGGAGAAAATATTTGACAAAGATTTCGATAGAGTAATCAGTGATTCAGTAGATTACAATACATATCCAAAGCTCGAACGCAATATCCAAATGTGGACAGATATACCATTTAAAAGAATCAGATTATTATGCGTTATTGATTATTGTCGTGATATTGACTTATTGCTATGATCTAAGCAAGATCTTGGAATTATTTTTGGAGTCAATATTTTACTGTTACAGAATAGTGGCACTAGTCAGCCAGTTTCCCAAGTCGACTTTAGTAGATCACGAATTAGAGTCTTGCCTTTGAACATTACAAAAATTGTACAACGGACAACAGAGCCCAAAATTAGACATGGCACGACATGACATGCCCTTGACAGTATCTTCTCCCTTTACGTATCAAAAAATACAGACAGAAAAGAAAACAATCAAGAAAGAACATGACAGATTATTAGGAGTTTTTGTGGAACATCAAAGTGATTCTGCTTTGATGTGCCGAAGATTTCATATGCAAAATAAAATTAAAGGGAAGGACCGGGAATGTACACGGTACGCTTAGCGTGTCGCGCGTAATAGGCGTGCAAAAAGATATGGCACTTTGCATTCAACATTACCATGTGAGCGAAACTCACGTTATAATCACTAAATAGATGTTACCCTATTTTTAAAATAAACTGTTTTGGATAGTTTTAAAACTTTACTACATCAGTAAGAAAGCGTTATGTAGGTAGCAGGGGCATTCGTCTCATAGCTGTCAAGATAACGGTTTTCCTTGATTTTGATTTTTACAAGGTAGCTAGTATGGTGTTGAACGCTCTGGTTTCGATTATGAAAACAGAACAACTTTCGCAATTAGTGATACCTGGATGAGTCAATCAAATTTGTGATCTCGAGCTCCTCCGTGCTTTGGAAGCCTTGTTAAGCCGTTGTTACTGGAACCACTATAACCCACCAACCCACTGTGCCAGCTAAAGCCTGTGCCCAGCAGTGGGATATATATAGGCTGGTGATGACGAAGGCGTGAGAGTTTTCAAGGGGCTAGGAGCGTCCATATGGTACGGTATCCTAGGCGTGCCGAATTTACGTTTGCCAAACTTGTCGTAAAAAGATTGTCAAGTAGAAACCCTACTTATTCCCAAGTCCTCGGTAGCTCAGTGGTCAGAAGGACTGTTCTGGATTGAGTAACTACCCGGATTCTGAAAGGTCATGGGTCTGTTCCCTCCCCAAATCGTGATTTTTTTCATGAAAGTCATCATTACCTTGGTTAATTTCCAATTAAAGTTCGGATTATCAGAAAGATGCAGACAGGACATGACATTGCTGTTTAACGTATTTGCAGCCAGATATTCCGATAGCTACTAAGTTGAAATACGTTTTACCACAAACAGCAGAGCATGATATCACGAAAAGCTTGGGGTCAGAGAAATAATGTGTCTTCCTCTTGCATTATCCATAACATAGTCAAAATGTTTCATGTTTTATTCTGCCTTCCACTTCCTACATAACAAACTCTCATTCATACTCCTCTTAGGCCACATAGGCCTCCCCCAACGCTCTCCAAACCGATCGGTCCTACGCTGTCTGCACCCATCGGCTTAGGAGTACGCGGCCACCACTAGAGGACCTTTCCGCCCCTACGGCCATCAGTCCTCCTTGCAATGTGGTTTGCCCACTGCCACTTGAGGCTCGCAATGTTTTGGGCTATGTCGGTGGCTTTAGTTCTCCTGCGGATCGATACCTTTTTTTATTCAACTGTTTCGTGCTGCGAGTTAACGCAAAACAGTAATTTCAGCGAGCTTAAAATTACTCTATATTAAACAAAGTGAAAACCTCGCGAGTAATTCTAGTAATCGCCCATCTGCAACATGTTTCTCGTAGACTTTTTGGGCTCGTGTGTTAGCGACATGTTTTGACGCGAGCCGCCAACGCGGTTATACAGCGCCTCGAAATCAGATAAACAGCAGAATACATTTGGAAATATGAATGAATATTTACATTTCGTACTGCTGTATAAAAGATGTTAATTTTATTTTTTCCAAAAAGTTAGGTAGTTTTTGTGTGGCAAACGAAAATTTTATAACGGATATTATAACCTCGCGGTTGTGAGTCTTCACAAAGGGCGTGAAAAGATCTTACGGGGTCAGCATTGCAGCAGTTATACCCCGTGTTGCTAGCGTCTAGAGGCTACGGTAATCGCTTACCTTCAGGTGGACTGTACGCTTAATTGCCATGTTGATGGTGTTAAGAAACTGGCCAAGTGCGAGTTGGACTCGCGCCTAAAGGGTTCTCTGGTGAGGTCATTTGGTGAGGGTCGCGGGAAGCCGATGGATGCGGGCAGCGCACGACCGATCGGTTTGGAGATTCCAGGGGGAAACTTATGCCCAGCCTATGTAACGTATGTTATGTTATGACTAAAATAAATTAGCTAATCTAATTTTTAACCCAATGATAAATGTTTAAAAATATACGCCCACATACGAAACCATCTGGACATGAACTTAGTGACAGTAACTTTGTGAGTTTTTTTACTGACTTTATCAATAAATAAACATTTTACATGCTGGAAACAGTGAAGTGCGATCCAACTATTTTATAGCAATATCTCTATAAAACATTCAAAGCGAACGTAAATTTATTTCACTTCATTTTAAATGCGGAATACAAATAGAACATTGTCCGTGGTAAATTTAGTTTTATTCCCATGTTAAGTGTCTACGTAAATAGCTCTAGAACTTTAAGAACGGGTTTCAAACGCTCTACACAGTTCGTGGTCACTTCAAGACGGTAAACCTTTATTGCGACGTTAACTGTTTGAGAAAATAGAAGGAAGCGCTCAGTGTACAGATGACAGCACATTAAATGTTACTCTTCAGACTGAATCAACTTTTCTTGCAATAAGGGATGTTTTGTAGTAGCAGGGTCACTTCATGTTTTGTTGGTTGAGTCAGTAGCAGGTGAAGCTTCAGGTTGTTTTTTTTATACATGACAGACAAGCTGACGGCCCACCTGATAATAAGCGGTTACCGCAGCCTATCGCCTACAGACACCTGCAATAACAAAAATAACACTAATGTTAAAAAAAAAACAAATTGTATTTGCAAATTAGCTAATGTGATATGTAATTTGTGTATTTTGTGTGGCAAAGATGCACATAGAATTATATCTGCGTGACTTGCCCTGCTGTACAGACGACGGCAAATCAAGTGTAACAGTTGCACAACGAAAGCGGGCTCTATTACGAACGGAGTAAGGGCGGTCTTAAGGTCAAACTGTTACGCTTGATGTGCTGTCGAATGTACAAAGTTTAGTGGAAATGTACAATGAAATAACAACACAACAAAAAAATATAGTCGCAAAGAGATGCGTCATTTTTTAAAATCAAATAAACAGTAATTACACCTCGCTAAATTTTGGTTATAACTAGAATCAAAAATAGTTTGTTAAATATTTTTTTAAATTTAGGTATGTAATAATCCGAAAATACCTACGTGCGGGCTCGGTGTTTTACTTTCTTATCTTTTTGGAAACAAGCATCAACTCAAAAGGAATCCTTTTTTTATACAAAGCTCCACAAATTACTCAACCCCACCTAATGAGAAGCGGTAAGATACTTAGAGTCCAAATGCGAAAACAGCTAGTGCAGCTTATAACACACAGCTGTAGCTGCCTTTTTTACAAAGCAGTGGTAGACCCATATGTAGGGTCGCCTGGGTAGGTACCACCGCCTTTCTTATTTCAGCCGTGAAACAGTTCGCTGTGTTTCGGATTGAAGCGAAAGGTAGCCAGTGTAATTACTGGTCATGGCCGGCATTTCATCTTAGACCTCAGGATGACAACGCACCTGCAATATCAAGTGCTTTTCCTTGTTATTGCAGGTGTCTATAGGCGGCGGTAACCGCTTACCACCAGGTGGGCCGTCAGCTTGTCATCTAGTTGTATAAAAAATATATATAAAAAATACTCAACACCACCTGTTGTGAGGCGGTAATAAGAGTCCATATGCGGAGATAGCTAGTGCAGCTTGAAACACACTGTTCTAGCTGCATACATCGAAAAAATCAATGATATATTTAAAAAAAAACTGTTTTTTACAAATTTTTCATTGACTATCGATTTTGAAACTTTATTGACGTACGGTGAATGCTATGTCACGTTCACAATGATAATGTGACGTCAAAAACTAAACAATGCCGGTTCCACACTGCATCACGCTCGAAAATTTTTGATCGGATTAAATATTTTTTTTTACTAAAATTCTATCTACTAAATTTATTTACCTTAAAATTCTATCCACAACTTAAGCTTGAGTAGTAACTATCGGATATTTTTTTTTCTTCATTATTTGATGTAAAAAAGCTAGATCTTTACAAACGAAATAAAAGAAAAAAACTTGAAACAACTTTCTCAAATCAACTGCAATATTTTATGCGAAAGCTCTAAGGACTTCAATTTTCAATTCCAATTTCTTTTAGACTTCGTAACATAAAAGTTCTGTGTTTATTTTTCTTATTTTTAGTATTTTTAGGAAAGGTATATTTTATTTCACAAATCATACTGATGATTAGTGTGAGTTCAAGAATTAAGAATATACTGTATTCAAAATTATCACCAGCCTATATACTTCCCACTTTAGGCACAGACTTTCCTACATGGGACAAACACATGAGGAGTTTGGACTAAAGGTTAAAGTTAGGTGGGTTAAAAGGTTGGTAGGTTAAAGCGGTTGCAGTAACAACCCGGACCAACGGCTTCAAGTTCCTCACGAAGCACGGAGGAGCTTGATATTACAAATTTTGATGTACCCATCCGGGATCAACCATAGCGAAAGTTGCTTTGTTTCCGTTATCGAAACCAAAGCACTCAAACCACTACGCCACCGAGCTCTACTCAACTATATCACGATAATGTATTATGTTATTTATGGTTATTGCAGCGAATGATATAAATAAAGCCTTACAGTACATTATCTAAGCAAAAAACGAATTGGAGTAAAAGATCAGGCGATATTTTTTACGCACAAGAAGTTTTTATTTCGTCATCTTAAAAAAGGGTTTACTGCGCTAAACAAAATGCAACTGTAAATCGTAAGTATCCGACTTTCGATCTGTCGTTTTTCAGATTTTACGCCGGGGTTAGCTTACAGTCGTCTAAAGCGGCATCGGAATGCTTTGTCGTAAAAAAGTTTTGCTGAAACGACGTTTTACATTGATAACCTTTGACTTGAGTTCTTTTCTGCCATAATTATGCAGTCTTTTTCTTCAAAATAAACTTTAATTTCTTGTGTCCTGGTATTCTGAAAAGAATTCAAGTTAAGAGCGTCATAGCTTGTACTATAAAATCGGACTAAACTAAAAGCTAGCTTTAGCTAAATTTTCATCGTATAAAAACCATTTACAGAGAATAAACTTCAAAAATCTTCTAAAAACTGAACTCTTGTCACATAATTATAATTTTAGCGTCTCATTTAAATGAAATCGTTTCGCTGTACTTACTGATTTTGTTTTTTTTTAAGTGAAATTAAAAAAAAACACTTTCTCATCATGGGCACTAACATAAATTGCCCATTACAGGCATTTTTAATAAATATTTTTAGGGACATAAAATCTAATGTGTTTTCACATCTACATGTTTGATTTTTTGCATCTATAACGCCTGCTTTATTGTAAGAAATAAAAAAAAGAAAGAAAACGGTGGAAAAAAATTATTCTCCAGGAGGGAATCGAACCCGCGTCTCCTGGGGTCCGACCAGACGCGATAACCGCTACGCCACCAGAACACTCGATGTAACCTTCTACCAATTTCTTTACCGCTTTCGAATTTTTTACGTTTTTATAGCAACGAGTGGATAAACGTTGCTCGAGTCTGGCCGCATCAATTTTTCATCGTTTTTTTTTCTTTTTGTGCTAAAATAATCATAACATAAATATGTATCTACTTCTACATGTATTTCTTTCTTGCACTCGATAAACTCAAACTCAGTCATGAAGAATTTATACCTCGGCACTTCACAGTTCATAATTTATCACAATATTCCAATTTTACTTTGTCCGTTTACTCTGTAAATCATAAACTTTCAACATTTCCACCTAAAACAGCGTAGAGCGACCAAATTTTAATTCACCAAACTAATTTTGCACCTCGAAACCAAAATACTGCTCGTGTACAATGTATTTCATTGCAACTGACAACAGAGAGAAGTGTAATTGCAAAACTGTAATTGCTAACGTTGTGGAAAGCTGAAACCGCAGACAGGAGATAGTGCACACCTACGAACGTTCTTTGACTGTTATGAGCCTGAATATTGACGTAACTTTTGGCGAGAAGTAGCGTAAATGCACATATGGCAAATTGATGTATCACATTCGTGGGTGTGGGTTTGGTAGCCAACTGTTTAGTAAAATATTTCTATAACGAAAATGGTTAACTGTCATGCTGCATGCTCCTCTTGTTCTATATCTTGCAATAAAAACTCGCGTCAAGTTCTGCAGCAGTGATCTTTGGGACCTCACTTGGTAGCTGGGCATCTTTGCGATAAACTTGCGCTATTTCGATCCACTTTCGATAATGTGAACAACGTTCCCATCGTGCTACCACCCGCGGTCTTCTCTCTTCATCATTGCCATGACGTTATCTGCATTAGCAGCATTAAATACGGGGTTAGAAAATAAACAGTAAACTATAATCTTTGTACATTTATAAAAAAAATCGCACTGTTGAGGTGTCCAACTTCTATATCTGCGTCTACGACCAACGACGTGACAAAGACGGGGAAATTTTAATATAAAAGATGAAAAAGACGAAGAAAAAAAGTAGACATCGACATGATAAAACAAAGACAGAATAATTTCGCTGGCATTTTATTTGAATAGTGGTTTTAGTCCTATCTTTGATGAAAAAGATCAAACAGGCATTTATTTTGATTTTATTAAAATGGTATAACAACCATCACTCAGAAAACTTTTCACTTTATCAGATTTCTTTATGTTCAGATAGTGGATATTCGACAGTGTCTTAAAAATGTTCTATTGAATTCAATGCTCGTTTCAGTCACGTTCGCAGATGTGTGTGCCATAACAATCGCCATGCTTCGGACGAAGCGTTTAGAATTGCTTCCACACGTATAAACCCGTTTTTAATTCAGATCAACTCGCTGGAGCTGCGGTTTAACGACGAGCGGGGCTGTTAGCGGTTTGCGAAATACAAGTTGGAACATTAAATAAACTGTTTATAACTAATGGGGAAAACTACGGAGTAAATTCATATGTGAACTTAGCCTTAGAGGGAAACCTAAATGTAATTTGTACAGTTTTATAACTTCTATTGTCATTAGTAGTGGACTTCCAACTTAACTTTCTATTATGAGATTAGACTGGGGTTAATATAATCTCGAGTGGAAAATTACTAAAATAACAGTTAACTTATACAGAATGGCGACGACCGCGACATTGAATTAAAACTTGGGCTCTTTATTAGTTCAAAGAAATGTTTTTCAACTTTCAAATACATCCGAATACATCTGATTTATTTGACAATTTTATGACGTTTCTATGAAATAATAAATAATTGGCTGCAATAACGAGGAAAGAATCACTTGTTATAACAGGCCAGGTCATCCTGAGGCCTAAGTTCAAATAGCTTTAATTTCGATAACACTCTATACCCTAAAGTGTAACATAATGTTCTGGTGATTTTCAAATACAATATTTGTATTTCTTCACATTCGTGAATGCAAATAAACACTTTGGCTTTGACTTTTATGCCCAGCAATTACACTGGGGTAGCCAGTACTCCAATTCGTTTTTTGCTTCCCTTCAATCCGCAACACAGCATACGCTTTCCGGTAAAAACAGAAAAGGCGGTAGTACGTATCCAGACGAACCTTCATACGGGGCTACCAACTAGTATATTTTTTTTATACAAAGCACGGCAAATGACTCAACACTACCTGTGCTTAAAATTTGAAACAAAACCCCGATAAAAGCTAACGTAACTACTCAATACGACGGCGATTCGAAATTTAAAAGGGTCCATGCTAGAGGTGCTGATGTGAAGCGAATGTGAAGCTGCCCTAGCTGTCGCCACATATGAACTCTTCTTGAGTTCATATGCGGAGACAGCTAGTGCAGCTTGAAACACACTGTTCTAGATGACACTAAGGTGGCAATCAAGCATACGGCCCACCGATGGTAGGTGGTAAGATAGGTGGAAAGATGGTAAGCGGTTACCGTAGCCAATTGACGCTTGCAACACCAGGGGGATCACTTGCGCGTTGCCGACCCTGTAAAAACTTTTTCGAACCCATTTTGAAGAACCGCATGCTGAACTCGTTCGAGAAAACCTCGGTCATTCCACAACCTGAGCGTACGCGGGAGAAAGTTTCTCTGAAACCGCACAGTACGAGACCAGTTTAGTTCCAACGTGTGAGGGTGAATTCCCTACCGATGGCGAGCGGTGCGATGGTAGAAACCTTATCGGCCGGCAAGGTGGCGTCTCCACCTTGCCGGCCCATAAGGTGCCTTTTCACGCCTCTTTTGAAGGAACCCATGTTATATAAAGGATATTTAAAAAAATGATATTATCTAACCGCTACAAACAAGATGTAGCCTTACGATGCGGAACTGTCATCTCACTCGCACTCGCCGCAAAACAAACAAAGATAACCACATCTGAAATTCAAATGTGACACAATGTTCCCAACCACTTATTCCCAGTAAAGACATATTTTTAAGTCCACACGCCTTTTATTATCAGATGTTCCTCTTCCAGAGTAAAAATGTCATATTATATCAAGATTTTGGGGCTATATTAAGCAGGCAGAATATGTTACTTTATTTTTCCTTCAACTGCGGTAAAGAATTTTATATATTATTTAAATAAAATTACAGCAACAATATAAGAGAAACGACAACATTAACAAAACATACACACGTTGCATTGTTAACATTCTTTAAAATGTTTGTAAGATATTTAATTTTAGTTCATCATCATCATCAATAAGATCTCGAAGGTGCGGTGTAGTAACAAAACAACTTTTGGTCGATCTAGGATAGATCACTCAAAATTTTTAATCTCGAGTTCCTTCGTGCTGCGGTCCCGGTTTTTACTGCAACCGCTTTAACCCACCAACCCATATTGGATCAGCGTGGCGATGTTATGGCCTAAACCTTCCCCCTTATTATAAAACGCGAACTAAGTTAGTCTTGGTCTAAAACTGATGCTGTCACTTATATTTGTTAAAAGAAAGACAGTGACGGCATCAGTCACCAGAACTAACTTTAGTCCGCGTTTTTTTATAAGAGGGCTAAATCCACCAATCCGAATTGGGCCAGTGTGGTGCTGTTATGACCCAAACCCTCATGTGTTCTTTCCACGTGGGAAGGCATATGCCCAGCAGTGGAACGTATATAGGCTCGTGATAGATGTAACAATGACGTGGACCATATCGCCAAGTGAGCGTAAGAGAGGACTAAAGGAGCGGGGTAATGGTGTTTTCCACTTGAAAATGTAACAGCATCAGAAATACTGGCGGTATTTAACTTCGCAGACTACACAGAAACTACGCCTGGGCTTGAAAAGAATTTCTCCAACTCTACGTATGAGCTACTCTCCTGATTTGGCCAAGCTGTGCGCGTATGGGTTTTAAAGAAGTGAAAACAGCGAGACAGTCCATGTATGGTCTGGTGAATTTGCTTCGGCAGACCACAGATGCCCCAGATCACATTCACGAAAGGAAGGAGGAGGTATCCAGAGGTTTTGGCGAATATTCCCAAGGACAATTTAGACGCCCGCTGACGAAGCAACGCGTTGCATATGGTAAAAAAAAATGACACTTTAGATAATGGATACAAAAATAATGAAATAAAATAGAGAACCACCTAAGTCCATAAATACCAACAAATAAATTTTTAAGTAGTCCCGAGAATTTCAAATTGCGATTCTATACGTTGAAATGGTTTCTCTCTCAATAGGACTGAATTCGTTCGCTCAGCTAGTAATACAACAAAGGAACAATTGTTAAGAGTAAATGCCCCTAGGTATGGAATCTTGAGGAATAGGGGATGAGCAAAAAGCGGGTACTCTGCTCAAAGCGAGTGATTCCCTGTGTACATGCCTTTATCACCTTATGTGCATTTCTTTAGAGTTTCTTTTTATTATGTTATGAATATACTAACGTTTATCTTTATACTTAGTGTATAAATCGATATAATACAACCCAAACGAGTATTTTACAAATATCAAAGATTCAAATATCAAAGTCACTAGGTGGTAGGCTCTATGTAGGCTCGTCTGGGTAGGTACCACCGCCTTTCTGATTTCAGCCGTTAAACAGTTCGCTGTGTTGCGGATTGAAGGGAAAGGTAGCCAGTGTAATTACTGATCATGGACGGCATTTCATCTTAGGCCCCAGGATGATAACGCACCTGCAATATCAAGTGATTTTTACTTGTTATTGCAGGTGTCTATAGGCGGCGGTAACCGCTTATCATCAGGTGGGCCCTCAGCTTGTTTATCATCTAGTTGTATAAAAAAAGTCAGATAAGTAAGAAATGATATTATTCTCATTATATTTAATTAGAACGTTGCCAATTTTTTTTATTAAAAAATGCAAATCAATTGTAAAATTATTCAAAATATTATCTATGTTATCTGAAACTTCTATTGAAATTATTCGAGTGGAGACAGGTACAGAGTCTTTTGTAGATCAATATAAAAACATTAGGTTGCCAATGTTGCCATAATATTTGTTGATGGGGGTATTTTTGCTTGTGACCTTTTTCTCGCTGTTTGTCGATTGAAATCTACGATCAAAGAAAATAAAGTAAATAAGTAGGGATTGTACAGTCATCAACAAAAGTAAAGATCGTTTTCGACATTTCATGGCATTTACTACCAAGGACATAAGGGTTATGAAACTGTCGAAACTTGTGCTGATGCTGTGCAATCAACATCTGAAATGGTTACGTTCAATCCATTTTGTGATTCAGTAAATAATGATTAAGTAAATAATTATAATAGGAGCAATGTGTACTTTAAAAATAAAAATGTGTGTATAACTTTCTTCTAGTTACCAGCTCCGGCGGCGTTCCCAAACAATAAATAATCTTTTGCGTCAGATATAGGTACATATTAGTACTTCACAGATTACAGATATACAAAAAAACATATACAAATAGAAAGTATTTTTCGTAATAAAATCCTTTAAATATCAATTTGTAGATTTCACATTTTGTCTGTCCTTTTTTTCAAAATACATATTATATGAAGTATTGGAGAATATAATAATTTTGACACTCTGAAGGCAGGAAGATAACAGCTAATGTTTAGTCTGCGAAAGAGTATAGGAAATTTATAAGATAATCCCAAGTCCTTGTTAGCTCAGTGGTCAGAACAGCCACTCGGATTGTAAATCGTGTATGTCGTGACCAAGGTGTAAGGCTTTCTCTTTATTTTTACGGGCAAGGAGACGCGTGAGTCATGCCCAAGGTACTACGAGCTTCTAAAGACTACGGTAACGGACCGTACGCTAGTTTGTCCCCTTGTAAATTTAGTTTACAATAAACTCCTTATAACGCTATATTATAGAAGTGTTGCATGGTATTTCAAAATTATCTCCGATTCCAAAATCAGATGCTTTCAATAATGTTTATTTTTATTTATTGTGTTCAATTAACCAAAAGATGCTTGTAGCACCTTTTGTTAATTAAAAATCGGTATCTTAAGAGCACGAGGACTCATCTATGCTGTCGACATAACGCTTTCTTTTACAGAGGAAACGCGTTCGTAGTGCCCAAGGTGCTACGAGTGTCTATAGGCTACGGTGACAATGCGTGCGTAGTGCCTAAAGTGCTACGAGTGTCTATAGGTTACTACGGTATCGGTAACTGCTTAGTCGAGCCGTACGGTTCGTTCGCTTGAAGATAAAACAAGCAAACTTTCACACGCTTATTCCAGCCATCAACATGTTAAAAGATCTCATAAGCCATAACATATTCACTCATTCAATCTTCACAAACCATTCGCCATAATACTACGAAAAGCTCACTCTGGCTTAGTACAACCCATCGAGTTAGGGGGAATCCCAAATTATTATTACGCGATGCCTCTGAGCTCCAGTGGCACTTTTAGGACAAACAAGAAAACCGCATCAGAATTTCAAATGTGCCATTCTCTCTCGCGGAGGATAATTTGACAAAACAAGTTCTGTATTTTTATATTAACTTTGACGTTAATTTAAATGAAAGCTGTATTATGAAGTTTTCTGTGAAGTTTGATGAGATTCTGCTTTTTAAAAATAATAACCTAAAATAATATGGTTGATATCTCCACTTTTGGGTGAGTTCATCATTATCGTGTTGCGTTGCGTAAGATCTCCTTGTTCAAAATTCCTCAGTGCTTGAAGTCGAAAGTCTTCGACCAGTGTGTGTTGCCAGTGATGACATACGGCTGTGAAACGTGATCGCTTACTAAGGGCCTTCTATGCAAGTTCGCAGTCGCACAACGAGCTATGTAAGGTGCTTCTCTGCGAGATAGAATCAGAAATGATGACATCCGTAAGAGAACCAAAGTCACTGACATAGCTCATAGGATTAGTAAGTTGAAGTGACAGTGGGCAGGGCACACAGCACGCAGAGCAGACGGCCGGTGGGGCGTCAAAGTTCTGAATGGCGACCACGTACCGTAAAGCGCAAAGTAGGACGGCCTCCCACTAGATGGACAGACGACCTGGTCAGAGCCGCGGGGAGCCGTTGGATGCAGGCTGCGCAGAACCGCTCCATTTGGAAATCGATAGGGGAGGCCTGTTCAGCAGTGGACATCATAGGCAGATATGATGATAATATATCTATATATGTATTGCCGGCTGATGGTAAGTGGTTACCGTAGCCTATAGACGCTCGTGCCACCATGAGCACTTCTCCTACCCTATAACAATCAAGAAACTCGGTTTTCTTGGCAGCATAGGAGACAACCCTGATCCTAACAGCTGTTTTCAAATGTAATCATTAATATGGTATTGCAATTAAATATAAATTGTTACATATATTCCAACGACCAAAGCCAACGACGTCCTCTTCAAAGAATAATTATATCACAGCATTAATTAAATGCATGACCTGACAACGCCAGTTTCGACGAGTGTGTATGAGATTAAATGCAAGCACTCTTGAACAATACTCGAGCTTACTCCCAGCTCTCAGTTCAGACAAGAAAATCGCATTAGAATTTCAGATACATCAATTCCTGTTGACTTGGTAATGCCGAGAAACAAGTTGTAAGTTGTTCAACATTTATCTTTTACTTTGTTGCAGTTTTTAAGCAGTAAACAAGAACACGGTTAAAGAGTCTTGTTGATACTTGTTCTTTGTCTTCTGTTAAGGCAATGCAATAATTCATCATGAACAAAATAATAATAATTGTTTACAAAAGCGCACACAGATATGAACGTCTGAAGTGCATGTAGGTCGATGACATCAATACATTTTAGTAATGAATAGTAATAAAGTATTTTTATTTTGTTTTTATAACCACTAAATAAAATAATAAATAATAATAATCTGCTAGAAACATGATTTGGGGGGCCTAAACTAATTTTTTATCAGATTAAACTAAATAAAAATCCCTGTGGTGTAAAGACATTCGCAGTACCTACTTTGTATGGAATAAACATGCATACGTCAAGTAGAAGGCTTGTTTACTACCCTTATCTCATAATAAAAATAAGATTAAAAGCAAACGAACCGTCACAAAACACGGAATAAATGTTAATAAATTTTATGTTTATGCTTTTTTGTACTTATTGGCTATTTTTGGGCATTATAATAAGGATAAGGTAAGGAAAAGAAAATGAATTAAATTTAGTTACAGATCTTTTGGTACTGCAAATATTATTTTTTCCTATATTAAATTTCCTTTCCGTGTAATATTTTTTATGAAATTTCAATAAACAAAAGCTAAGACATAATTACCCAATGTCAGAGAATCTTGAATGTTTTTTTTAAACTCATTTCACCTTTTTGACTTGACGTACAGTAGTAACTGGAAGTGTTTTGAAATTACGGTTCATTGTTGTATTCTCCGGAAGCGAAAAATATCAATGAATTGTTTTTATACTGGTTTAATTTTCAAAGTACAAACAAACCAGACACAACAGATATCCTTTTGCTTAGGAGACATTGGTAGGCTTGTGGGGGTGAGAAAATAGGCACTACTTAGAAATAAATACAATTTCTTTTAAAACTGTTTAACGTAGTAATCTACTAAACTGAGCTACAGAGAAGTAGAAGAAGGCCTTGCTCGTTCAACAGTTCGGATTGTAGAAGGTCGCAGGTTTCCATTCCGCCCCAAGACATATCTTTTTCGTCTTCTTTATATGTCTATTCTTATTTCAGCCGTGAAACAGTTCGCTGTGTTTCGGATTAAAGGGAAATGTAGCCAGTGTAATTACTGGGCATGGACGGCATTTCATCTTGAGCCTCAGGATGACAACGTAGCTGCAATATCAAGTGATTTTGGGTTGGTCATATGCTTCTTTGTCATCTAGTTGTATTTATAAAAAAATCATAATTTCAAAATAAAATGTATAAACATTTTGTTCTTTTTCATTATTATTATGAAATGGAACGACCGTTTGAAAATCGATGGTGGAGGTCTTTGTCCAGCATAGGCTACCCTGATGATGATGATGAGGTTATTGATTATTGACTGTCTAATAATGCGTTACAAAATAGCCGAGTTTTTTTATTGCGCTGGCTTCTAAGCTTGATTTTTGATACCTCCAAGGGACTATAATATGTGAGGGGGATTATATGTGTTATTATGAGCTCGGTGGTGAAGTGGTTTCAGTGATCTGGTTTCGATTACGAAAACAAAGCAACTTTTGCCATGGTCGGTCCCGGGATGGGTCAATGAAATTTATAATACCGAGCTCCTCCATGCTTCAGAAGGCACGTTAAGCCGTTGGTCCCGGTTACTGCCACCGCTTTAACCTACCAACACGCGTCGATCCAGCGTGGTATTATAGCCGTGTTTCTCCCATGTAGGGTGACCTGTGTCCAGCAGTGGGATGTGGCTATTATCAGCCTCATCAAGGATTATAGACGTATTTGATATTGATTTCAATTTCATGTCCTTCGCCCCCGAGAAAATGGATCCTGATAGACGGACAACGAATCAACCAAGGGATCGTATGAGGGTTCCTTACTTCCTTAAGGTACGGAACCCTATAAATAGCAAATTGTCTACCGCTATTCACATACAAGACCCGTTACTGTGCTACTTCAAAATTTTATTCACCGAAAAACTGTCCTTACAAATATAATTTTAAGGTCGGTTTTCAATATTTCAATAAGACATCATTGATTTTTAGAATATACTTCTAACCTTGTAAGCAGTGATAAAAGATGCAGAAGCCCGCTGTTTAAAAAATTTTTGTTTCCATTTAAAGTACTATATCTGAGATAGTCCGATTTAAGCCAGAAAAAAATAATTAAAAAACAATCAGTATTGCCCGAATTCGTGCAACGGTGCAATAGTTTACCGAATACCTGCTCAGTAATAGTTTCACTATTCGAGGGATTTAATTGAAAACATACAACTGTCCAAATGGTCCTTTGCCGTGGCAATTTTAGTCCAATTTTAGTAGGAAGTAAATTATAATCGTATTTAATTCATTGTACGATAAAACGATTATTGTTTAATTACAATAACAATAACTTACGCTGTAAATAAATACTACATATTTTGTCATCTGTGATACAACCAAATCGGAGTAACTACTTAGCAGTCTTTAAAAAAATAATACAACATTTTTATCTGTGATTTTTTTGGCTACATTTTGAGAATCTATTAACAATAAAAAATACTATAACTGTGGTAGACATACGAAGTAATATCTGTAGTCAATTACTATTAATGTTTTACATCTATGAAAATCGTGGTAATCAATTAGTAAAATGTTCATATTTTTCAATATAATTAGATTTGTTATGACATTTAATGTTTTGCACTTTTATTTCCTGAGAAAAGACAAATATATAATCTTAATTAAATCACGAAATACAGTGAGCTATACCTAAAAAGTTTAATGCCGTTAAAATGTCGTAACACAAAGAGCTTTCCTTGAGCTTCGCTCAATCAACTAGTGGTAGGGCTCAGTTAGAAATATTTGTTTACATTATACCACAATAATTTATTGTACTTGCTTATCGTGACTTGCACTTGCGTATCTATGTGATCATTACGACTAGCAACAAATAAGCTTGCACTTTCATCAGTGAATTTGTGAAAATTAGTGAAAATAGACAGTTATGCTAATACCTGGTGAAAACCTGACTGGCGATGAACAGTTATTTCCGTCTAAAACTGTGTCCGTTTACGCAATAAGCTTACCTTAAATAATCAAACTTGTTGTCGCGCGTTGTCGGTCGGCAACGCGCAAGTTATATATAGCGCCTATGAACGCTTGCGATACCCCTGGTATTGCAAGCGTTTATAGGCTACGGTAACCGCTTACCATAAGGTGGGCCGTATGCTTGATTGCCACCTTAGTGGTATTAAAAAAATCTTTACTTTGAGGATGGAATCCGGTACTAGTCTTACCATCAAAATCATCATTTGATTCTATGACTACCTGCCTCCCCTAAAGATTGCCGCGACCAAATGTCCTACGCTGCACGCTTCCAGCGTCAGTGTCTTCGACTTTCACCTTATCGCCTATCCACCACCATGATAGAAGATACATCGTCGGCGAAGCATTTCACATCCTCAGAGACTCTTCTCTAAATGCAGTGTGCAGTCTTCTGCAACAGTAAAAATATTCTTTTTATCATTTTTCACGTACACGACCAACAAAATCAAAGAGAACCGCGTCGTGCCCTGACAAAATAGCCACTCGTGTTTCACGTAATCGAGTTACCTCACTACGTTCTGCAGTCAGGTGCAGCAATAATCCGTTTATAGGATCGCCGGCTGAAGAAGGACAATGCCGTAGTTGTTACTTGCTAATTACTAATGACCTGCTTATACTGATCCCTGTATGGGGATATCATTTTCTAGAACAAAAGCCAGATGTAAAGGATAATTATACTTTTTATAATAAGTAAAGAGCTCGGAGCTCGGTGGTGAAGTGGTTTGAGCGCTCTAGATCCGATTACGAAAACAAAGCATCTTTCGCCATGGTCGATCCCGGGATGGGTCAATTAAAGTTTATAATCTCGAAGTCCTCCGTGCTTCGGAAGGCACATAATTCCGTTGGTTCCGGTTGTCATTGCAACCGCTTTAAATTACCAACCCGAATTGGGCCAGCGTGGTGGTGTTATGGCCCAAGCTCTTCATGTATTTCTCTCATGTAGGAAGGCCTGTGTCCAACAGTGGGACTAAAATAGGCTGTTTTTTTAATCTCAACGGGGTAACTCTTGGCCTTCATCTCACCGGATGGTAAGTAAGATAAGGCAGACGATGGAAGCGAGCTACACCCGGATTCCTCAACCACAGAGGAACTGGCTAGATAGCTATCTTACCTCTAACTGCCGGAACACAAAAATGCCGTTAACATTATTGCTATGGCAGCAGACTTAGGTAAGATGGTGGTAGCTAGCCAGGCGGACTTCGTAAAGCCTTACCACCAACCAAACTGAGCAGAAAATAGTGATGAATGAATGATCAATGAAAACTAAATAAGGCAAATGAATTCACAGCAGCTAACGAGAAACGGCAAGGAGACCTCACACGGGAAGACAGGTAGTGCAACTTGTATGTACAGTCGACAGCACATCAAGCGTAAAAGTTTGACCTTGACGCCGCCCTTATTCCGTTCGTATTAGAGGCGGCTTTCGTAGTGCAACTGTTACACTTGACGTGTTGTCGTCTGTACACTCTGTTCTAGCCGCCTCCACCTTGCTGGCTTATGATGATCCTTATCGCGGGAAGGAGGTAACACAATGTGCTGGATAACAGTTCCAAGTTTCGGAGGTTTGACAAACAAGTATCTTACTAAATTTCCTTGTGCGTGATGTTGAGATGGTGACAGTGAAAGATGCAGCTATAGCGTCCATTAACAAATATACTGGAACAAGTCCTCACAGCCTTATAAACTTAAGCTTCAGTGTATTGGTAAGCATTATTATAATAATTATAATACGTATAGATTGAAACGTTCCTATAATAAATAAATATATTACATTCTCTGTGAATCTGGAATTTTTTTTGTCTTCTTATTTTTTTGCATATACTGTATTAAAATCCTATCTCGAACAAACTCAAAGGGCGGTCTGAGGATATGGCCTGGTGATGTGTAGCACAGGTTTCGCCTATTTCAGGCGCCAGTCTCACACTAGTTTAGGCTACAACTACGTGTGAATTAGATAAGTAACCAAATTGTAAAAGTTTTACAGTATATTACAAAAAAATTGAGAGGGTTGTTATATTCTCTGTCAAGAAATACACCTCTGAAAGCTTAACTCATTACAGATACACCTTTATTTTCCGATTAAACTCATAAGAATAAGAACATTGTTCTGCTAGTGACAACCCTAAAACGCGTACTAATGCATATCGTACGACTAGCGACACACTACAGTTATTATACCACACACGCACACACTCACAACCCGCGCACAAACTACGATATCGACCCCCCACAACCCCCCAATTCTACATTATATATCGAAATTCTGAAACAACCTGTATATATTTGATTTAATTCTGAATTCGTTTACTTTCTCACATGTATTATGCAAAAGACAATAAAAAGCTTTAGTAGTATGCTATGACGATGCTAATAAGTTGCTTTGTTTAAAAAAATTCAAAGCTCTTTGTTTGTACAGACGACAGCATATCAAGCCTAACAGTTGCACTACGAAAGTCGCCTCTATAGCGAAAGAAATAAGATAGGTCTCAAGGTGAAACTGTTACGCTTGATGTGCTCTGGACTGTAAACCTTAAAATTTAACACCTTCTTATAATATTAGGAAAGACAGTTTCTTCGTAAACTAAAATGGTACAATACAATGTAGTGTTATTTATCAAATTCAATCCAGGTTAGGTATCCAAGTTGAAGAAAAGATATCTTCTGCTTTCTTTAACTGTGTAGTGGAAATTTCTATGGAAAACTATAAGTGTATCAATATTTGTAGTATCAGTGCTATTCTCTGGTGCGAGTTTTATTTAACGTCCATAGACGCGGAAGTAACGTTTGACGAATATCTAAACTGGTTGATTACCATTGACATGGATATACATTTAAATGAGTGCTTCTTATTTTATTATTATGAGCTTTGACAAATTTAAAAATTAAGTTCCTATAAACGCTTTTTCAAGTATTTTACGATGCGCTTACATGATTCCGTCAAAACGGTCCACAGAAAACTGAAAATTTTAAATTTCCTATGGAGCGTTTTTAAGCGGCCTCATTTATCATCTATCTAAATCCATCTACAGACACCGCCACTAGAAAGAAAGAAGAAAGGTTTATTTGGTGCAAAGATATGACTAGAGGTGTTAACTTCAATGAGTGGTGAGATAAACTTGCTATAAAAATATTAAAAAGGAAGGATAGAAAGCGGTGAAGAAATAAGCAGGATATTTATACCTAGTGCTCCGGTGGCGTAGTGGTAATCGCGTCTGGCCCGTCATCAGGAGGGCGGGTTCGATTCCCGCCTTAGGCATATATTTTTTGATCGTTTTCTTACTTTATTTATATTTGTTACAATAAAGTAGGCGTTTAAGGCCGTCACAAACGTAGCTATAATTTATATTAATATGCCGTGCTATAATATAAATTATAGTAAGCTACCACACACGGAGACGATGCTATAATAAATATTTTACCTTCATTTCACTGACGGTTGGCCTAGTGTTTGCACGCGTTTTGTAATAAAGGGTGTTTTGTTAATTTTCATTTTAACATTATTATAAATGTTTAAAAATTTTTTACCTATAAAAATATCTAAACTAGATTTTTTTTTCACAGGGTTAGCCCAAGTCCTGGGTAGCTCAGGTGGTTAGAGCAGTCCCCGGATTGTGAAAGGTCGCGGGTTCGATCCCTGCCCCAGGACGTAAAAAAAAATCTAGTTTAGATATTTTCATAAGTAAAGGGTGTTTTGATTACTAATTAGTTAATTATGAATTCAACGAGTACATTATTATTGGATTTAATTGACAGTTTTTCAGAGGATGATTCCGATGCTGCTTTTGATATGTTAGTTGCCCTATCAGGCACAAAAACTAGAACCAAATGGATTGAATCGCATATAAAGAATAAAATTTAATTTGTATCGTGAACTATCCTCAAAAAATTTCACTCAATATTTCCCTTGAACATGTTGGAACATGCTGTACATTCAAAATATGTCGTAATATGTCTTGCTTTACAATAATATGCAATAATATATTAATATGCGATGATATAAATTACCATATACGTTGGTGACGTCATAGAAATATATATTATAGCTGCGTGTGCGGTCACTTGAATGTTTGTATAGAAAATATATCGTAATATGTCTTGCTATAATTTATATTAATATATATTATTGCTACGTCTGTGACGGCCTTTAAACGCATCATAAACATTAAAATGCGGTTAAATCCATCTCATTGATACTATTCTTGCGAGCCCAAATACCGCTATATCTGCTGTAAGTACGTTTCTGAGGAATTGAGTATCCCGCAGACTATATGATAGTACAAGATCAGCTCAAGGTTAGGATGCCTTGGAGATACTACAGAAGTAACAGTTAACCACATTTCAAATCAATTGGAGCTGTGAAAGTTAGTAAAGGCCCTTTGTCAAGTAACAAATGAACTAATAGTATAAGTCATAGCTAAGAACCATCCTGATCACATCAGCTTTCAAACAAATAACGGAATCATAATCAGTCTTTTCGTTTAGAAGCTACGATGTCACACACAGACACCCAATAGACACGTCAAACTTATAAACCCCCACTTTTTGCGTCGGGAACTAAAAATCAAAATAAAATTTTAAATCGGAAAAATAAAATCATAATAATATAGAGTAGTTGCTAGACCTGCCGCCGGAGTTGCTATTTAAATAAGAGTTCTTAATTATAATTAACCGCAGCATCCTGTTTCGCAGTTTTAGTAATCGACGCCCAAACCGCAAACTGCTTTGATGTTAAACGTTTTGCTGGCTGGGTGTCTGAATCAAAGAGCTTTGCGATGGAAAGTTTTAAAGTTTTGTACAAAGTGACTACCAAGAAATTATTACTTTAGCAGATTTCCAGCTGAAACTTTGAAGTTTGACACCAGACGTAGATATAGAAACGACAAGTGATTAACGGCATGATATTCTGTATCGAATGTCGGAGATGATCGCGCGTCATCTAAAATCGCTCAACCACGGACTCTTCTTACCGCCTCACATCAGGTGGTCGTTTGTCGTGCTTTCTATTAAAAAGGCCTCGTTCTTAGTTACCTCGCGATCGTATTTTGCATAGCATTCCAATAAATAGAACACAATTAATTAGAGTGGCAGTGGGCAGGACACATCACTCGCAGAACCGATAGCCGTTGGGGCGGAAAGGTTCCGCATTGGTGACCACGAATCAGAAAACGCAGCAGGCCACAAGGTGGACCGACGATCTGGTGAACGTCCCAGGATGCGTAAAGCGCAGCACGAATCTCTTTGGACCGTTTCGAAGCCAGTTTTCGGAGCCATCTGCCATATGGGAATTCAAAATCCAGTTTAGTAGCTGGATACGAAATGAGTCTTAGACTTATTTTTACCATTTTTAGCCGACTTTCGGAGCCAGCCACCGTATGGGAATTCACAGCCCCGTTTAGTAGCTGGATTCGAAACGGGAATTTGAAAAAAAGATCATTGATTTTAGGTCAACTGAAAATTGTAACGTATAATTATATTGTTGTAAATTGTAACGCTCAGATTCAAAACTTCGATGAAGCCTTAGAATTCGGTTCAGATAGACTTGCTTAGATGAATTTGGGAGGTTAGTTTTATCAAAATCTTTACAGTTTTTTCGGGATACCGCTGTATATGTCGTACAAGTTTATCTCTTTCAAAGTAATAAAATAAAGTAGGCCAATATCTCGAGCATGGAACAGGGGGCATGGATCGTCGTGGAAATCATTAGATGATGATGATATGAATAGATATTTGATTCCTTCTAAATGTTATGCTTGGTTTGTAAACAGTAATTGTGTCTTAAATATATCCTGTGGCGTTTCTCCCTTACCACCCTTCACTCCGGAATCAACTAAATTGCTACACAGATCACCAAATTGTCCGAAGAGTTGGAGACAGTGTGTTCTACTTTGCGCACAAAGTAAGATGAATCATTTCCTGTCGTCTTACCAAAGTATGGAAATTTCTTTTGAAATAAAACCAATATACCGGATTCAACTTACGTTTAGTTAAGATATTACATTATTATTTAATACCCGACGTTTTGATTAGTTATTAACTTTACAGAAACGATGGTTATGGAAAGACTGCTACAAAAAGAAGGAGAGGACGAGCAACGTCCCCGTCTAATTAAAACAATAAACAGATTAGGAAGTCAGAAAATCGAAAAAGGTCTTTATCACCCTACGTGAATATAATTAGGGTGTCTGTACTCTTCCTGTAAGCTTTTAAATTTAACATTTGAACTTTGTTCCGCCGCTTGAAAATAGGGGAGTTTGGGTGAATTTGAATTTGGTGTAACACCGACTAAAGCGGTTTACTTCATGATGAATAGGACAGTTGGTAAGCGTTTCTGCTGGCTGAGAGGGGAGTCTATGCTTAATAGCAGGCAGCTAGGCACATATCATAGGCTTTATACAGAAGAGAAAATTAAATACTCTTTATTTGTACTAATAAAGGAATATTAAATACAGAGTTAGTTTGCTGCAGGACCGAAGAAAGTGACAATGGGAAGCATCCAGCTACGGCAATTCGCACGTATATTCAGACGCTTGTGTTAAGATCCACAAGTCTTTCTCTGTGAAGTACTCACTAATCAGATACAATAGGTTTTCTACTGTATGCGAGTTCTAGCGGGTTGTTAAAGGATGAAACGTTAGTAAAAGAATGAACTTTTGTTTGACAGCTCGTATTCCATTTTTCGCTATGCAGATACTGAACGAATACAGCAGCAATTTTAAGAGCATTAGCTGTTGAGTTAGTACTCGCAAATAGGATTGAAATCCCAGGGTTCCATTAATGGAGTTAGTCTTGTTTGTTGAAAAATAATCAGGCGGGATGTCAGGCACTGTAGATTTTATTAATGATGCCTATTTTTTAACCGACTTCAAAAGAGTTCTAAATTCGGTTGGTAGGTTTTTTTTCTATTTATGTACTCCGATTCCGCTGAGATTTCTGATCGGATTTACGTGATTTTTTTGTTCGATGCGGCATCGTTGCCATTTGGTCCCATAGAAATTTATTTAAAATTGATTGGGTTGTTTGGTTTTTAAATCAAAACAACTGGAATAATTAGGACGTCTATGTATGAGAAATTGCGGATTTTTGCTTTCCTATGACTTTTTAGTGAAACGACACGATAGTAGGAAAGAATATATGCTGATGGTCACTCATCTGGCTTTCACCTTAGAAAGTTATCACTAAAAATTGAGAAACAAAATTAAACAAAACTTATAGCCGACTTTAAAATACTAAAAAGGATAAAATAATTATATTTAAGTGGGTACTTATCCCCTAGAAACATATTTTTTAGAATTTGTACTAAGATTGTTGTTTCCAGAAAAACGAGAAAGTGAAGCTCATATTTAAATTTCATTATTTATCCTTTTTAGTATTTTGAAGTTGATGTTAATTTTTATTTTTATATTTAGGTTGGTAAATACTAAACTCTTTATATATATCCTCAGGTCAATATAGTCGGAACACCATCTTCTAATAGCTTAAAAATATATTTATTACTAGTTTACCACTGGGTAAAGATGACAGTTTTGCCCTTAAGAATGTACCTGAAACAAAACAAATTAATAATTAATCTCTAGATTTTTTTGCTAGAAATATAAGTAGCTAATTTATGTCTTTCACATAACTAAGTAGGTACACATAAATTGGTTAAGCCGCAGTAAGACTCCCTTGATTCTGACTAATAGAAACTATAACATTTGTATGTCTATCGCAAAAAAATGTACATACTTATGTGTAAGCTAACAATGTCATAATGTTTGACTACCTGTGATGTTTGGATTTCGGCATTGAGAGAATGGACTTAGAATTTGTCGACAAAACATTCATCGACGAAAAAATCGGCGTCGAACTAAATCACACCCGCATGATAATTGTAATAACAAAGTTTTTCTTCAATACAAAGAAGATCGAATCAGCGTTTTATATTGGAAAAGGGTAGGGTGAGGTGTTATTGAATCGCGCATAAGTTTTGTTTCCAGCGTCAATAAGCTACATTTTAGAGAAGTTTCTCGACTTGCGCAGGGAGCTTTATTTACTAGTTCTATGTTGTACCAGGGTTGGGTTAAATTAATTTTAGTTAAGTTTAAGTTACGATTATTCCGTGATGTTTATCACTTACGTAGAAGAGTAAATGACTTAAGTCCTGGATTTCACTTGAGAGACACATATAATGTACAGTCAAACTGTACTTATAGGAGAGAACTGAACAAAATATCTTTAATATAAATTATATCTACTGCTAGAAAGCATACTTCCTATCAAGGTTGTTATCCACCTCACCAAAGTAGCATCATGAAGACTCTCTCCAAAGTTGCATAGAAATGCGGGGTGCATATTAATGCAACAACTGAAGAAATTACATTGACTATTACGACTGCCTCAAAATGCCTTGAATCCAGAGCCGTAAATCAAAATATTTAAAAAACACTCCTGTGCTGTATCTCAGTTGATAATACTAGTTTCTAGTTTCACTTTGATGTCATCAATCGATGGACGGTAATTTACCACATTAATGCAAGAAAAATGATTAATTTTTATATGTATACATATAAAAATTTCACGAGGTGGTATGTCCGTATGTAGGGTCGTATGGGTAGGTACCACCGCCTTTCTTATTTCAGCCGTGAAACAGTTCGCTGTGTTTCGGATTGAAGGGAAAGATAGCCAGTGTAATTACTGGACATGGACGGCATTTCATCTTAGGCCTCAGGATGATAACGCATCTGCAATATTAAGTGATTTTTCCTTGTTATTGCAGGGCTATATAGCCGGCGGTAGCCGCTTACCATCAGGTGGGCCGTCAGCTTGTTTGTCATCTAGTTGTATATAAAAAAAGTCTCACATTTCCACTCCGCACCTATTGTTCACCAAGTATATTACCATGCACCTTATTTAATTGCTTTCTCAAAGACTTTAAAAGATCATACAGCTACTATTAAAATATATAAATCTTCTTCACTCCAGCTTATGAAAACAGTTTAAACATCAATAATAATAAATTCTCGACACAACTCTGCATCCCACAACGGCTTGTTAGGAAACCCTTGGGAGTCGGCGGCTTTAATTAAGCCTCGGCGAGCTATTACAGTGTACACATGAACTAATAATAGCCTTGAGTTTTAGCAGAGGATCCGATTACTTCAATATTAATAGTTTTCTTAGACGTAGGAAGAGCTAATTTCTACGGATTCGAAAAGTACCTTGCTTTGACATTGGACGAGGATTTGGAAATATAGTACTAAAAACGTCGGATGTTTGTGGAACGATACAAATATTCATATATATATACCTCAGCAACATCGAGGACTACCTCGATTAGACTTTTTTGAATAGGCCAAGTTAAAGAGGATGAATCATCAAAATAGCTTTTATCAAGCTTCCACGTGGAGTTCTGAAGATTTAAGCTGGGACCACACCTACCAATTCTGTTCTGTTCTACCTAGAAGAGAACAAAAAATAATTAAAACCGGAAGGCTGTGGCTGAACAGAAAAAGACGCAGTTTATGTACTAGCTCCGTATATCGTCATATACCTGCCGGTTACAACCCGGTGCCGGTAATTTTATCTCTGCAGTTTCACGCGTAATATTTTTTGTTTTGTAAGGGGTAATTTTTTTGGATTGGTCCCATTTTATTTAAAGATTGATCACATAGAGAACGGAACTCCTTAATTAACAACAGTCAAGTGATGAAGTGAAAAACCTAGTAGGTCGTTAAAATAATAAGTATTTTAACCGGTCACCCATAATTCGTTGACCTAGAAAATTGATCAAATACACATTTGTGTGAAAATGCACATTTAAAAAAAATGCTGGATAGGCATTTAGTAATTAAAATAAAATATTTTAATAGAAAATGAAGCACCAACTTCAAAAAATGCCTTTATTTAAATTTGATAAAAAATAAAATTTATTTATTTTATGCCTTCTAAGCGATCTGAAGTAGGTTGTAGGTATGTACTAAATACTTTTTAGTTAAATACTGCGAAAAAGACAGCGGAGTCTTTCGGAGTTGCAAAAAAATACGTAGATATTAACACAACGAAAGTAGGAGGTATACTTAGTACTTCTCTCGGCAAGCGCTGGATTATGACTGAGCGCGAATCGAGAAAGCCCGGCGCCTGGCAGCTGTGTGACGGTAAATCCGGGTGAGACCCGATTCTGTTCTGTTCTAGGTTCTAGGTAGGACAGAACAGAATTGGTAGGTGTGGCTCGAGCCTTAGAGCCTGCTATGTGGTTAGGATTCTCTGTATTTTAGTAAAATTGCTTCATCGTCCAATCTCCAAATTCAGCCGGCTGACTGGCTAATTTACTTTTAATACAAAATGAATGTTCTGCAAAGATTAACATCATAACAATCATGGAATTCCAATACAGAGTACAGCCAAACATTGTAGGTCGATTTTAACAGCCCGTCAATCAAGCAAATCCCTATCAATATCCTCCGTTTTATCAACGTTTATTTTTGATACGCACACAATGAGAATATACGAATATGTAAAATTATGAAGCATGCTATTACGTAGAGTAAGATTAATTGAATCAGTTAGATTTTTGAAGCATGAAGTTTTTTTTAATAATGGATAGCGGTTAGCGTAGCCTATAGATGCTCGCAACATCTTGGGCAATATCCACGCGTTCCCTAATAAAATTCAAAAGAAAGAGTTATGTTGACAATATTGCAAACGAGTTCTTCTTCTCTCAACATAACGCTTAATCAATGAGCTCTGGCAAGTTTACGGAGGGATCTCATCACTACAAATTAGTGATATTTAGCTGCGATCTTTTGTAAGGTGCTGCTACCCCAGTACTTAGTGGTATTATTTAGCTGCGATCTTCTGTAAGGTGCTGCTACCCCAATACTTAGTAGAGTTATTTAGCTCCAAGCTTATGTAAGGTGCTGCTACCCTAATACTTAGTAGTTTCACTTAGCTGCGATCTTCTATAAGGTGCTGCTATCCCAGTATTTAGTAGTGTTATTTATGTGCAATCTTATGTAAGGTGCTGCTACCCTAATACTAAGTAGTTTCATTCAGCTGCGATCTTCTGTAAGGTGCTGCTAACCCAGTACTAAGAAGTGGTATTATGCCGCAATCTTCTGTAAGGTGCTGCCACTCCAGTACAAACTAGTGTTATTTTGCTGCGATCTTCTGTAAATGAAAGTAAGCTGATTGCGGTAACTATCAATATGCATTACCTCACGTAATCTTACACTCCGGGCATTAGACACTAGTATTAGTAGTAGTATTAGTAATTCTAAAACACTGTGCGAAGGTATTTTAAGCAAATAAATATTCAACGCGCAAGACCTCCCGCTGATAAGCTCCTTCCGTTCTCAATTCTTACAATAATTCATTATGCAAAACACTTAATTCCATTGAAGACTAGGTGCAGTGACTACATTTATTTGCATAGTATCGTTTCCCGCTGGCAAAAAACTCCCCGTTGTCATAGCTTCGTATGCCTATTTGGAAATTTAATCAAAAGGGAAATAGGTATTTTAGTTCAGTGATGTTAACTTCCCCTTTTTATGATATTAAGATAGGAAACAAACGATCAGCAATAAGTGGCTGTTCAAGTTTATCAATTATAGTAAATTATGCAGAGGCCAGCAAAAAAGGCATTGATGGAAAAACGTGTAAATATACACACATACGTAAGTCCATTAATACCTAGTTGCAGCGAAGGCTTGTATGGTACTCTTCTCGAATAGTGCGCGGAAATCAAAACTCAGTAGCGCTTTTGATCGAGTTACCTTAAACGCAAGATGCCAATGAAGGCGTTATACCTAAACATGGGATTTGCCTAAATAGCTGTTTGCCCTAAATGAGAAATGCCTATGAAATAGCATGCCTGAAATGTGAAATTGACTAAGAAGCAAATTGCCTGAATTTAAATTGCCTGTAAAGCAGTTTGCCAAAAAAACAAGATGACTGAGAAGGCTGTTTGTCCTAAACGAGAGATGCCGATGAAGCAGCATGCCTGAAATACAAGATGACAGGGACTAATGTATCCCTGTCTGTGAAATAGATAAGGGAATGGCAAACCACATTATTTCTCTCAAGAAAGTTGTTGTCTGTGGACAATGATGGCACCAGTCTTTGGTTCAACCCCAAATAGCGTGGCGGGAGGACGGACGTAGCTTTGGTGTTATTTGCTTTGTAAGCATTTAACCACTTAGGCATTTTGCTTTGTAGGCATCGACTTTAGGCAATCTGCTTCTTAGTCAATTTCACATTTCAGGCATGCTGCTTCATAGGCATTTCTTATTTAGGGCAAACAGATTCTTAGGCAAATCCCATGTTTAGGTATATCGCCTTCATTGGCATCTTGCGTTTAAGGTAACTCGATCAAAAGCGCTCAGTAGTACCTGGGTATAAAACCTTTGATTAATTTCCTCCTTAGTTGCCATGTGTCGGAGTAAAAGATCGTTCCATTTTTAAATTACACGGCAGATAAGTATGAGTTTACATAGTTATTTATTTGGCCCCTAAGCCGCTTGACTCACGGAAAGGACGTAAGACGCAGACGAGGCATGTATAGAAGCGTCACGACGCAAAACATACAGAAAAACCAGAGCGTGGGTGGCGCGGGCACGACGCTTCTATACATTTTGTATGAAATGGACGATAAAGAGACATATGTCCACGCCCCGTCTGCGTCTTCACGTCATTTCTGTGTCCAGCGCCTTAATATGGATATTATTATGGATTTTAATGCAACTTTTACTGGCCGTTGCTAGCATGTATTTGGCCAATGCAGCAATTTACATTTACGAAGAAGGTTGTCAAAATAATACTTTAATTTCCAAGCATGTTGGAGAAATAGTTATTTTTATTAAGTGGTATCATTGTACTGTAACAGGTGATAATGAGCGTACACAGGAACCCCGTAGATAGTAGACCAACAAAATTTTTACTTAGCCTAATAGTATAAAAAATGAAATTGGAACGGTATCGCAAACGAAGGTATATGACAGTGCTGGACATCCTAAATAAGACTTGTTGAAAAATTTAAATTGCAAAAAAATCTGCGGTTTCATACAAACTAAAGCGTTTTCCGTATTAACTCTGTATAAGTAAAAATGTTTTGTAGTTTTGCCAACAGATTATTGTGTGAATTGTACAAAAGACAGTACAGACGACAGCACATCAAGTGTAACAGTTGCACTACGAAAGCCGCCTCTATGACGAACGGAATAAAGGTCAAACTGTTACCGTAGCTAAATATTTCGTACAATAGGTAGTTGAATTGAATAATAATTTAATTTCCTACATACTAAATAAACAAGTTCGTAAAATAATTGATGTGGAGCTCGTAAATGAACTTTCTGTTTTGTGTGATTAAACTTTTTGCTGTGCACGTAATTACTGATAACGAGTGTAAAGAGTGTAAGTGATTATAAAAATAAATTAGTTTCTGCCTATATCTAAAAATTTCAACGACGTACCTAAATCTTATAGATATTGAAATATGTTTATGTAAAGTAAATAAAAAATTGTAATAAGTCCAAAATGCCCTCGTACTGAGAAGCAACATTGGTTTCCAGGTTAAGAACTATTTTTCAAAGAACTGTTATTAATTTTTATTAATTTTAGTAAGTATTCCAGAATAAACAGCGGTCTTTGAAAAAATCTAGAATGCGATTGAAGATGTATTTTTTATTCCATCATAGTTTATACAAGCGAACCGGTCAGGCCTCTTTTTAATTTCCTGTTTAAAACTGAAAAAGGTTGAATCTCACTTACCTCGTGCCGCTCCTGTTAACATTTATAATGAAAACTGAGAGAGTTATTGATAATTTAACAGCGAGTTTTGGTTCTGATAGCAAAAGAAAAAAAATCTAGGCTAGATTGAATGAAAAAGACAAAACCAATGATTGAACATTTACAACACAGATAAGTGTGTTTCTATTTTACATTATGTTGTATTTTCTTTATAAATAATAAAATTACCCTTCAGTGTAGAAATAAGAAAACTACACAGAGAGTTTTTAATTTCCCAATAGTCCGTTGTAGCAAGATCCAGACGGAAGATGAATGTCGACACCTTTCCATGTAGGAGGGTTTCCTGTAAGACCGTGCAAGGAAAATGTTTCCCATTTTTTCGGGTAGGTAATTGAAACTGATATGGCGAAAATTTTTCAGTATATTCCATTTTTTTTCTAATGTACTTATTATATTACATAAACTATATTATATTAGGATGATTAGAATCCAATAGTGGAGGCTGCCACAGTCACACCAGATATCGACAGTCTTATAAGACACTGATTTCTTGACGCACAACGCGGCCCGATAGTACACTTTTGACCATAAAGCGGTACGCCTAGTTTAAATTTTGTGTAGAAAAAGTTAGCCAGTAGGAATCCATTGAAGCCAGTGAATTGATATCATGCATAAATCATATTTATATTCCACCTAAAAATACTTTATTATTACAATATTTATTTAATATTTTACCACGGAAAAAATGCCATAGCTTTACTCACTTTTAAGACAAAATTTTCCCCCAGTATCGATCCGTTTGCAAATACAAAAAGTAAAAGTGTTTAACCGGAGACAGGCCATCAATCATATCTCTAATCCTATATTACTTTGAAGCAGGTAAATTAATGAGCCTCTTAAAATCTACCCCTGACCCACATTTTCATGTTCAACCCCTGAGGTTAGAACAAAAACCATCAATAACACAGAAGAAAAACAACGGGCTAATTAATCTTTTTAACACTTCCCCTTAATAGGCTGTTAATCGCAATGTGAATTATGCCGTACGTGCTGGCACGTATTCGGTGCAAATTACATTGAATATGTGCCTTAATTATTAAGCAGTTTTGTTATTTTTATGCGTAATGCGAGTTTTATGCCTATAGCAATTATATCATAATTAAGGTAAATTTAACATATATGTACATAATAATATGTATAAAATAATTTTTGGTATTTGATACGGATTTTGCTGAAGTTTTCTTAAAATTTCAATATCAGAATTAGATAATATTCCATAAGATCACGAATTAACAAGCTTCTTATAGCCATACAAAATTTGGTTTTCGGCTTTTTTCTGATTCTAAAAGATAATTTAAATCTGGAATATTATTAACATAATATTATTTGAAGAATTGCAGAGACGAATAGTATTTTCAGTCAGGATTTTGTACAGATAGATATAGTAGGTATTTGATTTAGCCGGAGCTCATCGAGATAGCGTTGTGTTGGGGCGGCAGGACTCGTCCTGTATATTGCCGACACATCACTATCGAATTAAGTTGAAATTTCGTTTGTGTGATTCAGGCATTCACATTACATTGTGAGACGTTTCTGGGTCGTGTGTCGCTCCGTGTTTACATTGTACTTTTAGCTGTTTAACTGTATCTCGGTTACTCTACTACCTGTCTTTGTAGTGCTATGAGCCTGTGACGTAGTCGCTACGGACTGTTACTATAGCGGCTACGGCATACCATTAGGCACTCCAGAAACAGAAACTGCGAAAGACTTGCTTATCACTCTGCGGTATTCTCTAAGGAAAATTTTTCCAAGTGCACTATTGCCGTGAGCTAGAACAAACAGTATTTTATTTGCATTCCAAAAATATGTGTTAGTTCAGCGAGACGAGAAAAAAGAGGATCCCGACTTTGTAAATAAATGACGAACTGATCGAAACGTGCGTGATTTGTGATAGGGCGGAAGAAGGATAGCATGCTCTTGGCGCGATGGCGGCTGATGTGATGGGTGTGATAGATAACGTATAAGTCAATGTCGGAAAGGTTTTTATTGAAAATATATTGAGTCTGCCACATTGTCTAAACTTAAAACCAGCATTTTCGTACTTAACATAAAAGAAACGAGCAATCAGACACAGAAAGAATTTTCATTCACATTACATCCGAATTAATTACTAAATAAATTATTTGATATAAATTACTATTTGATGCGTGTATTAAATACAAAATGAAGCTGTAAGACTTAGATCCAGCTCAAAAAACCAGATATTGTAAACTCTGCATAGGGGTTAAGAGGTCTTTCAGTAAATTAAAAATCTAAAAATCCGTTTTATTAAAGTTTTATAGCGAAAAGTTAAAATTGGCGAGCACTGGATCATTATTAGACTGATTTTAGGTAGGTTTATGGAGCGTCTTCCTTTCCGTCTCTCGGAGTGTATTACGAAAAGCAAATATTTTTTAAATTATTTAGTAAATGCTTGATTGATTTTAGAAGAATATCTAAACTAAAAACAAAAATCATTGCCTGCGGCGGTAACAAAACCCGAACGGGGAATTGACTAAATAAATTTTGTGTTTTTTGTGTTATATTTTATTTATTAATTTAGACGCGTCGCTGATAGCAGCCATGTTGGAACAATGCCAGTCGGAGAGTAAAAATGGTTGCAGTAACAACTGGGACTAAACGGTTTAACGAGTACGATGGAGCAAAGAGCTCACGCTATACAATTTTTTGTTGATCCATCTGGGACTAACCGTAGAATAAGTTGCAACGTTTTCCTAATGAAGACCAAAACGCTTAAGCTATTACGCCTGAAAGTACTCTTGCATTACGACACGAGAGGTAACTTCGATTGAATTCCACTTCTGCCTCTTGCCTACAACTACCTAAATATTTTAATACTGAAGGTATTTCACACCCAATTTAAATTATTTATTAGGTATTCAGAATACTTCTTAACAATTAGTCTTTGTTTTGAGGCCATAATAAAAGAAATCATCACCAATGACAGCTAAAATTTACACCGCTGAACACGTCCACGTCTGTATCTATCAGTTCCCTGTAATCTATATCAAATCCTATATCCATCTCAGGACGCTTTAAGGAATATTGATCGCTATTTCAATACTATTACACCAGAATTTGAGGTTTTCCATTAATCATTATTGATTGCTACTTTAACATAAAATATACCTTTATGAGATATATAATATTCCACTTCACTCAAACCAGTCAATCTTAATTTATATAATTTTGATTGATAAAAACCAGAGCCTTGTACTTCACATCCAACTTTGACAGTTATGAACGATGAAGCATTTTGTTCGAGAAGATATTTGTGAATCTATCTTCGGAGATGTCACTTAAACATATGTGTCGACGTAATTTTCACCTTTTCACAAAAAGAGTAATTTAACCCAAATAAATTTACTTTAGCTACATGATTTCATAGTCCTGTACTTTTTAGGATAGGTACAACAACTCGGTACACAGGTATACGGTCCACCTAATGATAAGCTTATTGTGCTTGTATCATCATAGGAACTGTCATGTGAAAACTAAAGATGAAGCGTTTCGTTAACTGCAAAGGAGATAAGTCTCCCTGTTCCCATCATAACACTTCTAATAACTCTCTCAACTTTACTCACCTCACATTAACACTATAGTAACACAGTAAACCGAACCATCTGTATTTGTGGAAATATTTCAATTACTCAATATATCATAATATATTGTTTTTGACTGTAACTTGTTTTGTGTGCTTTAAATAAATAAATAAATACTCGTTCAGTGTTGAATTAAAATAATGTCGATACTGTGTAGGCAGACGTTGGATTATAATGCATAAACCATTAATTGGGTATAAATAAACAATTAATAGGAACTCTAAAAACATAAATTTATAATAAGCTAATTAAAGATTAATTTATTTGTGAAACATGTGTACAAGTGTACAAATACAAGCGTATACTGAAACATGGAGCGCTGATCTTCCATAGCGCCAATCGAGAGCGCAACACGCGCTGTAATGCCAAATCCTCAGTAGTTCAGTTGTCAGATCAGTTCCCCTGTTTGTGAAATGTCAGTTTCGGTTTCCAAACCAGAACAAGATTTTTTTATTATCTCGGTAATATATTTTCCAAATATTTCACAACAAGGTTTGTAATATTTGTCAGCATTTTTTTGTAAAATGGAGATACTTTTTTTTCGAGTCAAAATTACCACTGTATTACCTCTCTAATACTTTGATATTAATATTATATTTTACTAGCAAAACTAAAAGAATTTATAGTGATATATTACAGAACATAAGTACCTTGCAGCTAACTAGGTGATAGTAGATCTTAGAAATTAAGAGTTGCGAAAAATGGAAGAGCTTCTGAACTCCAAGTCTGAATTTAAACGGGATCTATGCCTTAACTCTTTTACACACAAACATTATAACTACTTACAAGAATCTCAACAACTAGGCTATGAACATAAAGGAAAAGGAAGATTAAGCCGGTAAAGCTGGTAACACCAACATACAGTAGCGTGTTAATATTATAACCCGCAATATCTATTATATATTGCACAGTTCACGTCTGCTCAAAGCAAACAAGGTAATTTCAGCTAGTTAAAATGCAAACTCCTTGATATTGCGCCTGATAATAAGATGGGCATTGTTCTGCAAGCTATGGGCTAATGTTCTTAGAATATTGGTTGCAAGCCAGAACGCAAGATTGCAACGCAAGGTAGGACAGTGTGGTATTTTCCAATCGACTTTAAGCCTTTTTCTGTAGATGTGAGTGAACACAAATCAAATATCCTTCGAATTGAAGATTTGTGTTAAAAGCAACGGAGATTATCTCCTAAGATGCCATAAAATACTTCCTCTTGATTTCTACAGGCATCACAAGAGCAATAGTAATCAGTAATTCCGACAAAAATGGCAGTCTTCCATCTAATAAATAATACAATCTTTTTGATATTAGAAGTACCCCACGCAAACAGTTTAATAGATAAAAGCCCTTAACCCCTCGTGTCCTTAATAATATTCCCCCTAACACACCTACTCCTTCTGAGGGGTGCAGATGTTCCCATGTTTTTTCAGATTGTTTGCCCAACGAGACGAAACCAATTCCAGAGTTCAGAATCCTGGCGATAACATGATAATATTTGCTGATCTGTGTTATGTTTGAGAGCCTCTATTCTCCGTTGTTCAAATTTTTTATGATAAAGGCAAGGGAAAAAAAAAATTGGATCGAGATAATGATTGAATAGACACTATTGTGACACTTACCGATCCTGTAAATATAACACTAGCATTCGCAGTATCAGTAGCAACAAAAATAAAAGAATTTTAACTTTATAGAATTAACTTTATAGTCTACGCAGACTCCGCACAAGAACACTTCTAAATGTAAGTTGTATATTTGACGAAGTTTTTCTAAATAGCTAGGTGGCTGGTGGCAGTAATTTTTATATGATTTCATCATTAAATACTGAGTAGAATAATCATTTTAAACAATTTCTGCAATTCATTTATTGCTGCAATATCAAATGGGTGCTTACAAAAAAAAAGTGTTATAAATAATATTATCGCTTCTGCCGATAGCCCTAATAAATTGAATTTAATATAAGAAAAGATTGACGCTAATAGCAGACAATTTCTTGTCGTGTTTTAGAGCAATACTTTTTTAAATAAATTACTTCATCATCGGTAGGCAGATTAGAATAATTATTGGAATTAAATTATAATAGACAAAAAAAGTTACTTCTGCCACACACGGATTGCGTTGCATTGATAATCTGTATTGTTGCATAACATAAAAAAAAACATCGGTTTCGATTGGTTATAGAAAGCATAACAATGAAAAAGGCAGACAAAATCTTTACAGAACGATATAACTCTATTTTTTTTTAACAGTTTAATAATTATGTTTATAAAAACTTCCACAATCCAGCTTTGGTTTCGTTACTATAAAATGTATTTGACAAGATATAATTGATGGGAGACAGATTTTTGCAATTCGATATTATTTTTAAAAAACTTCACAGCTACCTGAGCTCGCCACTATTTTTCTCCTTTACATAGTTATAGACTACATTATGTCTTAGTATCAGCGACAATGAAGTCATATACCTAAATTGCCACCAGCTCCTGAACTAATAAGTCGTCAAATGCCCAAAATGTGGTACCTATTTACCTAATGTCTCTAAAGGTGAAAAGCCAACAAATAAAAAATATTGTCACTATCTCCAAATGTATGGTAATGAAGTTCGCACTAGGATTAATAAAGACAGATAAAGATCAACGGGCCGGGATGAACTCCCTCTAACAATGGGCAACTAATGTAATTAATGATCGTATTTGGATATTTTCCAGGGAACCGGTTTTTCCAAGCAATTGACTTTCGGTGACCACGGCTTAAAGGAGGCACATAGTGGATTTTTTAAGCACGATTAATTTTGAAATGTCTCTTTTATTTATCTTGTCAAATTCTTTAAACTCTTTAGGTGATGATATAAGAATCGCAGGTAATTTGGTCAAAAACATCGAACGTATGATAGGTAAACCCTTGGGGTCACCTTATGAATTTCCTCTAGGTGAGCCTCTATGAGGGCAGCGCAGGACCGATCGGTTTGGAAATCCTTGGGAGAGGCTCATGCTCAGCAGTGGGCGTCTCTCGGCTGATGATGATAAATAATAATATTCATACAATCACACTTTCTTTTTCTTTTTTTTAGAAAGAAACCCTTTATGGGTACCCAGGGAGAACGGCGGAGGCTTGCCCCCTAAGTTGTGTGGTAGTCACCGGTGTAAATTGCCGGTATACCCACTAAAACTGACTGTACCTGCTATCCAAATTTGTGGGGCGCTACCGAGGAAGCTCGTCGCACACATTTCGGTCGTGCCTTGTGGCGTTCTTTCGAACTCTTCTTTTTGGTGGGAAGTGCCGCGGGTACTTGGCACTTCTCACACCGTAAGCGGAGTGTGTTTGGGATGAGTGGTGGAGCCCCCCGCCACCATTCCACACCCCTAGCTAAGGCGGTTGAAGCAGGTGCGCAAAGCGCCGCCTCACCCGGCCTTTTTTTTTTTTTTTTTTTCGGGGAGAAATCTGTTTACTGACCTACCCGTCGCTGGCGAAGCGACGGGCGTGTGTGGGGGTCGCCCAGCGCTAAATGACACTGGGAATACCCACTAAAACTCCCCGGTAACTCCACTGCCCTTCGCGGGGGTAGCCTAGGCTCTGCCGAAGCAATTTCACTAGTCCACCCCCAGGCAACCCGGCCTTACGTCCAGGTTTCGCGCCAATGGAGATTACCCAGAGTCACATGGGTAATCCCAGACGTGGCGGCCTATGCAATGCATGCGTGGGGGCCACCCACGCATGCGGCCGCTCCTAGGGCGCAGGAAAACGGGCGATCACCGCCCGCCTCCTTACACCCACCCGTCTACGCCGGATTGGGGCGGCCAGAGGATCCTCTTCCCGCTCCCTCTCCGCTGCCTCCTTCTGCGTGAGCACAGTCTCACAGAAGGAGGCGACAGCCTCCCATACCCTCTCGCTACCAACCATGGCCCTTACCATGGTTGGCAGTGAGAGGTGACCGCCACCGAGCGCCGCACGAAGTTCGCGGCGCTCGTGTCGCCAGGCCGGGCACTCCACAAGGGTGTGCTCAGCCGTACCGTCGGGGGAGTCGCAGTGATGACACCGCGGCGTCTCCTCCCGACGGGCGATACGGTACAGGTAGTGACCGAAGCAACCATGTCCGGTCAGCACCTGTACCATGCGGTAGGTAAGGCTGCCCAGCCGGCGCCCAACCCACTCCTCCAACACCGGACGAATTGCTTCAATCGTCCGGTGGCCGGCTGTTGGAGTGACGAGTGCCTCCCCACACTGGCGCAGAGCCTCCTTCTGCGCCAGGGTGCGGATCCGCCTCACTTCGTCAAGGTCGGGACGCTCCCCCCGCTCTCTTGTCGCAACCCGGTGTTGATGCACTCTGGCCAAAACTAGGGCATCAATCTCCCACGGGAGCGTACCTGCTAAAACGCAGGCAGCCCCATGACTGACCGTGCGGTAAGCCCGCACGGCCCGGATTGCGATAACCCTCTGTGGCTGTCGTAAGAGGGCCCGTGTGCGGAGGGAGAGGCACTCTGCCCACACCGGGGCTCCATACAGTGCACGACGAGCTGGGCCCACCCACATTTGGGAGGACCCGTCCAAGCGCAGCTGCGGCGGCGCACAGCCGAGGAGCGAGGAGCTTGAAATGCTCCTCAAAGCTCCACCGAGGGTCCAGAACCAGGCCGAGGTACTTAAGGTGCACCTCGACGGGTATCCGCACCCTCTCCACTCGGACTTCGAGCCCCGGTGGGGGTCTGCGTCTCGGGGCATGGAAGGACATGGCTCTCGTTTTGGTGAGAGCCACCTCCAGCCCTAGGAGGCGAATCCGCCGGACGACCATGGTTGTGCCGACCGACGCAAGTTGGACCGCCTCCTCCCATTCACGCGCCCTTGCTGCGACTAGCGTGTCGTCCGCGAAGCAGACGACATCCATCCGCGGCAAGAGCGCGCCGTGCAGAACCCAGTTGTACCCCAGGTTCCATAGTAAGGGGCCTAGTACGGAACCCTGGGGTACACCTGCTGCCATCGACCACGACTGGACGCGGCCCTCCGCGTCCTCGTAGAGAATCTGTCTCCCGCGGAGGTAGTCCCCCACGAGGACGCGGAGGTACAGAGGCACTCGATGGAACTTGAGTGCCTCCTCTATACACTCGTGAGGGAGGCTGTTGAACGCGTTCGCGATGTCAAGAGACACCGCGATCACAGCCTCCCCTCTTGCTGTTGCCGCCTTAGTCTACCTTTTGAGGCGGGCCACCGCGTCCATCGTTGACCTGCCAGTGCGGAAGCCAAACTGGCACTCCGCTAAGTCCGGCCCTCTAATTTCCAGGTGCTCAGTGATCCGGGAAGCGAGAATTTTCTCGAAAAACTTCCCGGATTCATCTAGCAGTACCACCGGCCTGTAGCCTGACGGCGAGTCGGCGGGACGGCCCTCCTTCCTAAGTAGGCAAAGTCGCCCAACCTTCCATCTTCTGGGGAAGCGACGCGATGCACTTGTCGAGCAAAGCGCGAAACCGCTCCTCCAGGGGGCCGAGAACTATCCCCACCACCTTTGATGGGGCGCCATCCGGCCCCGGTGCTTTATTTTTGCACCGGAGCCTGTCCCTCCCGATGTCGAACTCCATGTCTGACACGGGGGGACCGTCAGCCCATACCTCCAAAGTGGAGTTGAGAGGAGCCATCCTGGGGGGCGCGAACGGTCCGGGATTGGGGAACAGAGACCCCAGCACCCGTTGCATGAGCCCCGGTTCCATGCAGGATGTGGAGGGGGCGGCGTTCGTGAATTTCCCCCGCACCACCCTGTATGGCCTCCCCCAGGGGTCGTCGTCCAAGAGCGCGATGAAACGCTCCTGTGCGTCAGCCTTGGCCCTGCAGATCGCCGTCCGCAGAGCTTTATGAGCCTCAAGATATGCCCGGTGACGTTCCTCCTCTTCACCGGGCGCAACTGTGGCGCGCCTTCTACACCTATAGAAGGCACGCCTGGCTGTCATACTGGCGGTACGCAGGATCGATATCTCCGGCGTCCACCAGTACACCTGCCCCCGGCGGGGGCGGCCCCGTGTCCTCGGCATAGCGGCATTGCAAACGGCTTTTATGTCCTCTGCAAAATTCTCGGCCATGTCGTGGGCATCCCCGGCACTGGTGTTGGGCCCATCATGCCAGGCCCTCACCATCGCCGTCTCCTCCGCCAGCTCCCTATCGAGCTTGGAAAGGGTCCACCACAGAAAATTGGTGGGCCTTGGTGAGGGCCCCAGATGGATTGGGGACCCTGGGGATGCCGTGGAGACCTCGTACGCCTCGCCCGGCCTAGCCTCCTACGGCGGATAGGGTTCGCAAGAGGATCTGCCTCTCGAACTCTTTCCGCAGCCTCTTTCTGTGACACCAAATCATATAATCACACCTATTCTAACATCAGTAAGAGCTTGTGATACAGATACTAGATAACGGAGAAAAAATGATAATAATATGTATATAAGTATTAGAAATATAATAAACAAACATATAAACATGCATGACACGTAATCAAATGCGAGATGTGAGCTTGTAAGATTCCGGAACTACGATCTTCGCTATGAGTTCCTTTTTCAAAGATTCCTCTAAATTTATTTGTTGAGAAAACTTTCCAACTCTTTATTTTTGCTAATTTTTTTACTAAGACCTGGAAATAAGCTAATATTTTTTCACACTTAAACATAGGTTAAGGACATGACCAGTGATCGCCTTTCAATTCGGCAATACGTGCAGAAGACTTGTTTTATATTAGTATTTAAAAAAATAAGATTTATTTACTATTGTTTTATTATTCCCTCCATACATTTGCTCCTACCGGGATTTGAACACGGGACCCCTGAGCGAGTAGCTGTAGAGCAAGGGGTATAGAACACACGGCTAGCTGGTTTTAAATGTTTTGATTGGTAGTGTTGCTTGGTGTCAAAAGCTTGTGTTGTCTAATTAATTACAAATATTTCAACGACCATATTTCCATATATTTGTTTACGTCTATTGTGTTGGTAATAAGATATAAACTACCTATAGGGCTTAGCACTCTTGCAGTAATAAAAACTATACTCTACTCTAAAGATAACAATCCGAACATTTGGCGAGAACAATACATTTCAGAAAAAATATATAAAAAAGTAACGCCATATAACGGAGAGAGGGTAACTCCTGGGTAATATTATGATATTATGTTATTGGCGCCCTGCCAGTAGGAAGTCCACTGCACGCTTACGCGATGGTCCTTCGAGCCGGGTGCCGAATTTCCATGAGCTGCAAAACGCGATACCGTAGCTCTTATGATGTTATTGCCAGAATAAAAAGCAAAGGACGTGTGTACAGCGAATCATAACGGCCTATTTCAGCTATCAGTTTTACTTTCTTTTAATTAGATATAAAGGTTAATTCCTTAAGGCCCTTTAGTTAAGACCTATTTATAAACTTGCCAAACTGGATTTTATCTCTAAGTATCCTGAACTTTGGGCACGAATTAAGTTTCGAGACGGGTTAGGCCAATTTTCATAAGTCAATTACAAAGTTAGTACACTAGGCTGACTGTCATTACAACTTCGTGTATTCTTTTAAAAATGTACGAAGATATTTTGCCACGAATGCTGCTTTATTAGATTAATTGGCAAATTTTTAACAAAGTATATTCAATTTCAGATGACGAAGGTGACTTGAAAAAAAAGACTATTTTTATGGTTTTGTTATGTAAATAAGAATATTATACAGGGTGGTGCCGTCAATACGACAATAAATAAAAACATGGGCTATATTAGTTCATAGAAATGGTATGCCACTTTCAAAAACATCTTATTCGTTTGATAATTTTATAACATTTGTATGAAGTTATACAACATTGGCTGCATTATTTCAAAGAAATGTCATAAAATTATCAAAGGAATAAGATGTTATTAAAAGTGGCAATCCATTTCCATGAATTAATATAGCCCATGTTTTAATTAATTGTCGTATCGACGGCACCACCCTGTATGACGAAGCATCATACATCATCAATCAGGGTGGCTGGTGAAAGAGTGAGGCCCTGTCTCATGCACAAATTCCCTGTGTCGGAAGAGTGCCCGTGTTGGGCATTTTCCGCCTTGTGCCCAGTAGTGGGCAGCCATAGTGGCTTCGTCACTTCTGCGCAGTTGTTTGCGAAAAGTACCCACGTTGGTTTTTTAGTGGGTATTTGGCCTCAGTGCTTTGAGTCCCACATAGCCCGGGCAGGGCGCCACCTTGCCCGCGCATGCATAAATGCATTTTTCCAACGTAAAAAAAAATACTACTTTTTACCCTTGTCGTATAGAAAGATATATGTATTCAAAAGGAAATAAGAAAAAATCTAGAATGGAAAAAAATCACGCCATAGTTTAAGATGCAAACCCGCGATCCATGACAGTACGGGTGACCCACTCAGGGAGAATCGTAAGTTCTTATACTCTTTTCGTTTTCACACCAAGGTAACGTCTACTTTTATTGGGACGCTTAGCGACGAAAAATTCGTCAGCGAAGCGAACTACACTCGCACAATAATGCTCGTTTTCGTTAACATTTGTTTAGCGTTAAGAGTATCTTAGCGATTTTTATCTCAGTCTATCTAAAGAAGACAGAAAGAGACAGGCATCCTTAGGAGTCACCTAACTAGGTAAATGGTTAGTTAAAACGGACATAAGTCTTATGTAAAGACAACGTTTTTGAATCTCGACCAACAAACAAAACATTATGATCTTTAAATGTAGTGTAGCCACCCACAGCTCAAAGCTCCAATATTCGTGACATACAAATGAATACCGAAATGCGTCAGCGTTTCTGGAATCGCAATCACAGCGCAACAAGTCATAACTTTGACACAAGTATCGTGGAACAAGCAATATCAGTTGCCACGGTTGCACTCTTTTTCGGGTCATAAATACTTAAACACACAGAATCTCATGTTCGCCTCATGGCTTAATATTTTGTTTGAGATTGTTTTTGACAGTACAAATCAATTCTGATACTACCGATTTGAAAGAAAGAAAGAAAGAAAGAAAAAATGTTTATTTAATGCAAATATGACAAAATACAAAAAATAAAATAAATTAGGAATGAGATAAGACATAATAAATTAATTACACATCTGCAACTAAAATGGTTACCACTCAGCTTAATATCACGCCACCAATGAGGAGCCATGACGCTGGTTTTCAGTGGCACCATAGTGGTAGTGGACAAATAACACTACCATCCCATAAAATTATACAGTTTGCTAATAATATATATCTGCTATATCTACTTAAACATGTTTTGTTATTTTTGTCAACTCTATGAGTTGACAAAAATAACAAAACATGAAAACAGTTACAATTAAAACATGACATGTAAAACTTCACGACAGCATTGCGGTGATTGTGTAGCGTAAACTGGTGTAGTGTGGTAAAACAGTGTATGTAAATAAATAAAACATAAAGGAAATAAACTAGACTATAATGATAAAATAGAATAAGAAAATAGAACAGCCGCTTAAAATTTTGATACTTGTTCTTGATACAGAAACTTTGAAAGCATATTTTTGAAATAGTACAAAGATTTCGCGCACCTTACTGGTGGCGGGAGGTTATTCCAACACTTCGTGGCAGCATAACGAAAACTGCTACGAAAAGCAGCTGTTCTACATTTTGGGAACAAAAGGCGTGGAGCTATTCTCAGTTGATGCTCCGGGAACCTCAGTTTATCATACAAATATACTGGCGTCTTCCTGTTTATGATGCCGAAGAGTAGTGATGCAAGATGTCATTTACGTCGAGCAGACATATTTAACAATTTGTTGCGATTCAAAAAGGGAGTGATATGAGATCGACGAGGAACTGGGAAACAGAAACGTGCACAAGCATTTTGTATGCGCTGTATCATTTTCTTCGTTCGTTCCAACAGACATCCCCCAAACACGGTATCAGCGTAATTGAGCTTTGATGGGACTAGTGTTTCACACAACTTTACACGCATGTCTACACTCAAGCAGTCGCGGACACCGTAAAGGACTTTTAGCCTGTAGAAACAGTTTCGCATTATTTCCAAAATGTGACTCTCGAACTGTAACTTTTCATCCATCAGAAGACCCAAGTTTCGCACTTGCGAGACCTGTTTTAGACGACTACCCATTACAGAAACTTGTGGGTCCCTAGCAGAAATATCCTTGACTACTGTTTTCGAACCTAACAGTATGTATTTGGACTTCTCAGAATTCAAAACTAAGTTGTTATGGTTGCACCAATTGAATATATGTTTTAAATCATCATTAAGTTTTTCAACTGCTGTTTCAGTGTCAATAGGTTTAAATGAAATGTACAATTGCAGATCATCTGCGTATAAATGATATTTACAGCTTGTAATGTTTTTCACTAAATCGCTAGTATATAAAATAAAAAAAAAGGTCCCAAAATCGATCCCTGAGGAACTCCTCTGGCAACAGGTGTAGTACTGGAAATCAAAGAATCACCATGCTCATCTCGAGTTTGTACAAATTGTTTGCGACTACTAAGATAATCTGCAAACCACTTGAAAGTGGTTTTATCAAAACCATAATATGTGAGCTTAGACAAGAGAAGCGTGGTGTTAATTGTATCAAAAGCCCGAGAAAAATCTAGCAAAACCAAAATTGTGCCCTCGCCAATATCCTGGGCCGCCAGTATGTCATCTACAACATCTATCAAGGCCGTAGCCGTACTATGGGCCTTTCTGAAACCATATTGTTTCATAAGCAAAACACCGTTCGACTCAAGATATTCGGTCATTTGAATGGAAACAGCTCTTTCAATGATTTTTGACATGAAGGGTAAAATACTTTTGGGTCGCAGATCCTTGTAATTACTAGGATTTTGTGATTTTGGAATTGGCTTTACAATTGCCCTTTTCCATAAATCAGGAAATTCACGGGATTCAATGGACTTGTTTACTATAGAGGTATTTACAGAGGTATATTTGACGATCTCATCCATCATACACAGTTCCATCATATCGAATAGCATACTATTAGAAGGACATATCCTTCGCTCACTCAGTAGATTTGGACGAGCTAAACGATAGATTGACAGTACTCACAGTTACATTTTTTTGCCGCAGTGACATATAAATTATATTAACAGACAACCAAGACGTCAAGTGGAGAGTAACCCTTTCTCCTAAGTAAGAGGTTCTGGGTTTGAATCCTTTTTTGGCCATCTTTTTATATGATGAGTACGAACAAATATTATACACACACAAGCTAAACCTGAAATAACATAGCAAGAAAACAATACAGACGATAGTCTGTACATCGAGTGTAATAGTTGCACTACGAAAGCCGCCTCTATTACGAACGGAGTAAGGGTGGTCACAAGGTCAAACTGTTACGCGTGATGTGGTGTCAACTGTACATAGAGAAAGTGGTCTTATTGCTAGTAAGTTTCTGGGTAACATTGGGTGAAAAAAATCAATGAAATTAGAAATAGGTAGGTATATAAGCACAATATGTATAATGCAAACAAAAAAATAATAATACTCAAATATTTACTGGTGTCTAATTTGATACATAGCTTTAATTTACAGTGCAGTATGATATGGTTATCCGTTATATTATTGTCAATAACACAAGCTTACGACGACACTTAATTTGTACACTATAATTAGTATAGTGCAGTGATATTTGACGACCGGCTGGCCGAGTGGTCTGTACCCCAGGCTACTCGGTCAAGAGGTCCCGGGTTCGAATCCCGGTCGGAACACATGTTTGTATGATGAGTACGCATTTGTTTACAAGTCATGGATGTTTATATGTTTATTTAGTATATTTCTAATATTTATATACATATTGTTATCATAATTTATTCGTTATCTAGTATCCATAACACAAGCTCTTAATGATGCTTACTTTGGGCTAGGTAATAGGTGTGAGTGTATAAATATTATTATTATTATTATTATATATCATATTATTACATAATTGATTCAAGCTGCTATGGCAATGCTCCATTAAGCGAGCCACGTAAGAGGCCTGAATGGAGTCGTCAAAACTTTGATACCGGGCCAGCCTCAAAGCTACTAACTTAATTGTTTTCTGAGTTTAAAGTCGAAACTTTTCGAGATAATAAGTTACTTAGGTGTATACATATCGAAAGTTTAAGAAGTTTTACCTTGGGCCTTACGCTCTTAGCAAAATTTCGTTTCTCCTTCTAATACAAAAAAAAAACATTAATTTTATTTCAGACCTTTGGCTAAAATAAAGTAATTCTCCCCTACCTTTCCCGTTACTGCTCAGAAGTACGCGTGCCGGTCTTCGGAATCATCAATTCACTGTATCCACCTCAACATCATGCACAAAGAAATTTAGTGCCTCGTTTTTTTGTCGCACTTCCAGAGCTTGGAATTCTTTGCCAGCACATGTGTTTCCTCCTTGCTATAACATGGGTTCCTTCAAGAGAGGCGTGAAAAAGCACATTTTGGGCCGGCAAGGTGGATGCAGTGTCTTAACTGTACTACTGTACTAGCTGTCTTAGCATATGAACCCTTTTACCGTTTTACATCAGGTGGTGTTGGGTTAACTGTCGTGCTTTGAGTATATAAATAATATGTAGATGTATGTATTCGTCGCATCGTAAGTATGAAGGTATATAGTATATTATTGATAAAGTAACGGTTCATTCTTTCAGCTACTTAAAGATCCCATTGCTGCTCTCTTGCAATCCATGCATGAAAATCATCTCAACGAGCATTTGTCAACATACTAGATACACTAGTTTTGGTAGCCTCTACGCAAGCTTGAAGTTCTAACTATATTATTCTTAAGACTGTGGCTAAAATCTTGATCAAAAACCATTATGATGTAGCATAGCCAGATTTCTACAGTACAAGGAGTTTTGTATCTGGTAATCACACAGTATTGTGTGGTTCAGCAGTTAATGAAGGTATAAAATGTATTTTTTTATGTCTTTCTTATTTTGTCATGAATATGGAATTCGAAATTTCAAAAAGGAACTACTCCAGATAACTATGCGTTTCAAACTAAACATACTGCTGTGATTTATTTACAACATCCTCGTTCTCCTTTTCAGTGCAGTTTAATTTCACGGAATACAAAGTAAGTGGGTTCCGATACGTTTTTACTTTTTGACCTGCTGGCTACGAAATATTTCCATTTCATTCATTGCAGGTTCCCTCTACAGCCTGAAGTTATTGTTGTGAAATCGCGATAGGTTGAAACACAGTTACATTACTCCATAAGTGGCTGGATTCAAAACCTCTACGCCACCATGGTACAGACGACAGCACATCAAGTGTAAAAGTTACATTATGAAAGCCGCCTCTATTACGAACGGAATAAGAGGGTCAAAATGTTACGCTTGATGTGCTGTCGACTGTACATAACTAATAATCGCCTTGAACGTGACTGGAAAATCATAACTACCAAGAAAGTTATAAGTGCCTCGGTACTTACTTATTCTTAGCGAATACAAAAACATCCCAATATAATTGGCTCGAAATTTAATCGGCTTAGGTATAAGTATATATTTATAAATAAAATAATATTATGCCATTTATACTATCAGAAATCCACTTCTTATGATCGTTTATTTATCAATTATGTCAGAAAGTAAAATCTTAAAAAAATATTGCAAAATACCAACGCCAACTTTCTGAGTCATGGCCGGTCCCCAGAAGACGCGGGTTTTATTCCCATTTTTTCAATCGACTTTGTTTAATTTTTAAAATTATACTTACTTTTACTAAGTGATAGACCCGTATGTAGGGTCGTCTGGATAAGTACCACTGCGTTTCTTATTTCAGCCATGAAACAGTTCGCTGTGTTTCGGATTGAAGGGAAAGGTAGCCAGTGTAATTACTGGGCATGGACGGCATTTCATCTTAGGCCTCAGGATGACAATATCAAGTGATTTTGCAGGTATCTATCTATAGGCGACGGTAACCGCTTACCATCAAGTGGGCCGTCAGCTTGTTTGTCATCTATTAGCATAAAAAAACTCCTTATCTTCTACCAATATGTATTATTGAAAAAAACATGTTATGCCAGCGATGGCTTGGAATTCAAAACAAGAATTGAGATTGCAAATTTTAGCAGCAATTATAAAACTTAAATCTCCACATTTATCAGAGAAAATTACCTAGTGCATAAGCCATCACGCTAATATCTAGATAGCGTACGTATAAGGAGCTAACTAATGCATGGACATTGTTGCTCATAGTTGCTGCACTTAGAATCCCACTTAAGAATTATGGGTACAGTTTCAACTTTATCCACGGAACTAGCACGTATACGACCGCATACATCTGCTGAAACTCTAATAATAAGTACGCGTCAAGTTACTTGTTAAATATATTAGTAGACGCAAAGTTGTCAGCCCTTACGGAACTAAAATGAAGTACAGTCGGCGAAAAACAGACCATTAAAAGTTTGTTTCTAACAAGCAACAAATGATTTGCGAATTCCAAAAAAAACAAAATTCCAGATTTTCTTAAATACTTAGCTTGACTACTTCACAAGCAAGCTGTCGACGACCCATCTGGTAGTAAGTAGCCATAAGACGATTTTTTCTTTCAGGTGTATACTTGAAACTACAGATGCATTGTCATCTTGAGGCCTCAAATGAAATAGCTCTAAAGGCCAGTAATTACACTTTTCCTTAAATCCTTAAAACAGCGAACCTTTTCACGACTAAAATAGGAAAGGCTACAAAACATAAAACAATTAGGTACTACACAAGATAACTAGGATTGTTTTTTACACGCCCGGATTTCCAAAAATTTGGGACGTTGCGGAACCACAGCTGTCTTTAGGCAGACACAATCTAAAATGCGACTGGGCTGCAACTGGGTAAACCGCATACTTACATTAACTTAATCCAGAAAAAATTTTTATTCTGTAACAAAACGAAACCACACACAAATGCAGAGCACGAAATCTTTATGCAGACCGTCTACGAATAGTTTTAACAGTGAAAATAATTTTCAAACCATGTCTTTCTTTGCTGACAGTGCACTTCACATAGAAACACTTTACTTAGATTCTGTTGTTCATTAGTTGCATTAACTTCTTGATAGGGCATACTTTATACCTTAAGCTCAGGAATTAATTTATTAATACGTATGTAACAATCTGAAGCCTAAATGACTCAAAGGGCCGTAAATAAAATTTGAAGCTTTTAGGTAATAGGATAAGTAAGTGAAAACAATTAGAAGAATTGTACAGGTATAATCTAGAAAACAATTGTTGCCAATGGGTTCACTGACAACAAATATTTGTTGCTAATGGGTGCATTAGCAACAAAGGTTTGCAACTTGTACATTAATAAATACAGGTATATCTATTACAGGTATAGCCATTAACCATGAATAATGTTCAGTTACCGACGATTGCATTCTGGAGCATAAAGTTCGTAACGATATTTTATCGTGCAGCACACATAAATTAGCGAAGGAAGTCGTTACCGGCCGTCGAGATGACAACATGCACATTTAGCTGTAAAATTGTACAAAACTAATTATCTTTAGCACCGTGCAAGACACGGCGAAGCTATATTAAGCTAACTGTATAAACGAGCTTGCTCTAATGAGGTATTGACATGTATTGAGGTCTACTATTGTGTTTTATGCGTTCTAAAATTATAGAATATCGTACTAAGGTCACGGTACAAATTTTTAAAATTACCTTACAAATTTCGAACCTACTGCTTCTGAAGAAAACATACCTACTAGGAACGCCAGCGCTCTCGGCCTTCATGGAAATTTGATGGCTCTTAATCAAATTACCATACACTTCGTATGTGGGTCGATTTAACAGAATGCTAACATTAGTCACTGTTAAAATGAAGAAGCTGTACCTCTTGCTCCTAACATTAGTCAATGTTAAAATGAAGAAGCTGTACTCTTGCTCGAACATTTTTAAATTTCGAATCGCCATTATCGAGTAGTTACGTTAGCTTTTGTCTGGCTTTTGTTTGAAATTTCAAGCGTGCGTGAACGATATGATTACAATTCGAAATTTAAAAATGTTCGTGCAAGGGGTACTGATAACGCAACACTTCAATTTCGATTTTCGGGATTTTCAAACCACGTGATGTTAAAATTTAGTTACCAAATTTCACATTCATCATAACAATCCGTTTTGTCTTTCTATAGGTAACCCATTAAGAATTCAAATTGAAATAGTAATTTACGCTTTTATGTTTTCGATTTCAACAAATTAGAAACAATGAATTTTTTAGGCTGGTTGGCAAGTAACGAAAGGTGAAGCAATACTTGAAATTAATATTGAAAACTGTTGAAATAATTATTTTGACATTGAAAAATAAGCTGACTCCACTCTTACATGTCTTTTAAAGTTTAGACATCTTTCTAAATATATAGAAAAGCATGCTTAGATAAAATTTAAAGCCTTCCTACACGGGAGAATCACACAAGAAGTGTGGGCCATAACACCACCATGCTAGCCCAATGCGGGTTATTGGGTTAAAGCAGTTGCAGGAACAACCAGGACCGACGGTTTAACGTGCCTACCAAAGCACGGAGGAGCTCGAGGTAACAAACTTTAATTGACCCATCCCAGGATCGACCATGGCGAGAGTTGCTTTGTTATTCGTATCGAAATCAGAGCGCTCAAACCAATAACGCCACCGAGCTCCTCATTAATTACTCAATCATAATCCACTGTTAGAGAAATTCACTCCGATCTTTTTAAAATCTAGTATTCCTTTATCTTATCTTATCTTATCTTACTATGGGGCCATGACTAAATCACAGTGCACTTCGACCCATTGGGATCTTTTGTGCCTCCCCTGCATTTACTCTTCCTGTGTCCAGAATATAGTTGCCATTAGCCTTACTATATGGTGTATACATTATATTTAGGAAATTTTATGACGATTCCAAATATATAACTATCTAAATAGGTCTAGAAGACAATATTCGAGATATAATCGTTTTAGCCGAGCGCGAGCAACCTCCGCGCAAGCCCGCGGACAGGCCTGACCGATGCGCGGAATGCGGCGGGTACCGCTTTGACCGCGGAAGGGCAGTATATTCTTTAGTATTCCTTTAGTCACAAAATAAGATAAAAGACAAAACTCACTGCTCAGATTTCTAACGTGGCGTGTTTTAACGATTGTTTTTATAGTTGCATATTCTAAAATAACCGAGACCAGCTTAGCGTGCTTTCAAATAACAGAGGAGTTCGAAAATATTTTACATGTATGAATATTTGGGTCAAAACCGTAGCAAACATGGCTGACTGTTGCGGCTACTACCTCGTAAACATCACTGGTCAGCTTTAATCTTAGTGACTTTTCTGCAAATTCTTGCTGATTAACAGGCTTTTGTAATATTTTTGCGCTCAAGCGTTATTTTTTTAATTCTTTTAATACAAATCACGGCAATTGACCCTGATGTGAAGCGGAAGGGGAGTCCATATGCGAAGACAGCTAGTGCAGAATAGACATTGCACTAGCCGCCCCCACCTTGCCGGCCCAAAAGGTGCTTTTTCACGCTTGTCTTGAAGGACCCCATGTTATAGGACGGAGGGAACATATGTGCTGGCGAAGAATTCCAAGTTCTAGAAGTACGACAAAGAAACGAGGCCCTAAATTTCTTTGTGCGTGATGTTGAGGTGGAGACAGTGAATGCATGACTCCGAAGACCGGCACGCGTGCTCCTGAGCAGGAAGGGGAAGGTGGGATAAGGTCAAAAAGCTCTTCAGAGCACTCTCCGTGATAATGCCGATAAAAGGCGCTAAGCGACACAATGTCTCGACGCAATTGTAGAGGCTCAAGGTTGTTCGTGACCTCTACATCGCCAATGATACGGACAGCACGACGCTGCAATCTGTCTGTCTGTGTCTGTTATAACTTTCATACTTAGTTACTGAAGTAAACCGATCGTAAAAAAACTTAGAAACATAATACACCAATACATGAATATAACAAAACAAACAACTTAGCAGCTTCAAATGAAGTCCCTATTGAATATTTTAATTTTGTATTCCAAGTCTCCTAGAGTAGGTTTTGCTAAGACAGTCTTTAGAGCATGCCAGCAACTGGTCATAGTAAATTTGAATGTAATCAACTCATACGGAAGTGGTCCGTTAATGGCCTAGTGTGTATAATCGGTTAACAAGTAGGAAAACTAATCGATTCGACATGCAACTTCTCTTTTTCGTTATTCTCTGGACGTGTATTCCAACAATGTAGGCACAACCTCATATTTCACAATAATAATTGAATAAGGAAATCCATTTCTTAGCCACATTTAACTAAACTTATTTTTTATTTATTTTTTAATAAAACATCAAAGTAAATATTACCTTCCAAGCTAGTATTCATATTTTAGTGCTGCTACGAGAAATAATGAAGTGAACCAAATTCAAAATTCAAACTTTAATCTCTTCGTGTACATGATTGAGTCATGCCCGCATTCTGAATTATTAACGAGGATTTCAGGCATCTGAATTCATACCGCTTACAGAGGTGCACTCCGCTGTGACCACACGGACAACTTTTAATGGATCTCCTAAAATTCTACTAGTATTATAAAATTTATAATGAGGACCTGACAAAACTAATCTCGTTTATCGCAAGTTATATGCTTTAAATTAAAGGTTTTGTGGGGACTACAAAGGGATAGTAATAATACAAATAAATTATATTAGTTTGAAAGGAAAATTACAGATCACGGCAAATATCTCGACACCACCTGATGGAAGCAGCCCATACGCGAAGACACTTAGATCAGCATGAATATACTGCTCTAGCCACCTCCACCTTGCCGGCCCAAAATGTGTCTTTTCACGTCTCTTTGGTACTTAGCGGGATCATCTCATAAATGCGAACAATAGTCCATGCATACCGGACCTAAGTTTTGTAAAGCAGGTTTAATAGGTCAATCGTGATTCAGGACACCGAGCTTCCGAGAGCTTGTTTTTATCGTGGTTTTTATATAATTCCTGCCCACCTAGCATGACCACCGAAACGCGATATGATAAAGCTATTTATCGCTTTGAATTGTCAAAAATCATTGGATACATCCGCTATCTTGAAATTTTATCGTAACTGCGAACATGTATATATACAATAAAAGTTCGCAGTTTCGATAAAATTTCGAGATAGCGGATGTATCCAATGATTTTTGACAATTCAAAGCGATAAATAGCTTTATCATATCGCGTTTCGGTGGTCATGCTAGGCGGGCTGAAATTCAAATTACAACATATTTCAAGTTATAGTATGCAAATATTGTAGTTGTATAGATATATTAAGTTGTTCAGACGGAAAGTGTTCTGAAGAAACTTATCGGTATTCCAGTATCTTTCTTCCAAACTATTTTTACTAAAAATATGCATGTAATGAATCAGTGTTGTTAAGAAAAAAATCAACTTTTCTAACTATATATATACATTTTATACAAATGTATTAATCAATTTATGGCTACCTCGTTTTTTCGTACCTCTAAGTTAGTTAACTCAACCGAGAATGGAAACTGCTGGTACTACTAAAACGATAATTTTATAAAAGAATTTGTTATTTCACTAATTCGATTCTCGTGTAAAAGATTTTATTTTATACCAATTTCAACTGAACAAAATAATGAATTGTTAAATTATTATTGTTAAGGTAAAAGTTGCTTTCGGCTCACAACGATATTGATAAGGAAAATGTCGTTGATTGGATTACGTCATTAATTACGATCACAAGATAAACAAGAACAAAAAATAGATAATATCGTTTAGAAATTCAAGTTGAGTAACAAGTAGGTGGTGTCTTTTATATGACACACCTTCAAGGTTATTTTATGAGATTTCAAAAAATTGTTTTATATTCAGACCGAACCTGAAACCTTCCAAGTGGAGGCTTTGTCTATATCGCCGCCATCTTGTTGAATTTACGAATATACCGTTGGTGGGCGTGCAGTTTGCAATACCGCGTATTTACAAAAGTCGTAAAATTGAAATATCGCCCTAGCGAGCTCTTAGCGCTGATTTGCTTATACCAAATTCTCATTAAACAACACCCAGAGAAATCCCAAACAAGTAAAGTCAAATAAATGAGTAGAAATATCCAAGATATTATGTTTTTTCTTCCATCCTGTGAAATAAACAAAAAGCACATACGCGGTATTGCAAACTGCCCTTACGCGGTCTTGCACGCCCACCGACGATATCGTTTAACAACATGGTGTATTGAAAGTCCGCTCAATCAGATTTTAGACGGATCGTCTTGCACTGAAGAGTTTTGCTGTGATTGGTGATTTAAGGTATTTTTTTTAAATACCATTAATAAACAAAACAATTTCGTTTATAAGTGATCATAAAAAAACATAAACCTAGCAATAACTCAAACAGTCACACAAAAGCTCTTCGATTTAAAGGTCGCCTAGGCATCCACTTCAATGGCTAATTTAACCAGATGGCTGACATGACTTTCAGCCATCTGGTTGATTAGTTGTCCTTCAGCCGTTTTTTGGGTGGCAGCATTTAACTAACGGTCTAGGCACACAGTTGAGTAGCTAATTTCACCAGACGTCTACATGAGGTTACTAAAAATACGGTGATTTAATTATTTTAACAATTTTTGATACACTTTGTCCAGAATTTAACTCACTACCCACAGGCGAAATAAGAAATGCAGCAAATAGCCAAGTCTTTCACCGCTCGCTTTGCTTTATGGCGTGAAAAGCCAGCCCTGTTATTGGTCGCTTTATCGTACCGATCGCGGTACCGATCAATCACAGTACTGTGAAAGAATCATGGGTTAAAACCGGTATAGAAAAATAGACAACTAAGTAGAGAATATCGATAAAAATAGGTTATCAAAATTATTGATTATTTAAAGGAGATATTTTATACCCGGCCAGGCACACTATCTCAATAAATCAGGAAAAATCTCCTAATTCCGGGAAAATACTAATAATTCTCTTTAATACATAATTTGTTTGTTCAAAAGCTGAAATCTTTCGTCGATTTCACCGTTCTTTATTATGGTAATATGACGGGCGACAAAGAAGTCAACTAAACGTCACTAAAGTGCCACAGGCGCTTTTTTATTTGGGCTTGTGTTGCAGCTTTTTCTATGAAATTTCTTATTTAGTACCACGCAACAAAGCAAATAAAAAGATGATGGACAATTCAACGCTGGTCTGCATATTTTACGAATTTTTCAGAAAAGTGTACATAGACCTGGCTGGATCTCCATACATTTTTGGAACATCCTAACTAAAACATATTCAAATCGAATAGAACCATAATACAAGTTCCAGTTATTACATATGCCACCGGTTTTTATATTGAAAGCATCAAACAAAAATAAAGTAGGTCTGGTGGTGAATGCAAAAGGCTATTCTATGACGTACTGTAGCCTTGAGCTGTAGGTCGTCTTCTTGGGAATCTTCAATAGTGCTAAGTTTTTGCTCTCGTCAAAATTACTAAATCAGTTTTCACAGAGGATAAGTTTATTTAGGTTAGGTTAATTAGTAACACAAAACCTTTCATTTTTATCCGACTTCAAAAACAAGGAAGTTCTCTATTGGTTGGTATGTTTTTTGCTATGTATATGTTACAGTTAAAACTAGTTTTGAGATAAAACACGCTATTCCTAGTTAGAACTGTTTTCACTTAATGCCTTTGTTAAAACTAGAAATACCCAGTTAAAACTAGAATACACCACTGATAAATTTGATTTTCAGATAAAACTAGTTGTCTGTCCCAGCTCGCTGTAGTTAAAACTAGCACTAGAAAAACTAATTTGGGATTGAAAACAAGATATAGTTTTAAATATATTAGGATTTAAGACACTGAGAACCAAATAATAATCTAACACCAAAGGAATTCCTGTAGGTCACGTGATAGGTTAGACATTTAAGTAATAACAAAGGCATACAAGTAAAAACTAGTTCTAACTAGGAATAACGCGTTCTATCTAAAAACTAGTTTTAACATATACACCGATTACGCCGAAATTTCTGATCCGATTTACGTGATTCTTTTTTTTTCGATACCATTTGATTCCATATAAAAATATATTGAAAATCGAATGGGTACTTGAATACCTGGAATAGACGATTAATTTCGTCTATTTATTCGAAATTGCGGATCTTTGCTTTCCTATGCTTTTTTAGTGAAACGATACGATAGTAGGAAACAATCTAAGCTGACAGTCACCCATCTAGCTTTAAACTTAGAAAGTTATCACTAAAAATTGTGTAAAAATAATTAACACAAAAATAAAATCCGACTTCAAAACTCAATAATTAAAAGTACACATATTTGTTGAAGTTGGTGCTAACTTGTTAAGCAACGACTCCAAAAAATATGTTTCTAGGGGATAAGTACCTACTTAAATTTAATTATTTTATTCTTATTAGTGTTTTGAAGTCGGTTTTTACTAAACAAATAAAAGTACCTAACTTATAGATAGCTCCCGCGGTGTCTTCCTACCAAAAAACAGAAGAAAGCATTAAGTTATTACAGCTATGAGACGCATCCCTCTGCTCCCAATATAACGGCCTGGAGCCTTACCACCATCTTTATAAAAGCGATTCATATTCCGCCGCTAAAGGAACGGGCGGCGCGACTGGCAATAGCGTAAAATTCGCAGCGGGCGAATATTTGTTTCAATGTTCACTGTTTTTCAATTCACCACCTTTGGTGGGTAGACTGATTGGTAGCTGGCCGAGAGGTCTGAGCCCATCTACAGGCTATTAGGCCAAGGGTCTCGGGTTCGAATCCCAGTAGGAGCGAATGTTTGTATGATGAGTATGAGCATTTGTTCACGAGTCAAAGATGTTGATATGTTTATTTAGTACATTTCTAATATTTGTATACATATTATCAGCAATATTTTTCCGTCATCTAGTATTCATAACATAGCTAAGTAGTACTTATTATGGATAAAGATGATGTTTAGGTTTAGGCTAGAATGCTAGATAATAGGTGTGGGTATATGAATATTATTATTATTATAAACACACATATTGACGATCTAACTTGATGCTTAATTAAGGCTAAGATACAGAAAGTTGTCAGTTTAAGCAATTATATGTTTATTTAATCAGGTATACAAAACGGAATTACAACAATTGCACGTCTAAAAGCAGTAAAAAACCAGAATACATACAACGACAGGCTGTGGCTCCACAGCATGTGTACACAGCATGTAAAGCAGACGTCGAGACTCACAAATTATTAAACATACACAACTACAATCAAATTTTAATTACAATTATGTATGTTAACTAGGGCAGAAATATTCAAAGTATAAAAAAACTCGTGAGATTATTACTTCTGGAGTCATATCAAATTATGATTAGACAAATACTATCACATACTTAAATATAAATACAACATTAATGGAATATGATGTAATAAATAAATGATACTTAGCTAATATTATTATATGTGACATACTTAACTTTTTATTTAAATGTAGGTATATCTGATGAAAATATTTGCCTTAGGTATCTCACATTAAAATTTATGAGCATTCGCGTTTTAGCTACTAAATTATACTTTTGTCAAATATAGGTCAGCTTCATGTGTGCTTAATGCTTTTCATGATACGAAAATGCTTTACAAAATTATGCTTAAAGGGGTTTTTCAATTTATATTTGTTTTTGAAGCAGCATTGAGCTTGGACCTATCGGTTACTACAAAGATTAACAAAAAATCAACTATTCATCTTGTGTCACAAAAAAAAAAATAGGAATAGGATATATGTCGCTAATTCAATAAAAAATATATATCCGATTTTGTCATGGACAGCGTACCTACGCGCTAAGAGGAGTGAAAAGTATAGAGTGGTGATGAGGACTTTTCTAAATCTTACCTAAGGCTGTCGCCATAACAATAATGTAACCAGCAATATTGTTGTGTTCCTGCAGTTGGAGTTGAACCAGTTATTCTGTGGTTGAGGAATACGGGTATAGCTCGCTTCCGTCTTCGGCCTCATCATCGATTACCATCAGGTAAGATGAAGGCAAGAGTTAATCTTTTTGTTTATTCGACAAGGCTGGCAAACAATGGTACGGCCCGCCTGGTGGCAAGCGGCTGCCGCGAAATGACTATGACATTTTTAAAAGTTGCAAGCCATTTCTATAAACTAATAATGTTTAAATTTATTGTAGTATTGTCGTCACCACCCTGTATATAGCGGCTGCGCTACATAGACAGTTTGCATTGAGTAACCGAGAAATAATAGATCAGCGAAAAGTACAATGTAAGTAAACACGGAGCCGGGACAAGACACAGAAACGGCATAGTAGGTACGTGATGCAAATGCCTGAATCACGCTTACAAAGTTTCCGGAGTACATCTGTTTGATTACAAGTTCCAACGGTATATACTGGGACTGCGGTCCCCGAGCAAACACCTAGGTCTGCGGAAGATCTTCCGTTTTCGCTGAATGTAGCAAACCCAGCTACACACCCCACAGTATACAAGATAGTTTTAGCAGAAACAAACTTAATAAATCAGTCACGAGTTCCAGTTTTTCAAGAGGCATTCCCAAGAGTTTACTATCGATTATTTGTTGATGCGTAGCTCCCAGACAAATAACAATCCTTTTTGCGGGGTTTTCTTTAATATATAGAGGTTGAGAACCCTAGGGTTGGATCCCCGTACGTACCCTTGTTCGATTATATGAAGCTAAATTAAAACACAGAAGATAGGGCAATATTAATATAAGCTCATTTTTATGTGCTTGGATCAAACGATACCCTTAAAATGCGGCAAAAAATATGCTTTCAGTAAAATCATCGAAGATAGATTCAAATGGATGCTTCCTAATTCCGAACAATATAGTTCACTGAGATAGCCTTAGTATCATTATAGCTAAAACCATTTTGCCTTAAACCTTAAGAAAAGTTTTAATTTCATTATAAGTATTTGGAATTTCACGTGAGTTAAAAATAATGGTAATTAAATATATTATTTTTACAAGCTGATACAAAAATGCATTTTAGTTAGTTTTAAATGTCCAAGAGAAAAGAGCAAGCGTACGAATCAAACGAAGAACATGTCACGCTCAAGATTCTTCATCTAATGACCTCGTTCCACAAGATAAACTCTAGAAGAATCCGTATTTCGATAAATCTCGCTTAAACGAAACAAAGTTGAGCAGAAATAGCTTGCACTAAGCCAAACTTTTACCATTTGCGATCTGTTAAGTGTGTTGTTCTTATTCGTTCGTTTTGTTTTCAACAGGCTACAATATAGTATATTTTGTTTATGCTTTTAATGGGTTCAAAGTTTGCCTGAGTCTGTTAAGACACGCGATATGTTGTTGGCAAATTTGCGTAGAAGATTGTCTTCTTGTAATAAAAGCCTAATCCATCTTGGTATTGTTTTCACACAATTTGTTTATGGCTTTTATTGTGTCTGTGTACGTAGGTATATCTGTAAGAGCGGCAGCATTAGCAGCGATATATTTGTATTAAGTGTCATTGAAGGATTTGGGATTAGCTAGTTGAAGTAGCGGAAGTGAACGGACGGCCGAAAGGGTGTTATAGTTCTAGTATGGCGACCACGGACTGGAAAGCGCAAAGTACGACGGCCTCCCACTAGATGGATAGATGACCAGCCCCCTTATTCAGAAACTGTCGGATCACGAATTCTATTCAAAAAGTCACATGCCGGCTCGCTTTGACGCATTGTGATAAAAAGTGACTAGTATAGAGATACCGAAATTCGATTCTTTTCCGATAGTTGTGAATAACGGGGCTGGTCTGGGTCGCGGGTAACCGTTGGATGTAAGCTGCGCAGAACCATTCTGCTTGGAAGCCTTTGTTCAGCAGTGGACATCATAGGCTGATGATGATGATGATTGATCAAGGCTTTAGTCGAGTGTTCTGTATCCCGTCTACTAACCCTGTTCCGGAAATCCCGGCAACTTGTCTGATGAGTACGAACATTTTTCACGACTCAAGGATGTTTCTATGTTTATTAAGTATATTTACAATACTTTGATATGCATTATCTATATATTCCGCTGTACAATATCTAAAAAACGAGTACTTTATCAGTAGATAGCTGCTTAGTAGATTTGGCTTGAGATTAGGTGTGAGTGTAAGTATATTATTATTATTTTAAAGGTTTACATAGTATTTTTTTATTTTACCTTTTCATACCTCGAGAACTCAATATTAAGTACACGAATGATGAAACTGCAGTGAGTTCGATTGACACCAAAAATAACAATAATTATGTTTACTAAGAAAGTTTTTTGTTTTTTTTACGCTAAAATTTAACTAATGGTGTAAATTCTAAAACACTCATATTTGGAATAATCATCAAGAATCATAAAAGCTTCAAAAGAGATGTTTCAAAAATGTATTAAAATATATAACTTCTGAAAAAAAACCTAAAAATATGCAGAGCAGTATTCAAGTGTCCATTTTTATTTGCTATGTTGCGTGGTACAAAACTAGATTTTTTATAGAAAAAACTGCAACACAGCCAAAAAACATCATGGCGCCTATGTCACTTTGGTGACGTTGCCATCGTGAATAACGGTGAAATCGACGAAAAATTTCAACTCCTGTACACGCAAACTATGAATGAAAACGAATTATTAGTATTTTTCGCGGATGCAGATTTTTATGATTTTTTGAGATACTGTACATATACCTAGCCGGATGTGAAACATCTCCTTTAGATAAATAACTATCTTGAAATCGAGTTTGACACCAATAAAATGTAAAAAATAAAATTACTTACTTAATTGTCAATGTAACTCAAACCTCACATATGATGCCTGAAAATAGGCTATTCTTATCACTAAGCGAGTGGATCTTGTGAGTTTCAAGATATCTGTGACGCCAGACAAGTTTTAGCGGGAAACCACGTTATTGCAATCTATTTTTAGAATTAGCTCGTAATTTGAGTTATTATCAAAATCATAGATTTTATAAATAGTTAGATTTTGAAAATTTCACAAAAGAATGATGCTTATAACACGTTTGCGACAACTACAGAATTATCAAACAAGCCCGACCATATTTCAAAACGCGAAATAGAATTCTTTTAGTGAAAAAACTACAATTATGTTATATCTTCTTCCAATAATAAAATTATAATATTCTTACATTATATGAAAGACAGAAGCAAAACACTTTATAAGCCTATTATAACACCACTTGCTTTTATAAATACGGGAGTTTGAAATAATATTTATATAAAATATAATAATAAATAAAAATCTATGTTTGTATGACTGTCCTCTATGTGCTCGTACATCATTGATCAGATTGTGATGACAATTTCATAAAGTGTTCTGGGGATGCCCTTGAAGGCTCCTATTTATATTTTTATTTATTTATAAAACCTAACAGTTTTGTCTTAGCATTACAAAGCATGCAGGGTGCAGCTAGTAACTTCTCAGAAAACTCTGACCCAATTAATTAATTTATTTAATATACTCTATGACTCTAACCACCAAACTATGAGCAGTAAGATAATGCATGCAGAAACACAAAAATATGCTATCTTAGGAGACAGCGTTGCAATACCGAATGTGGGGTAATTATGTACAAAGCCGTGTGGTGTTGTGGATAGTTGAGAATGTCTTTCTCTTAGCTAAGAGAGAGGCTCATGTTATACGCCAGGCACTGAGCATTGTCTTTTTATCCTTTTTGTCATAATATAAACAACTTTAGTTGGAGTTACGCCGCCTACTTAACTACCCCATTACTCCATTCTTCTACAAGATCAAGATACGAGCTATGTCAAAAGAGGTCATAATCCTTCAGTGCTTTAATTTACTTTAAATAAAAGCAGAGTAATTACAGAAAAATCTTCCAAGTGAAATTAAATGAAAAAGTTCTTAAGCTGGAGCTAAGAGGTATTTGTCTTTGTTTCACTTTTTAAATTAAACAAAGAGTCCTGTAATGCGTCTCCATCTATCATTGACCCTAATCTCCTTGAAACAGCGTATCTACATAACAGAATCTTGACGACCTTATTCCAATACTAAAATAGACTTCGCGGCTCTTGAGAGGCGTTCGAGCAATGCCGGGAAATTTTGAAGAGCCCTGAATGGTCTCTCCTGGTTTGTTAGCTGACGTCAGCCTACTTACGAGACATCTCTGGTGAGAGTGTCTACACGTTCAATATCAATAAATGTGACGTGGAAATATTTTTTATTTATCTATAAAAGTAACTTATTTTAAATGACACAATAAAAATATCAAAGATACAGAATGACGAAATAATAATAATGATAATATTATTAAAAGCATTAATTATATACCTATTGCTAAAACAATTTGCCAAAAAAAAACTAAAATTACGATCATTCATCAATATCAATCAATCAATCGATACACTTTATCGTACAAGGATATGCGTAACAGATAAAATAATATAATAAAACTGAATACTATATGCGGCCTTATTGCTAAGCAGCAATCTCTTCCAGGCAACCTGCATGGAAAGAAAATAAAGTAAAAGGATACAAATGAACAGGGTGCAAAAAAAGAGGAAATAATAGTAATAATAATATTCATATTATTATACATAACGCAATCAATAACGCCATCTGTTCAGAAAACTAACTTATTTTAAGGAAAATTGATAATCTATCAAATAATCTTATTGGTAATAAAAATAGGAAGGCAAAATCTTATTTTAAATTAAAATTGTATAGCCAAATGTTTTTTGATACTCGTAAACCCTCGAGAATTTCCGAAAGGTGACGGTAGGTGTAGGTTTCCTGATAGAAATAGATTTACATGTCAAAATCGACACCGAGCTTCGGAATATAGGAGATTAATTATCGGATTACGCAGATTTGAACTGTACAATACCTCGGTGTCACGAACCAAACAAACCTCTATTTGTCGTCAAACAAGAGCAAAATTGGAAAATTGGCGTGGGACAGCCCTCGCGTTGTCGCCGTTTGACGTGGATGATGTCATCGAGTGCCTTCAAGCACTGGACCGCAAATGCTGACGCAGCGGCTTTGACGCCAAACGAACACTTGGCTCTTAAAAGACCCGCAGGTTGACGTCAGTAAGCTCGAGAGTCCTTCAAGCTTTTAGAGCCACGAACGTGTCTCGCCAACTCAGTTTTTCAAACCGTATAAGAGGTTATTGATCAAAGTGGTTGTTCCCAGTGAAAAAATGAAACGGACCTACCGATGGTTCGAGTTTAGACGGGGGTAAATAAGAGAACAATGAGTGATGCACACAAAGATGTTCCTCTTTAATTCGCAGCTTCCATTACAACTATACTAAGTGAAAAGTTTTATGTTATGTTAATGAAGCTTTCTAAGATTAGAATTGGAAATTTATATTTTGAAGCATTAATTCTGTCTTCATTGTCAGAATACAGTGTATTTATTAATAATTAATTTTCAATTCTGCAGTACTCTTATTTTGTATTGCTTTACACTTAGCCGGATTTATTATGTTCGATTTGTTCTGGTATATCTCTCTTTTAAATTTTCTAAATATCGTAATGCTGCGAAAGCGAACGTTGTAATTCAATTATTGATGTTATACAAACTTTTAAAGCCTCGAAAACTTTAATAAATATTTTTCTAGGAATTAGGAAGTTTTTAGTCGAATATTAAAGTTGGATCATCCTATGAAAATTATTTTTGTAAAATAATTGAAAACTGTAATATTTTTTCATTCTCATTCTTTTTTTTTACAAATACAAATAGTTTATTGATATATGTGTTAAATTGAGGAGCTCAGTGGCGTCGTGGTTTGGGCGCTCTCGTTTCGATTACGGAAACAAAGCCACTTTCGCCATGGTCGTTTCCGGGCTGGGTCAATGATTTGTAATCTCTAGCTCCGGCACAATAAGCCGTTGGTCCTGGTTATTACTACAACCGCCTTAGCCCACCAAGCCGCGGTGGGCCAGTGTGGTGGTGTTATGGTCCAAACACTTCATGTATTTTCTCAAGTAGCAATGACGTATATAGGCTGTCGATGATGATGATTTCATTTTCTATATTAAGATAATCTAGGTATAATATCTTATTTATGTATAGACGACAGAACATCAAGTGTAATAGTTTCACCACGAAAGCCGCCTCTATTAAGAACGGAATAAGGTCAAACTGTTACGCTTGATGTGCTGTCGACTGTACCTATATTTTATGACATCTTGGTCGTATTATTTGCATGGTAACAAAATACATACATACCTATTATTGTGTCAGAGGCTTGTGATTGGAAGACAAATTTCCTTCTGCGCCGAGTCTTGTTTTAAATGGTTTTGTGATAATCTTCTAAATTGTACATTTGCTATTTTTGACGTCTAAGACAAAAACATACCCCCTAAACGTTGATTAATGTTAGACCTGGCTAGCTGATATTGGTACTTTTATTTACAGTGGTGACATGTTGACAGTGATTATGATTTACGTTGATAGAATGCGACTAACTTCAACAAGCCGGTATTTGTAACTGAATCATATTAGGTACCAAAGTAATTTTACGGCGCAATACCTACTAAAACACTTATTTCCTAAAAAATTGAAGCTTTCTTTAATATTTTAAGTTCTGTCAAAGTCTTAAATTTTTTAGAAAAACGTCTAATTAAGACCTTCAAATTTAATCCGGGCTTAGAGTTTATGTGACGATTGAGTATTCAGCCGTTAGTCTTCAAAATAAAGTGACAAATAAATAATATTTCGTTAGTGGACAAAAATCCCTGCCTTACTTAAACTGGTATTATGAAAGGATAAAAATGCATGCAGCATCATTTCCAATCTTCTTCAAAAGTATCTGGTGGTAAATAAATTACATACCTACCTATTATTGTTTTTCTGTTCTATATCATCATGTATTAGAACATCGGTTTGTGTTTTCATATAGTTTATAATGAATTAAAAGACATACAAAACTATAATGTATAGCCTGTCCAGCCTCATTAGAATTGCAACGCTTTGCGAAAACTACCAACAATTACACAGGTATAGTTCTTAGTTCACACGAGAGAGCCGAATGAGTATGAGCATAAGGTCCACATTCAATATTTGAAGAGTAAGCACAATTTAATGCAGCAACAAAGTTAGGAGACGATGTCAAAAGGATGACATTAAACGCAGGAAAAACAGTACATCAAAGTAAATGAGCGACTTTGTGTTACTGTTTGTGAGTCGTTCTGTTTTTAGAAATAAATGTCTCTTTTAATCTTAATGTATGTTTACTGAGGTGATCTATTTTGAATGTAAATATATCCGACATTACACTAAAACTATAACTATATTTGATTTATCTTGCTAAGATAGTTTATAGGTAATTTTACAAAACAGATTTAAATTCAGTAATATTTATAAAAATAGGGTTCAGGTCTGTTTTTCCCAATATTTGTCAAAATCCGAAGATAAGTAGTTCTTTATTAATAATTTTGGCAGATTTTGTTATATTATGAAAAATATTAAATGACGAGAAGGATTTATTGCTTCATACCATGTCTTGATGTTCAAGAAGTAGCTTTGAACGTCGCACATCAAATGTAAATGGTTAGGATGTAGAACATTTTGCTTTTTATGATATCAATACGAGATATGACCTTTTTGTGTGGGAAAATAAAACGGGTTTACGTTGTCGTGTTGGTACTTATTATATTTGAGGGAATATAATTTTAAGAAGATAAAATGATGATAGAGTTAAGTAAGTACGAACCTACAAAAAAAAATTGATTAGAAATCAAACGTACATTTATAAAATCTGTAGAACGGTGTTTTTTATTTTTAATGAGAATAAGTAAAATTTTTTTTCTGTCCATTGTAATAAGCGCCAATTACTTATTTATTAAATATTATTGCACAAAAAGTACAAGGGCTTACATTATTCATTAGGTATTCAAATCAGTTTTGATAACATAAAGTAAAGTATTGGCATTCAAACTAAATCTCATAATCCAAACAACCAAACTCTAGTTTCTAACGAATTAATTTTGAATTTGTAGTTTATTTTATACTAGATATAATTATGTCAATGCTAAGTTAAAGCGGTGGTTTCATGTATACAAAAAAACCATCATAGACATATCTTGTGTGAAACAGCTTCCTACTTATTAAAAAATTAATAATTTTTGTTCACAGGACAAACTGATTAAAAGTGACGCAATAATTTTCCGTTAACAGGATTATGGCCGAAATCAACATGCTAATTTTCGATTATTTGATGTATGAAGATATCTACACATCATTAATTCACATCTGTTATTTTAGTGGAAGTATCCTTTGGGATATATACAACGAAATTTTCATATGTAACTCTCGCAACAATGTCAATATTACAACTAAAACCACACAGCAAGGAACATAGCAACATTCGCAATTATCGGTGTGAACTCAGTCCCACATTCAATACGAACAACAATTTATAAATGTAGACAATTCCCAGTGCAAAATAAGCTCAACACTAGAAAAACAGATCTAACTTCCGTTTTTAACATCGTACAAGTGCTGGAGTTCTGTAAAACAAAAACAAAACTGCACGGTGGAAGCACTGCACCAGATTTGCAATTTGAACCTAATTTTGATGTAATAAGGTCTGAATGCGTGTGGTTAGGTCAAGTTAACCTTTTCATACTACGATGGAATGCAATTGTAGTAGACAATGGAAAAATTAACCGTCCTCATGCTGTCAGCGCTCCACAGAGCTTTGTTTTATTAGCATTATTTTAATTATGAAGCTGCAGTTAACTGTGTGAAATTATACTTTTTGTAACCATTAATAAGGTCTGAATAGCTTTAACGGGGTAGGAATTACAATACAGGCAGAAACAGTTATGAAAATAATGCTTAATACATTTAACTAGCATATTTTCGTTCAAGTAATTGTAAGTATATGATAGTGTTTTAGACAGCAAGTGCAGTAAACTAGCATACTGTCCGCCTGATGGTAAGCGATTATCGTATTCTGTAGATGCTCGTAGCCTGTGAGAATCAAGAGAAAGCAGTTGCTAGATGATTAACAAATTAATTTGTATAAAATGACAATGAAAGTGAATTAATTGCAATAAACTTAAATAATCTTGTAACGGTTGACAGTTAAATTGTTTACAACTTTATTATTTCTTATCCCGAAAAAACGTGCTGGTGTTATATTCTCTAGACACTATACAACAAGTTTTATATTTAACAGATAATAGTCTTTGTTAGCTGCAACCTTTTTTAAGGTAGAGGTTCTACTGAAACATGAGAAATTTCTTTTCATTTATTTGAAATCGAATTATCTACTTCTACATGTCTGCTCTGTACAAAGTATTAATTCTGCGAATACCACAAGAGTATAAATAACAAACTTAACATTCCCAGTACTTTATCCTTGAAACCCTATACGTTTGCATATAGCCAGGGAAAGGAAAAGGGAAGGGTAGCCAGTGTAATTACTGGGCATGGACGGCATTTCATCTTAGGCCTCAGGATGACAACGCACCTGCAATATCAAGTGCTTTTCCTTGTTATTGCAGGTGTCTATGACCACCAGGTGGGCCGTCAGCTTGTTTGCCATCTAGTTGTATAAAAAAAAAAATATAGCCCCAGTCAACAAACCTCAAAGAAGTCAAACAATAACCGTAATTCTCTTGCAAATTTCAAGGAAAAACAGCGAGAAACATATGGCGAGCGTTATCAATGTAACGCGTCCTCATTTATCACTGGAGTGAGATATTACGTATTATTCTTAGACAATATCACACCTTGAGGCGTATAAGAAGGAAGATAGCGATATTGGAAGGAGAGGGGAACACGATGTTTGATAGGAAATATTGTATTTATTACCTAAATTCTACTTAAATGTAAAGTTATAGTTCGCTAATTTGATTTTAGGCATTAAGAAAAATATAACGGTTTGCGATATTTTTGGAGAAACAATATTTTGTTTCTCCAAAAATATCGCATTTTTTTTATTTAAATTTTAAGTGTGTAGTATTCCATATACTTAAAATTTAAATAAAAAAATTGCCTCAGTGTGAGTTCCGCATCATATGCTATGCATTTGCAGTACATACGGACAACAATGACGCTGCTGTTATTTTCAAAGGATTTGACAGTTGAACGCAGAAGCGATAGTCAGTAACAGTATGGTTGTTGTCGGCTGACTGTGAAATCGACGGGTTGTGCGCATCCACAGCCATCTGACAGCATCCATTTTGTTTTATCGGGCTGGCGACCACGTTTTCTTCGGAAAACGAATTCGTCTTGCCCAATCACCGTACAACGTTGCCGCAAGTTATTTGCAGATTAATTTTACTATAGACAAAATTCGTAATAACGAGATGCCATTAAATAAAGAAGAAGAAGGAACATTATAAGAACGTCAAACGTTGCACAAGGGCTTTTTGTCTCCTTTGAATTTTGAATGTAGAGGTACATAATTGACTGTAAAAAATATTTAATACATTACCTTTTTGAACAATAAAAAGGCGGTAATTGCTTATTGAGTTTTCAGATTGGTAAGCTTTAGGCAAAAGGTAATTAATCAATGGTTATATAATACTTACTTCGCCCGACATTAAATTCATTTCAATGTAATATTGATTTATGAAAACAACTTTTATTTTGTGTTATCCGAAAATGAACCCAATGTTGACGAGAACATTATGAAATAAACTCGAATATTAATATTTTACGTTTATAACAGCAGTATTTACATTGTTTCGTAGCCTTTCGATTTTCAAGCTGCCCTTCAAACCGTTTTGTAACTTTAATAGAAACTGACAACTTTACAAGTCTATAAATAAGTTAGGTACTGATCAAATTTTAATCAAAATCCTACCACTTCAAGGCGTAAAGCCAACAAGTTGTGGTATGTTTTGGGCACTTTGGGAATTGAACTTTAAAGAAGGTTAGTATTTAGGAGATAGTTAATTTCTCTCTTAAGCACTAGCTTTTACTCATGACTTCGTACACATGAATGTGGGTTCTATTCCACGTAAACTAGAAATTTTCCGAGATGAAAAATATTCAATATTTTAGTCCAGAATATAATATATCTTAGTTACCAAATTTCATCGTCATTACCACCCAATATACGTCCTACTGCTGGGTACAGCTGCTGGACTGCTGAGTGTAGGAAGGCCTACACGGGAGAAACACATGAAGAGTTTGGGACATAAAAACCAGAGCGTTCAAACCACTACGCCACTAAGGTCCTCCAAATTGCGGTTATGATATTAGTATGAATCAGGATATAATTGTTGGAAAGTAGGTTAATTATTTCAGACTCGTGTAGCACAGCGATATTACAGAAAAACATTTAATTTGGAAACATGCTATTTGGATACTAACTTTACTGCGGAAAATAGAAAAATAATCATTTTTACATCCAAAAAGGTAAGCAAGCAAGCGTATACAGTGTGGTGACGACAACATAAAAAAAAAAAAATATAACATGTGATAATTACGTCATAGAAACGATTTACAACTTTCAAATAACATTGGCTTCATTATTTCATAGAAATGTTATAAAACTATCAAATGAATAATATGTATTTCAAAGTCACAACACATTTTTATGATATAATATAGCTCTTGTTTTAAATTATTGTCGTCAACACCTTGTATATGGTCCGACTGATAGCAAGTGGTTACAAGCTCATAGATGCTCGTAGCACCTTGGGCACTGTGAGTAGTGCCCACAGTGAGCTTTGCCTACCCTGTAAATATCAAGAGAGTAACAGAAAGTGTTGACAGACAAAACTCCTTCAGTTGAACATAAAGGAGTGTTACTCAGCTGCAATCCTCGGTAAACAGAAGGTGCTATCCCATCATGCAAGTATAAACTGGAAAGCGCTAAGTTGGACGGCGTCCCACTAGAATTCACTAGATGGACAGACGACCTGGTCAGGGTCGCGCAGAACCGTTCCATTTGGAAATCGATGGGGGTGGTCTTTGTTCAACAGTGGATATCATAGGCTGATATGATGAAGATGATTGAAAAGTCATTTAATATTGAATTAAGTCCTTATAGCACGTTTTAAACACAAGAAAAACTAAATTGAAAAATACCGATTGCAGTTCATGTCGTATCTCTACAACAGAGACAAACATAGACAGCCAAGAGATCGACATAAAGATATGTGAATAGGTTTACGCGCAGCGTTGTGCTTAAACGTCAAAATCAGTGGTGGCTCGTCGTCAAATATTTCTGTTAGTGAATCGCACTGCTAATCGTCTGTATATCTATTTAGAGGGAGGCCAGTCGAGTACTAGATACCACTATGGTTTACATCTTTTAAAAAGTTATCTAATGTAGTATGTCGTCGGTGGGCGTGCAAGACCGCGCAACAGCAGTTTGTAAATACCGTGTATCAGCTTTTTCTTTATTTTACAAGAGGAAGAAAAAAGTTAAAATCTTGCATATTTCTACACATTTCTTTGACTGAACTTGTTTGAGATTTCTCTGTCAACGCTAAAAGCCTGCTAGCGCCATATTTCAATTTTGCGACTTTTGTAAAGACGCGGTATTGCAAACTGCTCATTAGGAGGTCTTGCACGCCCACTGATGATATCTTGATCTCATCATTATTTGAGTTTGAAACCTGTGTGATTTTCTTACTTTTACAAAAATATGTACCCACGTCAAACGCTACTGTTGCATTACGAAAGCCACCTCTATTACAATCGAAGTAACGGCCTCAATGTCAAACTGTTATGTTTGATGCGCTGTCCACTGTACGTTAATTTATAAGCACGAAATACTGTCGTATCTTTTATCAGACGAACAGAATGATGCATATTGCATTATGCCTCGTTAGTCAATGCGATACGGCTCAAAGTCTATTACAACATTTTGACGCTCAATGTACACTTATTCAGAGGAACGCAAGTAACCTCACCGTGTATAATATCGAGTACAATATATCAGCCGTGAGTGAGTGGCGGGTTTCTTCGTACGTATATTAGTTCTGCCCTTACATTTAGTAGCTACCTTTGTTTTACGTAACACGAAAGTAAAAGCTTTCCTGTGAGTGTTACGAGTTGAATCTGATGCGGATTTGCCCATCTTTTTGCTTGGTTAACCTTTGTACTGTTTTGTATTACGAAAGGAGATGATTTTTGTGTTTTTGGCGAACATGGACTATAAAGTAATGATTATTAAGATTTACATATAAAGCATATTGCAAAAAAAAATGCAAGGTAAAAAATATAATATAAGCTAACTAAACTATTAGGTTGGAATGTTGGAAGCTGTTTGACCTTATCCCACCTTCCCCCTTCCTAGGTACTCAGGAGCACGCGTGCCGGTCTTTGGAGTCATCAATTCACTGTTTCCACCTCAACATCACGTACAAAGAAATTCAGTAGCTCGATTCTTTGTGGTACTTCCAGAACTTAGAATTCTTTGCCAGCACATGTGTTTCCTCCTTCCTATAACATGGGGTCCGTCAAAAGAGGCGTGAAAAAGCACCTTTCGGGCCGGCAAGGTGGAGGCGGCTAGAGCAGTGTGTGAACTGCACTAGCTGTCTTCGCATATGGACTCTTCTTACCGCTTCACATCAGGTGGTGGTGAGTCATTTGTCGTGCTTTGTATGAAAAAAATCATTTTTCAAATGTTAACACATTATTAGCTTTTCATTTTAATACTTTTCAAACAACTAATGATATATAATATAGATAATGACGTCACCTAATGATGACGTGTCCTTACACGTCATTATTAGGTGACGTCATTATTGGAGAGACAAACCTTGAGTTTCTTGACAGTTGTTCAGGACAACACCCCTGGTAGATATACGAACGGGTGACATAGAATTGACCTTCAATAAGTTTGATTTATATGTACCAAAGTTGCATAAAAATAATTAAATGCAAATGCATCTTTAGAAACACTTACACAAAAACAAGCTGACATAATTAAAACGACTGTTTCACCATAGTTTCATTTACATCTTAATTGTAATTGTATAGTCGACAGCACATCAAGCGTAACAGTTTGACCTTGACCCTTACTGCGTTCGTAATAGAGGCGGCTTTCGTAGTGCAACTGTTACATTTGATGTGCTGTGTCTGTACGAAAGGGAATCTTAGTAGATATTTACAAGTATTTGTACAATACAATACAATAAAAATTCACGAAAATGCTAGCAAAAAAATAACCACTTTTGTTAAATTGGACGTGTCAATTTTATGTCAATTATAAATCAAAATTTGGAGTTTAAACTTTTTCAAATTATTCTGTGTAAATCAAAATGGAGTGGGTCTTATCCAGATCCCAGGCGTAATAAGAGTCTTGTTTCAGTGACACTGTTTTAGTTACCGTTGACTGTGCAATAATTCCATTTCCAACCTTGCGGCTATGAAGTTACAATCTAATTTCATAAATAGTTACCGCAGAGACGCGCGACCTCATATTTTTATTTGAAACTCTAATACCAACATTGTTTCTTGTTCCGGAGGTAATATTCTTTTGCGGAAAAAGATTATATGTACAGTCGACAGCACATCAAGTGCAACAGTTTGACCTTAAGACCGCCCTTACTGCGTTCGTAATAGAGGCGGCTTTCCTAGTGCAACTGTAACACTTGACGTGCTGTCGTCTGTACTAAGTCTTTAGATATAAAAGTATATTCTTTTTCATCCAATGCAAGTACAAGTAAAGCCATGAGGGTTTTTTATGCGACAAGGAAGGTTAACAATCGATCGACCCGCCTGATGGTAAGTGTTTACCGTAGCAGACGCTCGTAGCACATTCGGCACTTTGGCATATCCATACTTCTCACACATTGCCAACCTTATAATATAAATAATGCGTCAGAATAAATTAGTACCATCAAGTTAGCTTAGGAAAAATCCTAAGTTTTCAAACTAAAAGAAAACTTGTAACGGTGTTGTATTTTAAGAACAACCAGACTTAACATAATAAGATTCTTCAATAATATTAGGTTGGGGAAAAAGTCTTTTCGCATTATAGTATGTATGAACTTGTAATAAAATCTCTTTGGCTGTACTATTTGTATCTGGCTGGTTTTGGTATCATTAAAAGTTTAGAGTTTAAAAAAGATAATTCCTAATTCAAATTAGGAAAATGTGTGTTTTTCATTTGTTTTTCGTACTGTCAAGATGAGTGAATCTAATAAAGAAATTCGATACATTTTAAAATTTTACTACAAAAAAGGTAAAAATGCAACAAAAGCCGCGAAAAAAAATTGCGATGTTTATGGGCCTAGTGCAGTGTCTGTGAGAGTAGCACAAATTCGGTTTAAGCGTTTTCAATCTGGAAATTTTGATGTCAAAGATGCACGTCGCTTTGGTCGCCCTATTACGGATAAAATTGATGCCATTTTTGAAAAACTGGAGCAAGATCGGCATATTAGTAGTTACGACGTAGCTGAAGAACTGGGAATTGACCACAAAACAGTTTTGGCGCATTTAAAAAAAATGGGTACACAAAAAGCTCGATATTTGGGTACCTCACGAGCTCACTTAAAGAAACCAAATGAACCGTGTACTCATTTGTGATTCTTTATTACGACGTAATGAAACCGAACCATTTTTGAAGAAGCTTATAACTGGTGATGAAAAGTGGATCACGTACGACAAGAACGTGCGAAAAAGGTCGTGGTCAAAGGCCGGTCAGGTTTCACAGACTGTGGCAAAACCCGGGTTAACTCGCAACAAGGTGATGTTGTGTGTGTGGTGGGATTGGAAGGGCATTATTCATTATGAGCTGTTACCACTAGGCAGGACCATCGATTCTGAACTCTAGTGCGAACAACTGATGAGATTAAAGCAAGAAGTTGAGAGAAAGCGGCCGGAATTAATCAACAGAAGGGGTGTGGTTTATCATCATAATAACGCTAGACCTCACACATATTTAGCCACTCAGCAAAAATTAAGAGAGTTTGGCTGGGAGGTGTTAATGCATCTGCTGTATAGCCCTGACCTTGCACCTTCAGATTTCCACCTGTTTCGCTCTCTTCAGAATTCTCTAGGCAGTGTCAGGTTGACATCACGAGAGGACTGCCAAAACCACTTGTCGCGGTATTTTGATCAGAAGGCCCAAAATTTCTATAGCAATGGGATCATGTCCCTACCTACAAGATGGCAAAAAGTTATCGAACAAAATGGTACCTACATACTTTAGTTAAATGTAATGTTAGATATAAGAAATAAATAATTTGTAATGTTTAAGTTTCCTTTTCAATTTTACGAAATTACTATTTGTTTGATTAAATTCAAAACGATAAGCAAATGTCAATGTCATTTCTCTCTCTGGTCTGTTTAACTTTTTCTTCGTCATACAGCCAGCAAGTTGGCTGTATGTCACCAATTGAAATTTGTTTGTCTATGCCTACTGCTTTTAAAATAAATGTTGAAAAGTCATAGAGTAAGTTTTAGCCTTTTTCCTGCAAGCATAGTGTAAAGAGGATTTTAAAAACAAAGTAAAGTCGTTTCGAAAATGTACGTTGGTGGTGGTGTGATATCTTTCGACCATTCTGGGTTGAACAGTTGACCGAATAGGTTGTGTAAAATAATAAATCAGTATTTGTGAGTCTTTCTTTATTATTCCTGAACACTTCTAACAGTAAATAAACTATATTACCTATTATATTATTATAATATACTATACTATATTATTATACTATATTACCTATAATAACCTATTATATTATTGTGATCGCCAGAAACTAAAAAAAAAAATTGAAGCTTAACACGCATACCTACATGATACCACTTCATTGCCAGGAATGTCCAAAGTTCACTGAATATGACTAATTAAATTATTTGTCAATCAACAAAATTGAAAACTAACTTCGATTCAACGAATCATGGTCCGGGATTAGTCTAAACACGACACAAGAGCGACTTACCCAATTAATGTGGGATCAGCAATCAATGTAACTGTCTCAATAAGACATATTTATCCATTTATTTGGTGATCCAATCTTCTTGATCACGTAACAGATAATGTCAGAGCATTAATCTGCCTATTTAAAACGCGTTGATTATTTAATATTCTATAAGTAAGATATGGCCTTGATTCACTCGAAGATATCATCAAGAATCGATAAATATTAACAAGCATTCATTACATAATAATTTAATTCACTGTTTCTAGTCTCCATCTCAACATCACACACAAAGAATATTAGTGATTCATTCTTTGTCGTACTTCCAAAACCTGGAATTGTTTGCCAACACATAATACGATCCCTCCTTCCTATAACATGAATTGAATAGAGGCGTGAAAAGGCCACTTATACGCCAAGGTGGAGGCGCTTGAATAGTGTGTTCAATCTGCACTAGCTGTCTTCGCATATTATTATGGACTTATCTTCTTACCAACGAACACTTACACCTCAGCTGAAGTTGAGTCATTTGCCGTGCTTTGTTTATCAAATAAACATTCTCAATAGTAGGCTGCGAAACATTCTCAATAGTAGGCTGCGTAAGATGATATATGTGTTTAGGACACTGAGGCATATTGCTAATGAGGATGTACGTAGATCTCTATATTTTGCACTTGTTCAGTCCTTAATTACATACTGCATCACTTCCTGGGGAGGTGCACCTAAATCAAACATCATAGATCTAGAAAGAACACAGAGAGCTATACTCAAGGTCTCCTCCTTTCGTTCTTATAGATTTCCCACTTTTCTATTATACAGTCAGGCTAAAGTTCTAACAGTGCGTCAATTATTTATATTATCTATTGTTCTCAGACAGCATAATGTACTAACTTACAAAAAACCCTCTGAGACCCCTATACGTAGGCGTCAAGTTCCAGTAGACCGAAGTCTACACAGGTTCTCAACTAAATTTTCGCAGAGGTACTTCTGTTTTCTTGGTGGTTTTCTTTATAATAAAGTAAATAGGCAACTAACAATATACCCCTTAACTAAAAAGAAATGTAAAATGAAAACTTCCGAATGGCTCCAAACACTTAATTATACTGAGACTGAAAAGTTATTAACTGTACGTTCTTAATATTGTAATCGATATTGATACCACATCAATTACTATTAGTAAGTTATTTTATTTTATCAAACATCAATGTTTGGTTCCTGTTAACTTTACTTATGAGTGCTTGGCGCAATTAATAATGATAATAATAAAAAATGCGGACAGCTCGCATCATAATAGTATGTAAGTATTGGATATTTTGTTGGTACCACCAAGGTATCGCCTATGACCTATGTCAGTGGCTCCTACTTCTGATGCGGAAAATGTTATACCTGCTATATTCGTAGCGTCGGTGGTGAAAGTACCATGCCGTAATGAAATGTTTGTTTCCGTCCAAAATCTACTACCAAAAATGTATTCTTTGGGGGGTGGCCTGATGACCTGAAATACAAGCTTTTATAAGCTTAGATTAGGCATCAGTCTCCCACAATAACAATTTGTATGCCATAATGTAGTGTAAGCTGTGAATATGTAACTGTATATTGTGGTGAGAAAATAAACGATTTATTTATTTATAATAACATGTAAAATAATTGGATGCTCAGAATCCAACCCGGAACCCAACATTGTTATGGCGGCAGATTTAGGTAGGATGGTGGTAGCTAGCTAGGCGGCCATATAAAAGCCCTACCACCAACCAAACTTAGCAGAAAATTTCCGCCCATAGGAATTGAAACCACGGACTTTTAGATCTGAAGTAGGTGGTCTCATCAACCACAGAGTTGGATTTACATTATTCCCGGGGGTGACCCGCTTTCTTTTAGAGAGTTCGAACCATGAGGGAGCGACAGACCTGAGGGAATCCATCCTCATATTGTAAGTAAAAATATATTAGCTGTGCCTATTTTATAGAAGCTGACTTACGTACATTTCAGAATTATTCGGCATCATCACGTAATTTCTTATTGATTTCATGTAAATGCTCTCAGTTCTCTATAGCCGCCTCAGGCTTAGGTATACCAATATTAATAGCGTACAATAAGGCTGATTGAGGTCTGTTTATATTACGTCTAACGGAAATTAACTATGCAAACCTACTAAAAACGTTATTGTGTTATTTAAGACGGCCGCCTGGTCGAGTAGTTAGTATCCCTATCTTACCTTAGTAGACCCGGGTGCTGTGTGGAAATCTCGTTAGGGGCTGATATTATAATGATAACAATGTTTTGTTCACGAGTCACGGATGTTTGTATGTCTATTTAGTATATTTCTTATGTATTATTATGTACTAGTTTCCCCCAGCGGTTGCACTTGTGATGCTCACAGAAAAAAATACTTTTTTTCAAAATTCAGAAGCATTCTCACTAACTCGCAATTGAATATCTAAACTGACAATATCCCAAACAATGCAATAAACTCCTAAGTGAAGCTAAACTAATCTCTGGATGTGTTATGGCTATAACAGAACTGAAAGAATATTTACGTGAAATAATACTGTTTGCCACAAATTGCCAGCACGCCCTCAGCGCCAATCCGTAACCTTATATTTATCCAATATGAAAGAAGTATATGTCCTAATCTAGGCTATAGCCTCTATTATATGCAGATAAAATTATTCACAAATTTTATCTACATCCTTTCAGTCGTTCTGGCGTGATTGAGTAACAAATATCCATCCGAACTTTCTCATTTTTAATATTATTAGGATTCTAACTTAGAGCACCTCGAAAACAATCTTTTGTCAATCGAACAAATCGTGTCATACAGCCTTATTGTAGATAGTGCCCACCAGGCTCAACAAAACACCACCTTTTTACAGTTAAACGAACGTAAACAAAGATTCGGACCTTTTTCGTATAAAGTAACGAATTTCTGCTTGAAATATTCCATTTCGAAACGTTCCAATATGTAGCCTTTTCGTAATAACCGTTGATAATATTAATGCTACCTCCTTTACCTGAAGAACAATGACGGACGAACAGTATTAGTGTAAATTTATATCCTCTTTTGTTCTTTCGGTTGAATTGTGACGTGGTGTGGAGAGGAATTCGTTATTGGATTTTACAGTCGTCACGGTTAGTGAACACGGCTCTGAGGAAATTATTTCAAAAGTTACAATCGAGCACGGATGCGCAGAATTCGATTCAAGTTCTATGCATGGGCATAAGTAGATTGACTGGAGCAATATCCTATTCAGAACTCTCGTATGCAAAGCCTTAATAGCCAATACCCTGAACTACAAATATGTTTCCAAATGCCACTAGGCAATTTAGCGCAAGGAATTTCGTTATGAAAATTGTTGAAAAATCACAATTAATAATTATTTGATACAGAGAGGATAAACTTTCGACAAGGCTCTAATCCAATAACCAATCGGCGCCACATATATATAACAGTTCAACTTTAAAACCGCCTTTACACCATTAGCAATAAAGGTGGCTTTTGTAGTGCAACTGATATACTTGATGTGCCGTCATTTGTATGCTACTAACTCTACATAAGTTTATTGTTAAAGAAATAGTTTTACAGCTCTAGTTTCAAGATCTCTTACGCCAGTCAAAAAATATAATCCTCAACGTCATTCACACAAAATGAATTATTATTGTTCGACACAATTTTCCAATCACTGTAATAAAAATCTTCACCGTCGCCATTTAAAACTCCGACAAAGCCATTGTGCTTTGGAATTGCCATATAATTATCTGAAAATCAAAGTTAATTTTCACAAGTCACAACTAAACCCTTCCTGGAATCCTTGTAAGAGAATGGGACACAGAATTTTACAATGGAAAAGAAGTCATAATTAATCAATCTTCGGTTTCATTCATAGCGCTTCTTTAGCACGAACATTTTGAATTTTGAATCGCCATCGTGTCGAGTAGTTACAAAAAAATGTTCGTGCTAGGGGTACAGGAGTTATGTAGATGGCGTTAGCTGCTGCGTGAATGATAAAAAAATCCTCAAAAAATTCGTCCAAACGCTGGGCACAAGCTGACATGGGGAAAACAAGAGAAGCTTAGGCCACAATACCACTACTTGTCCGATGCGGCTTAGTGGGTGAAAATATTTCCCTATTTTAATAGTACTATTATTTTGACTTTTTAGACAATAGGGTGGGTGAGTCACTTTGACAAATAGGTGCACGCAAAGAGAATATAGAAGTTTTTTTTGTACAAACAATCCCTTAAACTTGTTTGCTTGACATAACCGCCGTGTGTCTCAAACAAAGGGACGCTCGCATAATAGATGGCGACACGTTTCTAAGGTAACAGCTCTTCCATTTTTCGCACGCTCGATTAATCACACATTCGGGCGGACACTGAGTAGTGGCTATATCGACTAAGCCGAATATACTGTCTCTATAATATTGTGCGCTAAAAGTTACGAGAAGGAATACTATCCAGGACCACTGCAGAGTCACAAAAATTTCATTTTGAAATAAATGTTATTCTCTCTGTAATACATAAGATACTAGGTGGTGGGCCCGTATGTAGGGTCGTCTGGGTAGGTACCACCGCCTTTCTTATTTCAGCCGTGAAACAGTTTGCTGTGTTTCGGATTGAAGGGAAAAATAGCTAGTGTAATTATTGGGCATGGACGGCATTTCATTTTAGGCCTCAGGATGACATCATAATCAGCCTATATACGTCCCACGGCTGGACACAGGCCTTCCTACATGGGAGAAACACATGAGGAGATTGGGCCATGACACCACCACGCTGGCTCAATGCGAATTAGTGGGTTAAAGCGGTTGCAGTAACAACCGGGACCAACGGCTTAACGTGCCTTCCGAAGCACGGAGGAGCTCGAGATTATAAATGTGACTGACCCATCCCGAGACCAACCATGGCGAAAGTTGTTAGCACTCAAACCACTACGCCACCGAGCTCCTGCGATATCAAGTGATTTTCCCTTGTTATTGCAGGTGTCTATAGGCGACGGTAACCGCTTACTAAGAAAAAAATAAATTATGTAACATTTTTTTTCTGTTTCACTACTGTTGGATTAATTTGTGCCACTGTTGTTTGTTGACAGGAGCTCGGTGGCGTAGAGGTTTGAGCGCTCTGGTTTCAGACTCAGAGCCACCACACACCAACCTTTACCAGGTTACTCCTCAGAACGAGGGCCTCGCGGGGTAATCACTATTTGCGCTACACTAAAACAGATTAGCTACACTAATTGATTTAACGGTAAGTTCAGAATCCGTCTTAAGTAGGGAAGAGTAGGGTAGTTATGAATGAGAGATCATTTATATCATGAAAAAAATTGATAAGTTCATGCTTAGTGCCTGGCATCGAACGGTTCTCCGTCACAGCCAGCAACATCTATTAAAGGTCTTGGCACACTATACCGGCAACGCAACGGCACGGCCCCAGCCCAGCAATTACCTTGCCATTCAATTTAGAGCATTAAGTTGTGAGTCGTACAATATATTTTGCAATATTAATATGAAAAAGCCAACGGCGAGCAGTCAGCGCGCTGGCCGCTACTATACAACTCAACTCGCAGCTAGCGTCCTTACAGCGCGCTAACGGCGTGCTTACAGCAAGCCGGCTGCGTGCTTACTACGCGCGGACTCCGAGTCGCCAGCAAAATAGCAACGTGCAAGTCCTAGGGGTGATCAATCACAAATGTCATATAACAGCAAGCTTGCAGCTTGCGGCCGACGCGCAGACTGCGGGCTTGCACCTCGCGGCCGGCGCGCAGGCTGTGAGCTTGTACCTTCCGGACGACACGTGGCTAGCGCGCTGGCGGCTAGCCGTAGCCTAAATTCGAGGCGACACCGTGCTGTTGCGGAGCCAGTATAGTGTGGCGTAGCCTCATTCAAAGTTGGCCCGTGTTTGCCATCGCCCAGTGGGGTAATTGCGAACACGGGCTAAGACCCTTGAAGTATCAAGCATTGTATATACAAAGCTTAATACTTCAAGGTTCTTCTTCAGGCCTAAAATGCAAGCGTTCATACAGAAAAAAAACCATAAAAAAACTCAGCGTTTAACTGAATAACTTCACCACGCTAATCTTAATTCTCACATTTTGCAAAGCAGGCGAATGCGTTTTCACAAGTTTTAGCGTACCGTCAAAAACTTTAATGTAAAAACGTGCCAAGCTCTGAGAACTGAGTGCCAAGTTCTAGCTATTCAAATAACTTGTCCTCGTGTCTATTAGGGGCGTAAACCTGATTACTTTTTTCAAGAAAACTCGATTCTCCAACACGCCTTCATTGTCAAGCCGTAATTTTGTTTAAGAGAGGCAAATTTGTTTGTTTTTATTTACATTTGTAGTTTATAATAAAAAGAACATTTGAACTATTAAAAGTTGGCGCTGGGAAAGTTTCAACGAGCAAAAATACAATCACGTTTTATATAAACAGTGATTCTGGAGTGCGATAATTTTTTTATACGTAGTTCTTTAGTCTAACTATATGCTAAGAACAGAATAATGATTCCTTATTGTATGCCATAAAACAATAAAGCTAGAACAAACATACGCTTTTGAGTGCACCTACTCAACGTTTAGCTGAGTAAAATTAAAAAATATATATTTTAAAACATAAGGAATCCACATTTGCATATTAATGTACAGACGACAGCACGTTAAGTCTAACAGTTGCACTACGATAGCCGCCTCTACTGAGACATGAGTATGGGAATTAAGGGTGGAACTGTTACGCTTTATGTGCTATCGACTGTACGGCTGTATGGCTGCAGAACAATTTTTTTTTACATTAGAAAGACATTAGGAAGTAATCGAAAAAGTCCTATTACGGCGGTATTTTTAAATTTCGTGTTTTATTCTTGTTTGTAAACCAAACAAGAAGAGCTATAAAAGTATGGCATATTAGAATAGCTATAAAGGTATTTTTATTTTCGTGTTATTATTATTGTTTTGATTTTTTTTTTAAACAACTAAATGACAAACAAGCTGACGGCCCACCTGGTGGTAAGCGGTTACCGCCGCCTATAGACACCTGCAATAACAAGGAAAAGCACTTGATATTGCAGATGCGTTGTGATCCTGGGGCCTAAGACGAAATGCCGTCCATGCCCAGTAATTACACTGGCTACCTTTCCCTTCAATCAACAAACAAAAAAAAAATACTTACCTTTGTGCGATAAAACGTAAATATTTAATTACATACTCGCAAAGATATTGAATGTAAAGACAATTTTAGGCTTACTTACTTAAAATAATATGCTTCCGAAGCAGTAATGGAACACTCTTAAATATTAAAGAATACAACGCAATTTATTTTACGAAATTAACAAAAACTGTCACAGACTAAAGTTTTGTCTTCTTACTCGCTGTGACTCTTCATTTAAAAAAGATTGCAAAGTTTTACCCTGTAAATGCATAAAATATTTACTTGGAAACTCACCAGAACACTTATAGAGTAGTTAATACACTTTGTGTTGCCTACGCCGAGGAGCAGTTAATACTGCTAGTATTATATCGCTAGACGACCTCCAATATTTTCGCACCACGAGTTCTCGTTACTGGCCTAGTCTAGATATCACGCAGTATTGTTTAACGTTGGCTAAGCCTCTCAAATCCTTCAGGATTTCATTATATAATATGGAACAAGGTCAAAGATAAATGAGCTGTTGTTATCGTGTGAAAGCATTTGGCTGTGGAAAGATAATTTATAAGCAATCTTGCAATTATCTTCGTCTTTGGCATCACAATATTTTAAAAAAAAAACGGTATTGAGCGTATACGCAATGAGGGTTCCTTATTTATTTTAAACAAATTTATCTCATTAATAATATTTTTCGCCGTGTCTCGATTCGATTACTGTTCGATCGCATGTTTTTTTTTACGGCCCACCTGATGGTAAGCGGTTACCGCCGCCTATAGACACCTGCAATAACAAGGAAAAATCACTTGATATTGCAGATGCGTTGTCATCCTGTGGCCTAAGATGTAATGCCGTCCATGTCCAGTCATTACACTGGCTACCTTTCCCTTCAATCTGAAACACATCAAATGTTTCATTTTGCAAAATTTCAGTGCAGTAGACGCAAAGATAAATGACAAATATATCAATTGTGACATGACAGACGCATGGACAGGTAGATTTCACGTTGGCCTAAAGAGTTTAACAGTAAACAATAAAATACTGGAAAATTGCTTCGACTGTATAGTCCTTTTGTTGCTTTGAATTAAATCAAGTGCTTAATGCTTTTTCGACTTTACGTCCGATAGATAAACCTTTTTGAAGGAACACAGATCGACATTATTAGTGTGCATCATGCAGAAAAATATATTCGACCAACATTTTGAGATGGTGTTGAAATAATGATAAGCATTCGCACTAAACACCTGCTGAATTCAGCCTTTAAAGTTCATTAGTAATGACAAAATCTGAACAATAGTCGGAGATTTAGCTTTGATCAGCTAAGGATTTGAATATGGTCCATAAACATTACAATTTGAAAATTCATACGGGTTAGTGAATACAAACATTTAAAAAGTCCTATAGGTTGATAAGATAAAAAAATACTCTTCGATTTAATGTTGTTGTATATTTTCTTTCGTTAATCTTTCGTGCCTAAAACTACTACCAGATGAAATGCTCGTTTATCTTGTACAATTACTTTGAGCAAATATTTTAGTTGCAGAAAAGAAGTGGCACAAGAAACAATGTCATTAGATGAAAAAATGTTTTCATCTAATGACATTTAAAATTAAACTAAGCCATTATGTGTTCATATATTGATGTTTTTGTGTTGTATAAATCATTCCCAAGATTCAGTATATTCTGTCTATGCAGAGTTGTGACGACAATAAATTTAAAACATGGGCTTAGTATATTATTTCATAGAAATGTTTTGCAAGTTCCAAATACATCTTATTCGATATAATTTGTGTCATTTCTAAGAAATAATGCAGCCAAAGTTATATTATTTCATACAAATGTCACGAAATTATCAAATGAACACTTCTATGAACGTTTTTAAAACAACTAGATTACAAACAAGCTGTCGGCCCGCCTGGTGGCATTTTCATTTTCATTTTCAATGCCTTCCATGCCCAGTAATTACACTGGCTACCGTTCCCTTCAATCCGAAAGACAGCGAACTGTTTCACGGATGAAATAATACAGACCTACCACCTAGTAATATAATGAAATTAAAATTCTGGCCAATCGCAGATTGATGAAGCAGTCCTTCTACGTGTTATACCGTTTCCGATTTTATTTCAAAACCACCCACAGCTAGATTTTGCGTCCAAAAAGTATAAACTTCTTTTTTCAAGTGCCCGGCATCTATATTGACTCCGGCCAGGCGTAAACGCAAAATATTGCAGCTATCGAAACACTTCTCCACCGAGTGTTGGCTCACGATGAGCTCGGAAATTATTAGTCCAAATTCGCACGGAGCTTTCACCGGAAAATATTCTTTATTATTACTTTCAAAATATCTGGTTTTAATTACCTACGTACAGATGGAAAATTTACTACTGTTTGTCACTTAGCATTTGTACCATGAATAGTAACTGGATTGATTCGTACTATAGATCGCTTGATAACTCACTGTAATTTGATTTTTTTATTGTGTTTCAGCGCTGCAAAGTAAGCTATCGTATAACTATCCCTATTAGTGGTAAGAATATTAAAACCAGGTTTATGTAAGTTCGTTTTAATGAAATGATAATATAAAACTGCCTTTACCGTGCGGTCGTCAAAGGGTGTACCGAGTTGTGAGAAGCTCCTTTAAAGACGTATTTCTTTGTGTATATTCTATGCGCATTCGCAATAAGGATCAAAGTTCTTAAGAGTGTTTTTTTTTTGTGTGAACTAACTACACGGGCGGTCTCTCTCAGATTCATAGTGCTATCCTGTTTACGCACCGCTGCTATCGTCCGCGAACTGTCAAACTCGGCAATCATCGCATTGTACTTGGCAACATATCTAATTTATCTTGGTGCCTATATATCAACTTAACACTTGTAAACAATGGACTCGGAACAACGTGGAGCACATGCAGCTTCGTCACCAGACCTTACTCTTATAAATGACTCAAAACGTAAGAGAAAAACTAGAGACAACGATATTTACACATTCCTTGAAAATTTCTCCAAAAATATATCTATAAAGTTATGTGAGTTAAGAACGGATTTCGAGACAAAATTTCCAACCTGCAGGAAACTATAAACACAGTAATTAAATCCGACCTTGAGCGTATAAAGAAGGATATTCAACTAATTGATATAAAACAATCGCAATTATTCACAGACATGAGCTCTGTTAAAGAATCGTTGGAGTACTTTAGTAACGAACAAACGGATCTCGTCCAAAAAGTAAGCGATGTCACATCATCATCCAAAGTTTTAGAAAGCGATATATGCAATTTGAAGACACAAATAAATCAATTACAGACAAATTTTAACTCGCAACAACAGCGGCAGCGGTCTTCGAATATTGAAATCGCGGGTATCCCAGAAAAATCTAACGAGGATCTTTATAAATACATCCTCAATATAGCTGCGTATTTGGAAATATCGTTACCAAAACAAGATATAATACATATAACGAGAATTCAACCTTACAATAAGATTCAGGGCCGACCTAAATCAATTATTGTCAAACTTGCAAATCGACTATTACGTGACCAGTTTATATCGAAAATGAGAGTTAAAAAATGTATAACTACTAGTGATATAGGTATCCTGGGTGAATCGAAGAAAATTTACCTCAATGAGCATCTGACCCCTCAAAATAAAATATTGTATAGAAGCACTCGTGAAAAGGCTCGCGAAATATCAATTTGTCTGGGTTCGTGATGGAAAAATATTTATTCGTAAGGACGATACATCACCACACATACTGATAAGAGAAGCCTCGGACTTAGACAAGATAAAAAAGTGACTAGATTTTTCAAATTACAAAAATTACTCAACCTGTTTATATGTTAAAATGTCTTATGTCATAAATCTTAGATACCCACTCCTCGTCTATATGCTTTTTTTATGTTTTTCTTTGTTTTAATCAATTACTCACAAACTTTTTTTATATGTGTTTTTATTATATTAAATATTATACAGATATAAAGTACTATTATTATTTTTATTTTAATCAATTAACTATTACTGCATTTTTTTTGTGCACAAATTGCAATATTTTGCATTATTTTATAAATGTTCATTGTTGTTATGCAATTGGTAAGTATAAATTTGATATTTTATACTATAGTGTACCATATCTAAGGGTAGAAAATGATAGTATATGTTCAAAAAGTAGATTGGTAAGTATATATTTTTTTTATTTACTTTTATATTATGGCGGTTTTTACGTGGTAGAATTATTCGTTGTTACAATCATGAGTAGTTATTATAATGGTCTTTCTATTTACTATCAGAATATACGTGGAGCACGTACAAAGTGTACAGAAATATACAATAATATTTTACTAAATGATTACCACGTCATCCTTTTAAGTGAGACATGGCTGCAAAGCGACATAGGTAGTTCTGAATTATGTGATGTAAGATATGACGTTTTTAGATGTGACCGTGATCTCGAGTCGAGCGGTAAGCAGACTGGTGGAGGAGTAATGATGTGTGTGCGACGAGAGTTGTGTGCCTCTCTTACACCCGTCACACACTGGCAATGCCCGTCAGTGGAATCACTGTGTGTCAAGTTACCGGCCCATGTTCTGGGTTCACATGTTGACTTACATTTAATTTTAGTTTATATACCCCCTGACGACTCGCTAAAGTCTAATCGTATAAACCAATTTAAATATAATTTTATGGACTACTGTAATAATCACATTTCAGACAAAATTATCTTGGTGGGCGATTTTAATTTACCGTGTATTAAATGGAATAGCAATGGTTATACTTTGGTACATGTTGGGCGTACCGATACTCAACGATGTGCAACTGCTTTACTCGATGACTTGGCTTACTTAGGGCTCAATCAGTTTAACAAAATTGGAAATACAAGTAACAACGTTTTAGATTTGTGTTTCTCTAACTTAATAACGAGCATTGTTTTGGCACAGCCGCTGTCTAAGATCGACAAATTTCATCCACCCATGGACATTACTGTCTCGGATGTTTACTCGCCTCCGTCTCTTAAAACCAAAATTACATCGCAATACAATTTTTTAAAATGTAATTATATTGAAATAAATAATTTTTTCAACTCAGTTGACTGGAGCCGTTTATTGAGTATGGGCACAGTAGATACAGCCGTTAATAGCTTTTATTCAAAGTTGTATGAATGCTTTGATTTATTTATACCTAAGAGAAGGGCAAAAAATTGCTCTTTTCCTCATTGGTACAGCTCGGCATTGATAAAAATCAGTGTAGAAAAAATGAAAGTACATAGAAAATGGTTAAAATATGGTAACCCGCGTGACCATGATGAATTTATTCTACTCAGGACAAGGCAACGACGAGTGCAATCGCAGTGCTACCAGCGGTTTATTGCCAATGCTGAGCAAAATATAAGATACTCCCCAAAATACTTTTGGAAATACATAAAATCGAAAAGAAACAGCTCGAGTTACCCCAACAAGCTTACACTTGGTTCTGATTCTTATAATAGCGGCGAAGAAATTTGTTCGGCTTTTAATAAATTCTTCCACAGTGTATTTTCCAACCCGACTTTGACAAACAATACACCCTCGTTGGCTATCGACTTTAGGCCCAGCGATACCCTATCATCTGTCTATATATGTCCAGATAACATTATGACATTGCTAAAATCGTTAGTTAATACTAAGGGAGCCGGTTCTGACGGGGTACCTCCGGTGTTTCTCTCTTCTTGTGCTGCTAGTTTAGCTTTTCCAATATCATTATTATTTAAGCGATCCTTAGAAGACTGTGTTTTCCCTAGTGTATGGAAAATAGCAAATATAATTCCAATACATAAAAAGGGTCCAAAAAGTAAAATAGAGAACTATCGCCCTATCTCAATTTTGAACACTATTTCTAAACTTTTTGAAAAAGTTATACTGAACAATATTTATCCAACTGTCGCTAGAGGTATTACCTCGGAGCAGCACGGCTTTCTTAAATTCCAATCGACGACGTCTAACCTTGCTTGTTTCAGCGAATATCTATTAAAAAACATGGAGGGAGGTGGACAGATTGACGCAATATACACGGACTTTGAAAAGGCATTTGACCGTGTTGATCACGATATCCTTCTTTTCAAACTTAAATCACTAGGTATTCATAGCGATTTACTCAGATGGGTTAAGTCCTACCTGTCTAATCGGTCCCAGGCTGTTGTCCTGGGGGGCTACAACAGGTCGGATTATATTACTGTACCATCTGGTGTGCCCCAGGGGTCGCATCTTGGGCCAATTTTTTGGAACTCATATATATTTGACATTAGTGGCAGTATACGTAACGCTCAATCTTTATGGTACGCTGACGATATGAAAATTTTTATGCGCATTGACTCCTTCACTGATTGTTTAGCACTGCAAAATGATTTAAATAGCCTATTCCAATACTACGAAAATAATAAAATCACCGTAAATCCTAAAAAATGTCAATGCATATCGTTCACGCGCAAGCCAAAGCCAATTTTGAATCAATATTTATTTGACGGTACCCTAATTGAAAGGGTAGTAGTAGTGCGTGATCTTGGTGTCCTGTTGGACGGTAAAATGAATATGACACATCATATCGACGATGTAATTGACAGAGCTTATCGCAGCTTGGGTTTCGTTATGAGATCATGTCAACCATTTAAGAACTTACTAAGCTATAAAATAGTTTATTACGCTTATGTTAGATCAATTTTAGAATACGCCAGTCCGATATGGTATCCCTGTTACTCTACTCACAAAGAACGCATAGATTGTATTCAGAAAAAAATTTTGAGGCACCTAAATTATACATTTCGAATTCCAGAATGTGACTATGTTGATAACTGCCGCAAGTTTCAGCTCTTAACCTTAACTGAGCGCCGTAATATGCTGGACATGGGTCTGTTACATGACCTGATCACCGGTCGTCTTGACTGTCCAGATCTGTTAGCTGGTCTATTCTTCTGCGCGCCCTCTCGTCGCACAAGAGGCACTCCGCTCCTCCACGTTCCGTTACGAACTACAAACTATGGGAAAAATGCTGTACTTACGCGCTTGCCACGTTTGTATAATGATTGTTTTGGATCAATAGATCTGTTATCTAATAGCAAAGTCTCATTTAAAAACAAAGCGATGTCTATGATATTTTGTACGAGCTCCGATGATTGAGTTGTGTACGAACATTTAAAAGTGTCCTAAAGCATAACTAAATGTAAATCTTATCATAGTTTATGTATCTTCTTTTGCGTGTATCTGTATTTATTAATTATAATTATTATACCTGCGTATGTGTATATGTTTATGTTATATGTATATAATATATATGTAATATATATATTTTCAATGTAATATTGTTTATGTACACTTGAGTGATAAGTTGCTTTATTGTTGTAAAGTGTGATATAGTATGAGTGCGGTATCTGAATATGTTTAGTTTTAGCTGTTTTTCTTTTGCTAGGTACTGATCTTTTCCCAATAGTATTGTATAATCCGTAGATAACTGTAAGTGGCTTTAAGCTGGCTAATAAATATAATGTATATAAGTTTGTTATAAGCTGTTGTTATCTCAAATAAATAAATAAATAAAAACAACGTAAAATTAATAATTATTTAGTAATTAAAATATAAAACTAGAAAAAATTTTCACGTCCTGAGGCCCGTTAATTAAATCTTTGCGTTGCTATACAGTGCAGTATCTGTTCATTACCGTTGTAGTGGTTTATTGTAACAAACCACAGTTTGTTGTGTAGTGTAGTGCAAAAGAAACGGAAGTCTAAAATAGTCACTATTTTATTTCCGTTCACAGTATACAGTTTTAGAGTTAGGTATAGTGTTCCTCACGCGACGATTGCTTAGTTTTCACTCGTTGTTTATTTAACTTACGTTAAACTAACTACTTTAATGATGTTTCAGCGGAATTATCAATGAAATTGAAAGTATACGTGTAAGTAAACCGTACAGAGGGCTTAGACAAAATGCCTTTCGATAATCGCTATCGCTAAGCGGAAAATGTATGGGATTTGACATATACCCTCAATTGGCTTTTGAATGTAAACGTCAAATCCCATACATTTTCCATTTAGCGATAGCGATAGCGATTGTCAAAATATGGCATCATGTCTAGGCCCTCAGTTAATTTTGTTTTGATTTTTTTTGTTTTTTTTTCACAACTAATAAATGTTTATGTTATATTAGTTTTACAATCTACATTGCTGGAAATCTATTAAATCTAATCTATTAAAATTACCACTATTCCATTCTTAGAAATCTCTTTAAATGTATCATTTTTCTTTCATCAGTTAAATTTTATTAACTGAAGTATTATTGAATTTAGAAACTATCTAAAATTTCAATAGAATAGTTGTTACGATATCTAAGTTTTAATTAGTTTTTAGTTAAAAAAAGCTACTATTCATCCTACAGAAAATTTCACTTGAGTTAATTAAGTTTACTAAATTAATAATATCTAAATTCTGAACCCTGAGAACTTGTGACTTTAATTGTTCAAATTTTATAATGAAAGATGTCTTCAGTCACAAACAATGAATCAGTGTTTATGTATTATGACATCAAATCTTTCGAATGATCGTCATTATTTAAAAGGAGGAAAAAGATTAGAAGTTCGCTGAGCTTATTGCCCGTTCTTCCCAGAACACGTTCCCACAGGAGGAATCTACTCTGAATCGCTGGAGAATATGAAAAATACTTTCACTAGAGTATAGAACCATCATACCAGCGTACGATGTCCACTGCTGAACAAAGGCCTCCCCCATTCTTCGAGCTAGTACTAGTGGAGCCCTCTGCTGGACAACCAAAGGACTACACAATGACGTTGCCGTCGTCACAGCTGCGTTGTCCCAATAGTTGATAGGTGCTGATCGTCAAGCAAAATCATGACGCTACTTTAACGTCTAAGCTATTGGCTCATAATTTCCCACCTAATTACTTATATTGACTCAAAATTATTAGTATAAATAAGGTATACTGTAAAATATTACAAGCATTTTGATAGTATTGTCTTACATTTGCAAGCATTTTGATATTCGCAATTTTGTTATCTTACTTATCTCTAGTAAAGTTTCACCCAGTCAGGGCTTAAAACTCAAATACACGTAATAGTTAACGCAAGAACATTACACCTATCGATTTCCAAATGAATCCCCGCGACTCTGACCAGGTCTTCGGTTCATCTAGTGGGAGTTGTCCTGACCTTTTATATTTTGCTTTTATGAGTATGTAACATCCTTACAGTGAGTAAAAAATCTTTGTGTCTGCTCTGCGCCCCCTCAAAGATGGTAGGTAAAACTAGTCCAAAAATACAAATGATTTTATATTTCCATCAGCAATATAAGCATCCTTTTGACACAAATGTAACGGGAACAAATTTATAATAGGCTTAGTTAAACAGAGCATATGTACATTTGGCTTATTGAGCTTGTGCTATGAGCGTTTAACTAATCCGTTGTTAACCTAATTTAGTTTTGCCTGTATGTTTGCACGGTTTGATGATTCGTTGTGATAGCTTTGGACAGGTGTGGACTATCTCCGCTATTATTTCAAAATTTTGTTCAATCTAGTTGTTCTTATTATCTTGAATTATGAATGGACAGTAAAGCGGTCTTTTCTCAGAGCTAAAGAACGCATATTAAGAACATGTTATTGTCATAACAAAAGCTCTTTTTCGGCATATTGCAAATGTTGTGGAAGTTTAAGTTCTGAGACAAGGGCCTGGCTTTGCGTACTTTTTATGTACTATTTTTAGCATAACTTATGTATATTTCTTTTTTACCGTTATAGATTTAGCGTAAAGTATTGTGCAAGTCAAAAAAATGGTTTTCTTTCTTCTTTTTCCTTTCTTTCTAAATATGCGTTCAACTTCAATATAACAGAGGAATTTAGAAATTTAGATCTCTTCCGGATCATTTCAATTTATCAAGAACATATAAATTTTTCTTCTTCTATTCGTTTCTTCAAAAAACACTTATTTATATTAGTGTCTAATTAAAGTTGACAATCTCTTTACAAAAAAACATAAAACTTCCTTAGTTTCTTTGCACACACTGTGTATAACTAGTGTAGAGCAATGACGTCCTGAATTTCTCTTGTTTCTTATACACAGAAAGATAACTTTGCCCCCATAAATCTTATAAAGATGCTTAAACCAAAAGACGAGAAAGTCTAAATCTATTTCCAGACAGCCAACGATTTAATTTTCAATTACGCCGTCCACTAACTTCAATCCGAACGAATACAAGTTTTACCGATGCTCAAATCACAGAATCTAAAATTGGTTGAAAACAGCCGAAACTTCTGTATAATTACCGTAAAGTCAGACCTTTCCACGTTGTAGAGTTGAGGGAGTGGACCGAGACGAATAATCGAACCAATTCCGGATTTAATCATTATAATCGGTGGCGGTCAACCTTAATCGCCCGGGTGACGTTGAATCGATTCTAGAAGTTTCGGTGACGCGAGAAACTTGGCCAGTGTGAGGGATGAGGGTATTACACGACGCGACATCTCGGAAAAGGTTGGGACACGCGGTGTTGTTATTTTATTGGCGTGTTATAGGCTTCGCTTTTTACGGAATATGAACTTAATAATAATGCTGAATTAGGACCTGATTTGTCTGATACTTTTGTTGTTGTATTTCTTATTAAAGTGTGTCAAGACAAATTACTGAGATCAACAGAACGTCAAGCAGACTTAATTTTCGAACCGTGAATTTGAAGAAATAATATTTTCATACAGTGCTACCTAGAAAAATGATACGTGACCCGTAATAGTTTGTGGTACACCCGTATGTATAGGTACCCGTTCGTGTAAGTTCGTCTGGTTAGGTACCACCGGTTTGGATTACACTTGCTTCTTTTCCCTTCAATAAGGGATACCACGATACTACCGTTTCAGATTGAAGGGAAAGGAAGCCAGTTTAATTACAGGGCATAGAAGCCATCTCATCTTAGGCCTCAGGATAGTTGGAGAGGGGACGAGAAGAGGATCCTCTAGCCGCCCCTCTCCGGCGTAGACAAAAGGGCGCGAGAAGGCGGGCTGCGATCGCCCGCCTGCCTACGCCCCAGGTGCGGCCGCGTGCGTCGGTTAGCTACCACGCGCGCAATACAATGGCCGCTACGTCTAAGATTGCTCATGCTGGATACACCAGGGGTATCACTTGCGCGTTGCCGACCCTGTAAAAACTCTTTCAAATCCTTTTTGAAGAACCCCATGCTGTACTCGTTCAAGAAAACCTCTGCAGGGAGGTCATTCCACAACCTGAGCGTACGCGCGAGAAAGTTTCTCTAAAACCGCACAGTACGACACCATTTTAGTTCCAACGTGTGATGATGAATTCCCTGCCGATGGCGAGCGGTGCGATGATAAAAAGAGGCCCTGGGCATCATGTGAAATAATTCCTCAGAACACACTCCGTTATACAACCGGTAGAACACACATAAGGAAGCAAAAGCTCTCCTTAGGCTTAAGGGTTCAATACCGCTTGTGAGTTCGGGATCGTCGACAATTCTCATAGCGGGTCTCATGGTAACTCTGGGCAGTCTCCATCGGCGCAAAACCAGGCCGTAAGGCCGGCTCGCCTGCGGACGGTCTGATGAATTTGCTTCGCAGACCCATACCACCTCCGCGAAAGGGACAGGAGTAATCCAGGAGCTTTAGCAGGTATCCACAGGGTCGATTTAGACGCTGGGCGAGCCCCGCACACGCCCGCTACTTCGCCAGTGGCGGGTAGCTCCTTCAATGGATTTCTCTTGGTTAAAAAAAGGCCTCAGGATGGCAACGCACCTGCAATACCAAGTGTTTTTTTCATTATTGTTTCAGATGTCTATAGGCGACGGTAACTACTGACCACCAGGTAGGCAGTCAGTTTGTCATCCAGTTGTATAAAAATAAAAAAGTTTGTTTGCTCTGTTATCATTATTATAGACACTAACCTTTTTAACCCCCGACGAAAAAAGAGGGGTGTTATCAGTTTGACGTGTCTGTCTGTGTATCTGTGTGTCTGTCTGAGGCATCGTAGCGCCTAAACGAATGGACCGATTTTGATTCGGTTTTTTTTGTTTGAAAACTAATGTGCCTACGATGGTTCTTAGCTATAATATTTGAAGATCAGTTCAGGCGTTTGATGACTATCAGCTCATTTTCTACTTTATAATAGGATTGTACTAACTTTTACAGATCCGATTGATTTCAAATTTGGTGTATTGTCACTTCGGTGACATTCCCATGACATACTAACCTTGAGCTGATCGTATACCGTTTCTGATTCTGATTCTGACCATCAAAAAGTCTGCGAAATGCTGTATTCTTCAGAAACTTACAGCAGATATAGCGTGTTTGGGCTCTTATGAATAGTCTTAATGAGATGGTGTTAGATAGAACATTAATGACGCCGGGGGTTACTTAAATTTTTTTAATTTGTAGTTATTAATAATGAGGAACGAGAACTGGAATAATGTGTCAATTAGTATTCAAATTAATTAAGCCAAACTGATGATGGTTGTAGCAACTAATTGCATTTCAGTTTTTGTCGAGTTACGAACACGTGAATGTTTTAACGTTGCTTTGATGCAGATAATAAAATTCTTTACATAATTGATAACATTTACAAGACAATTTATTTACATCAATTACATTAACAACCAAATATGAACCTCAAAACTAAGACCACAAAGTGTAACAACTATCACTCAGCCCTTGAAAGATAAGTGCTCTCCCAAGCAAATCCACTTGTAAGCAACGCGGGGCAACACATAAGACTCCACACAAAATACAAAAGTACAGAAAGTCGTATTCAAGCAGTACTGATATGACACGTGTAATTCAATTAGACTAGTTCACTGCGCGTAAGCGTTACTCGCTGCGTATTTTTAACCCCCGACGAAAAAAGAGGGGTTTATAAGTTTGACGTGTCTGACTGTGTATCTGTGTGTCTGTCTGTGGCATCTTAGCACCTAAACGAATGGAATTTGTTTGCAAGCTGACTTGATGAGAATGGTTTATAGCTATAATTTCAGCTCAATTTCTACATGATAAAAGGGTTTTATTTAACTTTCACAGATCCTAATGAATTGAAATTTAGTGTAATGTCACTTCGGTGACATTCCCATGACATACTAATCTTGAGCTGATCCTAAACCATCTAAATTCTGCGAAATACTTAATTCTTTAGAAAATTACAGCAGATATAGCGTGTTTGGGCTCATAAGAATAGTCTCAATGAGATGGTGTTAGATAGATGATTTATGAGGTCGGGGGTTACTTATTTTTTTAAAATTTGGAATTTTTTATTTAGCTTACTATCCTATAGTTCAAAATGACGGAAAAGCTGTGAGTTAGCTAAGTTATTACAACTACTAAAATAGTCGTATAGCGAATCTAGCTAATTTCTTTGACTCTAGCTAATTTATTATAAATCTGTAAAGCAGCTACCCAATAATAATTATATTTTGGTAAATTAAAGGAGGAAAATATCACAGTCACTGTTATTTTATTCAAAACATGATTTTTCTTACACAGTAAAAAACGTGAATAACGTCCAAAATAGCACACAAGTATTCAAGACCGAAAGAAATTAATACTTGAGTAGATCCAACTATAAAAACATTAGTCCATTTTTTTCTTGGAACTAACAACCCTAATACTAGAACGAGCTGCAGGTAAATAAAATCGGAGTGTATTCAAGCGGAGCTTCTGTACTTTTCAGTTGGTGACTCTCCCGACCGAGTACGGTCAACGCAACAAGCATTTCACTCAACATTGCAGTGGTCATAAACAGTACTTCTAACATCTGCAGAATAGTCTTTACGGCCCTGTCTCGCCGTATTTTTCGCTTTACGTAAAACTACAATTTAAAGCAAAATAAGAAGCATCTCGACAGCTGTGCGGTGTTAACTGTACACAGAATGAGAGTGGCAGGATGTGACAAGGCCGTGATGAAGTGTAGGGCTCCTGTTTACGAGACAGCCGTATTTTTAGACGAAAATAGTGTTCCAGACAAAATTTCTTTTACAGTGGTAAAGTGATAAATGAGATTCGATAAATAGACTTCATCTATACTATTTTTTTTATTATTCGAATTCTGATCTTTTAGATAACAAATAAAATATTGAGGAAAAGAAATAAAAACAAAAGATCCCGCAAAAAATGTGTAGACTAAAAACTACAATGTTGATAACAAGCCAGTGTTACAACAATAAGAAATATCGGACAATAATTGAAAGAAAATTTTGTAACAAGGAGTTTTTATGCAATATTTTCAATAATGTAAATCTACTTTTGAAAGTGTTGCATAAAAACTCCTTTATACAAAAATGTCTTTGCATAGTCATGCATAGACTCTTAAGACTGCAGAGGCTTATGACTGCTCATCAACCATCGATTTACAAACGGAACAGTTTTTGCGGCCAGCATCCAAAGGTAACCCGCACACGCAACCCTGACCAGGTCGTGTGTCTATATGGTAGCCATACTTAGCGCTTTCCTAGGTGGTTACCATGCTAGAACTTTGATGCCCTACCCACTGACCGTTCTGCTTGCTATGTGCCCTGTTCACTAAACTTTCACCCGCTTATCCTATGATCTATGATAGTAGCTTTGGTTCTCCTACGGATGTCCTCGTTTCTGATTCTATCTCGTAGCGAAACACCTAACATAGCCCATTCCATAGCTCGTTGAGTGACTGGGGAACTTGTTCAGATGGTGGTCAGTAAGTGACCATGCTTCACAGTCGTATGACATCACTGTCAACACCACGGGGCAAAAACTTTAGAATGGAGACACTGAGGAATTTTGGACTAGAATATCTGTTCACTTCAACTTGTTTAGAACGCCATTAAAGAGCAATATCTTTTCAATTATTAGACCTATAATTATGCCTCTGGAGGACCTGGCCGACTTGCGCTTTAGGTTGTTGACATAAATCATATAATCATACCAGCCTATGATGCCCACTGCTGAACAAAGGCCTCCCCCATCGCTTTCCAAATAAAACGGTTCTGCGCAGCCTGCATCCAACAGCTCCCCGCGACCCTGACCAGGTCGTATGTCCATCTAGTGGGAGGCCGTCTTATTTTGCGCTTTCCGGTACATGGTCGCTATTCTAATACTTTAACGCCCCACCGGCCGTCCGTCCATTCTGTGTGCTATGTGCCCTGTCCACTGCCACTTCAATTTGCTAATCCTATGAGCTATGTCAGTGACTTTGGTTCTTTTACGGATGTCCTCATTTCTGATTCTAATAAAACCATATAAAACGTTAATAAATATCATACGAGTAGTTGCGTGTTAAATATCATATGAGTATCATGATTACCGTTGATATACCCATGATTGAAAAACCGTTTTTGCAAAAACTTTAGAATCAAACCGGGGCGAAGTTTGTAACGAGATGAAGTACGGGCAAACACAACCACAACAAACGATGATATATGATATGATCAATAGGAAACTAGATAAGGCATTTGGTTCGTTTGATTTATATACTTATTAGATAGATATACAATCAACTGAGTTTTTTACTAGCTCTTCTCAGTGAAGGCTGAAAATTTCCGAACCAGCTTGGAATACTTAATATTATTGACATAGAATAAAACTATCACCTTCGTTATTGACGTCAACAAGCAGTTTTAAAAGAAATAGTTAGCTAATATTCATAAAAAACTCAACTTTATTAGGATAGGAATAAGATTACGTTTGGATTAATTTTATTTTGATTAACAGCGCATGATAAGCCATTTTATTACCGATTGCTGCTATATCTTTTAAATCCACTGAATTGGGCCACTGCCTTGGTTGACTTACGGCTACAACTCCTAATGTGTTTATTCTTCATACGTCCATAATGCCTAGATGTATATAAGCTGTTCATCACCATGATCGACGATGAAAGGTGACAATTTCAGTTCACGCATGTTTTTTTTAATAAAGAAGAGAACACATTCATTTCCCGGTAAAGAATTGTATGCTTCTTATGCACGACAAAAACGAGTCACTAGAGATTTATATTAATAAATGTTATAAAATATACTTAAATAAACATATTTTTTCCCCACCACGCCTCGAACCCAAAGCTTGCTCTATCCAGGTCATCGTCAGATCTTAATGATGAATTTTCAGCGAAACATGAAGGAATAATTTTTAATATTTTTAACATCTGTACTGTACCATGTTTCTTGGAAATAAATAAATTTCAATTTCAAATTGAATACAGCCAAAGCTGTTATACCACTTCCAGTCATATAAGATCGCGACTTGAAACCCATGAAACTATTTTCGTTCCCCACACGAGTACAAATTTAGTTCGCCCCGACTAACTGTGGGGTACTAATTGACGCTTTAAATCTGTCCACACCTTTTCGTGGTTGCGCGGTACGGTTTATTATTTTACGAGAATTATGTTATGAATTATGCGCTGGAGTGCACTGCACTTAATTAGGATTGTCATTTCTTTTGATATACGATCGCCTTTGTTGTGGTATTGTTAGTATGGAGTTCTTAGCGGGCTTACTCATGACATGAGTCTGACATCGCATAGGTAATAGGTACTGACAACCACACACCAAACTTATACATCAAACTTATTTGGTATTAAATTATATTTACAAATACATATAGAGTAATAACTGGGCCAGCCTGCCTGGCTGGGCTGGGCCTGGGTAGCCAGTGTAATTACTGGGCATTTCAACTTAGGCCTCAGGATGACAACGCACCTGCAATACCAAGTGATTTATTCCTTGTTATTGCAGGTGTCTATAGGCGGCGGTAACCGCTTACCACTAGGTAAGCGGTTACCGCCTTATTCTAATTCTAATATCTAATTGTATAAAAATAAATATAAAGTATCATACTAAACATGAAAGAAGCGCTGTGCTCAAACGTCAAAATGAATGCCGATTCGTCGTCGAGCTCGATATCGAATGGTTTCTATTGATGAATCGCTCGCAGCAGTCGTAGTAAATGAAAATAGCGACTCTCTTGTGCAGTTCACGAAGTACAGTCGACCACAGAAGTAGCTGAACACTTTAGTACCATGTCACACCATGTTATGCACGTACTTTATAGTTGCTACGGTACCATATTGACGCTAGAGTCGTTATGACATGGTACTAAAGTGTCCAGCTACTTCTGTGGTCGACCGTACATCCTACTAACCTGCTCGTTGTTTCACTAACTCACATTAGAGGCACAGAGCTCGCAATACTAATAGTGGGTATAATTTTCGTCACAAAACTGTGACAAGTTCTGTCGTATGATGTGGTAATTACCTACGCAGTAAGTTAATCTCACTTGTACAGAATTAGGATAATGCTATAAAACCACTTGCCATTGTTAGGTAATTAATGTAATAATTATTTTATTTCAGGGTCGAAATCGCTTCTCGGAATCGTTACAAGCCAAAATTATGAATTTAACATATTGAGTTAGGGAAACTTTGGGGTAGATATTCTGTTGTATAATGAAGTTATGTAAATATAGTCCTTTTACGATGATAGCCAAAATCAGCGCCTATGGCGATGGTAATTTTATTTTCTTAATTTATTCTTGTTTGGATAGTCAAATAAAAAATAAAAATACATTTCACCGATTTTTATTTCCGTTTACTATTTTTGTTTGGATAGACAAACACGAATATAAAATACATCGGTAATAGGCATTGGTTTTGACTACTGCCATAACATGACTGTTTACGTTAAATGAAATGTTTAATTTGTATGTTTAGGTTTAATTTATTGGTGCTTGTCTTGATGGCTACTTATCTTCATGGCTATTTGTTAGAGTCCGGACGATAATAATATTAACAAATAATAATAATAAAAAAAAAACATTTGTTGGGCCATAAACCCGCGTCTGTGTAAAACCCTCAGAAATGGGAGATTTTAATAAAAAATATAATAATAATCAAACACTCACACCAATTATCTAGATCAAAGTAAGCATCATTATGAGCTTGTGTTATGGATAACGGATAACGGAAAAGTATTGATAAGAAGTATAAGTATTTACATAGAGAAATTATTAGCGCGGCGGTATTTCACTCCGCGGCAATGACTGTTACTGTTTAAGTCTCAAGTCAGGCTCCATATGGAGTACTGCTGCTATTTATGGGCGGGAGCACCTAGACACCAGCTTGGACCATTTGACGTGCTCCAAAGACGCGCTAGGAGAGTTGTCAACGATCCTGAGCTAACAAGCGGTATTGAAGTTTTAAGCCTAAGGAGAGATTTTGCCTCCATGTGTGTGTTGTACCGTTTGCGTAACGGGGTGTGTTCAGAGGAATTATTTGACATGATGCCCACAGCCCCTTTCTATCATCGCACCGCTCGCCACCGTCAGGGAGTTCATCCTCACAAATTGGAACCAAAGTGGACGCATACTGTACGGTTTCAGATAAACTTTCTCCCCCGTACGAGACTGAGCGTTGTGGAATGAGCTCCTTGTAGAGGTTTTCTCGAACGAGCACAGCATGGGGTTCTTCAACAAAGGCGTGAAAAAGGTTTTTACAGAGTCGGCAACGCGCAAGTGATATCCCTGGTGTTGCAAGCATGCATAGGCTACGGTAACCGCTTACCATCAGGTGGGCCGTATGCTTGATTACCACCTTAGTGTTATAAAAAAAATATATTAGAAGCTTAATGGCTTAGTGGTTTAAACGCTCTTGAAACAACTTTCGCCATGGTTCATCCCGGGATGGGTCAATCAAAGTTTGTAGTCTCAAGCTCCTCCGTGCTTTGGAAGCCCGTTGGTCCTACCAACCAACCCGCATTGGGCCAGCGTGGTGGTTTTGTGGTCCAAACTCCTCATCTGTTTCTCCCATGTAGGAAGGTCTATGACGCTTATCGGCTAATAATGATGATGATATAAACATTAGATTTGTATACTAAATAAACATAAAAACATCCATGGCTCGTGGACAAATCATCATCATCATCATCATCATCATCATCACCAGCCTACATGGCACAGGCACAGGCCTTCCTACATGGCAGAAACACATGAGGAGTTTGGGCCATAACACCACCACGCTGGCCCAATGCGGGTTGGTGGTTTAAAGCGGTTGCAGGAACAACCGGTACCAACGGCTTAACGTGCCTTCCGAAGCACGAAGGAGCTTGAGATAACAAACTTTGATTGACCCATCCAGTATCAACCATGGCGAAAAATGCTTTGTTTTTCATATCGAAACCAGAGCACTCAAACCAATATGCCACCAAGCTCGTGAACAAATGCTTGTACTCATTATACAAACATCTGCCCCTACCGGAATTCAAACCCGGGACGCCTGACCGAGTAGCCTCTATACTAAGGGGTTCAAATCACTCGACCAACCGGTCGTCAATAATAGTACTTACCAATCAAATTTTAAGAACCCGAATGGGGTATACAGGGCGTCCCACGGCCATGCCACACGGAGGGAAAGTATATTAAATATTGAACGTAGGATATTTTACTAAAAGAAGACATAGTTTTATATTTTTAATAATAAGTAGAACTGCAATTACAGATTTTTTTAAAATCGCCTACCTCAACCGGGAATCGAACCCGCCAAATGTAATAGAAAAATTACATGTATTTTATAATTAATGATTAAACGAACTTACCTGTCGTGAAGTTCTATCATAATTATACGAGCTGCTTCGTCCGAAGAGATTAGCATAAGATACATGTAGTAACACATACGGTGACGCCAGTTTATGCACTGATAGTTGAGATTTTTTATTTTTATTTTATTTTGTGGGTAGGTTAACTTATCTGTTACTATGACAGCGCTATTTAATACGTCATTTAGTTTAGAGCATTGAAATTTTTTACAATAGATATTGGGATTGGGGATCTGGGAGGGATGCTAATCTCTTCGGACGAAGCAGCTCGTATAATTATGATAGAACTTCACGACAGGTAAGTTCGTTTAATCATTAATTATACTCACTGCTTCGTCCTCGAGATTAGCATAAGATACATGTAGATATTGAGAGATAAATTGTAAGTATTGTAAAAAATTATAATATATTAGTCATTTATTTATTTACTGACTCATAATTTCAATTTATAACAATTTTAACATTTGTTAAATAACTAAACAAATGCTAATGGGTACATTAACTGTTGCAATAACTTATGATATTTTTGAATCATTAAACTAGATCTGACCTAATCGTCCTTGCAAAGGAGCCCTCATCACTTTCATTGATAATGATCCTATTATAAACTTATGAAAAGTCTGTGAACTGCCACTCCAGCCTGCTGTCTTTTATATTAAGTCGAGGTTAACACCTAGTTAATTAGCTTTTCAAGTGCTGGCGTGCCTAGTAGTGTGTGCAGTGAAGGTCGAGGCATCTACATCTTCGGCGATATATTTGCGTTTTTTTTTTTTTTTTTAATATATATTCAAAACTCGACAAATGGCTCAACACCACCTGATGGGAAGCAGTAAGAAAAAGTCCATATGCGGAGACAGCTAGTACAGCCTGAAAACACACTGTTCTAGAATGAGGCTTTCTTAAACTTATAAAAAGATAAACATAATCTTGACGTAAGGATTATGTAACGTTTAAATAACATTTCAAGGTATTTCATTAAAACAAGGCAAGACAGACAGGTTGTACATATCCAACACGGGATGTCTTAATAAAATCTGGGATTTTTATGATTATTTCTTCAGGGAACCATTCTATATCATTTACTTGAATACTTAAAAAAAGTTTCCATTCTATGTGCTGTCACAAGAGCAAGCAGAGTTACAAGTTTTTTAGAAATTGTCACTATACTTAATGAATCATTGGGTTACATTTTGTATACATGGTATAACACTAGAGAAGTATCCCAAGTGTCATTATATTTTGGCAATGCAGGCCGTAGCCGAAACACTCCTTTAATAAACCTTTTATTTGGTACATCAACATCACTACTGAGACTCATCTCAGGTCCTATAGGTCCTCAGACCTATAATCAACGATAATGCAGATTTGCAACTATTAAGCGTTCCATATTGAGCTCCATTGTCAAAAAAGATCAGTAAGGAATTTCAATATGCTAGAAATAGATGTCTCGTACAGACTAAGATTGTTGTCTAAACAAAACTGGAATCACTTTTTAAACAAGAATTATAGTGTTTAAATGAATTGTTTGACAATGAAGCTATCATTATTTATATTGATGAATGCGGAATATTTCTTCTTAACATTGACGTCCTGACAATACTCCGGCAACCAGGGTAAGCCGCCGGTGTACATGACGATTGCTGGAATGAGATAAAATCAGATTCCGACTAGGTTAAAAACAAGCGGGGTGAGACTAGGAGTTTTTTGTAATGTGGAAATAATGGTTGTGTAGGCCACATAGGGACTACAAATATACCTGTGGCCTTGTCTTTCACAAGTTTCCGTATACTTTTTAGTATTCTGGTAAACGGAGGAAAGGCGTAAAAGAAAAACCTTGACCATGGTACAGTGAATGCGTTTATGGCAAAGGCATCCCTGTTCCAAGATGTATACTTTTTACACTTTCTCTTTACTCTATTGGCAAAAATATGAATTTCAGGTTCACGCAATCGTTTTTTTTTCCAAAAGCATAGTCAGCAAGCTCCCACTTAACATCTGGATGGTTACGCCTAGATTCCGCATCTGCTGCAGAATTCTCTGCAGAGATATGAAGCGTTTTTAGAATACTTAGTATAATCTGTTTTTTCTCACACCATTGCCACAGATTTCGTGCAATTTGCGTGACGTGAGGAAACTGTACACTACCCATACGATTAACGTATGAGATTGCAGTGGTATTGTCTTCACGAAGTAATATTTGACAGTTCAATAAACTTTTAGCAAAGACTTTAAGGCCAAAAAAGGCTGCTAAAATTTGTAGATAATTAAAATGTTATTAAATATGTTTAGTCAAAATCTGTCCAAATACCACTAGCAGTTTCCTTACCATGCGCACCCCACCCCGTAGTTGAAGCATCACTGAAAATTTCTAATACATATTTGTCATATTTTATACTGTTAGAAGGGGTATGGCCCCAATCCACATTCGAAGTCCGGGAGTAAAGACTCAGGTACGTTAATATATCTATCATAAATTATCTGGATTATTTTTTAAATTTAAATACTTGCACCATTAAAACTTTTTGTATACTGTTCACCCATATTCAACTGCAGGGCAAGCAGATGTAAGTATTCCGACCGAACGACCAAAGTCTCTTATCTTAGACATCTTTTTAATGTATAAAAATGACTGAGTTCATTATTATTTTTTGTATTTTTTCCGGCAACAATAAAAAAATTAAATAAATGTAAGAATAACATTTTTGGTATCTATAATGTTTCCTAGGAATTTACAAAATAGTACTAGGATGGAAATTACTTTTTTGATAATTTTGTAATAAATCCAAATGATTTTAAGATTAGACTTATCTAAGCACTCCATATAGCTATGTATTATTGATTTACAATAAATCATCTAAATTTATAGTAGATATGTAGCCACAGGATCTAAGCAATTTCACTACCGGTTTCAAAGTTTCTGTAAACACAAAAGGCGTTGTACTAGTATCAAACGGTAATACATTGAATTCAAATAATTCATTTTTATTTCCAAATTAAATAGCAAATATTTTTTAAAATTGACGTGTATTTTTAGTAAAAAATATGCATCTTATAAGGTCACGGTACAATAAAAGAGTATTATTGCTGTCCGTAAGTCTTCTTATTTAAAATGTTCCGTGTCAACGAATTTAGTACGGTTTTTTAAATTAAGTATAAATCTATTTTTACCGTTTCGTTTTTGTAAAAGGAAAACACTTGATAAAAATTGCCCTTCACATTTAAGCACTGAGAAATCGCCCCTATAGATAAAGAATCATTTATACAGTGTTGTAACTGGGATTTCTCTATCTTTGTATATGCTTGTCGTTTAGGAATATTTAATTGTATCACCTTAAATAAAATAAATACCCTTCAGGTATTTTAAACAGAAATCCATGACAATATTTTATGATCATTGATTGTAAAATGGACAAAGCCTTCCGGCATGTCTTACCACCGGTTCTAAGCACGATAGCGACTTCGTGGCGCTGAGTACGTTGCCGGTGGCGGGGTGGCGGGGGTGGCGGGGGCGGCTGATGCGACGGCCTTGAGGATCTCGCGTGCTGATTCCTCTGAGGAAGGCTCCTTCCTCCTCTGAGTCCCCATGTTGAGCCAGCAGCCATGGGGAGGAGCTTTCCAGTTTTTTTTTTTTTGTGTATTTGAAACGGTAATGGTTTTATTAACCTGAGTCATAAACGCAAATACAGATATACTAGAAGAATTTCACAGGGATATCCCAAGTCCTGGGTGGCTCAGTGGTTAGACCAGTCGCCCGGATTGCGAAAGATCGCGGGTTAGATTCCCGGCTCAGGACGTGAAATTTTTCCAGTTTTATATTATTTTAATTACTAAGTAATTTTTCAAACATTTATAATAATGTTAAAATCAAAAATTAAGAATATTTGAAAGCACTGCCCCAACTTAACCGAATCGTAGGTATTTGTAAAAATACTCGTTTCGGATGTTGAAATAGAACATTTCGACATTGTAGGGTGGACGTTAGCTCATAAACGCAAATACAGATAGACTAGAAGAATTTCACATGGATATCCCAAGTCCTGGGTGGCTCAGTGGTTAGAGCAGTCGCCCGGATTGCGAAACATCGCGTGTTCGGTTCCCGCCTCAGGACGTGAATTTTTTCTAGATTTATATTATTTTGACTTCTGATATTACTGCCATTTCATCATCCTGATATTGAATATTCACGGAAGATGGTAGATCGCATGTGCTCGTAGACGGGATCAGATCTCCAGTAGGCTCGGTACTATTACAACGTGTAGGCTCCATAATATTTTCGACATCATCTAGAATAATCGCATCATCAGTACTTCTGGCATGCGTCTCTTATCGATATCAATAATACAAAAGCAAATAGTAATTTATTCATGAATTCGTGAATAGTTCAAGCTGTGGCTCAAGATAAGGTAAGTAGGCAGGTACTTATTTGAAAATATTCAATTCATATTTGCATTACATTTTGATGTCTATTTTGAATTAAATGTCAACATTATCGTCATTAATCTGCCTACTGAAAACATAAAATAAGAAATGTATTCTTATCATCACTCTTTATTTCTCCTGAATGAGCTAATGTAACATAAAATAGCACCTTTGACATTCATACTAGGTGCAATTCCAGATCTTTTATTTTATTTTTAAAAAAATGGTGCTCAGCGGACCGAGACGGTGCGCAGGCAGTGACAGGCGCCAGCCTGGCGGGCAGTTGGTATCAATATACCCACCAAGTAGTAGGTATCACCTTAATTACAATATTCTGTTTGACTCCATTTCGATAGCATGCTAGTTAGCGTAGAGACCACCGCAAAGCTAACTTTATACACGCATCTATTTCGTTACAGTATTGTCGTGGGGCTTATATGCCTTCGACTTATCAGTAACATTGTTTATAAAAGATGTACGTATAATTTTTTGTTAGAGTATTGTCAGTAAAGCAGTTATTACTATTCTGACTTATCATGTAACTATACGATAGGTATTCGTAATTCAGATTCAATCACTTGGTAATATAACTAAGTATCATACCTTAATTGTTTGAGGGTAATGCGTCGTAGTTTGATGAATCCGTAGATGAGGCCGAGTCATGTCGTTATTTTTGCTATTTTTTAGTTTCTTTTTCAGTTTTTTAATTATTATTTTTATTTTCTTGCAATGTAATCTTAATCATCTATTTTTGAATGTTTTCTTTTACCCATTTCAGCTGAAAGAACTTATAAACACTAAGGAAACAAATACGTGTGCGAACTGGCGGACCACTGTACTGTGAAATGACGTATTAAATAGCGCTGTCATAGTAACAGATAAGTTAACCTACCCACAAAATAAAATAAAAATAAAAAATCTCAACTATCAGTGCATAAACTGGCGTCACCGTATGTGTTACTACATGTATCTTATGCTAATCTCGAGGACGAAGCAGTGAGTATAATAGCGTTTGAAAGGGCTACTCATAAGCATTATTTTTTCCTAAATAACCTAGCATATTAAATGAAACTAAGATCATAAAATTTTTCATTTTATTTAAAATTTTGTTCAGGATAATTTCCTCTGACTTGGCCATGCTTCCAACAATTAACATTATCATTTCAAAGACCTACCCACTTGAGATACGAGATTTCCGTGGTGTAAGTACATGATAATAATAAAGCGATACATGAAATGTAGTAGGTACTTGTATGCATTTCTTCATGAGCTCACAATTACCATGCAACTGGCTGATATTAGTAAAAATAAATAATTCGAAAATGGAACACGTAAATTTTCAAGCGTCTGTTCTTTTGTTTAACGTGAGTTTCGTTTCCGTTTATTAGCAATTTTTGTGTTAATTTACTTACCATGGCGTACCAAAATAATTTGGATTTAATAGAAGCATACTTTTTAAATCACAAAGACATTTCATTAGCTTTGCGGTGGTAACGCGAAAGATATCCCGATAGACGCACACCATCTCGATATGTGTTGAAAAGAATGGTGGATAATTTAACAAATTAAGGACGTTTTGATCATCGCTTACAGCAACCACAGCAGCAGATAATAAACGTCAGCGATGATGAACTCAACATTCTGATTTACTTTGAAACGTACCCGAAGAGTTCAGTGAGGAAAGGTGAAGAAGAAATTGGACTTTCAAAGAGTAGAATACATCGCGTTCTGAAAAAATACAACTTTAAAAGTTATGTTGAAGGGCGATTAGTGCAAAAATTACGGCCGGGAGATGCTGAAAGACGATTTAATTTCTGCCAACATATCGAGAGACTCATCCTTGAGGATCAAAATTTTTTGAACACCATTATTTGGTCAGACGAGTCAAACTTTAGTAACAACGGTATGTACAACCGGCGTAATAATCGCATTTGGTCCAGACATAATCCCTTACGAATCCGCGAGACTAATGATCAAGTGCGTTTTTCTTTCAACTGTTGGTGTGGGATTGTAAGTAACCGGGTTCTCTTAATACATTTTTACGAATGAACTCTGAACACGGAAAGATATCTAGAAATACTTGAGATTTTAAGAAATGAGATTAATAATCTTCCTGAATCCAAAAATCCATAATCCATAATCCAAAATGATGTGAATTTGAAAAATGTTTATTAATTAGACGAATAAAACAAATTAATAAAAATATTGTTCCAATTCGACGAAATCTCATATTCCAGCAAGATGGGGCTCCGGCTCATAACAGTAGGAGAACAGCCGAGTTTCTTAATTAATATTTTCCTTCCTGGATCGGCACTTTTGGACAAATTAGATGGCCACCGAGATCCCCAGATCTAACCCCACTTGATTTTTTTTATGGGGTTATGTAAAAGATTTAGTTTACAGGAACCGGTACAACAGTGTGCAGGAGTTACAAAATGAACTTAGACGTATTATTTCAAACATCCACCATGCAAAAATAAGTAAATCGACAGGGAGAGAACTTATCAAAAGAGCGAGAATTTGTATACAACAGAACGGATCACATTTTGAGCATTTGACAAATTAATTTTTTTTCAAAATAAAATGAAAAATTTTATGATCTTAGTTTCATTTAATATGCTAGGTTAATTAGGAGAAAATAATGCTTATGAGTAGCCCTTTCAAACGCTATTATAAAATACATGTAATTTTTCTATCACATTTGGCGGGTTCGATTCCCGGTTGAGGTAGGCGATTTTTAAAAAATCTGTGAATGCAGTTCTACTTATTATTAAAAATAAAACGATGTCTTCTTTTAGTAAAATATTCTACGTTCAATATTTAATATACTTTCCCTCCGTGTGGCATGGCCGTGGGACGCCCTGTATAGTACCTCCACTATGGAAGATTGTAGCCAAAGAAACACTATTTTGTAATGTTGTTTTCTTGCGGTAAATAATATCGCTAGCGCTCATCAAGAAAACCTTATGTTGGGAGCAGTGGGATTTGTCTCCCATACCATGCCAAAGGTTCTAGACAGAAGAAGCTTATCTTCAAGCGGTTCTGGTTAAAAATAAACATAAGATACTCAGTGGCTGGGTGCAGCTCCTACCGCGTGGGTGTCGGTTTTTCCTTTCTAAGGTCTCAATCTAACTCCATACCAAATTTCATCTAAATCTATTCAGCGGATTAAGCGTGAAGAGGTAGACCGATAGACAGAATTACTTTCGCATTTACAATATTAGTATGAGTAGGAGAACCGCCTTAAGGCATTAAGAATCAAAATGAGACAAGCGATATGGGCGTCCGTCATTTTGACGTATCTGAAGACATGCCAAGTAAACGAGCGGAATCCAGCAGCTACCGATCAAACAGAGATTTGGGGCGATAAATCATACGTAGGGCTCGGTGTATTCGTAAAGCCCATGATACACTAGGGGCATTTTTGTTCCGCAACATTTTTAATTATCAAAAAAAATAGGTATATATTTTTAACGGGTTAGCTCTTGGCTTTTATCTCACCTGATGATAAGTGATGATAAGGACTGAGATGGAAGCAAGCTACACCTGGATTCCTCAATTGGCTATCTTAACTTCAACCGCCAGAACACGGCAATACTCTCAACATTATTGCTATGGCGACAGAGTTAAGTAAGATGGCGGAAGGTAGCCAGGCGGACTTTGAAAAGCTTACCAACCAATCCGAGCAGATTTTTTTTGCCTCGGAAACGAGCCCCGGACCTTTAGATCTTTTATAGGTGGTCAAAGCCCCTAAACCACAGAGGCGGTCAAAATTGACGCGCAACACTCAATCTACGTGACTCTGCAATGTTGCACAGTGTCCCACAATATATGTGGGTGCGAGTAAGCGCACGCGTCTCGCGTCCTTCTCGCGCCGTTGGTCAAGGTTGTCCTCTGATGCCTTTAGTTCTGTCTATTATGAATTATGAAATAAGTAACCGCGCCGGTAACCGCTTACCACCAGTTGGGCCGTCCGCTTGTTTGTCATCTAGTTGTATAAAAAAAAAGTATGTATGCAGCACTAATAGCCACAACCTCTACGGGAGACTGTTTTATTATCATGGACTAGTATTATCGTCTGCAAAATGTTTCGAGGCGTGTGCCTCAGTGTCATTATTGTTTGCGGGCATGTCCCAGAACACGTTGCTCCAATTTTCCCCTAGTGTGTCCGGAGCTTTATTCTAACATTCGAGTCCCTAGGGTAACGAACCTAAGTTTTTCGCAACGGATATCTCGATGACGGGATTTTGAATGTTACGGATATGGATCCACGATAAACTTAGATTTCAAATTCCGACCACAGTTGAGTAATTTATGTCATTTGTTTTTATTGTTCTCTTGGCAACCAGTAACCGTTATAGCTTAACCAAGTCCGTCCGTGTATCCGTGGCTTTGCTCATAGACCCTTAATTAGTACTAAAAAACTGTAATTTGGCATTTGTATTAATTACGGCTACCAATTGTTAATAAAATAAAATCTTGAACAATATTATTTTTACGATACCTCCCGTATACCGTATGCGGGGATGAATATTCTTTTTCTCATTTATTCCATGGTGTTGCAAGCGTCCATAGGCTACGGTAACCGCTTACCATCAGGTGGGCCGTATGCTTGATTGTCAACTTAGTGGTAGGTATAAAAAATAGTCCCTTGTCTCAGGGGTACATTCCTGTCCATCGAGTAAGAATCCGCCGTACACTGCGCTTTCCTGTACGAAAAACTAGAACTCTCCAATCGGTTGTCGGCTCTGCGTCATCGTTCAAAGAGAATCCCTTTGCAACATCAACTTGCTAATTCTCTGAGTTGAGCTAGTAACTCATAGTTATCCTGCAGATGTCATTATTTCTGATTTTATTTTGTAGCGAAGCACCTAGCACAGCTCGCTCCATTGCGCGTTTATATCATACTGTTAGTGACCGCCCGCGGCTCCGCCCACTTGTCGGTTATCGCGCCAAAAATCCTCCTGTTTTTCCCAGGATCTCAAACATTTTCAATACCAAATTTTATGTAAAATGGGTTAAACGACTCGAGCGTATAATGGTAAGGATTTATGTATTTAGTATGGATTTATGGAAATTAAAAAAAAAGTAAAATAAATTAGTTCAACGTTTACGAAATCCTTTTGCGCTGTAGGTAAATTTTTTACATTAATAGTACGTAATTATAAGACATTTTTCCATAAAATTTCAGCTCTGGACTTGTATAATTAAATGTTAAAATAAGATGATTATAGGATAGGATAAAATTTTACATATTAATAATTAAAATCCTGCGTTTGGATCCTCAGCGTCCAAGTTTATAAAAGTATATTACCTACTTATTAATTAAGCGGAGGCTTAGCTCCTGACAGACAGCTGAAATTGGTTTGAAAAATAATTTATTTTATACTTATGAAGGAGATAAAATAGAAAATTGTTTGTTTCTCCTTGCCATATTTATTGAAACATCATCTTTTTTAGCATAATATTTAATTAGAATTACAACGTAGGTCTAACGTCCGCACTTATAGCAAGGTTTACCCGGGTACAACACAGAACACGAACATCTGATCTGATGTTTTTGTGTTTGAAAATGAAAAACATCGCAAAATACACATGACAAATTTTAATAACTTATTTATAGACTAATAAAATATCAAGGGTATATAATTTGAGGATAAAATACTTAAAAACATATTATTTATTTAAAAAACATTATAATTAATTTGAGATCTCTTGAGAGATATCTCGTTCATTTATAATCTATACAAGTTTCGAGCAACTCGCTACAGCCAATGTACTCTTCACCGAGAGCACCGATCGTCGATCAAAATAGAAGACGATCTAGCATTTACGTAACAAATTTTCATTTTGATGTAAAAGCAACAAAAATGAATTTGCATATAAACTGCACGCGTGGAAAGTAGTTCCATGTTGCAGCGTTGTTTTGGTTGCTGATGTTATATTAAGGCGAAAGGAAAAGACGCTGCCTAAAATACACTTTTAAAATACGATATTGCGATAATAATATTTACAAGTATACCTACAACGTAGACACGTCTAAAATTAAATTGTGAAAGGTGACGGGTGACGTCACCTGATAATTCGAAAATTGAAATTACAAACCTATCACCTAAGGCGCTTTTTACCGTATATACATTTAAAAAATTTAATTCAATTTTCTAAGGATTCGTTTTTATGTTGACGTTTCTAATATAATTATCCTTTTCTTTCTAGAATTGAAAAATAATAGCAGCTTGGTTGGTTACTTAAATATCGTAAAGTACTTCTTAAAACAAAATATTAGTTGACTCTAAATTTAAACCTGTAGGTAAAAAAAAATGGAATTGTTAAGTATTGTTACTTTTTATGCTGACTTCAAACTTTTAACAATTTGCACAATTTAGAGAATATCTTGAGAACATTAAGTTCGACAAGTCAGTACCATTATTGTAATTGTTGCTTTCTCAATCCTTTAGTTGAGAAACGTAAGTTGTCATTTGTAAAGGGAAGATCCTTTACAAATGTCAGAAGGCTCGATAGAAGGTTACATAATATCATAATATTTGTGTTCGACTATAAACTTAATAAGATTCAAAATCGCCTATTTTATTTCTCTCCTATCAACGAATCCTTTTGCCTCTGCTCACTATCAAGTTTATCATTCCGCTCAAACGAAAACACCAAACGGGGTCTTTATAGCTTCCGCACGTAATTCCTCGCCAAGCGATGCGTGCTATAAATCTGTTTTACCAACCCTAATCTTGGCAAGTTGGTTTTCCTGCGATTTAGCCAAACATCGGAAGTGGGCGGTATTTGATTTTGAAACTAATAATGGGAGCGTAAAGTCCAATTTGATTTGGCCTTGCAGGTAAAGGAGACTGTTGAATGTATGTAAGTGTAGATTCATGACAGCAAATTGAAGTTTTAAAAGAGGAATTGTTGGATAGTGCCAAGCTAGAACACGTCATTTTAAGTTACGTTAAACCGACTTTGCTAATAACGATAACGGACTTGATAGAGCGGTGATCGTGACTGAGAACTGAGTCTTAGTTCTAGAGTTCATCTGTGAATGAAGTCAAAATGATGTACAGTTGACCACAGAAGTAGCTGAACACTTTAGTACCATATCACACCGATCTTGTGCACGTACTTTATCGTTGCTACCGTACTATATTGACGCTAGAGTCATTGAGACATGGTACTAAAGTGTTCAGCTACTTCTGTGGTCGACCGTACCAAAGGAAGTAGCTATTTATCTTCTTTCCATACAAATTTCTTGTGATCAAGATAGCCTGGATGAGATTGCTATTGTTATTCGTAAAGATGTAAAAAGCTGGTTGACTGACTCATCAACGTCCAGCCGTAACTACCGAAGAAAGAAACATGCAAATTTGGACAGTACTTGCCTTTTGTGGATTTTGGATAAGTCTTACTCAATATATTATGGTTTTTAAATCAAGCATAAATAACGATACACATCAGAAGGGTTTAAGTCATTTGCCAAGCTTTGTGAAAAATAAACAAACATCTTTGATGACGATTTCTTAATTTTTTATATCATTATGATCATATTCTTTTAGAGTTTTATGTATATTCTTTTATTATATTTTATAACAGTTTATAGTTTCATGGCCTGCTTTGTTTTTATTAATATTATAAAAATAAGCCTTGTATTATTTATTATCCAAAACACAATTTATTACCATACTAGATGGAATGAATCCAGTTCCGTCGCCAAATTTCTTGGCATGTTCAGTTTCCTGAGTTACATAAAGTCAAACTTAGGTACGATGAATAACGTTCTACTTTACAGAATTTCACTTTTGATTTAACTAACAAGGCTCCAAGTTGGGAGGAAAATACGTGTTCCTGGATTTAGTGGTATTTTCAACTCCTATTTCGAAACCCTTGACTGGTAAAGTGCTTTCGTTATAAAGAAGGTTTTAGCCAATAAGAATTCATACAAGAACACTTCCTTTTATATCAGTATTCTTCGTAAGATAAAAGATGGTGCTTTGTATAAAATAATATTGTCTGCGCACTTCAGTGTTAGCGTAAGAGTTAACCTCCGCTGCCTTTTACTTGGTGTAAGTTTTCCTGTATCTTGTATATTGTAAGACTTTCTAAGGTTTACATCCCTTTTAATATGAGAAACGTGAAAAGGTCAAACATGATCTTCATTAGGCTTTCAAGAAGAACATACCGTTAGGAAAACAAGATGGTGCAAAAGAAATTGGCTATAATTTAAAATTCGCCAATGGATACGAAAATGGAATATTCTCAGGAATATTTCTATATGTTGTACACTCATCTATGACTATTACCTAAGTATTTGATCGCAGTCAAAATAGATCTCAATTAACTATATACAATCCAAGCTCTTTTGAGTATCTAGACGCTCCTAGATCAACGGTAAACGATCATGCGAATATGTTGGTATAATTATGTAGAAGTATATTATAATTTAACCTTCGTATTAAACAACTTTATTTAATATAACAAGGGTAGGAAACAGGCAAATATTGAATTAATGACTAGCGTAAGCTATAACTGCTCGTAAGACCCAGAATCACTAATACCGAATATAATTTTATCTATGCGCACATTGCCAAAAAATAATTAGGAGTAAATTTTCACACGTCCGATCCGCATTTCTTATTTGAGGGGTCAACCTGCTATTGCTCAATTTCAAGGATTCGTGACTTTCAGGTCTAGCTTAGATAGCTTACAGAGTCCAAAAGCTTTGGATTAAACCTGCTATGGGATTCTCTAAAGTCAGCAGCTACCAGAATTTGTGGTTGCGGCAGCGCTGTTATAATTTTTTGGCGTTTGCTTGACATTTTGACAACTGTTGATAACCCTAGCGTTTAGACGTCGAACACGGCGTGAGCCGGAACTAAAAACGTTATTTATTTTTGTAGCTTTATGAAAAAGTTATTTAAATATTGAAAGAAGTCATTATGATACTTTTTTAATACAAGAAAAACTAAATCTAAAAATATCGATTGTACTTCATGTCGTAACTCCAAAACAGCGACTAAAATACACAGCCAAGAGATCGACGTAGAGATTAGTGAATACGCTTACGTGCAGCGCTGTGCTCCAACGTCAATATCAATGACAGCTCGACATTTTGTCAGTCATCAAGCTCGATGTTGAATATTTCTGTTAATGAACACTGCTAAGCTGAACTTAAGAACAGTTTTGTTTACATCGCTTTGACAAAACCTCAGGTTGAGATTGAAATACTGGCTAATATTCTTGGAGTAGAGTCAAGAGTGGACAAAAATTAATGTCCGAATCATTAGGCGGAAAATGAGGTATCTCGATTTGCACTGCTCGGTCCCCGTGTTTTATTCTAGGCGACCATTTTAGCGGGAAGCCATTTCGTGATGTTCCTCATAACTTTATAGACGACGGTTATACAACTAACATCGGAAGTGAGCTTCGTCGATCCGTATAAAACATTTCGGTTAAGGAAGGAAGTGAATAATATACAGATATGATATACAGACGTGGGTATGAGACAAAGTGGGATTATCATGGATCATTTACATCGGTTGGGCTTGGCAGACTTCGGCTATGATTTACATTTCTTCTTTATTCTAAGAATTTGGTTTCTGAAATAATATCATGATAACCAAAATTGTTTTTAATCTACCCAAAAATTTCGCGTTTCTATGTTTTGTCTTTTTATAGGTTTCTGCTACCTCCTACTTTATTGCAATATCTAATGCATTTTATGCATTGATTTGTTACTTGTAAGGCACAATTTATATTTAATTTCATAAAAGAACACTGACATTTTCGTAATCTGGTTGCAAGGAATGCACAGCCAGCACAGATAGCAATAAATATCTAGCAACTTTAGTACAGCTAAAAAAGTCTTCCTAAAAATAATGTTGAAAAGTGAGGGCATCTCGACATCAATACTTTGTCTTGATGATCATTAAAGTAATCACTATTAAGTTAATCGTCTATAATAAGTTTAATAATTATTTACAGTATGAGTACGAGTCATTGGGAGAAAAATTATGAACTATCACTAAAAAAACAGCGAACCAAAAGAACTACGTTTGCATCTAAACTCAAGAAATAGATCTTCCGTTTCGTATAGAATGTAGGGAAAACCCGTTGACTGCAAACGACGGGGCAAGATAAGATGAGGCGACTTTCTTCAGATAAGACATGTACAGTCACGATTCAAAAGATGCATACATTTAAGGCCAAAAATGAATAGTGTATTCATATGCTTTTTGTACAATAGTAACCGAAAATTTGTGTGTTTTAGGATATGTTTATAATTCCTAGGAAACGTATTTAATGGCAAGCTAATTTAGGAAATGTGTATAAACACATTTATATTATTCAAGGGAATAAAACATTTATATTAGAAAATTTATAATAATTTATAATCTGTGTAAAATTCACATCAGACTACAAAAATAGTGACATACTCAACGCACATGCTATTTTTGTAGGCTTTTTCTAGATGTATGGGTATAATTAAAATTAAGATTTTGTAGTTTCTAGAAAACATTGGTATAAGAGGCATAGTACATGATTGGTTCCGGAGCTTTCTCTCAGATCGAATCCAACATGTCCGTGTTGGGGGACGTGTGAGTAGCGATGCCAGCTGCAACTACGGTGTTCCACAGGGAAGCACGCTTGGTCCTACGTTATTTCTAATTTATATCGATGACTTGTGCAGACTCAAGCTCCCTGATGCAAACCTTACGATGTTTGCAGATGACACCGCTATTATATTTCACCAAAAGACCTGGGATGGTGTAAAAGATATAGTAGAAGACAGATTGTGTACTGTCACCTCCTGGCTAGAAGATAATCTTCTATCCTTGAACACTACCAAAACCAAGTACTTATGTTTTGGGAAAACCGGTGTCTCCAGCCCAAAGGATACTTTCCATCTTAACATCCACACGTACCCCTGCAATCGTTTCGTTTCTTATAAAACATCCACGTGTAACTGTCCTATATTAAAACGAGAGAGAAATATTAAATATTTGGGGGTTATGCTAGATGATAAACTAAGATGGGATCTACATTTGTCACTGGTTGCCAGCAGAGTAAGGAAATTGAACTATGCTTTTAAAAACCTACGGGCTATAGCAGATCATAAACTTATAATAAATACGTACAAGGCCCTAAGTGAATCTGTTATCAACTATTGCATCTGTGCTTGGGGAGGTGCTGCCAAAACGCACACACTACAACTCGAGCGTGCTCAGAGAGCACTCCTCAAAATAATGCTGTATCTACCGAGACGCTATCCGACTGAATTACTGTACGCAAATGCTAAAGTGCTCACAGTACGTGGGCTTTTTATCTACAATTGTACTAGAAGATATCATCGTACAACCGCTTCACTATTGCTGGTAAATAAACGCAGACCTCGCTGTCCAATTCCGGTAACCAAAAGTACCTATGTTCAACGCTTCTTCAATTTCTTGGCACCAAAAATGTACAATTTCCTAAATGACAAAATTAATATTTTAAACTGTACTAATCACCAGCTTAAGACAAAATTATCCAAATTCATACAAAGTTTGGGATTTGAGGAAATTGAAAGCTACCTTAAACCGATAAGCTAATGCAACACTTCACATCACACACACACACACACGCACACACACACAATCACACACATACACACACAATCACACACACACACACACACGCACACACACACACACACACACACACACACACACACACACACACACTAACAAATACAAAGACACACGTTGCCAAATTTTTAATTTTTATATTTTGTTGTCAAAAATTGTAATTAATATTTAAAATCCTCTTGCTGTACATAAGAATTATAATATTGTGAACTTTATTGGGAAGGAACTGGCTCCTGAAATACAGATCATACTAGCTTAGGAGTCAGGGCTACAATTTACTGTTGTGACTTGTTCTTGGTACAATAAAGATTTATTATTATTATTATTATTATTATTATTTTAATACTACTAGATGAAAAACAAACTGACTACCTGGTGGTAAGTAGTTACCGCCGGCCGCATATACACCTGCAATAACAAGGAAAAAATCACTTGGTATTGCTGGTGCGTTGTCATCCTAAGATGCAATGCCTTCAATGCCAAGGAATTTATTAGCGTGAGGCTGATATAGAGGCTATCTCGATTCTGGCACTCGCTAGCCGCTCGCTTGGCTTCGCGCGGCTGATTCACGCACTGCTCGTTGCATTGCTATAAGTCGCAAATTAACGCTAGGTCAATCATTTTGCACTACTATTCTTATCTTGTTTCGAATTCCACACATTTCTGATTCTCGGTTAGGAATTGTACGGAATTCCTGGGAACTGTGTATGATAAATTTTATTTAATGATGTTCATACATTTTCTAGGAAATATAATTCATATCGGATTATATACATTTACATAAGTAAACAAACAAGCAGATTGGGTAAGTATATCTTTTTAGACTTGACTGTACTGCCCCACGGCATTTTTCTAAGAGATCAACCTTTTTACTTCGGTGATACAGAAAATAGACTTATAATTATATAGCCTATGTTATGATATGAATGGCATACCTAAGGGTAAGAGAGTTGTTTTTTCCGTTGTAAAAAATGGAAACGGGCTTATATTTAAGCGTGACATCGATAAGGGGCGAGTGCTTTGAATATAAATTTGCTACGTGAAGTTTGGTTTGGGGAAATTTTTGTCATACCTATTTAACATATAGAAAAAAAATGTAACTATATCATTACTTCGAAAATCCGTAAGTAGTCAGAGGTCATATATATTATACCAGAAATCTAACACGAATAAGTGTTTTTTCGTTATATTGTTTACTTTTTTATTCGTATGAGTGTATTTAAAAAAAAAAATATTTTTAATAGTAAAACTAAAATTAATTAATTTTAAAAGAGGAAGGATTTCAATTTTGTATGTCTGATTAGGGTGGCACAAGCACCTTACAGCAGATCTCAGCTTAAAAAAACTTTTTTATACACCTAGATAACAAACAAGGTCAGCTTGTTTGTTATCTAGGTGTATAAGTCAGCTAAAAGTAGTATGATAACTAGAAAAAAAATGATATTGCAGGTGCGTTATCATCCTGAGGCCTAAGATGAAATGTCTCCCATGCCCAGTAATTAGTCTGGCTACCTTTTCCTTCAATCCGAAACTAATAAATACACTACTTGGTAGTGTTCCTGCGGTGAGTAAGGTCGCCTAATCTCAATGAGAACGTGTTATGCTAGGAGCCGGGAGACTTCATCCCCGTATTAAAAATTTACTCTATGCTTTATTCCTATGGTCCTACAAGCATCTATAAGCTATGAGAACTGCTTACCACCAGGCATATTTTACGTTAGCTTGCCACCCTTGTCATATTGAGTAGTGACGACAGTAAATTAAAACATAGTCTTGGGCATGGCATAGAAATGTTTTGCAATTTTCAAATACATCTTATTCAATAGATAAATTTATAACATTTATAGGTATACAGGGTGGTGCCGTTCATACGACAATAAATTAAAACATGGGCTATATTCGTTCATAGAAATGGTTTGCCGCTTTCAAAAACATCTTATTCGTTTGATAATTTCATGACATTTCTATGAAATAATGCATTCAATGTTACACAGTGTTTTACAGTGTTTTTTTCATACAAATGTCATGAAATTATCAAATGATAAGATGTTTTTGAAGGTTCTTTAATGTCTTACACACAATTCATTAGCAAATTACCATTTCACAAGCAACATTTGTCAATGTTTCATTACGCAAACTAATGCTTTAACAAGGATATGAAAACGCAAACATACATATGACAAGCAGGCATTTCAAAAATGCATTAGTAAATAATTTTTTAAAAGACATACTGACATGTCAACAAGTTACAAAAACCAAAATAATATTTCGCAAATAATTTGTTTGACTAAATTTCAATTACAAACTTTTTGTTTACTAAAATTTCTTCTGTTTCTGGTTTAAAATGTTTTCTTGTGTAATGGATACTATACATGCAGCATGCAAACCAGCATGCAGCATGCAAGCAAGCCTAAACATGCAAGTATGCAGCATGCATGGCTTCTGTCACGGCTCCGGCGTTCCCACGCGACCTTATCGTCGCAGATGGTCGCAATGCCGGCCAGCCTCAGCCACGGCGTTGGTCATCAAAACCACCTGCTCCTCAGCTCGCGGGCCGCCTTGCCCCTCCGCGCCTTCGCGGGCTTAAATTACACTCTAGGGGTAGGGCAGACAAGACTACGTGGTGTCGGTTTTACAGCGATATATTTCGCGATATTATTTAAGAAATGATACGGTGTCATACCATAAATTGCCTAATGTCTTTAGACTAAGTAACCATATTATTAAAGAAAAATTGGTCAATAGATCTTTGTCGTTTAACGTATTTGAGTTAGGAAAAATTTACTAATGTTCTTTTGCAAAATGACAACTTATGAAGAAATTACTTTATGAGATGTAAAGTTTGTGAAACATAAATAAATGGAACGTTGATTTGCAAAATGATAACTTTGAATTTCGTTGCTTGTTATCTGTAAATTTGTATAATGACTGTTGATCAACCAAAAGGGAATCGTTTTTGAAAGTGGCAAACCATTTCTTTGAACTAATATAGCCCATGTTTCAATATATTGTCGTATTGACGGCACCACCCCGTATAATGTAGCCAATGTAATATTATAATTATTTCATATAAATGTCATGAAATCATCAAATAAACAAGATGTATGTGCAAGTTGCAAAATATTTCTATGAACTGATACAGCCCATGATTTAATTTATTGTCATTACCAATAAATTAAATCTGTCGGTATAAAAAAAAGGTTGATGACCAATGATCAAACAGCAACAAACTCTTATGTCTACCTAAACTATTACTTAAAGTAACTCAGTAGAATCCCGTTCACTCGCGTAACCTTACAAAGGGGAAAAAAGAATACACCACTATCATGCCTAATCTCTCTTATGCCTACCTAAACTATTACCAAAAGTAACTCAGTGGAATCCCGTTCACTCGCGTAACCTTACAAAGAGGAAAAAAGAATATGCCACTATTATGCCTTACCTCTCTTATGCCTACTTTAACTGTTACTAAAATTATGTCAGTGGAGTCGCGTTCACTCGCGTAACCTTATAAGTAAAGGGGAAAAAAAGAATATACCACTATCATGTCTTGCCTCTCTTATGCCTACCTTATCTATTACTAAAATTATGTCAGTGAAATCGCGTTCCTTCGCGTAACCTTACAAAGATTACAGATATGAGAAATAAATTAAGGCTTAACCAGCAACCGCCGCCAGTCAGCTGTCAATAATCTATTCTGAATGTGCCTATGAGCCACAAAGGAGTCTTTTGAATTTCAAAAGAGTTGCCTTGAGTATCATGGTAGACAAAGGTTTATTGACTTTTCACCTCAATAAGCGTTTTAATCCCCCGTCGCTTGTGTGTCATAGCTATTTCCACAATATTATTTTCCGGAGAAACGCGAAGAGAAAATTTTCTTTCACAACTTTAATAACGAAAATTCTTACCCATGCTTTTTCTATTATGTAAACGCTTATTATTATTCTTTAATTCGCAAAAGGAATATTAATAAGCATAAGTATTTTAATAATAATTGATTTCATCACAAGGCATCATAATATCTTACTTACTGTATGGAAAATTTAAGAAAATTTCTGTTTTGTCAGCATAAACTTAAGGATGTCGCAGCTGTATCGTAAAACATGCCGTATTACAAAAAGGCGCGCTCGATTTAAGAACATCGCCGTAATGAAATGTGGCTCACTTACGGTAAGCCGGATTGCAGTGGTGATACGTTCTACAAAGCATTGTCCAACGTTGGGCCGATTGTAGAATACAACAGTTCTTTATCTGCCTAGGAAATTCGTCAAGTTCTGAAGATTTTATGATCACTGAAAACCGACATCATTTATAAAAGTGGTCATTAAAATATAAACCAAACCTACTAAACAACAAAAAATTCACTATTTTCACGAATGCTATCATAGTTTGCACTTTTAATTGTCACTAACTTTCAATGCGGCGCATCGACGATGCGCCCGTTTGTATGTGAGCTTCACTTTACCCGCTTTGACGAAAGCAAAGTACTCATTTAATGCGTAGGTACTTCATTTCTGCGGTATTGAAATCCGGCTAAACATGAGCGCTGTTTGCGGCGTATTATACGATACGGCTGCGACATGAGTACTGAATCAATCTTGTTTACTTATCAAAGATCCCCTCATCACCTGATTGTATGTGGTTACTGTAGAACATGATAATAAAATATAAAAATAAAAATGGCCGCTTGCAACACCAGGGGTGTCACTTGTGCGCTGCTGACACTTTGAATACTATTTGATATAACCGCCTCTGTGGTCTAGCCTCAGATCTAGAGGTCCGGGGTTCGATTCCCTTGGGGACAGAAATTTTCTGTTTGGTTTGGTTGGTGGTAGAGCTTTTCTAAGTCCGCCTGGCTAGCTACCACCATAGCCTAAGTCTGCCGCCATAGCAATAATGTTAACAGCATTATTGTATTTCGGCAGTTAGAGGTGAGATAGCCAGTTCCTCTGTGGTTGAGGAATCCGGGGGTAACTCAATTCCATCGTCAGCTTTATCTTCGCTTACCATCAGGTGAGATGAAGGCCAACAGTTACCCCGTAAGGTTAAAAAACGTCATTTTGAAGAACCCCATGCTGTACTCGATGCAAGTCTCTATTGATTGTTACCTCCTAATAATACAGACAGAAATGACCACCAGCCAGGCAATTTCAATATTTTATCGACCTCATGTTTTAGTGACCAATAAATAAGTTTGTGCAGTGTCGCTATTGAGACTTTTCTTTTTCATATCCACCCCTCCCTTTTAATATTTACTATGAACAAAAAATGTATTTGCTTACCACTTTATACACTTGTTACGGACACTTTTACAAATAAATCACGGCACTTGACAGGCTTTTAGGCGTAAATCTTGTTCAGCATGTAGTAAAAACGGCTAAATTTTGGTTGCAAATAAAATTTTTATTCGTTGGGTACTTTAAGAGCAACCTTTTTTATTATTTCATGAAAATTCAGTAATCTCTTGGTGAAAAATTGCTATTGTCAGTGGCAAATAAGAAAGTCTGAACCAGAAACTGGCAACCTTTTTCGCCAGGATTAAATTTTAATTGTTCTTACTGGCTTTGAAGTTATGAAAAGAAAAATGTACTACTGTCACAATATTATATTGAAAAGAAAAAAATCCGTTATTTTATTTTTAAAAGTTAAAGTCAATCATCATCATTCTGTAGACGACATAACACATCAATTGAAAAATGACTGTTATTTGTACGGATTATAGTACCCAAATGTCATTATTCACTTGACCCGCTCACGAAAACGAAAATATTAGATAAATCTATCGAATATTTTTTTTGGTTTATTCATTTAATGAAGTTATTCATTTAAAAGTACAAAAAAAAGTACGCAGGGCTGCTACATACATCGGAACTGTATTCATTTTCATTCATTCATTCATTCTAAACGCCGAATTTTTGTCGTAAGAATAATAATATGGCGAATTGTTAGTAATTTCTCTCTGTTATAGACTACCTTTGAAAATATAGAGGTAAACATATTAAGATTCTCCAGCAAGTTTTTTGTCCTCAGAGAGTTTAAAAAGCCTTTTCAAAATAATATTTTACTTTGACATCTATCAAGACTAAAAGTTGCAGAGGTTTTTTGAATATTCTGAGTGTTTTCTTGTGTAATATCATTATTTAAATTAGTTGAGTCTACTTAAGTGACATTTATTGTTCTTTTGAGTTTAGAGAAAAAAAGGATTAAGTAAATCAACATAATTACTTCACGAAATTTTGCGAAAACAGAGATCTATATTCAGAATGCAAATAGCAATATTCACTAATCACCATTAGCATCCCACATACGTATATGCTGGGTATAAGCCTCTCTAAATGCAAGAAAAATATGTGGGTTTCGGGCCTCGCAATACTAAGCTGGCCCAATACCCTTAGGGTGAGTGAAAACATAGGGCATATTGTTAAAATCTCTGGTGATGCTTTACAATTTCCCCACATTTGATTTATAAATAAATAAAAATGCATTAAAAATAACTATTCCGCCATCTTGGATGATCCGCCATATTGGATTTAAAATGACTTCACATTATTTTTCGAGTTACTCTCAACAAGCCCTTTGATATCCATATTGTAGAAATGCATAAAAAATAACTATTCCGCAATCTTGGATGGTCCGCCATATTGGATTAAGAATAACGTCACACAGCTTATCGTGTATTGTCATTCAAACTAAACGTGTATACATTTCAGCTCAATCGGTTGAAGATATCTGCTTCAAAATCGAGTAGCAAGATTCCACCTTAACATAAGCAAGTTAAATAAAAGCTTTTAAAAAATAATCAAAAATCAGATAATGTGGCGGAAACTAAGCTCGTCTCCTTTCACCTGGTGACTGCTCTCACAGAGCTATCAAGGACTTGGGATAGCCGTATGAATTTATTCTAGTCTTTCTGTTTCTGCGTTATAAGCTAACGTTTTTCTTCAGAATGTCTAAGAAACCATAGAGTGATATAATACAACGGGGTACTAACTATTATATTTTATAATAAATTGGACGAAATGAAAATTTTCTCAATTTCCTTATGAATGAGTTTAATTTCATATATTAAAACTTTAACAAGATTAATTAGATAAGAGTACTATAATTATATTACTATACTAAGATTACTACGCATCAATATAATGTGGTCCGATAAGTTTCCGAGAACAGAAAAGAAACGTATACAGTAGGTACTAGAGGAATTCTTCATACCTTACAGAAAATATGTTATTATTAACTAATAATAGATAATAATAATATTCATACACTGACACCTATTATCTAGCCCAAAGTAAGCATCATTAAGAGCTTGTGTTATGGATACTAGATAACGGAGAAGTATTGATAATAATATGTATATAAATATTAGAAATATACTAAATAAACATAATAAACATCCATGACTCGTCAACAAATGCTCGTACTCATCATACAAACATTTTCTCCTACCGGGATTTGAACCCGGGACCTCTTGACCGAGTAGCCTGCATAGCAAGGGGTACAGACTGCTGGACAATCTGTCGTCAAACTGACAGTGATTTGGAGATAAAACTTCTCCAAATCACGTCAGTTAATCATAACACGATTCAGCTTACGCCGACGCCATCTACATTATACAATTTCTCTTTAAAAGTTCCAGCATTGCCATCTGCATTTTCCCCTTACAGCCTTTGTATTTTATATATTATAGATTTCTTACTCGCATAAAAAAAAGTAACGTGAAATTTTATTATGTAAGTATGAAAAATACTGCAAACGTCTGGATGAGATGTTAATTAAACTCATTAGACTCTGAAGTGGAAGGGACTGTCCTTGGGTTATGTGAGACTCTTCGAAGTCTCCGGCATATTCACTTAAAACCTACGTGATCGTGGCTTACGATTCTGCCTGCTTTTGGGCCCGCCGTAGAAAGGAACACATTTGGAACAGAATGGCGTTAAACCTCATTAGACCCTGAATATTAACTATGACTAATAAACCTAAGGTCGTCACGAGTTCAAAATTTATATTTATTAATTAACATTTTAAGTACATTATTTATGCGGGATCAGAAAATTCGGTACACGTAATAACGAAGTTGCCCAATATCGATTAGACACGGCATCTGTCCTCCGCAGCCAATAAATATGGAAATTCGTTCCGTAAAAGCTATGGATGAAAGAAACCCGGGGCGTATTCATGAATCGCTCGACCGAACTGTCAAACTATGATATGCTAATGTCGCTGGAAACAAAATGCGTACAGCAGAACGCAGATCAAACTCATTTTGACTTGGTGCGGTTTTTATGGCATAAAGAGTTGAAAATTGAACTTGAAATTTACCCAGCATTGCTATTGAGGTTTTTAAATAGTTTTCGTGTACACTAACCTTAGTCTGTCCGCAATGAAGATTAAATACAGGTTGGTGTCGTCAATACGACAATTAATTAAAACCTGGGCAATATAAGTTCATAGAAATGATTTGCTACTTTCAAAAAACATCTTATTCATTTGACAATTTCATGACCTGCCTATGAAATAATGCAGCCAATTATATCATCTTAGACAAATGTTATGAAAGCATCAAATAAATAAGATGATTTTGAAAGTGGCAAATCATTTCTATGAATTAATATAGCTTGTTTCAATTTATTGTCATATTATCGGCACCATCCTGTATATTATAATTGTAAATAGTGTGACGTGTGAGGAGCTCGCTGGTGCAGAAGTTTCAATTACGAAAAGAAAGCATTAAAAAATAAAGCTTTCGCCATTGACGATTCGGGATGGGTCAATCAAAATTTGTAATCTCGGGCTCCCCGTGCTTCGGAAGTTACGTTAAGCCATTGATCCCGATTGTGATTGCAACGACTTGAACCCACCAAACCCGCATTCGGCCAGCGAGGTGGTGCTATGGCCCAGAACTCTTTATATGATTATCCCTTGCAGTCAATCACATGTAGGCAATTTGAGAAACATCTAGGATTAAAAAAAAATACAACATATAACGATTATCAAGATATACAAATAACCCGACAAACACTTGACATGATACTGAAAATTGAAATTTTTGTTTACGATAAAAGTAACGCCAATCACCGTAATCACATTCAACAACCATCCATCTCAACTTTCATCTTTGAGGACGTGAACTTAGACTTGTTACCGTGGCAACGTGATAAAAAAAATGACCGATTTTGGTTGAATGCTTTCCAATTTAAAAGAATAATGATATTTCACCGAATTCAATTAGAAAAAAACATTTGGCATTATTTACCACTACATAAATCATTTTATTGTTTTTATTATTTCCGTTTCAACAAAGAACCAAAATATGCTTCAGCAGATTATACGCGTAGAAGCTCCACAGACAAGGGTGAAATACCCGGAGACAATAGACAATAGGCTTGCTTTTCTATAGAAATAATACAAAATTTATTGGAATAGAAGGCCAGCGCTATAAAATAGACGTTAAAATCACACGCACACAGATGCGTTTCTACGGTGAACTCATTTCTGGTCAAGGCCAATTTTTTCTAAATCACAAACAAGCTCACGGCCCACTTTGTGGTAAGTGGTTACCGTCGCCTATATACACTTGCAATTACAAGGAAAAAATCATTTGATTTTTTATACTTACAACTAAATTATGAAAAACAAGCTGACGGCCCACCTAGAGGCAAGTGGCTACTGTCGGCTATAGACACTTGCAATTACAAGGAAAAAACTCCTGGTATTGCAGGTGCGTTGTCATCCTGAGGCCTTATATGAAATTCCGCCCATGCCCAGTAATTACACAGGAATTATACAGTTACCTTTCTCTTCCATCCGAAGCACAGTTCCCAGAAGGCGGTGGTTCCTACCCAGACGATCCTTCATACGGGCCTACAACCTAGTGAATAGTGGTATTGCAGGAGCCTTATCATCCTGACTGAGGCCTATTTCAAATGTTAGTCCTAGGAGGGTGGGCTGGTGAAATTGCTTCGGCATAGCCTAGGCTGCGCCTGCGAAGGGCAGTGGAGTTACGGGGAGTTTTAGTGGGTATTCCCAGTGTCTATATCACTGGACGACCCCCACACACGCCCGTAGCCTAGCCAGTGGCGAGTAGGTCTGTAAACAGATTTCTCCCCGACAAAAAAGGGGGATACTGATGGTCTTACGAAATAATGATGAAAATGCAGTCTTTTATGACTACTAGTTATTAATGAAGTTTAGCAAAACTAAAAGAACAGCTTTTCTTTGAAAGGAATAATGAGCGAAATATAATGGATAAAGTTCTCGGTGCTTCCTTTGCTTTGATAGCACGAATACGTATTTAGTGATAGTTACCTAGGCTACTTCACTCAAGCACTTTAATTTACAGTATAAATTAAAGATTTACGTTAAAGAAAGGTATTATGGCTATTGCAGCATTTTGATTGTCTTTTGTGAATGAGAAGGCAGATTAAATTCCATAAACAAAGGTACTGAATTGTTCGCAGCATTACCTTTCTTATTATTAATTAAATTTCATAAAGAGAAATCTGACAAACACTTTGGATTATATTATTCACAAACATAATTAATATAATACAGGCTGGTGCCGTCAATACGACAATAAATTGAGACATGGGCTATATTAGTTCATAGAAATGGTTTGCCATTTGCAAAAAAATCATATTCATTTCATAATTTCATGACATTTGTATGAAATTATGTACATTGGCTGCATTATTTCATAGAAATGTCATGAATGAAATTATCAAACCAGTATGATGTTTTTTAAAGTGGCAACCCATTGCTATGAACGAATATAGCCCATGTTTTGATTTATTGTCGTATTGACGGCACCACCCTGTAAAGTATTATGTTTTGTTTTCTTAAATTTTATCATGGACAAAAATCGTGTCTCATGCAGCAGTGCTGTATTTATTGAGTTTTGACATCATAAAATTAATTATGGATAAAAGCTATTGTGGCGAAACGTCTAGGGATGGATGGATCCGTGACCTTGCACAATCCAAGTGATGGAAATAACGACTGAGCCACCCAGGACTAATCAGGTCTTGAGTTCGCATCCTACATCAAGACTTATCTTTTTTCAAAATGAAAATCGGCCCTTACTCTTGTTTTGAGTATTCCCCCTATATACCCGATATAGTGACTCTAAAAGTGAGAAATAGGGTGAAACTTTGGGAAATTCAACATTATCAAGATTATAAACCCTTACAAAGTTCCGCAGGACCCATGTTAATCGCTAACTCACCTGCCAGTTTAAGGCCGATTCTTTTCCCCGGAGGCTTCACTAGCTCTATGTGCGTCCTTCGGAGGCCTCTCTCGGTACATAAGCCGGAGTCCGTTGAGAGCGACGTTTGAGATTTGAATACTGGAACAAAAGAAAAAAATATAATTAGAAAAGTGCTTGTGAAATTTTGCAATCTGCTTTTAGATAATGGCAAACATATGCTCGTATTATTTAAAGTATTTATGCTAAAGAGATTTTATTTCCATGAAATTTTAATAAATATTATTCTCTTTATAATACCTACTTATATTAGAATAAAAAATGTTTAGTGATAATCTCGGTTTTGGTTTGTTTGGTCGATATCATACAAAATAAGTAATTAAAATTTGCTGTTTGAGAATTACACTTATTAGTTACACTGGGCCAGCGTGGCAGTGTTATTTTTAAATATTCATACACTCATACCTATTATCTAGTCCAAAGTACCTAATCATCATTAAGAGCTTGTGTTATGGATACTAGATAACGAATAAATATTGATAATAATATGTATATAAATATTAGAAATATACTATATAAACATATGAACATCCATGACTCGTAAACAAATGCTGGTACTCATCATACAAACATAAAAATTTGTTCCTACCGGGATTCAAACCCGGGACCACTTGACAGAGTAGCCTGTAGCTCGACCAGCCGGTCGTCAAACCAAAATCGTATTGACCAAACTGTTCGCGTTTCTTCCATTTAAGAAGGCCTGTGCCCAGCAGTGGGATGTCTTTATGATAGTGGTTATGGTCTAGGAGCTTTGGTGCAATCGAAATTGTGATAATGTAAACTTATATTACATTCTTTAATTTGTTTAACTCCAAACATACAATGTATGTTTCCTCTAGTAGTATAGTGGTTGTGTGTCCATAACTCTATCTACCTTCTCCTTTCGCGGGAATAAATGTTCATGACTGGGTAGTTTCCCGTTGAATGGAACTATCTGCCAGCTGGTGCCTGGTGTAAATAATATTTATTTTAAAAAAATGTATTTAACATCATCAACTCTATTCATTTCTTGTTCCAACGTTATAATTAGACAATTCCTAGGAATGGTGATGTTTGTTACTCATTAATTTTAAAAATAAACTATTTTTGAGGATCAAAATAATGATGTAAGTAGGTAATATAAGGTTACTAGGCACCTAGAAAAATGTTGCTTTAAACAATAACGTAATTAATGTTAATAAATTCAGTTTCTTTTTAAGGTAATTACAACAACATCTGTGGTCTAGCGGTTGAGACCACCTACTTTAGTTAGATCTAGAGGTCCGGGGTTCGATACCCTGAAGGTGGTTTTCCACCAGAGGGGCGAGACGATAATTGAAATCGCACTGACCCTTTTCCACTAAAAATTGCCCGCGCGAGCTCGCGCGAGATGATTTTCCACCAGAGTGGCGAGATAAGAATGGAAATCGCACAACAATAAACCTATCGTGAGAAGCGTGTTTCTGTTGCAGAGTTAATTTATACTCTATCTCGCAAGCAATACGGTTCAATTTTACACAAACAAATATGTCAATTCATGTCTCGCACATCCTCGTCAATCCTATTTCCACGATAGATGCGCGAGGCGAGGATTGAAATATTTGTTTGTGTAAAATTGAACCGTATTGCTTCCGATATAGAGTTTGAAAGAGTGGAAAATCGCCTAGGGTTCGATATCATATCAAATTTCACATTTAAATTTAGACTCTATATTGAAAGCAATATGGTTCATTTTTACACAAACAAATATTTCAATTCGCGTCTCGCACATCCTCGTCCATCCTGACTATTTCCACCAAAGATGCGCGAGGCGAGGATTGAAAATTTGCCATACAAATTTTAAATCTCGTCTCGCCTCGTCTCGTCGACCCTCTGGTGGAAAACCACCTTTAGAGACAGAAATTTTCTGCTCAGTTTGGTTGCTTTCTACTACTAAATAATAAATACTGAAAATGAAACCTTGCTCCACTAAGTATTAATAGTCGATGAAAATTTTGATGTTTGGACGGGTAGACAGGAATCTGGTCCACTAAACCGTAGGTTCCCAGTTATTTAAGTATAACTATTCTTAATTTTGATTATTACATTATTATAAATTTTTGAAAAATTACACACAGACAGACACAGATAGACTAGAGCAATTTCACAGGGATATCCCAAGTCCTGGGTAGCTCAGATGTTTAGAGCGGATTGCCAAAGGTCGCGGGTCCAATCCTCGCCGCAAGACGTGATTTTAATTACTAAGAATAACTATTTAAAATTATTGATTAGAAAGTTATATGATATGCTGCTTAATAAAAACTGCTCCCAACAGAATTATCTCTATTGTGACAACCTGAATATTGACAACAAACAAGAGCACTTTGCGCTCATCAGCGGGTAATACATATGTTCTGTACTAGAAACTTTGGTAACTCCAAATTAAAAAATAAAGTTGCAGTTTAAACTAGAAGTTCTGGAGCTAGTATAACCCCAACAGTCATCATATCCATTGTTCTCGAAGAGCTAACAGGCGTAACACGAACAAATCTCTGGTCGCTCGTTAGCGCAGTTTTACTGTTACTGCGCCATGAACAGCTAAGCGGCTAAATATTGCTGCATAGAGCTGCCTCCGTTCACGATGAGTGCGCAAGCCATATTTTAGATGGAAATGTTTATTTAAGGTCTGAGGTTGAGCGGTTACAATAGTCGCTTAAAAGCATACAGCGGATAGTTTCCAGCATACGAGATGGTGTTAGAAACTTAGAGAGATATCAATGTGTAATGGGTTCTTAGAAAAAAAAGAAGTCCATTCATAACCAGCCAACTATCGGGAAATAATGTAGCAGTTCCGGTAACTGAAAGATCACCTACTCCTTGATAATTGATTGACACTAACCCCCTTATGAAACGTTAGGCCTGGTTTAAAACTGACGCTCAGAGTTAGACCAGCCCCCTTATTCAGAAACTGTCGGATCACGGATTCGATTCGAAAAGTCACATGCCGTCTCGCTTTGACGCACCGTGATAAAAAGTGACAGGTATGGAGATTCCGAAATTCGCTTCTTTTCCGACAGTTGTGAATAAGGGGGCAGTACTAACTTTATTCCGCGTTTTATAACATGCGGGGTACGGGACTAAGCTCAAACTGTCTGATTTTCCACCGTATCAAACATGTCAAGCCACACTCCAGACACAATAGGTTTTTCATTGTCATAATTGGTCCCAGAAGTCTTATGCGGCATGGTAAATTAATTCCAGGGCTATTGACAAATGAATCAGTGAGTGTTAGCCTTGATATTAGCAAAGCCAATGATCTAGTCTGGGTAAGGCTATTTCTTGATATCGTTAAAGCGTTTAATCTGGTCTGGGTTATGGTTATTTCTCTATGCTTCTGGTCCACCCGCCCATCTAAGGTTTACTGTCTACCTGCTTAGCATTGTGATAGGATCCACTAGCTGTCTAGATAATTTGGAGAATCCGCGCCTTCATACAATGATGCATGCGTTTCGTGGTTCATATCAGTGAACTCTTGTGTACCACAGGGCTCTATTCTGGCCCCCACACTCTTTCTCAGAATGAGAAACAAATATTTCTCTATAACATATATAATATAACATATATATATAACATAATATACATATAATATATAATATAAAATAACATATATATAACATATATTACTCTTTCTCAGAATGAGAAAGAGTCATGTCAATTAGTTGCTTTTAATCCTTTAACGCCATAAATGACAGAGACAATTAAAATTTAATTGCGTCTGGTATATCGGGCTTGGAAACATTCGTTACTATACGGTAGATATTACAGTGCGTCTAGGTTAATACAGCCGCCCAAGGGCTGGGCGTGTTGAGACTGAGAAGAAATTAATGCATTAATTACCATTGAGCTCTACAGATTATTGGGCCTTATTACTGAATGGAAATATAATAACCTTAGTAATTAAAATATAATAAAACTAGAAAAATTTCACGTCCTGAGGCAGGAATCGAACCCGCGACCTTTCGCAATCCGGGCGACTGCTCTGACCACTGAGCCACCCAGGACTTGGGATATCCCTGTGAAATTCTTCTAGTCTATCTGAATTTGCGTTTATGAGCTAACGTCCACCCTACAATGTCGAAATATTTTATTTCAACATCCGAAACGAGTATTTTTACAAATACCTACGATTCGGTTAAGTTGGGGCAGTGCTTTCAAATATTCTTAATTTCAAACATTTATAATAATGTTAAAATCAAAAATTAAGTATAATAACCTTGTTGAGTACAATGCTATGAAAACTCAGGTTTGCGCGATTACAGCCAAAACGTCAAATTACCTTCTGTTTCATTTCTCAGAGCACAACTTAAGCGGTATGGAGATAGATGTTAACCCTTGCTCGACATGGAAAAATGCTTCTATCTTATTCTGTGGTGTTTTTAATGCGACAAGGTTGGCAAACAAGCGAACGGCACACCTGCTTGTAAGAGGATACCGTAGACTATAGACGCTAGTAGCACCTTGGGCGCTACGCATTACCTACCCTGTACACCTTGTTTTAATGATCTCTGGAGATCTTACCATAATAATATAACGCTACAACGAAGTATTATTTAGCCACGATCTTCTGTACGACAAAGGTGCTACATCAATCAATCAAAAATCAAATCAATCAAAATGTCTTTTATTGCGATAAATAGGGTTCTTACATTGGTGGAAAAAAATAATATTTAAGTCGCTTAAAACCTATTTAGCCGTAAACTACAGCATGCAAAAAATATATAAATTAAAAATGACAATATAATTACAATATCTATCGAATACAAAAGTCAGTTTGTCTTATGCTTTAAAAATTCGTCAATTGAGTAAAAGTTGTTTACTAGCAACCATTTTCGGAGAGCACTTCTAAATTTATTCTGCGGTAGCTGCTTTACGTGGGTGGGTATATGATTGTATATGGTTATGCCCATTCCATAGCAGTTTTTTTGAAACCTTTTTGTTTTGGGAAGTGTGTTTAACACTAATCTGTTTGGGTTTCTTTTGTTTCTGTCATTAATATCCTTAGCTTTTGTAAAGACAGTTATATTATCATTAACATAAGAACCCATCTCGAGGATATAGAGACAAGGTAATGGTAATATTTTTAGTTGTTGAAAATAAGGTCTGCAGGAAACGTCAGGCGGGATGTTACAGATAGCGCGTATGCATCTTTTCTGTGCTATAAAAACTTTGTGATTATTTACTCCGTTTCCCCAAACCAGCAAGCCATATCTTAAAACAGATTCAACGTAAGCAAAGTACGTGGTCAATGCCGTGCCTCTGCAGGCTACTAGCGCCAACTTATAGAGAGCATACGAAAAGCTGTTTAGCTTGTTGCATACTTTTTCCGTCTGCTCTTTCCAGGTAAATAGTCTGTCAATAATTATGCCTAAGAAGCTAACACTTTCAGCATTCCGTAAAATTTGTCCGTTATAGTTTATGTCAAGAGGGTTATCTTTAAAATTATTAAAATTAATTAAATTTGTCTTAGATATATTAAATTTCAAATTATTTCTTTGTAACCAATTATCCAATAATGTCAGTGTATTTATTATGTCTGTTTTATGTTGGTCAATAGTAAAATTAATGTCAGAGGCTATAATTACAGAAATGTCATCCGCGAATAATATAATTTCGTGTGTTTGCGGTATCGTGGGTCGGTGGCGGGTTCGAAGCGCCTCCCCACGTTGACACCCGGGCCTATTAGCTTAGTGGGTGTTGGTGGCTAAAATGAAACTGAAGACTGACGTAATTTCACTGATTTATTCACTGAAGTGATTACTGACTATTTACATAATATTTCACTGAAATCTGAATTAAGTTTTATCTGATAACATGGCGTCGCAGACGCACATAGCAACAACGTGCCTGACCGCCTCGTAGGAGGGCGTTGAAGGAAGTGTTAGATATTACGTGTACTACCGGGGTCTAATTCTAATACATAGGGTGCGATTCTGAGGTCAGTGTGTCTTAATTACAAAAGTTAAAGGCAAAGGGAAATAACATGTTAATTCCATTAACATTCCTCCCGGGCGGGAAAAGAGGAAATGAGAAACTGAATACAAACATAAAATATTGAAACTGATGAAATTAACTGAATACAATGCAAAACACACATGACTTACAAGAACTGATAATACATTCTGAAATAATTATTAATTACATTCTATAGGTAATTTACATAATTTAACAACTGGTCGTATCAATTCTCCTGAATGAGTTTTAAGTTTAACTGACCTGACAACTGAATCTTTACCATGATATAATTCTATTACACGACCACGTCTCCATTGCATTGGAGGGTTATTTTCATCTATTATAAGTACAAGATCATTTAAATTTAAATTATCTGTCTGATGATACCATTTATTACGAATCTGAAGTGTACTAAGATACTCAGTGTGCCAACGAGCCCATATATTTTGATACATTTTCTGAATGACTTGAAATCGCGATAATCTCGACAATTTTACGTTTGACCAATTATATTCAGGAAGAGCTAATAATGGCTGACCAATTAAAAAATGACCTGGTGTGAGTACTTCTAGGTCACACGGGTCTTCTGACATAGTTACAAGAGGACGTGAGTTAAGTATACTCTCTATTTTAGAGAATAGAGTCGATAATTCCTCAAAGGTAAGAATTGACTCACCAATTTCTCTCCTGAGCAGTCCCTTGGCGCTTTTGACTGCAGCTTCCACCAAACCTGACATGTGTGGCGTAGCTGGTGGGTTGAAGTTCCACTGGATATTCTGACGTCTGAGCTCTTCTTTTAGTGTGTGCTCGTTATCTGAAAGAAACTGATCAATGTCTTTTAAATAATTGTTGGCACCAATAAAATTTGTCCCTCTGTCTGATCTGATAAGGGAGGGTAATCCACGACGGCTGACAAAACGTGTGAATGCTGCTATGAATCCTTCGACTGAAAGGCTAGACACAACTTCTAAGTGGACTGCCTTGGAAGATAAACAAATAAATACACACAAATATGCCTTGACTGATCTAGCATTTCTCAAAAGACTTGACTTAACAAGAAACGGACCGGCAAAGTCTGTGGCAGTGCCTGAGAAAGGCCGTGTAGCGGTGACTCGATCTGACGGTAAGTCTGCCATGTATGGAGGCTGAATTGGCGGTCTGAATCTGAAACAAGTAATACACTTTCGTATGACTTTAGATACCTGACGTCGAACTGACGTTATCCAATACTCTCTTCTGATAATAGCTATTAATGCATTTGCTCCTACATGACAATGTGACCTATGGTAATGCTCAATGAGTAGTTGAACAAATTTATGATCCTTAGGTAACAGTAGCGGGTGTCGCGCCTGATAGGGTAAGGTGGAGTTTTTCAATCGACCTCCAACTCTGATAAGGCCTTCTGCATCTAAGAAAATGCTGAGTTTCTGAAGTGCAGTACAGACTGGCTTGCCTTTCTGTAACATAATTAATTCTGTTTCAAATGAAACAGACTGAATACGCTTTACTATAATCTTAATAGCATTACGAGTTTCTAACAGCGACAAGGTTCTACTGAAGTTTCTCTGAGACAAAGGCAGCGTGAGGTTTCTGCAATATCTGACAATGAAAGCTGTAACATTAATAAGTTTACTGAATGAACTAATTCGTTCTAATAATGACAAATCCCATGATTCAACTGGTGTGTAGAAGTGAACTAGCTTCTTTATGCCAGGCATGTTCTCTGGTCTTCTGATAGGTGACATAGGCCAATCTGATTCTTTGTTATGTAGCCACGGCGGTGACCACCAAAGCTGATTATCTAAAAGTAGTTTTGCTGAACATCCGCGCGACGCACAGTCGGCTGGATTGTGTTCTGATAACACATGTCTCCACATTATTTTACGTTCTGAATTCTGAATTTGTTGAACACGGTTGCATTCAAACGTTTGGAGCATGTGAGGCTTTGTCTGAAGCCATGCTAAGACTATTGAACTATCTGACCATGCATTTAAACTCTCAATCTGAATAGAGTCTTCATATGATTCTGAAACATGATTTAATAATTTACATACCAATAGAGCTGCATTTAGTTCCAATTTTGGTATAGTCTGTCGTGTCTTCTTGGGCGCGACGCGTGACTTAGCGATGAGTAGTTTAACCATGACTTGACCCTCTGAATTAACTGACCGCAGATAGACGCATGCAGCGTAGCCTGCTTCTGACGCGTCTCCGAAACCGTGTAGTGAATACGACACAGCACCTGAAATTGAAACACATCGTGATATTCGAACATAAGATAAATAACGAAGATCTCTTAGCAAATCTTCCCAGTAACTGATAACGGTATCTGATAAGGGTTCATCCCAATTTACACCGTCCATGAATAGTGATTGTAGTAAATTCTTGAATCTGAGTATGACTGGGTTACAATAACCACATGGATCATAAAGTCTGGCTATGGTGCTGAGTATATTTCTCTTACTGACTGTATCACCCATAGGTATATTTAGCTTGTATGACATAATATCTGAATGAGGATCCCACTGAATACCAAGGACCTTAATAAATCCTTCTTCTTCATTATCAAACTGATGTGGTAGCTCGCAGTGATCTCCTGGTAGATCTTTTAATATTTCCTGACAATTAGATGACCACTTTCTGAGTTCATAGCCTGCACTTTGCATGAGTGCTATGAGTTCTGATTTCAATTCCTGAGCTTTGGTAACAGACTCTGCTCCTGTCAGGATGTCGTCGACGAATACGTCTCTTCTGATAACTTCTGATGCTCGTGACTGAGGATGATCCTGTTCCCAGTCATTGGCTAACTTGAGTAGCGTTCTGATTGATATGAAAGGGCTTGACCTTAAGCCATAAGTGTTAGTATTAAGTTTGTATACCTTAATATTTTCTGAAGAATGCTTTCTCCACAGTATCATTTGATACTTCCTGTCATCTGGATGTATCCATGTCATTCTGAACATCATCTTCACGTCTGCAGTGAATACTATGCGGTGACGTCTGAAATTCAAGAGAATTTTAGTAATATCATTCTGAAGTGGAGCACCTGAGTGTAAACATTGATTTAGTGAAGTGCCTGAAGTAGTTTTACAACTTCCGTCAAATACTACTCTGAGTTTGTCAGATTCCATTTTGAATATGCCATGATGTGCTATGAAATAGTGCTCTGAGTCTATTTGGTCTGATGAAACTGACATGTGCCCGAGACGCTCATACTCGTCCATGAAATCTTTATATTTCTGGGCAAAGGATGGGTTGCGATCCATCTTTCGTTCAAGAGCTTTGAATCTCTGAAGAGCAGTTCCTCTTGAATCTCCTAGAAGAGGTCTATCTGATAATAAAGGTAAACGTACCATATATTTTCCATCTGGCGTTCTGACAGTAGTAGACTGATAAAGTTGCTCACATTCCTGATGCATAGGGTGAACGACCTTAGGTGACGGTGGTTCCTCCGTGCGCCAAAATCTCTCCACAGCTTCCTCGAGCCGTGTGATGAGTACTCCATAATCTTGAACTGAAGTGGCTGACTGATGCTGAAGTATTGGACCCATGATGACATAACCGAAGCATGTTCCATAAGCAGCCATACCTGAATGAAGATTTATTTTAGAACCATCATAAACATAATTTAGGATATCTGTACCTAATATGAGGTCTATTTCCTGAGGAGTACTAAAGCCTTCATCAGCTAACTGAATATTATCTGAATCTCTGAAGATATATTTCTTTGAAACATTAAGTACAGGTATTTTATCTGTAAGTGTGGTCATAATTATAGCATTTGTACTGATAACTGGAACAATTGAATGAATAGGTTTAATTACTATGGTGACTGCTGCACCAGTATTGACACTTTGTTTGCCAATGCCTGATATTTTGATAGAATTATACTGTCGATGCAATTTTAATTTATTTACAAGTGATTCCTTGATAATTGAAACACCTGCTCCTGTATCTAAGAGTGCGCGTGTCTGAATAAAATAACCTTTACTATTCCTGATATTTACAATAGCAGTAGGACTGATACTGATAGGTGGCTCTACTGGAGCCACTGCACCGACAGTGCACCACCCTCATTCTTTGGGGGTAGGTGAAGTTGGGAGTCCGAAGCGTAGGTCGTGAAAGCTCGACAGCGCGCGTTCGACTCTGCCTGACCTTAGCTGACCGCCTTCCACATGGAACTCATGTGGGGACTGATAAGGCTGAAGTGGCCGTGACTGACGTGCCTGCCTTGGCGGTGACTGATGTGCCTGCCTTGGCAGTGAAGTGGGCCTGATGCTGTGCTCTTGTTGCACAGGTGACCGTCTGACTGACTGAGGAGTGGGTGACCTTCTCTCCTGATGTGATGTAGAGGTGAAGTTCTCTGTGTCCTGGTGACACAATAAAGTGTTGTGGCTGGTAGCCTTACAGTGCTTGCACCAACTGGCATACTGACAGTCTGAGCCAGTGTGCAGTCTGAGGCATCTGACGCAATGGCCTGAAGATTGTGCCCAATTCTGACGTGCCTGGGCATTGAGCACGAGGAAGCCTCTACACCGGTATAGCGTATGATTTAGTGAAGAACAAAATGAACACACCTTCTTTCCTGAAGTGGCAGGGGCTACCGTGCGGCGAGCTCCACTACCTGAAGGTGGCGGCGTCCTGCGCTCCCGGGGCGGGGCGCGGCGCTGCTCCTGACGTGCAGGCCTGCTGCACTCGCTGACATTGAGCTGCAAGCGGCACTGCTCATCCAACAACTCCATGAGCTGCCTGAAGGTTGGAAGGACTGACTTTGAAGTCCCGTACCGCTCCTCGAAGAGGGTCCTGACACGTGACGGGATTTTCTGCAAAATGATACTTAATAAGAGATATGACCACTGATCAACTGGGAGCCCTAGCTTCTCCAGTGCCTGATAGGACTCCATCAAAGGATCATAAAGATCCTGTCTGAGTGTGGAGCCTGAGGTGACCTGTGGTAAGGTCATGATCCTTTTAATGTATGAATCGGCAAGCAATCTGATATTCTGATACCGATCTTTGAGAAGCCCTAATGCGACTTCATAGTTTGCCGCATCTACACTGAGGTGCCTGATAATGGACAATGCCTCTCCTGAAACTGAGGACCTGAGGTAATAATGTTTCTCAGTGGGAGACATATGAGGGCGCTCATGTACAAGTGAAGTAAACAAATCAAAAAAGCTTACCCACTCTAATAGTTTACCACTGAACTTGGGTAACTCAATAAGAGGCAGCTTGGCATGTACTTGGCTGCTCTCTCCTGACCGTTCTGAAGGGCCTGAAAATACCTTGGTAGTATCTAGCTTGACTACCAGCTCATTGATAGCAGAGAACTGATCCTGAAATTTGAGGAAGTCTTCTGAATTTAAATTGTCCTCATTAGCGACAATGACCTCAAACACTGATATTAACTGAGTATAATATTTATCGAAATGCTTTCGTGACACTGAAGCAGCAATCGACGAGTCTGAGGTAATATTCTTGCCGAAATCATTTAAAATACGGCACTTTACTTTAAATTGGCTTATTGCCGCACTGAGTTTCATTTCTGAAGACATGATTGAATGTATAAATTATTTATAATCACAAATAAACTGAATTACGATAAAATATTACTATTTAAACGGAATTTACAATATCAAAATAATAAACTGAATTACGTTACGAAAACAATAAAAAAACTGATCTGTCAACTTCAATTGACAACTGATGTCATTATCTGATGTGTCAAATTCAAATGACAACTAAATGTCAAGTATTCAAAATGGCGCATTAATGTTGCCAACTGAATGGTGGGCAATGTAGTACCAACCTGATATAGACTGACAGTACCAACATAATGCAAACTGAATTATTAAGTGTGTGTGGTACCAACCTAATAATAATTGACAATGATTTGCATAAATTGCGTCAAATATAAAAATGAAATAACACAATAATAAAATTTGAAATAAACTGAATAGCAATTAAATGTTCAATACATACCCCTGAAATATGATATGATACGAATGATACTGATTATATTTAAGACTATAGTCACTAAATTGTCAATATTAGTTTCTGAATTAATTCACTGAGAACAATATCACATACACTGAAATGATTGCCTTTTTATTACACTTCACTCACACTGATTCTTCTTGAAGCGAAGCTCTGATGGCGGCTACGAGTGCCTACTCGTGCCAGCGGGATCTGATTATTCCGCGGGAAAGGTTCTGAAGACGGCTACGAGTACCTACTCGTGCCGGCTGGATCTGATGTTGAAGGTTAGGTTACCGTTCCTTCCTGACTCGGTGGACTGATGGTTGCACACACGTGGTGGTGTGACGCGATGATTATGTGCGCGGCTTCTGATGCGCCGGCGCTACTGATCGTCTATACTGAAGTCTGAATCCTGATTCCCCTCATGGGCCACCAAATATTGTTTGCGGTATCGTGGGTCGGTGGCGGGTTCGAAGCGCCTCCCCACGTTGACACCCGGGCCTATTAGCTTAGTGGGTGTTGGTGGCTAAAATGAAACTGAAGACTGACGTAATTTCACTGATTTATTCACTGAAGTGATTACTGACTATTTACATAATATTTCACTGAAATCTGAATTAAGTTTTATCTGATAACATGGCGTCGCAGACGCACATAGCAACAACGTGCCTGACCGCCTCGTAGGAGGGCGTTGAAGGAAGTGTTAGATATTACGTGTACTACCGGGGTCTAATTCTAATACATAGGGTGCGATTCTGAGGTCAGTGTGTCTTAATTACAAAAGTTAAAGGCAAAGGGAAATAACATGTTAATTCCATTAACATCGTGTTTAGTCACATTAATTATGTCATTTATATATAGTAGAAATAGTAACGGCGAGAGAACACAACCTTGAGGCACGCCGCATTTATTTTGTTTGTAATCTGATTTTACCGTTACGGTATTATATTCCGAATCTATATAGTCTATTTCTACGCATTGTTTCCTATTAGATAGATATGAGTTTATCCAATCGTGTGCGAGTCCCCTTATCCCGTATTTTTCAAGTTTTTTCAATAATGTATCATGAGAAACCAAATCGAATGCCAAAGACATGTCAAGGAATAATACTGTTGTAATTTTTTTATTGTTTACATTTTGTAGAGCTTTATTGACTAGATGGAACGCTGCATGTGTGGTGCTTTTGTTTTTCTGAAAACCGTATTGGTTTTCGTGTATAATATTGTTTTGTTTCAGGAATGCAACAAGTTTATTATACATGACCTTTTCAAATATTTTTGAAACCACCGGAACAATGGTGATAGGCCGATAGTTTGATACATCCGTTTCATCTCCTTTTTTATAAAGTGGTTTCACTACTGAGTATTTAAGGTTTTCTGGAAAGCTTCCTGTTTCTATTGAGAGATTTATAAGGTGGGTTAATATTTTTAGAATATGTTCCTTAGAAGACTTTATAATTTTTGTATTAATGGAGTCATAACCTTCTGATTTGGTATTTTTTAAGGACATTATTATTTGATTCGTATTTTCTTGTACTATTGGGGTTAAAAATATGGAGTTTATGTTAAAGTTATTCACTGTCAATATACTCGACTTATTACCCGAATCAACAGTTTTATTAATATAGTGATTATTAAAAATATTTGCTATTTCAGAGTGTTCTAATATTTCTGTACCATTAAAAGTTATTTTATTAATTTGTTTTTTTCTTTTGTTTTGTCCTGTTTCATTTTTTATTACAGTCCATGTTGCCTTACCAGTATTTCTACTATTCATAATATATTTTTTATTTGATAGTTTTCTAGCATATGAAGTACATTTATTTAATAATTTGTTGTAGGTTAAGTAAATTTTATGGTCGTGCGTAGTTTTACTCTTATAATATTTGTAACGCAATTTCCTATTTGTATTACAACTCCTTTTTAGGCCTTTAGATGCCCAGCGTGTTTTATGAGACAGTTTAATTTTAATTTTATGATATGGAAAACAAAGATTATAAAGTGTGCAAAATATCTCATAAAAACAATTGAAAGCTGTATTTGAATTTGTGTGAGTGTAGTGAGGTGGTAGGCTATTCATATTAAACTTAATAAATATAACAAATAAAAATAACCAAAAACAATTTTCGGAAATACGACCCAAAAGCACAACTAATTGCACGCCAGATGGAGCCAAACATTAAATCTAGGAATTTAGAAAGCGAAGGCTGGGAAAAAAATAAATATAAAGGAACACTATTGAACAAAAATTAAATATCCTACTGAGCTTAGCTCGTAAAATAAACAAATGGCCAAAATACATTTGTCTTAAGCGGCCCGGGGTGAGTCGTAAATTGTAATATGAGGAACCAATATAAAGACAAGGAGACATAAAATTGATCTTAACAGACGGCAAAAAAAGGTTAAAATTACAATCTTTACAAATTAGATACAAAAGAACCCTCGTTCTATTGAGCAATTAAGAACTCAGTTATGAGGAGTAAAAAATTATCTTAAGACCACATGTTATGCAGAATTGGTTCCGCGAACTTCGGGGCGGGTGCTGTCTAACGAACCAATCAGAGAAATTGGGTGGGTCAAAAAGTGGGGAAAAGGGGATGTACCAAAGGCCATGTCAGAAACTTGGTGGTAGGATAGGTATTCAGTCTAGAGTTGACCATAGGGTTAGCTAGACAAGTCTTCTAGAGTCAGTGTTGACATAATATACATAGTTGGTAACTAACCAACAATAAGACTAAATTCAGTGATTCAGAAGGTTCCAGGGCTGCATTTGGTAACGTACAAATTTCGATACATATTCCACTAAATTCACCCTAATATAATTGAAATTGCGTGCCCGGAGTTAATCCAGACAATGATAAAAATTCAACTCAATAAATCAGTTGTCCATTACAATAATATAACCTAGTGAAGACTAGAGAAGTACCGTAGTTGATAGGTAAAATAGTAATGTGTTCATGATGATGATGACAATGATGTTAGTTATGACATTCAATAATTCATAGTAGCATTAGATTGGATACCTACTTGTATTAATTTATTATTGGTTTTCTAAGTGCATTTCACCTAATAGATGATTGTATAATTATGGAGATTTACGATTCTAGTTGTATAATTCATTAATATGGGAGAATTATGAAAGTAAATAAGTAAATTCTGAAACATTAGCGTACATACTAGATTTAAGGTATAAACTGTAAAATAAATTGTAGACGATTTTACCTCCATTATAAAGCAGTGTTATATGAATGAAGAAGTCCACTTCTATTTTATTCTACAATCTAACCCATTAAGGTACATAAACAAATTACAATCTACAAGCGTACCTTCAACATTTTATCATTGTAATTATGTAAACGAATGAATTGTTTTGCAAAATCTTAAACCTTTCCTATGTAAATTATATATTTTTCGAGATAGATTTATCATAATACAGTGAAGACAATTCATTGAACTTGTTGTTACGAAATCGAAGATTATAAGGCATAAAGTTGACAAAGAGTCACAATTGAATGTATTCAGCGATTAATACCTCCCGATTGTAAACCTCTGAAATTTTAAATACTTTTAAGTATACCTACATGCTTTGTTGTAACTTCGTTTTGTGTTAAAATAGAATTTTACATAATTTGTAGTTAAGAGTGTGTGCATGTTTCTTTGTTTGTTATGTGCTAGATTATAAGTTCAAGCCGACAAGAGTTTTTAGTTTGAATGTTCTATTTTCTCTTGATCATAATGGCTAGGAATGGAACATTCGGTCATCCACTATCGTGAATGATCTAAATAATCCAAGTTTCGTATATTGCATAAATAAATTAATATTTATTAACATAATATTGAGTTTCCTTCTTATAGTTATAAAACCCTTAGCTTGATGGCATAGATAAGCGAATGTCATAAGACCACCCGCGGATAGCACAGCCAATTTATAAGATGTTACAGTCAGAATCAATAGACTTTATACCGATGGACAGACACTCGCTTATTTATATCAAACAGTACTCGATAATTAGGGAATTGCAGAATTCTATACGCTAACCTCATTGATGCAAAAGCAAGAGCGTCTAAACTAGGATTGGCTTAGATGGTTAGAGCAGTCGTCCAGTTTATGAAAGGTCTCGGGTTCGATCCCCGCCTCAGGACATAGAATTTTCTAACTTAGATATTATTTTTGATTGGCTAGCTTAACTTATTCACACGCAGCAGGACAATGGGCTACGATCCACACTCATAGTACTATATTAGAAGTACCAGATGGTAAACCGTATAACTTAGGGTTAGGATTTAGCTAGGAGGAGAGCTAGGTCTGATGGAGATTATAGTGTACGAAGCAGCGAGACAGTAATAGCAGAAAGGCGAGCCGAGCACCCATACAGAGCAACTCTTCAATTAGGGTAGTGGTTTGTATAGCGAGTATACTTGATTGATAGGAGAATTAGGTCAGGTCTTGTAGTGTTGAGAGTATCCAGTGCTGTGAGTTTAATGTTTAATTTCTTTTGTATTAGAGTCAGGAGAACTGCTCCAAGGGACGCGGGCTTACTAGCCTCGACTAAGTCGTTTCGCAACCTTCCGGGAGGAGCGTTCGGCCGATATCGACTGTAAGCCGATCCCTGACCTCATCAGGTCAATCGGTACATAGTTTGTGGCGGGGCTGCGGCAATTCTGAGCGTCTGCAATACACGTCCCGTCTTGACAATTGACCTTCGACCTTAGTTTGGCCAAACTAAACCTATATCGATAATACAAACAATACAATAAATCCATGGTACTGGGCGAGGTAGCTAAAAGCACCTATATTGATTCCATGTCTTCGGACGTGATGAAATTGAAGCTTCTCAGCTTATTATAGAAGGTCATTGTCCGCCCTATAACCTGACGACAGGGCCGGTTACCGGCGTAGGTTTCCCTAACGCTAGAGTGAATTGGTGGCTTACCGGCGATATGAAATCGCGCACCTTCTAAACACCTTAACTCACGCCATCCGAATCACTTACTAGGCACACACATTGCCTATTCACATAAAAGACTGCTCATCAATTATATACGACTAAATAGCCTCAGTAACACAAGAAGTATCACGATACTCGCCAAGTAAGCTCGGTGGAATGGGTAGGTGTCTGAAGCTGATCCAATACGACGTAATGTACCGAGAAAAAAAGGAAACTTGCTACGAATATTAAATCTTGTTAACTCGCACAATCAATACTCTCTTAGCTACTGTACTCTCTAAGCCAACTTATGTATTTGATATACACAAATTATAGACATGAATGAAATCTAGACGACGTACCACCACAGAAATGGTGCCGTGACCAGAGGATCCAGCTACGTGTTCGGAGCAACGACGCGAATGGATTAGAACCTATATATATTTATATATTAAAAAAAAAAAGACACAACGTAGGAACACATTATCGAGTACTAAAAGTTTGCTTTCAGAGATGCCACGGACGGACAAATTGTGCATGGTTATATACCTATGTGTTTAGCTAGATATCACGAGAAGGAGATGACTTCACATAATTCATGTGCTAATGTTTGATTGTGTAACTTATGAAATATGAAATTTCAGATTACCAGGTGGAACGCGAGGAAATACGACAACAGACGTTTTAGAGATCACTAATTCGGTATTTAAATTAATTTTTCTTTAGTCGCGCGTACTTTGACGAATTAGTATAGTATAATAGTGACCGTACTAATAGTAGCCGCGAAATTGACGACCGGTATATTTCATAAAATGTCGGAACGTAGAGGTAGACGCGTAGAGAGACGAGGTAGGTCGAATGATAAAGGTAGTAACGCCGCGAGATCAGAGGAGCGGACCGAAGGTGTAGGGAACGCGACATTAGAATTGTTATTGTAGCAGATGAATGAATTTCATGACAAATTACAAAAGCTTAGTTCAACTAATAAAGACGAACGAAATGGATCACAGAACGTACTACCACGCGAGAGGGCTGGGGGAGAGAGTAGTAGTGATATTGGAGGTCAATCGCGTGAAACCGTCAGTCCCACGTCTGCGACTTCGCTAGATACGAGAAATATATTCGTCATTCAGCCCACCGTGAACAAACCTATCTTTGACGGAAAACCTTTGACTAACCCCATTACGTTCTTAAAACGATTAAAAAAATACATTAGATCATTAAATGCTCATGATCGAGAGGTAGATATTGCTTTAGAATGTGTCACGGGACATGCGCGGAAGGTCATGGAATTGTATGCAAAAGGATGGTCTACATTTGCCGATTTTGAGGCCGACTTTAGACGCAACTACTGGACCGAACAAATACAGGAATCTGTGAGATATAGATTGATTAACGCAGTATATTTAGATGACTCAGGAGTCACGTTGTCGGAACATTTCGCCGAACAAGCGGAGTCGATGCAGTCATTGACAATTGAATTTAGCGAGCGGGATCTCGTGAATTCTATAATGCGACATTATTCGATAGATATCCAACAGTTATGGTTTACTAGAACGGAGGAACCTACTTTATTGAACGGAGCGAAATTCCTTAGAAGTTTAGAGCAGAATGTTGTCACGAAACGGCGGCCTTTCGTTACGAGTAATTATAGCGGCAATATCCACAAAAATAAATACATTAGGCGGCCAGTCACTGCTACGATGTCAGCTGGCGTATGGCAGGATAGACGAGGATCATCGAGAGGTAGGGGAAGTCGGCAAGGGCGGTTAGGTTATAGGTCAAATTATAATAGGGCCGCGTCATCTTCAGTTAGAGGGGGAGGATTTCACCCCGCAAGGCACGCTATCACTTTTGTAAAGGACGGTGAGGCTTCTGTTCCATTGAAATCTGTGGGGGAAGACAAAACAAAAAACTGATGTCCCCTGCACAGGGAAGTCCTAAAAACTTATCGATGTGTGAAAACGGGGAACTAAGGACTTTAGAACGCGTAGATAATAATGTAGCTTACAAGATTCTAATTAGATCCGGTTGGAAGGTAGGACAAGGCTTAGGAATAAACGGAAGAGGTATTAGGCGGCCGTTGAAGAGAAACGTAAGTGAGGACGATTACGATTTTAAAACAATAGCAAACAGTATAGGAATCTTATTAGAGGATCAATTTTGTAATATCGTAGTGTGCGACGAGAGTGTAGCTATATGTGAGTCTTGTAAGAATAGAGGCAGAGAGGTGTACACTATTTTTCATGAGTTAGACGAGACGGGTGAGATGGGAGATGATTATTCGTTACCTAAATTACCTGAAGTATGTGTGTGGTTGTATGGGAAGTATATGAACGCGCTTATTGACACCGGAAGTCAGATCAGCGGGATCACGAGAGAATTGTATGATTCTATACGGAGAGAGTGTGGAGAATTATCCGAGGTCGTTATCCCAACTGTACAGGTACAAGGAGCGTTTGGATCACGTAGTGAGAGTACAAATCGGTTAGTGTTAATAGAGTTCAAATTAGGTAGCACTTTAGTTGAGGCACCTGTGTTAATTATGCGGAAGTTACCCAGATCTTTAATATTAGGTTATGATTGGTTAGAGCGTGTGAAGGGAGTCGTAAATTGTGGTAAAGAACGGACGTTAACGATCGAACACTTGGGGGTAAAATCCAGTATCAGATTAAATTCAGATTGCGAGGTCGAACGATTAGGGGGAGAGACGAATGCCACGGTCATCGGCTTGATGTTAAGACAAAACGCTCATGCAGTAGAATGCCCAATGTCAAACGATAAAACAAACAGTAATGACAGTAGGAAGGGTTTTTTAAATGAAATGAAGTTGAGTAACGAACAAAAGAGACTGTTGTCACATGTATTGGAAGAGCATAGGTAATTATCAGAGACGCGACCCGGTCACTTGCAAAATAATCAAACGTACAGAATCAATAGGAACCTCTGAATCACAATACTACTGTCTTGAGGGAGGAATACTTTATAGAAAGGATATACACACAGGGACACTTAGGTTATATGTTCCAAAGGAACTCCAGGCGGATCTGATCATTAATATACACGAGGAGTTAGGACATTTTGGTCGGTATAAAATTTACGCTTTGATGAAACGACAATATTATTTTGCGGACATGTTACGCGAGATAGGGCGGATAGTGCGAGCTTGCGATGCATGCCAAAAGTCTAAACATGCGTTAGAGACGCATACGGGGCCCATCAAGACAGTATTGGCTCGTGACGTTGGAGAAAAAGCTTTTTGCGACATTTACGGTCCTTTACCCGCAGGAAAGTACGGGTATAAATATATTTTCGTTATACAGGACGCTTTCAGTAAGTTAATAAATTTGTATCCTTTGCGTAGGGCTGTTGGGAAAGCCACACTAACTTGCGTAAAGAAGTTTCACGAAAAGATAAAAATTAGGTCTCTATGTTCTGATAGAGGTGCGAGTTAGGCAATTAGGTATAGAATTAACACATACATCAGTGAGAAACCCGCGGCCAAACTCAACGGAAAGAGTGAACAAGGAGCTCGGGCGGTTATTCCGGACTTATTGCGACAAATCCCATCGTTCCTGGGTAGATTTATTACCGAATATTGAGGATTGCTATAATAAGGTGACACATAGGACGACGGGTTATACTCCAATCGAATTAGTATGGGGAACTAAAACCATATTATCTACCGATTTTACTAGGCAAGGACAAAATAGAAACGAACGTTTGGTTGAAACGTTACAACATATGCGACAACAGGCTCGGGTGAATATGGATAAAGCGGCTGCTAGTAGGGAAAACTATTATAATAAAAAACCATAAACAAATTCATTTCGAAATAGGAGACTTAGTAAAGCTTAGGGTTTTAGCAAGATCAGACGCGGATAAAAAGTTAACGAAAAAATTCATGCGGTTATTCGAGGGGCCATTTCGGATCGGGGCAGTTCCTTATGACAACGTTTATACATTGATCGATATGCAAACCAATAAAATAAAAGGAAATTATAACGCGATACACCTTTTCCGCTATTATCTAAACAAATAAAAGATGTTTCAACATATTGACTGACCAATAAACACCGGTGAAAAAAAAAAAAAAAATTAACAAAGAATGGATCACAAACAATGGGAAGGGCCAGAATTTTATTGCGTCCTAGCTAAAAAGCTAACAAGGACTGCTGTGCGAAAGTTTGGGGTTTCGTGAGATATAGTAGATGAGTGTGAGATTTTTTTTTTGTAGAGCAGCATCCAAATTTAGTCGGGGTTTATGAGATAGAGAAGTGAAATATATTTTCAAACATGGTTGATTGTGGGGTAGGGTGAAAATAGGGTCTAAGGATGTTTCAAAATCTATTTGGGGGAGTGTGAGGTGGTAGGCTATTCATATTAAACTTAATAAATATAACAAATAAAAATAACCAAAAACAATTTTCGGAAATACGACCCAAAAGCACAACTAATTGCACGCCAGATGGAGCCAAACATTAAATCTAGGAATTTAGAAAGCGAAGGCTGGGAAAAAAATAAATATAAAGGAACACTATTGAACAAAAATTAAATATCCTACTGAGCTTAGCTCGTAAAATAAACAAATGGCCAAAATACATTTGTCTTAAGCGGCCCGGGGTGAGTCGTAAATTGTAATATGAGGAACCAATATAAAGACAAGGAGACATAAAATTGATCTTAACAGACGGCAAAAAAAGGTTAAAATTACAATCTTTACAAATTAGATACAAAAGAACCCTCGTTCTATTGAGCAATTAAGAACTCAGTTATGAGGAGTAAAAAATTATCTTAAGACCACATGTTATGCAGAATTGGTTCCGCGAACTTCGGGGCGGGTGCTGTCTAACGAACCAATCAGAGAAATTGGGTGGGTCAAAAAGTGGGGAAAAGGGGATGTACCAAAGGCCATGTCAGAAACTTGGTGGTAGGATAGGTATTCAGTCTAGAGTTGACCATAGGGTTAGCTAGACAAGTCTTCTAGAGTCAGTGTTGACATAATATACATAGTTGGTAACTAACCAACAATAAGACTAAATTCAGTGATTCAGAAGGTTCCAGGGCTGCATTTGGTAACGTACAAATTTCGATACATATTCCACTAAATTCACCCTAATATAATTGAAATTGCGTGCCCGGAGTTAATCCAGACAATGATAAAAATTCAACTCAATAAATCAGTTGTCCATTACAATAATATAACCTAGTGAAGACTAGAGAAGTACCGTAGTTGATAGGTAAAATAGTAATGTGTTCATGATGATGATGACAATGATGTTAGTTATGACATTCAATAATTCATAGTAGCATTAGATTGGATACCTACTTGTATTAATTTATTATTGGTTTTCTAAGTGCATTTCACCTAATAGATGATTGTATAATTATGGAGATTTACGATTCTAGTTGTATAATTCATTAATATGGGAGAATTATGAAAGTAAATAAGTAAATTCTGAAACATTAGCGTACATACTAGATTTAAGGTATAAACTGTAAAATAAATTGTAGACGATTTTACCTCCATTATAAAGCAGTGTTATATGAATGAAGAAGTCCACTTCTATTTTATTCTACAATCTAACCCATTAAGGTACATAAACAAATTACAATCTACAAGCGTACCTTCAACATTTTATCATTGTAATTATGTAAACGAATGAATTGTTTTGCAAAATCTTAAACCTTTCCTATGTAAATTATATATTTTTCGAGATAGATTTATCATAATACAGTGAAGACAATTCATTGAACTTGTTGTTACGAAATCGAAGATTATAAGGCATAAAGTTGACAAAGAGTCACAATTGAATGTATTCAGCGATTAATACCTCCCGATTGTAAACCTCTGAAATTTTAAATACTTTTAAGTATACCTACATGCTTTGTTGTAACTTCGTTTTGTGTTAAAATAGAATTTTACATAATTTGTAGTTAAGAGTGTGTGCATGTTTCTTTGTTTGTTATGTGCTAGATTATAAGTTCAAGCCGACAAGAGTTTTTAGTTTGAATGTTCTATTTTCTCTTGATCATAATGGCTAGGAATGGAACATTCGGTCATCCACTATCGTGAATGATCTAAATAATCCAAGTTTCGTATATTGCATAAATAAATTAATATTTATTAACATAATATTGAGTTTCCTTCTTATAGTTATAAAACCCTTAGCTTGATGGCATAGATAAGCGAATGTCATAAGACCACCCGCGGATAGCACAGCCAATTTATAAGATGTTACAGTCAGAATCAATAGACTTTATACCGATGGACAGACACTCGCTTATTTATATCAAACAGTACTCGATAATTAGGGAATTGCAGAATTCTATACGCTAACCTCATTGATGCAAAAGCAAGAGCGTCTAAACTAGGATTGGCTTAGATGGTTAGAGCAGTCGTCCAGTTTATGAAAGGTCTCGGGTTCGATCCCCGCCTCAGGACATAGAATTTTCTAACTTAGATATTATTTTTGATTGGCTAGCTTAACTTATTCACACGCAGCAGGACAATGGGCTACGATCCACACTCATAGTACTATATTAGAAGTACCAGATGGTAAACCGTATAACTTAGGGTTAGGATTTAGCTAGGAGGAGAGCTAGGTCTGATGGAGATTATAGTGTACGAAGCAGCGAGACAGTAATAGCAGAAAGGCGAGCCGAGCACCCATACAGAGCAACTCTTCAATTAGGGTAGTGGTTTGTATAGCGAGTATACTTGATTGATAGGAGAATTAGGTCAGGTCTTGTAGTGTTGAGAGTATCCAGTGCTGTGAGTTTAATGTTTAATTTCTTTTGTATTAGAGTCAGGAGAACTGCTCCAAGGGACGCGGGCTTACTAGCCTCGACTAAGTCGTTTCGCAACCTTCCGGGAGGAGCGTTCGGCCGATATCGACTGTAAGCCGATCCCTGACCTCATCAGGTCAATCGGTACATAGTTTGTGGCGGGGCTGCGGCAATTCTGAGCGTCTGCAATACACGTCCCGTCTTGACAATTGACCTTCGACCTTAGTTTGGCCAAACTAAACCTATATCGATAATACAAACAATACAATAAATCCATGGTACTGGGCGAGGTAGCTAAAAGCACCTATATTGATTCCATGTCTTCGGACGTGATGAAATTGAAGCTTCTCAGCTTATTATAGAAGGTCATTGTCCGCCCTATAACCTGACGACAGGGCCGGTTACCGGCGTAGGTTTCCCTAACGCTAGAGTGAATTGGTGGCTTACCGGCGATATGAAATCGCGCACCTTCTAAACACCTTAACTCACGCCATCCGAATCACTTACTAGGCACACACATTGCCTATTCACATAAAAGGCTGCTTATCAATTATATACGACTAAATAGCCTCAGTAACACAAGAAGTATCACGATACTCGCCAAGTAAGCTCGGTGGAATGGGTAGGTGTCTGAAGCTGATCCAATACGACGTAATGTACCGAGAAAAAAAGGAAACTTGCTACGAATATTAAATCTTGTTAACTCGCACAATCAATACTCTCTTAGCTACTGTACTCTCTAAGCCAACTTATGTATTTGATATACACAAATTATAGACATGAATGAAATCTAGACGACGTACCACCACAGTAGCATTCCGAGAATGTTAAGCTTTTTAAATAATTATTAAATTTATCAATGTATTCTTTTTTGTAAGATTTTTTAAAAATAAAGTATTCCTTTGGAGTCGTCATGAGATTATTAATTTTATATTCCAGTACCTGAGCCGTGTTATGGTCCGATAAACAAAGTGGTAAAGTGTACCCATGTCCGCTACTTATGTTGCTTATAATTAAATCTATGCATGAATTTAATCTGGTTGATTCGTTTATGTGTAAGTAAAGGTTATATTTTTTTAAAATGTCCTTAAGATAAGTAGAATATCTATTTGTTTCCAGCATGTTAATGTTAAAGTCACCTACAATGACAATGTTTTTCTTGTGAAATTTAAGAAAACATTTGTAAAGTAATAATTCAAATTTCTCAAAGAAATAGTCAACATGTCGTTTTGTTTTTGAGGGGATTCTATATATACATATAATTATTATATTATTTAATATTAAGTTTATAGCACAAAATTCGAAATGATAAAGCATAGCGAGTTTATCAAACTGGGTTATTTGTTTATATTCTAGACATTTTTTAACAAGAATACAGGCTCCTCCACGCTTATTTGGCCTAGAGTAATTACCTGCAACGACGTAGTTATTAATATGGATGTATTTTAAATCTACATTTCTAACAAAAGTTTCCGTGAAGCAAAGGACGTCTGGGTTAGTTTGATGTTTTATTTCTAGTAGTGTTAGTTCAATTATTTCTTTTTTTGATAACAGCCCATGAATATTTTGATGAAGGATTGCAAACGTATAAGTATTTTTAGGATCGAAAAAACACAGTTTTTTGTGAATTATTTGCCAATGGTTCCGAATTATTTATTAGATTATTTTTTTCTTGCTTCGGCGTTTTTGATGTCATTTTTGAAAAATAGAATGGGATAGTGCCTTTTTTAATGTTTAATTTGGTTTTTTGGATGTCAATGTTAGATTTTTTAATGGGTCTATTTATATATTTTTTCAAATTATCAATTGTCAAATATTGATTTTTGTATTCGATATAGTCAATGCATACATTTAACTTGACACACAAACAATAAACAAATGAAGTAGAATTATTGAAGTTGTACATGTCTAAATTTAAGTTATTACAATTTTCAAAATGATTTGTCAATAATTTAATATTATAATTCAGTAATCTGACATTTAAACTGGGGTTCTGCTGCACTGGAGCAATATACACGGTATTATTACATAAAGTATGTAGCAGTATACAAGTATTTGAGTACAATTTGTGCATGTCTGTATCATTACTGCCAAAACCTATTATAACAAGATCATTTTTAGATATACTTTTAAAAATTCCATTGCAATATTTTAATATGTCCGTACTTGTAGCACCAGAAAAAATATGCGCAAAGGGCCTATATTTATCGTTCCATTTTCCATGTCTTCAGTTGGGTGCTCGAATTTAGTCGTAAGGAAATACCCTTTACAGGTGAAATACCTGTTCTGTGGAGTAGTTCTGTTGACAATACTAAAGGTTTTATCCTCACCCTTTTAGAAACTAGAACTATGGCCTCTCTTATGGTAGTACTTCACGCTAGAACGAGGCGCTCGGACGAGGTACCCGGCGAGTGATGCCAAGGCGAGTGGTACCCCTCCTCACGCTCGGTTATCCCAGTTGCCGCCGAACCGTTCATCAAGATGGAGGTTAAAAAAGTCGCTGCGGCAACTACTTTGTGCGCGCGTACTTACTACAATTATGTGCGTACCTATTGTACAAAAAAAAAACACTATTTATCTTTGTGAGCCGGGTGTTTAGAGAACCAAATAACCGGCTCTTTGGTTACACTTCAAAAAGTACAAAGTTGTCTCATTTGACCATTCGTCTTGCATTCTCGCTATTTTTTCTTTCCGCAAACTGTAATTTTACTCTGAACACTGAACTGAACCACGCGAGCGTGTTGAGGCCTCGCTCGCGCTCGCCACTCGCCGCTTTGATCTATGCCAAAATACCGACAAAATAGCAAGCGTCGACGAGGTGAGGCGAGGGCGCATGAGTCGACACGAGCGTGGCCTCTTCACTCTCGCGCTCGCCACCACTCGGCGAGCGTGAAGTACGAGCATTAAAGTATAGTATCAAAACTAACAATCCGTATGACCTGACATAAAGAAGACCGAGCGTTCCTATTTAATTTTAGAAAATAGAAACGACTTTTCTGAGCGAACATCGATATAACAGTTAGTTTTCACCGTCGCAGCATTACTTAAACGCGAAACCGCGACTTGGGTCAGCGTTTTTTTGAAGTGGAAATGAAAGCTGGAGCAATATTGAGGCGGACTTGAGTAATGGTAGAGGCTAAGTTATGAGAAAAAGACTATGTTTTAATAAAACGATCTATGCTTAGTTAGAATTTTAGATATTACTTGCAGTTTAACTTAATTTAAAATTTTATTTATTACTGACTTTTGATTCCATACTGCCTGTATGTACTCTATTTATACGGGGTGTTAGAGGGAAGCTCTTTAAAACGATGGCAGACAGCAGTAATGATTACCCTAAGCACGACTTGTTAGAAAATAAATTTTCTGTTAGTTATTTTAATAAATCAGCTGTTTCATACAAATTGTAATATCTACACAACCTGTTTGTATGGAACAGCTGTTTTTTTTCGCAATTTAAAATTTATTTTCTAACAAGTCGTGTTTAGGTTGCCTAGTACTGTCATCTGTCTTCGTTTTCGACAGAGTCCCCCTTACATCCTGTATAATTAAATTTAATAAATGTATTAATTCCCTATTAGATCATCTACTTACAAACTTGCACGATGGGATAGCCTGTAGGAGTGTTTTATAGAGATAACATTCAAACCGGATTTTTTTAAAATGTTATTTATTTATGTAAGGTCGAGCTCAGAAACAGCTTAACCATAGCAGAACAGTTGTTGCGTTCATATTCGGAGCAACCATTATTTTAGGACCGCAAATAGAAGTCGGTATGATATGATACTCAAGTATTTTGCTACTCCAGAGTGCGACTGTCTTGGGCGAAGTAGATTTTTTAAATATGTGGGTAAACATTTTTTCCTGTGCGAATAATACTGCGTTTGCTTTCCGAACCCGACATTTCGGACACAATTAAATATTAATTTGTTAAATATTGGGCGTTAAGAAATACCAAAAACCGCTTTAACTCGTTTCTTGTGCCACACGCTTACACATTGTTGTTTGTAAATTTCAACGGGCCGTAGGTCGTTAGGAAAACTTGACGTTTCGTGCAGAAAAAGAAGGATTACTTTTTATCCGCTACTAATTTGTGAGAACTTTTTACTGGCTCCGTCTGTTCCGACCTTTTATCTCGTTATGGCGACACTGCCGACAATTTGTAATACCGCTGGTTGTTATTTAAACCATTCTACTGCCGGCTTTCTTTACTTTCTGCATTTTTATATATTTCATATAGCGACGTCATATCTTCAGGTTTTAAAGTCAATCAGTTATGGTTTTCGTGATTTTTTTGAATAAGACAGGAGGTCTTGCTCATAAAGTACTAATAGTGATAGAGATATTGGAAGAAAACTGATAAGAGGAGGATTACGAAAATGAACGGCGGCGAAAACCGAATAATAGACGAAGAGCTGCGTGACAGTAATTATGAAAAAAATATTACTTTTAAAGAACTGATTGCTAAAATTTCGAATGATAGAGAAGAAGGATACGAAACAAGTGTTATAGGTATTCCCGCGATAGTTTATTGAGACAGCGTTATGCTAAAAGCAGGGGACTCGTCTCCTATCATCACCAGCCTATATACGTCCCACTGCTGGGCACAGGCCTTCCTACATGGGAGAAACATATGAGGAGTTTGGGCCATAACACCACCACGCTGGCCCAATGCGGGTTGGTGGGTTAAAGCGGTTGCAGGAACAACCGGGATCAAAGGCTTAACGTGCCTTCCGTATCACGGAGGAGCTCGAGATAACAAACTTTGATTGACCCATCCCAGGATCGACCATGGCATAAGTTGCTTTGTTTTTCGTATCGAAACCAGAGCGCTCAAACCAATACGCCACCGAGCGTCTGCTATACTGTCCACATATTCTTGATTTTAATAGAGTGGGCATGGACTGAATAGTGCCCAAGTTGCTTTATGCGTCTATAGGTTACGGTAACAACGGGTGGGTAGTGCCCTAGGTGCTATGAGCGTCTCTAGGCTACGGTAACCGCTTACCATCAGGTGGACCGTACTAGCGTTGCCGAAAAATCGATAGTTTTAATCTAAAATCAGTAAGTACCCCTAGCACGAACATTTTTAAATTTCGAATCGTAATCATATCGTTCACGCTCGCTTAAAATTTCAAACAAAAGCCAGACAAAAACTTACGTAACCACTCGATACGATGGCGATCCAAAATTTAAAAGTGTTCGTGCTAGAGGTACGGCTCTATCGATAGTATCGATACCGTAGTTCACGTTAATACTTTTAATATACAGCAATATTGTATTGTAAGACAATTTTCGCGAGCATTTGAAATAAAACCAGTCTTTCCGTGACCACGATCGCTGTAAAGTAATCGAAATGTCGTGTGTAAATTAATAATGTAACAACTAATTAAACGCGAGTTACATCCGGTAAATTGTTTTTATTTCAAATACAGCAATATTATTGATAGATACTATAGTATTTCATTAATTTGTCTTTGTCATTGCAGATGTCTATGGGCGGCGGTAACCGCCTACCTCCAGGTGGGCCGTCAGCTTGTTTGTCATATACATAGTTGTTAAAAAAATGTGACTCGCTACCAAAGTTATTAACGACTTCTGATGCTGACCGTAGGTACAGTCTGCCTACTCATCAATTAAGTTCCGCATGTTACCTGAAAACACACCGTTCGCATGTCAAGGTATGTGACATCTGTCCTTTTCCGTTATTGAGAGAAAAAAATGTACAGAATGCTAAATATTTTTTGTTGAAGTAACGTTTTTTTTATGAGTTGTCAGTATCACTTATCGTCAACATATAAGTACAAATATTACTTCGGTAGATAATTCATTAATTATAAAAACATGATTGAAATACTTAACTGTTCACGTATGCGCCATGTAAGACAACATAGATGATAAGTATGTCAGGTAACTCGTTTCGCAAGATTATAATTAATATTTGCGCACACACTATATCGAGCTACTACAAAATGTTTTAATAATTAAAATTAAACTCATACTGCGTGATCATCGAACTACGTGAAGAAACATTATTAATCAAGGCATACATTCTAGACAAAATAATAATTAATGAATAAATGTAGCCTTCTTGGCAAATTAAAATACGTACTATTGAAATGAATTCAACTATGCATAAAATGAACAAATATAATACCTATATTTAATTTTGTATTGTTCTAAATTACTATTCAAGACTCACGATTAGTTTAGAAATAACGAAAAACTTTTGTTACTACCGGCTGACCCGTTTGTATTGATAAAAGAAAATAATTTGAGATGAAGAAAAACGTCCTCTTCCACTGCCCTGTCAAAACCTTTCATTGAAAGATGTAATAATATAAAACACGAAAGGCTTTTCAAAGTAAATTTTATGAAACAACTTCTAATGCGATATTGTCAAACAGCAACTGATCACAAAAATTATAAATACAAATTTGAAATGCTTCTTTTACTGCAAACGGAAGTCTAAAACAGACTGTCGAGGGGACGGAGCTATAAAATTACGTTTAATTTTTCGGTCGGATTTTCCGGACATGTTTTATTAACTTGTGCCGCGGGCGAGAGCTGGACTGGTCTCATTACATCCTGCTTCAACAGCCTCGGGGTAGCCAATAGCAAAAAATAGCAGATTACACGCGAAGTATTTGCTACAATAAAGAAAGACGCAGTAAAAGCTAAATATTTGTGCCCTAAGGATTTTTTCTATGACGAGTAAGAAAATATGGTACATTTTTTAGAATAAGAATTTTATCCACAAAATTTACCTACCATGTAATTTGCTTATAACGAGCTCGATATTTACATCTACGTATGTAACAAAAAGCGTCCCGCATATTTTTTTTAATATTCAAATTAACATCTTCAAATGTTGCAGGGATTTTACTTTAAATTTTTGGACCCATACAAAACTTAATAACTTTTTCTCATAAATACTGTTTTAGCTATTTGTGTCCGTAGTTTATATTATATACCTGTATACAGGGTGAAAATAATAATACGACATTAAATTAAAACATGGGCTTTAGTAGTTCATACAAATATTTTTCAACTTTCAAATACATCGTAATTATCTGATAATTTCATAAAATTTCTGTAAATGTTATATGATTTCATAGAAATGTAATGAAATCATCAAATGAATATGATGTATTTCAAAGTTGCAAATCAATTCTATGAACTAATATAGCCCATGTTTTTATTTACTATCGTATTGTCGTCATAATTTTGTGTAGATATTACTTCTTTTGTTTAATAACGTAATCCGAAAGTAAAGGAAATGAATGACGGTTCTTTTTAGAAACATAATCACTTCAAAAATGTAAAGAGACGGAAGTGAAAGTAATCTATATTTAAAATATAGCTACCTACTACATTATAATTAAGAACCTTCTCCTTTTTTCGAAGGCAACCCTTTGACAGAAAGTCCCACAGTGAAGCATAGGACTTTTTTTTACCGGGAATAGTAAAAAGCAGATTACCAGAAATAACATTTCACAACTCGCTACTAAAAATGAACGTAATATCTGGGAGCCGTAATTACATTCATTCAAAACTAAATTCTTGGATTTTCTCTCTGTTTTGGGAATTCTCGCAAAACAGCAACTCGGATACAAAGTTCTTACATCGTTATATTATCCAGTAACTTCCTACGATCCTCTCTTCCAGAACTTGTAATCGGGAAGCCATTGGTATAACGTTCAAGACTCACATAACAATAAAAAGTTGTTCAAAACAGTGACATTTGGACCGAGGAATTAGCGAACATTCCGCGACGAATCATTTATCAAGCGGCTGAAATAAGAAGTGTAAGCATCAGTGAATTGCGGGTTCTCGTTAAATCTGCAGTTCGTCTGTGGTCTCAGTAAGAGCGACTTTGTAATAAGCACTTATTACGGTTTTACTAGATGATATGATAAGTACCTACGGCAAAAGTCATGAGTTGCTTTCTACTGCCAAAACAACGATATTTCTTAAAATAACATTTTGGCCAGTATTTTGGGTTTGTTGACAGCGAATGAGCAAAATAACTCATCCCACCTACATACCAACGATCTCATGGCAACCTTTCTCTCGTTTGCAAGGGTTGCAATTTTTAACAGACACATTCAACCATATTTACAATTTAAATAGGAATAGGAATAAATATCTTCAGGAAAACTGAGCACCATTTTTGCCCATTGATTCACCAGTGTTGATATAATGAGCGAATTCATAGGGTCAATACACGCAATAGAAATCAGTTGCTGGTGTTACAAGACTCTAAGCGCTACGTGATCTGAATAAAACTTGCATACATTAAATTAATTATAAATATAAAATTGTCTTTTTTTTTCATTTCTGTTTTTTTTCTTCAAATCATTGTGAAAAATATAACAGTTTTTGTTCAAAGTGCAGAATACTAGCAGGATTTCACGGATGGAATTTTTATTTTTTGATAAAATTTATTGGTTGAAAATGAGGATTGGTTTGAGCTCGTAAAATATGTAGCCGATTTATTAAAATCGGCTTCATATTTTATTTAGGTTTGAAGTGATTCTTTTATATTCTTTATAAACTGTTTTTTTACTGCATTGACTTAAAAATTAATGTCTTAAATTTTCCATAAATAAAAAAGAACAAAAATTAGTCAACCCAATTACAAATTTAATATAAAAAAACATAACATGGCAATTCCAGTTTGCATAATATACTGCATACAAAAGGGCAAGTAAATACATAAAGAGCATAAATAAATATGTCCATAATTTGAATATTCTCGCTAGCACTGGGGCCAAACAGAAAAACAAAAAGCAAGCCGGTCCTGGCACGGCGTGCCGGCGCGCTATTCGACGTTAAGGTATTTTCGTTCTGTTTTAGAAATATCAGCATTTTATTCTTTTGCTGAAAATTTTTGCCTGCTAATTAGCATTCCACCGTAAAAGTGCTGGGAGTCAAGTAAAAATATTTATACGGGGGCCTTTTCTTCGAAATCGGGTGTCGTGTGTTTGTCTTTGGCAGCAGTTGGATTTTTGTAAGGCGCTGTCCTAATTTATTCCCTGGGGCACGACAGTGTTTTTGAATGTAATTTTTATTCCCTTCTCTCTAACATAATTTTATTCTTCTTCTTTTTCGTTTGCTTCATTTACTGAGGTGGAGCTCATTTGAAGTTGCAATGAGGACATTGAAAACTAAGTATTGGTTTTATCCTCCACTAACATCAACATGGTTGGTGGTTCTAGGGGCTCCTATGAGAACCTTAACTTCACCAGACCAGCGGTGATCCTTGAGATCAATAAACACTTTATCGAAGTTGACCAGTTCTGTTTGGGCTATGTCACATAAGTAGTAGCTTATCTTTTATCGGTAGCAATATTCAAATATGAATAACTGCTCAAGTTAGGTCTTGTTGCTTCCTTTTGCCGTCGATGACCATAAAACAAAAATATTCCAGTTTCAGGATCTTATCAAAGTGCAAAAAATAATACTTTATCATCACTAGCCTATATACGTCCCACTGCTAGGCATGCCTTCCTAGATGGGAGAAACACATGAGGAAATTGGGCCATAACACCACCACGCTGGCCCAAGGCGGGTTGGTGTACTAACGGCTTAACGTGCCTTCCGAAGCACGGAGGAGCTCGAGATAGCAAACTTTGATTGTTTTTTTTTTTTTTTTTTTTATGCTAAGCACGACAAATGACTCAACACCACCTGATGTGAAGCAGTAAGAAGAGTCCATACGCGAAGACAGCCAGCGCAGTTCAGACACTGCTCTAGCTGCCTCCACCTTGCCGGCCCGAAAGGTGCTTTTTCACGCCTCTTTTGAAGGAACCCATGTTATAGGAAGGAGAATTCCAAGCTCTGGAAGTTCGACAAAGAAAAGAGCTACTAAATTTCTTTGTACGTGATGTTGAGGTGGAGACAGTGAATTGATGACTCCGAAGACCGGCACGCGTGCTCCTGAGTAGGAGCGCGGTGGGATAAGGTCAAATAGCTCTTCAGAACACTCTCCGTGATATAGCCGATAGAAGGCGCTAAGCGACGCAATGTCTCGACGCAATTGCAGAGGCTCAAGGTTGTTGGTGACCTCTACATCGCCAACGATACGGACAGCACGACGCTGCAATCAGTCCAGGGCATCGAGTAGGTACTTGGCGGAGCCATCCCACAAGTGCGAGCAATATTCCACGCAAGACCGGACCTGAGTTTTATACAGCAGGCATAATTGGTCAGGCGTGAAAAATCGACGCACCTTGTTCAGGACACCGAGCTTCCGTCAGGCTGTTTTTATCACGGTTTCGATGTAGTTCCTGGAATTCAGATCGCAACATATCTCCATACCTAGCAAGTTGAGGGAGCCCTGTGCCGAAAGAGTCGTGCCCTGAAGAGACGGAAGGGGAAGGAACGGCGACATTTTGGCTGTAAACGCGCACACCTGTGTTTTCTTAGCATTGAACTCAACAAGATTGTTAGATCCCCATTCAGATACGAGGTTCAACACCCTGTCGAGCTCAATGGTAAGATTCTCTCTCTCCCTCTCGGTTTCAGCGCGCCCAGCCCCTGGGCGACCGTAATATCCCCCATGCACTGTACTGTCAACTGCATAGCAATGAATGTTTCCTAACGGAATCATGTCATTGATATGAAGAAGAAAGAGAGTGGGGGATAGAACAAAGCCTTGTGGTACACCAGTATACACTGACATGAACCGCGAAGCGCATCCATCTGCGAGGACACGGATTCTTCGCTCATGCAGGAAGCCGGCGATCCAGTTACAGAGCTGAGCGGGCAGACCGTATGCCGGGAGCTTGGAGAGAAGAGCCCTGTGCCAGACCCGATCGAACGCTTTGGCAATGTCAAGGCTAACTGCCAGTGACTCACCACGTTTGTCAATAGCTTCACCCCAGACATGCATTAAGTACGCTAGAAGATCACCCGTTGACCGGTTCGGCCGAAACCCGTACTGTCGATCATTAATTAATGAGTGATCTTCTAGGTATCGGATCAGCTGGTGGTTTAAGATCCGTTCCATGACCTTGCAAAGAACTGAGGTGACAGCTATCGGGCGGTAGTTAGCTGGGTCTGATCGGTCTCCCTTTTTGGGGACCGGTTGCACATTGGCCTCTCTCCAAGATTCCGGCACACGGCAAAGACGGTATAGCCGCGTAAAGACAGGAGACAACTCCGCTGCGCAGTTTTTCAGTACTATCGCTGGAATGCCATCAGGCCCACTAGCTTTCCGGACGTCGATTGACTGAAGCTCCGCACGTACATCACATTGCCTAATACGTATATCGGGCATTGTGTGGCCACAGTGGGAGAGTTTTGGTGGCTGTAAGTTGCAGTCATCGATTCGGGAGTGAGCAGCAAAGAGTTTTACCAAGAGATCGGCTTTCTCTTGCGGCTTGTGAGCTAGCGAGCCGTCAGAACATCTCAACGGGGGCAGCGAGGGTTGACAAAAGTTGGATTGCACGGCTTTGGCCAGACGCCAGTAGCTACGGCTTCCCGTAGGATGCGTAAGAAGTTCTTGGCCAACTCGTGCAACGCGCTGTGCATCCGCTCTGATGAAGGCCCTTTTGCAGGACTTGGTGGCGTTGTTATATACTGCTTTCAGTGAGTCAATGTTGGGATCCCCGCAAGCTCGGCCCCTGATCCAAGCGCGGTATGCCCATTGAGCGATTGACCCATCCCTGGAACTACCTTGGCGAAAGTTGCTTTGTTTTTCATATTGAAACCAGAGCGCTGAAACCAATACGCCACCGAGCTCCCCCTATTCCTCGAGCACCGATATCCTCGAGCAAAAAAGAATACTTACCCAAACAATAATAATTACAAAATATTAGGTTGGGGAAAAAGTCTTTTCGCATTATAGTATGTATGAACTTGTAATAAAATCTCTTTGGCTGTACTATTTGTATCTGGCTGGTTTTGGTATCATTAAAAGTTTAGATTTTAAAAAAGATAATTCCAAATTCAAATTAGGAAAATGTGTGTTTTTCATTTGTTTTTCGTACTGTCAAGATCAGTGAATCTAATGAAGAAAATCGATACATTTTAAAATTTTACTACAAAAAAAGGTAAAAATGCAACAAAAGCCCCGAAAAAAATTTGCGATGTTTATGGACCTAGTGCAGTGTCTGTGAGAGTAGCACAAATTTGGTTTAAGCGTTTTCAATCTGGAAATTTTGATTTCAAAGACGTCGTCGCACGTCGCTCTGGTCGCCCTATTACGGATAAAATTGATGCCATTTTTGAAAAACTGGAGCAAGATCGGCATATCAGTAGTTACGACGTAGCTGAAGAGCTGGGAATTGACCACAAAACAGTTTTGGCGCATTTGAACATAAAAAAGGACGTGGTGGCGAAACCCGGGTTAACTCGCAACCAGATGATGCTGTGTGTGTGGTGGGATTGGAAGGGCATTATTCATTATGAGCTGTTACCACCAGGCAGGATCATCGATTCTGAACTCTACTGCGAACAACTGATGAGATTAAAGCGAGAAGTTGAGAGAAAGCGGCCGGAATTAATCAACAGAAGGGGTGTGGTTTTTCATCATGATAACGCTAAGCCTCACACATCTTTAGCCACTCAGAAAAAATTAAGAGAGTTTGGCTGGGAGATGTTAATGCATCCGCCGCATAGTCCTGACCTTGCACCTTCAGATTTCCACCTGTTTCGCTCTCTTCAGAATTTTCTACGCAGTGTCAGGTTAACATCACGAGAGGACTGGCAAAACCACTTGTCGCGGTATTTTGATCAGAAGCCCGAAAATTTCTATAGCAATGGGATCATGTCCCTACCTACAAGATGGCAAAAAGTTATCGAACAAAATAGTACCTACATACTTTAGTTAAATATAAATAAACTATATTAAAAATGTTTTCAATTTTCTTAAATAATGCGAAGAAACTTTTTCCCCAACCTATTATATCAAGAAGTGGATGACGACAATTTGTGGTAACCCATAATTGTTTCTTCTCTCATTTGCGTGTCCTGCACTTATTTACCAACCCTAAGGTATTCAACTTTATGGATTTCATTATTACCGACTCCTTTCTTTTTTCATACAGCAAGGGTAGGAATAGGCGTACGGCTTGCATGGATAGTAACAGTAACCATAGCCATAAACTCGCGTAAAACCTTGGGCACTACTCAAGCGTTGCCTACCCTGTAAAAAATCAAGAAAAAGTAATATAGTGACAGAACAGGGGACTTGTTCCTTTGCTCTTAACGTAGCGTATTCATAATAAGATCTGGTTATCAAGTTGTCTCTGATTATTTGTCTGTACAATTGACAGCACATCAAGCGTAACAATTTGTCCTTGAGACCGCCCTTACTATGTTCGTAATAGGCCTCTATTACGAATTTCGTAGTACAACTGTTACACTTGATGTGCTGTCGACTGAACTAATGACATAATCTGTCAGAATCAGATCTTACTATCACTCCTTACACAACTTCAAAGGCGCTACTAGTACAGTAGAATAATAAATATTATTGGTATAATAAGTGAAAAACGTAATAAAATATACTTAAATATTAAAAAAATTACTGTATTAACGGATGTTTACAAATAAATTACTAATAATAAATGCACCGCTAACCGTGAACGTGCGCATCGCAAATCGTGCAAGTTGGAAAATATGCAGTTCTTTTTTTATATTTACACTTAGTTTTCTTTCTTTAGTAGTGGATATTACTAAGCGTTAAATTTTGTAAAATTTGTGTAATATTTTATATGATGTCAATAATACCTGTTATTGTGCGAACTTACTGTCATATAACTTGTTATAGACAAGGCATTTGAAGAAACAAACTGCTTCTGTTAAATGTTCAAGTTGTTCGGAACTCATAAAACATTTATTGGAACAAGTTTACATGCGAATACGTAAAGCTACCTCTTTACTTTTAATTAATTGTATTTGTAAAGAGACATATCTGCGCGTAAGTTGTTCTGTTAACTTGTCTCTGAAGTTACTTCTTGGTTATAAGTATTAATATCATAATAAAATTTACACGTGCCATATTAAAACAATTGATCAAGCATTCCAAACCCCTCAAAATTATCAAAATAGCTTTGAACGAACGGGCAACAGTTTAAAATTAACTATTCTTAACATTTCACACCGTTTTCATCGTAATCTACAGAATACAACCTCACCGATCTCGCAATCTATAAGTTTTCGTAACTTCGGGTTTGGATAAAACAAAATTGTAATGAAATGTTTAGTGTGCGGCTATTTACCGAGTAACAGCTTCCGCAAAGGCCATGATCGTGGACACTTGAGCTGCGTCCTGGGCAGTAAGTGCGTCTGATGTGATTTATGTTGACACTATTCTTAGTGGGTGAACAACTGAACTTAAAAGAAAGTCGCAGGGTAGCCACATTGCAATACTTTTGTACTGTTCAGTTCGTGGCGTAAAGTTGCCAAAATTCATCAAAGGCATTGTTGGGAGCAGTGGACTCGTCTCCAATGCTATCAAAATATTCTTGATGAGTTACTTAATACATCATTGGCATTACAAGCGTCTATAGGCATCGCAGTAGCCTCATCAGTAGTGATTACTGAAGCCGCATATTATTGCTTATTCATCATGAAATGGAAATGCAATTGTCATGTTTTTATACTGGGGTATTAAAATCGCTTCTGTATTAAGCGTAAGTTTTGTGTTGACAGGACAGGAAATAAATCCGCCTGCTTTCAACCTAACGCATCCTTTCGCCAAAGCCTCGTGAACTAAGTCAGCGCGAGGTAAATGGTCACAATAGTGCGCGCGTTGGAAATAATTGAAAATTATTTATTTATGAAAAACTAACTGATTTAAAAAAAACTCCTTAAGAAATAATTCCATAAATTTATTGTTTCTAGTGAATTTAGTTTTGGTTTTATAAAATCGTCTGTTTGCGTATAGAACGGAAAAAAGTAAGGAGTTGGACCATTTTTGGATATTTTTTCCCATTGTAAAAATTGTTTCTATTAATGTTTTGGCTTTTGTAACATACTTTATTGATAATTCAACTTTAAAATATTTAATAACAAGAACAATAGTAGTAAGAAAAATGGATTTAATCCTTATCAATCAATCAAAACACATACGTGGGTCGTAGGCCCTTTCTAGCACTTTCACAAAGTTTCATAACCACAGCCATTACAGAGAATGTCAAAAACAGTCATAAATCTGAATGGAATTATATACTGGGATTAAAACACTCCAAATCCTTCCAAAGGTAGGAGGATGGAGTATACAGGGTGGGGCCTGTAACACGAGCAAAAACTTTAAATATAGGCATTTTCAGTTACTACTATTCATATCCTTTTTTTTTGTCGAGGAGAAATTTGTTTACAGACCTACCCGCCGCTAGCTAGGCGACGGGCGTGTGTGGGGGTCGCCCAGTGATAAAGACACTAGGAATACCCACTAAAACTCCCCGGTAACTCCACTGCCCTTCGCAGGGGTAGCCTAGGCTCTGCCGAAGCAATTTCACTAGCCTACTCCCAGGAAACCCAGCCTTACGGCCAGGTTTCGCGCCGATGGAGATTACCCAGAGTCACTTGGGCAATCCCAGACGTGGCGGCCTGTGCAGTGCGTGCGTGGGGGCCACCCACGCACGCGGCTGCGCCTAGGGCGCTCGGAGATGGGCGATCACCGCCCGCCTCCTGACGCCCACCCGTCTTCGCCGGATAGGGGCGGCCAGAGGATTCTCTTCCCGCTCCCTCTCCGCTGCCTCCTTCTGCGTGAGCACAGTCTCGCAGAAGGAGGCAATAGCCTCCCATACCCTCTCGCTACCAACCATAGCTCTAACCATGGTTGGCAGGGAGAGGTGACCGCCACCGAGCGCCGCACGAAGTTTGCGACGCTCGTGTCGCCAGGCCAACCACTCCACAAGGGTGTGCTCGGCGGTATCGTCGGGGGAGTCACAGTGATGACACCACGGCGTCTCCTCCCGACGCGAGATACGGTACTGGTAGTGGCCGAAACAACCATGTCTGGTCAGTACCTGCACCATGCGGTAGATGAGGCTGCATAGCCGGCGCCCAACCCACTCCTCCAACACCGGACGAATTGCTTCAATCGTTCCCGGACTCATCAGCACCTTTGTCGAGCATGCGGGGAACACCAGGAATCGATGACGCATCTCTTGTGTCATTGTCAAACCCTGGCTAGAACCGGAATGAACCTTCTAAAAGCATATATCCAAAGCCAGAAGACAACAGGCTCTTTCTGCCTAAAGATATAGTAAGGCTAATGGCATCTATATTCTGCAGACAAGAAGAGTAAACGCAGGAGAAGCACAAAAGATCCCAATGTTTTAAAAATCATGTTCCGATTTCCGAATTCCGTTTCCAATTCCGCTTCAAAACGCCAATACATGCCACGTGACCTGTTACCAAACACTGATAGGTTGCTATGGTGATTTAGATGCTTTTCCTTTTGACAGCGTCTGATGCTAACAACAAGTCTTAGTGACGTCAAACACTGAGATATTTGATCGTTGAACCGCTAAATTACGTATAAGTACAGTTAACTATTGTGATATTTAGGATTTCCATTATGAAATTTCAATTCTGGCACTGTGCGTCAAAATCATATTCTTTTCTCAAACATGCTTGGAAATTTGAACATTATTTTGACAACCTTCTTAGAGATAAAACGAAATTGCTGTATAGGCCTAATACATGAAAGCAGCGGCCGGTAAAAGTTGTATGAAAATCCATATCTGTCGTGTTTTAGTGGCCAAATAAATTACTAGGTGAACTCATATATCTGCCGTCTAATTTAAAAATGGAACGATCTTTTACTCCGATACGTGGTATCCAAGGAGGTGATTAAGCAAAGGTTTTATTTAAATTTAGAACTGGCTTGCAAAAAGAAAGATGTATATGGAAAAAAAAGTCTAAGTATTTAAATTTCAAAAATTGTACATTCACTAACTATTTTTCAAATAAAATGCTCTGCCTGGGTAATACTTACTTTTAATTGCGGCGCATTATTTGACAAACGCCTTGGCCACAACTATAGTTACGTATGTGTATGTACATTTACACTTTCGTCCATCAATGCTACTTTTGTAGGCCGCTGCAGTAATATACTATTATTTGAATACAGTCAAAATCCATATTAAAAAGATCATAGATTCGGGATAGTCTTTGCCGAGAATAACAAGCAAAGAATTTGTTGGTTTCTCCTTTTGACCATATTATAATTAAAGATCCGCACGCAGCTTTCTATTATCCGATCTGCTACAGTCAGTACTCATTTTAAACAGAATAGCTACCTTCATTATATTAAATTGTTACGTTTTTCCAATTTTGCAAGGTCAAGCTTTGGGGCAAAGCTGATTGTTGCACAGCGTTTATAAAGGAAATTCCGCAAGCAAGGTATTTTTGAAGCGTCTGTGCTCAACGTTCTTATGGCTGAGTTTGTTACGTAACTAATGTATGTTATTTTTTATTGTTTTAAACAATCTTCGTAATCGTTTAAAATAATATTATCTTTCTGATGATACGCAGTTGGAGACGGGTGTTTGATTAAAGGGCTTAATACAAATGAAACTAAGTAAAATACAGTGTATGTATGAAGAAGTATGTATGAGGAGCTCGGTGGCGCATTGGTTTGAGCGCTCTGGTTTCGATACGAAAAACAAAGCAACTTTCGCCATGGTCGATTCTTGTCTATCCTGTCCATCCGAAGGTTGTGTGTATAAAGATAAGGCTGCACTTGTACAATATCATCAACCTCATCACCAGCCTATATACGTACCACTGCTGGGCACAGGCCTTCCTGCATGGGAGACACACACGAGGATTTTGGGCCGTCACACCACTAAGCTGGCCCAATGCGGGTTGGTGGGTTAAAATGGTTGCAGTAACAACCGGGACCAATAGCGTAACGTACCTTTCGGAGCACGGAGGAGCTCGAGCTAACAAATTTTTGAATGACCCATCGGGATCGACCGTGGCGAAAGTTGTCATAATCGAAACCAGAGAATCGAACCACTACGCCACCGTGCCAATCTCCCCCCTTGTTCAATATAGTTTCTTTATATTGTTTGTTTCTGCATTTCATGGAGCACGTAGATACACTGAAGCATATTCTCTTTATCTAAGTTAACCAGAGCCCACTAAGAAAACAGAATAACTTGTCTCTTGTGCTGTGAACATACAAGCTACCTTGTTACTAAAAAGAGAGTTTACAATAGAACTATCAACAACAATCATCAATCACTAAGCTCCGTTCAAGTGTAGTGATCGCGCTACAGATACTCAGTCGCTTGTTGCTATAACGAAAAACGCAAGCGTCATAAATATACGTACTCCGCACGTACAACCATTCGGTCGCAAAAAAACTACATCCCATCGCTCCAAATTTAAACATGACTTAAGCTTATTAAAACTTTTTATTTCAATGGGAGGGCAACGAGCGTCTATAGGTTACGGTAGCCTCTTTATCATCTAGCGGACAACATGTTTGATTGCCACCCCTGCCGTATGATGAAAAAATTATTGCGATCTTCTGTAAGGTAAGTCGAGGTGCTTACCCAAGGTGCCGCAAGTTTGAGTGACCCTACCTTAGATTGATATACGAGAATTATAATATATCAGTTCAGTGCAGTATGTTATCGGATTTAAAACAGAATTCACAAAATTTAGTAAAGGAAAATTGTTAAATAAAGATCGTGTAAAACTTCACATGTGTGTGTGTGTAATATATATCCTTTTTTAATATTTAATATAACACGGTTTCTGTCGTTTCCATGTGCATTGACAATAAAATTGTTGTGGCACTAGGTGACATAACTCAATTCGAGTATACACAATTCCTGTAAATAACTTTTTTATAAAATAGCCACCAACGTAGAAAGGGGTCACGACCACGAGCATACTTTTAGGGCATTACATTTATAATTGATTTAAATTACACCTATGTAATATTTTGTGCGTTTATAACGCCTACTTTATTTTAACAGCTAGACCCCAGGAGACGCGGGTTCGATTCCCGCCTGGAGCATATATTTTTTTCATCGTTTTCTTACTTTATCCTTTTGATTCATTAAAATTGTTATTAGATACAGTAAATTAATACTGAGCTTCATGTAGTGCAGAAAGGTATCCTTTTTTAAAGAGAATGAAATAATAACTTTGAGCAGTGCGGTGCCGCCCAGAGATAAAAAATTACGTTAACAAACAATGTCATAAATGTCTGTCTGTCGTGTCTGACCTTACACCGGTTCCAGTGACTAAACTTAGGTACATGCTCCCGGGAGTCTTATTCGGCTTAACAAATTAATATTGGTGTGAGAATCCTCACGTAGCTTCCAAAAACATATCTAACAATAATCTAAATCTTTGACTACAAGCAAAAGTCGCTCGTAAACTATATTTACTTGCTTATTACTGTAGAAAGAAAAAGCAAAGTTAGTGTTACCGCAAAAACTCGCAAAGCCTACAAAATTTAGTAGACTATAAATCAAATACGGTATTCTTTGTGTAACTTTGCAACTTACATATATCTTTCGAGAAACTTACCTTTCAATGGACAGGATGCAAAGTTAGAGTTGTCGAACGAGGGTCGTGTTGTGTGAGAAAAAATATTCGTAACCAGACAAAGAATAAACTTAGAGGATGCGAAAATTTCGGGCTATACTTCAGTTAAACAACAAATTCGCTGTGGAAAAAATCGCTGTACACTTTTAATACATAATACCGTAAACCATTTAATACCTCCCACTGCTGGGGTTAGGATTTCCCACATTTTTTTAACCGAATTCAATAAAGGCGTAGGTTCTGGGGTATGTTTTTTTTTTCAATGCGTGTCACCTCAGAACTCTGTCATTTGATAAGCTCATTTGTCAAAAAATCTCTACTTTTCTATGCGACTATTATATTAACTTACCGAGCCTGTTTCACAGGTCACTGTTAAAGTAGGTACTGTTTAGATGCTTTAGCGTGAACTGAAGCCGTCAATTTATCTAGCTTAGATAGTTTTCCAAACTAAGTTAAACAAAAAGGAAAACTTGGTATTAAAAAACTATTAAATTCGAAGTTCATTGTTTAATTTCCAACTTATCCTCTTGCTACGAATGACTTTTTCAAACCCATAAACTATGAAACAAAGGACCATTCAAAGGTAATCCTAACTAATATATAACAAATGCGTAAGTGAGTGTTTGTTTGTTACGCTTTCAAGCCTAAACCACTGAACCAATTTAGATGAAAATTGGTTTGGAGACATTTTGTGACACTGGAAAGGATATAGGATACTTTTTAGGGCAAAAACTGATATTCACACGCGCGGAGCCGCGGGTAAAATCTAGTCAAATAGTAAAATAAAAGTTATTTTTAAAGCACTGCCGAAACTTAACCGAATCGTAGGTATTTGTAAAAATACTCGTTTCGGATGTTGAAATAGAACATATTATCGACATTGTATGGTGGACGTTAGCTCATATACGCAAATACAGATAGACTAGAAGAATTTACAGAGACGTCCCAAATCCTGGGTGGCTCAGTGGTTAGAGCAGTCGCCCGGATTGCGATAGATCGCGGGTTCGATTCCCGCCTCAGGACGTGAAATTTTTCTAGTTTTATATTTTATTTACTAAGTAATTTTTCAAACGTTTATAATAATGTTAAAATCACAAAATTAAGAAAATAATAGTAGTGAAATAAAAACCAAATTTATAGAAGACAATAGAACAACTAGCGGACGTCCACGGCTCCGTCCACGTAGGGTCTGTTACGTTCCGTTTCACTCCAAAGCCGCTGAACAGCTTTTGATTAAATTTCTCAAGGTTTAAGATTACACATCGAGAACGGTGATGGAACGAGGATCTAATTATAATAATGTAACACCTACTATACATTATGGAGTGCAATAAATATATTGACTATTGAGTAACGGATATAGGTATCCTTTTGGCGAGCAAAAACCTGGTATACTATAAAATAATATTTCTAAAGATTTTACCAGAAACAGAATGAATGATCATACGGAATAATCTCTGGTTTGTTTCGCTGAGCAATGTTCGTTTCGTACATCGTTACTCCATGCCCAAATTATGTATATTGCGATTCATCACCGCAAATCTCCAAAAATATCCATCTCTCGCGTTTGGATTCTTCTTACCGCTTCATGTCAGGTGGTGTTGAGTTATTTGCCGTGTGTTGTATAAAAAAAATGGTATTCCTAGCAAAACTTTTAGAGTTCATGGGTCAGTTTAGGAAGGTCTGTGCATCGTGTATCCATATGGGCGTTCTACTGTAAGCGATTAAAGATAATTTTCAGCTCGACTAATCGAGTCAGCGGGTCGTGATGTTATTTTGTGATCATTACATCAATCTGGCCCCAAATTAACGGAGCCCAATGGACTAACATGAGTAGTTAATAATCCTGAATACTCATCCCCATTGTCCTTTGTTCCATAATTACCTCAGAGCACCACTGGGTCTAACTTGCGTAAAAGTTTTATAAAAAACATTGATCGAGTGAAGTTAATACAGAATAGTTTTTCTTTTTTCCTGATAAGACACTACAAAAGCTTTATTTATTTTGCCGCGATTCTCTGTTACGTAAAGGTCTTTCCCCAATTAGGTATGAGAGAAAAATACTGGCATTTCTACCTCTCTTAATTCTAGTTTTGGTATTAAAAATATCGCCTAATGCGAGAAATTTCGTAAATAACGAAAAAAAGATTTTTAAAACAACTTACATGATTGTAAGTTACTTATATATGGGGACTATGCATATTTTTTTAGGTTTTAAAATGAATTCTATATAGTTACAATTCACAAAACTGAAAGAATTTAGAAAAATATTGATGAGTGACTAGCAACTACATAAAGTTGCGTGTTAGACAAGGAGATCCGATGTAAACTTTGACGTCACATTACACACCCGCCATACATATTTCATAAAAAAGTTGTTTTAGAAAGAGACAGGAATACTGCAATTTCTAATTCAAATATCTCGTGTACTTTTTGGTCAAAATCAGTTTAGTTTTCACTATTAGCAGTATTTTTTTTCGTGCCTTTTGCAGACAGCACAAATTGTAATATATTTTATTACACACGAGTAGAAACATAAGACAGCAGAGCAATAAAACTTCTAAAAAATAGTTAGCAATGGAATCGCAATACAAAAGGCGGCCTTGCTAGTAACAAGCAATCTTTTCCAGGCAACCTTGGACGAAAGAAATAAATGTTAAATAAAAAATGTTTACTTTATAACTGCTATGCGCCCTTATCGTATATTCGTAGTAGAAAATTTTCCGACGAAGCTGGATTACTCACCG